>JADMNL010000035.1:109817142-111120714 GCA_016271365.2 Neoceratodus forsteri | reverse complement strand
AACATACTAAAATGCCAGCAGAATAGGCCTAACAGTCTTTTTCATCTGCTTGTTTGGTCAGCCCCCACCCTGGGAGCTGACCTTGCTGCCCCCTCGCCTTCTCTGGCTTCTCCCTTCTCAGTTCCGGATATTCTCGCTGCATTGGATTTTGCTTCCAGAACCCTTCCCCTGTACCTATCCAACCCCCTCTTGAACCCCTCCACCGTCTCTGCTGCCACAAGCCCCCTAGACAGCGCATTCCATGGCCCCACTACCCTCTCAGTGAAGTAGCACCTCCTCCTTTCTCCCGAATCTTCCCCTCCAGCTTCCACCCATACCCTCTAGTGGCCCCCTCCTCCTTCCTTGAAGCACCCTGACTGTTCCTCCCTGTTTACCCCTTCATGTACCTGAGGACCTCTATCATGTCCCCCGGTCCCTTCTCTCTTCCAATGTGTACATATTTAGCTCTTGAGCCGCTCCCATAGGTCCTGTCCCCAAGCCCCAAATCATTTGGTTACCCTCCTCTGGACCCTCTCCAGGAGTTTAATGTCCCTCTTTAAGTGTGGCCTCCAAAACTGCATGCAGTACTTGAGGTGCGGCCTCACCAAGCAGTTATACAGAGGGAGTATCATTTCCCTCCTTCTGGAGGTGATCCCCCTAGCGATGCATCCCAGCATCCTGTTGGCCTTGGCTGCTGCCCTCCTACAAGTCTCCGAGTTGTTCATCTTGACATCCACCACCACCCCCAGGTCCATCTCAGCCATTGAGACTTGTAGCATTCCCCCCCCCCAGGGTGTACACTTCGCCCGGGTTTCTGTTCTGGCCCCAGGTACAGTACCTTGCGTTTCCCTGCATTGAACCTCAGCTTCCACTTTCTAGACCATCTTTCCAGAGCCTCCAGGTTCCCCGTCGAGACACCCTCCCCTCCTTCCCATCCACCACGGCCCCAGTTTTGAGTCATCCATAAAGAGACTCATTTCACTCTGATACCTATCCTTATGTCAGAGATGTAGGCGTTGAACAGGAGGGGCCCAAGGACTGATCCTGAGACCCCACTAATGACCACTGGATTCAGGGAAATCTTATATTTTTGATTTCAGGTGGCAATGTGGTAACTAGGTGGGAGGGGCTGGACCACCAGGAAATGTCTTTATTTATATTGGGCCAGTGTTTGATGAAGTGGGAGCCACTAGACCACCAGGGATTATTTATATTGTATATCAGTCTGGCTATTGACAAATGGTAGCGGGTGGGCACTAACCACCAGGGAAACTGTTGTTTTCTTCTCAGGCTGGCAATTAACAAACAGTGGGGGGAGGAACCACTAGCACCAGGGACTGCAACTTATTATGGGGCAGGCGCTGGGGGGGGGTCCAGGGTACACTCCTCGCAGCCTATGCAAATGGAACCATAATGAACATGCAAGCAGCCACCTAGTGCCTTGCATGCCAATGGGCTCATTTTCATGACTGCCTTTGTGAATTGGAAATAGTACCCCTGCAGTATTCTTTGCAGGCCCAGGTCCTGGCTGCATGTCAGGGCAGCACTACTGGGGTAGTGATGGCAGTACTGGGGTTACTGCTGCTTCAGACTACCCCATTCACAGTCAGATAGCGTGGTGTGCTATCCAACTGTGAATAGCAATTTGGGATGCCTGGGCAACCCCAAAGCAAAACATTAAATTTTGAGTTGCCTTTGTGATTTTTTTTGTGACTCAAGGCCCAGATGACTATTTTCAAGGGGACCCAGAGAGACGTTTGGGTTGTGCTATTGCTGCTTTGAACAATTTCTCAAAACCTGAGGAATGCCACATTATGAATTAATCAAGATACAGGAGAATTTTTACTCTGATCCACGTGATTTGTTGGGACCACCAGCTTTGGAGTCCCATAGGTTAGTGTGTGAATGTTTACCAGACATGGGGAAGAATCATGTTGGGGTTGTAATGCTCACAGTCATTCTGATTGTGCTAACACCTTTCTTTTTAATGCAGAAGAAAATGATTATTGTATTGCAAGTAATAGTATCATTATTTTGTAGTTGTCCACCCAGGGTATAAATCTAACCCTAAACTTTTGTTAGCTTTGTGTTACACAGAAATTATTTCTTATTTTTGTCCCAGTCTATGAAGATGTAAGTTTGACAAAGGGCTACAAGCACTGTATATTTTGAACCAACTTATTCAGCAAAAATAATTGTGTGGAGTAAGAAGCATCTCCCTGTGAAGCCCACGAGCTTCAATGTGAATGATTGCACTGAGGCTGTATCATAATCACTCTCTTTTCTTTGCACCTCTCACATTTTACACATTCTCTCTTCATTTTAGTATTGGAAAATTGACCACAATATTGAATTATTGAAAGTCTCATTGCATGTGGCATCTGTTTATATTATTCTAATTATTAATGAAATTCATAAAAAATTGTGCTTCTCTCAATAAATAATTGATATGACATATGAATTATAAATCATTTAGTTTTTGAAAACTCTTTGGTCAGCAGTCGAATGATGGCTCTAAAACCCATCAATCATATAAAGGAAAACAGATGTGACTGCTTCTGTTGCACTTAATCTTTAATTAACTGCTTTGTGCATTCTTCAACAATGTTTTGGGTTTGACTTCATAGGTTATTTTGTCAGGAGGAATAATTCAAGTTATTTTGTATAAAGATTTTTTAAACTCATTTCCCACTGATATTTAAGTTGTTTTTCCTTTCCCAGCTAAAAGATTGATATTTTCTGTTGCAGCATTTATGCAAATATAATTTAATGAAAAGCAGGACAAAAAGTAAACTGTGAATGAGTCTGTGAACAATGCAAATTTATTTTATTTGCAAAATAAGTATTTCAGAGGTATGCTTCCAAAACAGAACTAATCAGGCTCCACAAAGATGGATTACTTTAGAGGCATAATCTTCACACTAAAATTGGCCCAATATGTGTACCTGCACCTATGACACATCTGTGTGATGTGCACCTTTCCTGTATTCCAGAAGGCTAGCTTGTGGACACATTAGAGAGTGCATGTGTGAAAAAGATAGACCAGTGACTGAACTAGATGACTGCAGTACTTTAACATGCTCGAGTTCACTGCAACAAGACCTAGGGGTTAACAATTATTAGTTAGGAACTGACTCTGACTACTGGTCTGTGTGAATGTTGGACTGCAATGTGCTACAATAATGTTTAAAAAATGTAAGAAGAAAGTATCCAATAGGGAATAGGAGAGCACTTTGAAGACAGTTGTAATGCCTTTAGCCTTTGCCACTCAAACCTTTATGGGGTATGAATGTACATTAATATTTTATAACAGTCACACCATATTTGAATGCAGCAATACTGGTAAAGTTGTTATATTTTTGAAAGACATATGTTTTCCTAATATGTAATCCCAAAAATAAATAAATAAAAAATAAGCAAAACAGTAAAATGTATATTCCAGAAAAACAATGTGCTGCATCATCATAAAAGATACAACTCAAACAAAACAAAAGTAACATTTAATGTATACTAGAAATGGAAAATACTGTCATAATTTACAATTCAACCATTAGGTCTTCTTCAGAAAATGTCACCATAGTTATTGAAGTTATTTTGTTTCAGGTGGAAGGTCTTGCACAAACATCTAGCAGACTAATCAATGTTCAAAGGCCAACTATTCACTTTACAAGATCATCATTTCCTGACAGATGTCATGTCTAGTTTCACATCGAACCACCCCACAACAACTGCTATCCTCAAGGTGACATATTTTACCACATTGGGCATGCAGCCAGAATAGAAGGGTCATCTTTGTAGACTGTCAAAGGTGTTTAACCTGATTGACCAGAAGCTTCCTTTTCAGAAACCCTGAAACCTGGAACTACAGGGCTGAAATCTCAAGCAGGAATATGGTTTGTGAACTGCTGTACTCCCCAAAAGTAGAAGGGCTACTGGGTTTACTGTGGCACAGTATGTGATGGAAATTTTACTTCTATGAATGAATAGAAACTATGCTGCTACTGACAAAAAAGGACATAATCATAAATGTTTTGTGAGTCTATTATCTTTATCTTCAGTTATCAATTTAATAAATAAATACATGCATACTATATATACATACATACATACTGTATCTACAAAGGGTTTCGGTGCAAAAGGCTGATCAGACCTGTGACCATCAACACTGTGAGAATGACTAGCTTCCATCCTTATTAGACCTTGAAAATGGGACCATCAGTTGTCAATGCTGATCCAATAGTGTCTGGGCCCATTCTTTATCTTTTAATCTGTTGACTCCTCCAAGGAATTCCTATCCATGTGGGATAACACCTCAATAGAAAGGGGCAGGCTTTGCTCACATTTGGGAGTGCTCATAAGTAACCCTCAGAACTATCTTTAAAAAATAAAACTGATGCAGTTCAGAGTAACCATTCTAAGGTGACTGGACCCTAAACTTGGCAATGTTGCAGAAGACAAACATGGCTAACCCTTTACTGTTCTGCAAATGCATTTCTTCCCTTTTACGGCAATTAAGAGGCATGATGTTTTCATGGCAGTCATTGAGATCTATACTTATTTCATTGGATAAGGGCAAAGTAAATGAGGCCCTAAACTTGGCAATGTGCAGAAGACAGACATGGCTAACCCTTTACTGTTTTGCAAATGCACTTCTTCCCTTTTATGGCAATTAAGAGGCATGATGTTTTCATGGCAGTCATTGAGATCTATACTTATTTCATTGGATAAGGGCAAAGTAAATGAGGCACTGTTTCAGACTCCTGCAGATAAGCGTGTGAGTGTTTAGCTAACGTGTAAAAGGACTTTGTCATGGTTTTACTGTGCATGTTCTTTTTGTTTGTGATAATGCTTTACTCTGTAATGTGAATACAACATGTGTTACTAGTGTTCTTGAATACCTTATTTTGCCCCTACTCAGAAATGAGATCTGTCTTCTACTTTACATCCTCCCAAGACTGAATTAATAACATTCTGCAAACCGGATTTTCCCAAAATAGAGAACTGATTTGCCCAAACAGTCTCTTCTTTCATGTTATAAAACCAAAATGCTTAGGCCCAAATGTTCAGAAGATTAGTGAATCACAAAGCACTTTAATGATGCCCTAAAAGGGAGCAGTATAATTGGACAGTGTGGGGGCCATATTCAAAAGCCCCCAGTGTGTGTTGATAAACTGATACATTCACATGCATAACATACTGCTACCCCAAAGCAAAAAAAAAAGAAAATTTTTAAATGAGGGATCGATCTTGCATACAATTCACAGCAATGTATTCTACAGTTTTGAATGAACTAAACTGTTGTCAAAGTTATATTTAAGAGAAACTCAAACCCCTACTCTTATCAAAGTGTACAGTGCTGTGTGATGCCCCCTCTGGCCAAGCACTGGGTAGCATACTGACAGTATGGGCTGGGAAAACAAAAAGTCATGCTGGGAACTTAGGTGCAAGTGGTAACAGGCTGAGCAATGAAAACAAAAAAAAGTGCACTCAAAGACTAACACTCTTTGAGAAGCATTTTAGTGAAATGTTGATGGCTAGCAGCACCCTGTCTTGGCACTGTATCATGAAGAAAATTCAGCACTAGTATCTCTGTGTGCTGTGTCAGTCTTTAGGTGGGTATTTTGTTTTGTTTTCATTGACAGTACAGGCCATCAGTCCTGCTAGTGTCTCCCAGAATTTTCTAAAGTAGCTGTAGACGCGAGCTCTGGCACTCAGATAGTGGTAGTGAGCAGAGATGCTGTGGTGGTTGCTGTACCCAAGAGGCAGCAACTGCCAGTTCCAGCCATATAGAGTGAGGGGTGCCAATTAGGGGGTAGGGATAGTGGGTGCTGAGTGGGCAGGATTTGGAGGGTGTGTGGGATGGTGAACTACTAGGCAGGGGTAGGGGTTCAACAAGACTATGAAGGAGCTAGGGTTTGGACCATTTAGACACATCAGATCTGTGATTGAGGGGTGGGGGTCCCCTAGACTACCAGGGTAATGGGTTTGGAAAATCTAGACATGTTGGAAATGTAATGCAAGGAATGAGGGTCCACTTCACTACTATGGTAAAGGGGTTTTAATAGCTCAGACACAGGCCTGCAATCATGGTGTAGGGGCAGCCAGAGTCATGCATGGTAGGCATTGGGTGGAGATGTTAATGATCACACAATTGCATGCAAATAGCCCCTTAGTGCTTTGCAGATACATGCTTATTAGCATTCCAGCAACTGAAAATGGCTTTCAGGGGCAAAGGTGTTCTCCTGTTTGGGATGGGCTATCTCCCTTTGCTCCTTTGAGTAATTTTCCTGAAGTGGGTTGTGGTGGTTCAGTGTAGAGCCACTGTGCACTGCTGTTCCACAGCTTCCATATTCAGGCAGTCAGTATGGACCAATTCGAGTTGACTGCCTGTCTGAATATGTCCCTCTGACCAACCATGTGCTATCTCATGTGCACTGCTATTGTGTGCCTGGTACTAATTACCGGCTCAGTAAGTGGGGTCTGAAGACATTTCACAAGTCTTCTGTCCAATGGAATTAAGCTGAATTAACTTATGAAAGCTATCATTTAATCATGGCATCTCATATAGCTGACTATTGTTTCAGTTGAAACAAATGGATAAGCTCAGCAGCATACCAAGGTGATTCCCTTGCTGAGACATTGCTCTCACTGTCTATGATTCTTCTGTTCTCATAAAAGAATCACAGACATCCTCACTTGCATGTTGGTCAGTATAAGAGTGCACCAAGAAAAATGGACAACTTCAATGGCCAGATGTACTTCAACAGCGAGGATCTAGTTTATAGGTAAATGATGATACATCTTTATTTTTCAACAGGATAGAACTGCTAGGAATTTGCATCCCTGTTTACAAAGTTGTCCTACTTTGATACAAAGTTTCTTATTTACATAGCTGTAATACAAGAGGTTTCAGACTGACACTGTAATATACTTGCTAGATAAAAAGGTTCTTCTATACAAATGAGGGATCTGTTGGGATACAAAGTTTCTTATATACAAGTAGGGATGTTACAATAACACAATATGATGATATATCATGATAATTACCACTAGCGATAATTTATTGTTATAAAAAAACAGTATTGCGATAATCATGCCGCATGATATACTATGATATGTAAGCATTAATCACCGCCAGATGAGGGCTGTACCGGTGGATTAATGCCCGCTGGGGAGGGGGCGCGTGCCCGAGGCGCCCCAGCGGCATTAATCATCAGTAGAGGCCAGGCAAAAGTGTATGTGCTGTAACAGAGGCTCTACCGCGCCGCACAACCTCTGTTACCGGCATCGCCTGCGGCGACATCACCTTCTCCTCGGTACGCTCACACTTTGTGTCTCTTCCAGCCGGAGCCCTACGAACACAGAAGGCGGGATTCAGGTGTGGAAACAACTTTTTTTATTACCGTACACTGCTACAATCGTACGTGCTGGAGCGCACTTCAATGATTCAGCGGCTCCAACTGTTGGACAAGCTGTCATCATCCCTGCCTGTCTGCCTGTCGTCCGAGGGAGCTACGGGTTGGCGCTCCCACCATCTGCGAGTCGAGAAGAGCTCCATTCCTCAGGTAGTACCACGGGATGGGTAGGAACAGATTCACGACTGCAGTGCTTTGCTCTCCGCGAAACAGGAGTCTCAATCCTTTCTCCCCACCTGGCGTGCCGGAGCGGTCGGTCTACATGTAAGGTCGACCAAGTGCTGCCCAGCGATGTGCATGTGACGCTAGTGAGGACGGACGCTATACATGTCGGTTCCGGGGACACCGAGGTGGACCGCGGAAACCACAGCGCAGGCATCATATCCGGGTTGGTCGCCCTTGCTCACACAGGCTGATCAGGATTCAGTGTCTGCTTCTCCACAGTGTGGCAAGGGGTGGGACATCCCGGGATGGGGGGGGGGGGCTCCACTGTACTCTACTCTTGCGGCTTCATCACTGGTCCACAGCAGAAGTTTACAGGACCATGGACCACCATGTTACAAGGTTCTCTGGTAGCTACTGGAACTGCTTCTCATACCACTGTTCAAAGGCGCGCTCCCGTTTTCTGAGGTTCGCTCTCTCACACTGTACATTACAAGCTCAGTGCTGCACCCTCTCGCTCCTGGCAGTTTAGGTAGTACCGAGCAGGCTGCTACTCTCGGCAGCCTCCATGGCCACAGCTGGTACTGACCAAGCGGGCGTTACCCGTGGCTTAATACCCGCTCGGTTTCAGTCAGCTGTGGCGACTGCGCCTATCGCTGCACCACTTTCCAGACCCCGACTCAGAGCCATGTTACAAATAGTGATAAAGCACCTCAGCTTGCTTTACCAGCAGTGCATCCCTTTCCAGGTGCAACCATGATTCCTGATTCCCGACCATCCTCCTGTCAGATTTTTAGTATTTTTCCTTAAAATAAGAAATGCAGTGCTGGCCATGTGGCATGGAGTTTTGAGGGCCTGGTCACCTCACCTGTCGCCATGCTGGTAAACCAGGTTCAGGAATAGACCTGGGTCACTTGAGGACAGACTGCACGAAGGAGGACTGAGCATCTATTGATGACTCTCTTGCCTTGAGGAGGGGACAGTGCAAGCCGTTTCTTGATCACCATCTAGCAGAGGCTGGATGATGCAGCAGTAACAGCCTTCTGACCGTCTGGTACATGCAATATCTTTACTGCACACACTCGCACCATTGCACGTATGCCAGCCCAAGGGATGGGAAAAAGAAATGGGGCAGGAAGGTATGTGCACCAGTCGACTTACTTACATAGAAACATAGAAACTGATGACAGATAAGGCCTGCTTGGCCCACCTAGTCTGCCCATTTTCCTTACCTACTGTAATACCGCAATCCCTACTTGGTCTCTGATTTTATCCTTCCTTTAATAACCAGTAAGGTTCTCTTATACCTATCCTATGCTTTCCTGAATCCCGTTACAGTTGTTGCCCCGACTACTTCTGCTGGGAGGCTTTTTCAGCTATTCACCACTATTTCTGTGAAGAAGTATTTCCTCACATTTCCCCTGAATCTACCCCCCTCTGGCATCATAGCGTGACCCCTTTCTTGAGCATATTTCTTCTGAAAATACTTCCTCTTGTTCCCTATTTATACCCGTGAGGTATTTGAAAGTTTCTATCACATCCCCCACCCTTTTCTCCAGGGTGTACATAACTGAGCTCCTTTAGCCTTTCCTCATAGGGTTTTGATGCAGTAGGTGGGTGGCTGGGTGGCTTGTGGGTGGGAGCTGCTGCTTGCCACTGACTGGGGAAGGGGTGGTGGGTCTGAGTGGGTGGGTGGGGAGGGGTACCGTTGGACCACCAGGAATATTTTCTTTACAAAGCCTACAATCGGGCTGGATTCAGTCCACTGAACCACCAGAGATACATTTACTTTATTAAGCCCATGGTCAGGCTGGGTTTGGTCAACAGGACCACCAGGGATACATTTATTTTTAATAAGCCTGCGATCAGGCTGGGGAGCAGGTCCACTGCACCACCAGGGAATAGCATTACTTATGACCCCCATGATCGTGCTTGGGAGCAGATCCAGTGGACCCCCAGGGAGATTTCATTTTGATTAAGCCCATGAGCGGGTGGGGGGGCAACGATGATGGACCGTGGCTCTGGAAGTCAGATGGTCACCCACAGCTGACGGCTGCCATGTTGCACCCTGCAATACAGCAGCTCCTTGTGGGTGACCAGGCCTTGCTCCTTTTTTTCCAGTGGATCTTTGTGCCCCTGTGTGGTGCAAGTCAGGTGTGTGCCTGCATATGCACCACCACATCCTGAGCTGAATACTGGGATATGCCAATTATGCATGTGCATGCCCCCTGCACTGCGCTGCATACATTACTGGTGCACCCAGCGCACCGGGATTTGCGCAGTGCAACATCCCCTTTGAATATCACGCCTGGGTGCAACCCCTTTGAATATCCCAGCCAGTATATATAACACATGTATTGTGTATTTGAATTTTATGTAAAAAATACAAGCAATTTCTTTAAAGTTCAGAGATTTTAATGTAAAAAAATTAAATATTTATTTTTGAAATATTTTACTCTTTGCATTATTTTACAACAAAGACTTCAAAATAATGTGTATAACTGCATAGCACTGCTTGAAAAAGAGTCAGATATGTAAATTATGTAAAAAAATACATTTAAATACTTTTTCTAACATTGTTGCACAAGTGATAAAATTCATGATAATTTCATTACGGTTATTGTATCGTCAAAATGTTATTACTTTTATTTTTATTTCACACAAATGTTAGTACATCTGTATGATGAGCTTTTATTATAAAACCCAAGTTCTAGTCTGTTACCACAATTACATTATTAACTTGAATCTCTAAGAAGTTTTAGTTTTCAACCACCACTATTTCCTGTAACATCAGCACTAGTGTTAATTGAACAAACCAGTTTATAGTCTACATTTTATAGTTACACGGGTAGTTAATTTAGGTTCCTGTGCTTTTAAAGTGCCTCAAAGCTGTAATTGTACCTGAAAATTATCATTCAATTTATTCATTTATTATTCAACTTTTAAACTAAATCTTAATTTATTGCTCAAGTGCAAGGACATGCATGTAAACCAAACACACACCTAAATTTAACTATCCAATTTATCTCCAATTTAGCTTAATTGTCTATTAAGTATAAAACACATACAAGCATAGGTTCTAAAATTTAGTTGTTGTAATAGGTGAAGAAAGCAGCGTTTGAATACGGAGTGCTCACACAATGGTAATATTCTTAATGAGATCTTACTGAGAACCATTCTGTAGAGTTAATACTTATGCCTTTACTGTGTGACGCTGAGTACATTTGCTTATATTTATCTATTTTTTGAGCTCAGAGGAGCTTTTGAAGTCAAACAAATTCAACCTGTCCAGCAAGTCTTCACAAACAAAGCTTTATTGGCAGAGTACAAGGGCAAGTACATATGCTTACAAAGCTGAAAGTGAACGAGAAAAAGCATAACTCCCACAAAATGACATGTAGCTATGGACTCAAAACATGATTGAAAGTATTATAAATATACTATAAATTAAACATGATATATATATTACTTATTATACTAGAAGTTAACTTTTTATTTTTAGAAAAATATCTGCTTTCTTTGTACTGGAGGGTGGCTCAGTACTATAAGCTTAAGAAAGCATAGGTGCATGTGTTTAAAAAGGAACTCATCTAAGAGCTGTGTTTTGTACACTGAAAGGAGGGCAAACCTTAACTCCCAACAGGTATATTAAAACAAATATTCAATATATACAAGGATCAAAATGATTAAATAGGGAACATAATACTTTTAAATACTTTGGTTATTTGAAAGTTAGCTATATCACCAGCTGCTATCGGTCTGCTATAATTTTTAAAAATATGTACACATTAATGGTAGCTTGATTACAGCAAATACCACACGATAGAACAAGTGAGTTCTTTTAGAATAAGAGTTAAAACAACAGCCGATATTTGAGATGCACAACATAAGCTGTGTTAAGGCTGTATCAAGACTGCGTATAGGCGAAGGAATTTGAGGAAATTTAGAATGAAAGAAATATCATTTTTCCAAATACCCTGGAAATGCTTTAATGTTTTTAACAAACAATGTGTATATATTATTCTGGCAAATCTGATTTGTTTCCCTTCCAGTGTACTTTTTTTAATCTTGATTACTGCTGGAATTGAAATCCAGAAGAACTTTAACCAGACACTTAAAGGACCATTCTTGAACAATTGCATCATTTTTGAAAACCTGCTGAGGAGCATCAGGATAAGCATTTCCAGTCAATTGCAGCACTGAACTGAATAAGATATCTTAATATCAAGCATTTTTGGGCCATTCTGTGCTCAACATCTGAACTTTCAAGGTCATTCATGGGACATTTATAGTGGGAAACTGGTATTTATTTTCTGGACATTTAGAAACATAGAAACATAGAATTTGATGGCAGATAAGGACCGCTTGGCCCACCTAGTCTGCCCATTTATTGCTGCTTTGTTTTTTTTTTTTGTTTGTTTTTTTTCTGAATGATTAAGTTAGCAAGCAATATCTAAGGCTTGATTTAAGCTTCAAATTTATTAACTAGTACTTGCTTCAGTTCTTTAAGAATACCATTACAGTCATTGGTAATTTGCTCTCTAAATACATCTAAGATCAACTATTATTCAATAAAAACTACTAGTTTATCTCTGTATATTTCAAGCCTAGCCACAAGGTACTAGTTAATTATAGAGGCTAAACCGGTGAGCACCAGGAGCAGACTGAATTGCTCTGGTGAGATAAACACAGAGCATAGCAAATTAACCATAAAAGCAAAACTGAAAAGTAAGAAAGAATTGGATCAATTAATGTATATAGGAAAAAATGCCCTGAAACCTAAATTAGAAACAACCACAGATAAAAAATCAGATACAAATTTCTTCTTATTTTAAGGATTATATAACTGAAACAGAAAATATTTATTCTATACCAGTTTGTTGGGGGCAATTAGCTGTATCCACATAAACAGGGCTGATGCTCAATTAAGTAAGAAACATGTTCCTGGGACACTCTCACCAAAATTGACTAGTACCTGTGGTAATTTGCCTTTGGAATTCCTACAAAGCCACATAACCATAAAGAGATTCCTCTTTTAGAGGACAAAAAGGTGCTCTAAAATTTTCTTGATATAATTGAACCCACAAAACCCTCTTAACAGTGATCTGAGGGGCGATATACTGGAACATAGGGTTGAAAAAAAAAAAGTGTAAAGGGACCCTGGGACTAGGAAAAGATGAGTTATAAGGAACAATTTAAAGACATACAAGAACCCATTAGGATTAGAACTATTAGAATCAAGTTTGAGGATCCATGGTATTGTCTTAAGTCATTGTATTTAATGCAGAGAATAATTTATCAGCGGTAATTCAGAATTTATATGAACTAATAAAAATCAATCACTCAATCAATTAAGCAGATCTTTATTTTACCAGGTGAAACACCATTGAGTAAAACTGATTTACATGGTGGACCTGGGGGGATCAAGGTAATCACAGAGGAAGAACAAAATAGACAGCGAAGCAAAACATAATTACATATGAGCATATACATATTTACATATGAACATATTTAGATGCGAGCAAAATAGAGATACAGTGAACAGTAATGTAGAAAACTTAGTGTACTTTATGGTCACAGTAGTACATTACCTTCAGCACATCATACCAATGATTACATATAATTACATGTATACATACATACATACATGTACATACACCTGTACATACATGGCAAGATAAACATATGCATAAATATTTATATACATGCATACACACACACAGCCCTGTATACACCCACATATATACTTACAAACATACACACATATCCACACCACAGTGGATCGCCACATAGGCTAGAAATTAGCCAGAAGGATTTATGTCCATCAAAGGTTCAGGTTGACAGTGCAGTACAGACAGTTGTTATGGTAGAAAATGAGTTAGAAGGAGGAATAGTGGAGAGAAGCAGTGGTTCTAGCTGCACTACTTATTCAAGCAAGGGGACACTAATGAGGACATTTGCACATCTCTTTTATAGAATGATTTAACAGGGTTTTAAAGAAGGTAACTTACAGGAACTGCAAGTTTGAGTGACTTTGTATGGTTTCCAGAGTGCAGGGAGGGTGTAGCTTATAGCCAATTTACTAAAATGTGATCTGACCTTGGGGACGACAAGAGAAATATAGGATAGACTTCTCAGTGGATAGCTACCCATGGCACACAGAGGCAAGCAATCCATGCTATATCAAGGGAGCTTGTTGATAATGGCTCTATAGGTCCAGAGAACTGAATTTCTTTGGCACCTATGGCTCAGCGAGCACCATCCTATAGCTGTGTAAAGAAAGCAATGATGGGTGGTATAGGGTGCATCTGTAATAAATCTAAGTGCTCTTGGGTATAAAGTGTCAAATTTAGATAAGGCACTTTTCGGTCCTTGACCATACAAAAAGTCAGCATAGTCCAGCAGTGATATAAAGGTTGTTTGGACCAACCTAGTTTTTGCCTCCAAGGATAACAGGTTCCTGATCCTGGAAAAGAGACCCAGCATTTGCCTGAGCTTCTTGGAGAGCTTCTCAATGTGATCAATGAGTGAAAGTTTCTGGTCTATCCAGATCCCTAAGATGTTTAAAGGTGTCAACATGTTTAAGAGGCTTACCTAAGAGAGTAGTTATATATGGTATATTACCATGGTTAGGTTTATAGGAGCATTGACCAATGGGGAAAAGAGCATAGTCTTTTTGGCATTTAGAAGTAGTTTTAAGTGTAATAGATTTCTCTTCAAAATGTTAAAATCCCAACTGGAGGTCACTGAACACTAGCTCATTTGAGGTCTGTCAATATAAATAACAGTATCATCAGCAAACAAGTGAATGTTTGTCAATTTGATGCCTATCGATGTTATTAATATAGACAGCAAAGAGTAAAGGGCCTAAAATAGACCCTTGCAGCACTCCCCTTTGAAGTACTTTTAAAGGAGACAGTTCTCCTTCAGCCTTAACTGCTAATGATGCCCAATGAGGTAGTGTGTAAACCAGTTTAGCACCAAACTGTCCAACCCAGTGACTCTTAGTGTGGTTAACAGAAGGTCGTGGTCCATGGTATCAAATGCTTTGCTCAGGTCAAGGAAAAGTGCACATATATGTTTGGTAGAATCCAGCATGTTTAGCCAGTCATTTGAAACCTTGGCAAGGGCCGATACTATGCTGTGTTGTGCTCTAAAGCCAGATTGAAGAAGATTAAGGAGGTTGTGGTTCTCCAGATACTGCCTAAGCTGTGTGTTGACTGTCTTCTGAATCAGAAGACTGAAACTAGTTACTCTAACTCAGGATTACAATCTGAAGATTTCCCAAGTAATGAGTCAGAGTCATCTGAAGGGGATTCCCCTAGATTCTCTTCCAGTTCCTTGAGGTCATCTCACTGAGACAGGTATTATGACCATATAAACTATGATAGAGAACACTAAAAAATCAAAGTGAATTTACTATTTCCACAGCACTTTCCAGACAGATGCTGGAAATAGCTAAGAATCCTTATTATTAGCAAACTAAGTGCTCCTGGAAAATCTTTGGGTAATAAAAGAAGAGATTGTCACCTTAAGGGTGGATGTGTTCCATAATAGAACACTCCTGAATAATATTAAGGGACAGGGGATCAAACTAATCAATGATGCAAATGGAAGCTTGGATAATGAGCAAGTAATAGATCAAGGTAACAAAGCTAACAAAGCTTCCCAAGTTAATCTACCCCCCCCCGAAAAAGGTAAAGATGATACCATAGAATTTATCAATTTACAAATGAAACTACAAAGGCACAACATAAGCAGAAAAATAAACTAAGAAAAAGAAAAACTAAAAAGCAAACCACTAAAAACCAGGAGATAACGATTAAGGACAAACTATCAATGAACTTCAACACAAAAAAAAAAAGAAGTTGCCCCTTTAGATACAAGAGAGGTTAATAAATTAGATGACACATTCCAACATAATACACAACTGTCAAAGAGAATATGGTTGGAATCAGTTAAATAAATTAGCTTCTCCAACAGAGAAACAACAAAAGCAAGTTACAAGGACCTCTGTAGTTAAAGTGGAAGAACATAACCCAAGAAATATAACAATGACCTAAATACTCAAAATAGGGTACCAGAACAAGAAACCAATGAGACAGCGATAGCAAACAGGCAATCTCCGTCGGAAACATTAGATAAATTATTTCGCAATACTAAAGAGTATTTAATGGATCTATATGATATACCAACTTTGTACCATGAGACACAAGAGTCTCAGTCTGAGTGGATCCTAAAATTGCTACATATAGATGATGAGCAAGAAGACATTTTTGTCCTCAGACCTCACAACATTCTTTAGTCGGACTGCGTATTAGTTTATACTAAATCAGAAGAAAACTGCTAATAAAATTTGAAGCATGGAGAAAGATTTAACGAAAAAAAAAATTAATATACTTCTGCCCCAATTAGTCCCATGGCCAACTGTCAATATACAAGATCTAGGAAAAAAGGTCACAGTAACAAATAAGGTTAGGATAGACAAGTTGGTCTCAGTAATCAAAAACTGTAAGAAAAATCAAACAGAAATAAGGGAAAGTAAAACTGTCTTTATGTTTGGCTGGCATTTAACTAAAGGCCAGACAATCAGACAAACAAAGAAGGAAATAGTCACTTTTCTCTCATGCATGCTTAAGTTAAACATACATTTCAACTAATAGCCAGATTTAAAATACATGAGGCAATTCACAGTTCGCCACAAATAGATGTATTATTTACTTCACGAAACTTGCAGCATTAGTGTTGGAAAAGGCAAGAAAACTGGATCCCTTAGGGATTCATTTGGTAGATTCATCAGTATGGGAATTGCAGGGTGCAAAACACCCTGTAAATCTGTTACAGGATTCACAATATACTAGAAAAAATGACTGACTCAAAGAAAGAAAGACACAATAAAGACGTTACATAACAACCAAAAACCACAATTAAAATAATATTATAGATCGAGGGAGCAATCCTGATCAATCAGAGCACTCCTTTCCCCTGTGCATGAGGCACTCTTATTCTATGAAGAGCATCTCACAAGCAGATGCCCTGGAAATGGTCACATTCTGGGAAGTTTATTTTTTTTAAATATATTATTGATCGTTCTTGATCAATACTATATTAATATTTCCCCAGGAGCCACTTGTTGCTGAAAACAAGTTGTTTCATTTGCCTTTAGCTTGAGCCAGAACAGCTCAACTTAGCTTCACTATTCTAGCTCAGCTGAAGGCACGTGAAACCACTTGTTTTCAGCAATGAGTGGATTCGGGGGATGTATTAACACATAACATGGAACATGGATGGGTTAATAAATAAGCTGGAAGACACCAGTGTTCTAGACTTTTTAAATACGGCAGACATAATATGTGTCCATGAAACTTTGTTTTAGATAAAAATCCTTCGATGCTGCCCAGTTACAGTGGATTTGTAGAAACAGCTATTGGATCCAAAAATGTTTATTATTAGAAAACAAGGGAACTAGATATCTCATGTACATTCCACCAAGAAGTGCAAGGAATAATGCATTTTCCTGGGACACATCTGAGCAATTTCTAGAGTGACTTAATAAATATGACTTAGTACAAATCATAATCTTAGGGGATTTAGTGCTAGAATTTATAAAGGAAAAGAAATGTACACTTTAGAAGATGAACTTCTGAAAGGTATAAATATAACTAATAATAAAATCAGAGCAACTAGAGCAGCTAAAGATAAAAATACAAACGCTCAAAGACAGTTACTTCTCATGGTTTTGAAAAAACAAGATTTTCGTTTAATTAATGATGGAATAAAAAGTGATACTTATGGAGGATATACTTTCTTAGCACCTAATGGCGTATACAGGATCGATTTAATATGGATAAACCAAGAAGCTATCCCTTTGATAGATGATATGGTAATAGGAGACAGGGTAGCATTGTTACATCTCCCTTTGATACTAACAATAGTGGTTAATGACCAAAAATTGATTAGTACAACTAAAGGGCAAAATAAAAACAATTTAGAGATTGTAAACTCTTAAATAATTTGATGGAATTCACACTTACTCAATATAATTTGAGAAATATTAAACTCTGGACAGTTGATGGTTCTAAGAGAGCAAATTTTAATGGGTGAAAATACAAATAAAAACAAATAAAAACTGGGAGTTCATAACATGGTACTTAAAACCATTTTTGTCAATCAATACACTTAAAAAAAGTATCAAACCAAAAACATGGTTTAACTTTAAATGTAGACAAACTAAAAAAGGACACTAATCATCTATAAGGAACTATAAAGCTTATCCTTATAAATCTAAACTGAAAGCACTAAACTAAGCTAGGAAACACTATAACCAAGTACTAGATAAGGAAAAAGAAAAATATCACTATAACATGTGGATGAAGTTGAAAAATTCTATCATAAAAAAAATTGAAAATATTCGGGACTCTGGTAACATACAAATCAAATGGAGGCATCAATAACACCAAAACAATGGGATATTCATTACTCAGCATTGTTCGTTTCAGTGGAGAATAATCAATAATACACAACACATTATCAAAATGTAATAGGTCCTAGACCAATATTCATAGAGAAGAAGGAAATCCGGGTAGTACTAAGGGATACTGTCACTAATAAGGTCCAGACAGTATAATTGTGGAATTATATAATTCTTTCCCACAGTGGTGTATTCCAATTTTTTATACACTTTTTAACAAGTTTGCCCGGGGGAACAATTCCCACAAACATGGCTGGGTAGTAATATATGCTCAATATTTAAAAGGAGATACCAATGACCCAATGTTGTATAGACCTATAAGTCTATTAGACACTGCACAGAAGCTGTTTACATAAATCATTTAAAAAGAATTCTGATATGGGCAGATGAGGACAATAATATAAGTGAGCTACAAAATGGTTAGAACAAATAGAACTACACTACAGCACTGCCATGTTTTGTCCCTTGATATGGAAATATCTTAAAATAAAAAGCACAAATTATTCTGCTGTTTTGTAGATTTAAAAACAGCATTTGACACAGTTAATAGTCCATTGTTATGGCACAAATTAGCAAGTGGGTAAGATCAAAATCTTTTAGACACATTGATATGACTCCATAATAACACATGGATTCAAGTTCAATACAGTCAGAATGGGAACCTATCACATAGACTACATACTAATGGTGGGGTTAGAAAGGGGTGTCTTCTGACTCCCCTTTTATTCAATTTATATATTAATTCAATAATAGAAGGGCTAGATGATCCTGAATTCCACTCTTCATTACATAACATAGAAACACACAGTAGAATTTGACGCCGGATAAGGACTGCATGGCCCACCTAGTCTGCCCATTTCCCTACTTAACAGATAAGCTGCAGATCCTAGTTAACCAACAGCCTACTTCCTCCTACCCCCCACTAGAATTGCCCTATGTCTGTCCCATGCATTCTTGAAATCCCCCAATGTTTTTGACTCTATGACCTCCTCAGGAATGCTGTTCTATGTATCCACAACCCTCTCTGTGAAGAAATACTTCCTCACATTACCTCTGAGCCACCCCCCATCTTCAAATTGTGCCCCTTGTTTTTGTACATTTCTTTTTCTGAAAGATGCTACCCTCTGGGACTTTGTTGATTCTTTTGAGGTATTTGAATGTTTCTATCGTGTCCCCCCTCTCCCTCCTTTCCTCGAGGCTATTCATCTTTAGTTCTTTTAGTCTTTCTTCATATGTCTTCTGATGCAGACCCTGCATCATTTTGGTTGCTTTTCTCTGCACAGCCTCCACCCTGTCTATGTCTTTGCAGAGATGGGGTCTCCAGAACTGTACACAGTACTCCAGATGTGGTCTTACCAACTGTCTGTACAGAGGGCCAACAACTTCTTGTTTTCTACTGGTGATGCCTCTCCCCATGCATCCCAGTATCACCCCAGCCCTCCTTACTGCCTTCTCACATTGCTGGCCCACTTTTAGGTCATCTGATATGACTACCCCCAGGTTCCTTTCCATTTTTGTTGTTGTCAGTATCTCACCCCTATTGTGTACTCTTCCCTGGGTTTTGTTTCCCAGGTGCATTACTGCACTTCTTTGCATTGAACCCAAGCTGCCAGACATTTGACCATTCCTCCAACCTTGCCAAGTCCTTTTCATTCTTTCCACCCCACCTTGTGTATCAACCTGTGGCAGATCCTTGTGTCATCTGCAAAGAGACATACTTCCCTTCCAGTCCCTCTGCAATGTCCTTATAAAGACATTAAAAAGGACTGGCCCCTGTACTGAACCCTGCAGTACCCCACTAGTAACCCTCCTTTCTTCACTGTGGACTCCATTTACGATTACCCACTGTGTCCTGTTGTCCAACCAGTGTTTTACCCAGGCTACCACCCTGGGACCCACTCCCAGGCTGGCTAATTTGTTTATTAATATTTTGTGCTGGACTGTGTCAACTGCCTTGCTAAAGTCTAGGTAGGCCATGTCCACAGCCCCTCCCTGGTCTACTGCTTTGGTCACCCAGTCAAAGAAATCAATTAGATTTGTCTGACATGACCTTCCTGCTGTGAATCCATGCTGCCTTGGGTCCTGTGCCCCACTGGCCTCTAGGTACTCAACAATTCTTTCCTTCAGAAGTGATTCCATCATTTTCCCTACCACTGAGGCCAAACTGACAGTTCTGTAGTTTCCTGCCTCTGTCTTGCTCCAACTTTTGTGAAGAGGAATCACATCTGCCCTCCTCCAGTCCTCAGGTACCACACCATCCTCCCATGATTTGTTAAAAAGGGTAGTCATTGGTGTTACTAGTTCTTCCCTTAGTTCTTTTAGAGTTCTTGGGTGAATCCATCAGGCCCATTGATTTATCCACCTTCAGTTTTAAATGCTCTTTCAGAACCCTTTCTTCTGTGAAAGGACTAATATCAACCCCCCTATCCAGAGTGCTTCTATTGACCAGATTAGGTATTTCCCCCTGCTTTTCCATTGTGAATACTGAGCAGAAGTATTCGTTCAGTATCCCTGCTTTTTTACTGTTGCTCTCTGCCCAACCATCTTCGTCTTTGTTCGGCCTGAGTATCCCTGCCTTAATCTTTCTTTGCTCCATAATGTACCTATAAAAGGTTTTATTGCCCTTTTTAACTGTTGGCTATCTTTTCCACAGTTTGGGCCTTTGCTATTCTGACTGCCTTACCCTCTTCCTTCTGTTTTCACTGATACTTCTTAACTGTTGGCTATCTTTTCCACAGTTTGGGCCTTTGCTATTCTGACTGCCTTACGCTCTTCCTTCTGTTTTCACTGGTACAGTTCTCTGTCCTGCTCCTTCTGTGTTTCCTTATACTTCCCGAATGCTATCTTTTTCTCCCTTACCTTCCCCACCACTTCTTTTGAGAACCACAGTATTTTTTTCTTTCATTTTGATTTGTTTATTTGCTTCACACAAAGGCTTGTTGGCTCTGTAATGGCAATTTTGATGTTTCCCCATTGTTGTTCCATCCCACCTTCTTGCCTGTTTGCTAGTGCTTTTCTGAGGCACTCTCCCATTTTGACAGTATCAGCCCTCCTGAAATCCAATGCCCTCACTTTGGTGTGGCTTGACTCTACAGCTAAGTTTATCATGAACCACACTGTTTGGTGGTAGCTTGTTCCCAGATGGCTACCCACTTCAAGATCAGAGATCCTCTCTCTGTCCCCATTTGAGAGTACCAGGTCTAAGATTGCTCTCTCCCGAGTGGGTTCCAAAACTACCTGTCTGAGGCATGTCCCCTGTAGGGCATCGAGAATGGCCTTGCTCTTGAATGTGGCTGCAGCAAAGGTGCTTCAATCAACATCTGGCATATTCAGGTCTCCCATCAGCAATATCTCCCCTTTATCTGCTATCCCAAGGATGCCTTCTATCATTTCCTTGTCCATTTCCTCCCCCTGAGATGGGGGTCTGTATACAACCCCTGTGCAGATTGTGGAGCCATTTCCAGTCTCCAGGGTTACCCAGTGCCTCCTCTCCCTGTTTACCTTTAGCTCTTTTGCTTTGATCCCTTTCCTTACATAGAGAGCTACTCCTCCTCCTCCTCCTCTTCTTCCCTCCCTATCCCTCCGGTAGATTGTGTACCCTGGTATGTTGACATCCCAGTCATGGTTCTCTGTGTACCATGTTTCTGTGACTGCCACAATATCCAGGCATCCCTTTTCCATCAAAGCCACCATTTCAGGGAGCTTTTTACCTAGACTACTGGCATTGGTACTCATTACCTTCCATTTTTCTATGGCTTTATTTCTTTTTGCCCCATCCCTATCCCTACTGCCTTTGTCTTTTTCTCCATTCACCCCTGCTCTTCTCCCTATCGACTGCTCTATCTTGATGTTTACCTCACTAATTACCCTGATTTGGGGGGGGGCTAGGATCTCCCTTCTCCTCTTCAGTGCCAGAAGATCCCATGCTTGGCCTATGCCAATGACATTGTGCTGATGTCAACATCATTTCTAGGATTACAAAGGAAATTAAACCATTTTTCCAACCTTTGTATAGATAGTAAACTGATAACAATCAAAACACACATTTGGTGATATTTGGGAATAAACAGTGGAAGGTTCCATCTTTATATATTAACAAAAGCAAAATATCAACTGCCAAATAATATAATTACTAAGGAATAAAATATTCAAAAAATGCATCTTGGAATGAACATATACTGCTACTCAAGACATAACTAAATACATGAATTAATGCTTTCAAAAGGCTTGCTGGAAAATATGGGAGCGAAAGTACTATGCGACTTTTAAAGTAATAAATATAAAGCTAAAACAAACATACTGTATGGGGCTGAAATTTGGGTAGATGAGCATATAAAGCCATTAATAATAATATTAAATAAATTATACAGATATTTTCTGAGAATCCATAATTCAGTCCCTATAGATGGTTCAGAAAAACTTGGACAATTTTCAATTTCATCAATGGGACAAATACTGAAAATTAAGCATATTTTGAAGCTATTTTTAATTCCTGAATCTCACCTCCTGTACTTAGGCTTATTCTAGAAGAAGCCATAGAATATAACCATTGTTTTTTTTTTTTATTTCCAATCATTAAAGATATAAAAGAATTGATACTCCCCTCGGGGCTTGGTTCTCTTTTCTATGAAATTTATCAATGACATTTTTTAGAAATAAGTGATAATATTGGAGGAAGGATCTGTGACACCAGTTTGATGAAGGCTGCTATAAAAATAAAAGAAATGCAACTTTTTACATGGTTTAAGATCATTAAGCTCCAACATGGAGTGGAACCATATTTACTTAAATTAATCCAAACAACTGACAGAAGGATATTGACAAGATTTACATTGGAAATATATAATGCCAATTATATACACTATAAACAAAAAAGAAGCAGTGTCACAAACCCTTACTGCAAATATAATCTGAAGGTTGAGGAAGATCTAGAGCATGTGCTGCTATATTGCCACAGATATGAGAGACAAAGGAAGCATTGGTTAGGGTCCCATTCTAAAGAACTATAATACCCCTCATGACAAAATACACATTATAAAGGATCTTTTTACATCAACAAATATGAATGCTCTACAAAGACTTGTGAACTGTTTAAAAAGTGTAAAACTTTGAAAAACCTTTTGGATCTACCCAACACTTAAAGTACGTGAACTGATGTTTTATCAACAATGTAAATGTGGATGAATCATGATTTTAATTATTTTGTTCATTCTTGATTATTATTAACGACTAATGTAAATTTTGTAAAGGCATATCTGTGAAACAATAAAAACTGTTGTACTAGTACTAGCACTTATGAAAGGTGATGGAAAAATCTTCACCCCCTTTGTTAGGACCATGTACCAACCCCAGAGTTATAGTAAAACTGTCAAGATTACCTACATGAATCAACCAGCACTCCTGAGGATCTCTATATTTCTGCTGTCATCTAATTAACCTCTTTGGAAAATAAAATCATCACCCCTCTGCTTTTTTAAAAATATGGGGCAGCAAAGACCTGATCCCACCCCATGCAAATCTTCTTGAGCTTATCCATTTCTTTCTTAAGATAATAGATTTCTTGCAGCATAGCAATTTGGCCTTTTAACTTCTTTATCGAGAAAATACCTGCACTGTTCAACTGGCCTATTTCACCCAGACATTCCAAAAATCACTTTGTATTCCATCTCCAGAAGAAAGAAAACCAGCAAATTGGGCTCTCCTATACCCCTTCCACCCAGTGGAATAAAAATACTTTATAAATCCAACTCTGCTCTTAATAAATTGAATTAACATCATAGACCTAACAATAAGAATAGAGAACAAGGTATAACCTGATATTTTAAATCTGAATGTTGTGTCCCACTAACCTTTTTCATCTGGTGTAGTGTGAGGCCACTATTCTCCACCCACAAAACAGAAATGTCAACACCAACATGTAGCGTACTTCACCTCCCCTCGGTCCTTTGATTCATCCAAGAAATCCTATACCACAATGCCAAATCAAAAATATGGTAACCTAAATGTAGAATAAAATGGCACAGGAATGAAATCTTTAAGCAGAGGAACCTTGTTAAACAACACTATGAGACCCCAGCTAAACGCTACCATCCTAAATCCAAGAAATAAACATACATGTGCAAGTCCAGTATGTTATCCTACTATTAGAATCTCACCCTCAAAATTAAACAAAGGTGAGCTCAAAGTAAAAAACAGCTATCCCATTCAATGAACCTTGCCCTCCCAACCCTCACCAAGTAAACCACATACCTACCTAAAGATCATGGTCCCCAGAAAGATCCAGGTAGTAGGGGTACATTTAGTAAGGATCCCCACAATGCAGATCAGCCAATATCCTTGGTTGGACCCACACAAACATATCCCAATGAGCTCCTGGCATCATGTTATATGAGCGTAGTATTGAAATGCGTCAATATGGTGACTCAATAATGTCAACTCACACTGAGACAGTGGTGAAAAACATCAATATATCCTGTACAGTGAGTATAGCAGGGAGCTACACTCACTACTACATGATCTAGGATGTTGTGTGGCCAATCTCTGCCGAGCTGGCCATTTAGAGAAGTGGCAGAAGCCACCACTTGTGATGCCAGTAGACCCAGGTTAGGGTCTGGTTTCAGGGGAAATAATTTATTATTTGTTTTTAAATAACTTTTCTCTGGATCTGCATCCCCTGTGAAGTTGAGTATTTTAAGTTTGGGGGGTGTGGGGGACATAGCCCCCACATAAAAATACTTATTTTGCTTGTTGCACTAATTGAATGTAGTGGCTGTTGCTATTTGTGATGGTCATTGCAATGTATGTCACCCTTTTGACAATATGCTGTTTTTTAGTTGGTGTATGTGATCGGTGGTCTTTCAGACTCACCCTTATCACATAAAACCGGCTCATGTAAATTATACCCTAATCTGAGGAGGAGGTGGGAGGCCATACAGCCATTGAACCCTATGCTGAACCAAATGAAGATATCAGGGTGCACAACTAAAAGTGAGAGATAGCATAACCTAACCAACACATCCACATATCAATGCCAACACCATCTCTCCTTATTATAAGAAAATTGGCTCAGAGCAATCAAATCCAAACCCTCCCCTGCAGAATGAAGGAGCAAATGCATTCACAGTACAGAGGGTGGCTCAGGCACCATTAAAACCAACAGAGAGGAAAGTCGTACAATACCAGAGTATAAAGAATAAAGTTTACAAGCTGTTCCAAGGTTGGGAGAAGGTGTAATCAACCCACTGCCTCCACTGAGAATTCCATTGGCTCCTCTGATGATTGCTCTGTTTTCTCTGCCTCCTGAGTACCATTCCAAGGATCACCTGGAGAATTCTGCAATAATTTTGATCCCAGTCATTGTGGCTTAGTGTCCGCAGCCTTAGAACCCCTGTCAACTGAGGGCACACCCAAGAAATTAACACAATTGAAGAGAAATCAACGCGCTTCACTGGGACAGGTAAACATTTCAACTTTGTATGGGAAAAAAATTTGAAAAGTCGCTGGAGGGACAATGAAGCATTTGAGACCCCTTTCTTTTACTAAGTCTCTCACTCTGTGGAATGCCTTCCTTTTTTCTACCACATGCCAAGGGATTTCCACTTGTACTGAGATCTTAGTTCTCTGCTAATGAAGGTCCTTAGCAGACTTGGCCACTGCAAAATATATTCCCTGTCCTGATACCTTAGCAGATGGAAGATCATGGGCCACTGGAAAGCTCCTGATGAGGATGATGGCAGGCCTGAAGGAATCTGATGGGCCATATCAATCTCTATAAGGGAGTCCTCCTTCAATGGCAGCAACTGAATGTGCCTTTTCTGAAGAAATAGTACAGGGTCTGATCCTTTGACTCCCCACATGAGACTGAAAACACTCAGATTGTGTCAGCGAGCCCAAGTTTCATAATCATCTAGATGGTCCCATAATTGCTGGTCCTCCCTCTCCGCTAATGCTAACCTGCATTCAGCAGGATGGGCTCAGTTCTCCAACTTGCAAACTCGCTGTTCAGTTTGCTCAATTCTGTTCCTGAGTGAGTCCACAGAAAGTTTCATCACTGTTAAAGCCAGAGTAATATTACTGAGATTGGACCTAATTGCATGCATAAAGTCTTTATCTCACAAATCTCTCCTCGAAATGTGGATAGTTTATACTTTTTGCAGCAAATTAGTAGATTAGTTATCTCTAGCCGTACTGTACCTCACAAAGTAACAAATATCTCCGACACTTAGTATTGCAAGGATAGCTATTTTAGTGGCAGGAACCACTTTTACACAAATCAGAGTGGAGCCTTGACAGCCAAGCTGTTGCTAGCTGAGGTGCATCATGTGACCTCCCATGCTGTTATCTCTTGTGGAATTTTTTTTATTCAGGCTGAAGGTTTCAGCATGTTAGAATTGATGTGAGCATGCTGGAGCATAATCCCATAGCATGGTGGTGAATTGCTATTCTAATCTTACTAGACTGTTATGTTTCTCTATGTAAACCATTTGCTTTTACTATCTATTGTCAACAATTACCTTATCTAAAGTTTCTAATATCTACCTCACTTATGGGCAATATTTGTTGAAACTTCTACTCTGTCCAATAAAAAATTATGCCTATCACATAATCCTTCAGCACAGTCTCCTGCACTGTTTAAAACTGCTAATTGTGAGACAAGCTATCTGTTGTAGATAAAGCCTTAAACATATACTGCCAATAGTGCTCCAAAATGCTAAATTGATTATATTCACTGTGGCAGAGTGTGTGTAAAGTTATGTATTAAAGATAAAGCCTACAGCACATCCTGCCAATAATGTTCAGAAACATGAAATCCATTATGTTTAGCAAGGTTTTAAGTGCAGAGTTTATTGACAGCTTCAGGGTGTGGTGAAAAACCATCAGCACTGAGCCCACAGCAGGCTTGCCCTCCTGTACCAACAGCAAGTGGGGGTGTGGTGGATGTCAAGTGATGTCGCCAGATGCAGCGCGCATCATTACTAGGAAGCCATTTCCCTAAAAGCCAAAACTGCTAGCTTTGTTTATGGGTGCAAAATGGGACTAGTGGTGTGTGTTTCAACCTAGGAAGATAAGTTGTTTTGCACATTGTAATAGTCTCAATTAGCTATTTATTTATTGAATTTTGGTTGCTGGGTGTGCCAACTGGAACCAGGCGTCCCCTTCTCAGGGGTAACAGAGTTAATTACAGGCATGAGCTAAGACAGTAAGGAGGAACACAGAACACAACACTTCATATGGCATGAGTTTAAAATATACACAGTTCACAAACAGTGGATGGAGATAATGTGAATATGCTATATTTATAAGATTAATTACCCAACTAGCACCATACATGACAACAAGTAACTGGATGGACATAAACACAATACTATAGTGCACAATGTGGCATATAAAAATGCAGGGTACATTCCAAAAAGGGCACGTAATCAATGATAGTAAGTACAATGTGAGCTGTCAAGCAGAAAGGTTTTATTCATTTTTGAAGCACTCGTGCAAGGGGAGTTTTGAAGCTCAGGAGGTAGGGAGTTCCACAGAGAGAGAGAGAGAGAGAGAGAGAGTGGCAGAATAAACATAAGACCTCATCCCTATATTTGTTTTAACTTTAGGCACTTCAAGCAGTTTATGACTAGAGAACCAGAGGAGGTGCCTTTCAGGCTTGGGAACTAATGAGCCATTAAAGTGGGGGGGGGGATGTGAGATGAATTTGTAGGCTTGGCATAACATGAGGTACATCTTTCGCTTCTCAAGGGAGGGCCAACTCAAAGAGGATTGAACCTCACAGTGATGGTTCCTTGGAGAGGCCCAAGCTGTGAAGCAGCTAATTTTATTTTGTAGAACCTTGAGCCTACTAGTGTCTGTGTTCTTGAGAAACTGGAGTATAGCAACACCATTTAGTGGGTGGGGAGGACACAATGTACAATGGCAATTCTAAATTCTGAAATAAGATCATAGAACCAAGTGATATAATAGACCAATGTTCTGGTGTATAGGCTTGGTAATCTGATCTATTTGGGATTTAAAGATGAATTCCTGGTTGATGAGGACCCCAAGTATTTTATCTTGTCCACTACTTCAATTTGTGCATCAGCTGAGGTGGTAAGCAAGACCAGGTGCTGCCTGACCAGTCCAAGATGCTTGGGGCCAAGAATACCACCTTGGTTTTAGTAGTATTCAGGATAAGCCTGTTGCCATGGAACCAATTTTCAAGTGTAGAAATCAGAGGTAAGCTAGGAATTGATCAGGTTTACATCAGACAGCTTTGCTAGAGAACATAAAAATCTGCATATAAGTAGGTTCCCTCCCTACAATGGTTGGGCAGGTCATTGATAAATATAGAAATGCAGGGGACCCAGCATAGACCCTTGCAGAATGCTGTCATTAATACACCTCAAACAGGTGTGGGCTCTGAGGCATTTAACTTCCTGAATCCTATTGGTATGGTAAAGCATGAACCGTTGTAGTGAGTGATGATCAGATTCCATGCATTGCAAGTTGTGGAGGAGTAAATTATGATCAACCAAGTTTAATGCTTTGGTAAGACTGATAAAGATAACTCTGGTTGGCACCCTTTTGTCTGTAGCATCCAAAACATCTACAGTTAGTCTAATCAGGGCAGTGTTAGTACATGGTGCATCCTAAAGTCATGCTGTTCATCAGTAAGCAGGTGGGGCAACTCCACATAGTCTTGAACTTGATTGTAGCCTCTCATGTTCCTTAGCCAGTGGGCTAAGGAGGGAGATTGGGTGGCAGTTTCCACAAGGTCCTTATGGCCATCCTCGTGGATAGGAACAACTACTGCCATTTTCCATTTTTCTAGGATTTTGCCTTCAATGAAGGTCTATTAAGGAGGAGGGTAACAGGGAGAACAATGACTGCGGTGGCTAGGTTGAGCAGTTTGGGCTCCCATTTGTCAAACCCAGCTGCGCCATCCAATTTAATACATTTTAGGAGGGTGTACAATTCCTGTTTCTGGACAAGTCAGAGATGGAAATGGGCTGCTGAGCACTGTTTACCTCCTGACCCATGGGTGGGAGACATGACCTGCAGGAGGTGGTTCTGAATCTAGTTAGATCTGTGAAAATGCAGTTAAAGGCATTATCAAAGAGTTCAGATTCACTGATGCTCTGCCATTAGCCACAATTTACCTACAGTGGAGGAGTATGCCCTTTCAGTAGGGTGTTAATTTGCACCCAGAATCACTTAGAGATGGTCATATCTTTGTCCTGTAGCCTCCTAACATAATCCTTCTTAGCTGCCTTTGTATTCTTTTGCACAGTCTTAAGACCACAGCATTAATAGATCCCCAGGCTTTGTCTCTATGAGACATTACGTTTTAGCTCAGGTGTAAGAATACATTGTCTATCATATCATAACTTAGTAAAAACAACAATGAATAGAACACTAAGAAGTAAATAACTCTAATGATAAACAATTATGTAGGGTTCTATATGAGTTGTGACAAAAGACCATCCAGCACTCATGTAACATTTCATAAACCCTTTATTTGGGGAACAAAGAAAAGGTAAACTTACAGCATTGTCCACAGACTCCATAAACCCGCTGTGGCTATTTGGAAGCTTACAATGCTATCATCATCATCAGAGTCATCTCTGGGATTTGCTGAAGTTTCTTTGGACCATCTTCTGGTGTGGCCATGGAAGCACACACACCAAGTAGGGTCTCGGGCTGACATTATATACTCTTTCTACTTACATAAGACCAAGATATCATCTTTTCCTAGTAATTATGTCATAACTACTTCGTCAAAAACATTTCTTAGTATAAAAATTACAAATAACATTTCTTGAAAAACAGGGTGTATACCTGCTGTACAAACACTTCGGAGAAGGTACTGACATCTGACGTCAATAAGCAATATCACTATAGTAAAACTCTAAAAGCAACACACTGATATGTTTTTCTCTATCCATTAGCTTATAACAGTTACAAGTCACACCGATTCTGTTGTCTATAGATAAAAGGCTGCTTTTGTAAAAGGACTGAAAAACATTATATTTGTATGTTCATTCTGAGCAAGCATTTCTGTGCATGTCATGTTCTCTGAGTCTAGTTCACTCTGGTCAGCATGACAAGGCAGTCTTCCCATATAATGGTATATCAAATTATAAGTGTGAGTCTCTGTGTCTCTCCTTCATAGCCAATGAATACTCTAGCATAATTAGCTATATAAAATATTGGGTAATAACATACTGGGATAAATCATTTCATTACATGGCTCGCCCTGAATGCCCTAGAGTTTGTAACTCAAGGGTGTTCACCAAGGCACAAAAATAAATGTTATAAAAAAAAAAACACCCCCCAAGCAGAGCAAAATTTTAAAGAAGCAGGCAGAATCATAAAAACAAGGAATGCAAGTCATATGAGACTCTTCTACTCTGAGAGGGACTAGAGGGACCCTCCAAGATTATGAGAGCTAGACAAGACTCCCTTGTGCTGTGGATAAGTAGCAAACAGGGGCCAAGGTGCAGAGCATGAGTGGTCAAACTAAAAAAAAAACTTGCTCTCTACTCAGTCTTCCAAACAGCTTGACCCTAGAGATAAGGCTTTGAGCAAGGCAAAGGGTCATATGACTGAATTAGGAAACTGCACTCAAGCCCAGTTTGAAGCATAAGGACAGCGGTTATCTTTTCTAACCACTCCTTAAACAGAGGACTCTGCGATATGTTTTCCTCTTGGGAATTTGAAAACTTTAAATGGCTTAGTTCTGACTTCAGGGTGAGGCGTGCAATGGAATTACCCCTGCTAAATAAGGGAATTATCATGCAAAGGAGAAGAAAGATGCCCACAATGAGAAGAAATACCAACAGACAATTCCAGAAGAAACCCAACCCAGGAATGAGGCTGGAAAACCAATTTGATATTTTAGAAATAATTTCCCATAAAGCTTGAGGTCTGAACTGGAGAGTGGTGTTCTTCTGCAGAGCAGCAAGGAACAGCTCTTGAGTACTGTTCTGAATGCCAGGGTTTAGGGAAGCAAGGGTGAGCACCTCATGTAGTTTGACAAAATCTTTTAAACCATATGGTACCTGAATAAGATGAATAGATTGTAGATCAGGATAAATGGTATACACAGCTGGCACAATGGGCAGGAAATCATACTCACATGCCTGAGTATGGGTTAGAAAAGTGACAACTGTAGGTCAGGTAGACCCCTCAGTAAGAAAACAGTCAGGGTCTAAAATGACATAAGAGCCATTTGTCAGCTGATGTACTATATTATGAGTTGGGCCAGAAACCTGAGTAACTTGTAGTGGACAGGTCTGAGATATCTCACAAGGAGTGTAGGCTGTCCCTTCACAAGTGTAAGGTCTGTCATGCCAGAGTTCACAATAATCATACGGAAAGGCTTTCCAGTTTTCATTACCATATGTAATGAAGGAAAAGGGTATGTTTAGGATGGCTTGTAATGCTCTATCAGGGGGGGAGTAAAATCCCAAATTAAGCACAGAATACCAGTACCAGACTGTCCTCTAAAAATGACAGGCATTCGTCAAATAAATTCTAAACAAGAGCCACAATCCTTAGAGGATGAATGGTAGGGGTAGAATGTGGCTGCAAAGGCCACGGTTGTTAAATCTAGTAACTGAGCAATTTCTGAATCTAGACTGTAAATTAATAATTGGACAAAGTCTGGCCCCACTAATTCCATTGGCAGAATACCGTTTCTTAAACCAGAAAGGGTTCTTTCCAATAGTCTGTGCACTTCTGCTTGCACCACACTGTCATGTTGAGCCTCTAGGATATTTTTTGTGTAATATGAAAAGACATTTCTCTTCCCAAAATAATATTCTGAAAATTTCTCTCAGTTTTGTTAAGTGCGTTTTGGATGCTACAAATTGCATTCATTAAGTGATCAATGGTAGCTCCCTGTTTGGACAATAAATAAGTGTCACATATTCCAAGAAGTGCCCCAACAAGACCCAAAAATTGTTTAGGTCTTTTTGAGAACTAATAACAGTTGGTTCTATGTGATAAAGGCGAGTCCGAAAAACTGCCTATCACATAGAGCGAGCAAACTTGAGACCATAAGCAAAAGGGCGATGGATATTGTACCAATCATTGCAAATAGTGATGGTCGCTACAATACCTAAGTAAACCTCACAGAAATCTTTTTTTATGTGGAGGGCTGTGCCCCCTGCAACCCCCCGCTCCCCCCAAACTTAAATAGCCAACTCCGAGGAGGGTGCAGACCACGGGGCAAGTCACTGGATTGTGAGGCAAAAAAATATTTCTGCCTGTAGCCGGACCCAAACCCGGGACTGCTTGCATCCCAAGCAGTGGTGTACACCACTACGCTATGCAAGCAGTTTGGTGAGCATTGGCCACACAGCATATTATATCCTGCAGTAGTGAGTATAGCTCCTTGCTGTACTCGCTATGCAGGATATAACGATATATTGCACCACTCGCTGTCCTGTAGAGCGCTGTTATTGAGTCGCTCAAAAGTGCAGCGCTCAATAATCAGCACTCTACATGGGTGTTACCTAACAGTTTGTGTCTACTGGCTCATAAAAGTGGCAGTCATTGCCTTGGCTATGAAGCCCTGAGACTTTGCAGCTACTAATAATACTGTCTCTAAGTGTGTCATCCCACTGTTGGTTGACGCACTCGTTGGAAAGCAAGACTGTGGAGGTAAAATTAATAGTTGTGCAATACAGTGGATGACTATCCCTACAGACACAGGCAAAGAAAAGATTACCAGCCTCATCATCACCCTGAACAGTAGTATCTGCACAGGTATAAGGAGTCTGGATTGCATTACGTAATTCTTGTGGGGAGTCAAAGTTAGCAGTGAGTATAGTACACTGACTACCAATTATGGTTCTAATATTGTAGCAATGTAGCACCTCTATAGAAATATCCTGACCTTCAACTTTCCATTTTTGCCTTTTGTGATCACAATACGTATACTGACACCAAGGTGGAACAAAAGTAGCAGAAGACATTTTTTTCCATTTAATGTTCTGATGAGCCATGGCATTGAGAAATATCAGTTAGGAATTTTGAGTGGAGATACGAAAGTTATACAACCCATCTGGGCAGGCCAAAATGGCTTTGTGTTGTACAATTGCAGTTCAGTTTATGACCTTGGAGGGCCCCATGGGATCCCTAATAATGTACACCTCTGTCTCTCCACGTGCTCCCAGCATACCCTCAGGATTATTTCCAAGAGTAAGGATGGCACACAGGCCAAAGGCATCAAAACATTTTTGTTGTTGGTTTCTTTTACCAAAATGTGAATACCTAAAAGAGAAATCAAAATTAGGAATATTTCTCTTATAGGTATTATATAGATTATTAAAATATTTACTAATTGAATCCCAAAGGGACCATCATCTTTATTATTCTGTACCAACCGAGTTATATAGCTTGAACCTCCAGTTATTTGTTTATAAAGACCCAGTGGGCTCAGTGGAATTTTAACTGGTATAACCAAGGTTTGATTACTTAGAAGCATTGGATACATTAACTGATCATAAACAATTCCCTTGCCCACCTGTATGGGCATGTCCCACTGAGTGTAGGCCACTTTTAGGTGTTCATGCTTTCTTAATAGACATAAATTTAAAGTGACATTAGTAGCTTGAAGTGAGTCATGAAGATTACTTATCTCATAAGTCATATTAGTAGAGCACACCTTAAAGATAGCATCCCACTTTTCTTAGTGAAATGACTATAGCCATATTTTTATCACACAGGCTGCTATGACTGAAATCCACAGTACCAGCAGTGAGGTAAAAACACACAAAGTTTCTTCTTTGTGTCCATGATGAAAGTGCAAAGTGTACAGAGTTCAAGTCTGTGAAGCAACCAAAATTCAAGGTGCAATACTCCAGACAAATCAGTCTTTCTTAGTCTTTAGGAGTTGTAGCAAGAGCAGTGGAAGCTTGCAGTGTTTAGAGTGAATAGATGTGTAAAAGTTCAATGTCTGTAGTGTCTGTCAGTTCAGATAAGTAACACAAAACACATGCTGTCTTGAGAATTTCCTGGGGAAATGACCAGCACCTTGCTGCTTTTAATAGCATGGGTATTTTCCTGTTAGTTCATTTGGATTTAATTTGAGTGGGATCCAGCTAATTAGGTCTTAAGAAAAGGGAGAAATACTAAGAGAAAAGAGCAGACATTAGTACAAAATTGTGGCAATTAATTACCCTTGAAAGGTTTTGTTTAGTTTACATGTAACCACTTTTCTACAGGTTTTCTTATCTGTGATTCGGACTTTTATGACAGCTGGGGACAATTTGTCTGTTACTGCAAAGAGAACCCTCCAGAATTTATGCAGGGCATGATCAGGGTTTGATAATCCAAAATCATGACCTTGTCTCCCAGCTGATATTCCAAGGGGTTTACCTTGGCATCAAAATGCTGCTTTTGTACCCGTGCCAGATTAATGGACACAAACTTGTTAATGGCTTGGAGGTTTTCCTTCAGAACAGACATATACTTGTCCAGATGTAATTTATCACATATAGCTGTCCCCAGACCATCATACCACAGGTGGGCAGGTGTTCTCATCTGCCTCCCTGTCATGACTTCAAATGGGGTGAGCCCAGTGGAGGAATTTGGGGTTGCTTGAATTGCCATGAGTACCAGAGGCAGTTTAACATCCCAATCCTTCTCAAAGATTGAGACATACTGTATTTCCTCAGCATTGTTTTGATAGTCCTATTCGCCCTCTCCACCTGACCGGAGGACTGAGGGTGATAGGGAATGTGATATTTTTGTTTGCTCCCAAAGCAGTCAGACTATTTTGCATTACATGATTTGTAAAATGTGTTCCTTTGCCTGACTCAGTGGTGCCTGGGAGCCCCCAAGCACAAAACATTTTCTCCACCAGATGCTTTGCTGTAACAGAAGCTGTGTCAGTTTTGCTTGAATTGCTTCTACCCATTTTGAATACATGTCTCGACAATTAGTATGTACTTGTTACCCTAGCAGTAGATGGCAGTGGTCCTATGAAGTCAATTTGCAAATTACACCATGGGCCATGCTTAATTTGTGGTCTGAGCAAAACCTTTTGTGTATGCCATGCTGAATTGGTTTGTGCACATACTATACAGTTGGAACAGTACTTTTCTATGTCCTTGATCATCTTTGGCCACCAGGCTAGTTTTCTAACCAGTTGCCAGTTTTTTAATACTCCTTGATGTCCTTTCTGATCATGGCATAACTTTAACAATTCATGTCTGATATACTCTGGTGTAAAACAGTCTCTCCTGTCTTTGGATTTTTGTACATCAATAATCCTGACTTCTCATCCATGTACATGTTTGAAGAAGCTTGATCATTTAGCCTGATTTATGCTCTGAGTTGTTTTAACTGAGGGTCAGCGTCCTGCATTTGTTTCAAGTCCAAGATCTCCAAATCCTGCTTCACAGTGCTCACCATGGTGGCCACCCTAGGAGAAGGAAGCTGCCATTGCACTTCCTCTGCCTGGGCACCCTTGCGAGCCAGGAAGTCAGCCTGCACATTTAGTGCAGCAAAAGGAGCACACTTAGAGTGTGCCTTAACCTTAAAACATAGATGGGGAAACCTGATGTAATGGCAGGGTTGAAATAAAGGACCAGTGAGACAGGTGTTTAATGGGTTTGCCATCTGAGGATGTGAAGTTGTTATGCTGCCAGAGGGGAAGGAGCTCTGTTAATGCTAGGCAGAGCCAAGATGAGTCAGAACAAAGAACCATGGGAGGTGGAAGGGCAAGAGTGGGCAGTAAATGCAAAGCATAGCAAATGGTTGTGAGTTCGGCTGCTTATGCCAAGTGTGGAGTACAACATAGGGCAATAGATAAATCAAGGGATGGAATGTACACCCCCTCCGTTCACTTAAAAAGAAGAACCATTAGTAAAAATACAGGAGGCAGTGGAAGCAAATGCAACAGAAGGGCATTTTTTTTAAAATAGCAGTCTGAGGGAGGGCCTTGGAGGATGGGGTTGGGGCAGAAACTGCACAGTCATGCAGTTCCCCTGAAAGGAGAGGGCCAACAAGCTGAGAGGTTGCAGTGTGTGAAACTTTAAGGTCTCTGTCCTGCAACAGTAGAGCCCACTGTGTAATCCAAGAGTTTGAAACTGTACCCTCCTTTAGCTTGGGTGAAAGAAGGAAAGCAGTAGATTTATGTGGAGAGTGCAGGATGATTTTAGTGAACCCAGTGATGTAGGTAAAGTATTTAGCAGCCCAGAAGGTACCTAATAAATATTTTTCACATGGAGTGTATCACTGTTTAACTGGAGTAAGAAGTCGAGAGGCATAAGCTACTGGGCACAGGTGGGAGTGAACAGACTGGGTCAATACTGCAGCCAGCAAAGTCGGTGAGACTGCCACTTCCAAATGGAAGGGTTTGGCTGCATCTGGGTTTGCTAAACAAGGAGCAGAGGCACTTTGCACCCCTCCTGGGAAAGGCAAGTGGTAGATAGCATACAGGGTGACTGTACCCAAAGAAGTTAACATATGGCCAATGTAATAGTGAAAGGTGCACTGGGGAAAACATAACGGTAAAACCACGTGGCTTTAAGTAAGGTGATAGTATAGTGGAGGACCCCCCCTTGCAATTGAGATGGCACATAGACAAAGTAATAAAAGAAAATAAAAAGCTACATGAGAGGTAGCTGTGTGGACAGAAACAAAAAAGGATAACATTTGTTTTAAAAGAGCAATTATGGCAAAGCAGCTGCATATGAGCTGAGCCAAACCATAAAAAAACCTTTTGGCTCTGTAAAATGTAATAGCAGCATTACTGCAAGTGAATAATGGGAAGACAGATGTAAGCATAGACTGGTTGGTAACTAATTGTCCTGACACTGAGTATTATTGGAATAGTCACAAGGGTAGTGAGAGTACCTAGGGCGGAAGGGGGGGTGGGGTAGAGGTTACTACAGTAAAGTGGGGTGGTGGAGCTGGACTCCTGAGAGCTATATTAGAGGGATGCACAGATGCTGTATCCTGATTAGTGATAGAACCTTGTGCACCCATAAAACTAGAATTAGTAGAAGGCAACTTTGCTATTGCTGACCCTTGGTTAGAAACAGTGATAGGACTGGGATCTTTAAAAGCAGTTTAAATGTTAAATATTGGTTGTGTTGCTGTGCCTTATTGGCAAAGTCGGTGGCCCCTAACATGAGGTCCCTTACTCGGTTATATTGATCCTGGAGTTAAGCAAACTGTGTCCTGAAATTGTGGACCTGTGTAGCTAATACAGAATTGTGGCTTTTAGTAATTTTGTTGATCACTATAAGCCACATAAAAAGCATAAAAGTAGATGACTCATTTTGAAAATGTGTTGGACATGCTTTGAATCCAGGATGACATATATTTGTCTTTCTCAGCCTAAATGAATAAGTGATTATGTCCAGCCCATTTAGAAACATAATCAACTATAAAATTACCCAACTGGTCTGCCTTGTAACTAGAGGCAGCCGTGGTGTTGTGGCTATGTGTTGAGGATAACTCCCTCCCCTTGGGCTGCCAGCAGTGTTAACCCAAAGTTATGGGTACTGCAATTACACTTTGCTATCAGGAGATGAGAATATGGTATACTATTCATCGTTCCAGATTAATACTGCTGGTATGCAGTGTTGTATTTTTATGGATCTTTTTTCTGTTTAGTCTGGTCTTTCATCCTTTGCGATAGCGTAATATTGTGATGTCCAAAAATGGTATTTCTTGTGAACTGCTGGTAGTAGTAAATTGAAAATGCTGCTTACAGTCATTCTTGTTGGGAGAAGGAAAATTTTAAGGATTTAAGGATCACCTCTGCACCCTAAAGCCTCTTCACCAGTTAAACACACTAACTCAGAGGCAAGACTAGAAAGCTCTCATAATCCACTTCTTAAAGAAATTAAATTACTGGAGGAAGGTAAACCTATGAATTCTGAAAAGGAATCTGAGGTGAAAAGTATTACACCACATATAAAAGAACATGAAGGCCTTGCTATAGGCAATAATTTAGAGAAATTGAGTAATAAAGTCAGTTCTGAAGTTTAGATAATTGAAGTACATGCTGGCCCACATATCATTGAACTTCGGGCAAGAGAGGTAATAGCCCAGAAAAAAAAACCAGATACAGTCTGACAAAATATTGACCACCAATATTAAAGAGAAAATAATGCCTAGCTTTCTGGATGATTTTGAGGGATTCCTCACTCCATATGTGATGAAAACAAAACTTCTTCCATCTTCTCAATGTCCTCCAGATTTACCACACTTGTGGAACAACTCAAACCCTGAATATAAACATAGAAACATAGAAGTTGTGACAGATAAGGACCTAAGACCCATCCAGCCTACCCATTTCTTTTCTACCTTATAAATGTGTCATCGGCCTTTGCTCTGTCAGTGGCCTATCTATTCATACTCATCTGTATTGCTCTCTTATGCCTATCCCATGCCTGTTTGAAGCCCTGCACTGTAATCATAGCCACCACTTCCTGAGGTATGCCGTTCCATGCATCCACCCATCACTCTTTCTGTGAAAAAGAATTTCCTCACATTCCCCCTTAATCAGCCTCCCTCTAATCTCATGCTGTGTCCTCCTGTCCTGCTATTTTTCTTATATTTAAACATGTTAGACTCTTTCACCTTGTTAATGCCCTTAAGGTGTTTGAATGTTTCAATCATAACACCTGTCTCCCTCCTTTGCTCAAGGGTATACATATTGAACTCCATTAATCTGTCCTCATATGTCTTCTGATGCAGTCCCTGCACCATTTTGGTTGCCCTTCTCTGGACTGCCTCAATTTGGTTAATGTCCTTGTGAAGGTGTGGCCTCCAGCACTGCATGCAGTTCTCCAGATGGGGCCTAATCAGTGTCTTGTAAAGAGGGATTATTACCTCCCTCTTACAACTTGTGATACCCCTACTAATACACCTTAACATCCCCCTAGCCTTACCTACTGCTTTAGAGGTCTGCTTGGATGATTTCAGGTCATCAGTGATGATGATGCCCAAGTCTCTTTCTTCCTTTGTGACTGCCAGCAACTCTCCTCCCAGCCTATAGGTGGCTTCAGGTTTCTCTTCCTATATGCATGATCTTGCACTCTTTGCATTAAATCCCAGTTGCCACTCTTCTGACCATTTTGCTAGTTTATCCAGATCTCTTCTTATTCTGCCCACCCCATCTGGATCAACTACTCTGTTGCAGATCTTGGTGTCATCTACAAACAGACAAGCCTTACCCTCTAGTCCATCTGCAATGTCACTAATTAAGATATTGAAGAGGACTGGCCCCAGGACTGATCCCTGAGGTACCCCACTTGTGACTTGGATCTCTTCTGACTGTATACCATTTAACACCACTCTCTGTTTTCTGCCCGTCAACCAGTTTTCCACCCAGTTGACCAACTTCTGACCCACCGAGCCTACCCAGCTTATTTATTAATCTTCTATGTGGAACAGTGTCGAAAGCTTTGCTGAAGTCAAGGTAGGTGACATCAACTGCTCCCCTTGGTCCACCACTCTGGTTACCCAGTCAAAGAAATCTATGAGATTAGTTTGACAGGACCATCCTTTGTAAACCCATGCTGTCTTGGATCCTGTGCCCCTATGGATTCCAGGTGTTGCACTATCCTTTCCTTAAGGAGTGCCTCCATAATGTTGCCCACTACTGAGGTAAGACTGATTGGTCTATAGTTCCCTGCCTCCTCCCTGCTACCACACTTGTGGAGCAGGATCACATGAGCCCTTCTCCAGTCTTCTGGGACCTCTCCTGTGCTCAGAGACTCACTAAACAGTTCTGCTAATGGCTCTGCTAGTTTCACCCTTAGCTCCTTAAGTACTCTGGGATGTATGCCATCAGGTCCCATTGCCTTGTCCACCCTGAGCTTAGCGAGCTTTTGTAGGACCCTTTATTTTGTGAAGGGAGTAGTGCTCACCTCCTTCCCCCCTGTGTCCATGGTGCTGAGCTGTGGGCCCTGCCTACCTTCTCTTCAGTAAATACTGAGCAAAAGTATCTATTTAGGATAGATGCTTTACAGAGTCCCTCCTCTCACATGCCCCTTTCTCCTTTGAGCTTAGCAATACCCTCTCTGGACATTCTCCTTTCACTAATGTAGCTATAGAAAGTCTTGTTACCTTCTTTTACTGTTCATGCTAGTGTTTCCTCAGTTTGGGACTTTGCCTGCCTTACTGCCTTCCCTGCTTCCCTTACGGCAGTTTGGTATGCCTCCCTATCTTCATCCCGCTGTGTCCCTTTATATTTCCTGAAGGCCAGCCTTTTGGCTCTGACCTTTTCTGCTACTGTATTTGAGAACCAAAGTTGTTTCCTTCTTCTTTTGCACTTCCTTTTCTGTCTAACACAATGGGATGTTGCTTCAAGTATTGCATCCTTAATGCTTGCCCACTTTGCCTGTACCCCCTCACCTGTGTTTCTTTTTGCCAGGGCTAGCTTAATTCTGTTTTCCATCTTATCAAAGTCAGCTCCTTTGAAGTCCCATATTTTTGCCTTGGAATGGGATGATTTAGATGTAATCACCAAATTGAACCATACCCTGAGATGGTCACTGGCACCCAGGTGACCTTCCACCTTGAGATCTGTGATCCCTTCCCTGTTAGTCAGTACTAGATCTAGGATAGCCCTGTCTCTTGTGGGTTGTTGCCAGTTGTTTGAGGCCCTCCCCTACAGGGAATCCACCATGTGTGTAGTTCTGGCAGATGTTCCTGCTGGTATTGACCAATCTGTATCCGCATGTTGAAGTCTCTCCCATTATCAGAACCTCCCTTTAGCTGTCATGTTTTGTATATCTTCTAACAGTAATGTGTCTGTGTCCTCCCCTGGTCTTGGAGCCTGTAGACAACCCCAGTTCTTATGGCTGTCCCATTTCCTGTTTCCAGGGTGACCCACAGTTCTTCTGGCTCCTTATGTGTATTCTGAATTTCTGTAGTTTTGATATTTTCATTGACATACAGGGCCACTCCACACCCCCCCCTTTTAGCACCTCGGTCTCTTCTGAACAGTCCATAGCCAGGTACTGAAGTCTCCCAAGTGTGGTTACTGGTAAACCATGTCTCACTAATTGCTACTATGTCCAGTTTAGCCTCTGACATTATTGTCTGCATGTCTGGGATCTTATTTCCCAGGCTGTGAGCATTTTGTGTACATGATTTTCCATTGACCAGATTTCAGTGTGTTAGTTGTTGGGTGAGGTTTGGCATTTCCCCGTGCATCGTATGGGGAGACAGACCTTTTTTCTTACCTGGTGATGCAAATGAACTGCAAACATGCTGAATTCCTGTTTGACCACTAGCTGAGTGGGGAGGGGTGTTCTTCCCATTCGACGTATGGGGTGCTGCACCCCTCTGCCCATTTTCTAGTTTAAATATTCTGCAAAACTTCTGCCCCAATGCACTGACTCTCTCCTTAGTCAGATGCAGTCCATCAAATTTAAAGAACTTTTGCTCTCAGAACTGTTGCCAATTCCCTACAAATCTGTGTCCTTTTTCCTGGCACCAGCCCTTGAGCCACATGTTTAGCTCCCCTATCTCCCCTTCTCTGACCTTCCATCCATCTGCCCCCTCTCCCAGACTGGCAGGATCTCAGAGAAGGAGATGTTGGACGAAATGGATGATAGTTTGTCACCCAGCCTGGTCAGGTGTTCCTTGGACTCCACAACTGACTAGCTGGTGAGATCATTAGTCCCTATGTGTACCAGGATGTCAATGTTTTCTCCTGCTTTGTGAACAATTTTAGCAATGCGGTCAGTGTCACTTCATGCTGATGTACCTGGGGGGCATCTGACCATTACCCCTGGCTGGAGATGGGTACCAACTCCCCAAATCATGGATTCTCCTATGATCAGAAGTTTTTTGAATTTCCTTTTTGCTTTTTTGTTTTGGTTCCTGATTTGGGTGAGTTTTGTTGTGCTAGCTCCTGTTCTGCAGTGTCCTCTGCCCCTTTGTTTGATTTTGGAGATAGAGGCAGATACCTGTTTGCAGTGTTTATATGGTTTTTGGAGGTAATATGTTGGAGAACACAGAGTGATGGGGCACCTGATCTGCCCCTCCTAACCACCTGCCAACCTCCTGGACCAACTACCCTGTGCAGTCGAGGTTCTTCTTTTGGATGTTGGGGAAATGGCAGGTGGCTCTTATAATGTATTTCCTCTTGAATATGAAATTTGAGGTGCGCAATCTCTGCCCATGCTGCCCGGAGCTGAGCCCTAAGATCTCCAATGGCCCAGCATGTAGGACAGTGTCCTAAATCCTGTAAGACTGTCCTTCTGAAAAGTCGCAGTACCTGCAGTTAATGATATCCATTCCAGATAAGTTGCTGGGTTTATAACCTTGTCAGAGTAATTAGAAGGAAGAAAATGCAAGTAATGGTTTGATTTTTGTCTTTTGTTTTCATATAACTTGTTATAACAAGTTAAATTACTAGTGCCCTGTAAATGAGCTCACCGTGTGGGCACACTGATCCACCCCTTCCTGCTTTGCCACAGGAAATGACACAACTGTGGTACCCTATAAAAGGAGTATAGTGTGGGGTGGTTGGGGATGGGGTGGGTGACTGGGCCCTTCCTGCCGAAAAAGAAGAACCATGGATGAAAGAACAAGGAGGTAAGAGCAGAAACAATCAATCAACAACAAATGCAGTAACCCTAAAAGCTTATCCTAATGTTAGATAAAAACTGTAAAACCTGTAAAGCACCAGCTGTAATAATTTCAGAGAAGATATACCCTGTAAGAAACACTTTGCTGCAGAGAAAAATAAAGCAGTAACAGAAGATATACCTTGCAAAAGACAATTTGAATCAGAAGATTACTGCAGTAATCTGTTAGCACACACCTGTAGGCACACCTTGTAATAAAGCAGAAGAAGGTATACCAGCAACAACAATCTGAATCAGAGAAAAATAAAGCAATGAAATGTTAGCAACAAACAGTAGCAATCCCTGTGAGTACGAAATAAAAATAACAACACACAGTAAATCTGCTTAGCCAAAGGAAGTCTTAATCCATTTCCCTTGCTCTGGTAAGGTTCTCTGTTCTGTCCTTTCAAGCAATCTTAGAAGGAAAGAGCTCAGGTGAAGCTAGGTGCCTTGGCCAGCAAACCAAGTCTGGGGATGTGAAAAAATATATAGGTGAAGATATTGGTGAGATAAAGGAAGATAACAAATGGAAGACCAGCTCCTGGATATTAAGAAAAAGACCTGGTTATTAGGGCTATGTGGAATGCAAAATTCTGCCATTGAAATTAATGTGTAATGGCAATTCTGCTTCTGAAATACTTTTCAGAATTTCTTTTTAAATTTTACAGAATTTCAAAAAGCATTTCTGGCAAACTGTGGAATAATGTTCCATGGATCATGTAAACCACTATATAATGTTCCATGGATTTCATAAAAAGACTGTGGTTTATGTTACCTGTGGATTATAATTCTGTAAAAAACATTTCACATACGGAATGTTGAAATTCTGCAAATGGTGGGAATCAGTGGAATTTTCAAACATTCCACAGAATTCTGCTCTGCTGGAAATTTACCATTCTACACAGCCCTCTTGGTTACTAATAATCACTTGCTTATGAAAATAATTGGGCTCCTCAGAACAGTTTTACTAGGAAAAGGCATAGATGGTCAGGATGTGGAAGAAGGAACCATAAGGGATAAAGGGCAATAATTCTGCCACAGAGATAACAACTACTGTATATCCACTAAATTAAATTCCATGGAAAGCAAAGATAACATTTTGAAAACAACAGAACAATTTTGAAATCTTGGGCAGGTAGAAACAAAGAAATTGATCTCTAGATCAAAAAAGTCAAAACACAGACAAAGAAATCTGGCCAGAGCTGAAAGGGCTGCATGTGTTGGGGGTGGGGGTGGGGGAGTTACAGATGGAGGGTAGGGTGGGGAGGATATCTATAACTGGGAATGGTGGGATATACTTTTATACAGCATTAGTATACAGTACTCTTCTGACTTTTCCAACTGTGATAGTGCTGTATTTACAAAAGGACTTTATGCTTTGGTACAGTGTTCCCTCAGTCATGCCACAAAGTCATGATAGTGAAACCATTAACAGTACTGCTTGGGGAGATACTAATAACATGGAGAGAGCATGTCCCCCAAAACCATGGCTTCTTTTGTAGTAAGGGGAAATCGGGGAGTGGGGGACCTTAACATGTAGCCTTGAGTCACACACACACACCACACACACACACACTCACACACACTGTAATAGGTGCAGATGAACCATTACAGTAAACCCAACAAGTGTAGATAATATGTAGAGGGTCTCTTACCGGGTAATAGGGAACTGGAAGGGAAGACATCTGTTGGACCAGTAAAATAAAATATAGGAAAGGGGTCACAGAGGATCCAGTAGTTCTTAGGGAGTAAATTGGAAGGACAGGACAAGTTAGGCATAGACTAATACTTACCTAATAGGGAAGAAGTCAGCAGCTTGGCATACCTGTTAAAAGAAAACTAGGTTAATATGAGAAAATGAAGTAGAGAGCAGAGAAATATGAAAGGGGTACAGGACAACACAAGAGTTAAAGGGAGTTTTAGATAAAGTGTTACAGCTAAGGCAACATGGGGAAAACAGCAATATAGAAAATAAAATAACATGAGTACTCAGGTAGTAAAGAAGAGTTAAAAGTGTTGTTTGGGGACAGGCTGAGAAAAAACACCTTTGTCGTCAGCCCCGACAGACAGATTCTTCAGTAGAGAGCCACTTCCATCTATTTCACAGTTTTTCAGCAGGAATAGAGTACAACAATATTGAGGGGGGCACTGGGCACTTAGCAGGGGCACCAAAGGACCAGACAGCTGCCATTAGATAATATAATAATAATTAATAATCTATAACGTGGAGTGGATTAGTCATAAGTTTGTCATATAGAACTTCACAGTCTTAAGTCATGTCATCTGCCCTTATAGCAATCCAGTCATAAGAAGCTATAGCTTGCTGTTTCTTGGTTTATCAGGCATTGTGTGCACTTTCCAGGTAGTACACAACAGTAAAATAAACAAAAGTACTTGCTTGGCTCACCAGTAGCACAATAAACCACTAGTTTGGTTCCGATAAAAAGTTATTTTATCGTGGTCAAAAAGGCAGACAATTGTTAACAGACATAAAACATATAGTAAGTAAGTGCACCCCTAACCAAAAAATGGGTGTAGTTGATGTTTCGCATCACTCTGATGCTTTTTCTGGAAAAATTAACAATTGTCTGTCTTTTTTGACCGATAATAATGACTTTTATCGTAACCAGGCTAATGGTTTATTATTAACTACGACTAACAGAGCAAAGTTATTTGTTTATTTATGTATAGTACTAATTTTTTGCATTTCGGCACCAGGTGAGAGCTAGAGCTGCTGTTGTTTTTTGGCTTAGTACACAACAGTGCAGTCGAAGCATTGGCATAGTCCTTTATTTCTATCATCCTAAAGGGTGGACATATTTTCCTTTGCATGTAATTACATCCTTCTATGATGCTCTTTGGTTCTGGACCAGGTGCTGTAAGCATCACACACTGCATTGAAAATAGCCGATATTCTTCTTGTACCATTGATTTGCTTTTCAAAATAAAATACATTTAAAAATCTTTACAGTTATACACTCAGTTTCTGTTTGCCATCATTGCCCCCCGCATGAAAAGTCTTGAGGGTTGCTCTTAACATTTATCGTTTACTATTTCCAAACTTTAAAAATGTATAAATTTCAGTCTTTTGGTTTCCAGCGGTTAAAGGCACAGGAAAGCAGCGACTGTCATAAAAATCCATGAAGTCAACTTTACAATGCACTGCATTTCAAGTTGAGAAGCCCTCAAATGACAACAGGTAGCCAGGGGTACCCAACTGCATAACTGGAAGTTGCTCAGTACCCATGTTGCTCAGATGCACACCTGTCTCCATCCCGTTGGACTAGGTGCAGCTATGTCTTTATAATCCATGATGGTTGGTCTCTTTGTGCTCCCTCTAGCAGAAGTGAGGATAACCCAAGAGCCTCCCCCTCATCCAAGTTTTTATCAGCAGTTATTCACTTAATATCACACAAGGACACGAGGAAGTCAAGCTCAGGAAATTTCCCTAGAGACACCGTGTACTAGTTTTTTTCTACCCATACTATGTGCTTGCAAACTTTAAGCCTCTCTCTCTCTGTCTCTATCTCTCTCTCTCTCTCCTCTTGCTGTCAATAGTATGATAGAAGTCACTTAAAGGAAAACTACACCCAAAACTTGAAAAAATATATGTTGTGCAGAGTGTTTTAATTTGTATGTGAAGTTCTAGTGTTTCCTTCCTCTGACTGGTATTAGGAGTTTTCCCAAAATTAGCTTGCTAGCTTTATGCTAGTTTTACGACCCTGGGAATCTTCATACCTGATAGTGTAATTGTATTTCTTGTTCCCACAGTGCATCTTGTCTCATGTGACTGTGATGTAAGAAGACCCAACATTCAGCACACACATGCCAAACAAACTAAATATCTTGGAAGCTTTACAAGCTGCACACAAATTACCAGCAGCAAAGTTTTTTAGGACAGTAAAACCTTTAGGATGAGGGTGGTCACCAAGCTGAATTCTACAGATTTTAAAATATAGCCATCTCTATTGTTGTGAACTGATTGTAATGCAATGCTTTCTGCTGGATTTATGGGCTCTGCTACATCACCATTACATGAAACAAGGTGCATTGTAGGTCAAAGAAATGCAATAAACCTATTTGATATGGAGATATCCAGGGGTCGTAAAACTACCCTAAAGCTAGCAGGCTAATTTAGGAAAAACTCCTAATACCAGTCAGAGGGAAAGAAACACTAGAACTTCACATACAAATTAAAACACTCTGCACAGCATATATTTTTTCAAGTTTTGGGTGTAGTTTTCCTTTAAATGTTTGTTTACAATGCAGGCTACTTTATCTCTTTTGTGTTCTAACTTCAATACTATATTGAAGGGAAAGAATCACAGATTTAAACAGTATTGTTCATTTTAAATCCTTTAGGGCTTCAGCTATATATTAAAGGAGAAGATACCAAATGTTATATACCAGTTTGAAGGAACATAGTCTTATCTGAACCACTGATTAATCCCATATCATGTTTATGTTTACTAATGGAAAGATTTGCATAAGTTTAATTTTTCAGACTTACAGTCTGATCATCGTCCAGTTGCCTTATCATACAATGCTCTATTATAGAATTTTTGTCACCATTAACTCTTATCTTGTGGATGCACTCAATATGTATGTTTGAACCATTCAATGATGCTGCTTTTTGCACTGGGAGGTGAAAAGGTGAAGAACTACTATGCACACTCTATAAATTTTTATTTTTGTTTATTCTAAACATTGTGATATAAAATCACTAAACCCAACTCATTCTACCTTATTCTTAATTCACAGTTTGTACTTGAGATAACTTTGTTTATTTGAATTCCATAGTATATGCACATAGAATAATTCATTGATTTTTCATTTAAAAGTAGTTCTCCAGTTAAGTAGAATAGTGTGCTTACTATTCTTTTAGTACAACAATTACTGAAATGAGAGGTTAAGTAGGTCAAAAAAACAAAAGTAGTAAATATCTCTTGATGTTCATGAATATTCCTTCAATAATACTCTTTTGCAACATTTTGAAATATCATATTCACAGCGGAGACACTGATGACCCCCCATATTATGATTAGTAATTGGAAGATCAACGTAGCTCTTAAATTACTCAAATGTACAATCAGCTCGTTGTGTGCTTCCTTACCATACAATGTGCTATTTTGTAAGTTTCTGTTACCATTTTACATTTTACTATGGGTGCAGTCAATTTGAACATTTGGGCAACTTTGTCATGCTGCCATGCAGCTTTTTGCAACAGGAGGTCAAAAGGATAAAAAATAATAAGCACACCAAATTTGCTTTCAATCTTAAATAGCAGTTCATATGCATGCTTATTTTACATTTTTAATCTTATTTTTTAAAGGATCTCAACACTGGATACATCTGTTTCTTTGTAAATCCATTTTAACTGTCCTTTTTTATCCCCAATATGTTTAACCATCTGTTCCCCATATCTTAGAATACTATTGTGGTAGTTTAGGCTATACAACCAAAAACTCAATCCATTTCAGTTATTGTTTTTTATTTTCCTCTATAGTTGCCAGATAATGAAGGCAGATTTCATTTCTCATGTAGAAAGGAGTGGATATTAAAACTAGCATTTAGACTCAGTCTTTTATATCACCCAGTGTGCATGTCTAAAACCTTTTCTCTGTAAAAGTAAATTGTCTAAATCCCTCCCCATGGTCACACTGACACTTTTCCAGTCACAATATGCATAGGTGTCGGAAGATAGTAAAAGCTGAGGGGGCAGAAGCTCGGAAGGGCACTTATGAGAGTTAAAAGGGCACTTTTTCTATACTAGTTTTGCCATACAAAAAACAATAATTGTACACTTATGATGAAGATCATTACATTAAGAATGCAGTTATACCCTATAGGAATAGTTATACAGTACATTACAGAACATGCGTAATGTGCCAGCAGAAATAGGCTACCAGTCTAAGTCTGCTCAAGCGTGCAGTTGTATTAAGAGATCAGCTGTCAACACATTCCCTCCAGTAATTTTACTATAATAAAACCAAGGTACAATTACAAATAACAATAAAAAAGTAAATCTAAAACAGTAGCCAGCACATTGCATCAGCAAAACCCATAACACAGATAACAAAATGAATACTACCTCCCCAATAATCCAAAAGGGCAAAGACAAAGGGTATTTTACTAATGCATAACATAGAATAAGGAACATTGGGAGCAAGACTAAAAGTAAAGTTCTGATGGGTACAATTAATAGTTAAATGTTGGTTTTACATAATAGCATATAACCAGATACACTATACAGCATAAACAACTTAAGGAGCAAGAGGTTAATATAGGCCCTAACAACTAAAATATGCTACAACTGTGAAAGATGCGTTTAACACTATAGGGTAAAACCTGAAAATAACATAATAAGTGTATGCTCCTAATCAAATAACATCGCAGAGCTCAGGCCAGGACATAAGAACAATACATAAGACAGAGTCACAGGAATGGAATACTACAACTTGGAGTAACCAATCTGAGTAGGTACACACTTTCATGTCATAAATAGAATTCCCTTGTAATCATGTCTACACTCTACACATTACTGCTGTTAATAATACAACCATATGAAAGTGCTTTTCTGCATACCCTAGTTGTAAACTTGCTGTCCATCCAATAATGAAAAAACATTACAGTAATAGAAAACTATAGATTTTAATACACATACAAATATATCTATCTCCTGGCTGTTAATGTGTAATGGAGTGTATTTTTAGCTAAAAATAGATGTATAAAAGTAAACTATAAAAACAACAGCATAGGATTGAGCAATTCCCTTGCCTTGCAGAATATGCAGTTAATAAGTAAAAAACTGTAACTCATGTTATGTGTGTTTTACCCGTAATACTAGCACAGCAGCAGACAGTACAGGTCCTGTCCAGGCAATTCAGCCTATTTGGATCGATTCAGATCTTCTTCACCTCAGATCCCTGGTTCGACATGACAGATGAGAGACGAGGTCAGATCAGCTTATCGAAATCAAGTTATTGCGCATCTCCAAACCCTCCTACTAGGACCTCATCTGACCCCTATTTGTTACAGCCCGTTACTGTTACACACCAGGAAGGTTCCCTCAAAGTCAACATGTCAAATCAAACTATGGCTAACATCAAACTACAGCTAACATCACCTGCCTTATTTTAACTGAATCCACCATGCAATATTTTTAGCTACTTCAGGCTACAAGCCATGCATGAGTCATGAAAACAAACATACACAGCTTTGCAACCTAATGAAGGAGACATTACCGTTAAAGACCCAAAGAAGATTGCGTCGGTGTTTAAAGATTATTTCTGTGGAATCTACTCTATTCCCACAGATCGTAGGGTGAGGGTAGATGAAATTAGTAACTTCCTAAATTCCGTATTAATGAGATTGGATCCTAAAGATGTAGAAAGTGTTAGGATCACCCATTCAAGTAGGGAAGTGAAGCAAGCAGTACTCACAGCTACGCCTCGGATAAATCACGGGACGGATGGCCTCACTACTAATGTGTACAAAGCCTTTATAAAATCCCGGTTTTGACCAAGGTTTATAATTATTGGTACTACGAGGATACTCTGAGGACAGTTTCCTAGAAGCCCTCATAATTCATATTCTGAAACCAGATCACGACCCCATTTTCCCGGGGAACTATAGACCGATATCCTTGTTAAATGTAGATCTTAAAATATTGGCAAAAGTGTTAGCTTGTTGAATAAATCCTTTTATGGCCAGAATGGTCAGCGATGTGCAGGTTGGATTCATGAGCAATAGGCGTCAAGCGATCATATAAATAAACTACATTGTAATTATACAAGCAAGAGAAATACAAATCCCTGCAGCCTGTTGTGCTAGATGCAGAAAAGGCATTTGACAGAGTTTACTGGGATTTCTTATTTGCTGTCCTGTCAAAACTGGGACTACCTGATAGCTTTATAAACTGGATTAGGTTGCTATAGATCTCCCAAAGCACGTGTATGGTACAACGGAACTTTGTCGGATCCCTTCCCTCTGTCATGTGGCACAAGGCAGGGCTGCCCTCTTTCCCACTATTATTTAATTTATATTTGAGCCATTGATTCAAAGATTACTCACAGTACAGGGATTAAGGGGATACAAATAGTGAATAGTAGGTATCTCGATATCTGCATCATGCAGATGACCTGTTCTTCACATGGAAGATCCAGATACTAGTATCCCAATAATCCTGCAGAAAATAGCACAATTTTCAAAAGTGTCGAATTATAAAGCTCAATATTTCCAAGTCAAAGCTTTTCCACTTAATTCTAGATGTCTCCCAAATACAGCTAAGGATTAGAGGTTTAGCTGGAAGCCTAAAGTTTTGTTGTATTTAGGTATTAAGATTACACGTGATATAGCCACAATGATAAACGAAAACCTTAATAATCAACTCAAAATAGTTAAGCAAGACTTAGCTAGATGGAACTCACTACCTTTATCACTTTGGGCTAGAGCTGAAGAAGTAAAAATGAATATGCTACCAAGGATCTTTTATCCCCTGAACATGCTGTGTCCCTATTTGTCCAAAGCTTGGTTTGGGTTGCTATAGAAGATCCTTAATGAGTTCATCTGGAAAGGGAAAGCAGTAAGACAATCATACAAGAAACTCACTGCGTTAAAGAAGGTAGGGGGACTGGCACTCCCCTCCTTTTTAAAATACTATATGGCATCACATATTAGCAAACTAACCCACTGGACTTGGCTGTCCTGTAAGGTAGACTCCAGTCAATACGTCCCACCATGGATTCATATTGAGAGAGATTTGGTCAATAGCTGTGCACTTGCATTAAATTCAATTCCTTTTGTGCCCTTTAGACTTTTACCTACATCACTTAAAAACACGCCTATCGGATGGTCAATAAAAGCTTTACACCAGGTTCAGAAGTTATTAAATACAAAGTGGCAGAATTCACCTGACCAACCCATTTTATACAATAAGAATTTCTTAATACAGGGTGTCCCAATTCCATCCAACTTCCTAGCTTCATTAGCTGGTCTGAAATTAGGAACTTAGCTCCTCAAAGGGAAAATATTGATGTGTGAACATGCTTGTGTTTTGATTCCAGGATTAAAGGAGAATTTTTAAATATTTCCAGATTGGGATTCAGTTAAAGCCCATCTGAAGGATATGGATACACCTGGTGAAGAGTGTGGATTGACTTCTGTATTAAAGATAGCTGAACAGAAACATCCAGTAGCTAAACTATATCATGAGCTCCAGATCAGAGACAAGAGATCTCCTCCAAGATTGGCATGTACTGGAGACAGAATTAGGACTCAAAGAGAGAGTTTGGGAGCAGATGTAGGAGAATAACAGTAAATACATTAAACAAGATAGGTACAAACTACAGCAATTCAATATTATACATAACTATATTACACCTACAAAATTACACAAAATGGGCAAATTTATATAATCCAAATATAGTAGGTGTGAGACTAGCAAGGAGGTTGACCTGTACCATGTTTTATGGACATACCACAAGATTCTCCCTTTCTGAACTCAATCCGTGACTTCACTGCAATCTACATTAGGATTAGAGACTTTTTACACAGAAATCTGTTTACTCAATGTCTTCCCTAGAGATGAGGTAAACAGAGGGAAGCATTCATAGCGTATATATCTGCAAGTAGCAAAAGCGATTATCATAAAGCATGGAAAAAACCAAATACACCATTAGTACTAAAGTAGCATAGAGAGATGATGATAGCATTACAGATAGAGCGACATATAGCAAGAATGAATAAGAGGCTGCAATCATATAATATCTAGATGGGGATCATGGACGCAATACTGACTGCTTGGAAATATTAGGCTCTATCAGGCGATGTTGTCCCATCCTTAACTGGATATGATATATTTTGAGCCCCTACCAAGGATTCATGTGGCTCTCCGACCGGTAGATGGGTGGGTAAAGGGAGATATTAAGTTTTAGGGATAGATAGGTTTTGTTATTTGAATGTTTATAAAAAAAAGACTTTCGAAACTGTTCAACTTCACTGTTATTATTATACCAAGCTTTGCCTTAAACACTATGGTTGTTCTGTATGTACTGGCTGACTAGGCCATACTTCAGCTATACAGTCAATAAAATATATTGAATAAAAAAAAAAAGAAAACAAACATACAAACAAACTCAGAATTGCATAATGCCTGAGCCTGAACTCTGAACTGAAGTGAATTTAAAACATGGTCCATCGTAACTCTCCCCAGAATTACTCATCCCAGTCCTGACATTGTCATTTGGTATTGGTAAAGCATGTTTCCCAATTCCCACTTATTCGAAACCCTACCCTTCCCTACTACTGTATCAAACCCCCCAGTGATATACACTTCTTTGATGCATTTTTAATTTTTTGTAACAGACTGTACCACTCCCTCTCCCGGCCGGTCGACTGTTGCAGTCGCAAGCCGACTCACTGACAGCCGGGCACCTCACACCAACTGTGATCTGGCAAAATTACAATTAAACTAAGGTCCAGAAGTGTCAGGAGGCTTAGCAGGCTAGATTAGTTATCTAGCAAAATTAAATGAAGCAATTTCAAGGTCCTGTTGTCTGGAGGTGTCGGGGGAGCTAGATGATGGCTAAAGCTAAGGCTTCTCATTCTCGCAGTTGTTAGAGAGACTGAGATCACACCACCACTCCAGACCAAACATGAATAGGCCTACACAGTCCTGTCAATCCCTCAAACCCTGGGTCATGGTCAGAGGCTGGAGACAAAGTGTGCACAACTTTTATAAGTCTTCTTAAACCAACTCTACACACAGTCGCTCACTGCAGGGCCTGCAGGCAATAAATACAAGTTAGGGAGAAAAGGATTTGGGGATGTGTGTGTGATTACCTTTATACTCCTTGGCTAGCCCTAGGCTGGCTTTTATTCAATCTCCTTCTCATTCTCAAGGGCTCGGGAGGGCAGGGGTTCGGCTCTTGAAGACTTCCTGAAGTCTTCCACAGGACATTAAAGAAAAATGACTTTTAAATGTATTTAGTTAGTATAGACCTAGAGGAGCCAGTGACTAAAGTTAAATGGTATGCAGTTATCTGGCAGCTGGCTAATGGCTTACTGGCTAACTAGGTGCTAAGCGATGTCCACCTGATGCTGAATACCAAAAGCAAAGAGGAAATGAGGTGTTAAAGCTGCTGCCGAGCTGCGAATGAATAGAAGTGTTAAGTTCTGGAATAAGGAGTTGTAAGTAGAGTTGTTAAAATAAAGACTCTACTTTACAACTCTAACTTAACTGAGCATATAACACAGCAAGTGTCAGTTTCTTTTGTTTTAGTGGTGGGAGTGGGGGTGGAGTGGAAGAGCAGATTCAAAGAGGCAAGGAAGCTAGATGAAGCAGGCACTGCAGAACTGTCATGCAAGTGATGCAATGACGAATATCATACTGACATTTAATAATTTATTCTGCAGCATATAGGGTCAATTCCTGGTGCACAAAAACTGGTAGTACTCCGCCCCTCCGCCCCCCCAGTTCCTGTGCCTATGACATTATAAAGATTTCAACTGTTGAGCATCAATGTTAATAATAGTTTCCTCCATCATAGCTTAGCAGTATAAATAAACACAGTTCTATGGTTCAGACTAACACAGCAATTCTGCTGGAATAAAGTTTTATTACAAGCAGTGAGATTTGGGAGCAGTGCAGAGACTACAGTATCAAGGGTTGGGAGTCAATACATGTTTCTAAAAGCAGCAGCACAAAAAGTATCTCCATTTGAGCAGTTCTTCAAACTGGTTGTTTTTTAGTAGCTACAGATAAAGTATATATTACTTCATGCTCAAGTTCATCATGAATGAAGATGAGGAAGGGATTTACAGTTGTGACTATGCAATCAATCAATCAATCAATCAAAATCTTTATTTATCCAAGGCGGCACCATTAGCAAAGCTCCATTTGCAAAGTAGACCTAGGTCATGAATACATCAAAGTACAGTACAGAAGCAGGTATACCAAAAGAAATAATATACAAGGAAGAAAAGTATATACAGTGTATACAGTATGAGTACAAAGTTGAAATAAATAAAAAACAGCATTATTTTACAATTGAAGAAGTCAACAGATGTACAATCAACCATAGGCATACAGGGGTTATAAGCAGAGATCTTTGAGTAGAATGGCAGCAACTACACATATAGGGAAAGAGGCCATGTATGGGGTGGCAGGTTAGAGAGGTAAAGAAGAGGAGGATATACAACGACTGGGGAAAAATTGAGCTAAAACCACAGAAAGTGACTATGACTGTCAAGTACTTGTTTATTATGATAATGACGGAGGAGGGTAGATAACTGGGACACTACTATGGATTGGGTGGACTTTAGCCAGGCTGGAGTGGACAGGGAAGGGTGGGTGCAGCAGGAAGAGTTAATAGGAAAGAGGGAAGACAGGGGTAGAAACATGAGAGCGTCAGGATGGAAAGGGGAGTTATGGAATTAGTGGCTAGCGGTGAGAAAAACATTTGCAAGTGCTTTCATGTAGTGATCGAGAGTGCCTTGAAGATATTCAGAGCTAACAGGGCAGCTCCAGCTTCAAGTTCCTTTATAAACCCATTTCCACAATATAGGTAAAAGCTTAGAGCAACTTTTACCAAAACAGAGTTTTACTGACCCTTAGGACAGAGACAATAAAGACAAATTCCTTAAACACGTAAGTACCTAATATGCAATAATGAAATTAGACTTTCCAAAAAGTACAACAATTATAATAATACAAAACTACTTTTTTGAGAAGTATAATACAATTCCTTTAAAGGATGAAGCAGACAGGAGTTACTAGCAGTGTGAAAAACACCCATCCCTGGAAACCTAGGTGTGAAATTCTCAACAGGCTTGTAGGGGGATGGAATTGGTTTATGTTGCTGGAAGGTACCTTAAAGTCAACAATTAATGCTGAAGACATTTGATCACTGGAGTGGATTTGTGTTGTGCATGGATGATCTGGCTGTCTGTGACATAATTCTGCCCTATATGCAGACTAGCCAGCCACAAAGGACCCCAGCCAGGAGTGCAAATGCATACTGTTTTATTTCATGGTGAGAAAGGTGAAACAGCCACATAGGAAGCCTTGAAATGCAACTCTTTCTCTCTCTCTATCTCTATCTCTCTTTTCTGTCTCCCTAGCACCTGACTGTGACAGTAAAAATATATGGGACTCAGGGAAATAGACAAGAACCCTAAGGTGCCTTGGCCATGCTGTTCAGCTCAGTAGCATGCTTTGTTCTTTACAGTACTGAGAACTGCACTGCCACGTAGAGGAGCTATTTATTGGTGAAACACTAAGTGTTCCTTGTACTGTATGTGGGAATCCTTTGAAGCAAGGTGCTGCTGCTTAGGGAAGTCTCCTTAGCTTCACACCAATATTTCCCCAACTTCTTATGTGTAACTGTTTTGCACCTCCCCCAGTTGCCAGCAGTCCCATTGCTGTCCAAATCTAGGTTGTAAATAAAATATACAGCCCCAGAAGTTATCGATGTGTTTGTCCCTCCATTTTACTATCTGGAGGATGATGTCAACAGAGCAACAGATAATGGTGCAGCACTAAATGCAGTTCCACCAGTAAACCAAACCAACAATGTTTGGTTCCCCCACTTGAGTAATGGAGGAACCCTTTAAGTGTTGTGTACATCTTGAAGTGCAGTTCTAATAGGGACTTGTACCGTGTGAGTGCGATGCAGCACTAATTTAACATGTATATACAGTATTCATATAAGGAAGTTCCTGTATGTGTTGTGTTACTGTTTATGTTAGCAAAAATAGTTTAACCAATAAATGACTCTGGGTACAAGAGTTTTGAGTGGTATTATACAGCTGTTGTATTTTTTTCTATTTGTGTTAGCATTCTCTGTTTTGATTGACACCAGCAGTGAGAGACAATCTTGTAAATATGCCCCTTTCCCTTTGTAACTAGACAGTAAGTGATTGGATGGCTGCTGTAAGGCAATAAAGAATTCAGCTATAACAAGGAATAGGTTACCAGGGAAGCATCAGCTGCAGCATGTGGAAGAAAGGTGATCTAGTGGTTAAAGCACAGGCACAAGAACTGGGAGACTCAGGTTCAGATCCTACCAGAGTCCCTTGCACTGTAACCCTTAACAAGTTCCCTAACCTCCTTGGGAACTGTGATGGCCCCTCAGGTCCATGACTTTAAAAGTGCCCCCCATTCCCATTATAAATCATTAGTAGTGATGTGAGAGCTATAGCACTTCACTTTGAAGGTATTGAGGACAAGCTGTGGCAGTCCCAACCCCTTGTAATGCCAGAATTTGAATTACAATGTTCCTCTAAATCAGATGCTACACCTCAGCTGTTGTAGGTAAAGAAACTAATCAGTCTCAATGTTTGTAGTGTTCTGTATTTGCTTAGCTCACTCCTCCCAGGTCATATGCATTCTTTCTCTTGGTATTTCTAGTCAGAAACTCAGATTTAAGAAGCATTGGAAATGTAAAACAACACACTAAAGTAAGTGATCTAGGTCTCCACTTTCGGCTGCTGAAAGGGGAATGTGTATCATTTGTACAAAGGAGGAATTCAGTCTTATGTGATCCTTTGGGAACCTGCCCAGGCCCACCTTGTAAATGAATCTTCTCAAGGGTGTTCACCTGGTTAAATTAAGAGTGACTGATTGCTTGCCTGATTGACTGATTCAGTCTACTACTTTCCATAACATGTTACAACTATCTCATAGAGAGAAATGAGCAGTACAAAGAACAAATTTTGTTTCTGGTGAATGAAATACTATTAAATGTATTATTTGCCCTACACATATTAAGGCTACAAGTACTACTGTCTTTGTGAGTTGCATGACAGAACTGAAGCCATTGCAAACTTAAACTAAAATCAGGATAGACAGCATTGATACCCCTATGTTTACTTCTGCACTGTTGCTGCAGTGACATCAAGGAATGGGAGGGGATATATTACAAGTAACTCATCTGCATGTAAATAGAGGCTTGCTTGACATTTTACTACCTTGTGTCAGAGCCTCAGACTCTAGATATGTGTTGCAACAGAAGAAATGGCAGATCTCTTATTGACATATGTACAGTAATTAATGTAATGTATAAAAATACATCAGATATATCCAAATCATAAATATACAGGAGTCTTCTCCTTTAAATAGCATAATCCAGAGCAAGATGATGCAGAAGTAATATTCCTGGTACTATACAAATGAAGTCAACATAAGAGCAATGGTGAAGGAAACAGAACTATCAAAGAGAAGAGACCTTAATAATACAATCATACATTAACTTTAAAATCATCTGCTTTTGCTTAATAATTAATTAGAGATCTGCATGTCTAATGGGGGTTTATTAGGAAAAGCAAGGATGGAGAGCCAGGGCATTTGCATTGCAAGTTCTTGCATTTCTTCATATTTTTACTTATCGAGGTACAGTCTCCTTAATGGTTCTGCTCTGCTCACAGTTGCTCTTCTGTTAGCTCATTGTACAGTAGTAGGAATGTTATTTCTTTATAATCTTGCACTGGATTATGCTATTTAAGTGGCAGCACCTTGTTTCAGTGATTCCTCACATACAGTACAAGGAACACCTTCAGTTTCAAGAATATTCTCTCTACTGGACAGTGAGTCTCAGTTGACAATGTTCCGGTGCAATACAGACTGCTCAGTTAAGCAGAGTAACAAAATGTCTTTTTATGTTGGCGCGCTTGTGCAGCCAACATAGTGGGACAGTGCAGCTTTAGAGGCGCGGTCGCTGTTGGGCGAATGCAGGTCATGCACCAGTAGGTGCCGCCCCTGTATTCCCAATCAGCCTGCACATGCCGGCACCATATCATGCATACATAATGTGGTGAGCACATCTAAGAAAAAGGTCCGCTGCAATCCAGGCAAAGCTCATCACTCCATAGCGGTCCTTTTCTGCCATGCTCTGCCATTATGTGCATGGTCGGTGAGCGGGCGACTGCCTAAGTAGTGCCGACTTTAGAATTGCCCAATCCCTTGTCAGTAATGCCCCCTTTTCTTTGTGTGCCAATGGGGGTTTACCCCATCGGGCATAAACCCCAATTGTTGAATGCCAAGGGGGTGCCCAACTCCCCTGCTTGCACTTTCTTTGTGTGCTGACTGGGTGTCTAATCCTGTTGGCATTACTCTCCTGCCCCCCATGTTGTGTGGCCGGCGAGGGTGCCCAATCCCCATCGGCTACAGACACCCCCCAACAGTTAGGTGGCATGCTGGGAGCCCACCCCAGCATGCCAAATCCTGCAAAAAACTGTCCCTGATGTGTTTTTATCACTTTTTCCCCTGTAAAATAAAATGGTCCCTCGTAGTCTCGATGCCCCTCCCCACCCACACCCACCCACTGTGCACCCTGCCTCCCTCACCCCCCAACCCATATCACTTCCCGGAGTCTGGCGATGATCTTCTGTGGACCGGGAACACGCCTGCACTTTCAAAGCTGACCGCAAACTGAAGAAATGCCGGTAAGCTGTATAATGGAATGAATAGGGTTTTTTCAACTTTAATGCATATCTCAGGCATTTTTGCGAATTTTGCCCCAAATTTTCAACATGGGGTTTTTGGGACCCCTTCTCATGAATTCTTGCACTGTCATGGCGTTATTCAGTCCCGAAAGGTGATTTCACAGTCACTGCACGGAATCACCTTTTGGGACCCAGTAATGAAATGACAGTGCCACTGTTCATGGAGGAGGCTCAAAACACTATGTTGCAAATTTGGTGGGAAAATCCAAAATGACTGTTTTAAGAGCGTGCATAGCAACTGTTCAACGATGCTCGTGAAGTTAGCTAATTTGCAATATTTTCATGGCAGATTCTCAACATCCAGCCAGAATAGCATGGTCGTGGTGTGAAATCAGTGTTTGGGACACATTATGAAAATGACAGTGACACTGTTCATGAGCAGAGGTCCTAAAATGCCTGTGTTGAAAATTTGGTGCAATACTCCATAAAATGACTGTTTTACGAGCATGAGTAGCAACTGCGCAAGCACATGCTCGTAAGTTAGCGCATTTACAATATTTTCATGCCACATTCTCAACATTGGCATTTTACCACACCTTCTTGTGAACCATACAGCTGTCATTTTTCACATCCTTGCTGAAATGTGTTTTCGCACTTCTGGCAGAATAGCGTTTGCTGTGTGAAATCAGTGTTTGGGACACATTATGAAAATGACAGTGACATTGTTCATGAGCAGAGGTCCTAAAATGCCAGTGTTGAAAATTTGGTGACAATACTCCATAAAATGACTGTGTTATGAGCGTGTGGCGAGTTTGCATGCACTCGCGACGTCACCAACTTCTAATATTCTCACTCCAGATTTTCTATAGTGCCATTGTTCTGCACCTCCTAATGAACAATACAGCTGTCATTTTTCACATCCTGACCAAAATCTGTTTTCACAGTTCCAGCGCAGAATAGCGTGGTCGCTGTGGAAAGTCCTTGATCGAGACACAGATGAAAATGACAGTGACACTGTTCATTAGCAGATGCCCTAAAATGCCTATGTTGAAAATTTGGGAATGAAAGTCAATAAAATGAGTGTTTTATGAGCATGCGTTGCACAGTTTGCATGCATGCTCATGACTTTGTGAATTTGTAATACTTTCACTCCAGCTGTTCATCATTGGCATTTTTCCATACCTCCTTATGAACACTGCAGCTGCCTGAAATGTGTTTTCGCACATCCAGTACAGAATTGCACGGCCACTGTGCAAAATCAGTTTTTGGGACAGTTTGAGGAAATGACAGTGACACTATTCATGAGCAGAGGTCCTAAAATGCCTATGTTGAAAATTTGGTGCCGAAACTCCATACAATGATTATGTTGCAAGCGTGCATTGCGCAGTTTCCACGCACCCTGTAACTTTGTCAATCTGCAATATTTTCATGCCACATTTTCACCACTGGCATTTGTGCACATCTCATTATCAACAGTCCAGCTGCCATTTTCACAGCCTGCCCAAAACGGTTTCCGCAGGCTGTGTCGACAATGGTGCTTGCTGTGAAAAATCACCTTTTGAGACAGTCAAAAAATCACAGCACTATGCGTCTCTAGCTACACCACTCCCACTGCCAATGCCAGCGCGACAACATTCGGCATTGACAAATGCTTGTTAAACATATTTATGTGGTGTCAGTGTACTGTTGAGGGTATGTTTTGCTACTGCAAAGAGAGAGACAGACAGAGACAGACAGAGATGGGGGGGCGTGGAAGTGGAGTGAGAGAAAGAGAGAGAGAGAGAGAGAGAAAGAGCTCTATGCTCAGCGCGCTCCATGTGATTCTTCACCTTGTTCCTCAAAGCAGCTTAGTAATTAATTTGTGGTGAAAGTAATAAGAAGGAGCTTTTGTGTGACCAGGAGAAAAGCAAAACAAGACGACAAGACATTTTTATGTCTAGCTTCCTTAATGGACCAGGTGCTTGCTTCTTTCTGCAGATTTCAGAGATGCTCTGACTTTATTTATTTGAGTTTTGGTGACCAGGTACATTCACTGAGACTAGTACAACCCACTCGTGTAACAGAAAGCAGATGCTTTAGAGTGTTAGGCAAACAATTTTAACTGTTTAACAGTTTAACTCACGTGGCAATCACTTTTCAGGGTGCTGCAGCCTAAATAACAAATTTGGAATGGTACTGTTTCTATTTTATGTCAGGTTTCTGTAATGAAGGGGCTGTTTGATTTACAACCATGTCGGTTTCAAAGCCACGCAGTTTCCAGCGTTCTGGCTTTCATTTAAAGGGACATCAATCCCCTTAGACCTCAAGGTAGTTTAAACAAGAACAAAAAACTTTCCCCGTGAGCCTGCTGTTCCGGTCTGATGACTGATGCACTGTAAGACTGCATAGAAGTAGGCTTTATCAAGCAGTTATAAATGTGTATTTAATTTAAAAGGTGAAAGCTTCTGTGACTGTAAAGAGACTTGCATATTTTCAATGTCTGATATATGTCAAAGTGGCAATCAAACTTCTTTTCTCAATGTGTTAACTGTAGTCCCAAAATTACAGTCTATCATTTTGGAGATTATTAACAGTTACAAACTGCCCTGAAAAAGTTGACGCACATAGAAAGGAAAAACAAACAAACATTGAATTAGTGCAGAATCAGCAGTAGCTCTTACAGAGTAGCTCTCAAGCTGGTGAACTTCCACATACTTTTTTTCTGAAACAATACAGACTGCTCGGTTAAGCAGAGTATCAAAATGTCTTTTTAAACATATTTATGCAGTGTCAGTGTAAATGAAAGAATTTGGCTGGACCCAGTAGCAGCAACAGAGCCTCCCAAAAACCATCCAGGGACACTCAATCAATGAAATATTCACAGGTTACTTTATAAAAATTTTTCTTTTACGTTTTCAAATATTGAGGGGGGGCATGAATTGAACCCTACCAACCCTAATGCAGGCTCCAACAAGCAAAGTCAAAAAAAAAATAAAAATGAATGAACTCAATTTACAGTTACCCCACAAGTAGAATGTTACCCAGCCTTAAAAGTAAATACTCATTAAATTCCAATGTACCTTTTGAGTTTAGCTGAAAACTGTATATTCTATTTCAGCCATGGTCATTGCCAAATCCAAATTAAAATATATGCCATGTTACAAAATATTTGGGAATGTGGTTAGATAGCCAGTTAAAATGGGACATACATATACAATCAGCAGTGAAAAGTATTCATAAAAAAATTGGAGTAATGTATAGGATGAAAAGTTTTTTAGATACTTATTCTAGACTTAAGCTGGTCAATACTACTATTATTCCAACTATAGATTATGGGAACCTTTTATATGCTGGGGCCACTAAAACCTTACTGAACTCTATTAACATGGTTTATGATAGGTTGGCTCGTTATGTTTTGGATGTACATCCTAGAATGCACCACTGTTTGATGTACCAACAGCTAAATTGGTTAAGACTGAGTGAAAGGAGGGACTTGCATACCTTACTATTTATCACAAAAGTTTTGAAAGAGATTGTCCCTAAATATGTCACTGACCTTTTTTCACTCAGGTCAATACCATTAAGTTTAAGATCTGCTGCTGGTTTAGAATTTAATATACCTAAAGTTAGACTAGACATAGAGAGACATTCAGTTAAACACAGGGAAGTAATAGTGTAGAATCATCTCCCTATCGAACAGAGAGACCTTTCCATAAAAACCAAAAAGAAATCTATCAAATTATGGTTTAATAACCAAAGTTGTATTCCCGCATTATGTTGAGTGTCAGCAATAACCTGAACTCCCTAAATATTGTCATGGTATCTTGGTTTTATTGTTTCAGTGTAAAATTTGTACTCATTGATTACATGTAAATTGTCTTTGTGATTTATGTACTGTGTGTTATATTTAGGTAAAATATGTGTAAGGTAACGTTATGAATGTATAACTGGATCACTCTGAAAATTAGTTCGCTCAGTGGTGTTTCATCCATTTCATGGCATTGTCCTGAATAAAATATTACTACTACTACTTTGGATTATCCAGCCGTCTTACTGGGTTACAGTAGAAACAACCCGAGCTGATATTGCATCTGCAAGTTATTTTGCCAGGGTAGAACAGTGGTCACTGAATTAAGGGCAAATGCGAGTAGAATGAAGAAGAGTTAACAAATGATCAGCCATTTCTGAAAATAAATATATTAAAGAGTAGCAGAAGAAGTAAAGGTCAGAGTGCAGAGAAACCGACTAACATTAGTGAAATCTGTTCTCCAGACACTGAACCACTCTGAACCACACTGAACCAGTGAGCAGGGTTATTGTTAACTAAACTGATGGTGATATCTAGCCTCCATACAATGAACATCACTGAACCGGGGAGCTAAGATTGGGAAGCAGCAGGATGAAAGGAGCTAAAAGGAGTTGGCCTTCTGTCTCTGCTATGAGACAGGGAGCAGTCACTGCTGTGTTCCAGTGATGTATTTATTTTTTTATGCAGAAACACTTCTTTGCAATCTTTAGCTTATGCATTCACTAAATTGGGAGAGAGGCACTGGTATCAGTTTTGTCTCAGAGACCTGTCAGTCCTACTGCAAGTCTTGCTTTCCCAATGAGGTAGTGTTTCTGCTGTTGTAAATCTTTATGTACCTTTGTCAAAGCATTTATACAAAGAAAATGAAAATTGGACCAAATGCTGCCAGGCAAAGATGTACAGTAAACTGGCTAATGGAAACAATTCCGACTAAAACACAATATGACGGTATTACTATATGTGACGCTTCATATCAAAATTAAAAGACTTAGCCATTATTTGCTCCCTGCTATGCTCTACCTGCTTCTTATCAGCTACCCTCCAAAAAAAGCTTTGGTAAATTTTTATGAATGAAACTGCAGTTATGTTTTTAGCATACTGCATTTGGATAAGCACTTTTGTATAGATTTATGGGATTACGAAGCTCTTTTTTTCTCCGCCTGATAGAGGAATCTCTCCCAATGATTTTACTAGTCAGCGTTTTGAGTCATTTTGTCGGGTATCCTTTTACAAAATTTTGAATACGCCGGCAACATGCTGCTTAAGCAACAGCTTCACCACCCGCTAAATGATCTACGATACTGTGGCGAGGCCAGTTATTTGAATCCTGGATCCGGGAACATCCTCGAGCAGAAAGGAGAAAGTTGAAGAGGATTTTAAAATGGGACTTCTTTAAAAAGGACTATTGGTGGAGGCAGGGTCAGATTTGTTCTCTGTACAGGCTGGCAGGCAGGGAGCCAAGATGCTTGCACTCATGGTGGCTCCCGACTATCCTTTTAATGATTTTTGTTTTTAAACAACAACTTTGAAGAATTAAGTAAGTCAGGAGCTGCCACAAGGCAAGGCTACAGCTGGCTGAGTGTGATGCTCAGAACAAAGGGGACAGGAACAAAGGGATGGGGATGGTACAGTGCACAGTGGGCAGTAGTGGGAGGGTTTTCAAGAGTTTGATAGGAAGGAGCTACTGCAGCACTAAAAGAGCATGGGCACCAGAGAGGGGTGGGGTTGTTATGGGTGGAGAGAATCCCTTTTTTTTAATGAAGGAAAAAATGTAGAGTCCTCACTTTGATTGTTAAATGACTGCAGGCGCCACCCATACAGCTCTAAAAACAGCAGTACAGTAAGCAACCCAATACTCTATCCTGAAAAATACAATAATTTCTCCATGTCCATGTTTTATACTTATCTTGTCTGTTGCCTGCTTTCAATGCTTAGCAGTAATTGTGGCCATTGACACAGGGAAGTCACTGATCTGTGCAAAAGGTTATACACCTTACGTTGTACCATGACTTTAAACCTCCAGGTACTGTTTTTTTTTTTTGTCACAAGGTAACCCCCCCGCCGCGCTGAGTGCCCATCTGTTTACATTAGTATTCAGATATGCTTCACTCACATTGAAGTTTAATAATAAGGTCCATACTGTGATTGTAGATTTAATTTCTGTGACCTACACAGTATTCAGATGTGCTCCACTCACACAACAGAGCTTCCTTTCTACTATAGCATCCCCTTTATGCTAATCACTTATCCTGCCTACCCCTCCCCTTCCCCTGACCCCTTTCCTATTTCCTTATACTTAATGCATCATTTCACCTTTACAACTGTTCATTAATGTTCTCCTCCAATTTGTAATAATGCTGTACATTTGTGCTAATGGCTCTGTATTGTATGTATTAGTCTCTGTACTTAATTGTATGTTACTTTGTCCATGACCATCTTGCAAATGAGTTTGCTCAAGGATGTTTCTTGCCTGGTTAAATAAAGTTTTTTGATTAATTGACTGATATTTAATTTGGGTCATACTGCCAATTGCATTCTAGATTTCCTTGCTGTGACATAATCATTGTTCAGATATGTGGAGGCTTAAAGTCACAGATCAACCCTAGCTCAGGGTACTCAATAAATAAATATCCACAATAATGTTTAATATTTTCTCCATTTAATGGTCAAAACAAACATTACATGCCCCACTTGGCTAGGGAAAGATCATTGTGGACAGCATTTCTTGTAATGTTCTCCTGTTATGGATCTCCGGTGGTTGAACGCCACACTGCTTAGGCCACAAGCTGCTGCTTCACTGCAGATCAGAGGAGCCCTGCCGACACTCCATGTCAGCTCACTGCCACCCCCACCCCAACCCCCTCGGTCAGCTCACCCTTATATAGGGCTGAGGCTGAGTGCTGAACCAATCAGCCCACTTCTCCACTAGCAGCTTATAGCCTATAGCCACTTGAGGCAGCACTGCACTGCTTCTCCAATTAGTGTCTCCACTTGTCCTTTGCACACCTTTTTTTTTCTTTTCTTATTTATCTCTCCTACCAACTTTATTACTGTGCCACCAGAGGCAGCTTCCTCTCTGCTTCTCTAATCTCTGGCATCTCTCACTGCCCTCAGCTTGCTATTTATTGCTGTAGAATTCACATATTAATCTTCACCTCCATCATCTTCCTCCACCAGGGACTGTCTAGTCCTTCACCCATGGCTCAACCTGCTGACACCACCCCTACGCTCCCACCTACTCTCCCATTCACAATAGCTCTTGCCCTCCTCCTACCATCTCCCAGCTGTCACTCCTTCCACCACCAATTCGCCATGTCAAATTACGTTCCTCTCCTTCCCTACTCTCATCTCTCCGACTATTCCTTGTGGCAGCGAGTGCTGGCCCTCCTCGGAATATTTGCTCTACTGCTTCTAATTTCAGGCAATGTGCATCCCAATCCGGGTCCCTTCCCGCACAACTCTAGCACCTCACACCATGGGCTAAGAATGGCTACAATGAATATCTGCAGCTTGCCCAAGAAGTTGGTGCCACTACAATGCTGGATGCTGCAGCATCAACCAGATGTGCTAGCCCTCACAGAAACCTGGATGTCAAAGAACACCCCTGACAACTTTGTCACACTCCCAGGTTTCACTCTTTTTAGAGCTGACAGAATTGGCAAATGGGGGGGGTGCATTTTACATCCGAGACTTCCTGTTATGCCAAAACCTACTGGCGCCCTCCCTGGATCTTGGGGCATAAGCCCTGACAATAAAACTCACACTAGACCCCTCCAGAGCCCATGTAACTATTACCATGGCATACTTCCCACCAAGAAACCAAGTCTCAGCCTTTCAATTCCTGGCCAACTATATCTCCAGCTTCTCTCCCAAAACTGAGCACATTATATTGGAGGATTTTAATGTGAACTGGCTGTCGAACTTGGCCTCCCCTATAAAAGACGCCCTTTCTTCTCTAGACCTGGCCCAGTTAGTCAATCAGCCAACCAGGGTGAATCCCAGAACTGGATCTTGCACCCTGATTGACCTGCTACTCACCAATCATCCAAACAAAGTTTAAAACCTGGTTGTCCTTCCAGATTCTTTAAGCAACCACTTCTCTATCCTCTTCACCAGGTCATGTCAGTGGCAAATACCACAACCAAACAATTTTACCCGATGCCACTTTCAACCTGGAGGCATCACTAAATTAAGAAGACACCTAGCCCAATGTGACTGGTCCCCTGTCAGCAACTCCCCTTCCATAGATGAAGCCCTGGATTACTTCACCTGCACATCCAACAATGCATGTAATAGATTTTCCCCCTCACAAAGGTCCAATCCAAAAAACATAATGCCCCTTGGGTCTCACCAGTCCTGCTTCAGCAACTAAAGAAACATGACGATCTCTGGCACAAAGCAATTGATTCAGGGGTGCCGGTGGACAGGTTCGCCTACAAGCATTTCTGTCAGGTGCACCTGGGGCCATGGGATGGCCAAATCAGACTACTATAAAACTACCTCACCTGCTCCTGGGGAATGCAGGGTTGTTCTGGGACAACCTAAAAGAACTGAATGGAAAAGCCAGGATGCCACCCCCTTCCCAGCTAACTGTCAACAATGACAATACCTCAGATCTACTTACCATCGCCAATTGCCTAAATGTTGCATTCTCTGATCTGAGTGCAATCCTTCCAAACGACTTCTTCGATCCCACCCCATGACCCCTGAGACAAACAATGCCTACCCCGCCTTCCACCTCAGGGTTATTACAATGAGTGAAGCAAGACCATACCTTGCAAATGCCCTCAGGGGTTCAAACTACTGCAAAGACTCATTTGATATGAAAATCCTTAACTTGGTGCTAAACTCTGTACTTTCACCACTGACTGATCTCCTTAACCACTCTCTATGTCTAGGGCAGTTTCCAACCAACTGGAAGATGGCCACTGTCACACCAGTACTGAAGAATGGTGACCCCACCTCACCCGATAATTACCGGCCCATCTCCATTCTTCTACCCCTCTGAAAAGCCCTGTAAAAAATTGTTGCCACCCAACTCACTGACTACCTGCTTGCGCACAACATACTATGTAGAGAACAACATGGCTTTAGAACAGGGCATAGCACAACAACCACTCCCACAGAGTTCTCTAACTCGCTGCACAATGCCCTAGATAAGAAACACCTAGCAGAAGCTTTCTTTATAGACCTGTCAAAAGCATTCAAATCTGTCTCACACACCTTGCTCCTAAATACTGTCTGCCTCACCGGGCTGTCCCCTGGACCCATCACGTGGTTTACAAGTTACCTCTCAGATAGGTCCCAATGTGTGAAGATAAACAACACTCTCTCGACTACTCTTCCTGTCTGCTCTGGGGTCACCCAGGGTTCCATCTGCAGTCCATTATTATTCAGCATTTTCCTGAACACCCTGCCAAAAGCCTGCCCAAGTAAACTTCTGCTCTACACAGATGGTGTGGTACTGTTTTCCACCCACTCAGATCCCACAGTCCTCCCTGCAACTTGCCTTCAACCACATCGAAAACTGGTTCACTGACCACAGACTGGTGGTCAATGTAAAAAAGACTAAGTCAATGATTTTGCCCACCGGCAGAGCAAGAACTGTGATGCCCTACTAAAAATCTTTTCCAAAGCCCTCGTCCCACTGGAACAGGTCCATACCGATAAATACTCGGGCCTTACATTTGATCCCAGCCTCTCATTCTACCCACATATCAATAACCTTTCTTCAGCCATAAATATTAGCACAGGACTACTGTATCAGCACAGAGACTGCCTACCAACAGAGGCCCTTAACCTTGCTGTCACCTCCTCTGTTCTCTCTCTAGTAGATTACGGACCAACCGTATATGCAGCCACTGACCACACGGCTCTAAATAAAATCCACTTAGCCATCAACAAAGCATGCAGACTCCTCGTTAGGTAGACAGGCATACCCACAGCTGCACCCTGTATGCCTCAACAAATATCCTCACACTAGATGAAAGAGTCCATTACCAAACATGTCTCCTCACCAAAAAAATTCAGCTAGGTCTAACCCCTACTGGAGTTTCTGCCTCCCTCTGCTGTGCTCATGCTTCAGTTAACACCTGCTCAGCTAATAAACTGATATGGGTTGTCCCCAGGGTTGCAACCTCACTAGCCCAAAGGTCCTTTTACTACAGAGCACCGCTATGGTACAATGAACTTCCCCCAGCCATTACCTCTGTCACCAGACTAGGCCCATTCAAAATAGCCCTCAAAGATCACATACTCTCCACTCGCTGCTGCCAGTGCACCAGCTAAGTATGGGCTGCTACACAGCAACACCAACACCTGGTTACCGGGTACTGGCTAGGTCTACCTGGTCCTGTCTTAGTAGTAGAGGAGCTGGGATGCAGGTGCCAGCAGGTGCACATAAACCATCAGTATCACCTATACCTCATGGAGTAAGTTTGGCCTAAAGTGCTCTGTACCCTACTGCTGCTAATTCTCAACACAAGATTGACTGTGTTAATGACAAAGTTGGTTGCTTGACTGCTTGCATCATGGCAATTACAAGCTCCTTAGCCAGGCCTGTATAGCTTCTTAAATGTATAGACCCCACCCTCCTTATTACCTGTACTGTACATTGACATGTAAAAGCTCCTTAGATGGACTTGTATAGCTACCCAATTGTATAGGCTCCACCCTCATTGTTGCATGTACTGTTCATATCCTGTGTTTCCTTTACCACTTTCTATTATTGTATACTGCATGCTAATTGATGTTTTGTACTATGATGAGGAGCCTTTGTAAATGAGTCTTTGACTCAAAGATTGTAAATCCGATTTACTCAATAAATATATAAATAAAATAATGTTCGCTGTGACCATTACATGGAGAAAATATCTGGTAAGCATTAGTGTGGATTACTTTAAACCTCCAGGTGCTGTTTTTTTTGTTACAGGGTACCCCCCCCCCACACACACACGCTGAGTGCAGGTCTGTTTACTCATTAGTGCTCAGATATACTTCACTCATACTGAAGTTTAATAATAATGTTCGTAGTTTGTTTGTAGATTTAATTTCTGTGACCTACACAGTGTTCAGATATGCTTCACTCACACAACAGAGTAATAAATTCTTTTGCATAAAGCTTATTTTCCTATAGACTCCATCCTCTTCCTCTGCCCATGACATTATCACACTCCCATATATTAAACTTCAAAGCACAAAACCTGTTCATATGCTCACATCCCCAAACCTTCAGTCACTTCACACAAAAATGGCAAATGTCAGGTGCCATGATCTATAGGAAAACTGCCAGGCTTTTTGTCTGAGGTGCAAATGACTTTAAATTCCTTTCCCAGTAATTCACACTGGGTGAACCTTGCATGCCAGTGTCAAATCCACTTTCCATGCAAAGGATACCATCTTAAGCAAGGCCTTTGTTTTTAGTGCCTATACAGTGTTACAGTGTTGGCTGTATCACATCCAACATTTGCTTCTGTGGTTGCTGGAGATCAGCAATCTTAAATTACTGCTAAGAAACCAAGTCCATATAGTCTGGATCTATGGACTGAAAGTGACTGGCTAATAGTTAGCTAGCTACTGCATTACTGCTACTGATATATCATAACCAAAATATTTCCTTGTTACATGGATCAACTCAAAATAAGTGACTCTTCTGTGTATTTCCTACCAATTTCTTCACAAATTGGATTATTGATATGATGTCCTTTACAGGACTAACATTTCCATTTCTTTGGTAGGTTTTTTTTTCTTTTAAGAAAGGTAGAAATGATGAGGCATTTCTCATGTTCTGGTGTGTGTGTGTGTATGTGTGTGTGTGTGTCTGTGTAGTATTTGGTTACTTTATTGATGTCTCCTATGGAGGGACTCAAAATGTGCAGGATAGTTTTTTTTAGCAAATTCAGAGAAATCACAGTCACACCATACCTGGACATTGGGTGGAGTTTTTCTTTAACTTCTCTCAAGCCAGAGGAAAGCCAAATAAAACACTATGGAGGAGATTTCAATTTGCCAAAAAAGGCTATTTAAAGAGATTCTTGCTAATGGCATAATCTTCCCATCAGTGTTAGTGCTAGACATACTGTACCTAGCTTGGTTTGAGGAAGGAAGAACATGGTCAGAACTGCTTAGCAATTGAGATGCATATGCAGCACATAAGATGGACTAACTTACCCTAAAACTGTTGTCTCACTATATTTCCTAATTGAAGTGATAAAGGTATACTTTTTCCTTTTGCATTTCATGCAAGCATTTGCAACGGCCCCTGCAAATTAATGATACTGCTTGTGTCAGTAACTGTGCTTTTACTGTTATTTGAGAAAACCATCACCCTTGATAGATTTATTCATTTATTTCAGCATTTTTATCCCCCCCCCATTCATGTGACATGAAGCACAGTGCTAATTCTACACACGGACTGTCCTGTATTACACCTTGTTGTCAGTAGTTGACCATACTACAATATATGGCAAGATGTTAAAAATATTCATTTTGACATTGAATGCCTAACTGAAGTGAAAAAAATATTTTTTATTTCTTTTTATAGTTACAATTTTGGCCAACTGCATTTAAAATGCAGAGCAATTTGGCTCTTTCTCTTTTTATACTTCGAATATAGCATTTTTCTGTATTGTAAAGACACTGTTTTAGGATAAGAAGTTCACACAATATGGATATTCATAAGTGACAAAGTAAGGTGAGAATTTAGTACATTATCATTGAACGGGGATCATTAAGCTGGTTACAGTGAGCACCAGATATAGTTTTATATCACATTATGATGCAGGCAAATGCAAGATCTACTTTCTGTATCTTCTTTGTCAAAAACCTTGATGTTCCCTCTAAGGCTGTTCTTGCAACCTAGGAAAGGTAGAAATGATGAGGTATCTCTCATGTTCTGGTGTGTGTGTGTGTGTAGTATTTGGTATTTGGTTACTTTATTGATGTCTCCTATGGAGGCACTCAAAATGTGCAGGATAGTTTTTTATAGCAAATTCAGAGAAATCACAGACACACCAGACTTGGACATTGGGTTGAGTTTTCCTTTAACTTCTCTCAAGCCAGATGCAAGCCAAATAAAACACTATGAAGGATATTTCAATTTGCCAAAAACAAGGCTATTTAAAGAGATTCTTGCTAATGGCATAATCTTCCCATCAGTGTTAGTGCTAGACATAGTGTAGCTAGCTTGGCTTGAGGAAGGGAGAACAAGGTCAGGAACCCTTAGCATTTGAGATGTATATGCAGCAAATAAGTCACAAAGGACTAAATTCCCCTAAAACCATTGTCTTCCTATATTGTCTAACTGAAGTGATACTGGTATACTTTTTTCCTTTTGATTTCATGCTGGCACTTGCAATGGCCCCTGCAAATTAATGATACTGCTTATGTCAGTAACTGTGCTTTTACTGTTATTTGAGAAAACCATCACCATTGTTAGATTTTTAATTTATCTCAGCATTTTTGTCCCCCCCCCATTCATGTGGCATGATGCACAGTGTTAATTTTACACACTGACTGCTTGTACTACACCTTGTTGTCAGTGGTTGCAATTTGGTTCTTTCTCTTTTTATACTTTGAATACAGTATTTTTCTGTATTGTAAAGACACTGTTTTAGGATAAGAGGTTCAGGCAATACGGATATTCATAAGTGACAAAGTAAGGTGATAATTTAGTAAATTATTATTGAAAGGGGAACATTAAACTGGTTACAGTGAACACCAGCCTTAGTTTTACATCACATTATGATGCAGGCAGATGCAAGATCTACTTTCTGTATCTTCTTTGTCAAAACTTTTGATGTTCCCTCTGAGGATGTTCTTGCAATCTAGGAAAGGTAGAAATGATGAGGTATCTCCTCCCTATTCCTGGATGTAAGTTCCTTTCACCATGGGAACACCTGCCTGCCCCTAGTGGGTGGCACCTGCTTGCCCTCCTCCCCCAAACCTGTCCATCTAGGTGTCATGGTCATGCTCCTAGACAAAGTCCTGCCTCCTTTGATGCCTTGCAGGGAGGGAACATGAGTCAGAGGAAAAAAGTGCTCTCTAAATCATATACACACACAGGCAGTGTAGTAATGAGGCTTCAGTGGATGACACTATTTTTAACACTCTACCATGTTGTTTGGAAGGTAATTATGCAGGGATTCCTTTTGTCAAAGCAATACATCTGCAGGCTATGCCCACTGCAGCTGTAAAAAGAGATACAAATGACCCAGGAGTCACTGTGACATCTACTGGGTAAGAAATTAGATAGGGGATTGGAGACAGAGGGTAGTGGAAAACAAAGTTCACTCTAAAAAAGGGAAAGTGACCAGTAGGGTACCTCAGGGATAAGTGCTGGGATAAGTCCTCTTCTATGCCTTTATAAGGGTCATAGCATAGGATCTGTAAGCGAAGGTCTGCCTCTTTGCAGATGACACTAAGATCTGCAACACGGTGGACACTCCAGTGAGGGGGAATGAGCAGAGATCTATAGAAACTGCAGGAATGGTCATGGGTGCAGCAGCTGGGTTTAATGCAAAAAAGTGCAAACTCTTGCACTTTGGGCAGAGAAACCCAGGGGCAAAGTACAAAATGTGTGGAGAGGTATTGACAATGACCAAGTGGGAAGGAGACCTGGGAATAATAATTTCAGATGATATAAAGCTGGCCAGGTGGTGCAATAAGGCAGCCAGGAGGGTTAGGGAGATGCTGGGGTACATAGGAAGGAGTTTCACCAGCAGAAGAAGGGAAGTTTTATTGCCCCATGTAGATCACTGGTAAGGCCCACCTTGAGTACTGTGTTCAGTTCTAAGACCACATCTCAGGAAGGACATAGACAAACTGAAGGTGGTCCAGAAGAGGACAACTAAAATGGCATAGGGTGTGCATCAAAAGCCCTATGAGGAAATGCTAAAAGAAATAATTATGCACACCCTGGAAGAGAGGTGGGAAAAGTGGAATATGATACAGACCTTTAAATACCTCATGGGAGATAAATAAGGTACAGAAGGGGAGTATTTTTCAGAGAAAATGTGCTCTTGCATAATGGGACATGCTATGAAGCTGGAAGGGGGTAGATTCAGGAGTGATGTGAAGAATTAATTCTCCACAGAAGGAATGGTAGATTCTTGAAACAGCCTTCCAGTGGAAGTGGTAGGGGCAAAAATGGTGGTGGGGTTCAAAAATGTCTGGAATAGGCACAAGGGAATCATTGAGGAAAGGAAGGAGGGATGGAGAAAGAGCTGTAGATCAAGCAGTCGGCAGCAAGAATGCAGGTAGGAATAAAAAAATGGGCAGACTGGGTAAGCCAAGTGGCTTTCATCTGCTATCAGATTCAATGTTTTTATATGGTGACCCAGTGGCGTAGTGAGGCAGAAGTGTTCCACTCCCTTAAGAGAACTTGGAAGGACACTAAGGGGAGATACCACCTTACACAAAAATTTTGCCTAGCCCTAGTCACTGTGATATGTATAAGCAACTTAGTTTATCAAGTCTTTCTTTTTTAACTATATGTTTATTGAGAACAGTATATCAAATAACATACAGTACTGGAATACAGACATAGATCACACAGAATAAACTGGTCTACTTTGAGGGCGCCACTCCTCTTAATAGAAACACATCATGTTATCATCAAATGTCTCAAGACACATCATCGGGGGGATATCCAGAGAAGCATTATTCATTCAATATGTAATATACAAAAAGAACGAGCTGCATAACTGGGCCCATGAGCACATGGCAAAGAACAAAACAGTCATTAAACCAGAAGGTCCATAAGAGCCCTTATCACCCTGAGAAGGGAGAAATAAAAGCCATACATTTATATAGTTTATTTTATTTATTTATTTAATGGTATCGGAATTGCAAACCTTTGAGTCAAGGACTCATTTACAAAGGCTCCACATCATGGTACAAAGACAGGTAAAACATACAATCACAGGTACAATGTAGTCACAGTGAGCACATAAAAAGAGATATAAAGTTTCTATACAAGTATGTCCACAATGGTCAGGTCAAGGTGGGAAAGTAAAGCTGTATTCAGGTTCCTATACAGTGTGGTAGCTAATCGTCATTGCATGTAACAACATAAGGCATGCAGTTATTTTACCTAAGCAGCTGCAAGTAGAATAAGGCACCGGGACATTGGGGAGGTCCCCAGTGAAGTTGGATTGTCTCAGCTATGTGCAGTTACAACAGTGGCTGTTTTGAAAGGCCCAATCCTTTGTTCTGAGGAGATATCAGAGGGAAGGGAGTTGATCCACACAATGCGTGAGCTGGACTTAGTTTAGGCTAGGGTTCAAGAGCTCAATTTTCAAAATACCAAGAGGCACTTATAAAGTCAACAGGGCAATATCAAAGTGAAAACTGGTAAATAACTTTTACTGGAGCTAATAACAATGTGGAACTGCAGACAAACAAAGTTAAACCATCAGCAGTTCAACAGTTAGAAGAAAGACAAGTACAGTCTACTTCAGGTAGACGAATCAGAGTCCTGGTCTTCCAGAACTTCAGAAGTGGGTCAGTGAGTCGCAGTCTTTTAAGCCCATTTAAGGGCATCAGCAGGGTCTGAAAAGACAAAGATCTTGCCACTGTTCACCAGCCAGAGCCGTGCTGGAAAAATCATGTCATGCAATGCCCTACATTGGCTTCATGGAGCATGGTTCAAACCCTGTCAAACCTTTTCCTCTTTTGCCTTGTTGCAAAGCTTATGTCAGGAAATATTTGTATCCTCTGGCCATTTTGTGGGTGAGTCTTAGTTTTCCGGTAAACTGCAAGCACACAGTCCCTGGTTCCTACTCCATTAGTTACTACCACAATCATACGAGGGGCTTCGGGATTATTAGGACTTCCTCTGGGTGTAACTCAATAGACTTTCTGTAGGTTCACTGGCCAATCCCAAAGCACATCCCTGAATTGCTGCTGGAACCAGTCCTGCAGGAGCAAGATAAGATGATCCCCTCACATCCCTCTGGCATCTCAAGGATACGAAGGTTGGCAGTGCTAACCAGATTCTCCAACATTTCAAGACTGGTATGGAAATTACTATAATAATATATAGTGACCCCTTGTTGCACTAAGAAATTCATCGCAATCAAAATGTTGTTGTTCCACAGTTCAAAGTTTATGTAATGCAGTAATACCACACTGTGGTACACCAGCATCTTGGCTGTTTTTGAGAGTGCACAAACCAGCAGTTTAATTAAAGGACAAACCATTGTGCACACATCTTAGAATTTGAACAGTAAATATTCTGGTAGGATGGCAGTGGTGTTTTTTTTCCGAAAGCAGCAGAGGAGCACATTCAATTCAAAATCCTTTCAATTTGTTTTTTAATTTTTGTTGCGGAACTTGCAGGGTCACTATACACTGTAACAAATACTGGCTGGCAAACTATGCCAAACCAGTCTGAGCTACCACCTCGTGGTTCTGATTCTGTGTAATCTCTCAAGCTTTGCTGTCAGGGTTTAACAGAATCAGAATCCCTCGGTAGCAGCACAGGCTGATTGTGCACAGTTGCCCAGCCAGAATTCACTATTTTCTTACACAATAGTGGTGGTAGCCTCCATTGCCAATTCGGACCACTTAGTGGCTCCCAAGGTTGCTGTTTTCTGGCCATCCATCGAGGTCTTAAAGTAACCACTCGGCTAGTGAGGAAATCAAATTTATCTGAAAGTCCCAATACAGTATGAATCAATTGGTCAATTTTGAGCCCCAAAGTTTGAAGAGACTCTGCCAATTGTTCTTCTTCCACTGTTGCTGGTCGTGTGGTCAGAGACGTTGTGGAACTTCTACTTTTCATTCCATCTTGCAACTGCTTCTCCTTTTGGGTTTTGTCCATACTGACGTGGCTAACTTCCAGCAACCTGGACAGACGATTAAGCAAAATAAGGACTATAGAAATCTGTACTTTTAAACTTTTAGAATATAGTTATTTTGAGGAGATCTAATCTCTGGCAACCTACTCACTCGGGTGCCACAGTGCCCCCATCAAGTCTTTCTTGAGGCAAAGAGAAATTCTTATTGGAATTGTTTCTTACTAAATGGTGTTATAATGAATTTCCAGTTTACTTATTATCTTATCGTGCACCTGCCGGTGATGCAATATACAGCACTAAACTAGTTTTGTACTAGTTAGTCAGTAACCATTGCTAGAACAGAAAGGGGAAAATGTGTATTCGTACACATAATACTTTCAGATTTGAACAAATAGTCTCTAGACAGAAAAGCAATGGAGGGTTTAAATTATTTAAAATTAAATTCATGCTTGAAAGTACTCATTGCTAATTGCCACTTAGTCTTGTTTTGCTGCATCTGTATCATTTTAATGACTAGCGATTGTAGTTTTGTATAAATAAGTGGAATGTACTATATGATGTAACTGAATGGTTTCTATCTCCCCTAGGAACACCTTATAGATTAAATGTTTTCATGCCAAAGGGATATAATTGAAAAGAAAAACTCAGTTCATAAAATATATATGTATAGCCAGCCCGTTGGTACCCATAAACTTGGTGGCTAAGTTCAGAAACAAACCCAACATGACAAGAGCCAGCTGGAGACTGAAGCATGCCTCTCAAATGTTCTCATTAGACATCTCTAATTTTACCCCTCAGAAATGTTTTGTCCCTAGGGTTACCACCTGTCCCAATTTCCACAGCACAGTCCTGATTTTGGCAGCTATGTCCTGCAAAAAAGCATGAAAAATACTATATGTCCTGACATTATGGTAGAAAAAAATATCTTCTAACTTTCCTCCAAATGTTGCAAAAAACTATAATACCTTAACTAAAATACCTTAAAATGATAAGAAACGCTAGAAAAAACTAAAAAACAAAACCACATAGTCTTAATTCAGATTATTTAGAGAAAACAGGTTTGTTGCATTGGTGGAGGTTACATATTGTCCTGCGAAAAATCATGTTTCAGTAAGAAATTTCCAACTTTGGACTTCTTAAAAGGTGGTAGCCATATCTGTCCCACAATGAAAGAGGAGATGCTGTAAACTCAGACTTTAAAGCAGATATTTTTTGACATTCTATAATGCTCTAAAGCAGTATTAATCCTTAACTAAATAAAAACAGTGATTTCCACAGTGGTTTGAGCTTGTATCTGAATGTTTGATTATGCATCTTGCTAGTGTCCCACATTATCCCTCATTTTGAGTGTCTGTGTCCCTGATTTCAGGGACAAAGGTTTCAGAGGTCCAGGTAAGAGGATTTAGCATCCCATGGTATTCCATCCTCCTCCTCCAGGGAGGCTGCCACAGCTTGCTACAATACCACCACCTGGTGTCCACATGTGGCAGTGCACTGAAATCAGTTCAGGCAGCAGGGAAAGCAGACAGGTGGGCTCAACCAATAGCATTCACACACCCACACCCTGTGTAAATATCCCACTGGGAGAAGAGGTGGGGCAAAAACAATAGAATCCATGGTGTGGAGCAGGGTGATTCTGCATTCTCTATGGCTTCACCACAGTGATTAGCCTTCCCTTCAGATATCCCTCAAAAGCATTGACAACAACCCAAATGGCTTCTGCCCCAGAGCCTGGAAGGTCATGCCATAAGAGATGCAGGCACGCTGTGGATGCAGGGTGAGTGCCAGACTGTAGTGTCATTTCAGCAAAATCATAGGGTGCAAGGCTCCTTCGTTCACTGCATTTTATATAAATCAGTGCTGAGGAACTCTTTTTTAATGGTTTTTAGTGGTTGCTATGGACATCATAGAGGTTGCCAGAAATCACAGGGATCTTAGTTGCAACCCCTGGTTACCCCTAAATGATGCCCCTGGTGCCAGAGAGCTAGAGGGTTGGATGGACATTGCTCAGAGAAAGGGTGCAGCATTAGTAAACAAGGAGAATAAAGGGTAACATTTTAAAATATAAATCTAATATGTAACCATTACATTTAGATTTCCTGACTATTTTGGCTATGACTGGTAAACCTAATGATATCTTGGGGATCACATGATGCAGTCCACCAGGTAGCAGCCTTCCAATGCAGCTCCAGCCCTCTGACCCACAAAATCTATAAATTCAACGAAATACCTAACTGCTTATCATCTGAACAGAGCCTCACGCGCTTAAGAAAGGATTGGGCTCATAACATTAAGCTTACTTTCCCGGACGGAGATGCTGTCAAAGAAAAATCCTGCTAAACACACTACTCCAGCTACACCTGAAAAGGCCTCGAAAAAAAGCCAGGGCCTTGGGAGGTGAAGATGATCTGACGCCTGAAGCCACTACAGAGGAGCAGCAGCCTCTCACCTTGCAACATTTTCTACAGGAGTTTTCTCCTTTCAAAGAAAGCACGGCTACAATAACAGCAGAAATCAAATGTCTTACCCACACGGTGGAGGATCTACAACAAAGAACCTTGGATACTGAAGCCAGAATTAGTTTGGTGGAAAAAAGAACCGAAAAAGTGTAGCCCGAGATTGTGATGGTTCACCAGAAGCTTGCAAAAATGGAGATGAAGATTGAAGACCTAGAGGGCCGCAGTCGTAGGAACAACGCGGTCCTCATAGGTCTCCCTGAAAAAGCTGAAGGAGCCGATGTGATAGGATTTATCCAGAAGTTGATCGAAAAGTTAGCCGGGCTGTCGCCATTCGGCCTGACTTACATTATCGAACGCATGCACAGGGCTCTCCGCCCCAAACCACTGACTGGTGCTCCCCCTCGCCCGCTGATTTTTAAGTTCCTAAACTTTCTAGAGCGGCAACATCTATTCACCAAAATAAAAGAATTGCAAGAGGTGCTCTGGGAAGGCACTAAAATTAGAATTGCGTAGGATTTGCCAGCTTCGATTAGGCAAAGGAGAGCCCAATTTCACCCTATGGTTTCTAAGTTAATTGCCGCCAGTGTGAAGTTTCAGATGACCTACCCAGCGGAGTTGGGGGTCCTGATCTCTGGATCTTGGGTATCCTTCAAGGACCCAGATGCTGCTGCAAAAGGGCTTAAAAGTGCTTTCCCCGATCTGTTCAAAGAAACCTGAGAGCTATGGGGAAATGAGATGTCAGCCTCAAAGACTATTAAGAGACTATTAATCACCTCTGAAGATTGTTTTTTCTCCTTAAGCGTGGGTTTCCTTCATTAAGACTCAAAGCTGTTGTATGACTCATTAAGAGTGGACAAGAGTACTGTAGTGGCTCGCACTGCTAATTCCGTATAATCGTTGGGGCATTGGTGATAAGTTCTCTAGAACCCAGCTCCTCATAACGCCTCACTGAAACACTGTCTTCTTACAGGTCTACCTAGCTGGCTTTTGGTTGCAGTATTCACCCTGTCTCTTCGACAGTCACCACTAGAGGGCACACGAAACCAAGGAATGTAAGAAGGCAGCTTCTTTCAACAGACTACCATAATGGTGGAGCCGCTCAGTATAATTTAAATATGAAGTCTCGCCTTGTAAACTAGCGGAGTAGATCACAGCAGACCCTCCTTTCCAAAGCTGTCAAATATAAGAATTCAACGTTAATGGACTAATCTCTTGCTCGGGGAGCTAGAAAATGCTTAATCTTAACTTTCTTTTTTCGATCTGGCTCAATCTCCTGTTAGAGTTACAATATTGGTGTTCAGATTGGTTCAATTAAATGCTGATGTTACTGCATCGCAAAGGCCACAGCTGAAATCATTCTTATAATACGGGACAATTATACCCGACAGCCCTCAGACTTATAGGAGCCAAATTTGGCCATTAGCACACGAGACTGTGTCCGTTTTGATTTACTTGCATGAAATGATGCATTCTCTTCATTTTTTCTCCACAAGTATTTTATGCTCTCCTTTTCCTTTTTATTTTACGAGGGCAGGCTGCCACTCAGTAGACTATATCAGGTTTCGGGTAGCCACGATGCTGATTTATAGGGTAGAAACAAGCTGGTTAATTTAGCTTGTAGTCCATCAAATAATGGTCACAATGGCAGTTGACTAACACGCACTTAACTAAATGAAGTAGTCAACAGAAGTGGAACGGATCTTGAATAGTATATTTTAGTCAACATATTCTGTTATATTCTCACCCCATTAGCTAGTTCACTCCAAGGTCTCAATAATATTTTAGGTTGATGGGTAGTAGATGGGTTGGGAGGGCTGGGGATGGGAGGGCATAGCAGGTGCTCTGTTGTTCACTGTCCGTAGTAGTGATGGGGAGGGGAGGTAGGGGTTAACCTGGACGTTGATTTCAACACATTTAACTGCCATATGGTTGTACTTTGGGAGGGGAGGAGGGGAGCCGGGCCAGGTTTTCCGGACAAATCCATTGATGTTGTGACCAGAAAGAGATCGCTGGTGGAATGCCCAGAATGCTACGCAAGGTCAGTTTTAATCCATGATGAGTAATTTAACCTTTTCTTCATGGAACGTGAGGGGAGTTAGGCAGAAAATCAAACAATACCAAGTGTGTAAGCACCTGCAATTGCTGAGATCGGATGTCATGTTTTTACAAGAGTCTCACCTGCTGATTTCAGAAGAATTAAAGATGAGGAGGCAACAAATAGGGCAGGTATTCACAGCTCAGGGTACAAGGCAAAGCCGTGGGGTCATGATTCTGTTAAGAAGCAATGTCCCTTTTGTGCCAAGCAACATAATTAGGGATGCCCTTGGGAGGTATGTACTCATCCAAGGAAGAATATATAATCTGGAGGTATTACTGGGCAGCATTTACGGACCAAATTCTGACTCTCCCAAGTTCTTCGTAGAACTCATGAGCAAACTAGCTCCCTTTATTACAACCCCAATGATTCTGGGTGGAGACCTAAACTTAGTCTTTGACCCAAGCATGGATCTCACAGGAAACAAACCCAGAGGCCTGTCCCCAGCTCAAAGGGCCCTAAGAGATTTATGGGACAAGGTGGGACTATGCGATGTGTGGCGCATACTGCACCCCATGGACATAGGTTTCACCTTCACCTCCCCAGTCCACAAGACATCCTCTAGGATTGATTACATTATGATCTTGCATTGCCTCGTATCTGGGATTGTAGATTCGGCCATACACCCGGGACCACCATCAGATCACTCATTAGTTACATGTCAACTTTCCTTGGCAGGTATTCCTAAAAGGGATGGCCGCTGGAAAATCAATAACCAACTTCTAAAAGACCCAACTATATTGAAATACATCAATAATCATATCTTTCAATACTTGTCTCTCAATTCTAATTCTACGGGTAAGCCCTATATGGAATGGGGTGCCCTTAAAGCTTATCTAAGGGGTCTATTAATTGGGGTGGCATCAAAGAGGAAAAAATCAAGAGAGCTGGAGTTAACGCAGCTCCTTAGACAGATTAGAGGTATAGAAAAAAATCTGTCTCCTTGTACACCGGAACAAACTCTATTGGACCTGGTTAAACTCAAAGACTCCTATATGGAGCTTCTCAGAAAGAGGGCAGAATTTCTGATTCTGAAAACGAAAGCTACTTACACTGATCAGGGGGAAAAAGCGGGTCATCTTCTGGCTGCTCGTGTTAAACAACAAGAGTCTGCCAGATTCATTGCCTCAATTCAGTCTTATAAAGGTTCACTAATGGTTGACCCTAAAGAAATTGCTTCAGAATTCCAAAAGTTTTTCCAATCTCTATACTCGCCAATGGCGAACCCCCCCTCTTGTAAGGATCTGGACCATTACCTAAAGGAATCACATCCGCCCACTCTCACAGAAGTGCAGCAAGCTGCTTTATGCACTCCTTTAACTGAAGTGGAGATTCTGAGAGTGATAGACAGCCTCCCCAATGACAAGTCCCCAGGGCCTGATGGGTTTTCATCAAATTTTTATAAGGCGTTTGCAAAGAATCTTACCCCTTTGCTCCTCCCTATGTTCCAGCAGATTTTAGATGGAAAGAGTACAGATGCCACATTGTTTGAAGTGCTAATTGTACTTATTCTAAAACCCGGTAAAACCCCAGAAGATATGGCAAGTTACAGGCCGATATCGCTACTTAATCAGGATATTAAGATTCTGAGTAAGCTGTTGGCAGATCGCCTAAGCACAGTCCTTCTGGATTTAATAGGAGTGGAGCAGGTGGGCTTCATGAAGGGCAGGTTGGCTAGTGACCATACTCAAACTCTGGCTCATGCTTTCTCGGCATCCAGAGATGCGGAATACCCAGCGGCCTTGGTTTCTCTGGATGCCGAGAAAGCATTTGATAGAGTAGATTGGAACTTCCTTTTCCGGATGTTACATGCTTTCGGCCTCCCTTTAGAATTCCAAAATTGGATACAGGCCCTCTATAAGTTCCCAACAGCCAGAGTCTTATGTAACGGGTGTATCTCTGACAGGTTTCCCGTGCTTTCAGGCATGAGGCAAGAATGTCCCCTATCCTCACTTCTTTTTAATTTATATTTAGAACCTTTCATTCGAAGATTGGTGGCTCACCCCAAGATTCAAGGTATATCGGTACAGGGTATTGAAATCAAGGTATCGGCCTATGCAGACGATTTACTTCTTAGTACTTCAGATCCCGAAAAAGCCATCCCACATCTCTTGGAGGCTATCGAAGAATATAGTCTTTTATCTAACTAAAAATTAAACGTGGGGAAAACAGTGGTATTCCCTCTCAACCAAAGAGTGATGAGGTATGAGATCAGTGCATTAGGCCTGTCCTGGGAAAGAAAGTCATTGAAATATTTAGGCATTACCTTCTCGAGAAGCACCGCTCTTTTGCATAAATACAATCTAGATTCCCTATTAAATACTATTGTTCAAGACTTAAATAGATGGTCCCTTCTCCCCTTGACTATTTGGGGCAGAGTTAGCCTTATCAAAATGAATATCTTTCCGCGGCTGTTCTACCCACTTAATCTCTGAACATTTGGTTGCCCCGGTTGTGGTTCAAGAAAGTGCATAACATTTTTTCTAATTTTATTTGGGCTGGTAAAGGGCACCGATTAGCCTTCTACAAGTTAGCCACCCCAAAGCTCAAAGGGGGCCTCTGGGTACCACATGTTGACCTTTATTATTGGGCCAGCCATGCGAGTAAATGCTTGAGGTGGCTCACCCCAAATGGCCCTAGATACCCTAGGGAATACATACCCCTCTGGGTCCAAATAGAATCTGCACAAATCCGTAGTCACAATCTTTCTCCTGCGGCATTGCTCTTCGTGCAACCCAAGAGCCTCCCTAAGCCACTGCTTGTGTCACCTATCGCTATATCAGTGAGGGTCCACTCCCAGTTCTGCACTGTTAATAAATATAACCATTGTTCGGACTTGGAGCAACCTCTGATGGGCAATCCCAATATCAAACTAGATGGGAAAGTTCTCTCCCCTCTATGAATCCTGCAACTCAGGGAAGCCAAGCTCAGCTATTTTTGGAAGGGGGCAGAATAAAAATGGGCATCATCCACAGACATTTTAAGAAAGCTAGGGATGTCAGCCTCTAATATATTTAAATTATTCCAATTGCGACATATCTTGGTGAAAACTATAGGGGTGAACCCCCAAATACTAGGGACTACCCCTTTCTGGGTGGATTTGATTCAAATTGCAGGTCTCCCTCATGCAGTTTCTAAAATATTCAAAGCCCTATACAACAAAATATATCCTGGGCCTTTTGGACCTACTGATTATTGGACAACGCTTCTTCTGGAGACACCCATTAATTGGGAGAAACTCTGGCAAGGATGCCATAAATTTATCACTCAGGACAGGCTCCAACTTATGCAGTTCCGTATCCTGCACAATTTATATTATACCCCTCAGAAGATAGCTAAGTTTGACAGGGCCTCTTCTGCCATCTGTTCGAGGTGTACCCAACATGAGGGCAATCTAGTGCACATTTTTTGGCACTGTTCTAAAATAGCCCCCCTATGGTCACAAATCAAGCAAAGGGCAGACCCCTTGTTGGGACTTGATGAGCTGTTTACGGTCAATATCTGCCTATTAGGAAATTACTCAGAAATCCTGGTAAACAAACGGAAATATCACATAGCTCTTATATCTATGTCAGTTAAAAAACTGGTGCTTAGACATTGGAAAGATAATGAAGCTATATCATATACCGAATGGTTGAAGGAATTATTGGATAATATCAAAACGGAGAAGATGGCTGCCAGTTTGCAGAACAGACTGAGCAAATTTAACAAAATCTGGGCCCCGCTTTTAGCTCTATATTCTCTGTGAATGTCACAAGCACAATAAATTCAGAGAACAGAGACCTTTTGTAATCCATGATTCTGTGCAGTCGAACTCATGGCGAAGTGGGTAGGTAAGGGGAGGCTAGGGGAGGTGGGGAGCTTTTAGTTTGGGGTAGGTGTGTTTTTGTTTTTTCCCTCTTTTTTTTTTTTGATATGCTAAAAGTACATGTTTGAATTGTATGTACCGTGACCATGATGTACTATATCTTGGCAACTGCAATAAAGATTAAATTAAAAAAAAACAAAAAAAAAACCTAATGATATCTTAATATAAGTTTATCGGTTGAAATCTCCTATGTGTGAAGCAGTGAAACAGTGAAATCCCTGATGTACACTGTTTTCCTTATGATTTTTAAATGTGTTGATACCTTGTAGTGAGGAAAATGTGTTGTGTTTACTCTGTAGGGATTTATCGATGCCTATGAACTAATAAATTATAACAGTAGCAAGTGATTAAATAAAAATAAATAAAGACTGTCTTTGGTTAAATCACTTCATTAGGGAAATGTAGCAGTGAATTTAAGTGAGAAGTATTTCTAAAGAAACAGAAAATATCACCGGCAATGTTTTATAATTGCAGGTGACAGACTTTAATCACTGCTGCTGTATCATATATCCAAAATAAAGGAAATATTTTTCCAGAAAAGGAACAGTTATAAGTGCGGATGTGAAACATATTATCACCATTGTAAAATGACAGCCGTCCTCCTTCATAGTCCAGATACACTCCAAGCTTTGTGACTTCTTTAGCCAGATTGCTGCCAAGCAAAGGCCAGTATCCATTTTCAGGTGACAGTGAGGTGGATTTTTTCCTCTCTGCAGACTCTCTTGCAACTCCCATACAGCAATTACTGTTATTGTTGATGTTTGCCTCCCAATAGTGTCTCCCTGTGGTGAATCCTTCAGAGCCTGCCACACAGAAATAGAAATCAAACCGCTTGGGGTTGGCAGAGAGTTGCTGTTTTGTGTTTCTGCACCTTGCGACAGTCAAACCCTCAGATAGGATGAGCCAGGGATTAGCTGAGTCTGGGTCTAGGGTGACAGAAGCTGGAGCTGTCAAAATAAAACCAAAAGAGACAAAACACTGAGTAAACCTCAAAATATCATGATCTTTTAACAAACTGTTATTATTATAGATAACATGCGCTTACTGTCAGATGGGGCAAAAGTTTAATTTCACTGGCAAGTATTTCACAAAGATTTTCTGGTTTCCAGCCAAGAAATCACCGTCTGTTATCAACTGAGTTACAAAAAGCCTCCCAAGATACAAATTTCAGGGCCATTCATCTTCTTATTAGAGAAGACATTTTCATTAACCAGGATCTTTTTTCCTTAGACTCATTCTGTTCTCCTAGCTTATACCTGCACTGCAGTCATAATCTGTTTATGGTAACGTGGGCCCTATTTTTAAAAGTCTTTTAGTTTTTAAAGTTGTATTATTTGTATGTGTGGTTTTCTTGTTTTCATTCTACTAAATCTTAGCAAACAGCAAGATGTCCATGTAATGGAGGGGACAGCAGTTCCAGTTGGACTGCCAGTGAAGGGGGGGGAGCAGAGCCATTACACACATGTGCTGGAGTCTGGGGGCACGGTGCTGGGATAGAAAAGAAGTTACATGATGGAAGACATTAATGTAGCTTCCTGGACTACGCAAGGCTTCTCTTCTCCCCCATCAAGTGTAAGACAGTGCTAGCAGAACTTATACGGAAGCAGATCCATGTAGCACTATTACAGGAGCCCCACCTTACTAAAACAGAGCACACTAAACTGGTGGGGGGATAAGGAGCTGCTATGCAGCACCTTGCGCACTCCATAAAAGAGAAGTGGCCATTTTATTACACAAGAACTTACCTTTGAAGGTCTGTAGAATGGTTAGTGATCTCAGGAAAACAAGTATGTGTTAATTAGCGGGACGTTATATGGTAAATGTTTTGCCTACAGAAGCATATTTGTCCCTGCAGTTTTGATACAGAATTTTTCCAGTGCATACTGGATGTACTCCACAGAGAGCATTTTGTAAACTTGATTATGGGGAGGCTTCAGCTGTGTGATGGAGGCAGCACTGGGCCACTCTGAGGGGATAGACAGACATGTGAATGAGCTAGCCACCTGAAAGAAAGGGTTGAAGGACCTGCACTTGTGGATTTGGTGCCAACCGCAAATACAGGTGCCAAAGAATACATCTTCTTCAGCAACCCCCCCTGAGACCTGGTCCAGACTGGACTACATATACAGTATGTCCCTAGAGGCCAGTATGGGCAAGTGATGGTTGCTACGCACAGCCCCATATAGATCTCAGATCATGCAGTGGTGCTTCTGAAATGGAAAATGAAAGGGGAGTGCAGGGGCCCACTAAATGGCAGAAAATGCAGTGATTGACTGTCCCATCTAGAATGGCTCTGTGTGAGGCAGGAAAGGCATACTGTATGTGAAGAGAATGATGATCAGTTATGTGGCAACTATAAAAAGAAGAAAAAAGCATTTCCTGGAAGGGAGGATGAAGGACCTGAAGAAATAGGTGGCAGATGATGAGAGAGGGGTGTATCTCCTGAGACCTCACAGCCATTAAGGAAGCACTGAATGTGCTGTTCACTGGGGATGCAAAGACAGCTGTTTTTCAGGGAATGAGTGTCTGAATGGGAGAATAAGCCAGTGCCACTGTTGGAGTGACTAGATAAGGGCAGACAGGTTTCAACCCTCATCCCTGCCATGAGGGGCAAAATGGGAACACTAGTGATGCAAGCAGAGGGAATACAAAGCATTCCCCTGGTCTTTAATGAGAACTTATAAAATGGCAAGAAGGAATTCTCACCTCTGATTGGCTGACACTGCCTCCAAGCTGGGCATTTATTTCTCAATAGATGCCCAGCTAAAAACAAGTGCCACCAAAATCCACTTAACAATGTACCCTGCTGCCCAGCCTACTTCCTCATTGGCTGAAGCAGCTAAGAATTCTAAATCCCACCATTTTTTTCTGTCGCTTAGCGAGAGACAACTATTCCCCCTCCCCACTTTCCGTCAACAGCATGCAATAAATAAACAAAAAGGAAAACTGCAGTGCTGTCATTTTGCGAGTCAGAAGACTGAAAACACACAATGACTGATCTCCTGACCGCGGATTCTGTAATCATGCTCGAAGCCGACATGATGCGATCAGCTTCATCCAGCACGCGGCATTTTTAAAAGAACAAGACAGACATTACCGCTTTGGTCCAAAGCTCGTTCAGCTGCTGCTCTCATTCCCTTTCCATTACTCGTTGCTGAACAAGTCCAACTTTCCTCCAAGCTGCAGAAACAACCTCTACCCATACCACAAATTAGTATGAAAAAGCAGCAGCATTCACTTAATCTGCCTGTGTGTGTGTGTGTGGGGGGGGGGTGTTCAGAAAACCAGAACAGCACTGCAGGGAGGAGTAACAGCACCTAGAACAGCTGGTGCACTTCTTTGTCAATGAACACTGTTTTAGCAGTGTTTTGAACAATTTTCACATTCATCTCCTCTTTATTTTCACATTTCACAAAAATGTAGTTACATGGCCATTTTATAAGCGCAATAATACCCTTCAGGGTGGGCATTATGGAAATACCAGACCTTCCAGGGGCTATAAGGCCTTCCGCCTGTGGCGTCGGGCCTCATTACGCCCCTGGGTGGTCCGCTATTTCCCAATAATGCCCACCCTGTTGGGTATTATTGCTTACTTATATAATGCAGAGTGACTGGGAGGTGGTGAGACAGCAGAGGCCTTTCTGAATGGAATTGCCATCCTTTCTTTAACAGAGGAACAATGAGATACCCTAGGGACACCAGTCACACAGGAGGAGGTTCTGAGAGCTATGGGATCCATGAGGAAGGGGAAGGTGAGTGACCCTGATGACTTTTGAGTTCAGTATTACATGATGACTTTGGAGCTCAGTATTATATGATGGCTTTGGAGCTCAGTGTTATATGATGGTTTTGAAGCTCAGTATTATATGATGGCTTTGGAGCTCAGTGTTATATGATGGCTTTGGAGCTCAATGTTATATGATGGCTTTGGAGCTCAGTATTATATGATGGCTTTGGAGCTCAGTATTATATGATGGCTTTGGAGCTCAGTATTATATGATGACTTTGGGGAGGTCAGCATTATAAGGAGGTGAGAGCTACTCTGGTAGGACCTCTGAAGGATGTGTTGAAATAAGCTAGAGGGCAATTGGCAGTCCTGGTTGCAGACTGCAGTATTCCATAATTTCTTGCTCCTGCTGTAATTAGGAGATCAGTTCTTCTGAGCTGGACTGGACTTATACAAGGAATATCTGGGCAACCAACATTGCTGTCAAGGCAGAGCGCTGCCCCTGAGGCAGCAGTTCTGCATTTATTGCTCTCACTCATAACTAACTCCTTCACCAGTATATGTACTATTCTAACTCCACATCACCATGGATCACCACTCCAGTAAAACAGCAACTGAAAAAGTAAATACAGTATACAAGTCCCTGTTAAGATTCAAGCCTTGCTGTTTTGCTGAAAATATGAAAATGTGTTTTTTGCCTGGAATAGAGCCATTGAGCCATTGCTTGCCATGCCAACACAAGTCCAGTGCACCAACAGAGTTCACTGAAGTGAGCTGCAGTTCATATGGTAGTCAGGTTGTGCTACAGACTAAGGAAACAGGCAGCATACAGTAAGCTCACTGGGTTTGAATCCAGCGTAGTTTCTTTAATGTAAAATACATGAAAAGCAGTCTATAGTCCTTGAAGGTAACATTGGTTGTCGAGACTTCCATTACCACCAGGCAACCAGCTGGAATCCCAGTGTCCCAGCTGACTCCGACCCCTGCCCCCTTCATAAACTTTCCATTTGCACTACTATACACTTGAGGGGCTGCTGGGGATAGAGAATACTGGTCCAAGATATCCTAATTGTGCTGGCTCAACAGCATGTAGTTGCATATCTTGGTGTGTGCCTTTTTTGGCAGATACCAGACTCCATAGTTGAGTGGACAGAAAATTATTTTTTAATAATGTAGCAAAATTCTTCAGTACTTTGCTTGTTTTGGAAAAGTACCCAGAATTAACTGAATGAGTTAATTCATCATCTGAGTATGGGTACTAGATATATACTGAGTACACGATTTTTCAGTTCCTGAAACTCCATTTTACAAAAATACAATAAACTGTGACTCACAGAAAAGTTGGTTACAGTTTTAAATACCAACAATAGGGGGGTTGGGTTTTGGAAGCCCTGAGACCAGCGATGCAGCAAGGACTCATTTCAAAAGTGTTGTATCAGCCCCTTGTCATTTGATCAAGGAGCGAGTTGTGTTGAGCCTGCTGCAGAGTTCCATCATTCACCCATGGAGTGGGGCTACAGAAAGTCAGCTAAATACATCTTTCTGGCGGTCTAGGCTGACTTAGTACTGTTGGCAGATGTGGACACAGCTGGGACATGTAGAAATGCTGTGAAGTTTTACTTCACCGGCAAAGTTCCAATGAAGCAGCAAAATTCTGCTTTGCAAATTATTTCACAAAGTTCCCACTTTGCAACTTCACCTAACTTCACCTGTAAAGGCAGAGAAGTTAGGCAAAATTGGGCAAATTTAAGTAAATTCACTTATAAAAAGGGCAACTTTGCCTTGCAAAAACTTCATGAAGTTGCCATTTTGCGAATTTCATCAACTTTGTGAATTCGCAGAGTGCATTTTATCAATTTCACCCATCTCTAGACACATGCTGCAGGAAACCATGTCCAATTGTCACAAACTGTAAATGGTTTCAGAAGTAGCACCTGTTGTGCCTAAGAGGGGAATAGGTTCAGAGTGTGTGGGGACTGCATCCAGCCTTTTAAAAAAATCCACCTCGTAACATTTATAACTGAACCATCTGAACTAAATACATTTTCAATAGTGCACTGTCAAAATTGTAGTCAAGATAATTTCAAATAATGGTGATTCCACCACCCCTGTAAATGTAATGTATTCCCAATGGAATTAAAATAGTGCAGCACGTACCATAAATAGAATGTCTTAAAATGCAATAAATATGATTTTCAGTTTAGACTATTGTTTATTTATTTTCATTTTTGCAACTGGTAACCCACCGAGACCATGATAGTCCCTTTTTCAGGGGCGACCCAGAATTAATTGCAGATAAACATTCCATAGATTTTTACATTTTATAGGCAGACAGTCTACAGATTTGCACAGTTTAGAAAAATCAGCATTACAGAGAGCTTGGATCAGTGAATTTCTTAGAATAACAATGTTCATATAACAATTACTGTTTACATTTTGACACTTAACAACACACAACTTATATTAGTTCAGTAGGTAACAATTCATAGTTACAAGCAAATACAGTTTGCAATGAGGACTTTAAATATTTCAACAGTAGCAAGTGCATTGGTTCAGTTCTGACAGGTGAGCCTTAAGTCCCTTTTTGAATCCCCCAAAAGAGTTACCTACCTGGACATTTTCTGGAAGTGCGTTCCAGAGAGGCAGGTTGCTGGCAGAGAATGACCTCTGTCCCTGTGAAGACCTGACTTTAGGCACATTGAGGAGCTGATGATTTGAGGATCTGAGGTCTCTGCTATTTGGCTTAGTGGATAACATTTCGGCCAGGCTTGGGGGGTATTGTCCAACATGTGCTTGTAAGCTAGGCATTAGGATGGGTATACAAGTCACCCTTTCAGTGTTGGCCATGACAGGGCTTGAAGCATCTGGCAGTGATGCTCCCATGGTTGAAGCCATATAGCAAACTGGCTCACCGTGTGGTATAGGGTAGTAAGTTTTTTCATTTCCTCACCTTTTTCTGTAAGTAGCTCTGGTGGCCCATACAACAGGTTGGGTACTGTAGTAGGGTGCCAGCTGCGATCCTAGCCAGGAGTCTTGAGTAAGGAAAGGGCTGAGGCAGTATAACAAACCAAGTTTCTGATTCATAGTCTTGGTCAGCTGTTCAATATGTGTCTTGAATGTGTAGTTCTGGTCTAAAGTAATGTCTAGGTACTTTATTGTTTTTACTACCTCAGCCTTTCTTCCATTCGAGAGACTGGGAGTCAGGATTGACACTCTGTCAGGACCCAGACTTGGAGAGTCGAACAGTATAGCTTTAGTTTTTTTCCTCATTCAGCACAAGTTTATTGCAAACCATCCAGCTCTCAAGGAGTTGCAGGTCATTTGTCAAGGAATTGTTCAAGGAGTCAGTGTTCTTGGAGGTCCTACATAGCACTGCATCATTTGCATATTGGATAATGTTTGCTTTACCACAGTGACTCGGTATGACATTTATGAATTTAGAGAATAATAAGGGCCCCAGGGTGGACCCCTTGGATTATCTTGAACATTATCCATGTTTAACATTGAAACATAGACAATGTCGGCAGAAGGGGACCTGTAGTCTGTCAAGACTGCCCAAGTGAGGTATCCCTGGACCTATTGCGCACCCATATTCTATCCTCCTAGACACCCAGCCTAGCCTTGCCAGGTGTTTGTTCCCAGCCTTGTCCCACCAATGCTGAAAGCTTCATACTGACTTTGCATTGCTGTGCTGCTGGCATGCACACAAACCAAAACCTGGGCCTGAATATTCAAAAGCAGTTGCGCTTGCGGTGCAACTGAAGCTGGTGCGCAAGTGCGGACTCGCCAAGGGCGGTATTCAGTGGGGAGCCAGTGCGCAGTGCACAGCCAACCCCATTGTGCCAATGCATAAGTATAATGAATGCAGGTGCAAGTGAAGGGGGTGCCCATGAATATCCAGTGCAGTAAGATATTCAACCATGGAACCATGGCGCAAGTGTGGAGCAAATCAGAGATGCGCTGAGTAGACTTGTTCCTATAAATACAAGGCGCAAGCACACAGAAAGCACTTGCACCAGGCAAGAGGGAGGGAGTGACAGAGAGAGAGAGAGAGAGAAAGAGAGAGAAAGAAAGACAGACAGACAGAAAGACAGACAGAGAGAGAGAGAGAGTGAGAGACAGACAAACAGACCAAGGCAGACACAGAGGGAGAGGGAGAGGGAGAGGGACAGAGGTAGCAGTGGAGAGGGAGACAGGGGCAGACAGAGTGTGACAGACAGGCAGACACACTGCCAGGCAATGCACCCTGGTGGCACACAGCTCGCAGCAACCAACCACCCAGGGGAATAGAGGGCAGCAAGGGCCATGGATAGTGCACCCTTCATGATGGAGGCCATAATGAGGGGTGTGAGGGGGCAGCAGGAACAGCAACGTGGCCGTGAAAGGGCCCATCGGTGGTATGCTCAACACAGGTGGTACTGTGCCCGCACCACCTTTGAGCAGTGCAGTGACACAGAGATCGTGGGCCGGTACCTCCTGAAGAGGGCCATTCTGAGGCAGCTCTGTGAGCTATGCAGTGAGGAGATGAAGGCATCCACCAGAAGGAGCCACGCCATGTCCATAGAGATGAAGATGACAGCCGTCATGTGCCTGCTCACCACGGGCACCTTCCAGAGACCAACTGGGGACACCACAGGCATAACCCAGTCAGCCATGTCCTGCCTCCTCACACAGTTCTTCAATGCTGTACTGCCACGTGCATCAAAATACATCCATTTCCCCAGCACACAGGCGGAGCATACAGCAACCATGCAGGACTTCCACAGGGTATCACGTATGCCTGGCCTGATTGGGACCAGTGACTGTACCCACATGGGCATCCACATGCCACCTAGGCCTGAGGGTGTAGCATACATCAATAGGAAGGGGAACCCAAGTGTCATCTGCCAGGTGGTGTGTGCCACACACCCTGGAAGTGCACATGATGCATTCATCTGGCACAGCTCTGTGCTGTATCACAGGTCCAAATGTGGGGATATCCCCACGGGCCACCTATTGGGTGAGTATGGCATGGGCAAGGAGCGATGGGCAGAGGATACCATGGGATGGGGGACAGCAGGGTGTGCATGTTGGTGTGGGTAGTAGGGACAGCCTAGCATAACAGAGGGCTAACCATGTCATTATCCACACAGGGGACAGCACCTATGCACTGCGGCCATGGCTGCTCACCCCCTACCGGCCCGTCATCCCCAGCAGAGGCACACGCCAGCATGCGACTCATGATCGAGAGAGTCTTTGGCATGCTGAAAGCACAGTTCCATTGCCCAGACAGGTCAGGCAGTGCCCTACAGTACAGCCCCTTGAAAGTCTGTGGCCTATTCCTGGCCTGCTACATACTGCACAACATGGCCATTGACCATGGGATAGCTGTCGAGGCTGATGAGGGTGACAATAGTGGGGATGATGGAGGCAACAGGCCAGAGGGAGGTGGACAGGGACCCCCAGTTGATCCAGCAGACAAGACGGCACAGGGACACCATAGCACGGGAGCACTTCGGTGCACACAGGTTAGTGGTACAAAACACTAGGCCACACAAACAGGTACAGCACACATGCAGGGGCATGCATGGTAATGGGCATGCACACACTGAGGTGGGAAGCAGGGGTAAGGGTGACAGGGGCACATGCCCACACACAGCCACACACACACACACACACGCATGGGTATGTGGCATGGATCAGATGCATTGCACCATGCACAGGCGCAACTGGTGCAGGACTGCTGTCATCATGCCCATGCCACATGGCCCAGCAGCCAGCAAGCATGCACACAGGCAGCATGTGGTGCGGACACACAGGCCCCACACCTGCGGGAGGCACACACACACCACCCATGCGTGCACTGGGCAGCAGCTGCAGACTGCAGGCGAGGTGGGCCACACATCAGGGCCACTGTGTGGAACCATGGCCACTAAGTCCATGGGGACAGCCGCACCTGGGACAATCAGCAGCCACAGGCTGCGCATCAGCCATGGGGGGGTGCAATAGCCCCCTAGGGGTGGAACTGTGGGACCGTGACCGTGTCTGCGCTGGTGTGTCAAGGCACCCAAACAGCCCAGCCCCAGGCATGCCTGGGATGCCGACATCTGAGCCCGGCGTTGACTACACATGGGTCACCAGATGCTGGGTACGTGGTGTGGATAGCACACTGCGGGGGATCATCTGTGCCCAGTCACGCCCTGTGGCAGCCAGCAGGTCAAAGCCATCTGAGATCACAGTGGAAATGTGATCCAGGGAAGCGGTTGTGGCCTCCTGCATGCGCTGAATCCCTGCCAGGATCTGCGCAGTGCACCTCTTCTGCTGCTCGGCTAAATGGCGCACCTCTGCCCACAGTGTGCGCACCCCAGTGATGAGCAGCACCTGTTGCTGAATGGACTTTCATAGCAAACGGGTGTGCTCAGCCAGCAACATGGCATCCTGGGGCTCCTGGGCCAGATGCTGATCTCCATGTGGTGACTGGCCATGCTGCACTGCCCTCTCTTGTGGACGCTGCACAGTGGGGCCTGCAGGGGATTGGGTACAGCATGCACACTGGTGACGGACCCTGCGTCTGGCTGCCTGGTGAGCAACGCAGGCCCATTGCTGCTGCCTTCTGGCAGCTGCACGCCACCCAGATCTGCCACTGACAGCACCACCTCCACGCAGGGGCACAGCCTGAGCAGCGCACACCCGGCTGTCCCGCAGTGATGGTGGGCAGCTGTTCCACCACTGGCATGGCACTGGGCGTGCTGCCTGTCCAGTGGCCAGCAGGGGTGTCTCCCCCACAATGGTGGCCATGCTGTCCAGGATGAGCATTAAGTAGTCATCAGTGTTGGACCCTGCCCCAATCTGTGTCTCTGCGCACAGGACCCCAAGGCTGGCATCCTGCAGGAACACATCCAGGGCCTCATCTGATCCCAGGTCAAGGACATCCGCCTGTACAGTGGTGGTGAGCTGCAGCCTGTCAGGCCCCCGGATTCCCATGGAGGTGGAAGGCTGGTCCTCCAGGGCCGGTCCAGTGGCCACGGCTGCTGCCACTGCCCCATCATCCGCATGGAGGAGTGCTGGTACTGCAAGAGAAAGAAAGGCATAATAGTGATGCATTGCCCACATGTGCCCCCCATTGCCACTGCCTGTGCCCTGCAGCATGGCATGTGCATGGGTGCACACACATGCACATGACAGGCATGCCAGCCACACTCTCGCCAGCACGGCCATGTCCTCACCCTCCACACCCCCAGCTGTGCAAGGCTGACATACTTACCATGCAGTGATGGGCTGCCACCCATCTGGAATCCGCCGCCAGGCACACCCTCCATCATGTTGCGGTGCATGGTGGCTGCCATCAACACCTCCTGCACCTTGAGTGGTGGCACAGCTGCAGGTCACCCTCTGGTGGCATTCCAGGAGGCACAGATGACCAACACTCTCTCCTTGATGCACCTCTTGTCTGTGCCCACCTTCTTCCTGCACTCCTGCCCTGAGCACTGGTGGCTGACCTGCTGGTTCACACATGCCACCACCTCCACCGAGGCCCCAGCCCTGGCATGTGGTGTGCCCATGGCACCACTCAACAGGGGCTCCCTGTCAAGGTAGGCCTTGAACAGGGCTTCTGTCTCCACCTTAGTAAAACTGGGCCTGCACTTGTGAGCAGGCCCATGCTCCTTACCCTCCTCACATTCTGACATGTCGCTTCCTGTGGACATGGACAGCACAGTGTGTCAGTGGCAGCACACCCTGTTCCATCCCCCTGCTCTGCTGGCTGCACCCAGTGTGCTACAGCAGCATGCACAGCTTACCTTAAAAGGATGCTATACCGGTCCATGGCCTGTGCTGATCCGTGGCGCTTTTATAGCACATTGCATGCAAATGAGCTTTGGCGCAATGGTAATGACATGCTAATTCACCCAGTGCACCACGCATTGGCTGATGAGCTCAATTGCATGTGGAGGCTGAATAGCACGATTTTACTCCATGCACAATGAGTTTGCTCCAGAGCAAGTTGTGGCACAATGCGAACACATGCACGTTGCGCAGGACTGCAGTGCACATGCGCTGGACAGTTTAATGTCACCAACTGCGCACTGTGCACTGACTGCGCGATGGAGGCCATGGCGCATGGTGTGCCAGGCCTGCAATTGCACATGTGCGCACTGTGCAGTGGCCGAACCTTGACCCCTGTTGCGACTTCTGCCCCTGGGTGACCCCCGCAGCCTTGACACTGCCTAGCCATGCCCATGACATGCATCTCCAAGACTGTGTGATGGGCGGACACAATGCATGTCCCCTTGGTCTGCACATCTGGCACATGCTGTGGCCACATACCTTACTGCCGCCATTTTGCTCACCGATTCACACTTGTAGCATGGCACAGCAGACAGCGCCATGGGTGGCTAACTGGACACAGGTTGAATTGGTCAACCTGGTCACCTACATCCATCCCCATGCACACCAACTATTTGGCCAGGTGCCACTGCAGCAGCCATGGGTAGCGGTGTGGCAGGGCTTTGCTGCCACACTGCAGCAGTGCACAGGGATGGCCAGGAAGGGGAAGCAGTGTTGCCACCACTATGGTCACCTGGCACGGAGAGGCCCAGAGTGCCCCAGGAGGCTGGAGGTGCATGTCAGTCATGGGGCTGTGTCACAGCCAGGTGAGTAGGCCCATAATGCATGTGTGCCCTGATGCTGTACTGTGGTGTTGGCTAGGCTGCCTGACATGCCCTGCAGGGTGGTGCGCTGCCATCGTGCGCATTGTGGGGTGGCATCACCTGCCGCCGCTTGCGTTGTGATGTCACTGTGTGGGATGTGTTGGGCAGGGGCTCACCCTGTGCACAGGGTGGGGGTGGTGGGCGGTTGCTGTGGTTGGTTACTGATGTGTACCTGTCTCTGTTCCATTCCCAGGGCCTGAAAACAGGAGGAGGGCAGCAAGCAGCAGGACGGCAGGCCACAGTGTGCCAGGGTGGTGGTGGAGGAGCAGCTCTGGCACCAGTGGGGCCATAGAGAGCAGATAGGCACTGACATAGTCCTTCGCACCATATGTGGGGGGTGGCGGGGGCATGGGTGTGGGCATGTCCACCTGTGCCATGTGCTGTGTCAGCTGTGTGTGTGTTGCACTATGCGTGGTGCCCATCACTGTGGCGCATCCACTGGACATGTGCGCCAGGTGTTGGTGGGGTGGGTGTGTGCCCAGCTGCCACTGACATTGCTGTGATGCTGCCGGAGCACTGTGCCATGTGACTGCCATAGCACAGTCAGGTGGCCAATGTGCAGTGGGGACCACTGCTGTGCACTGTCATGGTGTGCCATGTTGCTGGCAGGTGTTGGCCAACCCCCTTGCAGGTGGCCTGTACGGGTCTTCTGGGGGTGTGTGATCCCACTGCCCATTGCGCACTTTGGATGGGCATGGTTTCTTGGGATATTGCACTGATCACCTGTCCTGTCCCTTGTCCCAGGTGTCTGGCGGCAGCGCAGGAGGCCCCTATACTGCTGGCTGCTCCGCCAACTCATGTTGATCACCTCAACAACCACGGAGGCAGTGCTGCAGGTCTGCAGGATGTTGCTGATGGACAGGAGGCAGCGAAGACTGTAAGGGGTGGCAGGCCATGGCCGCCACTAGTCGGGCCCTGAATTCCCTGTTTTCCCAGCTGTACCTCCTTTTCCATTCCCTTCCCACTATACAGTCCCTGTTCCCTATCCCCTCCCTCACTTTCCCACCCTTCCCACTCTTCTATTGTACATAGTTGCATTGTTCAATATATATATCTTTTGACATACCTATCTGTGTCTGTTTCTGCTTTGCAGGTGGTGTGAGGAGCCATGCTGCAGTGGCCCATTGCTTGTCTGTGGTGTGCATGTGTTGGGGCACGTGTTGTGCTTCTGTGGATCACTGCTGTGTGCTGAGGTGTGTCCCACTGTGGTGGAGTCCCTCCCCTCGGTCAGTGACTGTGCCTTGGGGTGCCCATGGGGTGGCTGTCAGGGGTGTGTGGCGGGTGTGTGTGCTTGGCTGCGTGGTGCTGGGTGTGGCCTGCTCTGGTCTGGGTGTGTAGGGGGCACACCCTGCAGCCTGTGGGGGGGCCCCCTTGGTGGCCCTCCATTCACCATTGGCATCTCCTGTTGCCTACTGTCTGTGCCACTGTTGTGTTCTGGGGTGGGTGTCTGGGTGCCTGTTTTCCCCCTACTGTGCCCGGCTGGTGGTGGCCTCCTGTGGCCTGTCACTGTGCTTCTCTGGCTCTTTCCCTGGATCACTTCTCTGTGCCATGCCCTCCTCTGTTGCTCTGCTCCTACGGTTGACCTGGGGCTTCTCTGACTGTGCCATGGTGCACCTGTGTTTGTGCCATGGCGCACCTCTGGTTACACCATGGTGCAACTGTGCCATATTCAGCCAGGTTGTGCTGGCACAGTGAGGCCAGCACAACCTCTGAATATGGCTCCTGTTGCGCCACGGTGCATCAGATTTGCACTGTGCTGGACTTGCGCTGGCCTTTGGCGCATTTCTGAATATCTGGGCCCTACAGTATATATTCTAAATCTTGTGGCAGCTTAATGTTTTGTGGCAATATCTTTTATTAGACAGACACACTGAAAAATATCTGCACAAGCTTTGAATACATCTATGCTCTTTTCATCAGGTATAGAGGAAGCTAAACAGCATTTCTAAAATATACACAGGAGTTTGTGGATCACAGTCTGTTTACCTAAAGAAGAGAGGCAGAGGAAGTAAAGATATTTGATACAATGAAGGCAATTGCCAGGAAATGGTCTTAACCTCACTCAAGTGGTGGGAAATTCGACATGTACAGTAAATAGTGGGTTATATCTAATTGTAACATGGTACAAAAAATGATGGTGAAATCGAGGAATGAGATTGATCCAAAGGTATCAGCTGACAAGAACGGAGCAGGTATTAATCCAGCAGTAGAGCCCGCTGGCACCCTACCAGAAGCAGCCACACGGTGCAGCACTGGGATGACAATCATAGTAGAGCCCGCTTCTGCGCTACCAGAACTCACCACAATCTGAAGCGCTACCTGGGCAACATCAACGGTAAGGTAGAGATCCCCTGCTAGTGCATGTGGGTGAGACGGAGCGCGCCTGCTATTGTGAGCGTGCAAGATACATAGAGCAGGTGAATAGCGCTTTCAATCCCTGTAGATGGCAGTAGTGGACGACGAGTAATACACCCATCGCTGAGATGCAGCGCACCGAGCAGGTCCTCTGGTAAAGGATCTGTCCCATGATGTAGCATAGCAATGCAGCATAGGGATAGCAGAGCAACGAAGAAACCGGAAAACATCTCGTGGTGAATCAGGAAATCGGACTATTGGCGGGTCTGTGAGAGTGCGACAGTGGCCGCGGGACATGTTGTCAAAGTACTGCACACTATATAAATAGTAGTGTGCCGTGGAAGGGGAACGCGCACGTCTCTCCAGCATGCCTGCCTGTCAGAAACAATGAAGTGCAGCAGAGCGTTAGCAACATACTTATAGATCTCGGTAAGCAGAGTGTGCTGTAAAGGTCAACAATATTACCGCAATCTCTGTCTCGCACTTGCCATGTTACAAGTGCATTAATCACCTCCAGCGTCAGGCTCTACCAGGTGATTAATGCCGGCTGGGTGGTTGGAGGCACTCGGCCTTCAGCCTCGTGCACCAATTCCCCCCCCCAAGCCGGGCATTAATCCACCAGTAGAGCCCTCCTCTGTCAGTGATTAATGCTTACGTACACTGCTACCATGGGAGGACTTGCTGAAGAAGTGCTATCTGTTAAGTATGCAGAATATGTGAGGATGATTGCTGAGGTAGTTAATTGAGTTGCTTCTGAATCAGTGGTTCCTGTAGTCAGTTTTGTCTTGGAAACAGGGTGGGATATTAACATTTTAAATGACAGGGCCTAGAGAGACCATGGATATCCTCACAAATCAGTTTAAGATCTAATACTGTGTGCTGAGGATTAGATTTTTGCTCCATCCATATATGCATTCATACAAAGGAGAACCTATTTATTTTGTTATTCTTTAGGCTAGCCAAGAGGAAAACATACCATCTTGTGAACCTAAAGACAGCAAGCCTATGTTTGAATCTCCCAGCTACTCTGTGCATAGTATGTGACCCTGAGGAAGTCACTTAACCTCCTTGTGCTCTCAAGTCATACCTGGAAAACTACTTAGGCTCAGTGTGGTTCTCCCAGTAAAAACTTCTATAAGTGAATAAATAGAAAACTGAGGTGATACCATGCCCTCAGAGATCTTGAGTTTAGCCTAAGTAATAGGGATCCAATGGAGTACATGTACAGTAATGAATGGGGTGCTGTGTATTATGGGTTTTTTTCACACACCTGAGGTGTATGATGCCTCTTAAACCCCAAGAGTAAAGCTCAATGGGTTTACAAAGGCATATCCCATCATGGGTGTGTGTAAAAAATGAGTATACCAGCTCCCAGTCATTTATTTTATACTAATTGCTGGTGCCGCTAACCTTGCCTCAACTGATCCCAAAGTACTTGCTGAACTTGTCAAACCCCAACAGCAACAACAGAATCTTAACAGGTAGTGGACTGTGCATAACAAGGTTATAATACCATGCCACCAGAACCTCAAGATGGGATTATAGCAGGGTCATATAGTCCACAATATTTTTGCTTTTTTAATACTATATTTGAGAACAAATCCACACAACAGGATAAGAGAAATGGGGGGGCTGCCAGCCTTCCCCCGGGTGGAAAAAAAACAGGGTAGAGGAGGAGGGAAGGAAACATTCATCAGGGGACAGAAAAATGGGTCTGTCGAATGGAGAGCCATTAGCACCAATGCCAGGAGCCCAGGAAACAAGATCCCAGATTTAGCAGTGGTCATGGCAGAGGCAGACCTGGACATCATGGGAATTACTGAGATGTGGGGTCATAATGGCCAGGACTGGGACATGGCAATACCAGGTATGTACTATTTAGAAAGGACATAGTGGGAAGGGGGGACACTATTTGTGAAGAACATTAAATGGACACTGTCAACCCTCTTAGGCCTCAAAGTGTCTCTAGTTTAAAAACACATTTTATGATTGATAACATTCTATAAAGACTGTTTATGCAGCTGGTAGTTTGACTCAGATCCTTTTTACGTTCGCTTGTGCGCATGCACAAGGAATGTTTTGGGAGAGTAGCACACTTTGGAGGTGTGCCTCTCCCTTTCAATCCACTGCTCAGTTGAGCAGGCATGGCCAGTCCTGCACCAATGGAGTGCGGGGGCTGTGTGTATGACTGTGGTGGTCTTGGCAAAGAAACCACACTCCTTCTGGGCTACCGCATCCACACCGCCCCCAAATCTTTCCTGCCACGCTGGGAGTCCACCCCCAGCGTGGCAAACATCCAGGTTGTCTGCTGATGGGGTGCCCAATCCTCGTCGCGCCTTAGCCCCCAGCCATCCTTCTGCCACGCTGGGAGCACACCCCAGCATGGCAAGCGTCCCACATAGTCTTGTTTTTTTTTTGCCTGTAAAGCAAAACAGCGTCCCCTGGCCTTCTCTCAGTCCCCCTCCCACAACCCGCACCCACCCACTCTGCACCAGCCTCCCACACCCATACTTACCTCTGGAGCTCAACGCGATGATCTTTGGTGGACGGGAACACGTCTGCCACTCTTCAAAGCCGACTGCGAACTGAGGAAATGCCCGGTAAGCTGTATAATGGGCTAGATAGGGGTTTTCAACTTTGTGCATATCTCAGGCATTTTTGGGAATTTTGCACCAAATTTTCAACATGGGGTTTTGGGACCCCTTCTCATGAATGATGTCACTGTCATGGCGTTATTCAGGCCCGAAGGGTGATTTCGATCATCTGCGCGAAATCACCCTTCAGGCCTGAATAATGCCATGACAGCAACATCATTCATGAGAAGGGGTCCCAAAACCTCATGTTGGAAATTTGGTGCAAAAATTCCAAAATGACTGTTTTACGAAAGGCGGTTGAGCAGTTCCTACGCGGGCTCGTAAGTTCGTGAATTTTCAATATTTTCACTGCAGATTTTTGACATTGCCATTTTACCACACCTCCTTATGAGCAGTACAGCTATCATTTTTCACAACCTGCCCAAAACGTGTTTCCGCCTATGTAGCTCACAATGGCACAGTCGGTGTGTGAAATCAATGCATGGGACGCATTAAGAAAATCACGGTGACACTGTTCATTAGCAGAGGTCTTAAAATGGCTATGTTGAAAATTTGGTGAAAAATTCTAAAATGACTGTTTTTGAGTGCGTTGAGCAGTTCCTCACCACGCTCATCGTTGCAAATTTTCAATATTTGTACTCCAGATTTTCAACATTGCCATTTTACCACACCTCCTCATGAGCAGTACAGCTGTCATTTTTCACATCCTGCCCAAAACGTGTTTCTGCCCATGTAGCGCACAATGGCGCATTCGGTGTGTGAACTCAATGTATGGGACACATTAAGAAAACCACAGTGACACTGATCATGAGCAGAGGTCTTAAAATGGCTGTATTGAAAATTTGGTGAAAAAATTCCTAAAAATGACTGTTTTACGAGTCTGCGTATCGCAGTTCCTACGCATGCTCGTAAGTTTGCGAATTTTCAATGTTTTCACTCCACATTTTCAACACTGCCATTTTACCACACCTCCTTATGAGCGGTGTAACTGTCATTTTTCACATCTTGCCCAAAACATGTTTCTGCCCATGTAGCGCACAATGGCGCAGTCGGTGTGCGAAATCAATGTATGGGACACACTAAGAAAATCACATTGTCACTGTTCATGAGCAAAGATCTTAAAATGGCTATGTTGAAAATTTGGTGAAAAAATTCCTAAAAATAACTGTTTTTCGAGCGTGCATTGTGCAGTTCCTACGCACGCTCGTAAGTTTGCAAATTTTCAATATTTTCACTCCAGATTTTCAACATTGCCATTTTACCAACCTCCTCATGAGCAGTACAGCTGTCATTTTTCACATCCTGCCCAAAACGTGTTTCCACCCATGTAGTGCACAATGGCACAGTCGGTGTGCGAAATCAATGTATGGGACACAGTAAGAAAATCACAGTGACACTGTTCATTAGCAGAGGTTTTAAAATGCCAATGTTGAAAATTTGGTGAAAAAATTCCTAACAATGACTGTTTCTCGAGTGTGCGTTGCACAGTTCCCACACACGCTCATAGGTTTGCGAATTTTCAATATTTCCACTCCAGATTTTCAACATTGCCATTTTACCACACCTCCTCATGAGCAGTACAGCTGTCATTTTTCACATCCTGCCCAAAACGTGTTTCCGCCCATGTAGCACACAATGGCGCAGTCTGTGTACAAACTCAATGTATGGACACATTAAGAAAATCACAGTGACACTGTTCATGAGCAGAGGTCTTAATTGCTGTTTGAAAATTTGGTGACAAAATTCTAAAATGACTGTTTTCTGCAATGGGTGTGCAGTTCACGCTCGTAAGTTCGCGAATTTTCAATATTTTCACTCCAGATTTTCAACATTGCCATTTTACCACACCTCCTTATGAGCAGTACAGCTGTCATTTTTCACATCCTGCCCAAAACGTGTTTCACTTCCATGTAGTAACAATGGCACAGTCGGTGTGCGTAAATCAATGTATGGGACACAGTAAGAAAATCACAGCTACACTGTTCATTAGCAGAGGTTTTAAATTGCCAATGTTGAAAATTTGGTGAAAAATTCCCTAACGACTGTTCTGACGTCGCGTTGCACAGTTCCCACGCACTTTCGTGGGTTCACGAATTTTCAATATTTCCACTCCAGATTTTCAACATTGCTATTTTACCACACTTCCTTCTCAGCAGTACAGCTGTCATTTTCACATCCTGCCCAAAACGTGTTTCCACCTATGTAGCGCACAATGGGGGTAACAAAAAGGTCATGCTGACAATTTATTGTGCAAATACCAGCAATCACACAGGGCATTAGGGTAAAGCACCATACGTGCCAAACACCACTGCAAATACCTGCAAGCGAACATTCAGCATTGACAAATGCTTGTTTGTTTTAAGAAGTGAAAAACTGAGTGCCTACCATACTGGTGTTACCACACCAAAACATAGATACATAGACAGTGTCGGCAGATAAGGGCCTATGGCCCACCCAGTCTGCCCATTTAAGTTTTAGTAGTTCAGTTTATGTTTTCCAGGAAGTCTGTTACCCCTTACCCCTGACCTCCAGAATTCCTTTATGTCTATCCCATGCATTCTTAAATCCCATGATTGTTTGAGCCCCCACCACTTCCTCTGGCAGGGTGTTCCACTTGTCCACCACCCGTTCTGTGAAGAAATTCTTCCTCACGCTTTCCTCTGAATCGTCCTCCCTCCAACTTCATCCCATGCCCTTAGTCCTGGAACATCTTTTCGCTAAAAATGTGCATTCTGCACCCTGTTCCTCCCTGTAAGATACTGTATGTCTCTATCATATTCCTCTCTCCTCCTCTCCTCCAGGGAGTACATGTTCAGTGCCTTCAACCTGTCCTCATAGGACTTGTAATGCAATCCATGCACCATCTTTGTTGCCCTCCTCTGAACCTTCTCTACCCTGTCTATGTCCTTACGTAGGTAAGGTCTCCAGAACTGCACAGTGTACTCCAGGTGCGGCCTCACTAGTGTCTTGTATAGTGGAATTATGACCTCCCTTTTCCTGCTGGTGATGCCCTGCCTATGCATCCCAGCATCCTATTTGCTTTACCTGCTGCCTTGTCACACTGTTTCCCTGCCTTGAGGTCATCAGAGATGATAACTCCAAGATCCCTTTCCTGCTTGGTGCATGTTTGCATGTTTGTTTAAACATGTTTGTTTACATTTCTTGACTGGCTTCCATTACATCTCTCTTGGACCCAGGAACACCCCCAACACAATCTAGCCACTTATTATGCAGTGGAAGGAGAGAAGACTATTGAATCAAGAGTGGTTGCAATATTTGAGGGTGTTTCTAATTTTCAGGAAGTATGCAATAACAGTAGTTTGATAATTTGAAGCAAAACAAGGCTGCGTATAGCTATACATTACCATGCATTTCAGTTCTAATAAACAAGGAAGCAGACAAAACAACCAGCAACATCAATGATTTTTAGACAGGGTAAACAATCATAAAACATGAGTTTTTACCTAAAAATAATATGATGCAAAACAGATTGACAGTGTCCCTTTAAGGCCACAGAATTGCAGAGTAGATGGGAGAGGGGTACTGAGGCTATATGAGCATCACTGGACACAGGAAAAAAAGACATCATACTTACTGGGGTGGTATATAGGCTGCCAGTGCAGCAGGATGAGATGGATAATGCAATGATGGAGGCAATCCAGAGGATAGCAAAGAGAGGGGAGGTGCTGCTGATAGGGGACATGGAATGGGGCACCCCATCAGCAGCATCCACCAGTAGCAGGGAAATCATGGACTCCCTTCAGAGAACTCTCAGCAAGCAGTTGGTAAGAGAACTGACTGGGGGGGGTGATCCTAGACTTTATTTTTATGAATGGGGAATGGGTGGGAGAGAAATCTGTAGGGGAGAACCTTGGAGCTAGTTATAACTAGTAACAACAGTTGCAATGGGTAAACAGGTAGCTAGCTGTATTCATGAGCAGTCTAGCTAGACCATGATGGCCTTTTGCTGCTTGCAGTTTTTGTATGTTCAACTGCTGATGTTCATAGGACCAAAGTGAAGGTGCTAGATTTCAGGCATGCAGACTTTAAGAAAATGGGGGAATGCATTTAACAAGCATTGGCAGGGTTGGGGGAACATGGGGGGGTGGAGGAAATGTGGGATATGATAAAAGGGGCCATAATGGAGGACACTAGCCTCTGCATCAGGAGGGTAAGTAAAAATAGGAAGAAAAGAAAGCCACTTTGGTTTAATAGAGAAGTGGCAGAGAAGGTCAGGGCAAAGACAAAAGGTGTTAAGGACGTACAGTATGAAAAGACACAGAGGGAGGAGAATAGGGCTATATACCAGGAGAAGTAGAAGGAAGCAGATTTGGAGGTCAAGAGAGTGAAGGCAAGAACAGAAGAGAGAACAGCCAGCACAGTCAAGGAAAGGGATAAAACCATCTTCGGTATGTGAGTGACAGTGGAAAGTCAAAGGAGGGGATAGTTAGGCTGAAAAATAAAGAAGGGGGGTTGGTGGAAGATGACCAGGAAAAGGTAGAAGTGCTTAAAGCTATTTCTGCTCAGTGCTCATGGTAGGGAAGGATGGGGGGGGGGATAGGAACATCAAGAAAAATTAGGCTGGTTGGGGGGTTGATTCCATTCTGTTCCAGGTGGAGGAAGTCCTGAGGGAACAAAAGGGCTTGAAGGAGAACAAGACAATGGGTCTGGATTGGGTGCACCCCAGTGTACTGAGGGAGCTTAGTAAAGTACTAGCAGTACCTCAAACAAGCCTCTTCAACAAATCCTTGGACTCAGTTGAGGTCCCTGTTGACTGGAGAAGGGTGGATGTGGTCCTCTTCATGGGGGGAGTGACAAGAAGGAGGAAGGCAATTATAGATCGGTGAGCTTGACAATGGTGGTGGGCAAGCTCATGGACAAACTGCTAAAGAAAAGAATCACTAGGTACCTAGAAGCCAATGGCCTACAGGATCAACGGCAACGTGGGTTCACTGAGGGAAGGTCATGTCAAACGAACTTGGCGGAGTTCTTTGATTGGGTCACCTGGGTAGTGGATTGGGGGGGTCTGTAGACATTGCGTACCTCAACTTTAAGAAGGTATTCAACTCTGTGCCACACAAGAGACTACTGCACAAAATGAGATGTCTTGGGCTGGGGCCAGTAGTAGTTAGGTGGGTGCAGAACTGGCTAGGGGCAGAAGGTAGAGGGTAATTGTTAATGGGGTACCTTCAAATGAGGGAATGGTCACCAGTGGGGTACCTCATGGATTGGTGCTGGGGCCACTCCTATTTAATATATTTATAGGGGACATAGTGGAAGGGCAAGAGGGGAGAGTGTGTATTTTCACAGATGACACAAAGGTCTGCAATAGAGTGGATACACCTGAGATGGTTGAGAGTATGTGCAGGGATCTGGAGAAACTGGAGGAATGGTCCAAGGAGTGGCAATTGTCCTTCAGTACAAAAAAGTGCAAGATTATGCACTTAGGCAGGAAAAACCAATTAGCAGAATACCAGATGGGGGGGAGGGGCATGTCCTGGAGGTAACTGAGCTGGAAAGGGACCTTGGTTTAATCATTTTTCAGGACCTCAAGGTGACAAAACAATGTCAGAAGGCAGTGGCAAGGGCCAGTAGGATGTTAGATAGTTTTGGTAGGGGAATCACTTAGCAGGAAGAGGGAGGTCATAAAGCCCTTGTACAGAAAAATGGTCAGGCAACATCTTGAGTATGGATCCAGTTCTGGAGGCAATACAGTACCTCAAGAAGGATGTGGATAGAGTGGAGCACGTCCAGAGATGGGCAAGAAAAATGGTGAAGGGCCTACTAGTCATCTGTTATATGAGAAATGGCTGAAGGAGCTAAACATGTACTCCCTAGAACAAGGAAGGGAAAGTGGGGGACATGTTTGAGACCTTCAAATATGTCAAGGGTATTAACAGGGTGCCAGTATGGGACATCTTCCAGCTAAAGAGGCAATTAAAAAAAGGGGCATGATATGCAGATAGTAGGTGGGAAGTTCAGAGGAAACATTAGAAAATTCAACTGCACAGAGAGGGTGGTGGATAACTGGAACAAACTCCCAGAGTAGGTAGTGGGGGCAAGAACAGTGGGGGAATTCAAGGGAGCGTGGGAGAGACACAATGATCTTTTGGATCAGGGGGATGGTAGTAAATTGCAAAGTCCTAGCAGCTAGTTAGGCACACTGGGCAGAATGGGTGGGTCTGGTGGTCCTTTTCTGCTGACACATTTCTATGTTTATATGGCTACAGACAGGAGCTTACCTCCATGCTCTTATCCAGAATTACAGCCAACAGCACTCTGCAGAGCAGATTATTCTATGGCCAGAGGCAGAACCGGATGTTTTCTTCAAATCCAGCTCTCTTTAAAGTCAAACTCTTCACTGTCCCCCTACACAAACAAGGCAGCAGTGGGTCTGGAGGGGCCAGGCACAAGAGGGGGATTTCTGTGGCACCAGTTTTATTTCTCCTCTGTTGTACTGCCAGCTGGCTTTTACTGCACTCATTGGCTACAGTAAAATCTGACTCTTGCAAGATTCTTCTGGGATGCTGGCAGGATCGAAGGTGGCTGATGCCACAATGTGACATAATCTGCAGCTGTCAAGGAGTCTCTATCTATCTATACCGCCTCGGTGTCCAATCAACCTTATAGTGGTGATTATTGAATGCATTACCATGTCTTAAAAATTCAAACGAATGAAGGGCATACAGTAGCTGAATTCCTCTAGCTTGAAAAGAAGCAGTTAAACACTAAGAGACCTACTAGGCAGAATCTTCAAATACCTTTCCACAATTCTGAATGAGCAGTTGTGAAGCTACTGAAAGATGTTGCAGCTACCTCAGTTCCCTGTATTCCATTTCAGCAGCTGCTATGAAAGAACCAAATGTGAATCTGAAGTTACTGGTCTCGTGACTTGGGAACTCCACTGAAGCTGTGGTTGCAGCCCCCACCCATAACAAAATTTCTGCTACGGTCCCAGCCCCGAGAATATTGGAGTATCAATCTGACAATCTCTTAGCATTTTGGAAACCTTGAAGGAACAACAAACAAGAACTGAACAGGTGGCTGCAGCCCTGAGTATGCCGGCACTCCTTTCAGATGGTACCTTCTGCTCTGACAGTACTCTCCTAGGTAATTTAAGAGATTTCAGCCGTATTGGTCCTTGCAAAACAGGAGAAGATGGAAGGTGTGATACCTTATATTGGACTAACAAGTGTCTTGTACAAAGATGGAATTAATACACAAGCTTTCGGGGCCACACAGGTCTCTTCTTCAGGTGAATAGCAAAACTAAGCAACAAGCAGTATTTGTATCCACTGTGGAGCGATTAAAAATCAGGAAGTGAAGTAGGAAGGTGATAAAGTAGACCAGAGATGAAAGTCTAAGATTTAAAAAATAAAAACATGAGAAGAAATGGGAAGGGGGCAGAGTAGGAGTAAGTCAGTAGGAGATCAAAGGTAAAGGAAAACAAAAGCATGCAGATAGGATCTGAGATCAGAGCTGGCTGAAAGCGTAGAATGGACAGGAGATGCCTAATAGATTCAAGGAAATCAAGAAATTAGTAGAAACAAAAGAACAAAGGCCTAGATAAACAGAGTGTGAAAACAAGAGGGTAGGTGGGACTGAGGTTAGGAGTTACTAGGAGAGCAGGGAGGATGTGAGTAGGTAAAAACAGCACAGACAGAACTCAGAGGAAAAAAATATAATAGTCAGAAAGATACAGAACCAAAGTGTGATGAATAAAGACATGATATAGTACACAATAAAAAAGAATTACAGTTTACCATAGTGGGTCATGAAACTGATGTCCCGATTCAGTCCAGAAATGTTAGATTTAAATTGTTTTATATATTTCAATTTCCATGTCCTTCTGTCCTGTGTGTTTCTGAAGTTGCCTCTTAGTATCAAGACAGCTAAATCCAGGAGAGAGCGATCTGTTTGGGAAAAATGGTTGCCTACTGGAGTGCTGATAATCTGGTTTACTATTGTGTGACAGTGGTGATTCATCCTTTTTTCAGTGGTTGGCTAGTTTCCCCAATATAGCAACCATTTGTGCACTTCTTGCATTGAATTAAGTAAACCACATTGTTGGATTGACATGTGAAGGATCCGTTAATTTGTATTATGTTGTTCTGGCTTGTCTTAATGGTGGCCTGTGCGCATATGTGGGTGCAGGTCTTACATCTTGCCATGTTGCATGGCGTTGTCCCTCTTGTTTTCTAGTTATTTTGGTCTGCTGGGAGTTTAGTTATGAATCATTGTATTCGAGAGGCTGGGGGCTGCTTATAGGCAATGACAGGTGGTTCAGGGAAGATGTCTTTCAGTGTTTCATCTTCTCTCAGCATGGGTTGAGCTCTTTGATAATTTCCGCAGAGGAGTTTTAGCATGGGGCTGTAAGTGACCACTAGGGATGTGCGGTCAGTTTGATGTCTTTGCCTGTATTCCAGCAGATTGTCTCATGGTATCTGTAAGGCCCATTCAAATTCTCTGTCAGTTTGTCTTCGAGAGTGGCCCTGCTGAATTAGGGAATTCCGAAGTGTGGAGAGCTGTCTGTCTCTTGTTCTCTCATCAGAGCAGATTCAATGGTATCGAATAGCCTGACTGTAGATTACAGATTTTTTGTGTAATTAGGGTGGAAACTGGAATTATGCAGGTAGCGATGTCCGTCCAACTGAGTTTTCTGTAAAACGGTTGTATATGTCCATTTTAGTGATAATGACTGTGGTGTCAAGAAAGTGTATGATGGTGGTGGAGTATTCAATAGTGAGTTTATGGAATGATGAAAGTTGTTAAAATCCTGATGGAATTTTTGAGAGAATCTTCAACTTCTGTCCAAATCAGAATATGTCATCAATAAAATGGAGGTAGACAGATGGATTATAAAGGTGGTGTTTAAAAATCCTCCACTAAGCAGAACATGAAAAGATTTGCATATTGTGGTGCCATTTTAAGCCCAAGGCTGTCCCCATGACCTGTAAAAAGTGCTTGCCATTAAAAGTGAAGTTGTGTGTCAAAATGAATTTTATTAGGCTGCTGATGGTGGTTTCTGGAATGTCTGCTGTGGATGTGTTTTCCTTTAAAAAATGTTGGCATGCTACCAAACAACATCCAAGAACAGTTAAAAATACTAATTCCAAACAAACCTACTCCAGGGACATTCTATATGCTACCCAAGATACACAAACCAGGGAATCCAGGACAACCCATCATCTCTGGCATTGGCACACTCACTGAAAACATTTCAGGACTTATTGAATCCATTCTAAAACCACTAGTAAGAACTACTAACAGTTTTATTCAGGACACCACCGATTTTCTCAGGAAACTGAAACAAATTGGAAAACTGCCACCGAACACTATCCTAGCCACAATGGATGTCACTGCCCTGTACACCAACATCCTACATGAAGATGGCATAGCAGCATGCCAACATTTTTTAAAGGAAAACACATCCACAGGAGACATTCCAGAAACCACCATCAGCACCCTAATAAAATTCATTTTGACACACAACTTCACTTTTAATGGCAAGTACTTTTTACAGGTCATGGGGACAGCTATGGGCCTAAAATGTCACCACAATATGCCAATCTTTTCATGGCCTGCTTAGAGGAGGATTTTTTTAAACACCACCCTTATAATCCATCTGTACCTCCATTTTATTGATGTTATATTCCTGATTTGGACAGAAGTTGAAGATTCTCTCAAAAAATTCCATCAGGATTTTAAAAACTTTCATCATTCCATAAATCTCACTATTGAATACTCCGCCACCAGCATACACTTTCTTGACACCACAGTCATTATCACTAAAAATGGACATATACAAACTGCTCTTTACAGAAAACCCACTGACAGACATCGCTACCTGCATAATTCCAGTTTCCACCCTAATCATACAAAAAAATCTGTAGTCTACAGTCAGGCGATTCGATACCATTGAATCTGCTCTGATGAGAGAACAAGAGACAGACAGTTCTCCACACTTCAGAATTCCCTAATTCAGCAGGGCAACTCTCGAAGACAAACTGACAGAGAATTTGAATGGGCCATACAGATACCATGTGACAATCTGCTGGAATACAGGCAAAGACATCAAACTGACTGCACACCCCTAGTGGTCACTTACAGCCCCATGCTAAAACTCCTTCAGGAAATTATCAAAGAGCTACAACCCATGCTGAGAGAAGATGAAACACTGAAAGACATCTTCCCTGAACCACCTGTCATTGCCTATAAGCAGCCCCCCCAGCCTTTCGAACATAATGATTCATAACAAACTCCCAGCAGACCAAAATAACCAGAAAACAAGAGGGACAATGCCACGCAACATGGCAAGATGTAAGACTTGCACCCACATATGTGCACAGGCCACCATTAAGACAAGCCAGAACAACATAATACAAATTAATGGATCCTTCACATGTCAATCCAGCAATGTGGTTTACCTAATTCAATGCAAGAAGTGCAAAAATGGTTGCTATATTTGGGGAAACTAGCCAACCACTGAAAAAAAAGGATGAATCACCACCATCACACCATAGTAAATCAGATTATCAGCACTCGAGTAGGCAACCATTTTTCCCAAACAGATCGCTCTCTCCTGGATTTATCTGCCTTGATACTAAGAGGCAACTTCAGAAACACACAGGACAGAATGACATGGGAATTGAAATATATAAAACAATTTAAGTCTAACATTTCTGGACTAAATCGGGACATTGGTTTCATGACCCACTATGGTAAACTGTAATTCTTTTTTATTGTGTACTATATCATGTCTCTATTCATCACACTTTGGCTCTGTATCTTTCTGACCATTATATTTTTTCCTCTGAGTTCTGCCTGTGCTGTTTTTTTAACCTATACCTCACATCCTCTCTGCCGCGCTCCTATTAACTCCTAACCTCAGTCCCACCTACTCCCTCTTGTTTTCACACCTCTGTTTATCTAGGCCTTTGTTATTTTGTTTCTACTAATTTCTTGATTTCCTTGAATCTATTAGGCATCTCCTGTCCATTCTACTCTTTCAGCCAGCCTCTGATCTCAGATCCTATCTGCATGCTTTTGTTTTTCCTTTAGCTTCCTTTGATCTCCTACTGACTTGCTCCTGCGATGCTCCCCTCCCCATTTCTTCTCATGTTTTTATTTTTTACATCTTAGACTTTCATCTCTGGTCTACTTTATCACCTTCCTACTTCACTTCCTGATTTTTAATTGCTCCACAATGGTTATAAATACTGCTTGTTGCTCAGTTCTGCTATTCACCTGAAGAAGGGACCTGTGTGGCCCCAAAAGCTTGTGTATAATTCCATCTTTGTACAAGACACTTGTTGGTTCAATAAAAGGTAACAAACCTTCCATCTTCTCTAGGTAATTTAAAAATCTTGGACATACTTTTGTTAAGCAGTAAAAGTCTTGTGGCTGCTGTTAATGGAAATAGCTCTCATATACTATACACAGATCCCCAGACACCAGTAATGTTGCCACAGTCTACTATTTCTCAAACCTTGAATCATGATCAGCTGATTGACTGTGTATCCCAGTAGGTGTCAACCAAGCTGCAGTTGAGGGATCAGCAACTTTGCACTCTGGCTTAGCAGTTTCCTAGATGTCTTCTGGGCCTGTAACATTCCCACAATAACAATGCATATAGGGGGTCAATAAGAAACATATACACTCAAGGGCAGTGGGGCAAATACTGGCAGAGGTAGAAAAACAATTTTGACTTTTATGACAGCATCCAGCATGGTTAATGTGGGCACTGAAGCTAACAATACATTACAACTCTCACAGGTGTTTTTGGGGTGTTAATTTCCCCAATTCCAGCCATAATTCTGCTTTGGCAAATGAAAAATATAATCAGGACAGGGGTACCAGTCAAGTTTTTAAAGTATCACTGCCACAAAGAGTTCAGAAAGACTGCCTGTTTTCAGAGACTGGATAACTCTCTATGGCATTAATGACAGGACCCCAGTTGAATGTAAATGATTCAGTGCTGAGGGATGATATAGCTAGTAAACCTGATCGTATCTCAACTGGTAAATATACAATTCCATTATAGGAGTAAACTTTATGTCAAGACATTCTTGCCCTCCGATCTGACATGCAGGTGAGCCTGTCGGCTATCAATAACTCAGTGGTAAATTTGGCATGGGCAATTATAACCTTAAAGAACTGGTAACATGTTCAGGACAACTTTAACAAAACCTAATATTAGACACACTCCAGCTTGTATTTCCCATTAGTGCTGTATTTCTTCTCACCATTATTTATTACTGATCTAGTTCGCATGAAAACAGGATCTTAGCTCCTGAAGAGTTCATCTATTCTTCCTGCTTTCTCCCTACCTGAGGTCAAAACGCACTGCTTGTGTCATCACAGTTACTCCATGGCAACAGATTGTGATGTCACAACAGAGGATTATGACTTGAAGTAGGGAGTAAGCTATAGAGGTAGATGGACTGTAAAGGAACTCCAAGTGACAAAGATAATATATTTATGCAAATGTCCTTAGTAATAAATATTGGGGAGGAGAAATACATAAAATATAAATGGAATGCAGGCAGAATTGTACCTAATTATTATGGCCTGGATATTCAGACTGCGCCCGGCAATGGCACAAGCGTGGGCACAGCGCAACTGGGATGCGCCAGGACCAGGACCAGGTGATATTCAACAGGTGATGTACATGAAGAGCCAGCACCGTAAATATGGCACAGACTGCTGCGGCGCGGTGGCACTGTGCACAGTGCAGTGGCACTGCACTGGCACAAACCACAGATGGGGAGCACAGGGATGCTCCAGTGCAAATGTAGTTGCGCTGGCCACAGCACCCACGATATTCAGTGGAGGGCATGCAGCTGAGGCCATAATATATGCAAGGTGCAAATGGGGCCATTGGCATGTCATTATGGCCCCATTTGCATGCATTGCACAGGTCAGGCCAGTGACTTGTGCCTGGCGCCCTGCACAGAGTGACATGTGGACCGCTGGGGTCCGGGGCATCCCCACCCGTAGCAGCGATCGCGAATCTGACATAAATAAATTCCCTGGTGGTCTGGTAGTACCCCCAGTGAGTGATCGCTGGTATCTTGACATAGATAAATTCCCTGGTGGTCTAGTGGTACCCCTCCTCGGTGATCTGATGATAGCCGGTAAAGTGACGATACCTAAATTTCCTGGTGAACCAGTGGCACCCTACACCCCTCCCACCCACACAGGTTCCCTTGCCCATCCTGCCCCCATCATCGGCGGGTGGCTGCAACCACCGCATACTACCCGGCCGCCACTGAATGACAGGCGTACGGTATGGGCGCAGGGCATGCTGTACTAGACCGGTCCCAAATATGGTGGCTTCATTCACATATTTGGGACTATCCATTATGCCTACAAGCCTCTGCGCTAATCGTGGTAACCGAAGCGGTATGGTGAGGTTGCAACCACTTACTGATGATAGAGGCGAGTGAGAAGGGGCCAATGGAGGAAGAAAAGAGAATGCCACTGAATCACCAGGGAGTAGCCACCACTTCACGGCGTCGGCGTCCTCGGAGGGGTGTCACCACAAGCAGGGATTTCTTGTCACCAGATACAGTGATAAGCTCGCACAGAGAAATACCGCAGTCCTCAGGGTATTGTGTCATGATACCGGCTTTAATCGCCAGCCAGGCAGGTGGGGCACCACTAGACTACCAGAGGGTCTACTTCACCATTTGCTTCGATCGGGCCAACAGGAGGGGGGGTACCACTAGACTACCAGGGAGATACGGGTGCTTGTGTACGGTGTTCTGGGTAGGCGGGTGGCCACCCACGGCTAGCAGCTGCTGTGTTGTGCCCTGTAATACAGCAACCTGCCTGTGGGTGGCCAGGAGTTGTTCCTCCTATTCACGGGCTCAACTTTGAGCCCCCCCATGCGGCGCAGTGCAGGGTTGTGCCAGCATATGCACTGCACATCCCGGGCTGAATATTGGGATGTGCCGCATATGCATGGGCACTCCCCCTGCATCTGCTCCGCATACATTACCATTGCACCCCAGCGCATCAGGATTTGCACTGCGCCTGGCAGCCTTTCCAATATCCCACCAGGATACAGTGCGGGATTGCACTGGTGCAACTCTGTTGTGCCATGCGCAATCCCTTTGAATATCTGGGCCCTTGTTTTTAAAAGTTTTCTTTGTGGCATCAGCAGCTCTTTAACTAATAAAATGGAAACCCTTTCAATCTGTACCACAGAACTTGAAAATAGTCAGTCTAGTAGAAGAAACGCTGGCACCCTTAGCTGACACTTTAAATCCTTTATGTGTAAGGTACAAGACCAAGATGATTCGTCTAGAAGAGGTAATTTGAAATTAGCTAAGATACCAGAAGGCCCGGAAGGGTCAGATGACCCACAACTGTTCTTTGAGAAATTAATTACAATTGTCATGGGCTGTAAATATCCAGAATAACTTATATCACTGGATGGAGTGCACTGTGCTACATCAGATAAACACCTTTAGGCACAAGTGGCTCAATTTAACCCTCCAAGGTTTGTTTAATTTAAACCTCATAGGTTCCAGGATAAGGAAGCAAAAAAGAAGGCAAGAATGGAGGGTGGATTAATATATGAAGGGCCGAGCTTGCCCTTGACCAGAGCCACTAAGCTCCGTCGCAGCGGGAAACTTGACCCCCGGTCAGATGGCACCTCTGCAGCCACTGCCCACAACCAGAAGCCCAGCCACAAAGCCAGCAAGCCGAGCTTGCCCTTGACCAGGGCTGCTAAGCTCGGCTACAGCAGGAGACTGGCCCCCCCAGTTGGACGGCACATCTGCAGCCACCGCCCGTGACCAGAAGCCTGGCCACAAAGACAGCAAGCCGAGCTTGCCCTTGACCAGGGCTGCTAAGCTCCACCACAGTGGAAGACTCACCCCCAAGTTGGATGGCACCTCTGCAGCCGCCGCCCACACCCAGAAGCCCAGCCACAAAGCCAGCAAGCTGAGCTTGCCCTTGATGAGGGCTGCTAAGCTCCGCCGCAGTGGGAGACTTCGCCCCCTGGTTGGACGGTATCTTTGCAGCTGCCGCCTGTGACCAGAAGCCCAGCCACAAAGCCAGCAAGCCGAGCTTGCCCTTGACCAGGGCTGCTAAGTTCCGCAGCAGCGGGAGACTTACTCCCCGGTCGGATGGCACCTCTGCAGCTGCCACCCATGACCAGAAGCCTGGCCACAAAGCCAGCAAGGTACGGCTACCAGCGACAACCAATCAGATCATGGGCGCCTCTCCAGGTCTGCTCCGATTGGACCAAAAGACCCGACTCTGCCTTTGCCGCCTGGCGCTCATTTTTTTCAAATTGTAATATTGCTGTAATCTGCCTTACCTTTTGTTTCATTTTAAGTACTGCTGCGTTTTGTATTTACTGCATATTTAAAAGTGTTTACAGCTCCTCTAAAGTTTAATTAAGTTCTCCAGTCTAATCTTCCTCTCCACTCAGCCACTTTGGCACCTAAATCCCTCTTTTGTCTTGGTAATTTCTGACCCCCTGCTGTTCTGTCTGCCCTCTTTGTTCAGCTCCTATATTTAAAACCCTGACTCTCTCTCCCCAGCTGAGCTTGCCCTTGACCAGGGCTGCTAAATCTCTGCCTCAGCGGGAGACTCATCCCCCGGTTGGACGGCACCTCTGCAGCCACTGCCTGTGACCAGAAGCCCGGCCACAAAGCCAGCAAGGTACGGCTACCAGTGCTAACCAGATGCTAAATATTTTGTATCAGCCTGATTTCCCATTGGTTCCTTATATAATCTCACCACTAGAAGGACCCTCTGTCTGCGCCACAGAGCCTACCAGTGGCCCTGCTGCACCCTGTAAACTGTCTTAACTAAATTCTCTTGTTTTAAACATGCTGTCTCTTTCTCTTCACCAACCATTTAGTCTACTACTAGTATCAATAGTAATACTGACTATCCTCCCCTGCCCCCTCCTCCCCAAGACTACTCCCCGCTGCCTTCCTTTCCAAACTGCTAATTTCTCGGCCACTAGCACAGGCACGTTTACCTTCAAGCTTGCCTTGAACCATTTCCACCACAACCATTACCCTATGCCCCTGTGCTCCTCCATAACCATTTGGTCTGACCTCAGTGTCACTCTCCTGAGATTCACCTCTAATCCCCCTCAGCCCAGGCTACCTCACGATTATGCCACTTGCCCCCCCAGCAAGTCGTCAAAAAGCTGTAGGGGTAAAAATGTCAGTATACTGTTGCTTCTCCTATCTACAGGGGACATACACCCTAATCCTGGCCTGCCAATGGCTACCATAACTACCCCTGCACGATCTTCCACCACCCTCTAGCCCTACCAAAGGGTATAAAAATTATACACCTGAACATGCTGCAAACAACGGTTCATGCCTATGCCCCGGACATAATCATTATCTCAGAAACCTGGCTGGTGGAACATACCCCAGACCAAACTGTCTCTATCCCTGGCTACACTATCACCGGTAGGAACAGCGTTGGCGGGGGGGGGAGGTGTGGCCATATACATCTCCTCCTCCATCAAATATACCATCTTGCTCACTACTTCTGCCCCTTCCTCCCATGAAGCAATCCTCCTCAAACTCTCACTGCCTTTCACTTCTCCACTCTTCATATCCGGGGTCTACTGTTCCCTGGGCAACCCCATCTCAAGTAACTGAACTTATCAAGAAACTAACAGCCCTCTCCCATACTGGCAAGTTGCACATCTTGGGTGATTTAAACATCAACTGGCTTTCCCCCTCACTGTCCAAAGTTTGTTCAAATATTAAATCCCTGAACCTCTCCCAATTAATTCGGGAACCAACCTGGTTAAATAACAAAACACAAAACCATTCTCTCCTGAACCTTGCTCTCATATCACACTCCCACAGGATAGTTGCCTCTGGGCTCCTTCCTGATGCCATTAGTGACCACCATATCATTTATGTGGTTCGTAAGACACATAGGCCCAAGAGCCCACATACAATCCTCCTAATTCATTCTTACTCCTCGCTCAATCTTCGTCTCCTCCATCAGGATCTCATGCAATCAGACTGGACCTCACTCTCATCCTGCTCCACAATTGATGCTGCCCTCCAGGTCTTCAGTGACAAGTTCCTTCATGTTTGGAACCACCATGCCCCTCTTTGTAAAACAAGAGTCTGTGGAAATCATCTTCCCTGGGTGACCCCCTGAGCTCTTGACACGTCAAAGAGTCCGTGACTTAGCGTGCAGCCAATATAAATCATCAGGACACCCTAATGACCACCAATGATATAGGGAGCTCTGAAATGCATGTACTAACGCAATCCACCTTGCCAGGTCCAAGCACTTTCACGCTAACTTCAAAGCCAATACAAATAAACCATCCAAATTTTGAAGGTTGTCCAGTCCCTCTTCTTCCCAGCTACTAACCCCCATCCCCATCCTTAAGCAAAACCTCCCCTTCATCACAGATCTTATGGCTGTTGCTGAGTGCTTTAATGCCCACTTTATGACCTGCACCTTAGCACTCCTGCCAGCACCTCAGGCATCCACTAAGTTTTCCCTTTCCCCACTCATCCGCATTCTGCTACCATCACCTCCTCTGCCTCCTCGTCCATCATCACCACCTCTTCCTCCTCCTTCCCTACCACTCTGGCCACCTCACCCTCTACCCCCCCCCACTGTTCACCTTCCACTGCCACCTCATCTACTACCACCTTACCACTTTCCTCACCTTCTACAGCTATCTCATCTTCTCCCCACTCATCACCTTCTACAGCTACCTCTACTACCTCCTCTCTCCTCACTCCCTCACCTTCTACAGCTACTTCATCTTCTAACACCTTTCCTTCTCTCCCATCACTCCTGAGGATGCCTTGCAGGTGCTTCTGTCTATTAACCCTTCGAAAGGTTCCTTGCCTGATGGCCTGGACCCTAAGTTACTATCACTGTCTGCTCCAGCAATTGCCTACCCTCTATCACTCTTATTAAATCTATCCTTTGCATCTGCTACTGGCACTACAGCATGGAAGCACACAGTCATGCTCCCTCCAGCTAAAGGTGATGACCCCACCTCCCCTGGTAACTATCAACCTATCTCTCTTCTGCCTACCTTGGCTAAGCTACAAGAACATCTTGTACTTGAACAACTCTCCTCCTACATAACTGACTCTACTTTCTTCACTCCCTTCCAGTTTGGTTTTAGGAAAAAACACTCCACATCGACTTCCCTCCTTAGATTGACCAACGCCGTCTCCACTGGTATGGACAATGGCCAAATTACCTCTGCCATCTTTGTCGATTTGGCTAAAGCCTTCAACATGGTCTCGCACCCTCTTTTACTGAGTAGCCTGTCCGCTGCTGGCCTCTCCCCTCTGCCATGGATTGGTTCAAAGACTACCTGTCCAGCAGGTCATAATCTGTCCACATTTCTGACTCCACCTCTCCCCCCTTGCCCCTAAGCACAGGAGTTTCACAGGGCTTGGTGCTCAGTCTGCTCCTTTTCTCTATCTTCCTAAGCAACCTCTCTCAGGTTTGTGCAGCATCCTGCATACATATGTATGTGGATGACACAGTAATATATACATCTGGCAAATCTGTCTCTGATATCACTACCAGGGTTCAGTTCGACTTCACTAATTTCCAGCTCTGGCTTAGAGGTCGTCAATTTTTCCTAAATGCCAAGAAGACAGTCTCCATGACCTTCGGCACAAGGCAGAGACTCGTTAGTCTAACTGACCTGCCCACATTCCACATCCTTGATGGGACTGTCCATGAGGACACCTCCTCCTTTAGATATCTTGGTGTTTGGCTCGACTGGCATCTCACCTTCTCAGTACATATTGATGCCATTCTGAAAAAACTACATCCCAAATGTGCTGCCCTCTACAGAAACTGAAGCTGCATCCTGCTCACGACTGGGCGTGAATTAGTACTGAAGATGATCCTTCCTATATTTGACTATTGCAACATAGTCTACAGTGCCGCCCTGCAGTCCTCCCTAGCCAGACTGGATACCCTTTTTAATTCTTTCTGTCATTTTACCCTTGATGCCCCTTCCCTGACTCACCACTGTAAGCTATACCACTCTCTGAATTTTACTACCCTAACTAACAAACAAACTCTCCATGGTGCCAAATTCATCTCTAAATTTTGGCTTGGCTCTCTCCCTTCCTACATCTCCTCCTCCTTATCTCCTCCTCCTCCTTCCTTATACTCTCTATGCTCTGGTGACTCAAGGACCCTGACAATCCCTCCTCGCTCAACAAGCTCTGAACAAACTGCCTTCTCCTATCACCTTCCTATATTATGGAATCCACTACCTCCACAAATTTGTCACTCCTCCACTAGGCTCACTCACCTCGGCCCTAACAAACTACCTAATCACCAAGCTGTGAGTGCAGCTGACCCCCCTTTCCTGCCACTGCACTAGCATCCTCCAGATCAGTCTCTGCCCTTGGGTAGTAGAAACTAAGTTCCTACCTTGCACTTATTCCATTTCTAGCTCTCTCTGGTGCCTGAACTGCAAACCCTAGCAAATAGACCTTGCGCTTTTTATGGTTTCCCCTATGTTGGTATATCACAGAGTATCCCTTTATTCTTGTCCTTGTATTTAATTGTCTGTTTTTATATCTAATTGTACTCAACTGGTGAGTCTGTATGTTTTCAAAGCTGTACTGTTTATATTGTATCCATACCTCTCAACTGTCCCTGATTTTCAGGGATGTCCCTGATTTTGCCTCTGAAATTTCTTCTGTCCCTCCTAAATTTTGCATTTCTGTCACTGAAGAGTAGGGATTTGAATCACAAAATAATGCCAGCCATTGGTGTTACAGTCTAGTTTTCATTAAGAAAATGTTATTCATACTAAGAAGCATGTTGTACACAGCTTTGAACTAATATTACTATTTTTTCAGATGTGTCCCTGATTTTGGTCATTTGTCCCTGATCATTTTAAGCCATGTCCCTGATTTGTGATGCGGGAGGCTGAGAGGTATGATTGTATCCTAATCCCCTTCCCCTAGTGAGATGAGCATTCTGTTGCTCAGTGTACCTTTCCTGGTGAAACATTTCAATAAATAAATAAGTGTTCACCCTGATTTTAGTGACACCACTATGACCCAATATAGATCTTTCAACCAGGTTATTTGAATTTTAAGGGACAAGGGTATCAGATATGCACTGATACCACCAGCAAAACTGTGCATTAACCTCAACAGCAAACTTCTGTAGTTTACCTCTCCGGAAAATGCAGCGAAGGTGCTGGAAATAGCAGAATATACCCCAAGTTATGAGGGCTCAGGCCTTTCATAAGAGTTTGGGTCAAAAGCAATCTACACAAGTGACCAGGACTGTATCTTGGCAGAAGCAAATATCTGGAAATAGCAGACCATTGGACTCAGCTATGGACATGCCAGATAAGGAAACTGATGGATCAGCCAATCAACAGCATACAGACGAATCAGACTTGAAGATTGAAACTTAAGTGGTGGTTCTATCTGAAATCTTGAAGAAAATGGCCATTTGAAATACTCTTATGTCCAAATTGTTTAGGTATGTTATGGACTGAACTTCTAACATGTGGACTGAAGAATTCTAATTGGAGAATGATACAAAAAAATATCTTTTTTTCTTTCTTTCTTTTCTGTCTTTTTCTTTCTACTGGTATACTCGGTGGGTAGAGACAACTCTAGGCAACAATAAGACAGTCTTGTTACTTATTTTTGATACCAAGGTGGCTTCCTACCTTCTGCAAGTGAGCAAGTTCAGTTCAGTTCAGTTTTATTCATTATACTGGAAAGGAGTAAATGGATCTATCCTCTTTCTCTTAGCTAGGTCATGACAAACAAATCTGATAGATTTCTGTGACTGGGTGGCCAGAGAAGTAGATCAGGGGAAAGCGATGGATGTGGCCTACCTGGAATTCAGCAAGGCATTCAACACCATTCCACATAGGAGGCTTGTGAACAAGCTGGTAACCTGGGATTGGGTCACAAGGTGGTGAACTAGACTGGAAACTGGTTAAGGGATAGAACACAAAGGGTTGCAGTATATGGTACAAGATCAGAGGAGGGGAGGGTGACCAGCAGATTGTCAGAGATCAGTTCTTGTTCCCGTCTTGTTCAATATCTTAATTAGTGACACTGCAGAGGGGCTGGAGGGGAAGGTATGCCTCTTGTTATTGCTGCTGAAGCAAAGAATATGTGACACATAGTACATCAAACTATATAAGCTCACAAAGATATTTTGAGTCTAAAAAAGTAAATGTTTTTGTATTAAAGAGATACAGATGAAACAGAAAATACTAAATGTATTAATTCTGAGAAAAGTGGTACACAGCAGAATCTTGAAAGGTAAATACAAATTATTTCCTCAATTTAAGAAAATGTATGGTTATTACCAGAGAACTTAAATAATGTGAAAAGTAAAATGTATTATTTCATTAATTCACAGATACAATGCCCTTTGAAAAAGCTTCAATGTGGAAGTGAAATGTCACGGTCATTTTACAATAAAAAATAACCTTCTTGGAAAAGAAAGATTTGGTTTGCCTTTTTTAGAAAGAGACTGGGTTCTCATTTATCTATTGAGACATATTGCTACACACCTTGAGGACCCACACTTACAATTTTAGACCATTTCACTTGGACATACAAACTACGAGGTATGCCTCTTTACAGGTGACACTAAGATCTGCAATAGGATGAATACTCTGAAAGCAGTGGAAAAAAATGAGAAAGGACCTAGCCAGACTGGAACAATGGTCCAGAGTGTGGCAGCTGGGATTCAATGCAAAGAAGTGCAAAATCATGCAGTTGGGGTATAGGAACCTAGGGGTGGATTACATGTCAGGTGGGGGGTTGTTATCGGCCACCAAGCAGAAAAGAGATCTGGGGGTAATTATATCTCACCAGGGCTGCCCAGCTCCACTGCCAAACCAGACTCAGCCACCAGATGGACGGCACCTCTCCAGCCACTGCCCGATACCTCCAGCATGGATCTCAAGCCAACAAGCTGAGCCTTCCTCACCAGGGCTCCCCAGCTCCACCGCCGAGCCAGACTCAGCCACCAGATGGGCAGCACCTCTCCAGCTACTGCCCAAGACCTCCAGCCCGGATCTCAAGCCAACAAGTGGAGCCCCCCTCACCAGGGCTCCCCATCTCCACCACCAAGCCAGACTCAGCCACCAGATGGACGGTACCTCTTCAGATACTGCCAGAGACCTCCAGCCCAGATCTCAAGCCAACAAGCTGAGCCCTCCTCACCAGGGCTCCCCAGCTCCACCGCCAAGCCAGACTCAGGCACCAGATGGATGGCACCTCTCCAGCTACCGACCAAGACCTCCAGCCCAGATCTCAAGCCAACAAGCTGAGCCCTCCTCACCAGGGCTCCCCAGCTCCATTTCTGAGCCAGACTTGGTCACCGGATGAATGGCACCTCTCCAGTTGCCCCCCGAGACTTCAAGCCTGGATCTCAAGTCAACAAGATATGGCACCAGCAGCCAACCAATTGGTACATGGGCGCCTTTCAAGGCTCATTCTGATTGGACAGAAGCTTCTCCCATTGCTTTTCCTGATTTTAAGCCTAAAAATTACTTGACAAAGAACTTTCTACCTAAAATTGTATGCCTAGCTACAGTCTGTTAATTGTTTTGCAAAGTTTCACCTGTTAAGCGATTTAGTGATTACAGCCCTTCCTTGCATTTCTGTTCTCTGGCTCCAGACATTTGGCACCCAAACCAAACTCTCTTTTGTCTTGCAAATTGGACTCCCTGCTGGTCTGTCTGCTCCTTTGTGCATGGTCAGCATTTAATTCTCCTCTCTCTCTGTTTCCTAAGCTGAGCCCCCCTCACCAGGGCTCCCCAGCTCCACCACCAAGCCTGAATCGGCCACCAGACAGATGGCACCTCTCCAGCCACTGCCCAAGATCTCCAGCTCGAATCTCAAGCCAACAAGGTATGGCACCAGCCAGCAACCAATCGGAATGTGAGTGCCTTTCAGGGCCCGTTCTGACTGGACCAAAGCTTCTCCCACTGCTTTTCCTGATTTTAAGCCTAAAAATTACTTGACAAAGAACTTTCTGCCTAACATTGTATGCCTAGCTACAGTCTGCTAATTGTTTTGCAAAGTTTTACCTGTTGTTAAGCATTTTAGTAATTACAGCCCTTCCTTGCATTTCTGCTGTCTGGCTCCAGACTTTTGGTGCCCAAACCAAACTCTCCTTTGTCTTGCAAATTGGACTCCTCGCTGGTCTGTCTGTTCCATTGTGCATGGCCAGCATTTAATTCTCCCCTCTCTCTCTGTTTCCTCACCTCAGCCCCCCTCACCAGGGCTCCCCAGCTCCACATTGAGCTAGACTCAGCCACTGGATGGACGGCACCTCTTCAGCCACGACCCGAGACCTCCAGCCCAGATCTCAAAGTACAGTACAACACCACGACCAACGAATATCCCACCAGCGCAGTATGCTGGCTCCCACCCACTCCCACTCTCCCACCCTAGCTCAACAATCTTATTTATAGCTATCAGTGGTCACCTGATAGTTCATTTTTCTAACAGCCCACTTCCCCATTGGTTCTATATAAACTCCTACCACCAGAGGGCTGTTATTACCATCCAGCATATCAGTGTGCTGTTACTCAGCCGCCACCTTGCCAGCCCTCTACATCAGTCTTATCTCTTCCTAGCCCTCCTCAACCATGCTGTCACATTATTCTCGACTGCTCGCCCACCTCACTACTGTCTGCCTTCTATTCCTAACAATGCTCCCAGGTCCTCTGATCCCTTCCATCTCCACAAATGGCCCACCTGTCTCACAGCACTACACCTTCCCTGTACATTACACTGGAACATTGTTCCACATGCTGACCCCATTTTTAGTCGGCCACTCTCACTGCCCACAGCTACCTTGCCCCTCACTAACAGACAGGTCCGACCTGCTAGTCACAATCCTTGCGGTCGCTTCTACTCCCCCTCTGCAACAGCCATTACACATAATAACATCCCGGTTCCCCTTTAAACTGCAAAACACCCGTAAGTGCAAACTCCTCGCTATACTGCTTCTCCTCCTACTATCGGGGGACATTCACCCTCACCCTGGTCCACCCACCCCACCACCTCTGCCCCTCCCAACCCGATCCTCCCCAACTCTCCCTAAAGGATTAAAGATCATCCACCTTAACATCTGTAGCCCTCATAAACAAACTTCCCTTGCTGCAGACCATGGTCCTCGATTATTCACCTGACATCATTATCATCTCGAAACCTGGCTGACCATTCACATCCCTGACCAAGCTATCTCCATTCCTGGTTTCTCTCTAATTCAAATGGGACAGAGAAGGCCGGGAGGAGGTGTTGCCATCTACATCTCCACCACACTTAAATTTATTATGTTCTCACTGCCTTTGTCTCCTCCTCCCATGAGGCAATCCTACTTAACCTCTCACTGACATACACCTCCCCGTTATTCATTGCCGGAGTCTACTGTCACCCTGGATAACCACCCTCCCAAGTTACAAACCTCATCAAATGACTTACTGACCCTGCCCGCACTGGTGAACTTTACATCCTGGGTGATTTGAACATAAACTGGCTGTCCCCCACTCAGGCCAAACCCTGCTCACACATAGAGGCAATGAATTTAACACAGCTAATGCAGGAACACACACTTCTTAACAATAAAACTCATAACCACTCTCTTCTGGAGTTTACTCTGACAGCCCACCTGCATAGGACAGTGTCGTCTGGTCTGCTACTGGACACCCTAAGTGACCACCACATAATTTACATGGTTCATAAGATTCACAGGCCCAAGAGTCTGCATAAAATCCTTCTCACCAGTTCCTATGCCTCATTAGACTTGCAACCTCTTCTAAATGACCTCAGCACCTCAGACTAGTCCTCTCTAGCTTCAAACCAGTCAATTGATGTCGCCCTTCAAGCCTTTACTGATTCACTCCTCCTCATATGGAACCGTTTTGCCCCCTACGCAAAATGCTGGTCCATGGTAACCATCTCCCCTGGGTTACCCCAGAGCTCCTGGCTTGCCAAAGAGCATGAGAATAAGGTGACTGGTTGTCCTAGTGATCTTAAATGCTATAGGGAGCTGTGCAACGCATGCACACAATCTATCCACCTGGCCAATGCTGAACACTACCACTCGGACTTTGCTGTCAACACAAATAAGCCTTCAAAATTTTGGAAGGTTGTCCAGTCCCTATTTTCTCCAGTAAGCAAGCCCCTTCCCTCATTCCCAAAGTGAATCAATCTACCATAGCTGACCCCTTGGCAGTTGTGGAGTGCTTCAACACTCACTTCACTACCTGTGCCCTGGCTCTCCTGTCTGCCCCACCAGTACCCACCCCTTGTCCATCCCTCCCCTGCTGGAACCCCCTCCTCCCTCACCCCTTCCCTGGCCCACCTTCCTCCTTGTCCAGCTTCCACCTAAACCCCTGCCCCTTCCCCTGCCCCTTCTCACTACCCCCAAGCCCTGCTCCTGCTAACTCACCCTCTTCCTCCTCATCCACCTCCCTCCCTTCCTATCCTACCCCTTTCTCATTTACCCCAACTCTCTGGCTGCTGCCTTGCAGGCCCTACTGTCTATCAACCACACTAAAGGCTCTTCCCTTGATGGTATGGATCCTAAGCTTCTATTCCTGTCTGCTCCTGCAATAGCCTATCCAGTTTCTCTATTAATAAATCTGTCATTCACATCTGCAACTGTCCCAACTGCCTGGAAGCATGCTGCCATGCTCCCCCCTTCTGAAGGGAGGTGACACCTCTTCCCATAGTACTACCGCCCTATCTCTCTCCTACCTTCCTTATCTAAGCTCCAAGAACACCTTGTTCTGGAGCAGCTCTCTGCTTATCTCATTGACTCTGCCTTCTTCACCCCTTTCCAGTCAGGCTTTAGGAAAAACCACTCCACTGCCACTTCCCTGCTTAGGCTGACAAATTCCATCTTTACTGGCATGAAAAAAAGGCCTTATTACCTCAGCCATCTTCATCGACCTGGCCATAGCCTTTGATACCATGTCCCACACTTGTCTACTGAGCAGCCTCACTGCAGTGGGGCTCTCCACCTCAGCCACTGTTTTGGTTCAAGACTTACCTGTCTGACAGTTCACAATCAGTCTGTATTACTGATGCCAACTCTCCACCCCCCCAGTCACTACTGGAGTTCCCCAAGGATCCGTACTTGGTCCACTCCTTTTCTCCATCCTCCTAAATGGCCTCCCCTGATTTGTTCATCATCTAGCATACACGTATGCTGATGACACAGTTATCTTCACTTCTGGCAAATCCATCCCTGATGTCACTACCAGACTTCAGTTAGACTTCATAAATGTACAACTCTGGCTTAAAGACCATCCAATCTTCTTCAGTGCCAAAAAGACAGTCTCCATGACCTTCATCACTAGGCAGAGACTGGCAAGGCTTACAGCTCAGCCCACCTTTCACACCCTTGATGGAACAGTTCTTGAGGACATCTCCTCATTTAGATACCTTGGTGTTTGGCTCGAACAGCACCTCACCATTTCTGTACGCATAGATGCTATTCTGAAGAAACTCAGGCCCAAACTTGGTGCCCTCTACGGAAACCGCAGCTGTATCCCATTATCAGCCAGACACGAGCTGCCAAGCTAGTACAGAAAATGATCTTACCCATATTTGACTACTGTGACATAGTCTACAATGCCGCCCCACTGTCCACCCTTTCCAGACTGGACCCACTCTTTAACTCCTTCTGCCGCTTTTCTCTAGATGCTCCTCCTCTAACCCATCACTGTACCCTTTACTGCACTCTAAGCTTTACCACCCTTGCAAACAGATGCTCACTTTGTGCTGCCAAATTCATCTCAAAATTCTGGCTTGGTTCCTTCCCCTCCTACATCTCATCCCTCCTATCCCCCCCACTCCCTTAGGTCAGTGGACACGTGGACCCTGCACCTACCTCAAAGAGGCACTACCTCTGGACAACTGGCATTCTCCCACAGTCTCCCCAACTTTGGAACCAGCTCCCCTCCCAGATTCAGTACTCTTCCTCTGCTGGTTCCCTCTCCTCCTTGCTTTTGAATTTCCTTGTCCCAAATTGTGATCGCAACTAACTCCCCCTTTATGAACTTGACAGACTTCTCCCCTCCCCTCTAACAGCACTTTCTTGCACTTATCTCCTCCTTCATCCCTCTCCCCTCTTTAACCTTGTTTTTCCCTGTCCAGTAAAGCCCATCCTACCCTCTCCTCTCCTATTACAAGCTTAAGATATTGTTATGAAGTTGTATCATGTATACTGTACAAATTCTCTGTACTGTTTTATTCTTTGTTTTTCCTCAATTACTTGTAAATTGTATGCATAATGTTATGTATCCCAGTACCCTTCCCCCTGTACTGTTATATTTATTGTGGTTCCTCAATACTTATAATTTGTATGCATTATGTTATGTATCCCAGTACCCTTCCCCCAGGACGTACCGTGAGATGAGCATCCTGTTGCTCAGTGTATCTTTCCTGGTGAAACTTTTCAATAAATAAATATGTGATGACCTAAAAGTGGCCAAACAATGTGCAAAAGCTGTGGGGAAAGCCAGCACGATGCTGGGGTGCATAGGGAGAGGTATCACCAGCTGAAGAAAAGAGGTGGTGATGCCCCTCTACAGGTCATTTGTGAGACCTCATTTGGAATACTATGTTCAGTTCTGAAGACCACATCTCAGAAAGGACAAAGACAGGGTGAAGGCAGTTCAGAGAAGGGCAACAAAAATGGTGCAGGGCCTGCACCATCGCTCATACTAGTAGAGACTGGAGGCACCCAATATGTATACCCTGGAGGAGTGGAGAGAAAGAGAGACATGAGTTCAGTTCAAGTTTATTTTCTGGAAACTCCATTGAGTCTGCTCATTTTCAAGGAGGTCCTGTCAAGGACAACATAATACAAGCACAAAATAAAAAGTTCTATAGTATAAGAAGTAACCTGATACATGCACTCTAACAATGAAAGAAACATACAATTGTACTTGGTTTACAGGCTTTACTTATTGGTAACATAACGTTTACTCAAACATCATGGTCAAAAATATACATTCAAGTGCTAGGGAGGGGGAACCAAAGAATGGACATAAGTGGTCATATATAAAGGTATAACCTTAGAGAAGGAATGCTAGTTGGAATAGCATGGGCAAGTTTCCTGGACAGCAGATTTAGTTATAGATTTGAAGAGATTCATATATACTAATTTGTTGAGCCTAAGTGATTCGTGGAGTTTGTTCCAGGCCAACGGAATGGGATATTGGATAGCCACTTTACCATAGCAGGTGTGGAATTTAGGCACAACTAACAGGATACTCGTAATGGGCCCTATTTACGAATGGGCCAGGGTGGATATGTACCATGTAACCCAGGTGCGTAGTAACCCCACACCTGTTTGTGTCCACCGTGGCATTTACAAATGAGTTAGCCCCCCCACACCAGATTCCCAGCTCAGCATGGCATGTGGGTGGGCCAGGGTCTCCATGGGGGTGGCATTCTGGCACTCCACACCATTCACAAATGTGCCGAGTGCTATATGCAGAAGCTGGCAACTACGTGTCTGGAGGGCAGCCATACTGGTTACACACCCCCCTTACAGTTGCTTCTGCTGCTGGACCTGCTGGTGCAGGTGGGGGGGTCATCGGACCCTCACAGGATGGTGCCCCTGGTGTCGGGGGACAGTGGTCAGGCTAGTGGTGGGCGGTCAGCACTTGCCCCCACGGCAACATTACCAGCACTCTACACCCCCACCAAGATGGCACCATACTGGTGCAAGGGATCCACTGTGGACCCAGGTAGGGTAGCCAATTGGCTGCCAAACAGGGCTCAAACCAAGCCCCATGCACCTCCATGCCTGGGGGTGGGGAGGAAGAGCCAGGCAGGGACCGCTGCTTTGTGAATGCGTCCCTGCATGGCTCTCCCATGGGTGCGGAGCTGTAGCATTTACATGCCTGTTCTGTGCTCCTTAGTGACTAGCACCCATTTTTCCTAAGGGAGTAGTAGCTGCTGGAATGGTGGAACAAGGACGTGATATAAGTAGTTAGTTCTTTCAACAGTGCTTTGCAGGCCCATGTACAGAAACGGAGCATCCTTCTGGAAGCCAGTGACATCCAGACTACTAAAGAATACAGGACACAATGGGTGGGTTCTGAATGGTGCATTAGTTACAAAATGTAGATCATGAAGATAAAGTACATCTATCTTATGCAGAGTAGTAGCCGAACTAGTATTACAAATAATGTCAGCATAATCTAGAAGGGGAAGGAATGTTACTTGAACTAACCTAATCCTGATGTCTGTGGGGAATAGTGTTTTGCTCCTGAAAAATAAAACTAATCTGGCTTTTAGCTTTTTTATAAGGGTTTCGATATGTTCTGCAAAGGATAGGCTAGTGTTGAGCCAGATTCCAATCTCCCAAATTTGTCAACAACTTCTAGGGAGTCCACTAGTAATGTTGTAACAAGTACAGGAGTGGTTTGTTTGCAAAGGGATGTTGGACTATTGTGGGGTGTAAAGAACATGACTTTGGTTTCTTGGCATTTAGCAGTAATTTGGAATTGATTAGATTGAGTTTTAATTGATTAAATTCTGCCTGAAGCTCAGCACTAACGTCTGCTAAGGAGGGTTTAGAAGTGTTGAGAACAGTGTCATCAGCAAAGAGGTGGGAAGTGGAGTTGTGGATATTATCACTTATAGTATTTATATATATTGAAAAAAAGTAGTGGTTCAAGGATGGATCCTTGCAGTATACCTCTTGTAAGCAGTAACGGGGAGGATAAGAGCCAATTGGCTTTGATAAGCTGTGATCTGCCTGCAAGATAGCTAGAAAACCAATGAACAGTTGATTAGCATATGTTCTTTAAGCTTAACAAGCAGTAGGTCATGGTTAACCATGTCAAATGCTTTACCTAGGTCTAGAAAAACCTTAAAATACCTAAAGGGAATAAACAAGGTCCTGTACAAGAGAGTAGCATCTTTCAAACAAGCATTTGTTAATGCTGAATGTTGTCTTGCTGGCATTGATATTGGTAGTGCAGGAGTTAGAGAGATGCATAATAGGAATGGCAGTGAAATATGGAACTGACGTTAACCCCACCCCACCCTGCAGAGACTGACAGGTATCGGGGTGTGCCTTTGGGTTGTTAGCCATAATGCTCAGGCCATTTCGCCTCACCCTACCCTGCAAACACTGACACATGTCGAGGTGTGCCTTGGGGTGTTTGGGCTTTACACTCACCCCACTTTATAAGGAAATATGCTGAAACGGGTGCAGTATAGGAGAATGGGGTAAATTTTGGAGTCGAAGAGTCCAAGGCACACCTCGATGCCTGTCACTGGCTGCAGGGTGGGGTTGGAATGGAGTAAGCATTACTGTTGACAATCCCAAGTCGCACCCCTGACACCTGTCAGTCCCAACAGGGCAGGGCATTATGGTTGGAAAGCCTAACACCCTGTGTTTCTTGGTATTTTCACTCCAGGTTTTCCACATGGGCTTTCTGTGACCTCACCGCATGAACGGTGACACTATCAGTTCATTAGCCGAAAGGTGATTTTGCACAACTATGCCATTTGGCACCACAGGTCCGAAAACACATTTTGAACACGATGAGAAAAATGACAACTGCACTGTTCATGAGGAGGTGTAAAAATTGGTAATGTTGAAAATGTGGAGTGAAAATATAACAAAATTGATGAAGTCACGAGAGTGCGTAGAAACTGTGCAATGTTCACCAGTAATGCAATTATTTGTGGAATTTTTTACACCAGATTTCCAGCATAGGCATTTTGGGACCTCCGCTCATGAACAGTGGCACTGTGATTTTCTTAAACTGTTCCAAAAGTTGATTTCTCACAGCGACTGCGCCCATTGTGTGCCACAGGTGAGAAAACATGTTTCAGGCAGCATGTGAAAAATGACAGCTGTACTGTTCATCAGGTGGTGTGCAAAAATGGCAATTTTGAGAATCTGGAGTAAAAATACAAGAAATTGGTGAAGTTATAGCAGCGTGAGAAACTGTGTAACACACGCTGGTAACGCAGTCATTTGTAGAATTTTTTGACCAAATTTGCAAAATCGTTTTTGGGTCCTTCCTTATAGAACACTGTCATTGTGATTTTCTTAATCTGTCCCGAACATTGATTTCAGACAGCAACCATGCCATTGTGCGCCATATGTTCAAAACACATTTTAGCCAGATGTGAAAAACGACAGCTGTACTGTTTATATGGAGGTGTGGAAAAATGGCAATGTTGAAAATCTGGAGTGAAATTATTAAAAATTCACAAAGTTAAGCCAGCCCAGTGGTGTAGAGGGTTGAGGCGCTGGCACCTTACCTCGACCCACGCCGGCGACCCGGGTTTGGGAACGGACTTGGGGTGCCGGAGGTCGGCAGGGGCAGAGAGGATTGAACATCTGGAGGACTGCTCTCCTCTCCAGGGGTGGGATCAGGGAATGCATTGCTCAGCAGCGGTCCCAGTGGAGACTGGAAGCACTGCCTGAGCATGCACTAATCAGGACAGAAAACCAGGGAAAATGGCACCTGAAGCAAGCAGCTTGATGGCCATCCACAGTTTCGCCACAGCACCCACCTGGATCCGTGTTCGAGAGGAGTTGGGGCTCCCTAAGGCCCTGCTGTGGTGGAAGCTTAGAGTCTAGGTGTCCATGATGAGGCGGTCTAGAGCTGGATGTCCCAAAGGGGAGCAGATCAGGCGCCAAAGGACAAAAAATAGTATAAAAAAAAATTCCTGAAGTTATGAGCATGCGTGGGAACTGCACTACACACTCGTAATACAATCAATTTTGGAATTTTTTACCAAATTTGCAACGCATAACCTTTTTGGGAGCCTACGCCAGGAATGTAACACACATGAATTATTTGGTGATTCGGCAGTGGCCGTGAAATCACTCGTGACTAATTAATGAAACAATAGTGACTGAGTAATGAGGTGGGGGTCCCAAGAACCCTATGTTGAAAGTTTGGTGCCAAAATTCACAAAATGGCCAAGATATCCACCTAAGTTGGAAAAAACCATTGATGCCATTATACAGCTTACCGGCATTTCTTCAGTTTGCGGTCAGCTTTGCAGAGTGCAGACATCTTTCCAGTCCATGGAAGATCATCGCGCTGGGCTCTGGAGGTAAGTATGGGGTGAGAGGGCTGCAAGGAGGTGAGGTACACAGAGGGTGGTGCGGCTGGGGAGGGGCACTGGAGGCAACAAGGGACCGTTTCCTGTTTACAGGTTTTAAAATGAAGAAAAACTTCACAGGAAGTTTTTTTTTTCACAGGTGTGTCTTGGCATACTGGAGTGGGCTCCCAGTGTGCCACCTGTGTTTCTTTGTGAGGGGGACTGAAGCTGATGGGGATTGGGCCTCCCGTCGGCACACAAAACGTGTCCGTGTTTGGAGGGGGGTGCATGATGCTGAGGGGGATTGGGCACCCCCTCAGCAGTCAAATTCAAAGAGGGGCACATTATGCTGATGGGAATTGGGTTCTCCCATTGGCAAACTGGGAAGAGGGCATGCCGATAGGGGGATTGGGCACCCCCGACGTTGGCTTTCAGGCAGCACTGTAATGCCGCTATTGTTATTGAAATGTTACACCATGCAAGGCATACCCTGCAATGATGGGTCACTCCCTCATTGCTGCGGCAAAATTGTTTTAAGTTGGTGACACGCTTTTCAACTGCTGTCATAGATAGTGTGGTATTTAATTCATGCCACAGAACCCAGCCTAAAAAAGCAGTAGTGCCACTGGCCACAACACGACCGCACCTCCAAAACCTGCTATTCCAAGCTACCCCAATATGTTGCTTGCGCGTGTGCAAGACAACATAAAAAGGAGTTACTCTAGAATGAGAGGGCCTGATATTGAAAGGGGGTAGAATAGGGGCAATGTGAGAAAATACTTCATGGAAAGGGTGGTGGAAGCATGGAACAGCCTCCCTGCAGAAGAGGTGGGGGAAAAGATGGTGGGGGAAATCAAAACTGCATGGGAAAGTCATAGAGGAATCCTACTGATATGAAAGGAGAGGAAAAGCTAGCCATAAAGTAACATCTGTGGCTTGTTAGTAGGTAAGGAAGGGACAGACTGGATGGGCCTATTGGTCCTTATCTGCCATCAAATTCTATGTTTCTATCTGTGTTAATGAGGGTTGAGGTACTGTTTGGAGGGTTGGTATATTAGGTAAGGGGGAGGTTTAGTTATAATTGGAGGTGGAAGGGGAGGGTTGGACTATAAATAGGAATAATACAAGTTTTTCTTGTTGTGACTTCGTTTTAATTAAAGAGCTAGTGTACCGCCTAAAACTAATATTAGTTTTTAAAAGCAGTCAACCATTACCTTTTATATCTGAGGTATTTTTTATTTTCCCTTTGTTTAATTAGAAGATTGTTTACCTGATGTTAGTAGGTGTGATGTGAGGGACAGCACTCTGCCTGGCAGCTGACATAGGTAGCTATATCCCCCCCCCCCCATTACATCATCAGCATTGTGATCTCACTGACTGTGACATCCCTGCTGCTTAGGACAAGTCACTCAGTTGCTGCCAGGTCAGTCAGCTGTGATGTCATTGTCAGTGAGATTACAATGCTGATGATGTAGTGGAGGAAATAAGGATAGACACATCAGCTGCCAGGCTAAGAACTGTTCCACACATCCAACACAATATTATCACACAGAAGACTTTTTAATGAGCAAAAGTAAAAAAATACTTTCAGAAATAAAAAGTTACAACTGACTACTTAAAAAGTGTATTATTTTTCTGTCTGCCTGTTGTGGCTCCACTAGTTCTTTAAGTACTGGTTGTTTGTAGGGGATGGGTGATTGGGGGAATGTTTGTTTTAAAATGGGATAAAAAAGAAAATGAGACTTATTTGGTTCATGTTTTATATGCTTCATATATATTGAAGCAGAAACTTTGAACAAAATATTATTTTCAAGAATGGCTGTATTGAAAATGTTAACTTGGAATGTCAAGGTCTGAAAAATAGAATCAAGACATGCAAAGTGTTAGATTTTGCCAAATAAGCCATGCTGACATTTTATTTCCTCAGGAAATGCATTTTATGTCCAAAGATCTCAATTCTTTTCTAAAAAATTGGGTCCAGGCATCGGATCATGTTACTGTGCAAACTCATGCAGGATCACAACTTTCATTAAGAACAATTCTTTAGCCAGATTTGGAATGTCAGTGACTGAACCTAATGGTAGGTTTTTGTTATAGAAAATGGTTTAGCAGGGTTTAGAGTTACATTATTGAATGTGTATGGCCCTAATGAAAATGAAAATGACCCACAATTTTTTTGTACATTTATTCATAGAACTGGCATCATTTACTTTGCCCTGTATAATTGGGGGGACTTTAATATTGCCCTTAACAATATTCTGGATAGAATACCATCATCTCATAACACAGGAAGAAAACAGTGCAAGTAGTATGCTGAGAATGCTGATAAAAGACTTCTCGTTGGTGGATCCCTGGCGTTATCACAATCCGATCTCTATCACGTACTCATTCTACTCGCCTGTACACAAGAGTTACTCTAGGATCAATTTCTTTTTAATTTCCCAGTCCATTTTGTATATGGTGACACATATAACATAGCATAGTATCCTGATTTCTGACTATGCCCCTATAACTATAGCAATTAAAGAGCTAGTGTGTTGCCTTAAAATAATATTGGATTTTAAAAGCAGCCAGTCATTATATTTTATATCTGAGGTACATTTTTCTTTTCCCTTTGTTTAATTAGAAGATTATTTAACTGATGTTAGTTGGTGTGATGTGTGGGACAGCACCTTAGCCGGTTCTACTTTTATAGGCACAGGATTTGACTGACAATAGGAACTTCCTGTTTGGGAGCAGGAAAGGAGTGATCACAGAGCCACAAAAGAGTCACCATTCTAGAAGGAAAACAGTAGCTCTCCATCCCTCCCTAGCTGCTGGAGGTCTGACTCTGAGCAAGTAAGAAGGAGACTACTGAGGATTATAGGAACTTACTGTCCCAGAACAGGAAGATCAGGAGCTTTAAGGGCACGGAGGCAGTAGGAAAGTAGGGAGAAAAAAAAAGTTATATTAAAAAAATAAATAAATAAAATAAACAGAGAGAGGAAAGAGTAAGTATACAAAGCAACAGTTAAGGGGCCACAAATAAGACATGATGGGAGTGGTGCAGTGCAGTGGCTGTGGAGCAGCAGTCTTCCAGGAGATGTTCTGGAGGATGCAGTGTTGTCCCATTTGCAGGCACCTCTCTGGGCTGAGGGAGGAGGTTGCTCATCACCAGGCTGAGTTGGCCAGGATTCAGGGGACCTCCTTTCCCACCCAGGGACCACCAGGGCCACTGCCGCTGCCTTAGAGGTTGCCAAGAATGAGGGGCGGTTGGACCACGGTGGGCTCAAGGAGGGTGAGGGTGGTGGAACAGAGGCACATCCCTCCAGTTGTACCTCTCCACAATTCATATGCCGTTCTGGCAGAGTGTGGTTCCACTACATTGGAACCTACAGTGGAGACCAAGGAGGATGCTGGGAACCTCCACAAAGGAGACACACAGGAGGGTGGCATAGGACCCCACAGGGGAAGAAAACAACTCCTGGTGGAGGACTCCATTGTTAGGAGGGTAGAACTGGGAGAGGGAAGGGAGAGGGAGTTAAGGTGCCTGCCTGGCACCATGGCTTGGAGGGACAGAGCAGATCTTCAGGATCGTGGGAGAAGCTGCATGGGGCAGGAGCTGGATGTCATTGTCCACCTAGGGACAAATGACCTGGCTGGAAAAGGATCAGAGCAGTGGGAGGAGTTTTTGAGTTGGGGAGGAGCCTTAGACAAGTAGCACTCATGGTAACCCTCTCAGAGGTGCTGCCTGTCTATGATATGGGTGAGGCTAGGGTGCTCTGCACCATGGGATTCAATCAGTGGTTGAAAAACTGGTGCAGAGCTCAGGGTTTTGGCTTCATTGGGGACTGGAGGTCCTCCTGGAGGGATGCAGGCCTATACTGGTGCGATTGTCTGCATCTGTCCAGGAAGGGAACCAGGATCCTAGGTGATAGGTTTAATGCTTCATTGGCAAGCATTTAATCTAGCCAAGGGGGAAGCACTGAAAAGGAAAAGGGAAATCCTAGCCCCCCCAAAAAAAATCAGGGTAGTTAATGAGGTAAACACCAAGATAGAGAAGTCAATAGGGAGAAGAGCAGGGGCAAATGGAGAAAAATACAAAGGCAGTAAGGACAGGGATGGGGCAAACAGGGGTAAGGCCATAGGAAAATAGAGGGTAATGAGTACCATTGCCCATAGTCTATGTAATAAGCTCCCTGAACTGGTGGCCTTGATGGAAGAGGGATGCCTGGATATCGTGGCAGTCACAGAAACATGGTACACAGAGAACCATGTCAACATACCAGGGTACACAACCTACAGGAGGGACAGGGAGGGTAGAAGAGGAGGAGGAGTAGCTCTCTATGTAAGGGAAGGGATCAAAGCAACGGAACTAAAGGTAAACAGGGAGGAGAGAGAGAGGCACTGTGGGTCACCCGGGAGACTGGAAATGGTACCACAATCTGCACAAGGATTGTATACAGACCCCCATCTCAGGGGGGGGAATGGACAAGGAAATGATAGAAGGTATCCTTAGGATGGCAGAGAAAGGGATATATTTGCTGAGGGGGACCTGAATATGTGAGATGTTAACTGGAGAACCTTTGCTGCAGCCACATCCAAGAACAGGGTTATTCTCGATGCCCTACAGGGGGCATGCCTCAGACAGCTAGTGTTGGAGCCCACTCGGGAGGGAGCAATCTTAGACCTGGTACTCTCAAATGGGGACGGAGAGAGGATCTCAGATCTAGAAGTGGGTAGCCATCTGGGAACAAGTGACCACCAAACAGTGTGGCTCACGATAAATTCAACTGTAGAGTCAAGCCATACAAAAGTGAAGGCACTGGACTTCAGGAGGGCTGATTTTGTCAAAATGAGAGAATGCCTCAGAAAAGCACAAGCAAACAGGCAAGAAGGAGGGGTGGAGCAACAATGGGGAAACATCAAAACTGCTATCACAGAGGCAACAAGCCTTTGTGTGAAGCAAATAAACAAATCAAAATGAAAGAAAAAAACACTATGGTTCTCAAAAAGGTGGCGGGGAAGGTTAGGGAGAAAAAGATAGCATTCAGAAAATATAAGGAAACACAGAAGGAACAGCACAGAGAAATGTACCAGTTAAAGCAGAAGGAAGCGGGGAAGGCCATCAGATTAGCAAAGGCCCAAACCGAGGAAAAGATAGCCAACTTGGTTAAGAAGGGGGATACAATCTTTTATAGGTACATTAGGGAGCAAAGAAAGACAAAGGGAGGGATACTGAGGCTGAATGAAGAGGAGGTGGGTGGGCAAAGAAGGACAATGAAAAAGCAGGATTACTGAATGAATACTTCTGCTCAGTAGTCACAAAGGAAGAGAAGGGAAAGTACCTAATCCAGTCAATAAAAGCACTCTAGATAGGGGTCAGTATCAGTCCTTTCACAGAAGAAAGGGTTCTGAAAGAACTCCTAAAACTGAAGTTGGAGAAAGCAATGGGGCCTGATGGAATTCACACCAGAATTCTAAAAGAATTAAGGGGAGAACTAGTAACACCACTGACTACCCTTTTTAACAAATCATGGGAGGATGGTGTGGTACCTGAAGATTGGAGGAGAGCGGATGTGATTCCCCTTCGCAAAAGTGGGAACAAGACAGAGGCAGGAAACTACAGACCTGTCAGTTTGACCTCAGTGGTAGGGAAAATTATGGAATCACTTCTGAAGGAAAGTATTTTTATTTTTTATTTATTTAGTTTCTGTTGACCAGCTAAGTGCACTAGACAAATCCTGCCCATTTTCAGGCATGACCCGGGGGAGGGGGATACAGATGAATGCCAACTGACCTTGAACCAGATTAAGCTGTTGGTGGTATTTTTAGTGAATGAGGGAAATTTGGCCAGGACACCAGGGAAACTCCCCTACTGGCTGCTTGGTTACCGTCAGTGGGGAGTTGCACTGACGTCATGCTGCATGATGGCAGCAGTCCAGAATTCGATGTTGGAGATGGTGGACGGTCGAGCGGCAGTTATGAGTTGGAGTTCATTAACGGTAAACCGCTACCTGATTTCGCTTGTGAGGCTCCCTGTCTGGAAACAGCACGGAGGCGGTAGGAAGTATCTCGGAAGTGGCTGGCGATGTTCCAGCGAATAGGTAGGTTTATGGCAGAAACGAGGCGAAATGGCTTTGCTGTACGGTTTGCGAGTCACGTGGTCATTTGCAGCACATGTACCAGGACAGACTTGGAGGAACAAAAATTACCGGCTTGTGTTTCTGAGAGCGGATATTATTGAGGACCGAGAGTATCACAGTTGATCGTTCGGCGTTGGTTATCTGACACTGCTTCCAGGATTTTTCTAAGGACTGGTCGGAAGATGTGGTCTACAAGGGCAGGCTGGACTAAAACTGACTCTGGAAGCTGGATACCTGACCCGGAATGGATGGATTTTCATCGATGAGAAGACCAATGTATGCATGCCACCTATTCATCTTTACTGGGCCCAGGTACTAGTGCTACATTTATTAAAAGGCTGTAATTACTGAGGTGGGAGAGTGGTTTGGTTTCTTTGAAACCAACCACCTCCTGTAATATTACGGAGATGTTAATGAGTCTGTTGACAGGCCATCACAAGATAGGGTGTGGATCCTCCTACAAAGCCCCTATATCAGATCTTTTTAAAAATAAATTGGAACAGGCTCCACCCGCAATGCAGTTAGACTCAGATACAGAGGGGTCTTGCTGAACATCCAGACAGGTACTATGTGTTTAAACATTTGTTGAAGTCATCTATGGGTTTTCTGCTGCTGATATATATGCACTCATACATATTTCTGGAGAGATTCCTTTGATGTAAGTTTTCAGACTCATTCTTTACTGGATAAATTTTGGGATAAATATACCACTCTTAAAACCACCTTAATATGGAGTTCATTTTGTCATACCCCTCACTAGACCCCAAATTCATTCACGCTACTATTGTTTGAAATGAGGGGTAAATGTGAGCGATATTTATCACTGGTTTGCAATCTAAATCACGACATTTTAGGCCCTCGAAGCCTTATTAGATTCTGAAGGCATATGGACTGGGGTTGGAAGTTTAAAGTAAAACTCTTTCTAGTCAACTCTGAGGATCATGCATCTTCCTAATAGTTTCTTTTTAGGGAAAGATAGGGGCGTTTGTTTTATGAGAAGTCAACCCAGGGCCTGACTATAAATGTAGGCAGAACTCATTTAAGTAGTGTATGGAATTTGATGAAATGCCCATTGTGTGGCAGTTTCGGACATTCTATTGATATGTGTACTAACATTTTTCAGTGTAATTCTCATGGGAAAAAGGCCACTGATTTCATCAGTGTCCCTGGGCCCGCAGAAATTGGACTGAAGGGTGGGACCAGGATGAATTATTACAAGGCCCAAAAACAAAACATGGCCTTGTTGCAAAAAATACCTTGTTAATCAACCTACCATAGGGGCAGAGCAGGGGTACCTACAAAACTGCAGGACCTGCTGTTTCGTATCTCGACCTTAACTGATAGTCCTGTCACTTCTACACGTTCTCTTCCTAATAAACCCATTATTGACACCTGCCATGCCACCACCATTTGAAATAGTTAAGAGAAAGACTGACTAGGGCTTCCATGAAGCAAGTAACTGTACCTCCCTTGCATATTGATAATTTCTTTCCCCTCCCAAGAAGACCCTAGGACTCAGATTTGGAATCTGATACTTCCATGTATCAGAACTCATTACAGAGGATGATGAGATTAAATCAACTCGAACTCAGCCAAGGAAAAAGAAAGAAAAAAGGGAAGAAGAGGAAAGTTAGTCAAAAAACATGATCCTTAAATTTTCTTTTTTTCTCCATGTCCATATTACTGCTAGCTTCCTACAATGTTTGCAGTTTAAAAGCATTCCAGAGACAGTTACCTATTTTAATGTATTTAGGGACTTTGAATCTGGACATCATTCTTTGCAAGAAACTAGGTTAAAATCTCTCTTGAAATTACTCAATTACAAGGAAATGGGTTTGGGGCCCTTCTTCTGGACTTTTGTTCAGACTCTGCAGATGGGTTGGGGATACTCTTTGGAATTCAGCATTTAAAGTTTCCAGAGTCATTGATCTTTACCCGGTCGAGTACTTATTTTGGATTTTTTCTTTTGTGAATTCTTACTGCTTGGTAATTTGTATGCACCACAAACTAAGTTGTTGCGTATAGATCTTTTTGAAGGCATAAACCATATTTGTTAACCAAAAACACACTATTTGGGGAGATTTTAATTGTTCTCTGGATGCCCATTTTAACAGATCACTGAGTAAAAAGTTTATTGTGATTCTAACTATCTTTACAAATTAATACAGGATACAGGCCTCAAAGATGTTATAGAAGTTTACACTTCAAGGCGGAGACACATATTTCAGACATACTTTTTCCAGTAATTATTGATATGGTTTTTGTCTCTAGATACCTTTCTCCACACACGTATTGTTTAGTTCGCCCACTGAATTTTCTGACCACCATATACTGTTGATAATTATTTCTTTACGGGAATACTCTATTTTTCCTTTTTCATAACAGATGGCGGTTAAATACTCTTTTGCAGATGTTAATTATTATTCTAAGTTGGAAGCTCTTTTCTACTAAATACTCTACGATGAGTTTTTGATAACTACTATGAATGGTGGACACAACTCAAATTAGAGATAAAAACCATGTTTATTTCATGGGGTAAATTTAAGGTTAACTCGAGATATCTCCAATATTTACTGTGCAGAACAAATTGTATAACTATGTCCTTGCCACCTAAAACTGGTGCTTTATTCCATTCTCAAATTCAAGATACTGAAACAATCCATGAAGGATTTCCAATATGATAGAGCAAAATCTTTAAACTTAGAATTTAAATATGAGATAAAGCATAGTCGGCTCAGATCCTTTCAGGCATGTAAAACAGGATCGCTCATACAGTGATGAGCCAGGCATATAGTTAGCCCCAGGAGAACTAGTTACTACTGAAATCGGGATGTTATCTATTGTTCAAAAGTATGTACAGGATTGCTTTTTTTTTCTGATACAGTACCTATGGGTCATTTCCATTTCATAAATTTCTCTATTCCTAAACTGCCAGACGATATCTTGCAATAATTGGTGCTCCTATCACTTCCCACGATGGTAGAGTCATAAAACGTTTAAAATCTGGAACTGCTCCAGGTTTAGATGGCATACCAAACGAATTTTATAAAATTTGCTCTACATATATGGAATTTTTTGCCACTAGTTTTTAATTCAGTTCTGAATATTCCGCTTGTAGAAAATGGTCAGCTTAGGCTTCTGACTTTTCTTTATAAAAAGGTGACAGAACACATATTTCTAACTGGAGACCAATTAGTTTATTAAATACAGATTACAAAATATTGTCTAAAATATTACATAACCGACTTTTAAAAGCTGTTGAAATCTTAATTCACCCAGCACAAACCTGTTCTATACCTTCAAGAACTATTCAACACAATTTGTATTTGGTGAGAGATATTTTTCAGTGGCGCTAAATAACTCTTCAGATTCTGCTATCATAGTAGCTTTAGATCAAACTAAAGCCTTCGACACCATCTGCCATTCCTTTTATATTCTACCTTGTTACATTATGGTATCCCAGATATGTTTGTACGATGGATCACTAACCTGTACAGTCATGCAGTGGCATTCACTAGTTAATGGCCTTAGGTCCTGGGTTAACATTAAGAAAGGGTAAGACAAGGATGTCCTCTGAGTCCCTTATTATATGTTTTCAGTTTAGACCCAGTCATCAGGACTATTCTCTCAGACCCTCAGATTTTAGGATTTCCCCTCCTGGTTTAGACAAAGTGAAAATCACTGCCTTTGCTGATGATGTTACTCTGCTTTTAGATAACACTGCATCACTACAGAAGGCGTTGAATGTTATTTTTTTTTGGAAATTTTCAGGTGGTTCTTTAAACATAGGGAAAGCTTTATAATTCCCTGCAAAACATTCGTTATCAATTCCTTCCTATTTGAATATCCTATAACATATCTTCCCCAGAAAATATTAGGGTTATGGTTCGGGGTTGAGGATCTGGCCCTTTATAATTGGAATAAACGGCTAGAGATTGAAGAGGCAAAGGTAAATATATGGAAAAGTTGGACTTTTGGTAAATTAAAAAGAGTGGCAATCATTAAACAGTTTTTGTTACCTCAGTTTACTTTCCTAAGCCATGTTTTCCCTCCCCCCATCTCTGTTGAAACTCGATTATACAGCATATTTTTCCAGATGCTCTGGGGAAATAGACTCAACCCTGTAAAGAGAGACTTTACGTACCTTCCAAAAAAAGAGGGAGGTCTTGCTATGATTAATCCAATAGTTTTTTTTCACGCCACCTTTTTATTTTCATCATTTTCCTTTCTTTGGTCTCAACCATTATTACCTTGCCATTTCTGGGTACAGTCGATTTGGCACAAGTATTTTTATGGTCTTTACTTCCCCCAGAATTATTAGCGCCTGATTCTTTACCTCTATCATGGCCTGGCTACTTTTTAAAAACTTTATCAATGGAAGATCCTACTCGCATACATTATTGACATTCTCATGAAAATCTTTTTATGCCTATATTGTTTATGATGTTCAGAAGGTGACATTGCTTTTCCTCAGTGTTTCCCTTCAAAGATGATTCTGGCATTACACAAATTAACAGATAATAGACTTCCATTAAAAACTTGGGATGTTGTCTGGATGTCAGCACATGGTAGATTAGGGGTCAGAGGAAATATGAAATATAAACCTTTGACTGAAAGGTACTGTCTCAGGCCCCAATGTGTTAATATTGAAGAGCTAACAACATTTTTTTTAGATTGTTCAGAAAGTCAGGCCTTTGGTCACAGGCAGCAATGTATTGGAAAATGCCACATCTTATGTCTTTAACTTACAATACTCTTATTTTAGGGATTATACAGGAGTATGAAAATCATCATAAAAGCACTTTGAATGTTTTTTTTGCTTTAATACAATACTTTTTATGGCAAGCTAGATGCAAATTTGTGTTACAACAGCAACAGACGGCTTTTTCCGTTATTATTGACTCTGTACAGAATGACTTACTTTCTTTATATGCAAGTGATAGAAAACGTTTTTCGATTGTTAAAATGTCTATTTTGTGGAAAATTTCCTGTATTGTAATGTTTTCTTTTTCTTGTACTTTATACATAATGTCTGTTTTTAAAATAATTGTGCTTTTTGTTTTACTTGTGATGTTATGTTCTGTTTCTCAATAAAACTTCCCCACTCTTTTCGATAAGTGCCATGGGTCATTAACATCCACCAATCCAGGCAGATGGGACCTCGGTTTAATGTCTCATCGAAGCGGCACCTCAAGTGCAGCACCCTCTCATGTAACTACAGTGTCAGTACTGGATATTAATCCAAGTGCCAGATGTGGGAACTGAACCCACAGCCCTCTGATCTCCCAGCCTCAGAAGCGAGTGTGCTACCTGCTGAGCCACTGACACTAGGTATTGTTGTGCACCTAGCTGTCAGTGGGGCACAGGACCCAAGGCAGCATGGAATCACAGCAGGAAGGCCAAATCAGATGGATCTAATCAATTTATTTGACTTGGTGACCAAAATAGTAGACCACGAAGGGGCTGTGGACATGGCCTACCTAGACTTTAGCAAGGCATTTGACACAGTCCCGCCCAAAAGATTAATAAACAAATTAGCCAGCCTGGAAGTGGGTCCCAGGGTGATAGCCTGGGTAAAATATTGGCTTGACAACAGGATGTAGAGGGTAAAAGTAAACAGAGTCCACAGTAAAGAAAGGGGGGTTACTAGTGGGGTACCGTAGGGTTCAGTACTGGAACCAGTCCTTTTAATGGCTTTATAAGTGACATTGCAGAGGGACTGGAAGGAAAAGTATGTCTCTTTGCAGATGATAGAAAGATCTGCAACAGGGTTGATACACAAAGTGGGGTGGAAAGGATGAGAAGGGACTTGACAAGGCTAGAGGAATGGTCAAAAGTATGGCAGCTTAGATTTAACACAAAGAAGTGCAAAGTAATGCACCTGGGAAGCAAAAACCCAGATGAAGAGTATACAAGAGGGGTGAGATACTGACAACAAGAAAAATGGAAAGAGACCTGGTGGTAGTTATATCAGATGACCTAAAGGTGGACAAGCAATGTGAGAAGGCAGTAAAGAGGGCTGGGGGGATACTGGGATGCATAGGAAGAGGCATCACCAGTAGAAAATAGGAAGTTGTTATCCCTCTGTACAGACAGTTGATGAGACCCCATCTGGAGTACTGCATGCAGTTCTGGAGACCCCATCTCCACAATGACATAGACAGGATGGAGGCTGTTCAGAGGAGGGCAACCAAAATGGTGCAGGGTGTGCACCAGAAGACATACCAGGAGAGACTAAAGGAGCTTAATATGTATACCCTCGAGGAAAGGAGGGAGAGGGGGGGACATGCTAGAAACATTCAAGTACCTCAATGCATGGGACAGACATAAGGCAATTTTAGTGGGGGTAGGAGGAAGTAAGCTGTTGGTTAACTAGGATCTGCAGCTTATCCATTAGGTAGAGAAATGGGCAGACTAGGTGGGCCAAGCGGTTCTTATCTTCCCTCAAAGTTAATGCTTCTATGTTTCAGCATTCTGCCTGGCAGCTTGCTCTACTGCCCCATGGCAAAATAGGTTTATATCCTTTATCAGTATTCCTATGGAAGTGCTGTAAGGCACTCAAGAGGTAAGACACTGCCTCTTTAAGAAGGCTTTTAAAAAGCAAAAAAACAGAACAAGAATTTCTGTTAAAACCAGCTTAGGTCTGGTACTTATCTAGACAAGGAACAGACAGGTTTTGAGGTTTATGACCATAAAAGTCATAACCCGTAGATAAAACTTGGCATTTAGTTTCCAAGAACAGGAAGAGGTCAGGAGGATGGCCTAGGGTCAGGGGCTCAAGTCAAATGCATAGACCAGATGTTACAGGTGTTTGACATGGAACCACAGTGACACCTGCAGGATAAGGGTAAACTGTTGCACCCCAGTCTTTACATAGCTAGAGTATACACCCCATCACAAAAGTGATGTGTGGAGATTGGAAATGACCAGATTTTATCTAATAGACTCATCTTGAAATCAGGGCATTTTCCTAAAAGTTTTCAGAGGAGAAGGTACATTAACTTAAAGATAAAACCCTGAGAAGGATTTTTTTTCCTCCGACATCTCAGAGCTGAGAGAACATAAGCTGTTTATACACTTGGGTTGAAGTATATGATATGTCTGGGACTACCCTTAGAAAAAGACCTGTGATTTTTCACATGCTAAAGGGAAATTCGGATTTTAAGTCAGAATTTGGGAACAAGGACTTCACTATTCAAGATAAACTCTGAGTTTTGAAAAAGGACAATCAGAGACTAATTTCTAATTCCAACAAATCTTGTGTTTGCAAAGAACCTTTCCTCACCTACACAGAGAGATGGTTATTCTCAAAAAGGACACTTTTCTGGACTTTGAATCTCAGAATAAAATACAGTTTAGAACAGAAGTATATAGTGTTTTCTGTAAACCATCCAGTGTTATTTTTGGTACTGTCTGCTTCCAAAATCTTCCAACCTGTATAATTTACTGTGTTGCTTTATTTAAATAAATGTATTATAATTCTGCTCAACTTTGCCTGGGGTCTGATTGTGTGATCTAACATTTTAAACAGAAGGGTTTTGTAAGGACTGTATGCCTTGTTAATGAAGATAGTGACTCTTCGGCTATTTTCCAAAACTACTTAGGCAAGAGCCTGCCAGTGACAGTGGTGGGATTCAAACCCGACGTAGTACAGTTGTCATGAGCCCAACCTCAAGGGTGCAGCAGGACTTCCTGTTTGCAGGAAGGATCACTTTTTTCCCAGTGGGAGGGTGGAAACTGTAGTTTTGAGCAGATGTCGACAAATCCCATAGCTCAACGTCCCGTGACTATCAATTTTGTGTCCCGGACAAAAATCTCATCTGTTTCTAGTTGTCCAATGGACAACCAGCACAGCAGTAATTCACCAGGCAGCTCAGGGCTGAGATAAGGGAAGACACTGCAACAGAAGCGAGCAAAATTTTAATTTTTTCTCTTCAATCCAGGGAGCAGGACATCATGTGGCATAAAGTAGATTAACACTTACTGTGCTGTGGACATACATATCTGTCCAAAATCCCTATTTGACTATGTTCTATATCTGTCAACAGTCCAGTGGTTAATAATAATAATAATAAACTAATAACTTTATTTTTAAAGCGCCTTTCAGAAATATCGAGGCGCTTTACATCAAAACGCAATATACAATATCAATTTTAAACATATAAAAATAAATACATTAAAACATCACTTAGTTAAAACAACCATGGGATCATCCATATGATCAGCAGATATTTACAAATAGTTTCCATTAATCATCCAGATGGGCCAAATCCCATAAGTAGGTTTTTAAATCTTTCTTAAATACCTCCACGGAGGTGCACTCCCTTAACCGGCGTGGTAGAGAATTCCAAAAAGTGGGTGCGGCATAAGAAAATGCTCTACTACCAGAAGATTTTAAATTCACATTTGAAATCTCTAAAAACCCCTCGTCGACCGAGCGGAGCGATCGGCCGGGACAGTAAGGCACCAGAAGTTCTTTCAGATAGGTCGGACCCTGATCATGAAGGGCTTTAAAAGTCAGTAAAATGACTTTAAAGGTGATCCGCCACTGTATAGGGAAACCAGTGCAGTTGTGCAACACAGGTAATATGACTGATCTCATGTCCCAGTCAAAACCGGGCTGGCATTCTGAACCCGCTGAAGGCTAGTTCAACCCCAGAAAGCCCAAAGTAAAGGGCAATGCAGTAGTCCAAGTGCGAGGACACAAAAGCGTGGACCAACATTGGTAGGGAGTTAGACGGAACAAGGTGACGCACCCTGGCAATATTCCTGAGATGGTAAAAGGAAGTCCTGACAATGGCCGACACTTGAGATTGAAGGGTCAGCCTATCGTCTAGGACAATCCCAAGGTTGCGCACTTGTTCAGAGGCTGAAAGTGACACACTGCCAAGAAGAATTCCAGAGGGCGTGCCATCATGCGACCTCGCTATCTGACCACCCGGGTCCACCACTAACACCTCTGTCTTCTCTGAGTTCAGCTTTAGCCAACTAGAATCTATCCACCCTTGGATTTCTTCCAGTTATTAAACACCGAGAGTGCTCCATCCTAGTCAGGTGCAAAAGACAAGTATAGCTGGGTATCATCTGCATAGCAGTGAAACCTCAGCCCATACCATCTTATAATGTCTCCGAGGGGCAGCATGTACACTGCGAATAACATGAGTGATGGCACTGAACCCTGAGGCACCCCACATAACAAAGAAGTTGAGCCAGAGGAATGAACCCCTGACACAACTCTTGTGATCTCCCAGTGAGGAATGAAGTGAACCATTTTAAAACAGTCTCGACATTCCACAGATTGACCTCAGGCATGCTAACAACACCAAGTGATCCATAGTGTCAGAAGCTGATGAGAGATCAAGAAGAACTAGAATGGAACGTCTCTTCTGATCTCTCACCCGCAGAAGATTATTAAGCACCCGAACCAGCGCAGTCTCGGTGTTGTGTCTTTTATGAAAACAGGATTGGAAGGATTCGTAGACATTATGGCTGGTTAAATGGTCTTCCAATTGGGCTACCATTACCTTCTCAATAACCTTCCCAATAAAGGGAAGGTTGAGATAGGTCTGTAGTTCAAAAACAGTCTGGGTCCAGGTGGCTTTTTCAAGAAGAGTGTCACCACCGCCTCTTTCAGGGAGTTAGGAAACCGCCAGACTCTAAGGAGCACCAGACTATTTGCACCATAACTGGACCAATGATCTCAAGACAACCTAAAATTAGGGGAGTTGGTCCAGGGTCCAAACTACAGCTCATAGGCCGCACACTATGGATGATCCTCATAATATCCATGACTTCCAGTCGGGGAAAGGAACTCCAAGAGAATTGAGGTATTGTGAACTCGCACTGTTCCACATCACCCTTAGAGATTGCCGGATGCAAGCCGGCCCTGATGTCAGCCACCTTAGTTGCAAAGAACCGAGCAAGCTCCTTGCACTCTACTTTCGAAAAGGCTTTTCGGACTTGCAGACAGGCTGGGTTGCACAGTCTGTCTACAGTCCGAAACAACTGAGCCGGTCAATTCTCTGCAACTGCAATCTCCCTGGACAGGAATTCTGCCTTCTTATGGGTGATTGCAGATTGATAGATAGAATAATGTTCCATCAATCTAAGGTGGTCGGCATCAAGGGCGGATTTGCACCAACAACGCTGTAACCTTCCCCCCTGTCTCCGCAACTCCCTCAGTGTCCCATCAAACAAAGGGGACCTGGGGTGAAGGGATAGGGGGCGCTCATGAACAGGAGCAATAAGATCCAGGGCCCCCGTATCGGCCGTATTATAGGCCGCCACCAGTGCCTCTGGGTTACTGCTAGTCAACACGAGGGATGAGAGGTCAAGGACCGCCAAAGGCCCTGGGAAGTAATATTCCAGAAGGCGTACCTGACCATCTCCACAGGAAGGCCTTCTCGGGGGGGGGGTGTAAAAATTGAACCTCACGGTGTGGTGGTCAGACCAGGTGACTGGTTCCACCCCTACATCGGATGAATCAATCCCTAAGAGGAAGACTAAATCCAAAGAGTGCCCAGATTTATGTGTAGCAGTGGAAACTACCTGTGTGAGGCCCAAAGAAGACATAAGTTGAAGGAAGTAATTACCAAATTGTGAGAGTTCATCGTTGACCCAAGCATTAAAGTCACCCAGAACCATCAATCTCAGCGACTCAAATGACATATCGACGAGGAAGTCTCTACTTCCTGTAAAGCGTTTCCATCTCCGAGTTGGGCGGTGGGTAAAGGCTGATTCGAAACCTCCTCACCTGCTACAACTGTACACTCAAAGGATTCAGCTCCTACTACCATATTCGTGAGGCCCAATTTAGTCTTAAAACAGACTGCAACCCCCCACCCCTGCGGTCCAATCTCGGTGTATCACCCGGTATTTAACCCGGAATCGCGGCTGTATGGGGCCTGAATTTTCATCCAGCCAGGTCTCGTGATGCGAAGTCGGTCAGCCGAACTAATAAAATCGGCTAAAATAGCGGTCTTGTTCTTAACAGACCTGGCATTGCATAACACCGCCCGAGTTGGACAAACCTCGGAAGCTGTCCGGCCTATCTGCCCACTAAATTCAGTAGTGCCCTTGGGTATGGGCACCAGACATGGGAGACCCCGGTCTGGATTCCATTTGCCCCAGGGTGCCTTCTGGACTTAGTAACCCGATCGGTGGCCCGCTCTTTCATCCTCTCCTGTTCACCCATCCCCCCATCCTCACTCCCTTACAAACAATCCCCAGTGCCTACAGCGCTGGTATGTCTCGAACTGTAGGGAAGAGTATAAAAGGGTGGAGGGCGCGAAGACAGGAGGATGAATAGCGCATCACCGTGGAGCCTGCCGGCCAGCACATGATTTAGCTCAAACTAAACAATATATAACAAATATCTAACTAAACTAATCTAAAAACTCTAAATACCTATAACAGAATTACTAACAGTTAAAATCCTGAAATCCTCCAAAACAATAATAACTTAAACAATAAACCCAACCCAACAAAACCTGCAAAACCACCCTCCTCCCCAACTGGATAGAATTCAAACCCAGAAAAACAGAATATAATAAAATAAATAAAAATCCTCTCTCACAGGATAAAATACATATACAAATATTTTATTTATTTATTTAGTTTTTGTTAACCGGGTAGGTGCACTAGCCATAAAATGACTATTTTCAGGCACGGCCCGGGATATAAATTCACCCCCCCCACCCTCTCACAGCCGAGGGAAAGGAGAATTTTGGGCACTCCCACTACCCAAAATACACACAATAATCAAACAAAAATAGAAATAAACATAAACAACACAATAAAACAAAAAGGAAAAAAAAAATAAATACAGGTGTCCTGGTCCTCTCACCAACCAGGAGACCGAAAAAATAAAAAAGTCTGGGAAAGAAGTCAACCAATGGTAGGAGAAGTCATAGCGAATCCAACAGCAGCTTCAGATAAACCAATTAAATCCAAAAGTCGTGAAAGGAAAACCATGAGCATTACAGCCGATGATCCCAAGTCACACCCCTGATGCTTGTCAGTCTCTACAGGGTGGGGTGCTACGGTTGGAAACCCTAACACCGTAGGCGTGTGTTGGTATTTTCACTCCAAATTTTCAACATGGGCTTTTTGTGAGCCCACCTCATGAAAAGCGGCACTAACAGTTTGTTAGCTGAAAGGTGGTTTTGCACAGCGGCTATGCCATTTGACAACACAGGGACAAAAACACATTTTGGGCAGGATGTGGAAAATGACAACTGTATTGTTCATGAGGAGATGTAAAAAAATGGCAACGTTGAAAATCTGGAGTAAAAATATGAAAAATTGGTGAAAGTATGAGCATGCATAGAAACTGTGCAGCACACATCAGTAACCCAATTATTTTGGAGATTTTTTTAACCACATCTTTGACACAGGCATTTTGGGACGTCACCTCATGAATAGTGGCAGTGTGATTCTGTTAATGTGTCCAAAACGTTGATTTCGCACAGTGACCACGCCATTGTGCACCACAGGTGTGAAAACACATTTAGGGCAGGATGTGAAAAATGACAGCTGTACTGTTCATAAGGAGGTATAAAAAAATGCCAGTGTTGAAAATCTGGTATAAAAATAGTGCAAATTTGTGATTACAAGTGGTGCGGAAACTGCAATGCACGCTGAACATACAGTCAATTTATGGAATTTTGTCACCAAATTTTCAACATACAGGTAGGCATTTTAGGACTTCTGTTCATGAACTACGTCACCGTCATTTCCTGAAAATGTCCCGAAAAACTGATTTTGAGCAGCGACCACGCTATTCTGCGCCGGACATGCAAAAACACATTTCAGCCAGGATATGTAAAATGACAGCTGTACTGTTCATAAGGAGGTGGGGAAAAATGCCAATTTTGAAAATCTGGAGTGAAAATATTACAATTCAAAGTTACGAGCATGCATGGAAACTGCACAACGCATGCTCGTAAAACAGTCATTTGTGGGATTTTTCACCAAATTGGCAACATAGGCTTTTTCAGAGCCCACCTCATGAACACTGGCACTGTTGTTTTGTTAATTGGTCCTGAAATGTGATTCCGTGCAGTGACCGCAAAATTGCCTTTTGGGCCCGATTAAAGCCATGACAATGCCAGAATTCATGAGGAAGGGTCCCAAAAATCCCATGTTGAAAATTTGGTGCTAAAATTCCAAAAAATGCCTGAGATATGCATCAAAGTTGAAAAAAAAACTATTTATTTTATTATACAGCTTACTGGCATTTCCTCAGTTCGCAGTCAGCTTTGAAGAGTGCAGATGTGTTCCCAGTCACGAAAGATCATCGTGCTGGACTCAGAGGTAGGTATGGGAGCGGGTGGTGGGGGTGTGGGAGGCAGGTGTGCAGTGGGTGGGCGCGGGTTGTGGGAGGGGCAGGAAGACCGCGTGAGGATCATTTTTTTGACAGGGTAAAAAAAAACATCGCGGACAGTTTTTTTTTTTAACAGGGATGTGGCACACTGGGTGGGCTCCAGTGTGCCGACGGACTCTTTTTTGGGTGAGGGGCAGCTGTAGCTGATGAGGATTGGGCACCTCCATCGGCACACAACAAAGGGGGATTACATTAGGCCGACGGGGATTGGGCACCCCCAACATAACAAAAGTGGGGTGGGGCAGTTACATAATGCCGATGGGGAGGGCCTCTGGCCGGCAACATCCTACTAGCACTGAAGCCGATGGGGATTGGGGCCCCATCGGCAAAGAAAACTGTTGGGTGCACATGATGCCGAGGGAGACTGGGCACCCCTGCATACATTGTAAATGGAAGGGGTTATTATGCTGACTGGGGTGGGCTCCCCCGTCAGCATTCTGACAGGAGGCGGCGGCAGTGTTGCGTGCACATCGGGAGGCATGTTGTGGTCACGCTGCATGAGAGCTCTGCTCTCATTGCAGTGGACCTTTTGTTAGATCTGGTGGCCACATACCAAATTGCTGATGTGGCACCTGCTGCTGCCTGATTGGGTAATGAGGGATGCACCTACTGATGCATGCCCTGCATTCGCCCAACAGTGACCACGCCTCCAAATCTGCTACTATCGCAATATGTTGGCTGCGCATGCGCGAGCCAACATAAAAACAAAAGTAGAGCAGCAGGGAAAGACAGATCTGACTAGCAGCTGTGACTTGTCTTAGGCTGTTGATATTTTGCTGACTGATTGATTAGAGAAGGAAAACTCTCAGGATTTATGAGGAGAGAAAGAGTAACACAGGAAAACTAAAGGATTCAAAAGTGATAGTGATGAGATTGCATGAGACTGCATGGTAGCATTCAGCTTTGCAGTCCTATAACAGTTGGTTCTTCTGGGTGTTCTCTAAACAAAATTAAAGTACACTTTGGTCTTGAGAGGTAAGCTCGTTAATTGGAAGCAAAACAGGAAGGAGAGGGAAGGACAGGAAAACCGCACATCCACTCAGAATCACTGCAAAGTGCAGATTATAAAACATGCATGTAAATAAGAGTACTCCCAGGTCTGCTATGAATAGTAACATTAAAAGATGTACACTGCAGTAAGTGGTAGTCTTTTAGCTCATGCTGTCAATTGCTTATCTAGCTATACATTTTTTTTTATAAAATGTTGACTTGTGCAGTATACCAATATGGTATGGGTTCAGTGTATGTCCTCATATATTGTACTGAGGCAGTGTCCCTGTGTGTGCTACTCAGTATACTTCCTCTCCCAGTAGGAATCAACTAAGTCAGTAAAGTGTCTGTTAAGCTTGATCTGTGATTACATGCAATCTGCAAAATCACTACTTTTATTCCTGTTATTTTCTGCTATTGCCATTTCTACCTCCTGATTTTGTCCTGAAACAAAAAGGTTGTATAGAAAAAAATTTCCCGAATTCAGATGGTTAATTTTCTCTAAATGACTACATTCAGGTTTGAATGCCACCACTGCTACTGGCAGCCTCTTGCCTAAGTAGTTTTGAAGTATTGTTGCCATGGTGATATAGAAATGAATGTTCCGTTGCCTTGGAGTATTCAACAATACTTAAGAGACTCTGAGACAGCTACAGAAATGAAAAAAACCACCAAAACGTCACAAAAATTAGTGCAAAAGACACATTTTCCTGAAACCACAGTAATTTCCTTCCACGCGAATCTTACGTGGTGCCATTTTTTTTTTGAGATTATTTATCCTCCTTGGGCCACCTCTCTGCCCCCGTTAGACCTCGCATCCTCTTGCCGGGATCTGGCCGCTGTCCGTCTCTATTGGGACTGCTGGCACCCTGAAACCCCCTGCAGCTTACCCCCTGCAGTGGGGTGGCAGGGAGCCCCCTAACTCCCCACCTTCATGGATTCAGTTTGGGTGCTGGCTTCCCGATGAACACTTGCAGTCAGCCATCAAGCTGCATGAGAGGTGCCACATTTTTCCTTGTTTGCTCCGTCCTCCCCCCTTACTGGAGCCATGGGCGTGCAATGATGCCAGCGGAGGCAGAGTCATATGCATCCGCACACCTCTCCCCCAGGCACCTGCCCAGACTCCACCCAACACTGTCACCCCATGCCCTGACCCCAAGCCTCCGCCAGGGGGAAATTGGGCATTGGGAAGTGAACCCCCCCTCCCAGTAGAAGGAGAGCAGTCCAGCAGATGTTCTATCCTTCTCCTCCCCACCAATCACTGGCAACCCATGCTTGTTCCCAAACACGGGTCGCCGGCGTAGCACTAGGTAAGGCGTCCAGCGCCACAGCCCTCAGTGCCACTGGGCCGGCCACAGGGTGCCATTTTTTAACAAAGTACAATACCATAGTTAACAAAGTTACAAAAATCTATTTAATCACTTAATTATTTCACTCAGAGTATTCGAATGAGGGTGATGATGTCAGAGAGAGTTGCCGTTTCTATAGAAATGAGAGAAAAACAGTGAGTGTGGTAGGAAGTGTCTGAATAGTGCAATACATGGGAGTTTTGCTATGTGTTTCAAATGGTATTTTTTTTTTATATTATTTGTATTTGTCTCCTCCCGTACGGCCCCCATCTGACCGGCTCCCCTCGTCTCGCCCCGGAATTACTGGGGCTTACTTACACCCGTCCAGAAGAGGTGCCTGCAGAGAGTCGTGGTTGCCATCCTGCCACCGGTTCCTTTTTTCTTCTGTTTTTCTCCCATGTTCCCGAGGGCCCCAGGAGAAGGTCGCATGTGTGTGGAGGCACGCATGTGCCTTACAGCCCCAGTAATGGCCCTCCTCAGCCCGCCCCATTGGCCTATCACCTGACACCCTGCTTGCTCAGCCCCTCGGCCTCCACAAGGGGGCTGCTGTTAGTGAGGGATGCCATACCACCTCCCCGGAGAGGAGAGCTGCCTGTCGGCTGCTCCATCCAGCTCCGCTCTCCCCCCCCCGTGTTGACCTCCAGTGATACAGACTCGCTCCCGAACCTGGGTCGCCAGCGTGCCACGAGGTGAGACGTCCAGTGCCTCAGCCCACTGCACCACTGGGCCAGCAATCAAATAGTATTTTTGAGATAGAATATGGAGATTTAATAGAGTTTGTTTCATGTTAGGATGTGTTTTGCTATATTTGTAGATACGTCAGATTCTGAAGAGGACAGCTGTCTCACTCTATGATATTTGTTTGGAAGGGGGCCATGGTAGATGTTGACTGTCACTCTTTTATTGAATACACAGTGTGAGCCAAAGATTGCTTGCATTGTTGAGATGGTCGCAGTTTTGGAGATGCAGACTGTGGCAGGATTTTCTTGTTGGAGAAGTGAATTTTATTGAAAAGTTTCACCAGGAAAGGCACACTGAACAATATTAAATTGCTCGTCTTACAGTACTTCTTTTGAACTAGGTGCCTATCCATACTTCCTACCCCTCACACTATCCCCGGCTCATACTCTGTGCCATTCTGCCATTTTAAACAAAAAGTGAAGTCAGCAATTTTGTTGTCAAGTTCTTGCAAGGGTAGTTCTGTGAATTCAGTATTTGTACCTGTTTCTGTGAGAAAGGATGTAAACAGTCTTAAGTCACTTTGTGTTTTTAGGAAAGTGTTCCGGCTTTCCTGCTCACTGATGAACTGTTCTCTTTCATCTAGCTTTGAGATGTGGAACTTGACTGTCATACTGGATGAAAGTTGATACGGTCTCACAGGAAAAAATAAGTGTTGTAAGTACCGGTTTATTTTACGAACACCGTTTTTTTACTTTTTTTGTGGGGTGAGCTGCTAGTTTGGGTACCTGCAAAGGCGTTTGTGAGGAAACTTTTGTGGTCACTGTTATTGGAGCGCTGCGGTACAGTGTAAGCCAAGAGAAGAAGCAGGTGGCACGTGTTCACCGTTATAACCCATGGGTTATAACACAAATTGTAACCTGCTCCTTCCCATAGAAAAAAATGCTAGCCAGTTATTAAGTCTGGGCAAGAACTTCTGGTTCCACCTTGTGGGTAATGGCTGCTTAGAGATAGCACTCCCGTCTCCCTTGGGTTAAGAAACCATTCCAAACAAGCTCCACATCAGTAAACTGAGTAATTTCATTATCAAACGAATATCGGAACACATAGGTGGAATTTCTGGGGGAACCTGACTCACATAGGTGGCAAAATGGAGGACTTAGCAGATCGCTCAGCTAAGGAGGCCTCTCAGACATCATAACCATGTGACTCTCTACCTCGTGACTCTAAATGGGGGCCTGGTAAAAATTTCCTGAAAATTCAGAGCAGCAAAATCAAAAAAAAACTAAATTAGACTTAATTTATCAAGAAATCCTGACCTTTAGAGCTGAGATAAAGGAGATGTATGGTGAGCTCTGCTGGGACGTGGTACAGCTTGAGCAGCGCATAGACGACCAGGAGCGTCAGGGAACCGCTACCAAAAATAGAGTGGATGACTTCGAGCAGACCCTCCAGCAAATAAAAGACATTCAAGAACAGATATTAGACAGACAGGAGGATCAAGAGAATCATGAAAGGCACAAAAATATTCGCCTATATACTGCCTCCCAGAGAACTCAGAGGGCTCAAACATTAAAGAATTTATAGAGTCTTTACTCCACAACGCTTTGGAACTGCCCCCCTGATTTTGACCTGCATCTAGAAAGAGTACACCAGGCACTGGCTCCAAAGCCTACCTCATCTAAGGTCCCTCCATGATCTGTGATTCTTTGGTTTAACAGTTACTGCACCAAAGAACAGGTTCTTTTGACTGCTTGGAAGTGTCAGAAAATCTTTTATGGTCCAACTCGCATCTACTTCAACCACGGTTACGCTCCTAAAATGATGTGCCTTAGAAGAGCATATCTCCTTCTGCCACCTGTTCTTAAAGCGTCAGGGTATAAATTCACAACGTCATATCCTTCCCGTTTGGTTGTACAACTGCCCACCAGAAAAAAGGAGTTTGCTACTGCACAGAAGGGACATGTGGAACTCTCCAAAATGGGTCTACAATTTCCAGACCGAAGCTCAAGCTCACAGAACTCAGAATAACATCCGGCCAGATGGCAAACAGTACCTATGAAACAAAGAGAGAATGTTCAGAATGTGGCCACAGTTAAGACCGCTCTGGCTGCTTACAAGAGAGACTCTGGAATTAAAGACACCTGAAGGATTTTCCTTCGCATTTACTTGATCACTATTCAGGTTGATGGGAGCTTAGTATTGGGGGGGGCATCCCCCCTTAAATGGGGCTTCGGAGGCTTTACGACATGCAGGCCTGGCTCTAGGCTTGAGCAGGGTCCTCCCCAAGCTGATTGTCGGTCTGTGGTGGAGGAGAGCTTCTACTCTCCCTTCCCACCTACCTAGTTTTTACTATGTTATTGACTTACTATCTTACTAATATGGCTGGCAATGTTACTACATATTTGACTTTCTAGGAATTAAAAGGGAAGGAGCTATCTGAAATAATCTGTTTAATTAAAGTGAGATATAGCAGAAGTATAGCTGTGGGTTTCCCCAATTTTCATAACTGTACCTAGATTTGTTATTGTTTGGCCCGGGAGGGGGTACTGTGGTTCTGGGCTGCTAGATGCCACTGTGAGGCTTCTCCTCGAGTTTTTTCCACTTCCTTTTTCTGTTTTTCCCTTTTTTCTGGGAACAGCATGCTGTATCCCTGGAGGTCCCAGCCATACTGGGCATGGGATTACCTCCACAACAAGGGAAGGTTAGCACCTACTGGGAGGTATGCTGTTTGGATCCCTGAGGGTGCAGATATCCATCCCCACATTTGGAAGTCCCCAAGATTTACGAGTTACGAATCGATATATCCAGTTACAGCTGAATTTAATACGCTAGAAGCTATAAGGATGTATCACAAACTAAAATTTGTTTTGTATATATGGTTTCAAATGTTAAGCACTCAATGGTTAGAGTATAAGTTTAATGAAGTTCACTTTTTTATGAGGTACAACTTGGTTAATCCTAGGAATAATAATGTCACAATATTGAAATGTGACACATTTACATGGCAGTATAAAAACAGTAATGATGTTCCAAAGCAACTCAGGAAAGACTCCGGATGGGAATTCTTTAATTTGATTTGGTCCTTTAAGCCTTGCCTGCTATTTGGAGGAAGGGCGAAGTCATCTACTTATATTGCTATAAATTGTAATTTTTTGCAATGCAGACAGACTTAGCAAAAATAGTGTCACCGAACATAAATGGTATAAACCATCCAATCAAGAGAGCTAGACTCCAACAATATCTATGTTGGCTAAAAGCAGACTGCATATACCTGCAAGAGACTCATCTCTCAAAGAATGAACATGCTAAACTGGCGATGGGAGGCAGATATAAAGTATTCTCTTCCTCCAGTACCATGGCGAAAAGAAGTGGGGTAGCAGTTCTGATTCCCTCGTCTACACCGTTCAAGGTAGAGGAGAGTACTCTGACCAGAATGGGCATTTTATAATAGTACAGGGACATATGTTTGAGACAGAGGTCACACTGGCAAACATTTATCTTCCACCAGGTGCCCCCCCCCACTTAGACGCTTTATTAATAGGCTTTTGGAAATACAGAAAGGTATCATGTTGGTAGGAGGTGATTTTAATATCACCACTTCACCACGTTTGGATTCCTCAGCCCCAAAAGCACATAGGATTACCCCTACTCAGAAACTCCTTAAAGCACAAATTCAGCGATTAGGCCTCACAGATATCTGGTGCTCTTTATTTCCCTCATCAGAAGGTTACACCTATTTCTCCCCTAGGCACCACTCCTTCTCCAGAATTGATTATGTTTTCATTTCCACAGAGCACCTGGATAGAGTACAGGCTATTTCTCTGGCAGCACGGCAGCTTTCAGATCACGCCCTGCTTCTACTGAAGGTAGATTCAGGTAAAAAATTTAAAACATCCTTGTGGTGGCTGAATTTAGCTCTACATAAAGATACAGAATTAAAACTAAAATGGGGATCGGATTACTCAGCTTTTAAATGAAAATGCTAACCCTGATATGCCAGCTACCATTATTTGGGACACACTTAAAGCCATGCTGCATGAAGAAATTATATCTTATTCTTCCCATAAGAACAAACAGAGGGAATCTAGATACAAACAAGTACAGGTGACACTCCGAGACCTTCAGGAGAGATGTGCCCGAGGGAAGGGGGTGCCTCAGGAGGAGCTAAGAAGAGTACAATCGGAAATTCAAGGGATACTAGATTATAAGATACAGATACCCTTTTTATAACTCAAGAAGTTTTACCATGAGGGTGGCTCAAAAGATGCCAGAAATTTGGCCAAAAGAACTAGAGCTTATAGACTGTCAATGACCATAACAGGTATTAAAGACCCTCAAACGGGGAACCTACATTATAAGGGATCACAAATAACTAAAACATTCCAGGAATATTATGAGGCACTATATGTGGACCGGAATCCTCCATCAGAGGAGGTGATTCATCAGTTCTTGGTCCCGCTTACTTTCCCCAAACTGACAGAAGTACAGCAAGTCTCCCTGCTGAGCCCCATCTCAACCAGAGAACTTCAATTAGCCATCGGTAAATCCAAAACTTTAAAATGCCCTGGCCCAGATGGGTTTGGAGCCAAATGGTAACAAAACCTTTCAGGCTAAATTAACAACCAATGAAATAGGCCTTTTTGGAGGTACCGAGGGGAATGCCCCCTCCCCCCTCATGGTCCTATGCAGCCATTTTAGCTATCCTAAAACTGGGAAAAGACCCTCTATTGCCGGATTCATTTAGACCCATCTTAGTCCTAAATAGTGACTATAAATTTTTCATGTCAATTTGGTCGAGTTGGCTGGAGGTCATCCTACCGGGTCTGATCCATGCAGGCCAGGCTGGATTTCTCCGGATGAGGCAAACTGCTGATAATGTCCAAAGAACAATTGTAGATCAGTCAAAGACACCAGCAGCCCTGGTGAGTTTGGATGCCTAAAGGCCTTTGACAGGGTCTCTTGGAGATACCTGTGGGAGGTCTTGGCGGCCTTCGACTTCCAGAAAGATTTTATAGCTTGGCTGGAGCAAATCTATTCCTCACCAAAAGCCTATGTTAAGATCAACGGCGGTATCTCTACACTTATCTCCCTTGAGCGGGGCACTCGACAGGGATGTCCCCTCTCTCCACTCCGTTTTGCTTTATATATTGAACCCCTGGCTATGACCATCAGAAAATCAGTGAGGATTTCAGGAGTACATATAGGGAATCAAACCTGGAAACTAACTTTATATGCGGATGATACCCTACTTACAGTAACCTACCCAGAAACCTCCGTCCCAGTTATCTGGAATGTGCTAGATCAGTTTGCTAGGATTTACGGATATCAGACAAACCTTACCAAAACAGAAGTACTCACTTTTCATTTCTCCCTTCCCCCCGTATTTAAGAGCACAATTACCTCTTAGATGGAATAAGACTAAAATAAAATATCTAGGTACACAACCATCGCAACATATCTCTAATCTTATGCTGCTCAGCTATGAGCCCCTTACCCAGCAAATTGAACTAGACCTACATTGTTGGTCCCAACTCCGTTTACCATTATATACTAGAGTGGACTTAATAACATATGAACACTCTGCCTCGTTTGTTATATTTATTTTCAACAATCCCAGGATTTCCTTCACAGATATATTTTATCTCCTGGAATAGATCCCTTGCTAGATTCATTTGGGTGGGTAAAATACCAAGAATAAAGTGGTCAATATTGCAGCTTCCCAAAGGGAGGGGGGGACTGAATCTACCTCATCTCCAAAAATATGCTCAAGCCACAGTTTTGGCATGCATATTTAATTGGTGCAACCGGAATTATGACCTTACCTGGAAGGTTCTGGAAATAACTCTTAATCAACTCCATGACATCCCAGATTTGCTGTCCTCCATTAGAACTCCCCTCAACAGAGATCCGCCACTTTATATAGGAGCACAGTCCAACATAAAGGTCTGGTGCAACCTTAAAAACTATCCAGAATTGAAGTCAATTGTATCCCATCTGGACCCCCTCTGTTCGGTAGTTAAACCCCTTTCACCACAAGAGAAACAGTCATTGCAGACCTGGGCCAATAAAGGCCTCTCTTCAATTTACAAAATCACGGATTCAGGGGGTGTTATCCCTTTTATGAAACTACAGAACAGTTTTGAGCTCCCACCATGAGACCAAATGTATATACATGACTCAAGGAATCAATAGGACACAAGGCTATAAACATGGGCTTTTTACCTAAACCCCTCCCTTCACTTTTGCATCCTGCTATAACCACTAGAGAGGGACAAATCTGGCCACATTTTATAGGATTACTTTATAAGAGTCTCCAGGAATTATCTAGAGAGTCCACTAGAGGTATATTGGAGGCTTGGAGTAAGAGAGCACCCCCTGCCAGTCCAAATGGATGACTGGGAAAAATATACTAAACAATCTTTTGGCCTCTTGAATGCCCCCTACTGGCATGAGTTTACATGGAATGTCAGGAGCAGGTTTTTTAATACTCCTGCAAAACTGTCTAAATTCACTGCTACACATACTGGGGATTGTTGGAGAAGATGTGGGGAACAGTATGCAGGCCATACCCATATGTTTTGGTCCTGCCCAATTCTGAGAGTTTTCTGGCATAATGTCTCATCTGCCTTAACAGAATTAGTGGGAGAAGAAGCTGTCCTGACCCCAGAATTAGTATTTCTAATTATCCCACCAGAAAATATCTGTATTCAGAAAGGCTCTTTGCTGATTACCTATATTCTGGTTCCTAAAAAGAGTTATTACTAAGCATTGGGGCAGAGAGTCCCTCCCTACTCTCCAGGATTGGCATGGGGTGCTCAGACAGATATATATATTAGAAAGGTTGATTGCTAGATCAGTAGATAGGATGGATTCATTTGAACTGAGATGGAGAAAATGGGTATTTTATATTTCATCATTGGACCCCTCCTTTGTCCCCTGACCTCCCATTGTGATATGTCCCAGAAGGACACCAAGAAATGTTTTATTGCTATATGGACTCAGCATTTAATATATATGACAAGTTCTGTCTCTTACGGGAACTATGGACATTCTATAGGACTTTTACTTTGCATCAAAGCTCTGTTCATGATACTGGTTACCACCTATATCTGTCATTATGTACACTTTTACAGTCTGTATCCTAGGAAACTGTTCAGAGAAGATGACTTATTTATGTTAAGCATATACTACATGTATCATCTGCTGTACCTCAGTATTAATTTTTATCTGAACAATATTATAAATAAACAATTAAAAAAAAATTCTGGGCAAGAACAGGGACTTAACCATACAGCATACTGTTATTAATCTGGCACTTTAATGACTGTCCGACAATTTCAAAGTCAATTCAATATGCAAGCAATAACACACAATGAGGTGTGAGTTATCACCTGATAAGAGCACGCCCAGGTGTGTTATAAGGCATGAGGCACTTGTGCCGAGTGCCTTATGCACCTGGGCATGCTCTTATCAGGCAATAACCCACACCTCAGAGTGTGTTATTGCACTTATAAAATGGGTCCCTGGTAAAAAAGTGAATTTGAAAAAAAATGCAATGAAAATTTGCATAAAATTAGTAAAAAATGTGATATCGGGACAAAAAGGAAAAGGTAGTCTCTGTGTTGGAATGCAGCACAGCAGGTCACCCTCTCATTGTGTCTATAGTACCCAGCCAATAACTGTGTTTGTCTGCAGAACCCACCCAGACAAACTGCCAAAGCCATATTTTTATTTTATTTTTTTTAAATATGTTTCTTACTTTTCTACAAATAGTTTGGGTACAGGCATCGGGACCCAGTGCATAGAGGTTGGCTGATGTATTATCTGTGCATTTTGTTGCCCAACTGTGAAGATGCAGAGAGTATTTCTGTATATTATTTTATTTATTTAAACATTTGTTTTGTTAGAATCCCTTCCTTTGGTTTGATTTATGATAAACAGTTGGTTGACTGGGAGTGAGCACGTCTCTCAGCAGCTGCCATATATGGATGTTTCCAGGTTCGTATTTCTTAACGCCATAGCCAGACATTTGCCAGTTCAGATTTGTTAAAGTGAAAATGTTACATGTAGTATTTATTTTTGAAAAATAAAGTTTGTTCATTTTTTTTGTGGCAATAATGTGTTGGACGTTTAGTGGGCGGGGAGATGCCTCAGTGACGAGGAATGTTGTCATTGTGATCAATGCTGCAGATCGGAGGCGTCACCATAATGTGTGAAAAGAAAAGAAAATTAAGGTCAGAGTAACACTTTTTATTCACAGGAAAACAATAAAAAACACTTTGCTGTGGTGATGCAAAGTGTAGATGGTGCCGCAAGTAAGGGACATTGTTTTGTGGAATGGGGCACTGCTTGTGAAAGCAGTTTGAAGCTCAGGCAGGTTATTGATATTTCCCTGTGGTGAGTTCAGTCAGGGAAGAAAAGTGCCAGCTGGCATACATATCAGCTGATAAGGACACGGGTGAAAGGTCCTTTCAGCCAATCAGTTGAAGGGATTTTCTTGCCCCATTTTATAATCTAAAATAATCACTTTTTATGGCTGTGGGAGGAGCCTACAAGCCATCTTGCTGTCTGTAGCTGGAAAAATGGGATACTGCGGCACACATTTTTTGGAGTTTTCAGTGTATCCTTCCCCAACTGCAAATCAATTTATTTAATTAGTTTTTGTTGACCGGGTAAGCGTACTAGACAAATTCTGCCTGTTTTCAGGCACGACCAAGGGGAGGGGGATACAGATGAATGCCAACTGACTTTGAACTAGATTAAGCTGTTGGTGGTATTTTTAGTGAACATGCCAGTTAAATAAAATACTCCCTTGTGTCTGTTGAGTAGAATGATTACAACACTATTTTTTCAGCTTGTTTATTATTGCAGTGTGATTTGTTATTTTTGGAGACTAATAATTTATTGACATTATTATTACGTTCTTGGTCATCTCTCCCAATGCATGTTTGTTTGCAGCAATGATTTACTGTATTTTCTCTGAAGTGTTGATTTATGTTCACATGTCTCTAGAATTTCTTGATAGTATTATAGCCTTGTTACAAATGTACTGACACAGCATAGCCTGGTGGAGATGCAGTATCTCATATTCAGTGGGCCATATTTTTATCCATTTTGGCAATATACTGATACAGGATAGCTTTGCTGAGATGCAGTATCTCATTTTCAGGGGAGTCCTAATTTTACCCATTTTTACAATGTACTAATACAGGTTAGCCTGGCTAAGATGCAGTATCTCATTTTTAGTGGAGTCTTACATTTACCCATGTTTGACTTCCAACAGAGGATACAGCATCTAGCTGCAGAGTACTTTCAAATTACATTCTTGGTCATCTCTTCCAATGTGTGTATGTGTGTAGCAATGATTTACAGTATTTCCTCTGAAGAGCTGATTTATGTTAACCCTTTCAGTATCTAATTAGTGGCATTGGAACTCTCATAGTTTTATATTTGTAGGTAGGGTAAATGCTCAGCAGTTAATGTTTTAGGAGTTTTCAGAGGTTGCAAGGGGCATCATAGAGGATTACAAAGGAATCATAGTGGTGTCAACTGCAGTGCTACTAGACTGAACAAAGCATTTTCCTGTATTTTATATGTAAAACTGGGACAAAACTCCTGTACATTTTCCTGTATGCTCAAATCAATACATGTACGCATCTGACTTCATTATGCCTGTCAGTAACACCACTATAAAAAATGTTAAGGCTGTTTTATGTGTTCTTATTTATTTTAAATGGTAAACCCCACCTGCAACATATCACAGAGGATCTGGAAAAATGTTGGAATCTCTCAAGCTTTGCTCTCAAGGTTCTCATGTCCCCAGGACCTCTTGATGGTATTATAGCCTTGTTACAATGTATTGACACAGGATAGCCTGGCTGAGATGCAGTATCTCATATTCAGTGGGCTCATCCTTTTATCCATTTCGGCAATGTACTGACACAGGATAACTTTACCCATTTTTACAACGTACTGTTACAGGTTAGCCTGGCTGAGATGCAATATCTCATTTTCACTGGGGTCTTACTTTTACTCATGTTTACATTTGCATGCAATGTACTGACACAGAATAGCTTTGCTGAGATGCAGTATCTCATTTTCAGGGGAGTCCTAACTTTACCCACTTTTACAATGTACTGATACAGATTAGCCTGGCTGAGATGCAATGTCTCATTTTCACTGGGGTCTTACTTTTACTCATGTTTACATTTGCATGCAATGTACTGACACAGAATAGCTTTGCTGAGATGCAGTATCTCATTTTCAGGGGAGTCCTAACTTTACCCACTTTTACAATGTACTGATACAGATTAGCCTGGCTGAGATGCAATATCTCATTTTCACTGGGGTCTTACTTTTACTCATGTTTACATTTGCATGCAATGTACTGACACAGAATAGCTTTGCTGAGATGCAGTATCTCATTTTCAGGGGAGTCCTAACTTTACCCACTTTTACAATGTACTGATACAGATTAGCCTGGCTGAGATGCAATATCTCATTTTCACTGGGGTCTTACCTTTACCCATGTTTGCATCTGCATGCAATGTACTGACACAGAATAGCTTTGCTGAGATACTGACGGCTGCCCTGTGCAACATGGTGGTACTGACTTAAACTGAGCATATACAAGTATCATGCATATGCAGTCGTGCCAGCACTGCCATGTTATGCATGGTTGACTCCAGGGCAAACTACGCATGTGCAAGTATTACACATGCACAGTTCTGTAATCACTGCAGTATCAGTTACATCTGACTCCGGCATGGCAAGAGTACTGCAGAGTCTTTTCCATGCTCTTGCTGCTCCTGAAAGCTCTCCACAGCCATATCACCCCTCACCAGAGTTTGTTTAGTTATCTTCAGCTTAGAGATTTTACTTCCAAACCTAATATTGGCAATGGTCAACCCATTAACTCCCCCATTGAGGAACATTTAATCTCTGGTTCACCTTCTAAAAAAACTAATTTCTAGAATTTACTGTAATCTGTTAGTCCATACAGGAAAAATAATTAATAAATTTAAGGTTTAAGTGGGGAGACGGATATGGGTACCCCCCCCCCAGATGAAGTACAGTATGGCACGATTTTACACTTATACCATTTAAAGGTTTAATATCTTCTAAACTTCAACAGATACAGTATAATATTGTCCACTGAATGTATCACACCCCTGTGAAGCTTAATAAAATGAATGTGAATATCTTTCCTACCTGCTCGAGATGCGATACTATTCCAGCAACACTTATACATATGTTTATTAGCTGTACCAGAATTCATGATTTTTGGTTGGGTATTTTTTAAAACAATTACAAATGTTACAAGGATCAAGTCCAAAACTGATATTGAATTGATTCTGTTCGACCATTACACTTTCAGTTTTATTCCTACTTATGTTCAAAAATGTATTCACTTGGCTATGATTATGGCTAACAAAGCCATTTTGTTGAATTGGGAAAAATTCTTGACACATCGCTGTTCAGAATTGTCTAAACTTGATGATGGACTTGACAAAATCAGAAAAAAATACATTATTTGATCAGAAAATGAAAATCATAATGGGAGCAAATATGGAATCCTTTTAAGAGGTTTTATTTAGAAGAAAGGAAATTCATGATTTCAGTGTACTAGTTCTTTATCCTGTTCAGAAGGAGGACCCTTGACTTATATGGCTGGGATAGGCATGAGGGAAGGTAAGGATCATGCGTAGGGAGGATATGAGGGAGTGGGAGGGGCAGGGACATTAGCTGAAGCTGTGGACCCTGCAATATGAGCAGACTTAATAGACCAAATGGCCTTCTTTTGTTGGCTTCTTCATATGTTTGCATGTTCGTATAAAGGATATATAATGGGAATGAGTTAAATAAATGATTTATCAGCAAAAGAGCAGTGTGACCTCAGATAACCTCACAATTGGCATGAGCCATGAATGAGTTGCCTGAGGTCAAACTGCTCAAGTTTGCATAAATTATTTATTTAACTCATTCTCAATGCATATTCCAGTTATGCAATAGTGATGTATGGTGGTGGGGGGGGGGTCATTTTTTGTTTAGTTTTTGTTTTTATAATAAATCAGTGAGACTTTTTGTGCTCCTCTGTGTATTCTTATTTGAATTAGGGCAGGTTGCTATAGTGTCTAGCCTGGTTGCTAAGGATTCCATGTCATGACATTCAGAATGTGCATTGTGTTTGGTTGGTTGTGCCATGTGGGAGGTCCTGGAACTTTGCAAAACATGATGCTTCATTTCTCACTTAGTGAGAGTTTATGCTGAGAGGCAAGGCGCCATGATGCGAGCAAGTGGAAGGGACTGTGACTGCTCTGTGCATGATACTTTTGTGTGTGGCTTAGTAGTTAGTATTTTCTTTTAAATGTACATTCTTTTTTTTAAGTGTACGTGCAATTTACTTTGTAGAAGAAAAGTGGTAGTGAGAAAAGTGATGCTGTGGATGGGTGGGGTAGTGGGTGAGTGCCACTTATGCTTGAATGTATAAGAATGAATGTGAATGAAAGGATTCTCATTTGTACCTACCCTGAAGCCGGATTTATTTAAAATCAAAGTAGATGTATTTAAATTAATCAGAAAACTCAAATTGAAGTACTTCTTTGGGATGAAAAAACAAAAAGGAACACTGAGAAGAACAGATGAAGTGGAAATCCAAGAAGCTATACACATGGATGAGACATTTGTAGATTTATTGAACTTCCCAGACTCACTTGTTTCTACCTGGGAGGACACAGAGTGGGAGCTGAACCTGTTGGACAGCACAGATCTGACAGCACTACTAGAGGAAGCAGAAAATAAAAGTGATGCCTCAAATATAAAATCATTAGAACAAATTACATTTAAACCTAAATCGATATTTTGTCCACAGATTTTAAGTCCCACAATCTCAGTCTTTGAACAATGTGTACTGAATGAAATTACCAAACTGTTTGATAACCCCCTGCCTTCATATCCTAAAATTATGAATAGAAATTAATGGAATGCTCTAAGGGAACTTGAAAATTTACAAAATGTAGTTATCAAGAAATCTGACAAAGGTAACAATATAGTGCTTATGGATGAAGATTTGTATAAAAATAAATGCCTCGATTTGTTAAAAAATGACATAAACTACAAATGATTGAAATCAGACCCAACTACAAAATATCAGGCTAAACTTTGTGAGTTCTTGGAATGGGGTTCTGCCTGTGGGTGGCTAGCAAAAAAAGAAATGGAATTTATTAAAACAGACTATCCCATTAGTCCTACATTTTACATCCTACCAAAAATACATCAAAATGTAGAGGACCCTTCCCCCCCCAGGCAGACCCATCATTTCTGGAATAGGCTCACTGACTTACAATCTTAACACATTTATTGACAGCTTTCTTAAGCCTAAAGTGATTACTTTAGATTCCTATTTACATGACAGTACTGACTTATTAAACAAACTAAATAGTAAAATATGGGATGCAAACATGTGCTGGTTGACAATAAGTGTTAACAGTCTATATACATCTATACAACATAACCTTGGATTGGAGGCAATGGATTATTTTTGTAGGGACCAATATGTCATTTCTTCTCACTTTCTTCACTGGGCACTTAACTTTGCATTGACACATAATTACTTTATTTTCAATAAGGAGTTTTATTTACAGCTATGTGGCACGGTAATGGGGGCAACATTTGCCCCATCATATGCTAATTTATTTATGGGTCACTTTGAAGAAAAATATATTAAAGACCAAACAAAAAACAAGTTCTGGATTAATTTGGAAACATATTTCAGATTTATCGATGATATAATCATTATTTGGAAAGGGTAAGAAACTTTGATTCCTGAATTTATTGGTTACATGAATGCAAACAACATGGGACTGAAATTTACGCACCCTTGGGATAAGAAAACATTACATTTTTGGATCTTGAGTTAGAAGGAATAGTAGGTGAACCCATTATTAGCAAAGGCTTCAGAAAAGTAACTTCAGAAAATTGTATACTGCAGGCTAATAGTTCCCACCCATTTAAGATTAAAAAGAAACTGCTCAACAGAAAGATAATTTCTAAAACAGGCAACAGATTTAAACACCAGACTAAAAGAGAGAGGGTATCCTGAATCAGTATTAAATGAAACATCTACTAAAGTGGATAATTTAAACAGATATGTCTTGTTAAAACCTAAACATGAAAGAAATGCCCAGAACATTAATTTAAGTCAATCTGAAGAACAAACTACAGTAAAGTGCGGTTACATAAGACTTTACTGTAACAGTAGAGCTTTGAAGAATGTCTCTTGCAGTAAGTCATTACTTCTGGGAGTTCCCAGCAGGTGGCACTATCACATAGCAGCTTCTTCCAGCAGTCTTTCACCAGGGACCACCCACCATGACATCGTTCATGACATAATTTCCTGGTTCTGCATATAAAAGTGGGTGGTTCCTGGTATCCTCTGTTCCCCGCCAGGTTCAGCTCACAAAAGTGAGGGACCGAGGGAAACTGAGGTACCAATGAGTCCCAACCCTAAGTCTTATGATTTCCCTATTAGAGAAGGCAGGGGGACGGAGGGCGGGAAACTATTTACTGCAAGAGACATTCCTTGAAGATCTACTGTTACAGTAAAGTCTCATGTAACCACACTATCTTCTATGGAATGGTCTCTTGCAGTGTCATTACTTCTGGGAGATTCCCAAGCAGTTATGTCCCAATGGGGAGGACAATTATGATAGTATGCCTTGTTAAACAGTGTGGCCGAAGGCCATTCATCGTCTGGAGGCAATATCCAAGTTATAGTGCCTGGTAAAGGTATGGATGGTTGACCAGGTGGCTGCATTGCAAGTGTAGGTGATAGAAGCACCTTTAAAGCAAGCCGCAGTGGCCACTATGGCCCTAGTGGAGTGAGCTTGAACATGACCCGGTAAGGGTTTGTTGCATTTGTTATAACAGTAAGTTATGCAATGGGCTAGCCCAACATGATAGGGTATGTTTAGTGACCGGTAGGCCTTGATGACCCAGGGCAAAGGAGATGAAGAGTTGAGAAGTTTTCCGAGTATCTTTCATCCGATTCGTATAGTATCGTAGGATGCAGAGGACATCCATTGTATGTAAGAGATGCTCTCCAGAAGTGGAGTATTCTGGAAAAAAGACAGTAGTACCACAGTCTGAGTAAGGGTCTGTTCTGAGACCACTTTAAGGAGAAAGTATGGATTCGTGCAAAGCACAACCCTCTCCTTATGAAATATAAGGTAAGGTTCCCTGCACATGACAGCATGAAGCTCAGATATGCATGTTGCAGATGTAATAGCTACCAAAAATAACATTTTCCATGAAAGAAAATGAAGGTCGCAAATGGATGCAGGTTGAAATGGTTCTACTGTTAGTTTTTCTATCATAAAATTAAAATCCCATGGTGGAATGGGTCTGCGAATAGGAGGTTTCAAGTGCAATATGCCCTTTAAGAACATTTTGGCCAAATGGTATTGATATATTAAGTGGCCATCCAGTGATACATGGAAGGCAGAATGGCGGCCATGTGGACTTTAATGGAAGAGTAGCTGAGGTCCTCAGTGAATAATTTGGTCAAATAGTCTAGGATCCTTGTGAGTGGGCAAGAATATGGATCCAATGATTGAGATGCTGCCCAAATGGCAAAGCATTTCCATTTAGAATTGTATGTTTCTCTGGTTGCCGTCTTGCGGGCAGCGAGAAGGATGTCTGCAACCTTGTCAGATACTTGTAATCTATTTATGAGGGCGGCTTCGGGAGCCAGGCCCGAAACTGCAGACCTTTCAGGTTGTGGTGTCTCAAGGAGTCTTGGCATTGCATCAGAAAGTCTGGTCTGGGTGTCAATCTGACCAGAGTTGCTACTAGGAGCTGTTGTAGCTGGGGATGCCAGGTCTGTCGAGGCCATGTGTAGGCCAGTTCCCTCCGGAGTTTCAATAATATTTCGAGGAGTATTAGTGATGGAGGGAAGTCAGATAAGAAGGGTCTTGTCCAGGGTCAGGACAGGGCATCGATAAAGCTTCCCTTTATGTACTGGACAATGGAGAAGTATCTGAGGAGTATGTGGTCGACTGGGGATGCAAACAGATATGTTAGTGTGGTTCCCAAGTGTGGAAAGAGGTTGTGTAATCTCCAAGCTTGTGCCCTGAATTGTAGACTCGGGTGATCTATATTGAGACGGCCTCGGGGTTGTGTGGCTGTGAGAATTAAATTCTGTTGTAAGGTTAGAGTCCAAATCTTGATTGTTATTCTGCATGGAGAACTGGGATGGTATCCTTTATGTGTTCTGTTGGATCAACAGATGGCTCAGTAAGAGGTATGGATGGAGGGTATGTGCATGGCAACATCCAGCTTAATAGGTTGATGAAGTGTTGGGCAGTGGAGGCAGTCCACGTGCCATGAATCCGATATGGGCCTAGGTGTGCCCTTTAGTTTGTTAAAAATGCATTTGTTGTTAGAGTCTATTGACATGGTAGGCCCTGGTTGAGGTTGGAACAAAGCATTCACCACGGAAGGGCGCGAGGAGGGATCCAGATGTGATGGTCTGACTGACCCGTGCTGTGGTACCCTTGTTTTTAAAATGCCCTGTTTCAGACCTCTGGGTGTAAGGCAGAACGGTCCCGAAGTGTCTCCGAGGCCCAGTGGAGGAGACGGGGGGGGTGAGGCACTTGAAATCATTGAGAGGTAGTGGTACCAGCACCGCCAGAAGGATGGGCCCAGGTAGTTCTAGAGGTAGTGGATGTACCTCTTGCTGTCTGTCCTCTACCCCGAGAGGTACCTCTTTGGTTATAATAATTTCCTCTCATGTTAAAATATTTGTACTGGTTACGTTGTTCGTAGTACAGGCTTTGTACTGTGTGTAATTGTCTGCGTATGGCTTGTAGGTAATCCAGAATGGTTTGTGTTTCTGGACCAAACAGTTCATCACCTAAGAAAGGGGTGTTAGCCACCTTATGTTATATGTCAGGTGCAAGGCCGGAAACTTTAAGCCAGGCCAGATGGTGAATAGCAATGCCTGTGGCCGAAAGTTTGGCTGAAGTATCAACTATATCGTATCCCAACCTTAAAAGATGGCAGGAAAGGGATGAAAAAGTATTAATTATAGGTATCAGTTGCTCCTTTTCAGGAGAAGGAGGTACTTTGTCAATAATTTCGAAGGCAGAGTGCCTAAAGTACATTGATATTTCAGCATATGGCCCATATAGTTCAGTATCCGAATATTCAGGGTACTGGAGGCAAAAACTTTCTTTCCCATGTAGTGTTTATTAGTGTGATCATGGGCCACCGTGATAACCATTGAGTTGGCAGCCGGCATATTTGACAAATATTGATAGTCTAATGGGGCCTGATAGTCAGTCCGCTTTGCAGGGTAGAGCGGGGGCAGCTGTACATTGGTGCCAGGCCTCTGTGATTGCATTTTGATATGTAGAGATTAGTGGTGGTATAACCAGGAGTGGCTCCTTGTTGTAGAGAACCCCAGATTTCTTTTTGTATTTGCATCATCATATCTGTAAATGAGGGGTTATCAGGGGGTAAAGCAGCCCTGAAAGGTTGAGCCATGGCCTCGTCAAAAGAGGACGGTATAGAATAAGGAGAGTCTATCTCCTGGAAGTCCATGTCAGGAGATCCCTCATAATAAATATCCTCGTGTGGTTCATTATCTGCATAGTACTCCTTCATAGGTTCAGGAGGAGGTAAGGAGGGAGAGAGTTCCAGTTGTGGGGTGCCCTCTTTGGTGGAGGCAGAGACATAATCTGAGAGGAAGGAGGGTTATATGGATCAGGTGTATGATCAAACTCCAGAGATTGTAAAACTGTATTAATAATATGCTCTATATTGGGTACCTGCAAGGGTGGCAGGTCAATAGTGTTAGGTTGTGAGCCCATTGTAATTGGTGTAACTGATGGTAGTGGGCATTGCGGAGGGTTAATTTGTGCCTCCTGGTAATATAATCTTGGATTCTTTTGATGATGGGTTTCTCCCCTATATGATGAATGTGATGCATTCATGAGGGCAAAAGATACTGGTTTGACCCTTTTTCCCCATGAGGTGTGATCCTACGATCTGTGGTGAGGTGTCCCCATGAGTATATGCATTAGGAAATCAGACATCTTTATAGTGAAATTTAGGGCCCCTAGGGGCCGACGTCAAAGTAGTAGTCTCCACTGATGGAGAGAAAGTCTTTAAATGTGTTGTTTTATGGTGAAAAACATGATCTGTCGATGGTGGAATGAGGCCCGTCAATGGGGGAGCATGAAAAAGATGCTCCGTCGACGATAGAGGCACTCCCGTCGATGAGGGAGTTATGAATGCATGCTCTGTCAATGGGGGAAGCAGTTCCATTGATGAGGGAGTTAAATACATGTGCTCCATCGACAAGGAATGTAGCCCCATCAACGGGAAGTGTTCCCTAATAACCTCCGTCTATAGGAGAGTGTGCCTCGTTGACAAGGAATGTTGTGTAAATGTTGACATCATTGGGAGAGGTATCCTTGTCAATGGGGGAGTACAGAAATGATGCTCTGTCGATAGGGGAAGTACTACCATGTATGAGGAAGCTGTTTTTCTGTGCCCTGTTGACGATGAAGATAGAAAAAGGCTTGTCGTCGATGGGAGGGTATCCATTGTCGACTAGGAACGTCTCCTTGATGAGACAGCTTTTGTTAAGGTTGCCGTTGAAGTGTAGCATTTCAGGACTTGAGAGGAAGGATTTTCCTTGTTCTTTTTTGTTTTGGAAGACAACTCAGTGGATCTGAAGCCCTTGGTATGAGCCCCCGAGTCTTGTGTATGAAACCCAGGCATCTCAGGCTGTAGAAATGAAAGTTAAGTTCGTCGATGACTGCTTACACAGAAGATTGAGCTAGCTGCTGTGCGAGCTGAAGCCGGCAGGAAAGTGAACAGAGGATACCAGGAACCACCCACTTTTATATGCAGAACCAGGAAATGATGTCATGAACAATGTCATGTGTGGGGGGGGTCCCTGGTGAAAGACTGCTGGAAGAAGCTGCCGTATGATAGCGCCACCTGCTCGGAACTCCCAGAAGTAATGACTTACTGCAAGAGACCATTCCGTAGAAGATCATTTGTTACAAAGCATAATCCCCTAGCAGGCAGAGTGGGAAGTATAATATACAAATTTTGGCCTACATTATTTACAGACCCTGTTCTGAAAAAGGAAATTACTCCAACACCAAGAGTCACTTTTTCGAAGGGTAAAAACATTGGGGACAAAATCACTAACAGTCATTTTGTTGAAACAAAATCAGATCTTGATGAACCAAACTGGTTAAGGAAAAAAACAAAGGGTGTTTTCAAGTGTGGAAAATGTAACATTTGTAAATACATTCAAAGTGGTACAAGCTTTGAAAAAGATGGGAAGAATATTTAAAATAGATCAATTTATAACTTGTACAACACCATTTGTGGTGTATGTCTGCTGGTGTGACTGCCCAATGTATTATGTAAGAAAAGCCAGGGAGAGAAATGAAGAACACACTAGAGCCATAATAAATGGCAACATCTACAATGCTTTGGGAGCACACTTTTTGCAGACACATGGAAGTAAACCTGATTGTTTTAGATTCACTGTTTTGGAGCATGTTCCCAGACCATTAAGAGGAGGGAACAGACCTAATATTCTCTCCCAGAGAGAAACAAAGTGGATTTTGACTCTTGATTCAATTGTATCCTTTGGCTTAAATGACGAAGTAGTTTTCACCATACTTATAAATTCTTTTGAACTTGTGAAAATAAAATCTCTAATGGAATAAACCTGTGAAGTTTAGATATTTTGAACATGACTAGATTGATTAGGTTACTGATCTCATTATATATGTATATTGTCCTGTTTGACCTTTTGCAACTGTGATGACCTCCTTGGCTTTAAAATAAAAAAGTAAAATATTTTTCTGATCATATAGCAAATGTTTGGTGTGCAGTTATAGAGAAAATAGTAAATATATATATTTACTGGTTAGTGGACATAAACCACCACCAGTGATTGCCCAACAGCTCTGTAAACCTCATATGTGGTTTATGGAGCTCTGTAAACCATGGGCACTCCACCACCACTGAATCAGTTGTAAAAAAAAATGCTGGACAATCTCTCCTCATGCTGGATGTTCAGCAACACTAGGCAGTCACTCAGTGCGAGGAACGAGTTTGTCGTCAATGGCAAAAGTCCACTAAAAACCCAGCAGAATTAATTTTTACAAAAAACAAGTTTCTTTCTAAAAAAGAACCACTCTATTTACACTTCCAGAGAATGGCAACATCTTTCAGTTTACTCAATGCTAACAAAACTGCAAGGCAGCAATTAATTCAAGAGCAGGAAAATAAAAACACTACAGAAAAAACCAAAAAGCGATGTACAGCTCTTCATCAAGTTCCTTGAAGACGTGGGTGAGTCTGCAGAGTTTGTCACTTTGTCAATTATTTAAACACTCAAAACCCAGTAAATATAAAAAATAAAACATGGGAAAGTATGGTTTATGGGGATTTAATGCACCCCCTTGGTGTGTGATGCCCAGATAAACCCCTCAGTCTATGGGGCATCAAACACTGAGGGGGTACATAAAATCCACATAAACCACACTTCCCCATGCACTATTCTATATATAATAACTGGTTTCACTTTCTCCCTTAGAGAAACCCGTGGCATTATTTGTCATTATAAAGGAGTGTTTATAACGTCAAACACACGACGGGTTTCCCTCACTGTGCACATAAGCAACCTACAGCTCTTCCGGGTTTTCACCGCGCGTCACCAGATTGCTTCCTCAGTCGAAACCGCACTGCCACTATGTGTAGACAGTAAGTAACTCCTTAAAACAAAACCTTCTAACAAAATCACACAGTACAGTAAATGAAAAAAAACAAAAACAGGAAAACCTAAACTGCTGCAGAGCGACCGCGGACTTTGTTAACTGTCATCCACACTGCAGCCACACCAGACCATTTATTTTATATAATTGCTGTGGCAAGAAAGCAAAACCTACCCAGCAATTATATAAAATAAATTACAGGGTGGTGTGTGTGTAATGAGATTTTACACACACCCAAGGGGTTGGATGCCACATAAACCCCGAGAGCTTTTTTGTAAGGATCTTTTACTATAAAGTAAATTTTGTAAGCAATTCTGATAATTTCCCTGGTCACAGTGGACATTATTGTTCTTAGTGGTAGTGTTTGGTGTGTAGTTTTAGCTGTTATAGTATATTTCTGTGCTTTTTTTAAAAAAATATTCACTTTGAGTGAATTTTGCATTATTTGAACTTTTGCAAGTATGCTGACCTCCAGGGTTATAATAGATAACATTGTTCTTATAAATATGACTTGTACATAACTAAAACCAATATATTTTGCTATTGTTAAGAAATCCCCCCCAACACATTTTCCCTGTTATACTTAACATTATATTTTTTGGAGGAAATTAAATGACTTGCCCATGGGTCTTTCTCTACTAAATACAAGAGATATAAAATGCTTAGCTTTAACAGAAATACAATTTAAGAGTTAAAAAAAATGTTTTTTGCAGCTTTACTTATGGACTCAATTATAACAAAACACCTCCCTCCCCTTATTTCTCCAATTTTTCCTTTTTAATGATATTCACTATGGTGATGGAGTGGTCACTTTAACAATTAAGTTTATAAGGAGATAATTGTGTAGTGGTCTGAACCTGCCCCTAAGGAAGACCTGCTTGAGGGTTGAAGTGCAAGGCTGTTATTGTGGTTTCTCAAACTTGCCATAATAAACTTGTACTGGAGCACTTTGAACAAGCATTTGTCAATGCCGAATGTTGATTGCTTTGCTCCGTTGAGCTTGCTCACTCCCCCTCTCTCACTCGCTCGTTCCGGTTCTCCTGCCGCTGCAGGCTGCCCTTTTGTACTGGGCCCCTGCCTGTATTGCTGACTTTTTCTGCCCACAAAGAAATCTGCAGCAGTCCCAACAGAGTTCCGTTGAGCTCATTCACTTCCCCTCCCTCACTTGCTCATTCTGTTTCTCCCGGTGCTGCAGGCTACCCTTTTGTACTGGGCTCTTGCCTGCATTGGTGCCTTTTTCTGCCCACAAAGAAATCCGCAGTAGTCCCGACAGAACTCAATTGAGCTTGGTCACTCCCCTTCTCTTACTTGCCTGATCCTAATCAGTCCCAAACTCTGATTTCTGAAAGCGACTGCGGTATTCTGCGCCAGAAATGTGAAAACACATTTCAGCCAGGATGTGAAAAATGACAGCTGTACTGTTCATAAGGGGGTGTGGAAAAAATGCCAGTGTTGAAAATGTGGCGTGAAAATATTACTAATTTGTGAAGTTACAAGGGTGCGTGGAAACTGCGCAATGCACTCTCGTAACACAGTCATTTTAAGAGTTTAATCACAACATTTTCAACATAGGCATTTTAGGACCTCTGCTCCTGAAAAGTGTCACTATGATTTTCGTAATACATCCCAAACACTGATTTCCAGCAGCGCCCGTGCTATTCTGTGCCGGAAGTGCGAAAACACATTTCAGCCAGGATGTGAAAAATGACATCTGCACTGTTCATAAGGAGGTGCAGAAAAATGGCAATGTTGAAAATCTGGAGTGAAAATATTGCAAAGTTGCGAAGTTACAAGCATGCATTTCACCTGTGCAATGCACGCTCGTAACACACTCATTTTATGGACTTTCATCACAAAATTTTCAACATAGGCATTTTAGGACCTCTGCTCATGAACAGTGTCACTGTGATTTTCTTAATGTGTCCTGAACACTGGTTTCCCACAGTGACCGCGCTATTCTGTGCCGGAACTGCGAAAACACATTTTGGCCAGGATGTGAAAAATGACAGCTGTACTGTTCATAAGGAGGTGCATAAAAATAACAATGTTGAAAATCTGGAGTGAAAATATTGCAAATTGGTGAAGTTACGAATGTGCGTAGCAACTGCGCAATGCACGCTAGTAAAACAGTCATTTTTGGGATTTTTCCCACCAAATTTACAACACAGACTTTTTGAGAACCCACCTCATGAACACTGGCACTGTTGTTTCATTAATTGGTCCCAAAAGGTGATTCCACGCAGTGACTGCTAAATCATCTTTTGGGACCGATTAACACCATGACAGTGGCTGAATTCATGAGGAGGGGTCCAAAAGCCCCATGTAGAAAATTTGGTGCCAAAATTCCAAAAAATACCTGAGATATGCATCAAAGTTGAAAAAACCCTATTTATGCCATTATACAGCTTACTGGTATTTCCTCAGTTTGCGGTCGGCTTTGAAGAGTGCAGACGTATTCCCAGTCCACTGAAGATTATTGGGCCGGACTCCACAGGTAAGTATGGGGTGGGGAGGCAGGTGCACAGTGGGTGGGCATGAGTTATGGGAGGGGCAGGAGACGCAAGGGACCGTTTCTTTTTACAAGTTAAAAAATAAATAAATATTGCAGGACTTTTTTTTTTTTATAGTGGCATGTGGCACACTGGGGTGGGCCCCCAGCATGCCAATGGAGTGTTTTTAGTGGAGGCACTGTCGGCAACAGGGTTTGGGCACCCTTCGGCACACAAAGGGGGGCAAGAGCCGAGGGGATTGGGCACCCCTCGGCACAAATCTACTGGGTTTTTTGGGGCATTATGCCAATGGGGAGTGGGCTCCCTGCTGGCAAATCAAACTGGGAGAGGAGACATAATGCCAACAGGGAATGGGCTCCCCTGTCGGCAACTTTAACTAGGAGGGACTGGAAGCCGTGAAGTGCTTGTGGCCTCTGTGGAGGCCTAAAGAAACACTGTTTGGGGAGCACATGCTGCCGAGGGATTAGGCACCCTTCAGCAGTGGGGTGCTTAACATTGTTTCTGAACATGGCAGCAAGCTGCCGCCATGTTCACAAACAATATCACAGTAGCAAGGTTCCGCCCAGCAATGACGGGTCGCTCCCTCATTGCAGCAGAATGGCTTACGCTGCAATGACGAGGTGGCCCCTGATTGCAGCGGCTGAAATCTTTCAAGGTTGTGGCACGCTGGCTGAACTAGCATCAGCAGCAGCGTGCCACCCCATTGGGAACAGTGGGCCAAGCCTCCAAAGGCTGTTGGGGCATTGGCCACAACAGTGCCATGCCTCCGCAACGTGCTTCTGCAGCAAACTGCTGCAATATGTTTCTTGCACATGTGCACAATCAACATAAAAAGGAGTTTGTGTGCAGATTTTTTTTCTCACGTATTTATTAAGCTGGCTGCTTTATTTCCTGCACTGCCACACATCTATTGCACACCTTTTTGTTTATTTTTGTTATGCTTGAATGTGTCTGTTGTCAGGGGGAGATGTTCTACCTCTGGAGTTAAGTGAGTGGTCAGGTAGGACTGAAACTGAGGGTGGAGTACAGATCACAACAGATAACAGAACAGTAAATGTTAGTTTTGTGTTCCGAGGAGGACTTAGTGGGATGCTACAGTTGGATACTTTTCATTTGTTACGGTAGTGTTTGGATTTTGCAGCTTTCAAGTGGGTGGCCTAGCAGTGGAATTAGCAGTTGGGGAAGGAAACCAGAGACAAGAAAAGCTGAAGAGTAAATTAAAAAAATATTGATTTTATTTGAAAAGTGGGAGGCTTACAAGAAGGAGTTAAGGCTACACAGTAGTAATTCAAAGTGTTGCTGTATAGAGATGTACAGCATAAATAAATGTGCAAGTGTTATACTGTAGTGTACTGTACTGTATTGCAGTGTAAAAGTGAGAGCTGGGGAGTAGTGTTGGCTGGAGAGGTTTGATTGATAGTTAGCATTTATACAACATATGTGTGATAAATTTGGAGGGTTCCAAAATTTATCACACATATGTGGAAATAAATGAATTTATCACATGGCTTTTGAGGCCATGCCTATTGTGTAAATACAGACATACTGTATATGTACAGTGGCTGATGTATTTAGCTAGCATTTGTTTCTAGGTTGATCAGGTTAGATATTGACTTAAGCTCCCTGATTATAGGGGGAAACCATAAACTATCTTTAAGGCAACAGTCTTTGGTACATCTGTCTACTTCATCAATGGAGACTTTGCAGGCCATTTTCCAGGACTGTCACTTGCTGATGGCCAAGAACTTTCAAGGATTTTTGCAGATGGACATGGCCAAGGATAACAGTCATCATATGAGAAGATATGAAAAATTTTTCTTTGGTTATTTTGATACAACATGGAATAGTTTGTTTATGCATTGGATGTTTGTATGTCTTGGGATCTGTTGACCTTGGATGGGTGTGAGCCTGTCCTGGTTTGCAGGTGCTATGGTTAGTACTTATTTCATCTCAAGGAATCCTTGAGAAAGTTGCCAACCAGCCTGTGGTGGATTCCCCCGAAGTCATCGAATGAGATCCTGGTGGGAGTGATCTTGAAGCAGTAACAAAGCAGAAGATAGCAAAAGACATGCACCCCTGAGATGACAGGTGAGATGCAAACAGAGAGCAAAGATGCCAGACAAGGTAAGAGACTTGTTTCCATGTTGTTACTGGTGTGTGTGGGGTGGGGGGACCTGGGCAAATGGGCTTTATATTGGAAACAGTAATGAATGTTCAATTTGTTTTAACAGGACTAAGAAATGTAAATATTGTAGAAAACTGCTTAATAAAAAAAACAGCTGTTTTTCTTTCGTAAGAGTCCCAGTTATCTTACTTTACCTGGTTTGATAATCTTTATCATTTTCTTCCACACAAAATACTGCAGGGGGAATCGGAATTCACTTGTATTAAATCCTTGGGAAGTGGCTGGAGTTTTCTGAACAGTTTCTTCACATCTGCAAATGGGAACATTGTTATCCATGAGTTCTCTTTTCACATTTGATAATTTTTGATATGTATAATACTGACAAAAAAGATACAAACAAAACACTACCACACCTCTTCAGGGCTTCTTTGACAACCTGAAGAAAGGAAACAAACACACTAAATTAGGTTATTTATATACTGTATGTATTCACATATCAACCGATTTATTTTTAAATTGGTGCCTGGGAAAGTTACTCTGAGCCAATCAGAGCAGATGGCAGCATGGCTTCACCATCACTGTATGGCTCTCATACAAAATGCTGTGGCAAGCAGGATAAAAGTCCAGGAAAAACTTAATTTTGGATGCCAGCACCCTGATGTGAGTGCCCCTCCCCAAGAACAGCCGAATGTTTTTACGCTAACAATGTGCTTTCTCAAAGTGATGGTGAAGTCATGCTGCATTCTGCTCTGAATGATTACACCCATACATTTGGCTCCATCTACTTTGCTTTAGCCACCTGTATGTTTTGGACTCTGAGCCAGTGCTCATTTCCAGGTGTGACTGGGGGGGGGCGGTATACATGGGAGACAAAGTGCAGAAGCCCAGAACACAATAGGGAAAAGGAGGAATGTGCAATGCCCAAAAATACAGGTAAATAAATGTTACCAGTCCAAACTGCCAGTCCCAGGCCAATGTGCCAATGGTGCAAAAGGAGCGCACAGTGCAAATAACAGGCAAATACAGCTGGGGACAAAATACAATATGCTACAAAGGCAAAATGCCAGGTGACAAAGGGGAAAGGCAATTGGGGAGAAGGGGGTGAACTAAGGTGAACTAATGTAAGAGGATTAGTGAAAGGATGTTGGGGACATCAAGCACTGGACTGCTTTTAACAGGGAGGAGGAGTCATAAAAAGGGGGCGCAGAAGAAACATAGGCCAGAAAAGCATGTGGGAGAGAAGGAGGAAAGGAGGGGAAGGTGGAAATTTAGGGGAGGAAGGGAAAGATGTAAGGTGGGGAACAGCAGGATGTCAGGAACAGGCACAGGAAGGAGTGGTCCTGTAGGAACTGCTTAAAAAGAGAGGTTCAGTTCTTTATTTACTCAACCATGGGTCATTACAAGATGATAAACGTAATTAAAAGCCCATAAACTTTTTATTTACATTCATATACAGTATGAATACATATTGACATGGTATCAAATGTAGAAGCATCAGACATTTTATAGCTTTAAGCATGGGTTTACAACATATTTTTACTTTCATACTGGCTGCACTGAAAATGATATGGAACAAATTTTCTTCATGACCTTTTCTACAAAAACATCCTAAATCCCTTGCGAATTCATAATTTCTAGGAAAATATAAGTTCAACACATTTCAAAACTATAGACTTAAATCTTATATGAGTAATAGGAGACATCTTTCCTTGGATTCTAAGGGTTATAACAGGTAAGGTTCACAATGCTGCCAGATATTATGAGCTGCATACAGTGGGGACAATCTAGACAGTCTGATGGACATGCAGTCTCTTTTTATATCATTTGAAAATATAACATCTTTAAAGTAGCTCTTGAAACTGGCAGAAATGAGAATGCCATTCAAAAAATGTTTCCACAAGTTTGAAATTGTCGTCATTTCCAATCTGTTTTGTAACATGTCTAACCAAGGTGAAGTTCAAGACAGTTTTACACAGCTTTCCTAATAATCAACCCTTAAGCTAAGAATTTTGATCATTGTTCAAGATACTTAACCAATACAAGTTTAGCCGGAGCTTAACTTAAACGTCGACATGGACTTTTTCAAGTTCAGCTCTAATATGTTTTTCTGGCCATGATTTGCTTACTTTTAGTACTGACCAATAAAACAATGAGAAGGGGACTTCAATGAAATGGGAACAACTGCACCATGGAGTATTATAGAATTAAGTTTGGCTTCACCAACCTGTAAGACTTGGGAAACAGTTACGCTGCCATAGAAACACAGAAACGGGTACATCAGCGAAAGAAGGAACGTCAGACAGGGGAGTTGTTAGACTTAGAGGGGAGGAAGGGGAGTGTAAGGAGGAAGACATGGATAAGACAGAAATACTGAATAAATACTTCTTTCAGTATTCATGGAAGAAGTGGAGGGACAGGAACCACAGCCAAGCAAAAGATGCTGGGGGGTGTGGACAACAGTCCATTCACAAGGGAAAAAGTCCTGCAGGAGTTCACTAAATTGAAGGTGGACAAAGTGATGGGGCCAGATAGCATACACCTGAGGATATTAAGGGAACTGCAAAGAGAACTAGCAGAGCCTCTAGCAGCCCTGTTCACTGAGTCACTCAAGAAAGGAGTAGTTCCAGAGGAATGGAGGAGGGTGCATGTGGTCCCTCTACACAAATCCAGCAGTAGGGAGGAGGTACGGAACTAGTCAGCCTCACCTCAGTAGTGGGGAAGATCATGGAGGCACTGCTTAAGGAAAGGATAGTGGACATCTAGAAGCCACTGGTGCTCAGGACCCAGTCAGCATGAATTCACAGTGGGTAGGTCATGTCAGATGAATCTGATAGATTTCTTTGACTTGGCGACGAAGGAAGTAAATCGGGGGGGGGGGCGCGGATGTTGTCTACCTTGATTTCAGCAAAACCTTTGACACTGTCCCACATAAGAGGCTGGTTAATAAGTTGGGTATTCTGGGCATGGGAAACAAGGTGGTAAACTGGGTTAGGAACTGGCTGATGGGCAGGAGATAGAGGGTGGTGGTAAATGGAGTACATTCAGGGAGAGGGGGGTTACCAGTGGGGTATCTCAGAGATCAGCCCTTGGGCCAGTCCTGTTCAATGTCTTCATCAGTGACATTGCAGAGGAGCTGGAAGGAAAGGTCTACCTGTTTGCAGATGATGCCAAGATCTGTAACAGGGTGAATACTCCAGAAGGGGTGGAGAAAATGTGGAAGGACCTGGAGAAGCTTGAGAAATGGTCCGAGGAGTGACAACTGAGGTTTAATTCTAAGAAGTGAAAAACTATGCACATGGGGCATAGAAACCCTGGGGAGAGCTACAGGATGGGGGAGTTACTGACAGTCACCAAGGAAGAAAGGGACCTGGGGGTTATTATTTTAGATGACCTAAAAATGTCAAAGCAGAGTACGAAGGCAGCAGGGAGGGCCAGTGGCATGCTGGGGTGCATAGGCAGGCGTATCACCAGCAGAAGGTGAGAGGTACTGATGCTGTTATACAAAACCCTGATCAGACCTCACATGAAGGACTGTGTGCAGTCTGGAGGCCACACCTTCAAAAGGACATTAATAGACTGGAGGCGGTCCAGAGAAAGGTGACTAAGATGGTACATGGCTTGCACCACACTTACAAGGAGAGATTAAGGGACCTCAATACGTACTCTCTGGAGGATAGGAGGGAGAGATGGGACATAATAGAAACATTTAAGTACCTCAATGGCATAAACAAGGTGCGGGGGAGGAATAGAAACATAGAAGTTGATGGCAGATAAGGACCGCAAGGCCCATCCAGTCTGACCATTTCTTTTTCTACCTTATAAATGTGCCATCGGCCTTTGCTCTGTCAATGGCCTATCTATTCATACTCATCTGTATTGCTCCCTTACGAGTGGCCTTGATGGAAGAGGGATGTCTGGATATTGTGGCAGGCACAGAAACATGCGCATGAAGAACCAGCCTGACTGACAAGTCAACATACCAGGACACACAACCCACAGGAGGGCAGGGAGGGTAAAAAGAGGAGGCAGAGTAGCTTCTATGTGAGGGAAGGATCAAAGCAACAGAACTAAAGAGTAAACAGGGAGCAGATGAGGCACTCTGGGTCACCCTGGAGACTGGAAATAGCACCACAATCCGCATGGGGGTTCTATACAGACCCCCATCTCAGGGGGAGGGAATGGACAAGAAAATGTTAGAAGGCATCCTTAGAATGGCAGAAAAGGGGGAGATATTGTTGATGGGGGATCTGAATATGCCAGATGTTAACTGGAGCACCTTTGCTGCAGGCACATCCAAGAGCAGGGTCATTCTTGATGCCCTACAAGGGGCATGCCTCAGACAGCTAGTATTGGAACCCACTTGGGAGGGAGCAGTCTTAGACCTGGTACTCTCAGACAGGGATGGAGAAAGAATCTCAGATTTAGAAGTGGGTAGCCATCTGGGAACAAGCGACCACCAAACTGTGGTTCACGATAAACACAGCCATAGAGTCAAGCCATACAAAAGCAAGAGTATTGGACTTTAGGAGGGCTGACTTTGGGAAAATGAGAGAGTGCCTCAGAAAAGCACTAGCAAACAGGCAAGAAGGAGGGGTGGAGGAACAATGGGGAGTAATCAAAAGAGCCATCACAGAGGCAACAAGCCTTTGTGTGAAGCAAATCAACAAAACACAATGAAGGAAAAAATGCTATGGTTCTCAAAAGAGGTGGCAGGGAAGGTTAAGGAGAAAAGGATAGCATTCAGGAAATATAAGGAAACACAGAAGGAGCAGGACAGAGAACTTTATCAGTTAAAGCAGAAAGAGGCTGGGAAGGCAGTCAGAATAGCAAAGGCCCAAACCGAGGTAAGGATAGCCAATTCTGTTAAGAAGGGGGATAAGGCCTTTATAGGTAACATTAGGGAGTGAAGAAAGACCAAAGGAGGATACTGAAGCTTAATAAAGGGGACTGAATGGGGCAGAGGGTGACAGTGAAAAAGCAGGGATACTGAACGAATATTTCTGCTCAGTATTCAGAAAGGAAGAGGAGGGGAAGGTACCTAAACCAAACAAGAGAAACACTCTGAAGATGGGGGTCGATACCAGTCCATTCACAGAAGAAAGGGTTCTGCAAGAACAAGTAAAATTGAAAGTGGACAAAGCAATGGGGCCTGATAGGATTCACCCAAGAATCCTAAAAGAACTAAGAGTAGAACTAGTGACACCGCTGACTACTCTGTTTAACAAATCATGGGAGGATGGGGTGGTACCTGAGGACTAGAGGGAGGGCAGATGTGATTCCTCTTCACAAAGTGAGAGCAGGACAGAAGCAGGAAACTACAGACCAGTTAGTTTGACCTCAGTGGTAGGGAAAATGATGGAATCACTTCTGAAGGAAAGAATTGTTGAGTACCTAGAGGCCAGTGGGGCACAGGACCCAAGGCAGCATGGATTCACAGTGGGAAGATTGTGTCAGATGAATCTAATAGATTTCTTTGACTGGGTGACCAAAGTAGTAGACCAGGAAGGGGCTGTGACATGGCCTACCTAGATTTTAGCAAGGCATTTGATACAGTCCCACACAAAAGATTAATAAACAGTTAGTCAGCCTGGAGTGGGTCCCAAGGGTGGTAGCCTGGATAAAAAAATTGGCTGAGACGAGGACGCAAAGGGTAGTAAACGGAGTCCACAGGAAGAAAGGAGGGTTACTAGCGGGCACCGCAGGTTCAGTACTGGACCGGTCCTTTTAATGTCTGTATAAGTGACATTGCAGAGAACTGGAAGGAAAAGTATGTCTCTTTGCAGGCGACAAAGATCTGCAACAGGGTTGATACGCAAGATGGAGTGGAAAGGATGAGAAGGGACTTGGCAAGGTTGGAGGAATGGTCAAATGTATGGCAGCTTAGATTCAATGCAAATAAGTACAAGGTAATGCACCTGGGAAACAAAAACCCAGGGGAAGAGTACACAATGGGGGGGTGAGATACTGACAACAATAAAAATGGAAAGGGACCTGGGGATAATTATATCCGATGACCTAGAGGTGGGCAAGCAATGTGAGAAGGTAGTAAGGAAGGCTGGGGGGATACTGGGATGCATAAAGAAAGGCATCAACAGTAGAAAATAGGAAGTTGTTATCCCTCTGTACAGACAGTTGGTGAGACCCCATCTGGAGTACTGTGTGCAGTTCTGGAGATCCCATCTCCGCAAAGACATAGACAGAGTGGAGGCTGTCAGAGGAGAGCAACAAAATGGTGCAGGGTCTGCACCAGAAGACATATGAAGAGAGACTAAAGGAGCTTAATATGTATACCCTTGAGGAAAAAAGGAGGGGGACATGATAGAAACTTTCAAGTACCTCAAGGAATCAACAAAGTCCAAGAGGGTAGTATCTTTCAGAAAAGAGATGTGCAAGAACAAAGAGCACAATTTAAGATAGAGGGGACAGCTCGGACGTAATGAGGAGGAAGTACTTTTCACAGAGGGTTGTGGATGCATGGAACAGCCTTCCTGAGGAGGTTGTGGAGTAAAGAACAGTGGAAATTCAGAATGCATGGGACAGACATAAGGCAGTCCTAGTGGGGGTAGAGGAAGTAGGCTGTTGGTTAACTAGGATCTGCAGCTTATCTGTTAGGTAGGAAAATGGGCAGACTAGGTGGGCCAAGCGGTCCTTATAATACGCCAAATTCTATGTTTCTATATTTCTTATGCCTATCCCCTGACTGTTTGAAGCCCTGCACTGTATTCATATCCACCACTTCCTGAGGTAGGCTGTTCCATGCATCCACCACCCTTTCTGTGAAAAAGAACTTCCTCACATTATCCCTTAATCGGTATCCCTCTAATCTCATGCTGTGTCCTCTTGTCCTGCTATTTTTCTTATATTGAAACATGTTAGACTCTTTCACCTTGTTAATGCCCTTAAGGTGTTTGAATGTTTCGATCATATCACCTCTCTCCTCCTTTGGTCTAGGGTATACATATCGAGCTCCATTAATCTGTCCTCATATGTTTTCTGATGCAGTCCCTGCACCATTTTGGTTGCCCTTTCTGGACTGCCTCATTTGGTTAATGTCCTTGTGAAGGTGTGGCCTCCAGTACTGCATGCAGTACTCCAGATGGGGCCTAACCAGTGTCTTGTAAAGAGGGATTATTACCTCCCTCTTCCGATTTGTGATACCCCTACTAATACACCCTAACATCCCCTAGCCTTACCTACTGCTTTAGTGGTCTGCTTGGATGATTTCAGGTCATCGGTGATGATGATGCCCAAGTCTCTTTCTTCTCTTGTGACTGCCAGCAACTCCCTCCAGCCTATGAGGCTTCAGGGTTTCTCTCCTATGTGCATGATCTTGCACTTCTTTGCATTAAACCCCAGTTGCCACTCTTCCAACCATTTTTAGGTTTATCCAGATCTCTTCTCATTCTGCCCACCCCATCTGGATCATCTACTCTGTTGCAGATCTTGGTGTCATCTGCAAACAGACAAATCTTTCCCTCCAGTCCATCTGCAATGTCACTGATGAAGATATTGAAGAGGACTGGCCCCAGGACTGATCCCTGAGGTACTCCACTTGTGACTTGCATCTCTTCTGACTGTATACTGTTTACCACCACTCTATGTTTTCTGCCTTCAACCAGTTTGCCACCCAGTTGACCAACTTCTGACCCACCCTGAGCCTACCCAGCTTATTAATCAATCTTCTATTTGAAATAGTATCGAAAGATTTGCTGAAGTCAAGGTAGGCAACATGAACTGCTCCCTTGGTCCACCACTCTGTTACCCAGTCAAAGAAATCTATGATTAGTTTGACAGGATTCCTTCCTTTGTAAACCCATGCTCTCTTGGATCCTGTGCTCTTATGGATTCCAGTTGTTACTTCTATCTTTTTCCTTAAGGAGTGTCTCCATAATCTTGCCCACTACTGAAGTAAGACTGACTGGTCTGTAGTTTCCTGCTTCCTCCCTGCTACCACTCTTGTGGAGCAGGATCACATAAGCCCTTCTCTAGTCTTCTGGGACTGCTTCTGTGCTCAGAGACTCACTAAACAATTCTGATAATGGCTCTGCTAGTTCCACCCTTAGCTCCTTTAGTACCCTGGGATGTATGCCATCAGGTCTCATTGCCTTGTCCACCCAGAGATTATCAAGCTCTTGTAGGACCCTTTCTTTTGTGAAGGGACTAGTGCTCACCTCCCTCCCCCCTGTGTCCATGGTGCTGAGCTGTGGGCCCTGCCCTACCTTTTCTTCAGTAAATACTGAGCAGAAGTATCTATTTAGGATAGATGCTTTTAAATGGTCCTCCTCCTCACATGCTCCCTTATCTCCTTTGATCTTAGCAATGCCCCCTCTGGACTTTCTCCTTTCACTAATGTATCTATAGAAAGTCTTGTCACCTTCTTTTACTGTTTGACATATTCCAATAAAGGAGGAGTGCAGGAATGAGGGGGCATGACATGAAATTAGAAGGTGACAGATTAAGAGGGAGCATGAGGAATTTTTTCTTCACAGAGAGGTTGGTGGATGCATGGAATAGTTTGCCACAGGAGGTGGTGGGAGCAAGCACTGTGGTTTGATTCAAACATGCCTGGAACATGCATAGGGAAACCACAGAGGTAAAGCAAGGGGAGGATCAAAAACCGTAATCAAGTACAGGGCTTATGGGCAGACTGGATGGGGCCTTACAGTCCTTATCTGCAGACAATTTCTTTGTGTCTATGTAACATAGACTCTATTGGCAGATAAGGACAGCTTGGCTCATCCAGTCAGCCCATTTTGTCTCTGCCTATACTGCCGCCGCAGACCCTAACTGCTCTCATTTTACTTCCTCCCCACTTTCTTACCAAGATTCCTTTGTGCCTATCCCATACAAGCTTGAAGCCCACCACTGTTTTTTCCATCACCACCTCCACTAGAAGACAATTCCAGTCATTTACCACTTTTTCAGTGAAGAAACATAGTACTTCCTTATATCCTTCCAAAATGTCCCCTCTTCTAGATCAGTTGCATGCCCCCTTGTGATAAAGAGTATTAAATGTTAAAATTGCTCATGTAGGTTGCCTGTCCTTACTTATGTGAGATTTAAGATGCTTAGACCATTTGCCATTTTCTGTAATGGACACTCTGAACTTAGTATTCACATACCATTATCAGTTTAATGTTAATATAAAAAGCACACTTTTCCCCACTATAAACTAAGACTTTTATTTTATCAAAATTCAAAAAAAAAAAAGAGGTAGGAGGGCAACAGACTCATGTAAACAGGAAGTTCATTACAAAGTGTAGGGAGAAGGACTGAAAAAGTAGTTTGACGAGTAGATGTTCTGTAGCAGAGGATGTGAAGGGTGCATGAGTCAGAGGACTGGAAAATATAGGAAGAAGGGACAGATACATAGAGGAGGAAGGAGAAGTAGGGAGGAAAGACAAGGCAAGGCAAAATTTATTTAAAAAGATGCCCAATCCCAGAGGCTCTGGGCGCCATACAAACAAATGAGTACAAAGTTGAAAGCAAGATAGAAAGCAAAGGGAAAAATATATGAACATAAGAATAATTTTATTTATTTATTTAGATCTAGGATGACAATACCTTTGAGTCGAGGCTCTTTTACAAAGGGTTCCACGTCAGTGTGTGCAACAGTCATCATTTTAGTTACAAACATAACGCCACTGACTTACAGACATGTAATAACCAGTACAAAGACTTGAGCTATGAGCAAGACAAGGGAGGAGTGGGGTCGATGGGGAGAAGAAGGTAGGAGATCGAGGGGGTAGGAGGTGCAGGGGTAAGGGGGAGTATGGGAGGTGGGTGGGGGCAGGGTCAGGAGTGGAGATATGGGGAGGTGGGCAAGGGTGGGAGACAGTGCAGCCAGGGGGCCTTGTCGAGGGAATATGCCAGGTAAGGTGCTAGGGGTGCAAAGATCTGATTGTAAGTGCTGGGTGCTGGGGCATGCAGCTGGAATGCGTGGAAATTTTAAGATGGGCAATCGCGAGGATACAAGCAGTGAGAGGCGAGCTTGACTTGAAAAGACCGAGTGTTGAGCGGTCACTATGTCGCTCAAAGAGAGTTGAGCCAGTTGGATGCCCGATAGGCAAATGATCTTTGTCCTTGTCGTACGACATCGTGGGATATGTAGTAGATGGAATTGGATCTCCTTGTAGTGACATTCCTATGTCTAGGCTTAGGAGGGCACAGACACCAGGTGGGTAAGTCTCATTATGATTTTCTTGGCCGTGATGCAGGTTTGGTATTTTATGCTTGTCCAGTTGAAGCCATCCAGATTGGGATTAAAGGTCACAAGTGTGGGTATGGCAATGTGAGCCAGTGATGAGATGACAGGCCTTATTCAGGGAGGTCGCGATACGTTTGAGAGCAGTGGTAGTTGCAGACCCATATATGATAAGACCATAGTCTATGATGCTGATAATGGAGCTTTGGATGGCCACTGATAGTGCTTCTGGGGTTAGAGTATTTCCATTGCCGGAATAATATGCCTAACCTCGCATTGACAGACTTTACAGACATTGCTAATATGGACAGTGTGAGAGAGGTGGGGATCAAGGGTGATGCCAAGGTACTTGAACGATTGTGTTTGCTCTAGGATGGCTCCTGTTCGCTGCAATGGAGGTGGAGTTTGTTTGTTTTGTTGTGGGGCTGCAAAAGACCATAGACTTGTTTTTTTCTGATTGAGAAGCAGTTTATGATTTAGGAACCAGGATTCATGGAGGAGAAGGCCCGCTGAAGTTTATTTTGTAATTGGTTTGGATCAGGGTCTGAGGTGAGAATCACAGCATCGTCAGCGTAGAGAATTATTTGTTCTGGGCAGCTATCCGGTAATGAGTTTAAGAATAGGCTAAAGAGGAGGGGTCCCAGAATGGAGCCCTGGGGGACTCCCGAGTGGACCGGTCTAGGGTCTGAGAGTGTATCAGCAATTCTTACTGTTTGGGAACATTCTTCAAGGTAGCTGTTAAACCAGCCAATGGTGTCAGTTGACAGCCCAGTGTTCTGAAGCTGGACAAGTAGGAGGCGGTGATTGACAGTGTTGAAGGCTTTAGTTAAGTCAATGTAGATTGAGCCTAGTAGTTCACCGGAACCAAGTGCATTGTGGATTGCGCCTGTGAATTCAAGTAGGGCTGTGGAGGTGCTGTGACCTTTGTGGAACCCATGTTGTTGCTTGCAACAGGATGTTGTACATATACAGGTATTCTGTAAGCTGGTCCGAGATGATGTGTTCTAGTGCCTTGGAGAGTGGGGGTAGTAGGGAGATAGGTCTGTAGTTACCGTGGGCAGTTTTGTCACCACTTTTATGGACTGGGGTGACAGTAATTAACCCATATAAGAATATGTCCCATAGATAAAAGTAAGGAAGGAAGAGTACTGGTACTTGGAGAGGAATGAAAGGCAATGGGAGAGCCACTGGAACTCAAGGAAGGGGAATGCAAGATTTTGGTAGATGAAGCAGTGGTGGGTAAGGGGAGGAGAGTCAAAGGTGAAGTGGAAGAGGGAATGTGAGAGTCCAGCTTAACAAGAGATGACTTTGGAGCAATGCCATAAACCAAATTTGCACAGCCAAGCTCCAGCAGGATCATTTTGAGGAGGATCTCATGGCACACTGGAAGGGGAGGTAAGCTTTGTTGCAGAAGAGGGCATTAAGTCTGGGACAGAGCTCTTATGGATGGCATTAATGTGTGAGCTGAAGTCCAGGTTTCTATACAACCTCATGTTAAAATATTTGGAGTGGGAAACCACTTCGAGTGGGGCATCATCTAGGGTTTAAAAGTGGAGTTGATGGTTAGCTTAGTGTGCTTCTGTCTGGTGCCAAAGGAAATGGATACTGAACTTTCTTTTTGGCATTCAGCACAAACAGGTCCAGCTCAGAGACTGAGGCACTAGTGGTAAAAGGCAGTGTCATCAGAGGACATATGTACAATCAACTCGACACAGGCTGAGGAAAAGTCATTTAGGAAGATAGAAACAGGATATTCCCAAAAATGGGGCCATGGGGACACCAGGGGTGATATGGAGGAGATGAAGTGTTGTTACCTACCTGATCCAACATGTCTTGATCCAAGAGATAGAAGTGGAACCATTCAGCTGTAGAATCAGAAAGTCCCACCACTCAGCTAATCCAAGAGGAGGAGAGTGGGCCACCATATGAAAGAGCCATTAAAACATTTATAACATTAGAGAATAATATTACCTAATGACCTCTTATCTAGGTGTCATGAAGCAGGAAAGGTGTGAGGAGAGGAAGATAGTGCAAGGTGTGAGTAGAACAAAAGGTTTCAAGAGATACATTTAAAGATCACTGTCCACATAGTATATAATCTTGGTGCCCAATGCACAGATGCTAGGTGTGGAGTTGCAAAATGGGGTGCAAACAGGTGCCCCATTGTAACCACATACCTAGCAGTCATTCGCAAGAGGGTAACTTAGTAGTTGGTGCAGAAGTCCCCTCTGCATTTCGCCAAAGGCAAATATGAGCTGCCAGATGTTAATGGGTACAAATGTGGTTTGTACACACACACACACACACACACACACACACCTGGATTTCTGTGCTTGGCACAGCACCAGTTGAATGTCACTGCGACATCTGGTGGTGTTTTCTGTGAGGCTAGGTGGTCCTACTTCCTAGCTCTAATCCAAGTATATGTCCTTGCCTTTTAGGAGATTCCCTTTGTTAGTCCTGGTCCCCCATCGGTTACTTTGTCAACGCAATGTCTCATCATTCTCCACCCTCCTCCAGCACCTAGGATCTGTGCCATTATTTAGTATACCACTAGGAACTGACTGTAACAGTTCTACATTAGGGAGTGTCACCAAAGATGCAAATACACCTTGCATGGGTCACCATGCTTTGTTACTGACTCTGTAGGGTATTTAAACAGTAATCTCCTTCTACATGTATTCTTTGTCGAGTTCATGACCATGCAGAGAAGGGCTCAAACACACTTTGAGGGTAACTTAGAAAGGGATGGAGTCACAAAGGGCTTGTATCAAAATCTTTTAGTGCAATGATTTTTGAGACAGTCCCTTCTGAATGTACATTGGGCCCCTTGTTTTATTATTACTTGTATTAGTAATAAAGTAACATCCCAATCAAAAACAAGCATTTGTCAATGCCAAATGTTTGCTTGCTGGCATTGGCATTGCTAGTGCAGGAGTTAGAGAGATGCATAATAGGAATGGCAGTATTGAACTAACGCCAACCCCCACCCCGACCATGCAGAGACTGAAAGGCATTGGGGGTGTGCCTTTGGGTCATTGGCCATAACGTTTATGTCATTCCACATCATCCCATCCTGCAGACATCGACAGGTGTCATGGTGTGCCTTGGGATCTTTGGCCATTATGTTCAACCCATTTCATAAGGAAATAAGCTGAGATGGGTGCAGTGTAAGAGAATGGGGGGAACTTTAGGGCCAAAGACCCCAAGGCACACCTTGATGCCTGTCAGTTGCTATAGGGTGGGGGGGGTAGAATACCGTGAGCATTACGGCCAGCGAACCCAAGTCACATCCCTGACACCAGTCAGTCTCTACAGGGTGAGCGTTATGGTTGGAAACCTTAAAGCACTGGGCGTTTGTTGGTATTTTCACTCCAAATTTTCAAAATGGGCTTTTTGGGACCCTACCTCATGAACAGTGGCATTATCATTTCATTACTCGATCCTGAAAGGTGACTTTGCACAGCAACTACGCCATTTGGTGCCACAGGTGCGGAAACACATTTTGGGCGGATGTGAAAAATGGCAGCTGTACTGTTCATGAAGAGGTGTGGAAAAATGGCAATGTTGAAAATCTGGAGTGAAAATATGAAAAATTCACAAAGCTAGGAGCATGTGTAGAAACTGCACAACGCACGCTTGTAATGTGGTCATTTTTTGGAATTTTTTGCACCAAATGTTTAACATGGGTTTTATGGGACTTCCGGCATGAAGAGTGGCACTGTAATTTTTTTAATCCATCCCTAAAGTTGATTTTGCACAGCAACCATGCAATTCTGCGCTACAAGTGCAAAACCACATTTTGGGCAGGATATGAAAAATGACAGCTGTACTGTTCATAAGGAGGTGTTAAAAATGGCAATGTTGAAAATCTGGAGTGAAACTATAAAAAGTGGCAGGTTATGAGCGCATGAGAAAATGTGCAATGCATGCCTGTAATGTGGTCATTTTTTGGAATTTTTTACAAAAGTTTCAACATAGGCATTTTAGGACCTCTGCTCATGAACAATGTAACTGTTATTTTCTTAATCTGTCCAAAACACTGATTTCCCACAGCAACTGCGCTATTCTGCGCCGGACATGCAAAAACACATTTCGGCAAGGATGTGAAAAATGACAGCTGTACTGTTCTTAAGGAGGTGGGGAAAAATGCCAATGTTGAAAACCTGGAATGAAAATATTACAAATTCGCACAGTTACAAGTGTGCATGGAAACTGCATAACGCACGCTCGTAACACAGTCTTTTTTGGAATGTCATCACCAAATTTGCAACATAGGCATTTTGAGAGCCCACCTCATGAACAGTGACACTGTCATTTTGTTAATCGGTCCCAAAAGGTGATTCCGCACAGTGATCGCAAAATCACCTTTCGGGACTGAATAACACCATGACAGTGACTGAATTCATGAAGAGGGGTCCCAAGAACCCCATGTTGAAACTTTGGTGCCAAAAGTCAAAACAATGGCTGAGATATCCACATAAGTTGAAAAATACCCATTTATGCCATTATACAGCTTACCAGCATTTCTTCAGTTCGTGGTCGGCTTTGAGGAGTGCAGACAGGTTCCCAGTCCACCGAAGATTGTTGTATCAGGCTCCGGAGGTAAGTATGGGGTGAGGCGGTGTGGGGAGAGGGGTACGCAGAGGGTGGGCGCAGGTTGGGGGAGGGGCAAGAGACTTAACGAGGGACCATTTTCTTTTTTTACAGGTTTAAAAAAAAAAAAGACAATGCGGGACTTTTGCCTCACTGGTGGGGGCTCCCAGCATGCCACCTGGAAGTTTATTTGGGGCAGAGTGGAGCCGACAGTGATTGGGCACCCCATCCATACAGTGTGCAGGGGAGTGCATGAGCATGCTGGAGTGGGCTCCCAGCATGCTACCTGGCTGCTTGTTGGGGGGCTGGAGCCAATGGGATTGGGCACCCCATCGGCCATACAGTGTGTTTGGGGGGGTGTACATCAGCTGAGGGGGATTGGGCACCCCCTCAGCACACAACAAATGGGGAGAGGGGCACATCATGCCGACGGGGATTGGGCTACTCCATCGGCAAATGAACTGGGGCGGGGGCATGACAACAGGGGGATTGGGCACCCCCGTCGGCTTCACCAGGGACTGTAAGAGGTGAAGGCTGTCTGTCGGCTTCCTGGGGACTGTGAGAGGCCAACAGAGAAGCCTTCGGCAAGCTTGTTGAAAGGGGACACCACACAATGCAGCTGTAATTGACTGCTGCAGTCAGGGACCACCCCACAAACACAGCTGATTGTGTAGTGACGAGGTGCTCCTTGATTGCAGTGGTCAATTTCTTTGAGCATAGTGGCATGCTCATTACTGCTGTGATTGACAGCATGCTCCTATATTGCCACGGCAGAGACCAGCCCCAAAATGGACTGCTGCCTTTCGCCACAACACTGCCGCGCCTTGACAACCTGCTTGTGAAGGAAGCTGATGCAATGTGTTTCTTGCACGTGTGCAAGCAAACAAAAATACATTCAATGGCCTACACAGTCAGTATAGTATTATGCTTGTGCAACTGTGTTAGTTTGGTTTGGGCCATTCGCACTCTCTGTTCCAGAGGAATTACCACCCATTAGGGGTACCAAAGGCAAGGAACCCTCGAAGAGGGTTTCACCCCTAGAGGTGACACAGGACGATTCCGAAGGAGCCTAAGGAGAGAAGTGCTGCCACTGGAGGAGGAGGAGGTGTGGATGGTGGGGTAAAGAAAAAAGTGCTTCAGAAAGAGGCTGAGAGGAACTGCTTATATAGCTCAGGAAGTGGGAGTGGCTGGCTGCTTGTCCATTGAACTCCAGGCTAAGCCTTCTAATGACATTAACAGTCGAGCAGCCACAATATTCAGTGCCAAGTAAACATTGCAAACAAAATAATGTGCAAACTATAGTACATTAACAGATATGTAATATGTATGATTATAATATATAATATAAAGGGTTCCTCATACTGGGTATTCATTCTGGGTTTCAAAGAGAAAAAGGCAATCATACCCATTATGTCTGTCTACCTGCATCAGTGGGTCATATCTGTTCCATCTTTGAGTAGAAAGTTATCTAATTTTGATTTAAATGTATCAATATTACTACACTGGACAACGTTGCTTGGTCTTCCTGCTGGTTGTGAAAAGGTATTTATTCTCCTGTTTTTTTTTTTTTTTTTAATAATCTAACCTGATTCTTAGTACATTCTTAGGGATGCTTTGGCTGAACCACTGAAAAACTTGTACAGTAAAGCAGTGAACAGAGGTGCACTCCTTCAAATTCTTAGGGATACCATGATCACAGTACTACCAAGCAAAGGGAAGGACACTATGGAGTGTGGAGGGTATCAGTCAATATTATTCCTAAATGCCAAAGTTAAAATAGTAGCCAAAATCCTCTCCCTGAGAATTAGTCCATTCCTTCTGAACCTAATAAATCAAGACCAAGTGGGCTTTATCCCACACAGACAGGGAACTGACAGCCTAAGAAGGTCGGTCACCATAATGTAGTCAGCAAACAGTACAACCAGCATTGCCATGGCCCTCTCACTTGATGAAGAGAGGGCATTCAACTCCACTTAATGGCTCTGTCTTCAGGACATGCTGGTATGTTTTGGGTTCGGGGAACAAATTAAGGAATGGATAAAGACCTGGGCCTGGATATTCAAAGAGCTGTGCATTACAAAACTGTAATTTGCATCAGTATGGTGACACAACTAGCACATGTGTCTGTATCAAGATGTATTGCAACTATCAAAAGATTGTTGCTTCACTAGGTGCTGTGTCTGCACTTATTATTTTGCCACAGTTGCATCACTAAACTGGCTTACACCAATTTTGATTATTTACATCAGTTATTTTTGCTACATTTGGGTTGTAAATGCTATGCCACTAAAAAGGTGGTCTAAGTCAAATGGCAGGTACTAATGCAGCAAACTAGGTCCAGCAAATCAATGGGATTACAGTGATAGGAGACACGAGAGACAGAGAGACAGAGAGAGAGAGAGAGAGAAATAGTTACACCATGGGTTATTAATGATAGACAGATTACACATTCATGAACACCACACAAAAAACAACTCCACACACACACACACACACATTGTTGTTGTACAACATGCTGGTGTGCATGTGTGTGGGTCAATGCAAGACATGTCCGAGCTATATCATGTGTTGTTCTGTTGATCATCTCCTTTGTGTTTGATTCCAGAAGTGCAGCATATCAAGTAAAGTGGTATGTGAAGTTGCAGAAATTTGCTCCATAAAAAATCTATTAATTTCAGCAAATTCATGAGGCTGAGGACTGCAGTTCACGTTACTATTCTCCATGCAAATTGGCCAAATTCACATGGTGGTTTGATGGGACTGGCCAATTTGTGGGTGAATTCTAATGCAAACTGCATGCTACAACCCCCTGCCCCCACCCAAAAATGATAGAAACAATGATAGCACCCTCCCACCCCCATTGTTCGTAGCACCTCCTCCCCACCCCTGAAAATTGCATGCTGCTCTGCACAGAGTGCATCCAAAAGTAATCCCTTTTCCCGTCCATGTGCCAAACACACCCCACCACCTCTCTGCCCCTCAGATCTCACTGTCATTATCAAACACGCCCAGTCCCCCACCCAAACTTCCTCTGGTCCCCATCACCCCACTCCCCACACCAGCACCCACAAAATTACCCTACAATAAAGTAAATTGTCCCCCTAGTGTAGAGTGTCTGCTCTGTTCAGTGTCCATCTTGTGATGGCAGGAATGAATGAGTAGTGAGGTATTTGTCCCTAGTAAAACCTGATTGGCTGAGAAATTCATCTAATCAGGTTCTACTAGGAGCAAAGACATCACCATTCACTCATTAGCACCATTATGAGATGGACGCTGAACAGAGCACATGCTCTGCACTGGGGAACCATTTTCTTTATTGCAGGTTGATTTTGTGGATGTTGTTGAGGGGGATGGTAGTGGGGACCAGAGGAAGGTTGGATGGGGGACTGGATGTGCTTGATAAAACAGTGGGACTTTTATTTATTTATTTATTTATTTATTTATTATTTATTTGACTCATCAGAAAAACCTTTGCTCTAGGAGCTCTTTTACAAAGGTTACATGTCAAGAAACAATGAGACAGTTACAGTGTTACAATTCACAAAGACAGAAGTACAGGTTTTAAACATAGAAAGACTAATAGTCAAGACAAAAGCAAAATAGTTGAACTACAAGCAGCTGCAAAAATTACAAATAGCTGCCTTGGGACCAGGCATTGTCACTCATTTCAGGTCCTTAATTCTTCAACATAGTTGTAAAAGTAGGGGGGAGAGGGGATATGGGAGCAGGGGATCAGCAGGCTCAGTCCCGAAGATGGGTTGGAGAAATAGGGACTTTGTGTGCAGCAGGTGACAGGAGGACTAGAGTGAGGGTGAGTGTGAGGCGAGGGCAGGTTAGAGTGGTGAGACAGAATTAGGAGATGGAGGGGAAAGGAGTAATTAGGAGCAGGGTAAGAGATACGGGGGTGGAAACAGGGTATTTTGGGTGAAGAGCTTGCAGAGACAGGGGCAGGAGGGAACACAGGTTAGAAACAAGAGCTATTCTAGGGGGGATTACTATCATCATGGGTGGAGTATGGAAGTCTGAATTCCACAGTGAAGAACTTCGGAGGACGAAGAGTGCCTTTTGTTTGGTGAAAGCGCCTTAAGCGTGACTGCAGTCACAGTATCTTGTATTGGTTAGGAATTTCCTCAGGTCATGCTTACAGGTAGGGAGGTCCTTTGAGTATTTTAGTTCAGCTGGGAGGTCATTTAGCCAAAGGGGAGCCCTGTAAGTGAACAAGTGCTGGCCTAGAGATGTCCTCATGAAGGGGACACATACAGAACCACAAACCATGCCCCTTGTGTTATGCTGCGGGTGTGTAGGTAAGATGATCTGTTGGATGTAGGGGGGTGTTAGGCCTAACTGGGCATTTTTACCTAGTAGGCAAGTTTGAAATTTGATCCTGTCTTTCAGGTTAAGCCAGCTAGTTTGTTCATACAGGGTGCATGTGTGGGTGAATTTATCTACCCTGAGGACTAACCTGCATGCTTGTTGAGTGCTGTAGCCACCTGTTTAGGGCTGTTTCTGAGGTAGCACAGTACACTACCAGGCTGCAGATGTGGGGACTTAGTCACATGACCACCCTACTTCTATTTAAGTGAGACTAACAAAGGGTGGGAGTGGTGGAGGCGGGCAGGCAAGTGGGCTATCAGTTTAACAGTAAAAAAATTTCCATCTGGGCTGGCTTTAACTTATGCAGCAACTGAATAGTAATTAATTCAAAAACATCCAAACTCGTGGAGCTCCAGATAACAACAGTTAAAGAGTTCAAGGCAGCCTTGTGCAGTGGGATGCAAAAGGAGCCAAGATTCAAAATCTTGTGGCTGAAGCTGAACAGGCGTCTCCACGTCTATTAAGATTCAGTGGCTCCCAGAGTGGTGATGGTCAGGCTAGTATTAGCCCTGATCAGGGGCTTTAGCAAGTAAGGTGAGCCTGGAGTGGAGAAAATAGAGAGAAAGGTTAGCAAAAGTAGGAAAATTTAAGCTGGGAGGACAGACATTAATTAAAATAGAGGGAAGGCTTGCAGTAGAAACGATTGTGATCTATCATGGTCTGGGGGGAGGAGAAAGCACTCCAGAGAATAGCAGAGGCTGAAGTGGAAACAGCGTTTTAGGTGCCTAGCAGCAGTTTATTTAAATGTTCACTAAACTCTGGCAGGCAGAATAAAGAATCTATAAAACCTTGCAAAACGTCACTTAATCATTATCAGTTTTACAGTTACATTTAGGCTGAATAAATATTCCCTAAATCCATGCATATCTACTATATTTCAACATCAGTTTAAGAGTGAAAAATTGAGTTAGTTTAACAGTAAAAAATAATTCTGGCTGGGCTGGCTTTGAGTTATGCAGCAACTGAACAGTAATTAATTCAACAACAACTGAACTCTTGGAGCTCCAGACAGCAACAGTTAAAGAGTTCAAGGCTGCCTTGGCGCAGCAGGGTGCAAAACACACTAAGATTTAAAATCTTGTGGCTGGAGCCGAACAGATGTCTCCGTACCTGCTAAGATTCAGTGGCTCTCAGAGTGGTGGCAAGGTCGAGCTAGTAAGACTGTGGCTCTGGGTATCAGCCCTGATCAGGGGCTTGGCAAGCAAGTGGAGCCTGATAAGATTCAGCGGCTCCCAGAGTGGTGACAAGGTCAGGCTAGTAAGACCATGGGACTTGGGTGGGGGAAGGTGGGGGAGTGTGTTTGGTGCACAAGTAAGGAGAAGGGATTAATTTTTTGGATGCACTCTGTTTTTGCAGAGCAGCATGCAATTCACCAGGAGTGGCGGGGAGGGAAGAGGGTGCCAACAGGGGAAGTGGGAGGAGAGGGTGGTTTTACAGTACAGTCTGTGTGGGGAGGTTTTTTTAAGTTTCACTAATTAAAAAGAAAATCCATGGGCAAAGTTGCTGCTTCTGTTGTGGAAATCACAAATTTCATGAATTGAGCATTTCTGCGGATTCACACCATTTCACCGGTGGATATAAAATTTGCTACATCTCTAATCAAGTATGACGTTCATGAACTCAGCATTCTTGCTCATGTAGCTCCACCCTCATTCTACAAATCTCCCATACAATTGCTTCATCTGACAAAATTGGAGCTTGGGGAAGTTCAACCTTCTACTCACTCTACTCCAGTTCCACAGGTTGTGAACTATAGTGGCTCTGTGTCTTGCATTGTTCGTTACCTACATGACATGCAGGGTGAGGGTGTACATGCAGCATAAGTGTCTGCTGGGGTGTGTGGATGTCACCTTGTGATTCTGGCTAATGAGTCTGAACAATGTGTGGCATAGCCATTGTGTGTGTTTTACCATGGTCACAGGGTCCACATGGGCCTCTACCACAAGATGCAGGGCACTGCATACAGGGTGATATCATGAGTTGTGTGACGGCATACATGTCCTGGGCATGATCTGTTCCAGTGACTCTTGTGTGCCTGCAATCAGTTCATCCTCCTCCTCTACCTCCGCCTCCTAATACAGTTGCAGTGCGCAAGCCTCCTGTATGTCTGTGTACTTGTCTAGCATTCTCCTCCACCTCATTATCACCTGCATCCATGCCATCATCATGCAGCTGCTGGTGCTGTACATCAGCATCACCAATATGTGCCATGCAACATACAGGGAAGGTTCACATCACAACAGGCTGTACATATGTGAGACAGTACCATGACCACACAGGGCAACACACACATATAACCCATGTAGTATGTACACATATACCGTAAGTACTATAACTTACATCTTGATTATGTACATGGTGTATGGACCATGATCATCTTGGTGCCTGTACCTGATCCATGTGTGCAAAGTGCTCTCAGATCCATAACAATTACAAATGGAACCATAATTATGTCACAGTCTGTTACTGTATGTTTCTGTGTGTGATGATAATGCAGAACACTCCAGCACATGAGCAACACCATCCACTGACTCTCACAGAATTGTTAAGTTCAGAACATCATCCACGACAGCCAGTGACGCTCCCAGGTAAACTGGGGACCTGTCTGAGGTGGTTGAGCAGGCTTTTGTCTTCACTCCCTCCGAGAAACAATATACTATGGTTACTAAGGTTAATTAGGAATAGGAATAAACCTAAAGGTCTTTCTTGCCTATTGCCCCACTGCTCAGTGGTATAGTCTGATGTTGCAAGCATGTGGGTATCAAAACACCTTTTAAACTCATCAATATCCTTAACTTGGACTACTTCATTGGGCAATGCATTCCAAGGTCCCACCACTCTCTGTGTAAAATAGGATCCCCTGAGGTTAGTCCTGAACTTTCTCTCCAGTAATCTCATTCTGTGGCCTTTCATATTGTAAACATACTTCTTGAATTCCAGTCCCATTTCTGCACATAACTTCTTTTTTTTTTTTACAACTCTATTTGTGGCACTCCAGACCCTTGGAACTCTTCCGGGCTGTTCAGTGACAGTCTGCTTCTACCACCCACTGTGACCCCATCTCCTCATGGGCATTACTTTCTCCTTGGTGGACTCTTTCTGGCCAGGGCCCACGAGGAGATCAAAGGTGGCAGAAGCTGAGGTCCAGTATCAGGCATGTGGTGGCTGACGCTGGGAGCTGTCACCTATCCAGGCTGGAGGGGTTTTTCTTACATTATGCCCCAGATGTGGGACATGCACTGCCACCTAGCCCGGGACGTGGATGCTCCCACCCACATCCGGGAGGCAGCTGCCTGACATCTTCCCGCCCTTGCGAGCCCCTGTGCTAGAAGTGCGCCGGTTTCCACTGGGTCAGCTGCCATGCTGGGCTACCTGATCCCTCCCGAGAGAGGAGAGCAGTCCTCTGGGCATTCAGTCCTCTCTCCCTGCCGACCCCCGCGGTCCGGGCTCGCCTCAACCTGGGTCACCAGTGTGGCACGAGGTGTGGCGTCCAGCGCCTCAATCCTCAGCGCCACCGGGCCAGCACTGCACATAGCTTCTTGCAATCAAGTATATTGTACAGTAACAACCTATACAATTCTAGGGATTCTAATATTTTTTTTATAATCCTGTCCCTCCAAACTATGTATACAATTGTTTAGTCTCCATTACACTTTTTCTAATGTTACAATTTGCCCCTTGCATGCGGGTGATCACAACTGTGAGCAGTAATAAAAGGAGGCCTGATCAATGATCTATACAATGAGAACATCCCTATTCCTGCTGCAAAGATTTATTCTGATATTTCCCAGCATTCTAAGTGCTTTGTTGCTAATATGTTTGTTATGTATGGAGCGACAGGTCAGGCTGCGTAATAACCCCCAGCTCCCTTTCCTGCATTACACTAGCAAAAGGAGTCATACCCAAATAATATTGATTCCTGGTATTTTGCTTACCAAAGTGCATAACACAGCATTTTTCTTTATTAAAATTCATTTCCCGTGTTTATGCCAGTTTGTCTGTTTTGTCAAGGTCTTCTTATATTATTGATGTGTGTACATCAGTTAGTGCTGGTCCCCTCATTTCTTGTTGACCGCATACTTAGTTATGTTGCTTTTAACACTAACATGCAACTCAGATATGTACAGAATGTAAATAAGGCAGTACCCAATACTGAACCCCTTTGCACTCCACTTGTAACTTTAATGCCATTAGTGAAAGAGTTTCCAATTCTTACAACTTGTGTTCTGCCAGCCAGTCATTCTCCTATCCACTTCAACAACCTCATCTCCAAATTCATGCATACCAGTGTTCTTATCAACCTTCCATATGGCACTTAATTAAGGCCTTTGTAAAATCAAGTTAAACACTCTGCAATAGCTGTAAATCAGTAGTCCGCAATGCAAAAATCAACTTTCTCAGGCAAAAACAGGTAAGCTCCAGAGGCAACCCTAAACACACCTGGAGGTTTCTTAATGACCTTACTGGGAGATGAATGTACAGTGAACAAATCAACCTCTTCATAGGGGGACAACCTGTCACTGACCCGCTTGCAGTTGCCACCCATTTCAACTCCTACTTCAGTGACCTTGACAAGTACAAGCTCAATCCTTTGCCTGATCCCAGTCCCACCTCATCCCCCCCCCCATCCCAGTTACCACTTCCAATATATCTCACCCCAGGAGGTGGTAAGTCTCATTAAAACAAATAATCTAAGGCCCAGCCTAGGACCGGACAACATTGACTACCTCATCCTTAAGCTGGTCTGTGAGCCTATCACCCTCCCTCTTACCAACATCTTTAACTACTCCAACTGCATCGGTTCTTACCCCCCCTTAAATGGAAATGCACCACCATTAAACCCCTCCACAAATCAGGCCCCCAAAATGATGTCATTAATTACAGGCCCGTTTCCCTCCTTGCTCCCCTGCCTAAAATTATGGAAAAAATAATCCTAGGCCAAACCATCGAATACCTTGAGAAATATGGCTTGCAAACAGATGCGCAGCATGGATTCAGAGCCGGCCACAACACTGAGACAGCACTGATCAAATTCACTCACTTCATCGATAAAGCCAATGAAGAAGGGCTCTACACTGGCACAGTGTTTGTGGACCTCACAAAAGCCTTTGACCTTGTTGATCACAAAGTTCTCCTCTACACCCTTACAAGTCTCAACTTCTCCATCAATGTCATTAACCGGTTCTCCAATTACCTTAGCAAAGATCCCACAGAACTGTGATCGAAGGTGTTCCCTCCAACCTCTTCCCCTATCAAATATGGAGTTCCCCAGGGCGCCATTCTGAGACCCCTCATGTTCTTCCTTGTGGTTAACTTCCTCCCTGAGATCTATAGGCACACTGATATAATGCCCTACACTGATGATGTAGCTTTCTTCTGCAAAGACAAGGACCCCGCTTGCTTTTGTGACAAACTCCAGTAGGATTTCCACAGGCTCCACTCCTGGTTTTCTCATACAGATGGCTAGTCCTTAATTAGAAAAAAAAAAACATGGTCTTCTCCGGTTCCAGAAAACCTGCAGCCTTTGATTTCCCACTCCTTGACAATGATGGCACCCTCACTGAGTGAGTCACAGAGTTTTCTAATGTCTGAATCAAAGAAGCTACTTGCCACCAGTTTTCTGCTCCCCCTCTTTGACTATGGAGCTGTGATCTACTACCCCTCCCTTTCCCAAATAAATTGCAGTGGTTTGCATAGAACCTACCACAATGTCATTCGGTTTGCCACAGTCTCCCCCAGACTAACCCAGCACTGTGACCACTACAAAGTGGTGTGGCCAGTGAAAACAGCTAAGTTAAAACAGCTAAGTCAAATACAGCAACCAAAATTGTCCCTCTCCCCAAGGTGCATCCTCTTAGAGTGGGTATTTATAAGAAGGGGTGTGGGTCAAATTTCCACAAGGGGGTGGGTTCTGCCCCACAACAAAAACAGAACTTGTTGTACCTGATCAAACTGTTTTGTATCAGCTGTTTTTGGTGGTCATTGTTTTTACTTAGCTGTTTTCATATGGCACCAAATCGACCAACAGGCACCTCTGGAGGACAGGCTTGACTGCAAAATCCTTACCTTTTCCACAAACTTGCACTGGGACTTCCTCCATCAGCATTATCTCCTTCTTCCCCTAAGTCTGCCCTTTGTGCGGTCCACCAGACAGTGCTCTTCCCTCTCCTTTTCCCTCCCTTTCTGTCGCACTACCCAAGGCCAAAACACCCTCTCAACAAGGGTGCTAAACTTTTCAACATCCTACCCCCTTCACTCATCCAATGACCCTCAACTGCTTCATTCAAGTACAACCTAAAGGGTCACCCCTCCAAAGCGCTCGCATGTAGATGCCCCAGGCTATGACTAGCCCAGGAATGTTTGATTTAATCTAATGGTACCTTGCAAGTAGATGTTATGTTTGCCTGACCTTCTATCCTATGACTGTATTGTAGTGTATTGTATTAGTCACCATAAGGGGGCACTTGGTTCCATGTAATGCATATTCCTATGTAATGCACTTTCCTGTTTACACTGTAACCTTTCCTGTTTGTCTTTAACTGGACACTTGTGAAAGTGGGCAATTTTTGCTCACATGCCTTTCCAGTATAAACAAGTTGGTGGCATGCTGGCTGAACAAGTGTTAGCAGCAGCATGCCACCACTTTGGGGAAAGCGGACCAGGCCTCTAAATGCAGTGGGGGCACTGGCTGCACTAATGCCGCACCTCCAAAACCGCACTTCTCTCCTAAGCTGTCCCATAATGTTTCTTGTGCATGTGTGCAAGCAAACATAAAAAGGATAGTTTCAAAAGGTACAAGGAAACTCAGAGGGAGGAGACAGGGAGGGGTACCTGGTCAGGCAGAAGAAGCAGGAAGGAGCCGGCCTGGTGGCGCTGAGGGGTGAAGCATTTGGGAATTACCTCGGGTCACCGGGGTGCCAGCAGGTGGGAGCCATGTCACCTCACCTTATTCTGCAGACAGTGCACATGTTGAGGTGTGCCTTAGGGTGTTTGGCTGTTACAGATACCCCATTCCACAATGACATATGCTGAAATGGACACAGCATAGGAGAATGGGATGAAGTGTGGGGCCGAAGAGTCCAAGGTACACCTTGATGGCTGTCAGTGGCTGGGGGGTGGGGGTGGGATGGCATGCGTAGTAAAGTCGGCAATCCAAAGGCATAACCTGATGCCTCTCCATCTATACGGGGTAGGATGTGATGGTTAGAAACCCTAACGCCTCGGGCGTTTGTTGTTATTTACAGTACAAATGTTCAACATGGCCTTTTTGTGACCCCACCTCATGAAAGCATTTGGGACCTCTTCTCATGAAGAGTGGCAGTGTGATTTTGTCAATGTGTCCCAAACATTGACTTCCAACAGTGACAGTGCCATTCTGTGCCACATGTACGAAAACACAGATTGGGCAGAATGTGAAGAATGGCAGCTGTGCCATCCATAGGGAGGTGTGAAGGGATGGCAATGTTGAAAATCTGTAGTGGGAATATTAAAAATGCGTGCACTTCCGAGCATACGTGGAAAGTGCGCAACGCATGCACATAACACAGTCATTTTATGGACTGTCATCACCAGATTTTCAACATAGGCATTTTACGACCTGTGCTCATGAAGAGTGTCACTGTGATTGTGTTAATGTGTCCTGAACACTGATTTCCCACAGCAACCACGGTATTCTGCGCCGGAAGTGCAAAAACACATTTTGGCCAGGATGTGATAAATGACAGCTGTACTGTTCATAAGGAGGTGTGGAACAATGGCAATGTTGAAAATCTGGAATAAAATATTACAAATGTGTGAAGTTATGAGCATGCATGCAAACTGTGCAACGCACACTCGTAACATTGTAATTTATCCACGACGTAATTTTCAACATAGGCATTTTAGGACCTCTGCTAATGAACAGTGTCACTGTAATTTTGTAATGTGTCCAAATAGTGATTTCCACAGCGACGGTGCCATTGTGCACTGGAAGTGAAAACACATATTGGCCAGGATGTGAAATATGACAGCTGTACTGTTCATAAGGAGGTGCAGAAAATGGCAATGTTGAAAATATGAGTGAAAATATTGCAAATGTCTTGAATTTGGCGTGTGTGGAAACTGTGTAGGCATGCTCAGACACAGTCATTTTGTGGACTTTGTCACCAAATTTTTAACATAGGCATTTTAGCACCTTCTGCTAATGAACAGTGTCACTGTGATTTTCGTAATGTGTCCCAAACATGGATTTCCCACAGCGACTGTGCTGTTCTGCGCCAGAAGTGCAAATACACATTTCGGCCAGGATGTGAAACATGACAGCTGTACTGTTCAGAAGGAGGTGCAGAAAAATGGCAATGTTGACAATGTGAAGTGAAAATACTGCAAATGTGCGGAGTTACGAGCGTGCGTGAAAACTGTGCAATGCATGCTGGTAACACAGTCATGTCATGGACTTTTCTCACCAAATTTTCAACATAGGCATTTTAGGACCTCTGCTAATGAACAGTGTCACTGTGATTGTCGTAATGTGTCCCAAACACGGATTTCCCACAGTGACCGCGCTATTCTGCCCCAGAAGTACGAAAACACATTTCAGCCAGGATGTGAAAAATGACAGCTATTTTGTTCATAAGGAGGTGTGAAAAAATGGCAATGTTGACAATGTGAAGTGAAAATACTGCAAATGTGCGAAGTTACGAGCGTGCGTGAAAACTGTGCAATGCATGCTCATAACACAGTCATGTCATGGACTTTTCTCACCAAATTTTCAACATAGGCATTTTAGGACCTCTGCTAATGAACAGTGTCACTGTGATTGTCGTAATGTGCCCCAAACACGGATTTCTCACAGTGACCGCTCTATTCTGCCCCAGAAGTATGAAAACACATTTCAGCCAGGATATGAAAAATGACAGCTATTTTGTTCATAAGGAGGTGTGAAAAAATGGCAATGTTGAAAATGTGGAGTGAAAATATTGCAAATGTGCGATGTTACGAGTGTGCATGGAAACTGCGTAACATACGCTCGTAACACAGTCATTTTATGGACTTTTGTGACCAAATTTTCAAGATAGGCATTTTAGCACATCTCCTAATGAACAGTGTCACCGTCATTTTCGTAATGTGTCCCGAACATGGATTTCCCGCCGCGACCGTGCTAATCTGCAGCGGAAGTGCAAAAACACATTTCATCCAGGATGTGAGAAATGACAGCTATACTGTTCATAAGGAGGTTCATAAAAATGGCAATGTTGAAAATCTGGAGTGAAAATATTGCAAATGTGCGAAGTTACAAGTGTGTGCGGAAACTGCGCAACACACACTCGTAACACAGTCATTTTATGGACTTTACTCACTAAATTTTCAACATAGGCATTTTATCACCTCTGCTAATGAACAGTGTCACTGTCATTTTCGTAATGTGAACTGAACATGGATTTCTCACAGTGACCGTGCTATTCTGCGCCAGAAGTACAAAAACACATTTTGGCCAGGATGTGAAAAATGGCAGCTATACTGCTCATAAGGAGGTGCGGAAAATTGGCAATGTTGACAATGTGGAGTGAAAATATTGCAAATGTTTGAAGTTACAAGCGTGCGTGGAAACTGCACAATGCACGCTCGTAACACAGTCATTTCATGGAGTTTTCTCACCAAATTTTCAACATAGGCATTTTAGGACCTCTACTAATGAACAGTGTCACTGTAACTGTCATAATGTGTCCTGAACACAGATTTCCATCATGCACTAATGCCATTTGGCGCCAGAAGTACGAAAACACATTTCGCCAGGATGTGAAAAATGACAGCTCTTCCATTCATAAGGGTGCGAGAAAAATGGCAATGTTGAGAAAATCTGGAGTAAATATATTGCAAATGTGCTTGAGAAATTCACAATGATAATGGAAACTGCGCAATGCACACTAATAACACAGTCATTTTATGGACTTCTGTCACCAAATTTTCAACATAGGCATTTTAGCACCTTTGCTAATAAATGGTGTCACTGTCATTTTCATAATGTTTCCTGAACATAGATTTCCCACAGCGCCCGCGCTATTCTGCGCCAGAAGTGCGAAAATACATTTCGGCCAGGATGTGAAAAATGACAGCTGTACTGTTCATAAGGAGGTGCATAAAAATGGTAATGTTGACAATCTGGAATGAAAATATTGCAAATGAGTGAAATTACGAGCGTGCGTGGAAACTGCATAATGCATGCTCGTAACAAAGTTATTTTATGGACTTTTCTCACTAAATTTGCAACATAGGCATTTTAGGACATCTGATAATGAACAGTGTCACTGTGGTTTTAGTAATGTGTCCCGAACACGGATTTCCCACAGCGACCATGCTATTCTGTGCCACAAGTATGAAAACACATTTCCACCAGGATGTGAAAAATAACAGCTGTTCTGTTCATAAGGAGGTGCAAAAAAATGTCGATGTTGAAAATCTGGAGTGAAAATATTGCAAATGTGCGAAGATTCTGACGTGCATGGAAATGACAACGCACCCTTGTAACACAGTCATTTTATAAACTTTTGGCACAAAATTTTCAACATAGGCATTTTAGGACCTCTGCTAATGAATAGTATCACTGTCATTTTCATAATATGTCCAGAACATGGATTTCCCATAGCGACCAAGCTATTCTGTGCCGGAAGTGCGAAAACACATTTCGGCTAGGGTGTGAAAATGACAGCTGTACTGTTCACAAGGAGGTGTGAAAATGCCAATGTTGAAAATCTGGCATGAAAATATTGCAAATTTCATGAGGTTACAAGCGCGTAGCAACCGCCCAATGCACACTTGTAAATAGTAATTTTTGATTTTCCAACAAATTTGTAACATAGGCTTTTTGAGAGCCCACCTCATGAACACTGGCACTGTCATTTCGTTAATCAGTCCTGAAAGGTGATTCTGTGCAGTGACCAAGAAATCACCTTTGAGGCTGATTAACGCCATGACAGTGACAGAATTCATGAGCAGGGGTCCCAAAAACCCCATGTTGAAAATTTGGTGCCAAAATTCCAAAAAATGCCGAGATATGCATCAAAGTTGAAAAAACCCTATTTATGCCATTATACAGCCTACCAGCATTTCTTCAGTTCGTGGTCAGCTTTGAAGAGTGCAGACATGTTACCGGGTCCACTGAAGATTGTTGCGCAGGACTCGGAGGTAAGTATGTGGTGAGGGGTGTGGGGAGACAGGTGCGCAGTGGGTGGGTGTGGGTTGTGGGGGATGGGCAGTGAGACTGCGAGGGACCATTTCCTTTGTTTACAGGTGAAAAAACAAAACAAAAGACATCGTAGGATGTTTTTTTTTTAACAGGGAATTTGACACACTGGGGGGCTCCCAGCATGCCAACCGACTGTTGGGGGCAGTTGTAGTTGACGGGGATTGGGCACTCACGGCACAAAAGTGCTGGGGGATGCAGCAGCCGAGGGGATTGGGCACCGCAGTACTGAAGCTACTCTTGGGGGGGACTTATGCCGATGGGAGGGCTCCCCATCAGCACATCAACCTGGAAGGGGGACATAATGCTGACGGGGAGGGCTCCCCCATCGGCAACTCAAATTGCACCCAAGGGATGCAAGTCGATGGTGATTGGGGCACGCGTTGGTAAAAACACGCTGTGTGGGGAGGGGCACATGCTGTCAAGGGGGATTGGGCACCCCCTCGGCACTGGGACCACATTAATATTGTTTGTGAACAGGGCGGCAACGCGCTGCCATGTTAGATTCTGTTTCTGTTTCTATGATCCAACAAAAAAAATCTCCACACACTCAAACTGTAGCTAGAAATTCCCTGCAGAGATAAATGCACTTGTCATTAGATTTCTTTGACTTTCTTGCACCCTGATTTCTATATTCTTTGATTTGTTTGTAATATCTTCCTATTTTAATTTATTGTACTTTTATTTCTTATTATAAAATGGGTAAGAGAAATACTGTACTGTGATTTGTGGAATCCAGTCACATGACTGTGCTGTTATCCCAACACAACAGCACAGGTCAGAAATGCTTAACTTTCTGAGAGTGCAGGCAGTTCAGAGGAGAGCAACTAAAATGGTGCAGGGTCTGCATCAAAAGCTCTAGGAAGTAAGACTAAAGTAACTCAATATATACACCTAGGAAGGATTGAGAGAGGGGGATATGATAGAGACCTCTAAATGTATTTATTTATTTAGTTTTTATTGACCAGGTAAGTGCACTAGACAAATTCTGCCTATTTTCAGGCACGACCCGGGGGAGGGGGATACAGATGAATGCCAACTGACTTTGAATCAGATTAAGCTGTTGGTGGTATTTTTTAGTGAACGGGGGGAAATCTGGCCAGGACACCGGGGAAATTCCCATACTCTCCTGTAGGGGAACCTTTGGCCATTGTGATGGCCACTTGTAGCGAACCTCCAGACAGAATGGATGCTATAGAGGTAGGAGAGCGAACTTCCTCTCCTATACTCGACTTGCTAGGGACTGACAATATTGAAATACGAATGACTGACCCAGAGGGAGAAGCGAGTGATTTTTATGCCTCTACGGAAGATTTAACGACTGTCGGGAAGGACACGGAGATTGAAACTGTCTATATAGAATCCCTTAATAACGAAAATATTACGACTTACACGGAGGAAACACAGCGGCAATCAGTAAAGGCTATTACATCCTCAGACCAAGTAACACATGCAGCAATTTCAAGACAGGTAATGCAAAGTTGCACATTGACTGTCAGAAGCTCTTCAGATGCTGTCACTGAGAAGGGCCTATCGGGGCCGGGTGAGTCAGATGTTAAGAATGTTACAAATCTTTTGGATGTTTCAACGATTGACTTGCAGGCTGGCAATCTAAACACTGTAGATAGTGTGTGCCGACAGTCTCTGCCGAAACTTGCAGCTGCTACGGTATGTGCAGATTCCCGGCTGGCAGTTCAAGCACCGGAGAAGGTGTGTGTGGATTAGCTATCTCCCTCGGTAGAACTCTCAGAACAATGGTAACAGTGCTATGAAGGAGTCGGCTCATGAACGAGCGGTGATGCACAGTCAAGCAATTACAGTAACAGGGCCCTTGCATATGATGCGAGAAACCGGCTTTGTTTTTTGGTGTCCTGCTAACCTTATTGTTGATGAGTACGCAGTCCCTGTAACAGGAGTTGTTTATCAAAGTGCTCCAGCTTCACAGACTGGGGCTACGTCCTTTTTCTTTTCGTCTCAGACAGACACTGATAATAGCCTCAGGCACTCCTGAACTGTTATTTAAAAAAAACCCGAATATAAGTGACCATGGTTTAAAAAATCCTGAAACTAACCAAATGACAATGACTAAGGAATTACCTATTATGTCTGGGGTTCAATATCCACTACCGCTTGCATCAGATAGCGCTTGTTCCCCCCAGAAGGGCTTGAAAAATGCAGGGTGGCTACAAACTGCTAAAGGGAATTGGCTACCAGACCCAGACTGGGATCCTACGCTGAACTTCTCTCAGTCCTCTCCTGAATGGAAACCAAATATCACTACATCGGTGGACATGGTTTTGGGATCCCAGCCATTGGATACTTCAATTAAAATGGACAAAGCTGAATCTGATCTCTCTGAACTCCCATTAGGCCCCATTATGTTAAATCAGCCAAAGGGGACAAAACCTGCAGTTGTAGAAGTCCCTATTATGAACCACAAACTGAGATGCCTGATGTTCCACCAGTTCACAAACCTCTTTTATCCAAATTTTTTACCAAAATAAAGAAAGAAGCTGCTCCAGGATGAAATGCTGTGTGCATACGTTATAAGGGTGGTATGGAAGAAAGGCCTGATAGGTCCTCTGTAGGATGAAAATTGTTGAAAGACTCATTGCATTTCTCCCCCAGAGAAGTACATGCCTTTATTAATATCTCTGGGGAAGATAACTATGATATCAGTTTTCGGACTGCATATGCACTAGAGTTGTTTTGGGAGCGCTATACACAAGTGAAGTTTTCTCCCACATGGGCCCCCTTTTTAGTGATTTCTCTTACCAAGCCTCTAATTAAATATGTTACAATTATGTTTCATAATGAGGGGGTCCATGTGGATGACATTACGTATTGGTTATCCCAAAAATGTAATATCTTAAGTGATCCTGAAGCACTTCTAGATTCAGAATTGTTTTGGACGGGGGATGGAAATACAAGGTCAAACTTCGGCTTACTGACTCTGGAATGGAACACATTCCAAACTCCTTTATGTTGGGTAGGGATAGAGGGGTATGCTTTTATGCAGGGCAACCTAGAGCATGTTACAAGTGTGGCTCTAGAACTCACTTATCAAGTATTTGTGACCAAGCCCATTGTGATAATTGTGGAGAATTAGGACACCTAGCTATGCAGTGTGCCAACCATACCAGGTGTGACCTCTGTGAAGAATATGGCCATGTATTTAGTGAATGTCCTTGGGTGGCCAGAAATAAAGCATCCTGTGTCAGTCCAGAACTTCTGATACAACAGGCACAAGATTCTGCCTCTGCTCCCACTGAATCTGACTTAATTCCTCCTACAAACCCCCCTTCTTCTCCAGTAGTTTCCTCCCTCACTCCTTACTCCCGAAGGAAAGAGGAACAAGATATTATTGTAGTACAGGAAGACCCCCCTTATTAGTACTCCCGAAGAAAGAAGAAGTCCAAATGGTGAGGGGTTGTCCTGTAATCCACTTTCGGCTCCAGTATGTTACACAGAGCAGAACACTGCAGAAAATGAACTTTCTAGTACTGGCATGATATAGCCTCTACCTAGGCGACATTCCTCAAGAAATATCAGGCAAAACCCCCCAACAGCAACTATGGGTCCTGCAACATTCGAATCAGAAAACACTTATGCAGCATTGTTTTTGCCTGATGGTGATTCTGAAATGCAGCAGGGAGAATCTGATTCCCAATCGGTGGGGGAGAATCTGCTTCCTGCAGGGGCTGAACATGGAGATTATAAAAATAAAAAAGGAAAAAAGAAAGAAACTTGTGTGACTGCATTCTCTAAATGGCTCGTGGGTTCCTTCACTATAGGATCTTTAAATATTCATAGTATATTGAATAATTTGAAACAGCAAGCCGTTTTTTCATTTATACATGGCAACAACTTTGATATTTTTTTCTACAGAAAACCTGGATGTGTTCTAGGGAACAAATATTTCTGTTTAAAAGGGAATGGATTTAGGGCCCCTCCTATTGGTCCTTTGGCCCGAATTGTGCTGATGGGGTAGGGATTTTATTAGGTTCCTATATTTTTTCAATAATACAATTGGTAGATTTAATCCCGGGTAGATTATTCTTATTGGATGGAAGATGGAACTCGATGGCTTGCCATTTTATTAATGTATATTGTCCTCAACTAAAAGCAGATAGGGTATCCCTTTTAAGAACTGTTCAGCCATATCTTGTAACTTCTTACACGGTCCTTTTTGGAGGGGACTTTAATTGTGATATTTCCAGAGAACAATTTAGTGGTGGAAAAAGGAAAAAAACTTATTGTGACTCCAATATGTTGATTTCAGTAGTGAATACGGCAGGCCTTGTGAACTGTGACATGTATAACAAAGGTTCTCGGTTTACATATACTCGGGGTACATATCAAACTACTATTGATCATTTATTTCTCTCTAAACTCTTACCCAAGGGCATTTTTCAAATTTTGCCCATTGAATTTTCAGACCACTTATTATTGAAATTCTACATACCAACCCTTATTAAGAATCATAAGATTAAAAATGGATGGAAATTAAATGTCTCCTTACTTACAGTTCCAGAAGTTAAAAAGGGGATTATGGCCCTGCTTACGGCTAGATTATCAGTATTATGTTCATTTACTGATCTTGGTGAATGGTGGGAGGATACAAAATCAGATTTGAAGTCATGGTTTAGTACGCATAGTAGAAAGATGGGGAACAATAGATTCTTAAAGTACCTCTCCCTTCATAAGCAGCTTCAACATCTCTATACTGTTTCTTACCTTACTAAATATGATTATTCACTGCAAATCACTAAGCTGAAACAAGACATGCTGGCCTATCAATATGATAGAACAAAAACAATCCATGCAGTGCTTTATAGTGGAACACAAAAATCACCAGTGGGAGACCCTTATGAAGCCTGCAAAAAAATTCATGAAGACATGACGATAGATCATTTACAAGATTCTGAAGGAAACAGAGGAGATTGCAGGTATAGAAAAACTTATGAAATCACATTATCAGTATTTGTTACCTTCAGAGGACCCTTCTGAACAAGATATTCAGGATTATTTACAGGATGTAGAAGTTCCGGCTTTCCCTGATGAAGCACTTTTATTACTTAAAAACATTACTGTAGATGAGATTGTAGGGGTGATTAAGGCTCTAAAAGCAAATCCCCCATCAGGTTTAGAAGGTCTTCCAAACCAGTTTTATAAGACCTTTGTGTTAGAAATTTCAATTTTTTTGCATGCCATATATCAATTTTTTTTTTCAAATTAATGATATTCCCATTTTACTAAAGGTTTATTAGTTTACTTATATAAAGCTGGAGATAGGACCAATATAAAGAACTGGCAGCCGATCATTTTGTTAAACTCTGATTATAAAATTCTTGCACACATTATTAATTCTAGACTTAAACATTATGCCTCATTAGTGCTCTCTTCACAGTAATTTTGTGGAATCCCTAATAAAAAGATACAGGATGCCCTTATTATTATTAGAGATATAATAGAAAGCCTCACTATGCAAAAATCTAGAGGATGTATACTTTCAGTGGAGCAGGAGAAAGCATTCAACCGTGTTAACAGGTCATTTTTATTTCTCACATTGGCAAAGTATAGGATACCTATTCCAGTAATCAAACATATACAGTTATTGTATTCACACATCTATGTTAAGGTTATTATTAGAGAACAGATTACACAGGGGTTTGTCATTCCCACAGGTGTTAGGCAGGGCTGCCCCTTAAGCCCTTTATTATATATTTTCTCCATAGACCCCTTACTTCGACGTCTGATTGATACTCCTAAATGGAATGGGTTGTTGGGATCACATGAACTGGATCCCTTTATTATACAAGCATATGCAGATGATATTTGTGAATTCTTCTCTCACTATAACCAAATTCCTTTATTTTTAAGTGAACTTCAAATATATGCCAAGGTGTATAATTCAACATTAAATGTTGCCAAATGCAAGGGATTGCTGGTTGGCCCATGGAATATAGTTTCATGTCAAGTGCAAGGAATCACACTTACAACGTAACCAGTGACGATTTTAGGTATTAATTATGGGACATCTAATCTACCCTTAAATAATTGGGAGATGGCCTTGTTTAAGGTGCACAATAAAGTCAAGAGATGGCAACATTGGAAATGAACAAAATTTAAGAGAATTCAGATATTAAAACGGTTTGTTATTCCCCAATTACAATATGTTGCTTATATTTTTCCGCTCCCAGTGTCTCTGGAAACTACAATTTATGGACTGTTTTTCCAAATGTTATGGGGGAACAAAATGAATCCTGTTAAGTGTTGTTATACTTATTTGAAGAAGGAAGAAGGGGGTCTGGGTATGATTGAACCAGTGGTTTTCTTTCATTCTATTTATCTTTATCATACTATATACTATGGCATTTCCACTATTACTACCGGAGTTTATGGTTTAGTACAATATGTATTAAACCATTACCTAGCTGCTTGGCATGATGTGGCACTAAAGCTACATTCCCAGCTACAAATACCAGAATATTTTCGACCAACAGCCCAGAAACTGTTCAAATGGAAAATTCTTAAACCACATATTTTACAAAATAACAGGAAAAACTTTTATTGCTCACTACTTGCCCAGATTTATCCAACTGAACCCAGTTTTAAAAACTGCATCTCTACTTCTAGCGCACAAGTTATTAAACAATTGGTAAATAAAAGAGTGCCACATTCTATGTGGGAAACCCTGTGGCTCACTGTATATGGTAGGCTGAATGTTAGAGGAAATGCTAAACATAAGAATGTAATGGACAGAAACTGTCCTTTTGCAGCATGTATTAATATAGAGGAAACTATGAGTCATTTTTTATGATGATTGCGCGCATGCACAAGAAACATATTGTGGCAGCTTCCTCCAGAAGCAGGTTGTGGAGGTGCAGCACTGTTGTGGCCAATGCCCCCACAGCCTTTAAAGGCTTTGCCCACTTTCCCCAATGGCGCACCACGCTGCTGCTGACACTAGTTCAGCCAGCCTGCCACAACTTTCTAACGTTTTAGCCACTGCAATCAGGGGCTGCCTCATCATTGCAGCATCATCCGCTGCAATAAGGAAGTGACCCCTCATTGCAGGGCTCCTTTGCATTCCTCATCTGTTTGCCAAGGGGGTGCCCAATCCCCCTCAGTATCATGTCCCCTCCCATGATTTTTTGCCGACAGGAGTGCCCAATCCCCATCGGCATAATGTCACCCCCCTCCACTTTTGTTGTGTGCCAACGGGGTGCCCAATCCCCATCGGCATGATGTGCCCCCCCTTTTGTTGTGTACCGATGGGGGTGCTCAATCCCCCATCAGCTACAGCTGCACCCCAAAAGAGTCCGATGACACGCTGGGAGCCCACCCCAGCATGCCACATGCCCCTGAAAACAAAAAAATGGTCCCACAATGTCTTTTTTTTTGACCAGTGAAAAGGAAATGGTCCTCAGTGGTCTCCTGCCCCTCCGCGCCCACCATCTGCACACCCTGCCTCCCCACACCCCTCACCCCATACTTACCTCCAGAGTCTGGCGCGACAATCTTCAGTGGACCGAGAACACGCCTGCACTCTTCAAAGCCGACTGCTAACTGAGGAAATGCCTGTAAGCTACATAATGGAATAAATAGGGTTTTTCAACTTTGATGCATATCTCTAGTCATTTTGAATTTTGGCACCAAATTTTCAACATGGGGTTTTGGATGCCTCCTCATGAATTCTGTCACTGTCATCATGTTATCGGCCCTGAAAGGTGATTTCCACGGTCACTGTGCAGAATCACCTTCGGGACTGATTAACAAAACGACAGTGCCAGTGTTCATGAGGAGGCTCTCAAAAAGCTGATGTTGCAAATTTGGTGGAAAAAATAAAAAAAATGACTGTTTTACGAGCGTGCGTTGTGCAGTTGCTACGCATGCTTGTAACTTCGTGAATTTGCAATATTTTCATGCCAGATTTTTAACACTGGCATTTTTCCATATCTCCTTGTGAACAGTACAGCTGTAATTTTTCAGATCCTGGCCAAAATGTGTTTTCGCACTTCCGGTGCAGAATAGCATGGTCGCTGTGGGAAATCCATATTCAGGACACATTATGAAAATGAAAGTGACACTGTTCATTAGCAAAGGTCCTAAAATGCCTATGTTGAAAATTTAGTGATGAAAGTCCATAAAATGAGTGTGCTATGAGCGTGCGGTGCATAGTTTCCACGCATGCTCGTACCTTCGCAACTTTTCAATATTTTGACTCCAGATTTTTAACATTGCCATTTTTCCACACCTCCTTATGAATAGTGCAGCTGTCATTTTTCACATCCTGGCCAAAATGTGTTTTTGCTCTTCCGGTGAACAATAGCGCGGTTGCTGTGGGAAATCAGTATTCAGGGACACATTAAGAAAATCACACTGACACTGTTCATGAGCAGAGTTTCTAAAATGCCTATGTTGAAAATTTTGTGATGAAAGTCCATGAAATGACTGTGTTACGAGCGTACGTTGCGCAGTTTCCACGCACTCCTTGTAACTTCGCAAATTAGTAATATTTTCACGCCACATTTTAAACACTGGCATTTTTCCACACCTCCTTATGAACAGTACAGTCATTTTCACATCCTGGCTGGAAATGTGTTGCGACTCGGTGCAGAATACGCAGTCGCTGTCGAAATCAGTGTTTGGGACAGATTAGAACAAGGAGTGAGAGAGAGAGGGAGGGAGTGACCGAGCTCAACTGAGCTCTGTCAGGACTGCTGCGCAGATTTCTTTGTAGAGAAAGGCGCCAACGCAGGCAGGAGCCCAGAAGAAAAGGGCAACCTGCAGTGCTAGTAGACACAGAATGAGCGAGTGAGGGAGGGGGAGTGAGTGAGCTCAACGGAGCTCTGTTGGGACTGCTGCGGATTTCTTTGTGGGTAGGAAAAGGTGCCAACGCATGCAGGAGCCCCATACAAAAGGGCAGCCTGCAGCACCGGCAGAAACGGAATGAGCGAGTGAGAGAGGGGGAGTGAGTGAGGTCAATGGAGCTCTGTCGGGACAGCTGTGGATTTCTTTGTGAGCAGAAAAAGGTGCCAATGCAGGCAGGAGCCAGTACAAAAGGGCAGCCTGCAGTGCTGGGAGAAACACAATGAGCGAGTGAGAGAGGGGGGAGTGAGCAAGCTCAACTGAGCTGTATCATGACTGTTGCAGATTTGTTTGTGGGCAGGAAAAGGCAGCAACACAGGCAGGAGCCCAGTACAAAAGGCCAGCCTGCAGCGCCGGCAGAAACGGAATGAGCACATGAGAGAGGGGAGTGAGCAAGCTCAACGGAGCTGTGTTGGGATTGCTTCAGATTTCTTTGTGGGCAGAAGAAGGCAGCAATGCATGCAGGGGCCCAGTACAAAAGGGCAGCCTGCAGCAGTGGGAGAAACAAAACGAGCAAGTGAGAGAGGGGGAGTGAGCGAGTTCAGTGGAGCTCTACCATGACTGCTGCACATTTCTTTGTGGGCAGAGGAAGCTGGCAATGCAGGCAGGAGCCCAGTACAAAAGGGCAGCCCGGAGTGGCAGCAGAAATGGGACAAGCGAGTGAGAGTGGTGAATGAGCACGCTCAATGGAGCTCTGTCGGGACTGCTGCAGATTTCTTTGTGGGCAGAAAAAGGCACCAACAGAGGCAGGAGCCCTGTACAAAAGGGCAGCCTGCAGCACCAGGAGAAACAGAATGAGCGAGTGAGACAGGGGAAGTGAGTGACCACATAGGAGCTCTATCGTGACTGCTGCAGATTTGTTTGTGGGCAGAAAAGGCGGCAACGCGGGCAGAAGCCCAGTACATAAGGCCAGCCTGGCACCGGCAGAAATGGAATGAGTGGTAGAGAGAGGAGGAGGGCGAGCTCAGGCGGAGCTGTCGGGACTGCTGCAGATTTCTTTGTAGGCAGAAAAAGGCAGCAATGCAGGCAGGCCTAGTACAAAGGCAGCCTGCAGCAGTGGGAGAAACAGAATGAACAAGTGAGAGAGGGGGAGTGAGCAAGCTCAGTGGAGCTCTATCGTGACTGCTGCACATTTCTTTGTGGGCAGAAGAAGGTGGCAACGCAGGCAGGAGCCCAGTACAAAAGGGCAGCCTGGAGCGGCGGCAGAAGTGGGACGAGCGAGTGAGAGCGGAGAATGAGAGAGCTCAACGGAGCTCTGTTGAGACTGCTGCAGATTTCTTTGTGGGCAGAAAAAGGCATCAACAGAGGCAGGAGCCCAGTACAAAAGAGCAGCCTGCAGCACCAGGAGAAACAGAATGAGTGAGTGAGACAGGGGGAGTGAGCGACCTCAACGGAGCTCTATCGTGACTGCTGCGGATTTCTTTGTGGGCAGAAAAAGGCGGCGACGTAGGCAGGAGCCCAGTACAAAAGGCCAGCCTGCAGCGGCGGCAGAAACAGAAAGAGCGAGTGAGAGAGGGGGAGTGAGTGAGCTCAACAGAGGTCTATCATGTCTGCTGTGGATTTCTTTGTGGGCAGAAAAAGGTGGCAACGCAGGCAGGAGTCCAATACAAAAGGCCAACCTGCAGCGCCAGCAGAAATGGAATGATCAAGTGACAGAGGGGAGTGAGCGACCTCAATGGAGCTGTCTCAGGACTGCTGCGGATCTCTTTGTGGCTGAAAAAGCCACCTCAACGCAGGGCAGGAACCCACGTAGCAAGGCCAGCCTGCAGCTGGAGACACAGAATGAGCGAGAGAGAGAGGAGGAGGACCTCACCGGAGCTCTTGTTTGGACTGCTGTGCATTTCTTTGTGGGCAGAAAAAGGCAGCAATGCACGCAGGGGCCCAGTACAAAAGGGCAGTCTGCAGCAGCGGGAGAAACAGAATGAATGAGTGAGAGAGGGGGAGTGAGTGACCGAGCTCAATGAAGCTCCATTGTGACTGTTGCAGATTTCTTTGTGGGCAGAAGAAAGCAGCAATGCAGGCTGGAGCCCAGTACAAAAGGGTATCTACAGCACCGGCAGAAATGGAACGAGCGAGTGAGAGAGGGGGAGGGAGTGAGCGAGCTCATCGGAGCTCTGTCAGGACTGCTGCAGATTTCTTTCTGGGCAGAAAAAGGCACCAACAGAGGCAGGAGCCAACTACAAAATGGCAGCCTGCAGCACCAGGAGAAACAGAATGAGGGAATTAGACAGGTGGAGTGAGCGACCTCAATGGAGCTCTATCGTGACTGCTGCAGATTTCTTTGTGGGCAGAAAAAAGCAGCAATGCAGGCAGGAGCCCAGTACAAAAGGCCAGCCTTCAGCGCTGGCAGAAATGGAATAAGCGAGTGAGAGAGGGGGAGTGAGGAAGCTCAACGGAGCTGTGTCGGGACTGCTGCAGATTGCTTTGTAGGCAGAATAAGCCACCAACACAGGCAGGAGCCCAGTACAAAAGGCCAACCTGCATCAGCAGGAGACACAGAACGAGCAAGCGAGTGAGGGAGGGGTAGTGAGTGAGCTCAATGGAGCTCTGTTGGGACTGCTGCGGATTTCTTTGTGGGCAGAAAAAGGCAACAATGCACCCAGAGGCCCAGTACAAAAGGGCAGCCTGCAGCACTGGGAGAAACAGAATGAGTGAGTGAGAGAGGGGGGGAGTGAGTGAGCTCAACGGAGCTCTGTCATGACTGATGCAGATTTCTTTGTGGGCAGAAAAAGGTGGCAACACAGGCAGGAGACCAGTACAAAAGGGCAGCCTGCAGCGCCGGCAGACACGGAACGAGCGAGTGACAGAGGGGGAGTGATCAACCTCAATGGACCTGTGTTGGGACTACTGCAGATTTCTTTGTGGGCAGAAAAAGCCACCAACAGAGGCAGGAGCCCAGTACAAAAGGCCAACCTGCAGCACCAGGAGAAACAGAATGAGCAAGTCAGAGAGGGGGAGTGACCCACCTCAACGGAGCTCTGTTGGGCCAGCTGTGGATTTCTTTGTGGACAGAAGAGGGTACCAATGCAGGCAGGTGCTCAGTATAAAACAGCAGCCTGCAGCACTGGGAGAAACAGAATGAGCGAGTGACAGAGGGCCAGTGAGAGAGCTCAACAGACCAACGCAATCAACATTCGGCATTGACAAATGCTTGTTCTTCTCTTGCTCCTATTCTAAGCCTCTCTGGACTTATTTAAGCACTGAGTGGAAAATGGACTGGTTGTTATCAATGAATTATGAGACTTTGGGATTAGGTTTTCTCCCCTGTGATGCTGCTCAGTTGCATCTTGAACCTTATATGATTTTATTTTGTTGTTTGCGATATTATTTATGGCAAGCAAGCTGCCAGTGGGTGATTAACCAAAGAATGATGTCATATTCTGTTTATAGTTTTCTAGTGGCTCAAGCAATGGACACTGTGTACCACATGGATTTATTGCATTATCCAGGTAATAAGGTTTATAGGTGGTGGAAATGTTTTTAGATATTCATAAAATATAAGTGAAGTAGTGAAAAGGCAATATATTGATAATATACACCTGGTAAGGAAAGACTTATAGTTTGTTTACTCACTTACTTTGTTGTTTTTTTTGGTTTTTATTGTATTTCTTAACCCCTTTATGCTTTTATTGGTATTTTTTTTCCTTTTTCCCTTGTTTCATTTCCTTATGTAAAAACTTGATTTAGTATGTAACACTGTATGCAATATGTGAATTTTCAATAAAATCCCCCCTACTCTTTTTGAGAAGTGCCAAGGGATCTTTAACGTCCACCTGAACTGGCAGATGGGACCTTGGTTTCACGTCTCATCTGAAAGATGGTACCTCAGGAGTGCAGCACGCCCCTCATGCTGCACTGCAGTGTCAGTATTGGGATATTAACCCAAGTGCCTGGTGTGGGGCTAGAACCCACAGCCTTCTGATCTCCCGGCCTCAGAAGTGAGTGTGCTACCTGTTGAGCCACTGACACTGCTTCCACTACTAAATACCTTATGGGAGTGAATAAGGTACAGGAAGGAAGCATTTTTTAAGAAAATATGTGATCAAGAATAAGGGAACATGTTATGAAGTGGGAGAGGGTAGATTCAGAAGACAGATGTAAGGAAGTACTTCTTCACAGAATGAGCTATAAATTCCTGGAACAACCTTCCAGCAGAATGGTGGGGCAGAAACAGTGGTGGGGTTTAGGAATGCATGGGATAGGCAAAAGGGAATCATACTGGAAAGGCAGGGAAAAGGAGAAAAACCTGTAGATCAAGTAGGGTCTGCTGTGATAATGTAGGGAAAACAGGCAGTCTGGGTGGGCCATGCAGTCCTTATCAGCTGTCAGAGTCTTATGCTTCTATGTGTTAATGCAATAACATTAAGATACTAAATGTATGCATTGCATATATATATATATACTATATATATATACATATATATATATATATATATATCTATATATAATATATATATATATATATATATATATACTTATACACATTATTGTTTTCCAGTGCCCATACTGGCATTTGCATGTTTTGGCTGATTTCTAATTTCCTGTAATTTTCAGCCCACACATTGCACACAGTAGTGTCATTTACCCAAATCATAGAGGTTGCAAATCCCCATTTCAGCAGAGTCATGGAGCGTACAACTCTCCATTTCAGCAGAATTATTGGGGTTGCAAAGCTCCACACAAAGTTTTATACAAATGCTATGGGGAAATCCTTTCTCAGGGGCTTGTAGGGGTTGCGATACGCATCATAAGGTTTTCAATTGCAACCCCTTCTACCTGTAAAAGAGGCCTCTAGCAGTACGATGTATCATTACAGAACATAAGAACATAACTTTTTCTAAGGAAAAGATGCTGTTAAGCTATTCAAGTTCGTTAGTCGCTTATTAGCAGTTGTTTCCATTAATTTCCATGGTAGGCATCCATCCATCCATCTATCTATCTATCTATCTATCTATCTATCTATCTATCTATCTATCTATCTATCTAGTATATATGTTTTGAATAAACATCTGCAGAAATAATGACCTCCTTACTGGGACACAGCATGGCTTCAGAACCAAGCATAATATGAAGACAGCCTTGGTGAGGTTCACTGACTACCTTGATAAGGGTTTCCATGTGGCACTAGTCTTTGTGGACCTCACCAAGGCCTTTGATGTTTTTGATTATGAGCTATTATTATGCTCTTTAAAAAAGCCTGGGTAATTGGAAGGTGCTGTGTCCTGGTTTGGAGGGTACTTGCACAAAAGGAGGCACTGTAGTGTGACTGATGGCATCAGTTCAGGGAATAACTTAATTAAATGTGGAGTCCCTCAAGGGTCCATTTTGAGCCCTTTACTCTTCTCTTTGTTTTTGAACTACATGTCTGTGGTGTGTTCCTCTTCCAAACTTAAACTTTGTACAGATAATGCTCTTATTTTTAGTTCTGGTAAATATGTTTTGAATCTCCAAAAACACTTCAAATAATGTTTTTTTTAGCTTGCATAATTATTTTTTTTTCCATAAAAGTTTTTTTATTGTTTTTTTTTTTTTTGCATTAGATACATATATGTAACATCAAAATAGAAATATTTTGAGGGAAGGTGCATGCTATAATAAACATAATAATCTAATTAGCTCCTAATGGACAGTTGTAGCCATACTGTAAAAATCTTATCACTCTAATCTTACCAATGGATTACTGAAGTCTTAGTACAGGAGGATAGTAAATACAAACATTTTAAGGGAAGGTGCATACATGATAAGTATAGTAATTAACTAGATCCTAATGTACAGTTGTAGCAATACTGTAAAATCGTATCACTGAAACCTTATCAACTGATCATCAGAATCTTAATATAGGAGAATAGTGAGAAATTCTGGGTAGGAAACATTCCTAGGCAATGACATTCAATAGTAATAACTTCTATAAGGAGAAAAGAAAAGTGTTTAGTGTGCATACTATTTTAAGGATCGAGAGAGAGGTCTGTGCAGTGTGACAAGACAGGTATGTAAGTTTAGAGGGAGGGCCCTGTCCATAAATGGGGGGGGGAATAGGGTGTAGTAGTGGGTATAAAGGACATTTTCTCTTACCAGAACCCCTCCTTCTGCTGCACCCCCTGAATCCTGGGAAAATGAGCTAGATATCACCATTTCTCAGGCCCTATGGGACCAACTATGGCCAGGCACCTACAAAGCCTCAAGGGAAGTACAAGCTAAGACCCTTCAATACAAAATTCTACACAGAGTATACAGTGCCCCCCTATGGCTCTATAAAGCCTGACTGTTCCCACACAGTGGCTGCTGGAGATGCTCATCACTACAGGCCTCACTGTCACATATTCTATGGTACTGTCACATGCTGGACCACTACTGGGACCAGATTTGGTCTTTCTGCAGGGGCATTTTCTCTCTCACTAGGACCAAAGATCCATGTTTCACTCTCATTGGCCTCCCCTAGGAAGAGGTTATCACTATCCAACACACAAGAAACATGGGCCACAGGGGCCCTTTCTGCTGCCAAAAGAATCATCTTGCACCACTGGAGAGACCATGTGCCTTCTACTTTTATGGAGTGGCTTAACCTTCTCATCCTCACAGTGCCCTAGGAATGAGTGGCCCATGTGACAATTAGACACCTACCACGCTATAACAAAATTTGGGGGCCCTTCTTGCACTGGAGAAGTGACAGCCCGCTGACCCCAGCCCCTCACAAGTTAAAGGGATTACGTCTTCAGCCTTTCATTATACCATACAACTTGATCTTGCATACAACTAGCAGAAGGAAGATCTACTTCCTACTGTTGCATATTTGTTTTTGTCAAATAAATCACTATTGAATTTAAACAAAAATAATGTTTTTCATGTTCTAATAGACCTTCTTTTCATTACTTTCACATTTTTGATATGTTAGGTGAACTGACTGAAAGAGTTAATAATTTTTATTACCTGGGTGTACACTTGGACAAAATTGCTACGTTTGAAATGCACATTAATCAGTTGATTAAGGCACTGCATAAAAGACTTGGGAATGTTATATGGATTAACTAGTTTCTCATACTGGAATCACCTAAACTGCTAGCAACTAGTTTATTGTTAGCAAAACTTGATTATGGTTGTCTTTTTTTATTTTTCTGTGACTGACAAATGTTTTCTGTGACTGACATAATTTTCAGTAGAATAAATAGTCTATAACTCCATCTGTAGATTAGTTACAGGAATGTCCAAATCACCACACCACTCTTGCTCTGTATTGGGAAATGGGGGTGTCTATTCTGAAAAGATTGGTTTAACTTCAAAGCCTCCATTTTTATGCAAAAAAATGTGTTTAGGCTTAATGTCTCAGCCTGTCATTCAGATGTTTCCTAAAAGCATAAACATGACCTTCCCGCTGTGAACCCATGCTGTCTTGGGTCCTGTGCCCCAGTGGCCTCTAGGTACTCAACAGTTATTTCCTTCAGAAGTGATTCCATCACTTTCCCTACCACAGAGGTCAAACTGACAGGTCTGTAGTTTCCTGCTTCTGTCTGGGTCCCACTTTTGTGAAGGGGAATCACATCCGCCTTCCTCCAGTCCTCAGGTACCACACCATCCTCCCATGATTTGTTAAAAAGGGTAGTCAGTGGTTTCACTAGTTCTCCCCTTAATTCTTTTAGAATTCTGGGGTGAATTCCATCAGGCCCCATTGCTTTGTCCACCTTCAGTTTTAGGAGTTCTTTCAGAACCCTTTCTTCTGTGAAAGGACTGGGATCGACCCCTATCAAGAGTGCTTCTGTTAGTTGGATTAGGCACCTCCCTCCTCTTTTGTGAATACTGAGCAGAAATATTCATTCAGTATCCCTGCTTTTCACTGTCCCTCTTCCCACCCACCATCCATTCTATTCAGCCTCACTATCCCTCCTTTGACTTTCTACACTCCTGATATACCTATAAAAGGTTTTATCCCTCTTCTTAACTGAGTTGGTTATCTTTTCCTCAGTTTGGGCCTTTGCTATTCTGACTTCCCTCCCTGCTTCCTTCTGCCTTAACTGGTACAGCTCTGGCCTGCTCCTTCTGTGTTTCCTTATACTTCCTGAATGCTATCCTTTTCTCCCTGACTTTCCCTGCCACCTCTTTTGAGAACCATAGTGGCTTTTTCTTTCATTTTGATTTGTTTATTTGCTTCACACAAAAGTTTGTTGCCTCTGTGATGGCAGTTTTGATGTTTCCCCATTGTTGCTCCACCCCTCCTTCTAACCTGTTTGCTAGTGCTTTTCTAAGGCACTCTCCCATCTTGCCAAAGTCAGCCCTCCTGAAGTACAGTACCCTCACTTTTGTGTGACTTGACTCTATAGCCGAGTTTAACGTGAACCACACTGTTTGATGGTCACTTGTTCCCAGATGACAACCCACTTCTAGATCTGAGATCCTCTCACTGTCCCCATTTGAGAGTATGAGGTCTAAGATTGCTCCCTCATGAGTGGGTTCCGAAACTAACTGTCTGAGGCATGCCACCTGTAGGGTATCGAGAATGGCCCTGCTCTTGGATGTGACTGCAGCAAATGTGCTCCGTTAACATCTGGCTTATTCAGGTCTCCCATCAACAGTATCTCCCTTTTTGCCATCCTAAGAATGCCTTCTATCATATCCTTGTCCATTCCTCCCTGACCTGGGGGTCTGTACACAACCCCTGTGCAGATTGTGGTGCCATTTCCAGTCTCTAAGGTGACCCACAGTGACTCCTCTCCTCCCTGTTTTCTCTTTTGTTCAGTTGCTTTTATCCTTTCCTTTACATATAGAGCTATTCCTCCCCCTCTTCTCCCCCGCCTGTCTCTCCTGTAGGTTATGTACCCTGGTATGTTAACATCCCAGTCATGGTTCTCTGTATACCATGTTTCTGTGACTGCTACGATATCCAGACATCCCTCTTCCATCAAGGCCACCAGTTCAGGGAGCTTGCTGCCCAGACTACGGGCATTGGTATTCATTACCCTCCATTTCCTGATGGCCTTACTCCTTTTTGCCCCATCCCTGTCCTTCTTGCCTTTTTCAGTTTCTCCATTTACCCCTGCCCTTGTCCCTATCAACATCTCTATCTTGGTGTTTACCTACCTTACTACCGTGACATTTTTGGGGGGCTAGGATTTCCCTGCTCCTTTCCAGTGCCTCCCTCCTTGGTTAGTCTAAATGTTTGCCAATGAAGCATTTAAACCTATCACCTAGGATCCTGGTTCCCCACCTGGACAGATGCAGCCCATCATGCCAGTATAGGCCTGCATCACTCAGGTGGACCTCCAGTCCCCAAAGAAGCCAAATCCCTGAGCTCTGCACCAGTTTTTCAACCGCTGATTGAATCCCATGGTGTGAGAACTCCTAGCCTCCTACGCTATAGAGACAGGCAGCACCTCCGAGAAGGTTACCATATGCATGTTTGTCTAAGACCCCTCCCCAATTCCACATACCCTACTGCACTGCTCTGATCCTCTTAGCCAGGTCATTTGTCCCTAGGGTGGACAATGACATCCAGCTCCCTCCTGTGCAGCTGCCCCAGCGATCCTGAGGATTCTCTCCCTGTCCCTCCAAGCCATGGCACTAGGCAGGCACCTACCTCCTCTCCCTTCCTCCCCAGTTCTACCTTCCTAACAATGGAGTCCCCCACCAGGAGTTGTTTCTTTCCCCTGTGGGGTCCCATGCCACCCTCCTTTGGGTCTCTTCTGTGGAGGTTCCCAGCATCCTCTTTGGTCTCCACTGCAGGTGCCTCCATAGAGGAACCACACTTTGCCAGAATGGCATAGGAATTGTGGAGAGGTACAACTGGAGGGATGCACCTCTGTTCCACCACCCTCACCCTCCCTGAGCCCACTGTGGTCCAACCGCTCCTCTTTCTTGGCAACCTCTGAGGCAATGGCAGTGGCCCTGGTGGTCCCTGGATGAAAGAAGAGGTCCCACAAATCCTGGCCAACTCAGCCTGGAGATGAGCAACCCCTTCCCTCAGCCCAGAGAGGTGCCTGCAGATGGGACAACACCGCATCCTCCAGAACGTCTCCCAGAAGACTGCTGTTCCACAGCCACTGCACTGCACCACTCCCAGCATGTCTTATTTCTGGCCCCCTCACTGTTGTTTGGAATCCTTACTCTTTTCTCTGTTTGTTTGTTTTATTTGTGACAATGATAATAATACCAAAAACTTTTCTAAAATGAATCACTGTTTTACCCTGAGTATGCTAGTTAAGAAAAGCAGATTAACTTATTTAAAATGTAAACAACGTTCTTGATGAGCATGTCCATTATGTGTCTGCATGCACAAACAATGCTTTCCTAGAATGCACTCCTTTGGATCTTCAGAAATCATTGCCAGACCACAGAGAAAGTAACTGAACTTGAATGAAATACATTGCAGAACCACTTATGGACTGCTTGAAATGTTTCAATCCAAGCAAGGCGGCAACTCAGACCCTACAGGTATATGTTATTTATCCAGGGTTCCTGAAGCAAACACATTGTATAATGACTTTGGTTTTAAGAAAGTAAATGGTTTCAAGATAACCACTTTTCAACATAAATACCAATATTTGGGATGAAACAAAGGATGAGAGATCAAGTCTGTTCTTCAACAGCAGGGGTTGCCAGCAAACTTGAAGAACCCGAGAACAGCCATATATAATATATGAGGTGCTGGTTGCATCCATGTGAACATCATAAACAAAGTTGCATTCTTTGCCACTGGTAGGTCAGTCATGACCATGAACTTAAAGGGGAGCACGTGGTGATAATTTAACTTTCCAGATATTGTTTTGTCCTCATAAAGTTCTGCTCTTTAAAATTAAGAGGATTAAAATAGAGTCTTGGTGGCCCTGTAGCAAGCATAAGCCGCTCCACCATGCATAAAACTATGCTTTTTGTATTACCATAAAATAATTTATCGAAATCATTACATGAGTAACAGTCTATGGCTAGCCCTATATCTCTGAAGTACAATTTCCCCCACCTCGAGCTAGTAGATATTGATATCAACATGAAAAGGATTGGTATAGTTCTAGAAGATTAATTACTTTTTTATTATCACTAAATGACCACAATGCTTGTGGTCTCACAATAACAATAGTACAAAATATGACCAAGTCAAGCAAAGGCTTCTGTTTATCTTTTTTGATGAACATGTTAACTTCCTTCAAAATATATCAATGAGTAATGCCATTTACATTCATTACGAAGAGACAACATATAAATAAAATCATATTTTTTAGAAACCAACCAAGCTACATTAAACCTGTTTTTGATAAAGTTATATGAGTCTTTCCTGAGAAGAGACCTTTTCATATTCTCACTTTAATATTTTTCAGTGATTTGGTCTCTTTTCTAACTATCCTTCTTTGGAAAGTGTTAAACTACTAAGGAATGTTTGGAAAACTGGGCTACTTGATCTAATGGAAATAATTACCAAATGCTATCTGTTTATTTGCTGGTCCACAAGCCTATCCAAGTGTGCTTTAAAAGAATAGATATTTCAAAATATCTGCTCAAAATAATTATCTAGTACATTTAATACTTCATAGATGACAGATGAAAATGATACTCAGTACTTAGAACAACTTTTCAGCCTTTTCTTCAATACTCTTCCTGCAGCTTGCAATAATAACTTAATACTCTATGCCGATGATGCAGTCCTCTTTTCCTCCCATACTGACCCCGTCTCGCCCTCCAAGGTGCTACAGACGAACTTCAACCTAGTTGAAACCTCGCTTCTCCAACATAAGTTGTTGATGAATTACAAAAAAACAAAGTCCATGCTGTTCCATAGCTCTCACAGCAAATACAGATCCATAAACTTCACCATTATTAATGAACTTGAACAGCCACTTGAGCAAGTGCAGGAGTTTAAATACCTTGGTATTACCCTTGATTGCACAATGTCTTTCAGCTTGCATGTTCAACACATCTCAAAATCAGTCAACTCAAGAATTGGGGTCCTCTACTGCCACCGTCGCTGTCTTACCAAAGAAGCTATGCACGCAGCCATAATTGCCTCAGTCCTACCCATCATTGATTACGGGCTTGTTTTCTATGGGGCTGCCATTGATACCGCCCTAAAACAGGTCAAGACAGCCCTTAACAAATGCTGTAGACTTCTCACTGGCGCAAGGAAGCATACGTATACCTATGATCTCTATAAGCAATCCAACTGGCTCAATCTAAACAGTAGACTTGCCTACCAGACCTGCCTACTGGCTAAGAAAATTTGTCTTAACCTCACACCTCCTGCAACTCATGCCTTAATGTTGCCTGCAGTCACTGCACATTTTACGTGCAGTTCCCTCACACAAACACTTATTGTTCCATTCTGCCATACCAACCAGGTTCAACGTGCTTTCCACACCAGGGCCCTCCTGCTGCTAAACAACCTTCCCCTGAAATTGCAGCTGAAAACAAGCCTGGCCCATTCAAATGTAAACTCTGCTAGCACCTCACTGACCTCAGCTGTTGTGGCTGCTCTGCCTAGGCTTGAGGCTTTGTTTCACTTCTCCCTCCTCTTCTTTCCTCCCTTGCTGCCCTCCCCACTTCTCTCTGCCCCTCCATCCCATGCCACTCCCCATCTCTCTCTCCCACCCCCACCTACCATTCTACCCCCTCACCTCCCACCTACCATTCCACCCCTCCCACTCCTCTCCTCCTGTCTCCCTCCCTATCCCCTATCTCTTGTTGCTCCACCCCAGACTACCTAGCACTTATCCTTCTGTTCTTCGACAATGTCAAATTGTTGACTGCCTCCCCTTTCCCCACCTCTCCCCTCTTATCCCCACCCCTTGCTCCACTTATGTCACCCCAGGATGGTTTTCATTTGTATCTGTGTCTTGCTATATATATATATACCCATATTGTTAATTGTGCATTGTTATTTGCCACTGACTGTTTGCTACTGTGCTATTCTATACACATGTGCTGTCTTTTGCTACTAAGTTAACCTCCTGACCTGTATTGTATCTTACCTCCGCTTACTTCTATGTTAACCTCCTGACCTGTATTGTATCTTACCACTGTTTTGCTTGCACCCAATGCTGACCTTTGTAAAAGAACCCTTGGTTCAAAGGTATTTGTAATCCTAGTAATAAATAAATAAAATTAAAAAATAATCTACACTAATGTCAGCCTTTTTTGTTTACTGTTTTCAAATACATACATTCCTACTCATTACAAACTCTAAAAAACTGAAATGGCTGGAGTAGTTTGAAGCACTCTTCATCACCCTTTCTTTCTTAGAGGGACACATAGAACAGTTACTTACAATCAAAACCACCCCTGTATATTAAACAGTATGATTGCTGGAATATGTTATTTGTTTATCGTCCTAAGATAGGGTCCCTCCCACCTGTGTCAATTTTAATAGGACTTATATGCAAAACTACATGCAAGTCTTATGGATGATAGGCTTCTGATACTGAAAATGAGTCCCACCAAGCTGCACACTCAGCAAAGAGGACCCTGCTATTATATCATGGCCAACCAATGGGTGCTAAACTCAGGTTCAAAATGAGCTCCCATCTGGCAGTTAATTTCATTTAGCCTCTGTGACAACTCAAGGGAATGGATGTCACTGAAATCTTTAACATTTTGAATAGAATAAACTATAGCTTCCTACTGCCCCAACACACCACCCAACTTGCAGCCCTATGCTACACTTAAAACTAGAAAGCCAAATCCGCCCAGATAGAAATCCCACCTGATCACCTATGTGGATGACATCACACTTTCCCATCAGAATTGTACTGACATCGAGGCAGATTTTGAAACTTTTACAGCTTACCGGCATTTTCTCAGTTCGCGGTCGGCTTTGAAGAGTGCAGATGTTTCCCAGTCCATCGAAGACTGTTGTGCCAGGCTCCAGAGGTAAGTATGGGGTGAGGGGGTTGAGGGGTTGGGGTGCACAGAGGATGGCTGCAGGTTAGAGGAGGGGATACCAGACTCAGCGAGGGACCATTTTCTTTATTTTTACAGGATTTTTTTTAAGAAAAGGACACTCCATCTGTTGGCACACTGGGGTGGGCTCCCAGCATGCAACCTGGATGTTTGTTGGAGGGGAGCAGAGACGACAGGGATTGGACATCCCTGTCGGGAAATGAACTGGGGAGGAGGCATGCCAACAGGGGTATTGGGCACCCCAGTCAGCTGTAATGGGGACTGTGAGAGGCGTCAGCTGTCTGTTGGCTTCTGTTGGGACTGTGAAAGGCTGACAGAGAAGCCTCTGCCATGTTTCTTTGAAACGAGACACCAAACAATGCAGCTGTAATTGGCTGCTGCAGTCAGGGACTGCCCCGCAGCAAAAACAGCTGATTGTGTAGTGACAGGGCACTCCCTGATTGCAGCAGTCAATTGCTTTGAGCATAGTGGCATGCTCATTAACTGCCATCATTAACAGCATGCTCCTCTATTCACTGCGGCAGAGACCAGCCCCAGAATGGACTGCTGCCATTCGTCACAACACCGCCGCACCACCACAATCTGCTAGTGAAGGAAGCTGGTGCAATGTGTTTCTTGCACATGCGTACAACCAAACACAATGAGATTGTTCAGACTGACCAAAGGACTTTGCCAGTGTGTTTCTGGTGCCAAAGCAAAGGTATGACCTGACTGAGATCCTAATTACTATTTTGTATAATTATTTAGAGGGTACTATTACATGTATGCACAAGTGTATGTGGTGTGGCTGACCTATTGATTTCAAGGCAGTGTGCCATGATCCTGGCTGTGACTTCAGTGCATAGTGCTCCCTGACTTCAGCCACTACCTTGGGTGCAAGACTGTCCAATGCTGCCTCAGGACTTAAACCACATTGTAATGATGAAACTGTCAATCCAATGAGCAACTGTCTCAGAATGCCAGTTTCTGACATCAGATGTGACATTCCCATTTTGGTGGCTTCTAGTGCAGAAATGCTTAGAAGCTGATGTGGTCTTCCTAAAAGGGGACACTGTCAGATTTGCATTTCTCAGAAGCATGCCTACAACTAGCTATATGCCTTGTGATGTTATACATGGTCTCAGACTGCACTAGAATAGCCAGTTATTGGATTATTCACAACATTTAGTATTTCACCCGACCTTATCCTCCAGCTGCCTGACCCTCCAACATGCTCCCAAAAGAACATGATGCCACAGCGCTGCAAACCTGTTCATGTACGATTAAGGAAAATTGTATGTAACGTCTTCTAAACATATATTCCCTGGAACTAAGGAGTGAGCTGAATGTTTGCAATTAAGTCCCACTTAAAAATGAGCAATCTTGCACAGTTTAATATGAGTCTGAAATGTCAGGCTGTGACTCCTGGCATGTGCATCAGTGTTGATACATAGACAAGTCCAAGCAGTACTTTTTAACACCATTTTAAATATATTAAAAAATAACAGGTGTGCATGTATGAAAAAGGAAGCCCTTGGAATTTAAAATATTTCAGGAATTGTTTAGCTGTAGACAAGGTATTTCATTTTAACATGGAGGATGTAAGTGTCAGTCTGACTGAGGCAGCAAGAGCAGGTGGCGATGTAAAGAAGTTGGAATGAATGGCTTATGAAAATGTTAAGCAACTACTGACAGCACAAGATAGATAGATAGGCAGGTAGACAGACAGACAGATAGATACTTTATTTATAAATTGCCCCTTTCCAGGGACTTGGAGCGCTGTACAATAAAACAAAATATACAAGTAACATAACAACATAGCAACAGTTGGGTGTCATTCATTAAATTAACATTATTTGTCTCATAATAATACAATATAAAACCTCTTCAGATATTAAAAGCCTGTTAAAATAAAAAAAGTCTTTAGTCCCTTTTTAAAGCTTTCTACCAATGGAGCCTCCCTTAGATATCCAGGCAGTGAGTTCCACAGGGTAGGTGCGGCCACTGAAAACACCCAGTCTCCCGAATGCCACAACCTAACCCTGGGAACTGCAAGAAGAAGGCCTCCCATAGCAGAATGGAGAGCCCAGGATGGGCAATGAGGAACAAGGAGATCTTGCAGATAGACTGCCCCCCCCCCCATATAGGGCCTTATAGGTCAGGAGCCCTACCTTGGAAACAATCCTCCACCTAACTGGTTCATGGAGGACCAGGGTGATATTGTCACTTTTTCCACTCTCATCAACAAGATGCCAACAGCATGCAGAATAAGAGATCAGTGTTTGTTGACATTTTCCATGTTACGATTGGTTAGGGATGATTAATTATTTATGATATGCATTTTATGTCCCTCTGGTTGTTGGACTATGTGGTCTTTGATGTGAAAGATGGTCTTTACCCTCCCTTTCTCACTACCAGAGAGGGAGGGAGGAGGTGGGAGGAAGGGAATGCCAGTTAACAAATAGAGTGCCGTGTATTACATAGAGAAAAAGTATGGGGTGGTGTGTGCAACAAGATTTTACACACACCGAGGGTTGGCTGGCATATAAACCCGAGATTGAAGCTCGAGGGTTTATCAGGCATCCAACCCCGAGGTGTGTAAAATTTGAGTTTACACACACCACCCCATATTTTATTTTATATAATTGCTGAGTTAGGCTTTTTCACCACAGCCAATTATATAAAATAAATAGTCTGGTGTGGCTGCGATCTGGAGGATGTTTAGCCGAGTCCTCGGTTGCTTAGCAGCAGTTTACTTTTTCTTGTTTTGTTGTCCTCTTTTCGGTGTGATTTTTGTTAGGAATTTTTTTTTTTAAATAGTTACTTACCGCCTAGAGATAGTGGCGGCGGTGCAGTTTCAACTGATGAATAAATCTGGTGGCGAGCGGTGAAAACCCAGAAGAGCTGTAGGTTGGGCATGCGCATAGCGAGGGAAACTGTGTGCGTGCTTGCCGTTATAAACGCTCCTTTATAAAGGCAAATTATGCCACGGTTTCCAAATGGGAAAAAGCCTAACCCAGTTATTATAAAAAAAAAAAAAACACCAGGCTCTCTGTCTATTATGGTGCTTGTAACTCAATCTTGGGATTCCAGTGACATCATAAACCTTTCAAACTTCACTTGATGGAGTTACAGAACCGTGGCAAATAGGGAGCCATATTTATTCTATTTATATATCCTATGGCACCCCAGTTCTCTTCAATCTCTTTATAAGTCACATTGCAGAGGAGCTAGAAGGAAATGTCTGCCTCTTTGTGGATGACACCAACATCTGCAATAGTGTGGACACTTCAGGAGGGGAAGAAAGGATAAGCAGAGACTTGATAAAACTTGAAGAGTGGTCAATGTTATGGCAGCTAGGTTTCATTGAGGAAAAAGTGAAAAATAATGCACTTAGGTCACAGAAACCCAGGGGCAGAGTACAAAATAAATACATATGAATATATGAATTAGTCAGTAGATAAAGACCTTATGGTCTATTGAGTCTGCTCGAGTGTGCAGCTAGCAACCCTTATACTGCAGCTGCCCTCCCTCCCCTCCCATCACCTTCCTCTTGCCCTATCCCATCCCCTTTGAAACAGTCCACTGTTCTGCAGGACACCACTTTGCAGGCAATGCATTCCACCCAGACACCACTCACTCCATAAAAAAGTGTCTTCTCATTTCCCTCCTGAACCTTCTTCCCCTCCAATCTGAGATTGTGACCTCAAGTGTCCCTACCCCCCTTAACTTGAATAGTCCCTCTGTGCCTGTCTTGTTTATTCCCGTCATGTACTTGAAGGTTTCAATCATATCACCTCGTCTCTCTTCTCCTCCAGTGAGTACATGTTCAACTTCCTCAGCCTGTTCATGTAGGGTATGTTCCCTAGTCCTTGGATCATCTTTGTTGCCCTGTACTGCACCCCCTCCAGTAACTTAATGTCCCTCTTCAGGTATGGTCACCAGTACTGCACACAGTACTCCAGGTGTGACCTATCCAGTGATCTGTACAACGTCAGGATCACCTCCCCCTCCTTGAAGATATACCCCTGGCAATACAACCCAGCATTTTGTTGGCCTTTGCAGCTGCCTTCCTGCATTGTACTGAGTTGTTCATTGAGCCCGTTGTAATCACCACCAGATCCTTCTCCGTCTCTGTCATGGCTAGCTGAACCCCCCACAGCTGGTAGCTCCTTCTTGTTTGTTTTGCACCGAAATGTAGCACCTTGCATTTTGTGGCATTGAACCCCAACTGCCAGGTGTCTGACCAGGTCTCCAATTTTGACAGATCATCCTGAAACCCATGCCACCCTCTTAGGTCATCCACTACTGCTCCACTCTTGGTGCCATCTGCAAAAAAACTGATCTTGCTCTTGATGCCCATTGAGATGTCTGATATGAACAACCCAAACAACACCGGTCCCAGCACTGAGCACTGTGGTACTTCACTTGTCACTGTCCTCAGAGATGAGAGCTCCCCTCCCACCACCACCCTCTGCTGCTTTCCCTGTAACCAGTTTACTATCCATCCCACCATTTTCTCCCCTGCACCTGTACCTGTCAGCTTACTACCCAGCCTCCCATGTGGCACTGAGTTGAAGGTATTACTGAAGTCCAGAAACATGACTTCCATTGCATGGCCTTTGTCCAACTGTCTAGTTACCCAGTCATTTTAATCCACCAGGCTGGTCTGACAGGATCGGCACTTGACAAATCCATGCTGCCTAATGTCCTGCAGGCCATTGGTTTCCAGAAGGGACACCAGCCTCTCCTTCAGGATTGTCTCCATCAGTTTTCCCATGATGGATGTGAGGCTTACCAGCCTGTAGTTTCCTGGTTCATCTTTGGGACAGCTTTTATGGAGGGGTACCATGTGAGCCATCCTCCAGTCCTGAGGTACACCTCCTGAGACAAGGGAGGCATTGAACAGGTCTGCCAAGGGCCCCACCAAGATTTCTGGCAGCTCTCTCAGTACCCTGGGGTAAATGTCATCCAGATCTGGTGCTTTGTCCACCCTCAGTGCCCTCAGGCCCTCCAGTACCCTGCCCTATGTGACTCCCCCATCTGTCACCTCCCCCCCCCGAGCCTGACCTCCCACACCCCCTTTTGGAAGTGCCACTCCTTTCTCCTTAGTAAACACCAAGCAGAAGTATTCTTTAAGCACTTCTGCATGTTCTGCCTCTGTTTCCACCAACCTCCATCCCTCTTAAACCTTGCTATTTTGTCCCTACAACTCCCTTTCTGCCTGATACACCTGAAGAATTCATTCTCCCCCTTCTTGATGCCTTGTGCCAGCCTGAGCTCCTTAGATGCCTTGGCTGCCCTTACTGCCTTCGTCACCTCCTTCAGTTCCTTCAGGTAATCCTCTCTGTCCTCCCCATCCCCCTATTTTTTTTTTAACCACCTAAAGGCAGCTCTTTTTTTTCTTACTTTCTCCATGGCCCCCTTGCTCAACCAGCTGGGTTTCTTGGCCCCAGCTCTTTTACTGTGGACCCTGATGCAGATTTTGGTTGCCTGTTCGATCCCCAGTTTTGTGACCTCCCACCTCTGGTTAGTGTCCGTATTAGTATGGATTCTGGCTAGATACCCTTTAACTACCTCCCCCATCCTCCCAAAGTTTGCCCTCCCGAAGTCCAACACTTAATACCTGTTTCTACTCCCTCCTTACCCATTTTCAACATGAACCACACTGAGTGGTGGTCACTCCCTGCCAGCGGTTCTTCTACCCCCAGCTCTCTCACAAACTCCCCACTTGCCAGTATGAGATCTAGGGTGTTCTCCAACTTGGTTGGCTCGCTGACCATTTTCATTAGGAAGCTATCCTGGAATGTGTCCAGAATTATCTGTTCCTTTCTATTCGTGGTAGCTGGGGTACTCCAATCCACTCCCGGCAGGTTGAAGTACCCCACAATCACCATGCTACCCTTTCCGCAGGCCCTTCTGATCTGTCCCACTAGTTCCCTCTCTAACTTCTCTGTCTGAGATGGTGGCCTGTACACTACTCCCATCCTGGGAGTCCTAATTTTAGAATCCTGGATTTGCATCCATAACAACTCTGTACTACCCTCCTCACAAACACACTTCAGTCCTCTCACATACAGTACTGCCCCTCCCACCTTCCCATTTACCCTATCTCTGTGGAATATCTTATACCCTGGTCGCTAGGTCCCAGTCCTGGTAATGGCTGGCCTATGTTTCAGTGATGGTTGCCATGTCTACCTCCCCTTCTGCTATGAGAGCCTGTAGCTCTGATGTTTTGTTCACTAGGCTCCTAGCATTCAAGGTGACCACCCTCCACCCTTTTGCCTTTGCCCTCCCCCTCCCAGCTCTCCCTTCCTAGCATCCCCTAGCATTCCCTTTTTCCCATTGCTTCTAGCATGAGAGGTAAGCTCATTTGGCTTCCCTTCCTGTGGATTCTGCATGTCTCCTGCCCACTTGCCACCCCCTGCTCCTAGTTTAAATGCCCTTCTTTTGCTATGTAATCCCCCATCCTCTGATTCAATACTATCTTGCCCCCCTCACTTAGGTGAAGTCTATTCTTACTATAGAGATCGCTGTCCTCCCAATTCCTTCCCCACTCACCCACCAGCCCATAACCTTTGGATTGGCACCAGGTTCTTAGCCATTTTCTAAATTCCTCTATGCTCAGTTTCCTTGCAGTGCCCACCCTGGGCACTGGAAGTACATCTGAGAAAGCTACTGATCCTCCTGCCTCCTCACATATTGGTCCTAGCTCCTCAAACCTCCACTGAACTATCTCTATCATCTCTCTCTCACCAGGGCATTTGTCCCCACATGCAGAACTATATGTGGTTTCACCCTAGAGTGTTACTGATGACCACCAAGCAGGAAAGAGATCGGGGGTAATCCTACTGGATAATCTTAAAGTGGGCAGTGTGACACCACCCTCCATAGCATTGTTGTACAAGGGGCATAATAATAACAACCGACAAAAAGGTAACAACTAGGAAAACCCTACCAGGTAAATTTACATTAATATTTCTAAGTAACACTGAGAAGTGGAGTAATTGGAAATGCTAGTGGTGCAGTGCAGTAGTTGTGGGGCAGTTTTCAGAGAGAATTTCTGGTGACTGTGGTGCAGCCTCATCTGCAAGTACCTCTTTGGGTTAAGGGACAAGGTCACTAGACTCCAGGCCAGATTGACTAGGATTCAGGTAACCTCTTCCCATACCCAGGGGCCACCAAATGTGACACCATTATCTCAGAGGATGAGTGGAAGGAGGAATGGCTGGACTATGGTGGGCTCTGGAAGGGTTGGGGTGGTGGGTAAAAGGTACATTGCTTAACTGGTACCACTATGAAAACCGCTCTGATGGGCTGGGACTGCCAGGGGGAGGCACCTGTGGTAGTCACTAGGGATGATGTGGGGGTCCTCCATAAAGGAGACCCCAAAAGGGTTATAGTGGACCCCAGAGAAAGAGGAAGCAACTTCTGGTGGAGGACTTGACTGTGAGGGGGATTCATTTGGCAATAGGAAGGGGTTAGAGGGAGGTTAGATACCTACAAGGTACAATGGCCTGGAGGGATGGGAAGTGAATCTGGAGGATTGCTTGGGCAGCTGGATGGGAAGCAGAGCTTGATGTCATTTTCCACATGAGGACTAATGACTTAGATGGGAATGGGATAGTGCAAGGGGATTTCAAGGAACTGTGGAGTGGTCTTAGGCAGGTAGGGCATTCAGTGGCTTTTGCTGAGGTGCTACCTGTCTACAACAGGGAGAAGAGAGGGATCTCTGCACCAGAAGCTTCAACTCATGGTTGAAGGAATGGTGCAGAGAGAAGATTGGCTACACTGGGGGCTAAACAGAGGTGATGGTCTGCATTTGTACAGAAGTGGAACTGCAGTCCTCAGTGGAAAGTTTAAAATGTTACTTCAATATACCATTAAAGCAACTGAGGGAGGTAGCAGAAGAAATCTGGAGAGGAAACTGCCCATCCCCCACAGGATAAAACAGGAAGTAGAAAGAACCAGAGGAAAGAGAAATACCACAGGGTGCAAATTAATAAAGGACGCAGGGTGGTAGACATGAAGGGGAATAGGAAAGGGAACATTAAAAAAAGAAGGGGGAAAGAAGGTGAGCATAAAAGAAGAAGCATTTGTCAATGCCGAATGTTGGCTTGTTGGCATTGGCATTGGTAGTGCAGGAGTTAGAGAGATGCAGAGTAGGAATGTCAGTGAAGTACTGAACCAACGCCACCCCCCCCCCCACACAGAGACTGAAAGGTGTTGGGAGCATCGTTTTGGGTAATTGGCCATAACGCTTATGCCATTCCACCTCATCCCACCCTGTGACACTGACAGATGTCAGGGTGTGCGTTAGGGTATTTGGCTGTTATGCTCACCCCATTCCATAAGGAAATAAGCTGAGATGGGTGCAGTATAGGAGAATAGAGTGAACGTTAGGGTGACAGAACACAAGGCACACCTCAATGTCTGTCAGTGGCTGTAGGGTGGGGGGTAGAAGCTGCAAACAATTCAGCCGACGAACACAAGTTAACCCCCCCATGCCTGTCGGTCTCTACAGGATGGGTGTATTGTTGGAAACCTTAATGCCCCAGGCGTTTGTTGGTATTTTTACTCCAAATTTTCAACATTGGCTTTTTGGGACCCCACCTCATGAATAGCCGCGTTATCATTTCATTGCTCAATCCTGAAGGTGATTTTGCACAGCAACTGTGCCATTCGGAGCCACAGGTGCAGAAACACATTTCAGGCAGAATGTAAAAAATGACAGCTGTACTGTTCATGAGGAGGTATGAAAAGATGTCAATGTTGAAAATCTGGAGAGAAAATATGAAAAATTTGTGAACTGATGAGTGTGCATAGATATTGCCAATGCAAGTCCGTGATGCGGTCATTTTGGGGAATTTTTTCACCAAATGTTCAATGTGGGCATTTTGGGACGTCTTCTCATGAACAATGGCACTGTGATTTTGTTAATCTGTCCTGAAAGTTGATTTCACACAGCAACCGCACTCATTATGTGCCACAGGTGTGAAAACATTTTTTGGGCAAGATGTGAAGAATGACAGCTGTATTGTTCATAAGGAGGTGTGAAAAAATGGCAATGTTGAAAATCTGGAGTGAAAATATAAAAATTGGCAAAGTTACAAGTATGCGTAGAAACTGTGCAACACATTCTGGTAATACAGTCATTTTTGGAATTTTTCACCAAATTTGCAACATGGGCTTGTTGGGACTTCCGTCATGAACAGTGGCACTGTTGTTTCATTATCGGTCCAGAAAGTGATTCCTGTACCCACAAAATCACCTTTTGGGACCAAGACACGAAATGACAGTTACACGTTCATGAAGTGGGGTTCCAAGAACCAAACGTTTAAAATTTGGGGCCAAAATTCCTAAAAATGGCTGAAATATCAACTTAAGTTGACCCCCACATTATAAAGCTTACCGTCATTTCTTCAATTCACAGTTCACCTTTGAAGAGTGCAGACATGTCCCGGTTCAGAGAAGATCATGGATCCTGACATCCAGAGGGTAAGTATGAGTGGGGGGGAGTGCTGGGACATGGGTGCACAGAGGCAGTGTTGGGTAAGTTACTGTTTCTATTACTTTCTATTACTTTTGGAAACTTGTTCCAGGAAGCTCTGTGCAGTCACTAGGAAGGATGGAGAAGTACTATAACAAATAATACACCTTACAGTGACAATTACTTATGTCTTTTTATAGAAAAGTAATATGTAACTGTAACTGATTGCATTTATTTGAAAGCAACTAGTAACTAGCCTATTACTCTCAAATAAATGTAATCTGTTATAGTTACTTATTACTTTTGTATTGTTTTTATATAAAAAGAAATAAGTAACTGTAAGGTGTATTACTTTTGCTAGTACTTCTCCATCCTTGCTAGTGACTGCACAGAGCTTCCTAGAACAAGTTTTCAAAAGTAATAGAAAGTAATAGAAAAAGTAACTTACCCAACACTGCACAGAGGGAGGGTGGTGATTGGGGATGAGGGAGACATAGGTGTCCAGTGTGCCACAATTGGGGAGGATGCCGACATGGTCATTGGGCACCCTGATGTCATCAAGCCATATAGACAGGTTGAGGGAGCACATCCAACACCAGGAGATGGCATCCTGGTGTTGGAAAGGAGATTGTTTAACCAGGAAAGACACACTGAGGGGGGATGCTGACACGGGGATTGGGCACCCTGATGTTTGGCTTTTTGGGACATGTTGGCGGGTAGGAGCCGCCATGTTAGATATGCCACAAAATGGGGGTATGCCAACACAGGGATTGGGCACCCTGATGTCAGCTTTGTGAGGATTGTGTGGCAGATGGCAGGAGCTGCATATGTACTGAAATGTTTCACCAGGAATGGCATGTAATGGAGGTGCGTCATCTGTCGCTGCAATGACGAGCCTGTCTCTGATTGCAGTGGCAGATATGTTTCAAGTTGGTGGCACTCACTGAAACTGCTGTCATTGGCAGCATGCTCACTGGTTGGCCGCTGAGGGACACACCGACGAAAGCATTGTCTGCATTCACCACAATACTGACACACCTCTGAAACTGCGATTAGCACAATATGTTGTTTATGCGTGCATGCAAGCCAACATAAAAAAAGAGGGTTAACAAGCAGAGACATAACAAACTCTGGAAGATCATGTGTGTGAATGCTAGAATTCCAGGAAATAAGATTCCGAACCTATAGGCCATCATAACAGAGGCATACCTGCATATTGTGGCCATTACCGAGTCATGGTGCACTGAAAATCATGACTGGGACATGGCCATACCAGGCTATACTCTGTTCAGGAAGTGCAGAGTGCAAAAGGAAAGGAGGGCGTGTGTTGCTTTATGTGAGAGAAAGCATAAAAGTGAAAGGGATACAAAGAATTAAGGAGGGAGCAGAGGTACTGTGGGGGGTATCCGCTAGATATATACCATATTTCACCATTTTGAAGCCGCGGCTACAATTAGAATATTCTTTTTTAACACAAGGCTTTAATTTGAGGGTGGTTACTATTCAAGGGTGGCTTATATTACTAAGTATATGGTAATGTTTCCATTGTGGGCTTCTATTACTGTCATTTTGGTACCTTATCAGTCGGAGACCGCAATTGTCGTGTAATGTAAGTGAGCTGTGTCATTAGGTCTCTTGCTGTTGTCAGTAGTTGTTGTCAGAAGCAGAAGCTGTTAGTTCTGTAAAATGGCCAAACGTAAGTGCTACGACTTGGATTTCATGCTCTCTGTGGTTAATAGGGCTAAGCAGGAGGGTAATCGCCCTGTGGCAGAGGCACTGAAACTAGATGAAAAACAGATCCACGAGTGGTGGAAAAACAAGGAAAGGCTGCAGGCTATAGTCTCCAAGGTTGGCAGTTCAGAATTGAACCGCAAACGCCGATGGCTTCTCAGTGCTGGCCGCAAGCCTTCTTATCCAACAGAAAAAGCAAATCTTGCTACAGTACTTGGATCTTGCTGCAGAGAAAGCAGCACCTGAGAGTTACCTGCAAAGCTATTGCCCTAAAAGCCTCTGCATTAACCCACAACCCTGAGTTTAAGGCAAGCAGGGGATGGGTTGACCGTTTCCTAGTGCGTTGGGGTTTCACCATTAGACAGCGCACCACAGTGGGTCAGAGACTGCTGAAAGACTACCTGCCTAAGGTCACAGAAATTGTTTACTTTTGTGCGAAGCAGATATTGAACTTCAACATCCAATTGCAGACCATTGGTAATATGGATGAGACCACAGTGTGGGCTGACATGCCCAGTGAGAAAACTGTGGATGCTATCAGCGCTAAGTCAGTGCCTTACTGTATGTTTGGCAGCAACGGCAGATGGCAGAAAGCTCCCTCCTTTTGTTGTACTAAAAGGCAAACGTATGCCAAAGGAGGTGATTGGTGTTCAGGGAGTTATTGTTGCACTTTCTGACAATGGCTAGATGAATGAGGCACTGACTTTAAAATGGGTTGATAGCGTTTGGGGGGGCACTGCTTTTAGCAAGCATATGCTGGTCTGGGATATGTTTAGGTGCCACATTTCACCAGATGTTAAAAAACTTCTTAAAAAGAAGAACACCATAATGGCAGCAATCCCTGGAGGGTGTACTAAGCTTTTGTACAGACGCATTGCTACCACGTGGTTACAGCGAATCCAAGGACACTGAGACCACGTGGTAGCAACCTGATTCAGTCTCGCTGTATCGCTGTATCGCTAATACGGTATGGGGAATGGACAAGGGGGGATAAACTAAGGAGTACCTCATGTTGTGCATGGGCATAGATACATTAATGATTTAGTAATTATCTTGCAAGCACAGAAATTTAGCGAATCTAAGGCTGCTGAGACCACGTGGTAGCAACCTGATTCAGTCTCACTGTATCGCTAATATAGGTAACAGACGAGGGGGGATGACCTAAGTGACATATACCGGGACTGAATCGACACATTTTGGCATACATTTTGGCTAGTTACAACTTCAGGCTACTAATCGGGGGCAGCTTGCATTGCTGTCTTTAGAAATTGCATGCAGTTACTATTTGAGGGCAGATACTATACAGGGGCAGCTACAAAATGATATACGGTGTGTGTGTGTGTATATATATCATGGCAAAAAACTCCATTTAATGCATCAGTTAGGGTTGTTCCACAGTGACAAAAGTGAGGAAATTCGGTGTTAGGGTTGAAAACCCTAACTGCGCATCCCCCCACCACCACACACACACATATACATGCAAGTAGGGGAAGGACCAAGGTAACACAACCAATTACACACAACCAGCAGTAGGTAACAGGAATAACATACAGCTCTCTAAACCACGAAACCACACACCCATGCTCCCATCGGGCAAACTGATGCATTAAATGGAGTTTTTTTGCCATAAATTTCCCTTCTTTTTGACAATGTGCACTATAAATAGTGAAGTAATGGTAACGCAAACGCAAGTGCAAACGGTAACACACATGGTGATGCAAACATAAATGATAATGCAAACGGTAATAGAAACTCAATTGCAAACATTAATGAAAACAGAAACACAAACAAGTGCGTATGGAAATGCAAATCATAACGCGCATGGTCACGGTAATGCAATTGGAAACGCAAACACTTACGGGAACAGCAGCGATGACGGCAAAGGAAACACAAACAGAAACACAAATGGAAGCGTGTACACAAATGCAAATTGAAATGCACATGGTGACGCAAAAGGAAACGCAAACAAAAACAGTAATGGAACGCAAATGTTAACAGTAAAGCAAGTGCAAACGGAAATGCAAAGGGTAACGTACACGGTGGCATAAACGGGAACAGTAATGCAAATGGTTATGGAAATGCAAGTGGAAATGCTGACTCTAACAGTAACGGAAATGCACATCCTTTTTTTCCCCAAAAGCTGCATTGAGAAACACAGTGAATACAAAGAATGTATGCATAATAATGGGCCTCGGAACAGAAAATGAACACTTGGAATACTGAATTGCTTATATCTCAGGAACCATACGACGTAGAAAAAAAATAAAAATTTCATATAATTTATGACTTTCCTGGCTAGTTTGGCACTTAACACCTGAATAGGGGGCTAAGCATTTTTCTGACGAAAAGTCCATATCTCAAAGCATTTCCGAGATACGGGCGCCAAAAGGCGCAGCGGACACCGTAATGTTAGCCTATGGAAAAACATTGTCAGCTTCAGAGTACTGTAACTTTGCAGCCCTCTAATATTTTGTCACCAAACCACCAAAAGGCACATATGTCGGATGTTGGCTTTCTTCCCTCCAAATTTTAGCCCAAAAGACTAAACCGTTCTTTTGCAGCAGGGTGGCAAAGATTTCCTATTCTTTTGGCCAGAGTGTCGCAAAGTAGTGTCATGATTTGCGACACTTTAGCAAAAAAAAAGCACAAAAGTGTCAAATGTGTGACACTACTTTGCGACACTACTGTTTACAAAATTTCGAAAACATATTTCTGGGGTGTTTAACCCCCCAAAAAGGCATGGCTAGACTCCTCAGGGTTCGACTAGATGAAAGCAGCAAGAACTGTGTCCCTAGAGGGTCCCAAATTTAAATGCCAAGCACTTCTGTGACCACCAACTGAAAACAAGATGGCGGGTTTGCGACACTACAGGGGTCATTTGCGACACTAAAAACTGCATTTGCGACACTATCGAACTTTTTGTTAGCTTTTCCCATTGACTATAATGGGAAACTTGATTTTTGAATAATTTTTGAACTGTTTAATATTTTTTCATGAAATCTTTGAAAGGCACATCGGGGACCCTGGCCGCATGTTCCCTGAAGGTTTCAGACCAGTCATGCAGACCGTGCAACCTGTAGGCACGAGCAAAGAATGCACAAAAAAGCATAAATACCACATTCTACTGTGTTATGTAGCTCTGCAACCGTATATCCGACCATTACAAAACTTGGCAGATCTAGAGATCTATGGTACCGCTCTGTGCATGCAAAATTTCAGACAAATCTATCATACAGTGGCAAAGTTATTAAGCTGCCAAATTTCACAATTTAACCTTAAATGGTGTACTCAACCCTTACTATAGTGGCACTACCATGCTACTATGACATATATATATTGTGTGTGTGTGTGTGTGTGTAGATATATATATATATATATATAATGGTAGCACCACCATAGTTAGGGTTGAGGAACCATTCACATGTTAAACCTAACATTTTGCACCTTAATAACTTTGCAATCGTTCAACAGAGTTGCCTGAAATTTGGAATACACAATCAAGAAAATACATCTGGGATCTGCCAACTTTGTATTGTTCGGATATACGGCCGCGGAGTTATTAAGCGTGATTCATGCTGCTGGGTCTACTTTTTTTTTGCAATTTTTGTCGTTTTACAGGGTCGCACGTTTGTAGCGACTGCATGAAATCTTTAGAACATGCAGCCGGGTCCCTGATGTGTCTTTTAAGATTTAAGAAAATATCAAACGGTTCAAAAAGTTATTCAAAACAAGTTCCATTATAAGTCAAAGGAAAAGTTAACAAAAGTTCGACACTGTCGCAATGCAGTTTTTTTCTTTCGCAATGGCCCTTTACTGTCGCAAATCCGCCATTTTGTTTTCAGTTGGTCATCAGAAAAATGCTTGGCATTTAAATTTGGGACCCTCTAGCAACCTAATTCTTTTTGTGTTTACCGAGTCGGACCCTGAGGATGCTAGTCATGTCTTTATTTTGAGGTTAAACACCCTAGAAATATGTTTTTCAAGTTTCTGGAAAAAGTACTTTCACAAAGTACTGTCACACTAACAAAGTGTCGCAAATTTTTGCGAAAGCTTGCAAAGTTCGACAGTACTTTTCCAGGCTGTGGAAATGACAGCACCATTGCCACTCTGCAAAAGAAAGGTTTGATTTTTGGATGAAATTTGAGAGAACGCGAGCCAACATCTCACAGATGTGTCTTTCAGTGTTTTGGTGAAAATTATTACAGGTGGCAAAGTTACGTGCATTCAAAGTTGATGCTTTTTCCACAGGATAACATTACGCATCCGCCGCATTACAGGAACTTTGGTGCCCTGCTGCAAAATAACGGTTTGGTCTTTTGGGCTGAATTTGAGGGAAGAAAGCCAACATCCCAGATGTGCCTTTCAGTGGTTTGGTGGAACAATATTACAGGGAGCCAAAGTTATGGCACTCCTAACATCTCTTTTTTCCCATAAGATAACATTAGCCGCTCGCCGCTTTTCAGGGCCTGTATCTCGGAAACGGTGCGATACAGACTTTTGTCAGAAAACGTTTAGCCTACTAACAAGAGCTTGGCACAAAACTAGCCAGGAAAGTTATAAATCATATGACTTTTACATTTTTTCTACGCCATAATGTTCCCAGATATAAGCAATTTAATATTCAAACTCCTCATTTTCTGCCCGAGACCCATTATTATGCATACATTCTTTGTAATTACTGTCTTTCTATGCCGCTTTTGGGGAAAACCAGCCTGTGCACTTACATTACTGTTACCATTACTGCTTCTGCTTATGTCTCCGCATCTGTTTCACTTACCTTTCATTGCTCACGCCATCATGTGCGTTACCTTTGCATTTTCATTTGCGCTTTGCATTTGCATTTATTTTTACCATTTGTGTCTACAGTACTTTTCTCTTCTGTTTCGGCTTGCATCACCATGCGATTACCATTTGGCGCTTGCAGGCATCATGTTACTATGTGACAAGACATCACATGGCGGGAGCGCGGGCCCTTCGCCACATTACATTCACTATTTCATTATCATTCTCAAAAGAAGGATTGAGGCAAACTTTACGACGTATTGTTAGTTAATAGTGATAAAGCGAATTTGCGTTAGGTTTGAGTCTCTAGGACCTTCGTCATTACCTCCTCAACCGCATCGATGCACATTGTTGTCGTCCCAACCTCACCCCATTCTACTATGCCTCTGCTTCTTCACACATCTGATGGGGTGAGAGTTAATGGCAACCCCAATGCGCATCCCAATGCCAGTTGGGGTGTGGATGAGGGGTCCTAGGGGCTTTCCAACCCCAACACCAAAATTCCTCGCTTTTGCCACTGTGGAACAACCCTAACTAATGCATTAAACTGAGTTTTTTGCCTCTACTATATATATATATATATATCCTGGTAGGATGAAACACGTGTCTATGTCTTCTGTCAGCACCCTTTGCAAACTGTGTGAGAGACCTTTCGCACCATGCATTCTGCTTAAAGTTGACCAGCATAACATTCTGTGGTGATTTGTATATGCAGCCCATGATGCTTTGCATTGTGTGGCATGTGTGATTTGTATTTTCTTGAAACTTGGCTTCCAGCCAAATGCCCTTTGGGGTAACCCTTGCCTCAGTGCGCACAGAGGTTCTTTTTCTTTTAAATGTTTTTTTTATTTTAATGGGTTCACCACAACATATCCAAGACACACTGTCTTAGGGTAGCTGGTCCATTCCACTGGGGTGTCAAACAGACGAGGCATACTGATGAGTCCTGGTAGGACGAAACACGTGTCTATGTCTTCTGTCAGCACCCTTTGCAAACTGTGTGAGAGGCCTTTCGACACCATGCAATACTGCTTAAAGTTGGACCAGCATAACATTCTGTGGTGATTTGCATATGCATCCCATGATGCTTTGCATTGTGTGGGCATGTGTGATTTTGTATTTTCTTGAAACTTGGCTTCCCAGCCAAATGCCCTTTGGGGTAACCCTTTGCCTCAGTGTTTGCATGACAGAGGTTCTTTGTCTTCATATATATATATATAATATATATATATATATATATATATATATATACACACTGTATATATATATATATATAACATTGCAAAAACTCTGTTTTATAAAACCAGTTAGGGTTTCCAGTACACCTTTAAAAGTATGGAAACTCAATGTTAGGGTTAATACGTGTATCAGCACAACAACACCAGTCTCTGCAAACATTAGAAACAAAACAGTTATTTGATATACAGTATCCCTTGGTGTCCTTCCACCTAACTCGTACATCATACAAAAGTCAGTGTCAGTGGCTCAGTAGGCTGCACACTCGCCTCTGAGACTGGGAGATCAGATGGCTGTGGGTTCTATCCCCACACCAGGCACTTGGGTTACTATCCCAATACTGACACTGCAGTACAGCATGAGGGGGGATGCTGCATTCCTGAGGTGCCGTCTTTCTGATGAGACGTTAAACTGAGGTCCCGACTGCCTGTTCTGGTGGTTGTTCAGGTGGACGTTAAAGATCCCATGGCACTTCTCGAAAAGAGTAGGGGAATTTTTATTTAAAAACTTAAAAGAAATTATACACACTAATATTCTATCATTTTGTCAAAATGGGAGAGTACCTCAGACAAGCACTATAAACAGGCAAGAAGGTGGGTGGAGCAACAATGGGGAAACATCAAAACTGCCATCACAGAGGCAACAAGCCTTTGGCTGAAGCAAATAAACAAATCAAAATGAAAGAAAAAAACACTATGGTTCTCAAAAGAAGTGGTGGGGATGGTAAGGGAGAAAAAGATAGCATTCAGGAAGTACAAGGAAACAGCACAGAGCACTGTAGAGTAGAAGGACAGGGCAGAGAACTGTACCAGTTAAAGCAGAAGGAAGCAGAGAAGGCAGTCAGAATAGCAAAGGCCCAAACCGAGGAAAAGATAGCCAACTCAGATAAGAAGGGGGATAAAACCTTTTATAGGTACATTAGGGAGCAAAGAAAGACTAAGGCAGGGATACTGAGGCTGAATAAAGAGGAAGGTGGTTGGGCAGAGAGTGACAGTGAAAAGCAGGATACTGAATGAATACTTCTGCTCAGTATTCACAATGGAAAAGCAGGGGGAGATACCTAATCCAGTCAATAGAAGCACTCTGGATGGGGGTTGATATTAGTCCTTTCACAGAAGAAAGGGTTCTAAAAGAACGCTTAAAACTGAAGGTGGATAAAGCAATAAGTGCCTGATGGGATTCACCCCAGAATTCTAAAAGAACTAAGGAAGAACTAGTAACACCACTGACTACCCTTTTAATAAATCATGGGAGGATGGTGTGGTACCTGAGGACTGGAAGAGGGTGGATGTGATTCCCTTCACAAAAGTGGGATCAAGACAGAGGCAGGAAACTACAGACCTGTCAGTTTGATCTCAGTGGTAGAGAAAATGATGGAATCACTTCTGAAGGAAAGAACTGTTGAGTACCTAGAGGCCAGTGGGGCACAGGACCCAAGGCAGCATGGATTCACAGCAGGAAGGTTATGTCAGACAAATCTAATTGATTTCTTTGACTGGGTGACCAAAGTAGTAGACCAGGGAGGGGCTGTGGACATGGCCTACCTAGACTTTAGCAAGGCATTTGCTCAGTCTTTACTGTGGAAGAGGATGGTAATGGGTCTTAAGGGAGTACAAGGGGTGGGAATGGTGCAGAAATGGACACAAGTCCCTTTACATGAGAAAGGGTCCTGAAGGAACTGGAAGTAATAAGAGCTGATAAAGCAATGGAGCCAGATGGGGTGCACCCTTGGGTCCTTGAACAACTAAGAGAGATGGTGGCTGAACCTCTGGCAATCCTGTTTAACTGATCACTGGAAACAGGGGTGGTACCCAAAGACTGGAGGACAGCATATGTAGTCCCCTTATACAAATGTGGGAACAAAGAGGAAGTGGGGAACTACAGACCAGTCAGCCTCACCTCGGTAGTGGGGAAGATCATGGAAACACTACTGAAGGAGAGATTGGTGGAACATCTGGTTGTCAATGGATTACAGGACCCAAGGCAGCATGGTTTCACTAGTGGGAGGTCATGTCAGGCCAACCTCATTGAATTTTTCAACTGGGTGACTAGGGAGGTGGATCGGGGAGGGCAGTGGACATGGCCTATCTGGACTTCAGCAAGGCCTTTGACACTGTGCCACATAGAAGACTATTACACAAAATGGGAAATATGGGTGTGGGTAGGACAGTAGTGTGGTGGGTAGGAAAATGGCTGGGCGGCAGGACACAGAGGGTGGTGGTAAATGGCTGTCACTCCACATAGGGAAGAGTGACCAGTGGGATACCACAGGGATCAGTGCTGGGACCGGTCCTATTCAACATCTTCATCATTGACATTGTGCAGGACCTAGAAGGCAGAATTTCCCTGTTCACTGATGACACAAAGCTCTGTAACAGAATAGACACACCAGAGGGTGTAGACAGAATGAGAAGGGACCTGCAGAAACTTGAAGAATGGTCAGGGTTTGGCAGTTGAAATTCAATGCAAAGAAGTGCAAGATAATGCATATGGGCACAAAACCCTGGCACAATATATCAGTTGGGGTGAAGATATAGCATGCACCAAGCAGGAAAGAGATCTTGGGGTTATCATCGCTGATGACCTCAAGGTAGGGAAACAGTGCAACAAGGCAGCAGGTAAAGCAAATAGGATGCTGGAATGCTAGGCAGGGCATCACCAGCAGGAAAAGGGAGGCGTAATTCCACTATACAAGACACTAGTGAGGCCCCACCTGGAGTACACTGTACAGTTCTGGAGACCTTACTTATGTAAGGGCATAGACAGGGTAGAGAAGGTTCAGAGGAGGGCAACAAAGATGGTACATGGATTGCATCACAAGTCCTATGAGGACAGGTTGAAGGACTTGAATATGTACTCCTGGAGGAGAGGAGAGAGAGAGAGGGGATATGATAGAGATATACAAGTATCTTACAGGGAGGAATAGGGTGCAGGAATACACTATTTTTAAGTGAAGAAGATGTTCCAGGACTAGAGGACATGGGATGAAGCTGAAGGAGGACAATCTGAGGAAACGTGAGGAAGAATTTCTTCACAGAACGGGTGGTGGACAAGTGGAACACCTTGCCAGAGGAAGTGGTGGGGGCTGAAATAATCACGGGATTTAAGAATGCATGGATAGACATAAAGGAATTCTGGAGGTCAGGGGTAAGGAGCAATAGACTTCTAGGAAAGCATAAAGTGAACTTGCAAGCTCAAATGGAAGACTGGGTGGGCTTTAGGCCCTTATCTGCTGACACTGTCGATGTATCTGTGTATCTATGTATTTGACACAGTCCCACAAAAAGATTAATAAACAAATTAGCCAGCCTGGGTGTGGGTCCCAGGGTGATAGCCTGCAAAACACTGGCTGAACAATAGGACAAAGTGGGTAAGAGTAAATGGAGTCCATGATGAAGAAAGGGGGGTTACTATTGGGGTACCACAGAGTTCAGTACTGGGGCTGGTCCTTTTTAATGTCTTCTAAGTGACATTGCAGAAGGACTGGAAGGGAAAGCATGTCTCTTTGCAGATGACACAAAGATCTGCAACAGTGTTGATACACAAGGTGGGGTGGAAAGGATGAAAAGGGACTCTGCAAGGCTGGAGGAATGGTCAAATGTATGGCAGCTTAGATTCAATGCAAAGAAGTGCAAAGTAATGCACCTGGGAAAACAAAAACAGGGAAGAGTACACAATGGGGTGAGATACTGACAACAACAAAAATGGAAAGGGACCTGGGGGTACTCATATCAGATGACCTAAAGGTGGGCCAGCACTGTGAGAAGGCAGTAAGGAGTGCTGGGGGGATACTGGGATGCATAGGGAGAGGCATCACCAGTAGAAAACAGGAAGTTGTTGGCACTCTGTACAGACAATTGGTAAGACCACATCTGGAGTACTGTGTACAGTTCTGGAGACCCCATCTCCGCAAAGACATAGACAGGGTGGAGTCTGTCCAGAGGAGGGCAACCAAAATGGTGCAGGGTCTGCACCAGAAGACATATGAAGAAAGACTAAAGGAGCTTAAGATTTATGGCCTCAAGGAAAGAAGGGAGAGGGGGGACATGATAGAAACATTCAAGTACCTCAAGGGAATCAACAAAGTCCAAGAGGGTAGCATCTTTCAGAAAAATAGATGTGCAAGAACAAGGGGGCACAATTTGAAAACAGAGGGGGGACGGCTCAGAGGTAATGTGAGGAAGTATTTCTGCACAGAGAGGGTTGTAGATGCATGGAACAACCTTCCTGAGGAGGTCGTAGTCAAAAACAGTGGTGGAATTCAAGAATGTATGGGACAGACATAAGGTAATTCTAGTGGTGGGTAGGAGGAAGTAGGCTGTTGGTTAACTAGGATCTGCAGCTTATCCATTAGGTAGGGAAATGGGCAGACTGGGTGGGCCAAGTGGTCATTATCTGCCATCAAATTCTATGTTTCTATCATACAATTCATAAGATATAAAAACATAATTAATGTTACTTCACACAACTTCATGATAAACTGAAAACAATGCAGAAAAAATAATATAACATACCCCAAATCTCTGGTAAAAAAAAAAAAGCTCCAAATACAATGAACTGTCTCATATATAGCCAAAAGAACAGAAAAAAAATGTGATTCCATTCCATAAAATACAAACAGGCAAAAAATGAAAATACTGAACACAAAAGCATATCTACACATATTCTACCTATAGTTTGGATAAATCATCGAAACAATGTCTTCCAACGTTAAATATCTTCAATATTAAATAGATTTAAGGAAAATATTTCCAATATATTTCCCTTATTCCTTTTTTCAGCATTTTAGCTTCAGCCTCCTTTAAATGGTATATCCCCTCTTTAATTACAAAAAACAATTGCAATGGAGCATCTTGCTTTTGTTGAAAAATAAAGCCACATCTGATTTGCCATACCCAGTATAAGATAAAAACAGAGACAATATTTAATTTACTGTAATTGTATACCTCCCATTCTATCGGAAAAATACCAAAATACAACTGTCTGGCTTCCCATCTTTTCCAAGGATGATATTCCCAATGTAATTCCAATATTTTCCAAAATTCTCTAATAAATGGACATTCGAAATATAAATGGTCTACCATTTCTATTTGTTGAATATAGTCATGGCGCAAGCAATATCTATCTGTTTTTTGCTTATGTTTATGATTGTCTCTAGTGTTTATATGCCCGTGTACTCCTAACCAAGTGATGTCCCACAGTCTACTCCCCCAAAAGCAGGAAAAGAAGACTCCAAAAACCGCCGTTACCAAATGTTTTGGCAGAGGAAAAATGTGACTCACAAATAAAAATATAGATATTAAAAAGGATTTAATTAAGAATATTTTTTTCCTCTTCCCCATTTTCCAATTAGCCCATCTACTAATTCTTCCTCATCCTTTATTTATACATAATCCCCAATTATATTTCGCTGGTGTGTCCGAGCCAAAATATATCCCTAAAATTTGTTTTGGGGTATCAGCAATTACTGTTCCCCCAATATTAGTATCCGTTATCTTTATCCCTGATAAATTAAAACAAGTACTTTTATCCATACTGATATTAGAGCCAATGCACTGTAGTAAAGGGGGGGGTAAGATTTTCCAGATCAAATTCCCATTTTCAGTGTCTTGGGCAATTACACATAAATCGTTTGCATATTCAATTATTTTTAATCTCCTCCAACCTGGGCATGGTATTCCCTTTACGAATGGGGACCTATAAAGTATTCTAATTATCAGATCCTTCGCTAAAATAAATAATATCACACTGAAGGGGCAACCCTGTCATACCCCCCTTCTGATGTAACACTTTTTACCAACCCACCTGTTGACATATGGTCAAACAGAAGCTAAAAAGTAGCAGATTTGCACCCATTTAATAAATTCCACTGGAAACCCAAATTCTGTAAGTGTAAGCCAAATAAATTCCTGAGCCAGATTGTCAAAAGCTTTGACTAAATCAAAGCTAAGTAAGTAGCCTGATTATTGTTTTTGTTCCCTTGAAAAAATAAGTCTTAGTAAGAGCAAAGCATCTTGAATAGTATGACCAGGAACAGAACAATGCTGTGATGGATGAATTAAATAATCAAGCACACTACCTATTCATTTGCAAAGTAATTTAGAAAAAATCTTAAAGTCAGCATTTAACAAAGTTATAGGTCTCCAATTTTCTAAATTTGACTTCTCTCCTTTTTTTAAATAAAAGCACCACTAAACCATTAAACCATCATACATTGATTTGGTGAGCCTGTCTTCACTCAAAAATGCATTAAAAACCTGCAGTAAATTAACTGGCATCAAATCCCATAATACTTTACATATTTCCAGCTGCAATCCATCCAGTCCCAGTGCTGTTAAATCTTTCAGACTTTTTATCATTATACCTAATTCTTCCGTAGTAAAATCAGCACAAAGTTTCTGCTTCTCTTGTGCTGTTACTTTAGGGAGACCTGCTGCTTTAAGAATTACCTCATGCTAGCATTTTCCCAAATGCCATACCAAACTTGTTCTATATAAATCTTCCATTACTTGAAGAATTTGAAAGGATCCTTTAACTGAAAAAACAGATGAATCTTTAATTTCTCCCATCTGTTTTTGTTAGCTCTTGCCTACAATCTTCGTGTGGGTTAACCTGAGTCTTCCTCCCTTGTGTCCTGAATCTTTGTCCTAACTCCAAAGATTTTTGTCTATCATACTGTATTTTAGTAAGTTCCTGTTTTATTTGAAAAAGCTCATCTGTGTGATTGTCTTCCCTGGCATTTTCTAATGATACTAAATTGTACATATGTTTCCGTAATGACAAATAGTTTTGATGTTTTCTATCCGAAATAATACGGGACTGACTTTTAAAAATCTATTAAGCATACCTTTGTATCTGTTCACCAATCAATAGGAGAGTCATATAAAAAAAGTACCGATTCTCTATCTTTAATTACTTCTTTAAGAATTTGAAGGAAATATACATTTCTCAGTAGGCTAGTGTTAAATCTCCATGTCCCCTTCCCATTTGTCTCTGTGGCTGATAATAAAATTATATTATGGTCAGACATCTTGACTGGTAAAGTCATTATAGCTGATGTTTGTACTTGTGCTGAAATTAACCAAAAATCAGTTCTCGTTCGTAAACACCCTCTAGCATACATAGAATGAGGTTGTGCTTGAAAGGCATCTTTTAACCTCATTTTAGTAATAATTCCCCTTAATTCATTTGTGTCACTATATAATTTGCCTTTACATTTAAGATCTAAGTTATTATTGAAATCCCCTCCCTATAATACTGTCCGACTAGTAAATAAATATGGTAATACTTTCTGAAACAGTTCAACCCTGGCTGCCTCTTGCTAAGGAGCATAAATATTTATCAATCTGTATTGTACCTGCTGAAAACTAACATCTAATAACAATACCCTACCTGTCTCTATATCTACCAGTTTATGAATTTGACACTCATCCATTGTAAAGCAAAAACCCACCCCAGAACAAGTGTCCATTCCCATAGACCAGAAAGACTTCCCTTTAAACCAATCAACTGATGCTTGGGTAGCATCTTGAGTAGAGTACAACCTAGTATTCTGTAGGAAACAAATGGTAAAAAGAAGCAGTTGTAGAACAGCATAAGTGGCCTTTCTTTTATTATCCGATCTAACACTGTTGATGTTAAGACTGGCAACACTTAAAGTACTTAAAGCCATAAGAAAAATAATGGTCAAGAGAGTTTCTTTGCTGGCCCAGTGGTGCTGAGGGTTGAAGCGCTGGATGCCACACCTCACCACACCGCACTCAGAGTCCGTGGAATGAGCCCAGGTTGTCGGGGTCGGCAGGAGGACTAGGATCGAGTCTGTAGGGACAGCCTCCTAGTCCTGGGAGGGTTAGGGGCATCACTGCTGCACTGGTGACCCCTGGCGGTGGCTAGGGCTTCTGCAGTGCATGGTAGCAGAGGCATGGGATTGAACATCATGGACGCCCTCCAGGTGCATGCAGGAGCGCTCGCATACTGGGCGGACATCATTGCACATCCGTGCTCTGGGGTGAAAATGAAGAAAAATCCCCTTATGTTCAGGTGAGACAACAGTGAACTGAAGCAGGTCAACCCACCACACATCCAGAGTTGGCTGACTCTCCAGTTCTCCCTGTGGTCTGGGGTCTCTCCGTGGGGCCAGGAGAGCCCCAGATCTTGCTTGCCAGATGCAGCTCCAGAGCAGTTGGTTCAGGAGGTGCGGTTGAGTGAGGCGTCTGCGGATAGGACCCTGAGAGATGCCCCAAAGGAAGGGTGCATAAATAAAGCATACAAAAAAAAAGAGAGTTTTTTTTTGCTTCACCTTTTAAATCATTCTCCTCCATCATGTCCCTCCAGCTTTGTAAGGGGTCGTACTGATTTGTAACCAAAACTGAGGATGATTGTATAGTAATGGGAATTGTTCTAGTAGCAGCTTTTTTTCTCTGGACCAACTGGAAGTCCACATTTCCGTGTTCTATAGTGGCTGGGGACAAAACCACCTCTTTGCCATTAGGTTCGGGGGGGAGCCCACATGTTTCTTAGAGCCCACTGTTTTATTGAAAACCTGTGTTGGACTTGATTGCTGCTGGGTCTCTCTTTGTCATTTGCCACTCTAGGAAATCTAGGGGGCTGAAACCTTGCTTCTCTTTCTGGTGAAGCCATTTTTTCTTTTGTGGCTTTAGTAATATAAAAAGCATGCTCGGAGATCACGTGATGAGCCTGGCGTGAGAGGACGTCTTCTGTGCTGCTCCTAGGCCTTATCAATGAGAAATAAGCTCTTAAATTTGCTCAGGGACCTTATCCTTGTTTTATTTACCTCACTCCAGTCGGGGAAGTGCTGCTGATCGAACTTTGACATCTAAATCTGATAGCGGGTATGTGTAAAAGTGGCTTTTGGCTCTTTGAGCTCTCACTGGTGGTGCCTACAAAAGACCGAATTACCGCATCGGAATGGAGCCGGACGTGGTGGAGCCTTTGGCTGTGAGAACCCCGGCGGTGAAACGTCCGAAACCCCTATCACCCATACTGGACGAACAGGCAAGCCAAATGGAACCGGAAGGAGGGTCCAACATGAAGGCGGAGGATATTTGTGAGATAAAGCAAATGTTACAGGGACTAGTGATGGATTTTTTCACTATTAAACCGGCACTACATTCCCTGGCTCAGAGAATGGGGGATGTAGAAGTTCGGGTTTCTCCTCAGGAATGGAAAGTTACCACTATGGATCAAGAGCTAATTGCCATATGTAAACAAGTTAAGAGACTTGAAGATAGAATGGAAGACCTGGAATCTCAGAGCAGAAGAAATAATATCATTTTAGCAGGACTTCCAGAGAAGGCAGAAGGGCCTGAGTGTGTATCATTTGTGCAAGATCTGCTGCTCAAGCTGCTCGGCCCTACGCCATATGGAGAAACCTACAACTTAGAGAGGGCACACAGACCACTGCGAGAAAATGCCTCCACCGGGTGCTAGACCTCGGGTTTTGATTATGAGGTTTTTAAACTACAAAGAAAAATCTCATGTGCTTAATCGTGCTCGGCAAAACAAAGCTTTGCAGTGGAATGGTGCATCTCTAAGCCTCTTCCAGGATCAAACCCACTCGGTTAGAGAGAAGCAAAAAGAATACGTTGACATTAAGAAAAGACTTTACCTCGCTGGCTTTAAGTTTCGCCTGCAGTACCCTGCGACTTACTGGTCCGATTGCAAACTGGTGAGAAGAGATATTTGACTGCACATGATGCTTTAGAGGGCCTCAGAGCTGAGCTTCCTGACTTGTTTAAGCCACCGACCTGACTCACTGATAACGCGGAGAGGGCTGGTATAACCTGTTGAATGGGACTTGAATGGTGGAAGCGAGATGCAAAAAATGTATTTTTTTTTCTTTCCTCTCCCCTTTTCTCTCTTTCAGGTTTGTTGTATGAAGTCTGATGATAAATGTTTATACCCTATGGTCAACTGGATTCCTTCGGGACTAAGATGGGCTTTTGTCCACGGGTGGCTATTGACTTTGAGTTAGGAACCTGGAGGCTCACTTAGGGAGATGGGTCCTTTAGGTCAAATGTGTATTTCCTATAGATGTCGTGGAGATCACAGGACACACAGATTTGATTTAGGTTTTATTTTGGTGTTTCCTTGTGAATGGTAGACGATGGGGGAGGCTAGAGAGAGTGGGGAGAATGTTCCCTGGGTGTGGTGGTGCCTCGGGATTGAACATCCATCCCAAATGAACTACATTGACAGGGGCTTAACATACCTCATGGGGGATGGATTTATGCATTGTATTTGAGGGAGGGGTTACACCTCCTCCCACAAGGGGAGATATTGTAGTGGCTTATGGGGCTGATTGGGGACTTGAGATGACCCTACGTAACTCCCTCCAATATCACAGAGGTTTTTTTTTTTTGATAAGAGGGACTAGATGCTCCTCATGGCCATAGATAAAAGGGGTGGGGCTGGGTTATGGTTTTCTGATGAAAGGGCCCAAAGGGATTACAGTGGCTGTTTTGCCTATATTCCCATACCAAGTGGGACAAAGCATGGCTGCATGCTCAGCTCATCTGCCTTCTGTTAGGTATATCAATCTTGTGAATGAGGGAGGTTGCTGGTGGGGTATCATGACCAATTTGAATAGGGGAAGAGTGGAATGTGTTATGAGGGGATTAGGGGCTGGGTGCGTAACTTTCTGTTAGGGGTTAAAGAGAGGGGGGGGTTTGCGGTTGAATGAGATACATTATATAGGGGATAGGTCCCTGGGAACTGCTGAATTATTATGGGGGCTGGGAGGGAGCATAGAAAAGGGCTCGTCCATGAATTGTTGCTTTAAGGGAGGTGGATCTAGGATTGACGGGAGGACAATCCAGGGAACGGGGGATAAAGGGATCTGGTAAAGAGAGAGAGTCCAATAAAGTGCAAGTGCAAGATGCAGACCTTGAAAGAGCAATGTATGATGGTTTGGGACAAAATCCCGTTTATGTTTACCAATGTCGTGTATTAAAATTATTTCATGGAATGTAAAAGGGCTCAGGGGTAGACATAAAAGAATGGTAATTTTGAGGCATATCAGACAGATGGGGGCTCACATAGCTGTACTACAGGAGACCAATTTATTGACAGAGGAGCTGAGCTTCCTTTAGAGGCTGTGGGTGGGCCAGGTTTATGGGGTAGGTAAGGAAACGGCCTCAGGGGCGTGGTGATCCTAATTGAGAAAACCTGTCCATATCACATAATGCAGGCAATTACAAGGAATGATAGTAGAGGGATTTACCTTTCAGGTAATATTTGGGGTAAAGAGCTTACAGTCGCTTCTATCTATGGTCCAACCGTTTCTAATCCTGATTTCTTTGCTTCATTGGAGTTGGATATTGCTGTATTCTCTCTGCACCCCCTCATTTTGGCAGGTGATTGGAATCAATGCTTAAACAACAGGAAGGATAGGATACCACCATCCGGAGGGCCTCTGTCCGGGGCTCAGAAAGCTGTGATTAGACTACTGGAGTTCACTGCTCTGGTAGATCCACTCTGGACTCATTCTAAAGGGGGCAATAACATGACTTTTTTCTCTGCGGCCCACAAGACTCAATCCAGAATTTACTTCTTTTTGGTTAATAGGGTGGTGCTTTGCGAGGTTAAGGAGGTGACGACCCGGTGTAGACTTTTTTCGGATCATCCCCCAATTCAACTAACTTGGGAGCCTACAGCTGCTCCCCCTAGGCCCTATAGATGGAGGTTAAATGACACGCTTTTGACTGACACTTCAGTCCAGAGCAAACTAGAGGAAGCCCTACTAGAGATCATACAAAAACAATTGTCCACTCTTCAGAATAAAAAATTAGCATGGCCAACCTGTAAGGTGCTATATGCAGGGGAAGCCTAGGGTTTCTCAGCTCGGAGAAATAGAATGAGACATGCAAAGGAGGAGTTTATCCTGGGGGCCATCGAATCGTTGACTCCTCTAGAGGGCTCCTCCACAGAAATAGATATGGAACTTCAAAGTCTGAGAAGAGAAATATCAGATATCATGTATGGTAAAGTAGAATTCTGGTTGGAAAAGATTCAAGCTAAATATTTATTGCAGGGAGATGTACTGGGCCACCTTCTTGCAGCTAGAGTTAAGGAATGGGAGGCTGCTAAGATGGTCACGTCCATACAGCATGCAGGGAAGCATTTAACGGATCCTCAGAAAATGTTGGATGTGTTTGCCTCTTACTATAAGGACATTTATCAAGCAGAACATCTTGCTGGGGAGACAGCATTAGGTCCTTCCTAGAGGGAATACCATTACCAGTGTTGGATTCTGCACAGGTTAGAGAGTTGGCTGCCCCAATAAGAGAATCTGAGATAATAGATGTGATTCACTGTCTGCCGTCTGGCAAAACTCCAGGGCCAGATGGCCTAACGGCTAAGTTCTGTCAGACACATCTCCATACTATACTCCCTCTACTGAAGGAATTTTTTGGCCATGTAATGCAGGAAGGGGTGTGCCACTCTCCCCTCTACCAGGCATATATCTCCCTGGTTTCAAAACCAGACAAGCCTAAGGATTTACCTGGTAGTTATAGGCCCATAGCCTTGATGAATCAAGACATTAAGATTCTCACAAGGATCATAGCTAATAGAATACTGAATATTGCCCCAAATTTAATTAATCATGAGCAAGTGGGATTTATGTCTGGTAGGAGGGCACAGGATGCCCTTAGGAAGCTCCACCACATACTTGGTCAGGTGTCGGATTCCCAACTTCCCTTAGCCTTGATATCTTTGGATGCTGAGAAGGCCTTTGATAGGATCTCCCACCCATTTCTATTTGCTACAATGGAGAGGATGGGTTTCCCTAAGGGCCTTCTCAGAGGTATTAAAAACCTATATGAGGCTCCCACGGCCAGAGTGTTATGTAATGGGTATATTTCACAGGAGCTTCGCTTAGAGAATGGGACCAGACAGGGATGCCCTCTTTCGCCAATTTTGTTTAATATTTATCTGGAACCCCTGTTACGGGCAATCAAAAATGATGCTAATATCAAGGGGATCATGATAGCGGGGCGGGACCTAAAATTTATGGTCTTTGCAGATGATATCTTGCTACATTTGCAAGAACCGGCCTCAAGTTTTAAGAGGACAGTTGAAATCATTAGGCAATTTTCTAAAGTCTCGAATTATAAGTTAAATTTGAGCAAGACGCAAATTCTCCCTTTGACACCGCATGTCAGCAGAGCAGATTTTGAACTACTACATTTACATTGGGCGCGCCAGACAGGATTAAATACTTGGGTATATGGATCACGGCTCATATGGAGGATGGTGCGGCAACAAACATGGATATGATTTTGTCAGCGATTAAAGGGGACATACTTAGATGGAATAAGCTTCCTTTGAACTTTGCAGCCAGACTGGGGTTAGTTAAAATGAACCTTTTGCCCAGGTTATTATATCCAATATACTTAGCCCCATATCATATTCCCAAATTATGGTTTGTAAAAATTAGGAAACTGTTATTGGAATTTTTATGGAATTCCAGGCCTCCTAGGAGATAACATAGTATCCTGTGCTTACCGCTTAATATGGGGGGGGGATCAAGCTGCCTGATCTTCAGCTATATTATGTGGCAGGACAAATGGGCCTTATGAGTTGATGGGTTAGTAAATTAGTGGAAGAGACATACATTCCAATATGGCTACAAATAGAAATGCAAATATTACAAGACTCAGGCCTTTCTCCAGAAGCATTTCTCTTTGTCAGTCCAGTGAAATGCCTTAAAAGCGCATTCCTGACTCCAATTGTTAAATCGGCACTGGCCTGGTTGTTATTTCTTACTCCTACCCAGAGAAGGGATCAAATGAGGTCTCAAGAACAGCCTTTGCTGGGCAACCCTAATTTTCTGATTGGGGGTAAGGTTATTAATCAGCTTTGGGCAGCTCAGCTCCTGGGCCTACAATTAATGGATGTTATAAAGGATAATAGGGTGGTTCTCCAGGGTAAGTGTGATACAATGCACTTTTTCAAAAGGTTACAGCTTACTAAAATGCTGGAAGGGGTCTGGAAAAGGTTTGGGGGCACACCAGGAAATCCGTTCACATGGGACAGTCTGAAGGAAGTGGATCTTACTTCTCACTCTTTATCTAAAGTCTACAAAGTGCTTTTGAATTATGTCAGCCCAAATTCACCCATCAGGGTTTTATATTGGGATAGAACATTGGCCCCCAGAGGCCTGCTTGGGACACTATATGGAGGAATCACAAGTACATATCTATCCCCAAGTATAAGACTATGCAATTTTTTATTGTTTCTAATATCTACTTTACCCCTGTGAAACTATGTGATAGACACCTTAGACAGACAGACCTGTGTTTTAGATGTGGAGTGGGTTCAGGTGATATCCTACATGTGATGTGGGAATGCAGTAAGACTGCACCTCTTCGGGTTGAAATTAAACAACAGATGGACCCTCTGTTGGATTATTCAGAATTTATATTGCCCGAAATATGTATCTTAGGAGATACGTCTCAGATACAAGGGACCACACCTAAATATAATTTCTCTTTGATGTCTACGATAGTTAAGTCTGCTATATTGAGACACTGGAAGGATGACTATATCTATACTTATGAGCAATGGGCGAGAGATCTTGTTTGTGCCTTGGGAAGAATAAAGAGGCATGTTTGTATGGAGGGAAGGAAAGGGTTATATAAAATAAGATGGTCGGCTCTACTCACTGAAGGTTAATAATACCCAAACACAGGCCTGTCTGTCGGGTTTGGATCAGCAAGAGATTATTATCTAAGAGAAATGTATAGCTTGATTGAGAATTTTTTATGTCTTGAGTGGATATATTATTCTATTCGCAATCATTTTTGGGTTGCATAGGTATTAGTAAATTGGTATTAAGATAAGGGTTTTGGTCTGCTAAAGTTCAAGGTTGGAGGTGGACTCTCTCTCTTTCCAGGGGACACAGCTTGAGGCTACCTCCTGAGGGTAATGTTGCCCAGGTTGTGGCCTAGGTTATTAAAATCTAGAGGGTAACAGTACTTCTGTTTCAGGGGCATTACCCCTGTGGGATAGGAAAAGTTATTGACATGTTTACTCTCAGACAGGGCTGCTACAGTTTTTTTTGTCAATACTTTGCAGGTCAACCCATTAGCTGTGTATGTATATAGTTGGGGTTGTACATATTTTCACAATCAGTTTTGGGATTGTGAATCCCGGCTGTATCCGGGATATTTGTGTGTATGTCTAATAACTCAAAACTTTCCAATAAAGATGTCTTTAAAAAAAATAAAATAAAAATCATGCTCTACAAAATCAGATATATTGTGGGCAGCCCATGGACACGAGGAAAAAACATGGTCTTCTGCTCCACACAAATTACATGAGGGGGGACAGTGCAAGTAGTGGCAGAGTGCCCTAACACCCCACATACCGAGCATTTAAGTTGGTCACAATCTGAGTTTAAATGTGCTAATGAACCACATCTATAACATGTACATGGCTGTCCTTGATAAAACAGTACACTCCTGTCTCTTCCAATGTATAAACAGTTCGGTAAATGTTGGATTCCATCCTCTGTTTATTTCAATTGTACCATGAACTTCCACCCCCCCAGTCCAGATTCCATTAGCATCAATTATGGCCCTTGGTATCCCATTTACTGTACATCTCTTCTCCAACCAGTAGACAATATCTAAGTCATTCACTCCTTCATTACTAAATAATATTGTGATGACTTCTGCAGTTGGCCTGGTTATTGGAATTGCCACAAATGGTTTCCATTCCAAATTACGCTTAACCTCATAGTAGGTTGCCCAGAATTTGTCCAGTAATTCTGCAGTCCTAAAACTTACATCAAAATTATGGTCTCCCGATGTATGGATTAAGGCATACACTTCTGCCGTAGTGAATTGCAAAGACTCAATGAGTAAACATCTCCCCACGTAATTTATGTCTGGAGAGAGTTCCAGCCCTCCTTTATAATAAATTCAGGCCACAAAACATCATCTTGCTGCCTCTTCAGGTTTTTGGAATAGGCTAGCATAACTTGTTTGTTTGTTCTGCAAGTCAGATTCTCCCTTTTCCCCGTAGTATCAGATTGAATAGTGGACATACCATCATGATCCTTACAAGTATTCAGCTCTGTTAGTGCACCATGTTCATCAGGGACCTGAGTCTCTGAAGACAGATGGTTCTGTCCCTTTACCCTTCGTTGTTGTGAGGCCTGTGGATCAGCGTCTGGCATTGTATTTGAAACTGCAGAAGCTGCACCCTTAGCTTTTGCTGATGTGTCATTCTGTGCTTATAGCAGTCCATCCAAAGAACCATTACTTGTCGCTGTAGTTCTCTTTGGAGATAAGTACCTGCTCGCATCTGTGTTAGCCCCTGGAAAAGGAATATTTGGATCCAGAATCCATATACCATCATTAAAAATACAGCCAGCTTTCTCAAGTGCTGTTTCTGGTTTCCAGGTAGCGTCTGAAGCAGAAAAGGGAAAGGGGATCGAATCCGACTCTTGCAAGAATTCTCGCTGCATATTATCCATATCATCAGTTTGAAGCATACTCTTTTTTGAATCACTCATAGATGGACTCATATCAAGTCTTTTTCTCTTTTTGTTTTCTTCAGCATTTTGCATCTGTAACTAAGGTATATCTGATAAATCTTCCATAGACTCAGACCTTGTTCGGTTACTGTCCAAAATTATTTCCTCACCCATAGGTATTTCTTCCTCTAGACTTCATGCAGTTCCAGATTTATAAGGCTTATTTCAGTTGAATTTCTATCCATTCTCTGCTCCACACTCTGTACTACTCCACCTCCTCCTCCATGCAGCTCCTGAGACGGACTGACAGAATCCATCCTCCAGACCGTCAAGGGTTCCCCCTACAGACCAGTAGGGTAATTTTGTTTTTATTAGATATTCAAACATAACATCAATAACAGAACCAAAGAACAAATCAAAGAATCACAATAAGAATCCACAGAACATTATGTGCTAGGAACATCAGAATCAGTTACCCAGGGAAGATTTCTCCAAATATTTGCAATATATAATGCATTATGAAAAGATTTTTCCTGAAAGTAGATACTTTGAATCTCCTTTGAAATACAACCAGTAAGATCCTCATAGGAAAGCAGTTTTTGCTGTGTCGTAAACAAACACATGGCGTTCCACACATACCATTTTATCACAGAAAATATCACATTCAACATATTGGTAGCCCAGTGCGACCATTCCTGACTAAACACCCCATAAATTAAAGTTTCATAGAAGAGAGTACCAAGCAGTAACATGTCCCAGCATTCTGCCAAGTAACTCCAAAAGAACTGAATAAAAGAACAAGTAAAGAATAAATGTTGCATAGATTCCAACTGATCCATACATGTAGGTCTAGCACACTGCCTTTCAATCAAAGCTTTATGTTTTTGGTTTGCTTTCACATTTAATTTGTCATGACAACAGAGCCATAACACATCCCAGTACTTAATAGGGATCCGTTCATTTTGAAGGAGTCGCAAGACATTTGGAACAGAAGACTGAGGACATAACGGAAAGGTACAAAGTCAGTAACATTTGAAGCCAGGATCTGTGCATATATCAACTTTTTAGATTTATGAAAAACATCCCCATGTAAAATACCCCATTGCTTCAATCAAACAAACATCTCCCTATAATACGGTGGAGAATATAAAACAGATTTGAATACTTTCAAAGTACCTGAAACCCAGCCGCCATACCATGCTGTAAGTTTAGAACTCCACAAGGCCATCCACCAAGTGGGAGTCTGATGACATAGCGGGCAGACGTTCGTAAACAAAAAATTAAGAAAAAAAAACAACACAGGGTTCACCAAACTGAGACCCCCATCCGAGACCTTAAGACACAGTATAAGACATTTCATTTGAGGGGATTTAACCTGCTCCCCCAAATTGCCTGAAAGAACAATCCATAGAGAGCAGTGTCCCTGTCTTGGGGGGGCGGGCACTTGACTCACATACAGAAAAAGTGGCAGGAGATAGGTTCTAACTAAATACACATGTTTTTGCTTCCCCATAGTACATTTATTCCAACCTTCCACCAAAGTCCTTCCCTGCCCAAGCTTCAAGACCCAGTTGAGGAGGTCTTGTCGACCAGTATCAAAGCAATCCCCAAAACCTTCAGAGGCCCATCCTGAACAGAAATACCGGCAACACAGGGGTCAGGCATTCCCACCCCTAGACATTTGATCATACATTTATGTTAATTTAAAGTCACCCCAGAGGCAGCTCCATAATAGGAGCAAAAGTCAACAGCACGTATAATATCAGCTGAAGACTTAAGAACCAAACAAATGTCATCAGCATATGCAGCTGCCATCCATGGGAGGTGATGCACAGAAGCCAAAACAGGAGTAAAAAAATGGACATCATTCAATAGATGAAACAAGGGCTCTATACAGACAACAAAAAGCAAAGGACTTAAGGGGCATCCCTGATAAACCCCTCGGTGCACCGGAATCATTGGTCCCAGGAAGCCATTTACCGATGGTTTCACAACAGCCAAACCATAAATGTCCTGCAGCCAACATATAAAGACATCAGGAATTCCATAAAACTGCAAGGTAAACCGTAAAAATTCGTGATCAACCAAATCAAAAGTCTTCCTTTGATCAAGAGATACCACATAGCTATTCATACCAGGGAAAGCCCCAGACTCAAAAACTTCACGTAACAACAACAATTGATCAGTTATTACCTTCCCCAGAACAGAACAAGACTGAAACTGTGAAATGACAGAAGATGCAACATTAGACAGCCTGAGTGCCAAAATCTTCATCAGAATCTTAAAATCAACATTTAGAAGACAGATAGGCCTCCAATTGTCCAAATCTTCCCTGACACCCTTTTTATGCAAAAGGGTCACAACTCCAAGTGTCACATCCAAAGAGACTGACCCTGTATCCAACATATAGGTATAAACCCTGGCCAGTTCTTGAGAAATAACTGGGACAATCAGTTTATAAAGTTCAGCTGGAAGGCCATCCAGACCAGGAACCTTCCCTTTAGGTAAGGCTAAACCCACTTCTAGCACTTCAGCTGAGGAAACAGCCACAGTTAAGGCAGCTACAGCATCACAAGGAATAGCTGGAATATTCAACAAATTAAAAAAACGAGAAAAATCATTCCAGTCAGTACTGGATTTATTAAACTGGTTCCCCAAATATTGGGAAACCACCCCCATAATACCAGATTGAGTCGTAGCAGCCATCCCAGCAGAATCCCAAACTGCTGTCATTTTTTTCTTCCGAATCCGTTCCCGACAACTAATAAAGGGGCATATAGTTTCCAATTTCCCATGGGTACCAAACCATTGTTGCATTGTAAGAGATGCCATTTGGCACTCATGAAACTCCTTCATTAAATTTTGGACTGCAGTAATCTGACCCCCAAAATCATGGCCAGTTGATTTTGCTAAACCCATTAAATGTTGCAAATGTTTCCTACATTGCTGGTATTTAACTTTCTCAGAATCCGACTTATGTCTACTCACTGATAACATCAGATTTCAGAGATCATATTTCAAACAATCCCACCACAGGAAAGGGTTGTCAAACATCTGAAACAAAGTCTTCTGACCACCGACAACATACAAAATTTGATGAATGATGGAGTCTTCAGTGAGAAGTAAAGTATTCAATTTCCAAATACCAGGTCCATAAGACAACTCAGGAGACCCTATTACAACAGAAAGCTCTTTATGATCTGCATATTCCACTGAAGTAACCTGAGCAGTTGTAATAGCGACTCCCTTGCTAACAAAAAATAAATCAATACGGGTGGCATGCACACCTCTCTGAAAGGTAGGCCTCTCCAGCTTATGAAAAGATTTATAGGCGTCCACCACATTTGCCAGTTGTACAGTGGAATTCAAAAAAGACATGTCACAGAAAACTTTCCTAGTAGATGTACCACTTCCCCTACCATGATACGTAAGACCACAGTTAAAATCACCCCCCCATATGACAGCTTGAGCCGAAAAAAGGAAAGGACGGATGTGAAGAAACACATCTACTCTTTCCGCCTTTGACTGAGGTGCATATACATTAATTAACCTGTAGTAAGCACCTTGACATTTAATATCCAATATCAAAACCCTCCCTGGGATCAAATCCAACAATTTAAGAAGTTGAATATACAGGGTGAATAAAATTCCCACCCCAGTACAAAGACCCGAACCAAGGGACCAATAAGAGGGCCCCTTATACCACTCATTTTGAATCTGACGCACCTCGACTGGGGTGTGCAGCCAGGTATCCTGCAAAAAAATAATATTTGCAGCAGAAGACAGTAAATGAGAAAAGAACCCTCCCCTTTTCCGATTATTTTTAATACTGCTAACATTAATTGTCAAGAAAGATAACCGATTAACCCGACACATCAAAAGGTTTAGGAAGGTTTATGAGTACGTGACTTACCAGAACCCACCACCCTCTTCTTCTTCCCCTTAGTGGTGGCGGCACTTTTCCTGGAGCCTACCACCTTATCACCAACATCCCCTAATTCACTAGACTCCGAATCAGATAAAGGCTCAATACAGTGGGAATCTTCTGAGGACATCTCAGAGTCATGCCCCACTTCACTCGAGTCCTGAAAAAGAGGTTGGAACCTGTTGGAGGTTTTGATCTCAGAAATCTTATGAACTTTGGAAGCAGGTTGTCTCCAGCTCCTACGCCTAGTCACATGCTGTTCAAGTTCTATAACTGGTACAGCCAGTGGGGGGCGGCATTGCAGATGAAGAAATAATAGGTTGTTCAGTCACAGGCATCCTACCAGTAGGAGGCAGTGATACCACCTTGGTTAACTCCGTAGCCATAATCTCCACTGGAGCAACCTCCAAGGACGGGTCCGAACAAAACTCAGGGGGGGCCCAAGGTAGGCAGATCAAAAGCGGTGTCCAATTCTGGAGCCAGGGAGTGCTGGGACTGTGGAGCAATCTCACACATCTTCACATGTTCCATCTGAGCCACAGCTACCAACAATCGTTGTTCTTCAAGATCCCCCGACCCTGATTTAGTAAATGCAGCCTGAGCACAAGTCATATAGGAATGACCAGACAGACCACAAAGATTACAACTAATCTCTTCTGTACATTGTGAATACATGTGACCCGATTTCCCACAGAGTGAACAGCAGACCTTATCACAGGCATTACCGATATGCCCAGGGGCACCACACTTGTTGCACGTTTTGGGCTGCCCGGGATAAAACAACACCCCTCTATCCCCCCCTAGGAAAAAAGGAGTTGGGCAAATGTTGCAGGGACCCATCAACATCTTTCAGAATCACCTGGACCTTCCAACCCCCTGTCCAAATATTTTCAGCATCAAAAATGGCATGTGGGTGGCCCAGCACTGTACAGTGCTGTTTTAACCAAAAGATCAAATCATTTACACTAACCCCTTCATTTCGAAACAGGATAGTGACAGATTTCTGGGCCGGTTTGGTCAGAGGAACAACATCAAAAGGGGCCCACAAAGGAGTGTTTTTTAATTTATGATACTTCAACCAGAAGCTTCCAAACCACTCTGTAACTTAAAACTCACATCAAATGAGCGCTCCCCAGACACATGTATCAGAGCATACAGTTCTGCAGCATTAAAGTGTAAACTTGTTTTCAGCAACACTTTACCCACATACTCCCTATTTGGGAAAACTTCTAAACCCCCCTTATAGATAATGCGAACAGCATTGTGTCATTTAGCAGTCAAAACCTTTTTCTGAAAAAAAGAAGCATAAGTCTTGGGACGTGACCCACCATCCCTCCCATGAGATGAATTGGGACCCCCAGTGTCTCCCTGCAAAGGCAAACCAACATTAGCAGGACCTGTGTCCACAATATGTTCAAGTGGTGCTTGATGCCCACCACGAGCACCCAAAAGATCCATATGTTCAAAATTTAGGGCTGGGTTAGGAGTGAGTTCCAAGTCAGTTCCAGGAGCACTGTCTGAAAATGTTCCTGTAGCCATAATAGAGTCTCAAGACGCCGACAGGCTGGCACTAGGTAGTCCTGCACTCAGCCAAACCCCAGGAATATGAATCAGAGCAAAACCAGATGTCCAGTGTTGTGAAGCAGGAGATTTCACCCAGCCAGCCGCATGCAAAGATTTCTCCACAGTCCACAGCTCCACATCATCCATCTCCGAATCAGCACACGCTCGCCGCGAAGCAGCAGATTTAGTGAGGCACTTTTCTGGAGCAGGAGATTTGTTGGCCAAAAACGAAAAAACTGAAACCTTGTCCTGTGTCCGAGACTCAGTCTGAAAGACCACAGACAGACCATGGAGTGAAACGCCAAGTTGATCGCCTGACACACCCGCTACGGGAGTATTCTGGGCTGGCGCTTGACAACTCCCACCAGTCACCAGGGAGACACTCGGGTTACCATCAGGAATGTACTTCGAGTCAGCAGAAACAGAGACTTCAGCAGTACGAGTAACAGGCAATAAGTCAGAACTTGCAATAGGAAGATTCGGCGCTATTGATACCTCCTCAGACTGGTACCGAGAATCTGGTCCCGATTCAAGAGCAGAAAAAGCCACAAGAGCATCTGAATCTGGAGCTCCTTCAGGACAGCCAACGACAGTATCCAATCATACCTCTGCATCAAAAAAGGTATCAGCTTCACTCAGATCTCCTGGTAGTGGTGCTGCCTGCACTCCTGGCTTCTCCACGTCCTTCTCCATCACAACTCAGATGCAGACTGACACCAAAACGAACAGCAAGTCCCCCCTACTGTCTGAGTAGGGGAATTTCCCCAGTGCCCTGGCCAAATTTCCCCCATTCACTAAAAATACCACCAACAGCTTAATCTGGTTCAGTTTCAGTTGGTTACCATCTGTATCGCCCCTCCCCCGGTCACCCCTGAAAAAGGGACTTCTAGTCTTAGTGGGCATACCAGGTCAACAAAATTCAATAAATAAATACAAATATATTGTTCTATACTACATGATTAACAGCTCAAATGGTGTACAAGTTAGGTGGAAGGACACTAAGGGATATATCAAATAACTATTTTGCTTCTAATGTTTCCAGAGATTGGTGTTGTGTTGAACATGTATTAACCCCTAACACTGAATTTCCATACTTTTAAAGGTGTAATGGAAACCGTAACTGGTTTTTTAAAACAGAGTTTTGCAATAAATTTCCTTACTTTTTGAGATAGGTATGTAACAAAATTGCAACAAATACTCATAAGTTTGTCCTTTTTTTTTTTCACATTGTGACCCCAAATTTTCAACAGTCTTTTTATCTCCCCGCTTCATAACCCTCATACTGTAGGTGTAAATTTCTTAATCCATGGCAAAATGCCATTCTGTGCCACAGCTGTGGAAACACATTTTGGACAGGATGTGAGAAGTGACAGCTGTAGTATTCATGAGGTGCTGTGAAGAAATGGCTATGTTCGAACTTTGGAGTGAAAATATAAATGATTGGCAGTTACATGCATGTGTAGGAAAATTTAATTGATTGAGTGTAACTCAGGCATTCTTTGTTACTTTTGCTCCAAAATTTCAACATTGCCGTTTTGGGATCCTACGTTATGAACACTGGCACTGCCATTTCATTACTGAATCCTGAACAGTGATTTTGCACATCGATCGCACCATTCCACGCCACAGGTGCAAAAACACATTTTGGACAGGATGTGAGAAATGCAGCTGTACTGTTCATGAGGTGGTGTGAAAAATGGCTATGTTGAAAACATGGAGTGAAAATATAAATTGGCAAAGTTACACGCTGCATTAAGGAAAATGTCAATGACCATGCATAATCTTGAGGCTTAAGTATTTTAACCAGAGTTTCACATGGGCTTTTTAGATCCCCATACGCATTAATGACATTTCATTTCATTACTCAGTCCTAAAAGGTGATTTCTTTCAGCCACAGAGAAATCATCTTTCAGGACAGAGTAACAAAATGACAGTGCCAGTGTTCATGAGGTGGGGTCCCAAAAAGTCCATGTTGAAAATCTGGTTCATGCCAGAGGGTGTAGATAGAATGAGGAGGGACCTGCAGAAGCTTAATAAGTAACCAAGGGTTTGGCAATTGAAATTCAATGCAAAGAAGTCCAAGATAATGCATATGGGGCACAAAAACCTGGTACATATCAGTTGGGGGGGGGGTGAGGATATAGCATGCACCAAGCAGTAAAGGGACCTTGGGGTATCATCTCTGATGACCTCAAAGTAGGGAAACAATGCAACAAGGCAGCAGGTAAAGCAAAAGGGATGCTGGGATGCATAGGAAGGGGCATCACCAGCAGGAAAACGGAGGTGGTAATTTCAATAAACAAGACACTAGTGAGGCTCCACCTGGAATACAATGTGGAATTCTGAAGAAGTTACCCACATAAGGACATAGACAGGGTAGAAAAGGTTCAGAGGAGGGTAACAAAGATGGTACAGGGATTGCATCACAAGTCCTATGAGGACAGGCTGAAGGACCTGAATATGTACTCCCTGGAGGAGAGGCGGGAGAGAGGAGATATGATAGAGACATACAAGTACCTTACAGGGAGGAACAGGGTGCAGGAATACACTATTTTCCAATGAAAAAAATGTTCCAGAACTAGAGGGCATGGGATGAAGTTGAAGGGAGGGCAATTCAGATGAAACATGAAGAAGAATTTCTTCACAGAAAGGGTGGTGGACAAGTGGAACACCCTGCCAGAGGAAGTGGTGGGGGCTGAAACAATCACGGGATTTAAGAATGCATGGGATAGACATAAGGACATTCTGGAGGTCAGGGGTAAGGGGAAACAGATTTCTAGAAAAACATAAAGTAAACTTACAAGCTCAACTGGGTAGACTGGGTGGGTCATAGACCCTTATCTGCCATCAGTGTATATGTATCTATGCAAAATACCTACAAATGGCTGAGATATTAACATACAGTATGTTCAAAATGTCATTGACTGCCTCTGTATGGCACTTACCTTTATTCTTCAGTTCGCTGTTCAACTTTGAAGAGTGCAGATGTGTCCCAGTCCACAGAAGATGACAGCCACCGACCTCAGTTGGTAAGTATAGGGCAGGGGGGTGTGGGGTGGGTGGTTGCTCAGTGGGAGGGTTGGGATGCAAGAGGGGGATGGGGAAACAATGAGAGACCTTTTTTTACAGAAGTTCAAAAAACAATGTGGATTGTTTTCTTTTTTCACAGGAACAGTAGAACTATTTCTCAGGGCACTGGGAGTGGGTTCCCCAGTGTCCCACACTGCTCTTGGGGGTACAACATAACTGGGTATGCTATGTACACTGGGAGTGGGCTCCCTAGAGCCACACACAGCTGGTGAGGGGTGAGTGTAGTGCTGAAATGGGGATTGGGCACCCCGCTGTTGGCAAAACCAATACATACATATTTCAGGACACTGGGAACGGGTTCCCCAGTATCCCACAGTGGGGGGAAAGATGCTTTATCTGGGACACTGGGAGTGGGCTCCACAGTGTCCTACTGTGCTGGTGATGAAGGTGAGGGGGAATAAGATATTGAAATAGCAAAAAGCACAAAAGACAGCAGCTCAATGGCACAAAATGTTTAGCTTTCAAGCATGAGGTGCACTTAGCAGGGTGTTAAACTCAGTTGAAAAGCACTGAGCTGGAAAACCAGCAGGAAGGTCAGCACTTTATTCAGTCCTATAGTAAGTTTAAATTTCAGTCCACAGTGTTGCAGAAAACAAAAGCCTGGCAGATCAACCCAGAGTGGAGATTATGTTTAAAAACAACAACTCTAGGGGTTTATGAAGCCTGGGGTGGGGCCCTGGGGGCTATAGAATAGGCAGGGTTGGTTGACAGTTGGTTTCTGTTCCCCCGCTGTGTTGGTTCTGTCTGCCAAAAGGGATTTAGTACTGCAAAATAGCATCCTTGTTCAGTGCAGAATCCCTTTCCATAGGGCTCATACAAAGCAGAATCCTAAGTTGAAGCACAATCCTGGTTCAAATCAGAAGCCTAGTTTGCGGCAGAATCCTAGTTTGAAGCAGAATCCTGTGTTGTGCAGGACATCTATTTTTCCCCATAGGAAATAATGGGAAATTCAACATGTCATAACTTTGGAACAAATTTATATTTTCCCACAAAATCTTCAAAAGGCACATCTGTGAGGCCAATGCTTTCTACCTTGAAAATGTCAGCCCAGAAGCTAAAGCCGTTTCTGAGATACAGGTGGACAAAAAAGTGTCAAACCCCCCAAACCTTTATTTTTAACACTCTGTATCTCAGAAATGGCTAAGGCTGTTAAGATCAAATTTATCAATTAGAAACACCTCTACAGGGTAATTATGTGCACCACATTTTGTAGAAATCACTTTAACCATTACAGAGTTATTAAGATCCAAAAATGGCCATTTAACATTAATAAACAAACAGCAAAACCCACACAAATGTTTTTTTTTTCAACACTATGTATCTCAGAAACCAAACAAGGGATACAAACCAGTTTTTCAAGTCAAAAGACCTATGCCCTAGGCTGATGCTTGTCAAATTTGCTCCAAATCTGTTGGAGTGTTGCAAAGTAATTCAGGTGCAAAGTATGCAAAACTGGATGACAGCATATGAAAATCACTTTTACATCTATTTTCTCCCATAGGAAACAATGGCAAATTCAAGATTTAATAACTTTGGAATGGATTACTTTTGTTTTACCAAACCTTCAAAAGGCACATCTGTGAGGCTATGGCTTTCTACCCTGAAAATTTCAGCCCAGCACCTAAAGCCGTTTCTGAGATACAGGTGACCGGAAAAACAGCAAAAAACCAGGGAAATATCTGTATTTTCAACACTTTATATCTCAAACATCTCAAAAGGGATTCAAACCAAATTTAGTACATCAACAGACCTGCCCCAGCAGATGATACATGCCACATTTCAGGACAATCTGTGAAACCAATTTAAAGTTATTAACCAGGAAATATTGCCCTTTAACATTAAACACTCCTACAAACCCTAACTAGACTGGCCCTGCTGGGCCAGTATAATATATAAGTATATATATATTGTAGTAGTAATATCTCCACAAACATATCACAGAGAAAATATCTTATGTAGTTACAGTGACATAAGCAGAACATTGTTGTGGAAATATCGCTATTCCTGTTGCTGTATGTAGATATGGAGAAGGTATGAATGAGTTGCTGGTGTGGCACCTGGTTCAGCTGCTCATGTGGTGGAATGGCTAAGACACTAGCACCTGGAGCAGAGGAGACCTGGGAATCAGGGTTTGGTTCCCTGTCTCCCAGTGTTGGAATATTGTTTTTTGTGTTTGTCTTTTTTTTAAGAAATGTCCCCCCTCCTGAGATTCTCCCCATCCCTGATGTCCACACCCTCTTGTAGTTAATTATATTTATTTTGAGGAGTGTGGAGGATGATGTCCCCCATGTTGGGGGTGTGGGGGTGGAGTCCCCCTACAAAAGAAAAGAGTTGTTACAGTATTTGTACTGGTCAGTATTTTTGACCAACCATATTTTTGTTTCTGATGTTTTGTTTGCGGTATTGTGTGCCACAGTGTTTTTGTCACTGAGACTATCACACAGAACCACTGTGGGTCACCCTGGAGAAGAAGAATGGAGCCAATATCTGCAGTTGTGGGATATACAGAGCCAGCACAGGGGAAGGAGTTAGATAAGATACTAGTGAAAGTCACTGGCAAGATGGCAGAAAAGTGGGAGGTGCTGCTGGTGGGGGGCTTCAATTTGCCACTCCTGCTTTAGCTAGAAGTAGGAACATCCTGGACTCCCTGCAGGGGACATTCCTTGGGCAAATTGTCAATGAACCCACTCATGATGTGGTAATACTGGACCTTGTACTCACTAACAGGGACAGCACTGCAGACATCAAGGTGGAGGACACCTGGGGACCAATAATTACCATGCAGTGTGGTTCAATATAAAGGCTGCAGTGGGGACTGAACCACACAAGGTCGAGGTACTGGATTTGAGGATGTCAGATTTTATAAAGATGGGTGAATGCCTCAGGGATGAACTGTCAAGAGGGGATGACTGGGGAGTGGAGAATCAGTTGGCTAAGCTAAAAGGGGGCACGGTGATGGCAACAAACCTCTGTGTCAGTCCAGAGAGCAAAAGCAAGAGAAAAATGAGGCCACCATGGTTTTCAAAAGAGGTAGCTGAAAAGGTGAATGCTAAAAGAATCAAATTCAGAGAAGTTATAAGGAGAAGCAGAGGGAGGAGGATAGTGAGGTGTATCAGAGGAAACACAAAGAAGCGGGGAAAGCAATAAGGTGTGCAAAGGCTCAAACTGAAGATAGAATAGCCTAAGCAGTAATTAAAGGAAACATGCCATTTTAGGTATGTAAGTGAAGAGAAGACCATGGGTGACGTAAGGTTAAAATGGGAAGGGGAATGTGCAGAGGCAAAGCAAAGTTTATTTATATGGCACCCAGTCCTGGAGGCTCTGAGTGCCTTATATAAAAACAGGCAGGGTGTTAGATAAAACGACATATCATAAATAAACAGAACAGATAAAACAATCAAACATCAGATACAGCTTGTAGATGGTGGTGATCACTAGGAAGGTGATGCTTCGCCAAGTATGTCTTGCAATTAGATAACAGTGGAAAGCAATTATCCTCACAGCAGCAGCAACAGCAAAAAACACGCATTAGTCAATGCCGAATGTTGATTGCGTTGGTGTGTTGAGCTCGCTCAGTGCCCCTCTGTCACTCGCTCAGTCTGTTTCTCCCAGTGCTGCAGGCTGCTCTTTTGTACTGGGCTCCTGCCTGTGTTGGCACCTTGTTCTGCCCACTAAGAAATCTGCAGCTGTCCCGACAGAGCTCCGTTGAGGTGGCTCACTCCCCCTCTCTCATTCGCTCATTCTGTTTCTCCTGGTGCTGCAGGCTGCCCTTTTGTACTGGGCTCCTGCCTCTGTTGGTGGCTTTTTTTGCCCACAAAGAAATTTGCAGCAGTCCCGACACAGGTCTGTTGAGCATGCTGACTCCCCCCTCTCTCACTCACTCATTCGGTTTCTGCTGGCGTTGCAGGCTGGGCTTTTGTACTGGGCTCCTGCCTGCATTGCCACCTTTTTCTGCCAACAAAGAAATCTGCAGCAGTCACGATAGAGCTCCATTGAGCTCGCTCACTCCCCCTCTCTCACTCGCTCATTGTGTTTCTCCTGGCGCTGTAAGCTGCCCTTTTGTACTGGGCTTCTGCCTGCATGGGCACCTTTTTCTGCCCACAAAGAAATCCACAGCTGTCTCGACTGAGCTCCATTGAGGTCGCTCACTCCCCCCGTGTCATTCACTCATTCTGTTTCTCCTGGTGCTGCAGGCTGCCCTTTTGTACTGGGCTCCTGCGTCTGTTGGTGCCTTTTTTCTGCCCACAAAGAAATCTGCAGCAGTCCTGAAGCAAAGCTCCATTGAGCTTGCTCTACTCCCTTCTCTCACTCGCTCATTCCATTTCTGCTGGTGCTGCAGGCTGCCCTTTCTATTGGGCCCTGCTCTGTTGCCACCTTCTTCTGCCCACAAAGAAATTTGTAGTACAATAGTGCTCCATTGAGCTCTACCATTCTCTCTCACTCGCTCATTCTGTTTTTCCCTGCCACTGCAGGCTGCCCTTTGTACTGGGCCCCTGCATGCATTGCTGCCTTTTTTCTGCCCATAGACAAATCTGCAGCAGTCCCAACAGACCTCCGTTGAGCTCACTCACTCCCCCTCCCTCACTCGCTCATTCTGTGTCTCCTGCCGCTGCAGGCTGCCCTTTTGTACTGGGTTCCTGCCTGCATTGACAGCTTGTTCTGGCCAGAAAGAAATCTGAAGCAGTCCTGACACAGCTCCATTGAGCTCGCTCACTCCCCCCTCTCTCACTCACTCATTCTGTTTCTGCCGGCGCTGAAAGCTGGCCTTTTGTACTGGGCTCCTGCCTGTGTTGCTGCATTTTCTGCCCATAAAGAAATCCACAGCAGTCACAATAGAGCTCCACTGAGCTTGCTCACTACCGCTCTGTCACTCACTCACTCATTCTGTTTCTCTTGGAGCTGCAGGCTGCTCTTGTGTACGGGGTCCTGCCTGCGTTGGCACCTTTGTCTGTCCACAAAGAAATCCTCAGCTGTCCTGACAGAGCTCTGCTGAGGTTGCTCAGGCTCCCTCTGTCACGAACTCATTCTGTTTGTCCTGGCGCTGCAAGCGGCCCTTTTGTACAGGGCTCCTGCCTGCATTGGTGCCTTTTCCTGCCCACAAAGAAATCCGCAGCAGTCCTGATAGAGCTCCATTGAGCTCACTCAGTCCCCCTGTCTCACTCACTGGTACTGTTTCTTCCACCGCTGCAGGCTGGCCTTTTGTACTGGGCCCCTGCCTGCACTGACACCTTTTTCTGCCCACAAAGAAATCTGCAGCAGTCCTCACAGTACTCCGGTGAGTTTGCTCACTCCCCCTCCGTCACTCGCTCTCTTGTTCTGTTTCTCCCAGTGCTGCAGGCTGCCCTTTTGTACTGGGCTCTTGCACTGGAGCCTTTTCCTGCCCACAAACAAATGCTCAGCAGCCCCGACAGAGCTCAGTTGAGCTCGGTCACTCCCCCCCTCACTCATTCAATCTTAATCTGTCCCAAACAGTGATTTCCCACAGCGATCATGCTATTTTCCGGCAGGAGTGCAAAAACATATTTTAGCCAGGAAGTGAAAAATGGCAGCTGTACTGTTCATAAAGAGGTGTGGAAAAATGCCACTGCTGAAAATGTGGAATGAAAATATTACAAAATTGCGAAGTTACAAGGCTGCATGGAAACAGTTCAATGCACACTTGTAACACAGTCATGTTACGGAGTTTCGTCACCAAATTTTCAACATTGGCATTTTAGGACCTCTGCTCATGAACAGTGTCACTGTCATTTAATTAATCTGTCCCGAACAGTGATTTCCTACAGTGACCGCGTTATTCTGCGTCGGAACTGTGAAAAGACATTTCGTCAGGATGTGAAAATGACAGTTGTACTGCTCATAAGAGGTGTGGAAAAATGCCACTGTTGAAAATCTGGTGTGACAGTATTACAAATTCTGTGAAGTTACAGGTGTGGATGCGTGCAACGACACTTCTAACACAGTCATTTGATGGGCTATCATCACCAAATTTTCAACACAGGTATTTTAGGACCTCTGCTCATGAACAGTATTATTGTCATTTTCTTAATCTGTCCCGGACAGTGATTACCCACAGCGAGCAGCTCTATTCTCGCGGAGAAATTGAAAACACATTTCAGCCAGGATTGGAAACATTAGCTGTACTGTTCATAAGTAGGTGTGGAAAATGGCAATGTTGGAAATCTGGCATGAAAATATTATAATTTCGCAGTTATTTAGCTTGTATGCAAATCAATGTGAATCATATCTGTAGAATATTAGTCATTTCTATGGAGACATACTAAATCTTCCACATAGCCATTTCAGAACTTCTACTATGAACAGTGTCACTGTCATTTTCTTACCTGTCCCGAACATGGATTTCCGTGAGCACCGCAGAGTATCTCTGCGCTGGAAGTGCAAAACACATTTCGGCCAGGATGTGGACAATGACAGCTGTACTGTTCACAAGGAGGTTGGAAAATGCCAATGTTGAAAATCTGGCATGAAAATATTGCAAATTCACAAAGTTACTAGAGTGCTGAGTAACTCGCAGCGATGCTCAGAAATAATTATTTTTTTGATTTTTTACACTAAATTTAGCAACATAGGCTTTTTGAGAGCCCACCTCATGAACACTGGCACTGTCATTTCATTAATTGGCCCCAAAAGGTGATTCCCCACCCTGACTGCAAAATCACCTTTCAGGGCCGATTAACGCCACGACATTTCAAGAATTCATGAGAAGGGGTCCCAAAAACCCCATGTTGAAAATTTGTTGAAAAAATTCCAAAAAATGCCCGAGATATGCACTAAAGTTGAAAAAAACCTATTTATTACATTATACAGCTTACCGACATTTCTTCAGTTCATGGTCGGTTTTGAAGAGTGCAGACGGTTCCCAGTCCACAGAAGATCGTCAGCGCCAAGCTCCGGAGGAGAGTATGGGGTGAAGGGGTATGGAGAGGCAGAGTGCACAGTGGGTGGGTGCGGGTTGTGGGTGGGGGGCAGGAGACTACGAGGGACAGTTTCCTTTTTTGCAGGAAAAAAAAACAAAAGACATCGCTGGACCGTTTTTTACTTTACAGAAGCATGTGGCATGCTGGGGTGGGCTCCCCGTGTATCACCAGAGGCTTTCTTTTGGGGTGGCAGCAGTAGCCCACGGGGTATTGGGCACCCCCGTCGGCACACAAGGGGGGGGTTTCATTATGCTGACGGGGATTGGGCACCCCATTGGCAGGCAATAAAAGTGAGGGGGGTTACAGAATGCCGATGGGGAGTAGGCTCCCCCGTTAGCAATAGAAACACGGAGGCACTGAAGCCAATGGGAATTGGGGACCCCATCAGTTAATAAACACGGTGGGGGGGTTATATTGTTTGTGAACACGGCAGCAAACCACCACCATGATCACAAACAATATCAAGGTTTCTACATCCTGTCCTGCAATGACGGGTTGCTGCCTCATTGCAGCGGATAGCTGACGCTGCAATGATGAGGCAGCCCCTGATTGCAGCGGGAAATTGTCAGAAGTTGGTGGCAAGGTTCCAAACCTGTCACCAGCAGTGTGCTACGGCATTGGGGGAAGTGGGACAAGTCTTTGCAGGCTGTGGGGTATTGGCCACAACTGTTGTTATCACCTCCACAGCCTGCTTCTGAGCAAGTTGGTTCTAATATGTTTCTTGCGCTGCGCGCAATCAACATAAAAAGGCTAGTCACACAACTTGTGTAATTTCAGCTCTTCTTTACACTCAGAGGTATTTTGCCAATATAACAGGATAGCATTAACACTAGCAATTTCTTTGGGCTGATCAGATCACTACATCATAAAGGGCCAGGGAAAATAAGTAGGCTTCCAGACAACTCTTGAACCTCTCGACTGATGGGGCCTCCCTGAGGGCAGCTGGAAAGGAGTTCCACAGGATCGGTCCAGCAAAACTAAAAGACCAGTTGCTGGAAGTTCTTAATCTGGCCCAGGGAACTTCAAGGAGGCCCCTGGTTGAGGAGAGGAGGGAGTGGACTGAGATGGCAGATGGCAGATATTTGCCAGTTAGCCAGTACCTAGGAGTGGTGCAGTGCAATGGCTGTGGGGCGGCAGTGTTCCGGGAGACATTCTGAAGGCTGTGATGCTGCCCTATTTGCAGGCACCTCTCTGGTCTAAGAGAGGAGGTTGCCTGTCTCCAGGCTGACCTGGCTAGGATTCGTGAAACCTCCTCCCCCACCTAGGGACCACCAGGGCCAATGCCACTACCTCAGAGGTTGCCAAGAAAGAGAAGAGAAGAGGTTGGACCAGGGTGGGCCAGGGAGGAGGGTGGTGGAACAGAGTTGCATCCCTCCAGCTGTACCTCTCACAATTCATTCGCTCTTCTGGTGGATAGTGGTTCCTCTATGGAGGCACCTACAGTGGAGACCAAGGAGGTTGCTGGGAACCTTCACAAAGGAGACCCACAGGAGGGTGAATGGGACCCCACAGGAAAAGGAAACAACCCTGGTGGGGACCCAATCATTAGGGGGTAGAAATGGGGAGGAAGGGGAGAGGGAGGGTTGCCTCCTGGCGCCATGGCTTGAGGGACAGGAAGCGAATCCTCAGGATCGTGGGAGGAGCTGCACAAGGGAGGGAGCTGGATGTCATTGTCCACCTAGGGACAAATGATCTGGCTAGGAATGGGATCAGAGCAGTGCAAGAGGAGTTTGCAGAGTTGGGGAGGGGCCTTAGACAAGTAGCGCATATGGTAACCTTCTCGGAGGTGCTGCCTGACTATGGTAAGGGTGAAACTAGGGCAATCCTCACCAGGGAATTCAATGAGTGGTTGAAAAACTGGTGTGGAGCTCAGGGTTTTAGCTTCATTGGGGACTGGGGATCCATCTGGAGGGATGCAGACCCTATACTGGTGCGATGGTCTTCATCTGTCTGGGGGAGCCAGGATCCTAGTGAGAGGTTTTAAATGCTATCATGGCAACATTTAAACCAGCCAAGGGTAGGCACTGAAAAGGAGCAGGGAAATCCCAGCCTCCCCCACAAAACATGGTAATTAGTGACGAGTACACTAAGGTAGAGAAGTTATTAGGGAGCAGGACAGAGGCAAATGTAAAAAAGGCAAAGGCAGTAAGACAGGAATGGGGCCAAAAAGGGGTAAGGGGCCATCAAAAGTGGAGGGTGATGAGCACCAATGCCCGTAGTCTGTGTGCAACAAGCCCCTGAACCAGTGGGCCTGATGGAAGAGGGCTACCTGATATTGTGGCAGTCACAGAAACATGGTACACTGAGAACCATGACTGGATGTCAATACTACCAGGACACACAATCTACAGGAGGGACAGGGAGGGTAAAAGAGGAGGAGGAGTAGCTCTGCAAAGGAAGGATCAAAGCAACAGAACTAAAGAGTAAACAGGGAGAAGATGAGGCACTCTGGGTCACCCTAGAGACAGGAAATGGCACCACAATCCGCACGGGGTTGTATACAGATCCCCATCTCAGGGGAGGAATGGGACACCTCAAATGATAGAAGGCTTCATTAGAATGGCAGAAAAGGGAGATATTGTTGATGGGGACCTGGATATGCCAGGATGTTAACTGAGCACCTTTGCTGCAGGCACATCCAAGAGCAGGGTCATTCTTGATGTCTCCTACAGGGGGCATGCCTCAGACAGCTAGTATTGGAACCCACTTCTTGGAGAGGGAGCAATTCTAGACCTGGTACTGTCAAATGGGGATGGAGAAAGAATTCAGATTCGAGGTGGGTAGCCATCTCGGGGAACAAGCGACCACCAAACAGTGTGGCTCATAATCAAACACAGCCATACAATCAAGCCATACAAAGGCAAGAGTATTGGACTCTTAGGAGGGCTGACTTTGGAGAAATGGAGAGAGTGCCTTAGAAAAGCACTAGCAAACAGGCAAGAAGGAGGGGTGGAGGAACAATGGGGAGTAATCAAACAGCCATCACAGAGGCAATAAGTCTTTGTGTAAAGCAACCAATAAAACACAACAAAGGAAAAAATGCCATGGTTCTCAAAGAGGTGGTAGGGAAGGTTAAGAGAAAAGGATAGCATCTAGGAAAATATAAGGAAACACAGAAGCAAGTTATACAGAGAACTTTATCAGGCTAAAGCAGAAAGAGGGCTGGAAAGCAGTCAGAATAGCAAAGGCCCAAACCAAGGAAAGGATAGCTCAATTCTTGTTAAGAAGGGGGATAAGACCCTTTTATAGGTACATTAGGGAGCCAAGAAAGACCAAAGGAGGGATACTGAGGCTTAATAAAGAGGAGGGAATGTGTGTAGAGGGACAGTGAAAAGCAGGGACACTGGAATGAATATTTCTGCCCTGTATCACAAAGGAAGAGGAGGGAGGCAAATTCCTAAACCAAACAAGAGAAACACGCTGTAGAAGAATGGGGCCCATACCAGTCCATATACAGAAGAAAGGGGGTCTGGAAAGAACCAATAAAATCTGAAGGTACGGTGCCAATGGGGCCTGATGGATCTATCCAAGAATCTCTAAAAGAACTAAGGGTAAACCAGTGACACCACTGACTAATTTCCCTTTAACAAATCATGGGAGGATGGGTGGTACCTGAGGACTGGAGAAGGGCAGATGGATTCCTCTCTCACAAAAGTGGAGCAGGACAGAGGCAGGAAACTACAGACCAGTTAGTTTGACCTCAGTGGTAGGGAAATGATGGAACCACTCTGAAGGAAAGAATTGTTGAGTACCTAGAGGCCAGGTAAGTACAGACCCAAGGCAGCATGGATTCACGACAGGAAGGTCGTGGTCAGACCAATCTAATAGATTTCTTTGACTTGCACCAAAAGTAGTAGACCAGGGAGGGGCTGTGGACATGGTCTACCTAGATTTTAGCAAGGCATTTGATACAGTCCCACACAAAAGATGAATACACAAGCAGCTAGCCTTGGAGGGCCCCAAGATGGTAGCCTGATAAAAATTACAGACAACAGGACGCAGCGTAGTAGTAAAATGAGTGCACAGGAAGAAAGTGAGGGTTACTAGTGGGGTACCGTGAGGGTTCAGTACTGGACCGGTCCTTTTAATGTCTTTTTATAAGGACACTGCAGAGGAACTGAAGGAAAGTATGTCCTTGCAGACGCCACTACAAAGATCTGCAACAGGGTTGATACACAAGATGGAGTGGAAAGGATGAGAAGGGACTTGGCAAGGCTGGAGGAATGGTCAAATGTATGGCAGCCCAGATTCAATGCAAAGAAGTGCAAGATAATGCACACGAGAAACAAAACCCAGGGAAGAGTACACAATGGGGGGTGAGATACTGACAACAGTAAAATGGAAAGGGACCTGGGGGTAATTATATCAGATGACCCAAAGGTGGGAAAGCAATGTGAGAAGGCAGTAAGGAAGGCTGGGGGATACTGGGATGCAGGAAGAGGCATCAATAGTAGAAAACAGGAAGTTGTTATCCCTCTGTACAGACAGTTGGTGAGACCCCATCTGGAGTACTGTGTTCAGTTCTGGAGACCCCATCTCCGCAAAGACATAGACAGAGTGGAGGCTGTCCAGAGAATGGCAACTCAAAATGGTGCAGGGTCTGCAAACCAGAAGACATAATGAAGAAAGACTAAAGGAGCTTTAATATGTATCACCCTTGAGGAAAGAAGGAGAGAGGGGACACGATAGAAACTTCTGGCATCTCAAGGGAATCAACAAAGTCCAAGAGGGTAGCATCTTCAGAAAAGAGATGTGCAAGAACAAGGGGGCACAATTTGAAGATAGAGGGGGACGGCCAGAGGTAATGTATGAAGCATTTTTCATGGAGAGGGCTGGGATGCATGGAACAGCCTCCCTGAGGAGGTCCCGGAGTCGAAAACAGTGGGGAATCTCAAGAATGCATGGGACAGACATAAGGCAGTCCTAGTGGGGGGTAGGAGGAAGTAAGCTGTTGGTTACCTAGGATCTGCAGCTTGTCTGTTAGGTAGGAAAATGGGCAGACTAGGTGGGCCAAGCGGTCCTTACCTGCCGTCAAATTCTATGTTTCTATGTTTCCATGTAGGGCCTTATAAGTGAGTAAATTCACCTTGAAGATAAAGATAACCCTCCACCTAACTGGCAGCTAGTGCAGAGCATGCAGCAACAAGGTCACATGGCTAGACCTAGAAAGGCCAGTCAGTAACCTAGCAGCTGCATTCTACAGCAACTGCAGACAGAAAAGGGTACCTCCAAAGACCCCAAAGTAGAGAGCATTATAGTAATTCAGTCTGGATGTCACAAAGGCATGCACCCGTGTGGGTAGGTCCTCAAACGGAACCAGGGGTTTCATCCAGGCAATGTTCCTCAAGTGGTAAAAATGGATCTACAACCACTTGTCAATAAAAATGTTGTCAAACAACGGTATAGCAAAAACTTTATGATGACTGCATTTGCGGTCGGCATAAAGATAGATACTGCCTACCATGTTTTCTTCAGGAGGCTTCACCCCCAAACCCCTACAACCCCCCAACTTAATATAATCAACTCCGAGTCAGAGCTGATTAGGAAAGGAGGTGCAGGACCCCTAGATAATAGTGCCAGGATCCAGCGCTGACACTACATTGACCTGGTGCTGTTGTCGCTGTAGTGTTAGTTGACGGCAACATGTCACTGTCAGGGCGGTATACCATAAAAACCACTTTGGACAACAGCCAGCAACTGCACTTCACGTGTCTGTCTGTCTGTCTGTCTGTCATCCAGGACCACACCAAAATCTCACACCCTTAAGGAGGCCATCAGTGATGTAGATCCCAGGAATAAACCATTGACCACATCAGAGGCACTCTCATCACGCCCTTGTCCCTTGCCCCAGCTCAGTCACTAGGACTTCCATCTTATCCCGGTACAGTCACAATCAGCTGGAGAACATCCAATCATTGATCTTGGCCATGGAGATGTTAAGCATTCTCACAGCGTTGGGTGTTCTGGGGCAAAGGACAGGTACAGTTGCATATCATCTGCAAAACAGTGAAAACCCACACTGTACTGCCTAATGAGCTCTCCCAGGGCAGCACTGCAAATAACATTGGCAACAGGATCAACCCCTGAGGTACTCCACATGGCAGGTGCTTAAGGGAGGAGGAGAAATTTCCATCACCACCCACTTCTTCCTGCCAGAGAGATAGGAATCAAACCAACTGATGACAGTGCCGGTGAGTCCACAGTACTCTGTAAGGTGATCAAGAAGCACAACATGATCTACAGTGTCAAAAGCTGAAGAGAGATCAAGGAGAACAAGAACTGACCTGTCTCCTCTATCTCTAGACTTGAAGAGGTCATTGTGCACCCTAACGCCATTTTGTTGCTATGCCTGGTTCTAAAACCTGACTGGAGTGGCTCATAGATATTGAAGGACACGAGATGACCCTCATGCTGCTGCGCCACAATTTTCTGAAGAACCTTACCCAGAAAGGGAAGGTTGGAGATTGGACAGTAATTCGCCAGGATATCAGGATTGAGAGATGACTTCTTCAGAAGGTGTCTCACAAGGGCCTCTTTCAAGACTTCTGGAAAGACCTCCTCTGTCAACAAACATCGGACAATCCTGGTGAACACCAGGCCAATGGAACCAATGGATCTTATCAAGAAATGAGCTGGAGCTGGGTCCAGTTCACAATATATGTACTTCAGCTTCGAGATTACCTCAATGACCATGGCCACCTCCGCAAGTTTAAACTCATCCCAGACAGGTGGAGTGCCTCTGTTCCACCCAGGCTAATCACTGTGAGTTGCAATGCGGCTAGTTGACTGGATCCTCTGACGGATATCAGACACTCTGTCTGAGAAGAACTGAGCAAACTCATCACATAAAGTGATTGAAAAGGCTTTTTTCAGCTGCAGACAGACCGGTTGAAGAAGTCTGTTCACAGTCCGAAAAAGCTGAGCTGGTCAGATCTTCTCAGCAGCAATCAATCTGGTCAGGAACTCTGTCATCTTACTGTTGATTGCCCCCTGGTACTCAGAATAGTGGGCACACAGGGCCATCTTGTCCACATCCAACTGAGTCCTCTGCCAACAACACTCCAACTTCCAACCACTGATCCTCATCGACTTGAGATCCCCATCAAACCACGGAGATCTCAAGTGAGTGGGTCATACACAGACACAGTAAGGGTATTGAATGCCTAGAAAACTCCTAATTATCTGTGCCCACCATTTCGTTCGCCTATACCCACTTCACATGCAATGTCTACACTAGATAGATCAGCGACTGCCAGTAGTCCCTCTGAGGACAATCCCATTAAAGGGCGATAGCTAACCATCTAAACAGGGGAGGGACTCTCGAGGGGGGGGCCCAGCTGAGAATTTCAGTGTACAATGATCAGACCATACAACCTGATCAATCTCCAGGTTATTTACCTCAAGCCCCAGTGAGAACAACAGGTCCAGTGTGTGTGGTCATGATGATGGGTCACAAAAGTAACTATTTGCAACAGGCTCAGTGATGATATCAGCTAGAGGAAGTGAGAACCAAATTGCAAGGATTCGTCATCGACCCAGGCATTGACGTTCCCCAAAACTAAACATCTGGTGGACTCCAACACCATATCGATGACAAAGCCCGCAGCCTCCAGCAGGAAATCTCCCCAACCCTCGGATGACAGTAAATAAGGAAAAGCATGCAACCTGTGCCCAGACCTCCAGGCACCTCCACACGTTCAAATGATTTGGTCTTCCCCACCGGGAGCCTGGTGAAACCCAGTCAGATCTAAAACAGATGGCCACTCCCCCACCCCTGCATTCCACTGCGGGCAGTGCAACACAGAGTACCCAGCGGGGACAGCTGCCTCCAAAACCGGCATGGCACCAGGTCTCTGATGCAGGCCAGATAAACCAAGGTAATGAAGTCTGCCATATTTACAGTCGTGTTCCTCATTGATCTGGCATTGCACAGCACCACCTGCAGGGGACTGGTAGACGTTGCAGCCACTCTGGCTGGGGGGGAACAAGGAAAAGGCAGATATTTTGAACAAATACTTTTGTTCAGTGTTCACAGAGGAAAGGGGGCACAAAAAACCAACATGAGTAGTAGAGAGAGGAGGTGGACACTCTTCCTTTTCAGAGGAGCGAGTCCTGAAGGGACTCCCTAATCTCAATCAAGTTTATTTTTATTTTTATACTGGAAATGTATGTGAGCAAAAATGCCCATTTTCACAAATGTCCAGTTGTACGAGTAGATAGAAAGATACAAGATCAACAAAGTACATACCATACATAATTACTGATGACCATAAATATCAACTGGATTTCTGTTTTGTTAAAAATGTATATCAACCAGATTTTGGGTTATTATGCTCCAAAAACAATAATAACCTGAAATCCGGCTGATATAACACTTCATAATAACCTGAAATCTGGTTGATATGACAATACCCAAAGAAACTGTTGCATTCCATTTGTTCACAAAAAGTATATCAACTGCATTATTTCCAACTGTGTTTTATTCAAGTACAGTTCAATTGCTTTTAAAATAAAACTGCACTCTAGCTAAAAAAAGTCTTTCTCTTTCAAGCTGCTAGAAATACAATCTAAACCTCCACACCAGCAATTATAAACAAGCATCTGTCAATGCCGAATGTTGATTGCTTATATGTGCTGTTTAGGTATTTGGAAGTGAAAGTACCATGCCTAAGAACTGGCTTGTGCCCCCCTCAAGACATCCACTGTGTCTTTCTGTTCAGTATTCACAGAAGATGGGGAGGGGCAAGGGCCACAGCAGTACAGCAGTTGCAAAGGCGTGAAGAGGTGGACAATATTAGTCCATTCACAGGCAGAAGAATCCTGCAGAAGGTGAGTGAATTGAAGGTGGACAAAGCGGTGGGACCAGATGACATACACCCAAGGATATTAAAAGAACTGTGAAGGAAATAGCAGTACCTGTGGCAGCCATGTTCACTGAGCCAATCAACACAGGACACAGGGTGGTATCAGAGAATTGGAGGAGGGCAGATGTGGTCCCTCTATACAAATCCAGCAGTAGGAGGAGGTGGGGAACTATAGGCCGGTCAGCCTCACTTCAGTAGTGGGGAAGACCATGGAGACATTGCTTAAAGAAAGGATAGTGGGGCATCTAAAAGCCATCGGAGCCCAGGACCATAGGCAAGATGGAATCACAGTGGGGAGGCCATGTGAGACAAATCTGGTTGATGTCTTTGACTGGGTGACAAAGGAAGTAAATTAGGGTGGGGCAGTGGACAACGCTTACCTTGATGTAAGCAAAGCCTTTGACACTGTCCCACATAGGAGGCTGATAAAGTAGGTACGTAGGCTGGGTATGGGTGAAAGGGTGGTAAACTGGGTTAGAAACTGGGTAACAGACAGGGGCAGAGAGTGGTGGTAAATGAGGTGCAGTCTGGAGAGAGGGGTGACCAGTGGGGTGCCGCAGGGATTGGTCCTGGGACCGGTCCTGTTCAATGTCTTCATTAGTGACATTGCAGAAGGGCTGAAGGGAAAGGTCTGCCTGTTTGCAGATGACACCAAGATCTGTAACACAGTGGATACCCCAGACCGGTGGAGAAAATGAGGAGGGACCTAGGGAAGCTTTGAGAAATGGCCTGAGGACTGGCAACTGAAGTTTAATTCAAAAAAGTGCAAAATTATGCACCTGGGACACAGAAACCCTGGGGAATGGTACAGGATGGGGGGTGGAGGAAGTTGCTGACAGTCACAAAGAAGGAATGGGACCTGTGGGTTCTTATTTCAGATGACCTGAAAATGTCAAAGTGGTAAGGCAGCTGGGAGGGCCAGTGACATGCTGGGGTGCATAGGCAGGGGTATCACCAGCATAAGGAGGGAGGTAGTGATGCCATTATATAAAACCATGGTCAGGCTTCACATGGAGTACTGTGCGCAGTTGTGGAGGTCGCACCTTTGTAATGATATTAATAGGCTGGAGATGGTCCAGGGAAGGGCGAATGAGATGGTACAGAGCTTGCAACACAAGACTTATGAGGAGAAATTAAGGGACCTCAATATGTATTCACTGGAAGAGAGGAGGGAAAGAGAGGATATGATAGAAACATTCAAGTACCTCAAGGGTATAAATATAACTACTTGGAAGCAGGAGACAGCCGCTATAGGCATATGTGCCAGCTTCTGTGTGATATTCTTTTGTTCTTATAAATCTGTAATCTCCAGTATTTCAGTAACCACATGACCACACTGCCATCTTTAGGCAATTTTATGCTGGCTGATGCCTGGTGTCACATGGCAGACAGAGGGCTCACCAGATTGTGTGGCCATTTGAAAAACTTCATAGAGTGTTCCTTTACTGGTAAGTGTTTTGGTAAGCTGGTGAAGGTATCACAATTTTTAGTATGTTTTTTCTCCTTATGTCTGTCCCCTTTGGTCCCCCCATCCCCACACCACAGCAGTAATCAGTGGCCGCAGCTGCAGCCTTCTTCTTGCCAAGATGGTGGGTGAGAAACATAGAAACAGAATTTGATGGCAGATAAGGACTGCTTGACCCACCTAGTCTGCCCATTTTCCCACCTGATGGATAAGCTGCCGATTCTAGTTAATTAATAGCTCACTTCCTCCTACCACCCAGTAGAATTGCCTTATTACTGTCCGTGAGCAGCTGCCTTCACAGTCTGTGAAGTCTGACGTCTTTCAGTGCCACTTATTGATCACCTTCCAACAGAGGTGAGGTGCTGCCAGCTGAAAACTAACTCAGGACAAGCAGGTTTCTAAGTGGGAAGGAATGGGTGAGCAGAATCAAGTACTCCTTCAGATGCGGTGTTGATTTTAAGATCAGCATACTGGTGGACATTGAATAGAACCCCAGCTCTTAAGTAGCCTTATGAAGAGTAAAGGTCAAGCACTGGGTTCTGTTTATTGTACTTGTAAGTGGGCTGCATCTAATTCAGTAATGTACTGTACCTTATATCTGGATGTATGGTAGGGCCAACTTTTAAATAAACACTGCACCTGAATTAACACATGATGCCATAGAAACAAAGAATTTGTCAGCAGAAAAGGACCGCTCAGCCCACTCGGTCTGCCAAGTGTTCTCTACCTACTTTAAGTCCTGCCTGTATGGCTTGTCTGCATGTCTCATACTGCCTGCATCCATCAGGATCTCCTTGTGAATGAGCTTGCTTAATGGATTTTTCCTGCAATTGAACTTGAACCTACTCCACTTCCATAGCCCTATTGGTCTCCTTGGCCCCCTCCTTCCCTTTTTTTAATATGCTCCCTATGTTTTATCCCATGCATGCTTCATGCCCTACCATTTTAGTTCTACCACTTCTCCTGGCAGTCTGTTCAAGGCATCTACCACCCTTTCAGTAAAAAATATTTTCTTCATCTATCCTGAATGTACTCAGCTTCATTGTACTCCCTTGGTTTGGGTGCATCCTCATTTGAAAACTCCACAACTATACCCTCTTTACCCCTGTGGTACTGTGGGTCTTGATCCATGTCACCTCTACTCCTCCTCTTCCAAGTGTACATGTTAGATTCTTCAGCCTTTCCTTGTTTGGATTCCTGTGAAAATTCTGAACCATTTTAGTAGCCCTCCTCTAAACCTCACCTTTTGTCCTTTCTGGATTATGGACTCTAAAACAGTACTCAGCTGGGGGTATACCACATGGTGAGACAATGGTAGCTAACATCCTCCTCTCCTACTGGAGATGCCACCTTTATGCACCCCAGAATCCAATTTGCCCTGCCCATAGCCTTGTCACACTGTGTACATGCCATCTTGAGGTCCTCTGATATAATAGCCTCAAGGACCTTTCTTTCATGTCTAGAGAGTATCAGTACTCCCCCATCCTATACCCAGCATCGGGTTGCTATGCCTCAGGTATGATGATTTTACACTTGTTGTCATTGAACCCCAAGTAAGTAAGAAAATGGAATTGATCTGAATGAGCTGCAGGCTTTTAAGCAGCTTTTCGAGGAGTGTGCTTGTGTGTATGGGTGGGGCTTTGCTACTATAGATATTTGCTTTTGATTTGGTATAATGTGCGAACAGACTAACCATGCTCCCCACTCCGTGTGCTATATCGGAGATAAAGAGCCCAAATAGCATTGGGCCAAGCATTGAGCCCTGCGGCACCCTGCTTGTCACTGCTCTGGGTGTCAAGAGCTACCCCCACCACCACCAACACCCTCTGCACCCTCCCCTGTAATCAGTTCTCTATCCATTTAGTCAGACCATCTTCCACCCGTACCCCTCCTTCTCCTCACTCTTCTCCTCCTTGGCCTGTGTCCCTCCTCCCGGTATTCCGCACCCTTTCCCCTCCTTATTCTTACCGGGTGGTGGTGCCATCTGTATTACACTCAGACCAGTCTGCCAGCCCCCTTCCAAGGTTACTACGCCTCCACCTTTCCCTATATCTAGGGCAGTGAGCTCATCAGGCTCTCCTGTCCAGACCTTTCTACCAACGTCAGCCTTTTGGCCACCCCCCTCATTTGTTTAAATCCACCTTAGTAGAAAAAATATACCCCTGTAATCCTGCTTTTTATTTATTTTTTTTTTTACGTATTTTTCTCACTGGGCTGTTCGACGAACATCTCGATGGACCCCTAGCCCTGCCCGACATCAGGCTGACCTGCTGCCTCAACAGATTACCCCATGTTGGGGTGGTGAGGAGCTTCCCAGGTCACCCACTGGAGCAGGATCCGGTTGAGGGCGCCTGTCGGGCGGGGGATCGTAGCTCATGCTGCTGACGCAGCCCATTTCTCCCCTTTTCTCCTTTGTGGGAGTGCGGTGCGGCAATGACGCTTAGGCACCATGCGCAAACATCTGCCACATTCTCGCCACCCTTTACTACACCACTGTAGTAGTGCTCGTGGGTCATCACCAGGGTCCACTACAGAGTGATGGGTCCCTGGATTCTGCCTCTGGGATGGAGAGCAGTCCTCCAGATGCTCAATCCTAACCCTCCCTTGCCAACCCCTGGCAGCTCGGGCTTACGTCCGAACCTGGATCGCCAGCGTGGCATGGGGTGTGGTGTCCAGTGCCTCAAACCTCAGTGCCAGTGGCCCGGCAGCAATGCTGCCTTGCTACCTTTAATACTCCCCTTCCCTTCCTGCTCCACTGTATCCTGTACCCTGTCCCCCGGCCTGAGTTGCTATTCCCCCAGACCCTACCCGCTTAGTCCAGAGCCCATAATGTTTCGTGTTGCACCAATCCCTCAGCCACTCGAACTCCTGAAGCCTACCCTTCCTCCCCATGCTTGCACATGGCACCGGCAGTACCTCCAAGAATGCCACTGACTTCCCCACCCCCTCACACTGCCTGCCCAAGTACTCAAACCTCCCCCTCACTACTTGCACAGTGTCCCCCGCCAAGTCGTTTGTACCCACTTGCAACAGTGAATAAGGTTTCTTCCTCCCCCTCACTGCAAGCTTGAGCAGTGCCTGCCCTGCCCCTTCTGCAGTCAACCTGGGGACAGCTTCAACCCAATATGGCTGTGCCTTCCCCTTTCCGCCCATCTCACCCATTTCAGTATAGAACCCCAGGATGAGTACCCCGCCTCTTACCCCTTTCCCTTCTAATGCCCCTTCCACCACCCAGTATTCATTCTTCCCTGCCCTTACCCCCACCACTTCTGTATATGTAACCCTACTTCCACCTCACCCCTTTTCTCTGCCTTATTCCTCCCATCCCCTTGACCCCTTCCCAACCTGACTACTTCCACTGGGCTTCCCATGTCGACCTCCTCTCCTCCCTGCTGATTTCCAACCTCTCCTATCCCTGCTGTTGTCGATTTAGGCCCTATCCCTTCTACCCGATAGTGATGCCTCCATCCTTCCCCATTCCTGTAGCCTTCTCCTCCAGTCACCACCCCTCCTTCCTTACTAGCCCCTTCTACCCTTTCATCCTCGCTATCTCTTCCCTACTTGTTGCCATCCCTCTCATGCCCTGCTTGTCCTCCCCTTCAATGCGTTCCTGCTCCCTCTGTCCCATAGCAGAGGATCAAATCTATTCCTAGTCGATACCCGTCTTACATCTCTTCCCCCTATCGGTTCCCCCCTCCTACTTGTTGCCCTCTGTGCCACCCCTGGTCCCTTAGAAACATAGAAACATAGAATTTGATGGCAGATAAGGACCACTTGGCCCACCTAGTCTGCCCATTTTCCTACCTAACAGATAAGCTGCAGATCCTAATTAACCAACAGCTTATTTCCTCTTACCCCCCACTAGGACTGCCTTATGTCTGTCCCATGCATTCTTGAATTCCCCACTGTTCTTGACTCCACAACCTCCTCAGGAGGCTGTTCCATGATCCATGACCTCTCTGTGAAAAAATGCTTCCTCACATTACCTCTAGGCTGTCCCCCTCTATCTTCAAATTGTGCCCTTGTTCTTGCACATCTCTTTTTCTGAAAATGCCACCCTCTTGGACTTTGTTGACTCCCTTGAGGTACTTGAAAGTTTCTATCATGTCCCCTCTGTCCCTCCTTTCCTCAAGGGTATACATATTAAGCTCCTTTAGTCTTTCTTCATATGTCTTCTGGTGCAGACCCTGCACCATTTTGGTTGCCCTCCTCTGGACAGCCTCCACTCTGTCTATGTCTTTGCAGAGATGGGGTCTCCAGAACTGCACACAGTACTCCAGATGGGGTCTCACCAACTGTCTGTACAGAGGGATAACAACTTCTTGTTTTCTACTATTGATGCCTCTTCCTATGCATCCCAGTATCCTCCCAGCCTTCCTTACTGCCTTCTCACATTGCTTGCCACCTTTGGGTCATCCTAATTACCCCAGGTCCCTTTCCATTTTATGTTTGCTTGCGCTGTGTGCAAAACATAGTGCCATCATACAGTTGGGAGGTGTGTCACCTCCTCCTCCAATTCAGCCAGTGTGTTGGCAGGCGTGGCCCTGTAAGCCAATCGCATGCTGGAGCTGTCTCATGACAAGCTCCAAATGCAGTGGCATACAGTTGAAAGGGGAGCTACGCTGAGTGAGCAGCGATAAGATATCACCTGCTCACGCCAGCCCCCTGCACACACGAACAGAAAGCCGCATACTGCGTGCTACCCTCCATGTATGTATAGCCGAGGGTGCCCAATCCCCGTCAGCTTGTGCTGCGCTCCCCCACCAAAGTTTCAAATGCCACGCTGGGTGCCCACCCCAGCATGGCAATCTAGAATAGCCACGGGGTGCCCAATCCCCGTCGGCTTCACTGTCTCTCCTCCCCCATACTATCGCCAGCAGGGTGCCCAATCCCTGTAAACTTCCCTCCCCCCCATAAAGTGTGCCACGCTGGGAGCCACACCCAGCGTGGCAACAATCTCCATACGGCCGATGGGGTGCACAATCCCATCGGCTGAACACTCCTGCACCGCCTCTTGTGCCATGCTGAGCCCACCCCAGCGTGGCAAACGTCCTCGCCATCTATTTTTTTTTTCCAACCTGAAAATAAAACGGTCCCACGTAGTCTCCCCAGCCCACCTCCCACAACCCGCACCCACCACTCGCACCCTGCCTCCCCCCCCCACCCCATGCTTCTCGAGCTCGGCTAGCGATCTTTGATGGACCGGGAACATGTCTGCACTCTTCAAGGTGACCGTGAACTGAGGAAATGCCGGTAAGCAGTATAATGGGCTAGATAGAGGGGGTTCAACTTTATTTTATATCTCAGGCATTTTTTGGAATTTTTAAACCAAATTTTCAACATGGGGTTTTTGGAACCCCTTCTCATGAATGATGTCACTGTCATGGCGTTATTCGGGCCCGAAGGGTGATTTCGCGCAGTGACTGCACAGTGACTGCAGAATCACCCTTCAGGCCTGAATAATGTCATGACAGTGACATCTATTCATGAAGGTTCAAAAACCCATGTTGAAATTTGGTGCAAAATTCCAAAAATACTGTTTTGCTTAGCGTGTGCAGTATTCCTCGCGGGCTCGTAAGTTCGCGAATTTTCAATATTTTGGCCCAGATTTTCAACATTGCCATTTTACCACACCTTCTTATGAGTAGTACAGCTGTCATTTTCACATCTCACCCAAAGCGTCTTTCTGCCCATATAGCGCACAATGGCGCCAATCGTTGTCTTGAAATCAATGCAGGACAAATTAAGAAAATCACAGTGACACTGTTCATGAGCAGAGGTCTTAAAATGGCTATGTTGAAAATTTGGTGAAAAAATTCCTAAAAATGACTGTTTACGAGCCTGCGTTGCTGTGCAGTCTTTATGCATGCTCGTAAGTTTGAGAATTTAATATTTTCACTCAGATTTTCAACATTGCCATTTATTACACTTCCTTATGAACAATTACAGCTGCCATTTTTTCTTATATACGCCCAAAATGTGTTTCCATACATGTAGCGCACAATGGTGCTATTGGTGTCTAGCAATGTTTAGGACAGATTAGAAAATCACAGTTACACTGTTCATGAGCAGAGGTCTTAAAATGACTATGTTGAAAATTTGGTGACAAAAGTCCATAAAATTACTGTATTACGAGTGAGCATTGCGCAGTTTCCATACACCTAGTAAGTTCTTGACTTTTGTAATATTTTCAGTCCAGATTTTCACCAGTGGCATTTTTCCACACTTCCTTATGAACAGTACAGCTGTCATTTTTCACAACATGGCTGAAGTGTGTTTTCACACTTTCAGCGCAGAGATGCATGGTCGCTGTGGGAAATCATTGTTCGGCACAGATAAAGAAAATCACAGTGACACTGTTCATGATCGGAGGCACCAAAATGCCTGAGTTGACAATCTGCTGTAAAAAATCCCCAACCTAATTATATTACGGGTGTGCGTTGCACAGTTTCTATGTACGCTCGTGACTTCACCATTTTTTTAAATATTTTTACTGCAGATTTGCAACATTGCCATTTTTTACACCTCCCCATGAACAGTACAGCTGTCATTTTTTACATCCTGTTCGGAATGTTTTTGCACCTGTGGTGCTAAATGCCGTAGTCGCTATGCATAAGCAACTTTTGGCTAACAAACTGATATTCCCCCTGTTCATGAGGTGGGGTCACAAAAAAAAAAATGTTGAAAATTTGGAGTGAAAATACCAATGAATGCCTGAGGTATTAGGGTTTCCAACCATAACGCCCAACCCTGCAGAGAATGACAGGCATCAGGGGTGTGACTTGGGATTCTTGCCTGTAATGCTCATACCATTCCACACCCTGCAGCCAGTGAGAGGCATCGGTATGCATGGACTCTTCAGCCCCAAGTTCACTCCATTCTCTATATAGCACCCATCTACGTGTTTCCTAATAAAATGGGGTGCGCATAAGAACAAACACCCAAGGAACACGGTGACTTTGTCAGTGTCTGCAGGGTGGGGTGTGAGTGAGAAATGGCGTGGCGTTATGCCTGATGACCCAAGCGCACACCCCAATGCCTGTCACTCTCTGCAGGGTAGTGTTGGAGTTAGGCTTCAGTTCAATACTTCACTGCCATTCCTATTACACAGCTCTGTAACTTCTACACTACCACTGCCAATGCCAGCAAGCAAACATTTGGCATTGACAAATGCTTATTACTGTTATTAGTATCTCACCCCCATTGTGTACTCTTGCCCTGGGTTTTGTTTCCCATGTGCATTACCTTGCACTTCTTTGCATTGAATCTGAGCTGCCATACATTTGACCATTCCTCCAACCTTGCCAAGTCCTTATCATCCTTTCCACTCCATCTGGTGCATCAACCCTGTTGCAGATCTTTCGTCATCTGCAAAGAGACATACATTTCCTTCAGTTCCTCTGCAATGTCACTTATAAAGACATTAAAACGACCGGTCCCAGTACTGAACCCTGCAGTACCCCACTAGTAACCCTCCTTTCTTCTATGGACTCCATTTACTACTACCCTTTGCGTCCTGTTGTGTAGCTAATTTTTTATCCAGGCTACCACCTTGGGACCCACTCCAAGGCTGGCTAACTTGTGTATTAATCTTTTGTGTGGGACTGTATCAAATGCCTTGCTAAAATCTAGGTAAGCCATGTCCACAGCCCCTCCCTGGTCTACTACTTTGGTCACCCAGTCAAAGAAATCTATTAGATTCGTCTGACACGACCTTCCCATCGTGAATCCATGCTGTCTTGGGTCCTGTGCCCCACTGGCCTCTAGGTACTCAACAATTCTTTCCTTCAGAAGTGATTCCATAATTTTACCTACCACTGAAGTCAAACTAACAGCCATCTGCTCTCTCCCCTGGTACTCCTCGTGGTCTCTTTCTCCCCCATCAGGACGACCCCCCACCCTCGCTTCGTGTGCCTCCTCCCTTCTCCTCTCTTTTCTGCTAGTGCCTCTGATACTGGGGTTGGTTTCAGTCCCTCCTTGTTCTTCCTCAATTCCCCTTTGCCATCCCCTATCCCCCCCAGGATGCCTACCATAGTCATCTGCCCTGCACACTTAGACTCCTCCCTAACCTTCACAGTTCCTCCCTCAAACTAGCCAGTCATCTACAGACCATACACCTTCCCCATCCTCCAAGCCCAGTCCAGGATCATGGCAGACCCACACCCTGTACATCGCTCCACCCTTCCAAAGATGCCCGTCCTATTGACATGTGGCACCTGCCCCATTGTGGCTCCCATCTTATGTTATGGGCTGTTATTCCCAGGTTCTGTACCCTACTACAGCTGTTAGGCCCCTATTTACTCAAATTCCTGTCCCCCCCACACTAGTCCCCCTACTGACCCCTTGCCGGCTGGGATAATTCATTCTCAAATCTCATCCATTAGATATTATATTACTGTAGAAGTCCTAAAGCCTCCTTGTCTGATTTTCACCCCTCAGTTACCATACTTTTTGTTCTCGGCTTTCATATAGTTTCACTTAGCCCAGTTAGAAATCCTATTGCACTCCAAGTATTACTCAGCTCAGTTAGAGAAATAAACAGAACAAATAAATATGTATTATTACAGCAATCATAACAGTATAGCTCAGTACTTAGCTCAGTTAGAGAAAGAAACAGAACAACTAAATCTGTATTATTACAGCAATCCTAAAGTGTCCAATCATTGCTTTGTCTCCACTCCAGAGACCCAGCTATAATATAGGACCACAGAGGACCCTGGGCAGGATGGTGGGCAACTCTAAAGTCCCGGCAGAGCTCTATTGAGCTCGCTCACTCCTCCTCACTCACTCGCTCATTCTACTTCTCCCGATGCTGCAGACTGCCCGTTTGTACTGGACTCCTGCTTGCATTGGCACCTTTTTCTGCTGACAAAGAAATCTGCAGCAGTCCCGACACAGCTCCATTGAGCTCGCTCACTCCCCTTCTCTCACTCGCTCATTCTGTTTCTTCCAATGCTGCAGGCTGCACTTTTGTACTGGGCTCCTGCCTGCATTGGCACCTTTTTCTGCCCACAAAGGAATCCGCAGCAGTCTCGACAGAGCTCTGCTAAGCTTGCTCACTACCCCTCTGTCACTCGTTCATTCTGTTTCTCCCAGAGCTGCAGGCTGCCCTTTTGTACTGGGCTCCTGCCTGCATTTAGTACCTTTTTTCTGCCCACAAAGAAATCTGAAGCAGTCCTGACACAGCTCCTCATTGCAGCGGTGGGTCAGAGCTTTAGCTGATTGTTTTGTGAGGGCACAGTTAGAGCCCAACCCTTCCCCCCTCACCCCACCCACCCCTGGAAATAGTTCCTTTATACCTGGGGTTCTGACATCATTCCTCAAGAGTGCAAGGTGCATATCACTGTCATATCCTCTCTAGCACACTGCACTGACAATATAAGCATACACATTGTATAATACATATATATATATATATATATTTCTATATTACAAACAATCACACACACACACACACAAAAAAAAAATGGGAAGTAGTGCAATGTAATAGCTGTGGGCAGAAGTCTTCGGGAGTCTTTCTGGAGGCTCAGATGCTGCCCTATTTGCAGACAACTCTCTGCCCTGAGGAGGAAGTTGCCCGTCTTCAGGCCACACTGGACAGTAGCAAGGGACCTTCCCCAGGCCACACTGGATGGTAGGAAGGGAACCTCCTCCATCCAGGGAGCACAGAGCCACCACCACTACCTCAGAGGTTGCAGACAAAGCACAGCAGTTGGACCACAGTGGGCTCAGGGAGGGTGAGGATGGTGGAACAGAGGCACACCCAGTCAGTTGTTCCACACCACAATCCATACACCATTCTGGGGGAGCATGGCTCCCCTATGGATGCACCCAGAGGGAGACTAAGGAGGCTGAGGACAACTGTCACAAGGGAGGCCCACAGGAAGGAGGCAGAGGACCCCACAAGGAAAGGAAGCAGTTCCTGGTGGGGGACTCAATTATTAGGGGATAGAACTGGGGGGAGCAGGGAAAACTGAAGTAAGGTGCCTGCCTGGTGCCATGGCTTGAAGAGACAGGAAGTGCATCCTCAGGATCACGAGAACAGCTGCACGGGAGTCTGAGCTGGACGTCATTGTCCACCTAGGGACAAATGACTTGGTTAATCATGAGATTAGAGCAGTACAGAAGGACTTTGTAGAGATTGGGAGGGCTAAGACAAGTAGCACACACAATATCCTTCTGAGGTGCTGCCTTGTCAATGGCACAGAGTGAGGCGAGGGTACTTTGCACCATGCAGTTTCATGAATGGTTGAAAAATGGTGTGGAGCACAGGGTTTGGCTTCATTGGGACTGGGGTTCCACCTGGAGGGACACCAGCCTATACTGGCAGGATGGTCTGCATCTGTCCAGGAAGGAACAAGTCTTTGAGCAATAGGTTTAAATGCTTCATTGGCAGCTTTTAAACTAGTCAAGGGAGGCACTGATAAGCAGCAGAAAATCCCAGCCTCTCCCTACAAAACAGGGTACTAAATGAGAAAAAGACCAGAGGTAGACAGGTCAGTGGGGGATGCTGCAAAAGAAGGTAAAGCCATCAAAAAATGGAGAGCAATGAGTACCAATGCCAGTAGTCTGAGTAACAAGCTTCCTGAATTAGTGGCCTTGATGGAGGAGGAACATCTGGATATCGTGGCAGTCACAGAAACATGGTACACACAAAACCATGACTGGGACATAAACATACCAGGATACACTATCTACAGGAGGGACAGGGAGGGTAAAGGAGGAGGAGTAGCTCTTTACATAAGGGAAGGAATCAAAGCAACAGAACAAAATGGAAAACAGGCAGGAGAAGAAGCACTGTGGGTAAATTTGGAGACCGGCAATGGCACCACAATCCACACAGGGGTTGTATACAGACCCCCTTCTCAGGGGAAGGAAATGATAGAAAGAATACTTAGAATGGCAGAAAAAGGGGAGATATTGCTGATGGGTGATCTGAATATGCCAGATGTTAACTGGAAGGCAGTTGCAGCAGCCACTTCAAAGAGTGGGGTTATTCTAGATGCCCTACAAGGGGCATGCCTTAGACAACTAGTATTGGATCCCACTCGAGAGGGAGCAATCTAGACCTGGTCTCTCAAATGGAGATGAAGAGAGGATCACAGATGTAGAAGTGGTAGCCATCTGGGAACTAGGACCATTAACGAACAGTGGTTCATAATAAACACATAATAGAGTCAAGCCATACAAAGGCAAAAGTACTGGACTTTAGGAGGGCTGACTTGCAAATGGGTGAGTGCCTAAGAATGCACTAGCAAATGGGCAGGAAGGAGGGTGGAAGAACAATGGGAATAATAAAAACTGCCATCCACAGGAGTAACAAGTCTTTGTGTGAAGCAAATTAACAAACAAACGATGTAAGAAACCACTATGGTTCTCAAAGGAATGGCAGTGAAGGTTCAAGAGAAAAGCATATTCAGGAAGTACAAGGAATCACAGACGGAGCAGGACAGGGAACTACATCAGTTAAAGCAAAAGGAAGCTGGGAAGGCAGTCAGAACAGCAAAGGCCCAAACCGAGGAAAAGATATTAACTCAGTTAAGAAGGGGGATAAACCTTTATAGGTACATCAGGGAGCGAAGGAGGACCAAGGAGGGCTAGTGAGGTTTAATAAAGAGGAGGGAGGAGGGTGGGCAGAGGGTGACTGTGAAAGGCAGAGATACTAAACAAATATTTTGCTCAGTATTTACAAAGGAAGAGGGGAGGTACCTAAAACAAACAGTAGAAACACTCTGGATGCAGAAGTTGATACCAGCCCATTTACAGAAGAAAGGGTCTGAAAGAACTCTTAAAACTGAAGGTGGACAAAGCAATGGGGCCTGAGATTCATCCCAGAATTCTAAAAGAACTAAGGGTAGAACTAGTGACACCATGACTACCCTCTTTAACAAATCATGGGAGGATGGGGTGGTACCCGAGGACTGGAGAAGGGCAGATGTGATTCCCCTTCACAAAAGTGGGAGCAAGGCAGAAGCAGAAAACTACAGACCTGTTAGTTTAACCTCAGTGGTAGGAAAATGATGGAATCACTTCTGAAGGAAAGAATTGTTGAGTATCTAGAGGCCAGACGGGCCCAGGACCCAAGGCAATGGATTCATAGCGGAAGGTCATGCCAGACAAATCTAATAGATTTCTTTGACTGGGTGACCAAAGTAGTAGATCAGGGAGGGGCTGTGGACATGGCCTACCTAGACTTTAGCAAGGCATTTGACACAGTCCCACACAAAAGATCAATATACAAGTTAGCCAGCCTGGGAGTGGGTCCCAAGATGACAGCCTGGGTAAAGAATTGGCTGAGAATAGGACACAGAGAGTAATAGTAAATGGAGTCCACCTGAAAGAAAGGGGGGTTACTAGTGGGCACCGCAGGGTTCAGTATTAGGACGGTCCTCTTCAATGTCTTTATGAGCTTACATTGCAGAGGGACTGAAGAAAAGTATGTCTCTTTGCAGATGACACAAAGATCTGCAACAGAGTTGATGCACAAGGTGGGTGGAAAGGATGAGAAGGACTTGGCAAGGTTAGAGGAATGGTCAAATGTATGGCAGCTTAGATCCAATGCTAAGAAGCAAGGTAATGCACCTGGGAAACAAAACCCAGAGGAAGAGTACACAATGGGGGGAGATACTAACAACAACAAAAATGGAAAGGGACCTGGGGGTAGTCATATCAGATGACCTAAAGGTGGGCAAGCAATGTGAGAGGGCAGCAAAGAGGGCTGGGTGGATACTGGGATACATAGGGAGAGGCATCACCAGTAGAAAACAGGAAGTTATTATCCCTCTGTACAGACAGTTGGTGAGACCCCATCTGGAGTACTGCCTGCAGTTCTGGAGTCCCAGTCTCCGCAAGGACATAGACAGGATGGAGGCTGTCCAGAGGAGGGCAACTAAAATGGTGCAGGGTCTTCACCGGAAGACATATGAAGAGAGACTTAAGGAGCTGAATATGTATAGCCTCGAGGAAAGGAGGGAGAGGGGGACATGATAGAAACTTTCAAGTATCTCAAGGGAATCAACAAAGTCCAAGAGGTAGCATCTTTCAAAAAAGAGGTGTCAAGAACAAGGGCACAATTTTAAGATAGAAGGAGGCGGCTCAGAGGTAATTTAAGGAAGTATTTTTCACAGAGGGTTGTGGATGCATGAAGCGACCTTCGGAGGAAGGTTGTGAGTCAAAACAGTAGATGGAATTCAAGCATGCATGGGACAGTCATAAGGCAATTCTAGGGGTAGGAAGAAGTAGGCTGCTGGTTAACTAGGATCTGCAGCTTATCCAATAGGTAAGAAATGGGCAGACTGGGTGGGCCAAGCGGTCCTTATCTGCCGTCAAAATCTATGTTTCTATGGTTCCGTTGAGCTTGCTTACTCCCCCTCTCTCACTCGCTGATTCTGTTTCTCCCGGCGCTGCAGGCTGACATTTTGTACTGGGCTCCTGCCTGCATTGGGGCCTTTTTCTGCCCACAAAGAAGTTCACAGCTATCCTGACAGAGCACCATTGAGGTCGCCACTCCTCTCTCTCACTCGCTCATTCTATTTCACCTGGCGCCAGGCTGCCTCCTTTCGTATGGGCTCCTGCCTCCGTTGGCGCCTTTTCTGCCCACAAAGAAATCTGCAGCAGTCCCAACAAAGCTCTGTTGAGGTTGCTCACTCCCCCTCTCTCACGCACTCATTCTGTTTCTCCCGGCGCTGCAGGCTGCCCTTTTGTACTGGGCTACTGCCTGTGTTGGCGCTTTATTCTGCCCACAAAGAAATCCGCAACAGCCCCTATAGAGCTCTGCTGAGCTCACTCACTCCCCCTCTCTCACTCACTCATTCTGTTTCTACCGTTGCAACAGTCTGGCCTTTTGTACTGGGCCCCTGCCTGCACTGATGCCTTTTTCTGCCCACAAAGAAATCTGCAGAAGTCCCAACAGAGCTCCACTGAGGTCGCTCACTCCCACTCTCTCACTCGCTCATTCTGTTTCTACTGGTGCTGCAGGCTGCCCTTTTGTACTGGGGTCCTGCCTCCGCTGGCGTCTTTTTCTGCCCACAAAGAAATCTGCAGCAGTTCCAACAGAAGCTCTGCTGAGGTTGCCTCCCCCCACTCACTCATTCCGTTTCTCCCGGCACTGCAGGCTGCCCTTTGTACTGGGCTACTGCCTGATAGGCGCCTTTTCTGTCCACAAAGAAATCTGCAACAGCCCCGATAGAGCTCCGTTGAGCTCACTCACTCCCCCTCTCTCACTCATTCTGTTTCTCCTGCCGCAACAGGCTGGCCTTTTGTACTGGGCCCCTGCCTGCATTGATGCCTTTTTCTGCCCACAAAGAAATCCGCAGCAGTCCCAACAGAGCTTAGTTGAGCTTGCTCACTCCCCCTCCCTCACTCACTCATTCTGTTTCTCCCGCACTGCAGGCTGCCCTTTTGTACTGGGCTCCTTCCTGCATTGGTACCTTTTTCTACCCACAGGAAAATCCACAGCAGTCCTGACACAGCTCCATTGAGCTCAATCACTCCCCCTCACTCGCTCGCTCATTCTGTTTCTGCCAGCGCTGCAGACTGCCTTTTTGTACTGGGCTCCTGCCTGCGTTGGCACCTTTTTCTGCCCACAAAGAAATCCACAGCAGTCTTGACAGAGCTCAGTTGAGCTTGGTCACTCCCCCTCTCTCACTCACTAAATCTTAACCTTTCCCAAACTCTGATTTCCCAAAGCAACTGCACTATTCTGAGCCGGAAGCACAAAACACATTTCAGGCAGGATGTGAAAAATGACAGCTGTACTGTTCATAAGGAGGTCTGAATAAATGCCAGTGTTGAAAATCTGGCGTGAAAATATTACTAATTTGCGAAGATACAAGGGTGCGTGGAAACTGCGCAATGCACGCTCATAACACAGTCATTTTATGGACTTTCATCACAAACTTTTCAACATAGGCATTTTAGGACCTCTGCTCATGAACAGTGTCACTGCGGTTTTCTTAATGTGTCCTGAACACTGATTTCCCACAGCAACCGCGCTATTCTGTGCCAGAAGTGCGAAAACACATTTCAGCCAGAATGTGAAAAATGACAGCTGCACTGTTCATAACGAGGTGTGGAAAAATGCCAATGTTGAAAATCTGGAGTGAAAATATTGCAAATTCACGAACTTACGAGCATGTGTAACAACTGCGCAATGCATGCTCGTAAAACAGTCATTTTTTTTATTTTTTCCACCAAATTTGCAACATAGGCTTTTTGAGAGCCCACCTCATGAACACTGGCACTGTTGTTTCATTAATCAGTCCCGAAAGTGACCAAGAAATCACCTTTCAGGGACAAATAACACCATGACAGTGACTGAATTCATGAGGCGGGGTCCCATTAACCCCATGTTGAAAATTTGGTGTCAAAATTCCCCAAAATGCCTGAGATATGCATCAAAGTTTAAAAATCCTATTTAGGCCATTATACAGCTTACTGTCATTTCTTCAGTTTGTGAGTCGGCTTTGAAGAGTGCAGACGTGTTCCCGGTCTACGAAGATCATGGCACTGGGCTCTGGAGGTAAGTATGGGGTGAGGGGTGTGGGGAGGCAGGGTGCAGACAGTGGGTGTGGGGTTGGGGTGAGACCCACGGAGTCAATGAGGACTGTTTTCTTGTTTACAGGGGTTCTTAAAAAAAAACATCTGAGACTTTTTTTCTTTTGCAGGACATTTGGCACACTGAGGTGGGCTCCCAGCGCCACACCTGAATGGTTTGGGGGCAACTTTAGCTGGAAGGGATTGGGCACCCCCAGCCGGCATTTCTGGGGGAAGAGGCAAGGGGGATTGGGCACCCCTCGGCACACAATTATGGGGGGCAGGACATTATGCTGATGGGAGTGGGCTCCCATCAGCAAATAGAACTGGGGGGGAGTGAAGCTGATGGGGATTGGGCCCCCATCGGCAATGAAAGACGGTTGGGGGTGCATGATGCCGAGGGGGATTGGGCAAGTATATACAAGTAGCAGTAGCATCATACAACTGATGACCACTAATCTGAAAGTGGACAATGCAATGGGAATAGATGGGGTGCATCCAAAAGTATTGAAGGAGTTCAGGGGGCACCTGCTGCATTTCTGACAGTCTTATTTAACAGTTGACTGGAAACAGGAGTGGTTCAGCAGGAATGGAGGATGGCAGATGTAGTCTCACTTCACAAAAATGGTAGCAGGAAGGAGGCTGGCAATTAGAGGCCAGTGAGCCTGACATCAGTGGTGGGAAAGTTAATGGAATCAGTGCTGAAGGAAAGGATAGTGGAATATCCTAAATCTATTGCGTTGTAAGACCTGCAGCGGCATGGATTCATGAGGCAGGGTCATGTCAAACAAATTTGATAGATTTTGCTTGGGTGACCAAGATATTAGATCGAGGTGGAACAGTGGACATGGTCTACCTAGATTTAAGTAAAGTTTTTGACAGTGTTCCACACAGGAGACTAGTAAACAAGCTGGGTATCTTAGGAGTGGGCACAAAGGTAGTAAACTGGGTAAGAAATTGGTTAGGGGATAGACGACAAAGGGTGGTCTGAAATGGAGTTCACTCGGAGGAGGGGAGGGTGATCAGTCGGGAGCCTCAGGGATCCGTGTTGGGACCAGTCCTTTGATATGTCTTTATAAGTGATATTGCAGAGGAGCTGGGGGGGAGGTCTGCCTCTTTGCAGATGACACAAACATCTGCAATAGGGTAGACGCTCGGGGAGTTGAGCAGAGACCTGAGAAAACTCAAGGAGTCATCAAGGGATTGCAGCTGGGTTTCAGTGCGAAAAAGTGCAAAATAATGCACTTGGGGCACAGAAACCTGGGGAAAGTACAAAATAGGTGTGGTTGGAGTAAGGCTGATGACCACCAAGCAGGAGAGAGTCCTTGGTGATCATATCTGATAACTTAAAAGTGGTGAGACAGTGCGACAAAGCAGTTGGGAGGCCTGCTGGGATACTGAGGTGCATAGGGAGGGATACTGCCAGCAGAAAGAGGGAGGTGGTGTTGTCTCTGTGTAGATTGCTGGAAAGTCCCCACAGACAGTACTTTGTCCAGTGCTGGAGACCACATCTCAGAAATGATATAGACAGAATGGAGGTGATCCAGTGGAGGGCAACACAGATAGTGCAGGGTCTGCATCAAAAGTCCTGTGGAGGCAAACTAAAGGAACTTGATATGTACATCCTGGAACAAAGGAGAGAGGGGGATATAGCAGACCATTAAAAACCTCAAGGGGGTAAATAGGTACAGGAAGGAAGTATTTTTCTGACAAAAGTTGCTCAACAACAAGGGGACATGCTATGAAGCTGGAGAAGAGTAGATTCACGAAAGATGTAAGTACTTCTTCACTGAAAGAGTGGTGGATTCCTGCAACAGTCTACCAGCAGAGGTGGTGGGGACAAAAACAGTGGTGGGGTTCAAGAATGTGTGTGATAGGCATAAGGGAATCTTAGAGGAATGGAAAGGGGAAGGGAGGCCAAGCTGGAAATTAAGTAGGGTCTGCTGTGATACTGTAGGTAGGGAAAAATGGGTAGACTTGGTGAGCTAGACAGTTTTTATCTGCCAATAAATTCTCTGTTTCTATGACAAGGTGCTTGGGAGGGCTAGTAGGATGCTGGGCTGCATAGGGAGGGGTATCTCCAGCAGAAAGAGGGAAATGGTGATGTCTCTGTATAGATCACTGGTAAGACCCCACCTAGAGTATTGTGCTCAGTTCTAGAGACCACACATCTCCGGAAGGACATAGACAAAGTGGAGGCAATTTAGAAGGTAGCAATAAAAATAGTGCAGGGTCTGCATTAACGGCCCTAAGAGGAGAAACTAAAGGAACTCAATATATACACCCTGGATGAGAATGAGAGGAGGGAGAGGGGAAATGATAGAGACCTTTAAATACCTCACAGGGGTAAGTACAGGAAGTATTTTTCAGAAAAAAAGGAGCTTAACAACAAGGGGATATCAAGGTTCTACATTATAATGGGGATTGCCGAAAGGCAAATGTCATTTTGGTGAGGTACATCTCCAAATCAGTTTTGGCAATGTATGCATCCCCAGCGCACAGGAGAAAAGCGGTGCCAGGGACTGATCTCAATGTTAGCGTGGGCTTTGCCCCTACACCCCCTATTAAAGCATTTTTAACTCCAGGGGGTGCAAATACTGGAAACAAAATTTGGGGCCAGGCACACACAAATGAAGGCACACCCAGACCCGAACCCGGAACCCTCACAGCTTTAGGCTGCCACCCACCCACCATGCTATGGGGCCAGCTCAACAGCCCCATGCCAACCATATCAGACCAACCCTCCCTTCAGTCATGCTTGCTCCCCCCTGCATGTATACATATAGTGACGTCCTGTCACTATATGTGCAAGTCTCCACCATCTTGTCACCTTCCTCACATCCTCGCCTGTGCTTCCTGCACCACAAGTGGGTCGTAATTTTGGTAGGCAACCACTTGTGCTTAGCCCATATCATAGGATACCATATAATATGAGGCTGGAGGGGGATAGTTTCGGGAGAGATGTGAGGAAGTACTTCTTCACAGAAAGAGTGGTGGATTCCTGAAAAAGCCTATCAGCTGAGTTGATGGGGTTCAAAACTGCATGGGATAGGCATAAAGAAATCTTAGTGGAAAGGAAGGGGGGAAGGTGAAGAGCTGAAGATCAAGTAGGGACTCCAGTCACGATGCTGCAGGAAAGGAAAAAGGGGCAGACTGGGTGAGCCAAGTGGTTCTTATCTGCCAAATTGTTATGTTTCTGTGTTTCTATTAGACCCATGTGGTCTTGTGTTTGACAAAAGGTCATGCCCTCCCCTTTCTCACCACCAGTGAGGAAGGGAGAGTAAAGACCTTCTTTACACACAAGGTTAACATTTAGCTGTAGATGAGCCCCTGAAATTCAATTTTTTTTTTTGTCAGTAGTGAAATGTAGAATAGAAAATATCGGATGTATGTTATTTAGTATGGGGGACTTCCTTCATTTATGTGCCAAAACCAGTGCAAGAGCAATGTTCAGCTCAGTCTGTGTCTAATAAAGTCATCAGTTCTCACAACTTCAGAAAACTCAATTCAAAATCTATTATATGAGACTTTAAATAAACCAGCAGATTGTAAAATACCAGCTTGTTAAACAGACGCACCTTCAGGAATGCAGCATCCTGCAGTTTCATTTGTCCTTCAATATCCACTGTGAGGGATATTAAAGAAGAATTTTGTTCCGAAAGGATTTTTATATTTTTATTTACAGTTTCAAGAAGTTTCTTTTGCTCATTCTCAAGTTTGGTTAGTAGGATCCTTTTTTCATCATTCAGAAACTGAAGCAGTTGGTCAAATTCAGCCACAATTCTCTGCCTTTCAGAGTCCACGTTGACCTAAGAGCAGAAAAAGCAAATAAAGTGAGTGAAAACTAATTCCTGAGACACTTCCAATCAAATTAGTTTAGCAGGGTGAGCTGACTTTACCCGAAAGGTCACATTGCTGCACCACATTCGATGCTGTTTAGACACAGGAGGTTGAATATGAAATAACCTGGCAATGGCATCTGCTGTACATCAGTGATTAGTGATCATGACGTAGCTGTATAACAGGTACATGATGGCAAATTCTTTCTATTCTTAAAAAGAATGTGTCTTAGAAAGTACTAGGGATATATGTGGGTTTGAAAATTCAGTTTCATTTTGGTAGTCTGCTTTGGTCACGTAGTAATTCACTGTGCGGGAATAATGTTATGAATAGTGCTTGGTGCCACTTGTATATATTGTTTTGTTTTGGTCATACTCGTTCCCACCTTGAGTATGAGCTGATAGCTGGAAGGCCCTAAAGATGGGAAGAGCGCCGGAGAAGGAGGAGGGGAGGGTGGAGGAAACTGGGAACGCTAAACAGGAGGGGCTGAGCATGTCGGAATGCTTTATAGAAGGGAATCCCCGCCCATTGAATTACAGGCAGGCCCTTCAATTCACTGTGTGGGAATAATGTTATGAATAGTGCTTGGTGCCACTTGTATATATTGTTTTGTTTTGGCCATACTCGTTCCCACCTTGAGTATGAGCTGATAGCTGGAAGGCCCAAAAAGAATAGTATCCACCTCCTCCAACTCACGGAGAGTATACCTGGCAGCACTCAGGAGAGGAAAAACCCCTTAACGGAGGAAACCTCTGAGGAACCATGGCTACCAGTTGCCTCTCTTCTAGGCGTGCATGAGAGATGGAAAGAAAAGCTGAACGCATTTCTGCTTCAGGATTAGGAATGTATGTCTCAAAACAAGATGATGTCCATCTTCCCAGTCGTTTATTATGTAGCTGGAACTTTCTTGAGGCAGAAGTAGCAGCACCGAATCTAAATGAATGTCCAGAATAAGCGAAAGGATCAAGTCCTAGGCGTTGTAGTAGTGAACAATTGAATCCACAAATTCTTTGGTGGTTAGAGGTACATTATTATGAGAGGTTAGAAGTGAGATTCAGGACTGATTGACTATGAAAACTGCATAGCTGGTTCAAGAAGTAGATGGGGCACCAAGCAGTATTTGTAGGAAAATATTGAATGTCCACGCCTTCTGTAGCCTGTCTGATTTTGAAGCAGGAAGATGGAGAACATAGTAATCAGCCCGCTTGGTAAGATGTTTGACTTTGAGAAAGGCGTTGCAGAAAGTGATGAAACTGTAAATTCTTCTGGGACGGGAATCCATAAAAGCCAGACAGATAGCTGCGCATGATGGTGGAGTGAGAAGTAGGGAGGTTCGGACTTCAGTAGATTAATTAGCTGTTTGAAGATGGTATCATCGATGGGTAAACCAGTAGGCATCCTTTTGAATGAGAGTTTTGGATTGCTGTAAGAAGAGCTTAACTGCAGGATATGATGTCAAGGAGACAGAAGCTGGATCTTGTAAGCAAAGGTGAAATTGAATGCCAGCTAAGTATTGTCGAATGGTAGAGTAAGATAATTTACTGGTTGTATGACAATAGGTCGTGAAAGCTAATACGGAAGGCAGAGAAATCGGAAATGCAGAGTAGGCTGACATGGAGCAGAATGCATTGTATTTTCTCCAGGCTGTTCTGTAAGCTGATTGTGTGCTGATCGATAAGGCTGACCACATGAGGTTTTGCGCTGTAGTAAGATAATTAATCATGGCATGACTAGATTCTTGAACTGTGGAGCTGGAGTTGGAAGAGGATCTGTAGGAAGGAGAATAATAAATTTCTGAAATTGAAAACGGGAAAGGTAGTCAGGGCTGAATTGAGATGACCAGGAATATGAAAACATTGAATGCAAAAATTATGAATCAGAGAAAGCCATGTTAATCTCCGCAAGAATAGCATAATTGTAGAGAAGATGATCTGCCTTGTTAATAATATCTACTGTTTGATTATCTGAATATATTAACACTGTAGACAAAGACCATCGATGACCCAAGTAAAAGCTGCTGCAACTACAGGATATATCTCAAATAAAGGGAAGAGGTCGAGGCTGCAGGCAAGTGTAGAAATTCAGAAGGCCATGTAGAAAAGATCCATGATTGATGAAAAATAGCAGTGAATCCGTGAGTGAGTGAAGCATCCGTGAATACTCTGGGAGAAAATTCTGGAGCGATGTCTTTGTAGAACATAGAGTGACCATTCCATTGGTTTAGGAAGAGGAACCACATGGCAAGGTCGGATTTTGCAGTAGCTGTAATGGAAATATGATGGTGGAGAGCTGATGCCGAAGGAAGCAGACCAAGCAGATATGCTATGAAGGTACGTCCTTGAGGAATTATACGTGTAGCAAAGGAGAGGTAACCTAGCAGAGTGTTCGTGTTTTGTGCAGGATGAGTGATTGGAGAATGAAAGAACCAGAGTCTTGATTCTGCGTAGCTTGTCCATAGGGAGTCTGGCTTCCATGCGGATGGAATCGAGAATGATGCCCAAAAATTCCAGAGAAGTGGCAGGACCAGAAGTCTTTTCCTCCAGACAGGTACAGCTAAATGATGAAACAAGTGGCATAAGGCAGAAAGAGCTGCAGCTGGAGGCGCAGAAGGAGGCTCGATGAGAAGAAAATCATCAAGCAAGTGGATCACTGAGGTTACCCGACAATGATTCAATAGCAACCAGCAAAGCGTAGAAGAAAAGATATCGAACAGTTTCGGACTGCTTTTGCAACCGAAAACTACCCGCACAGCAAAGTAGTAGGAATCCTCCCATTTGATGCCATAGAGATGCCAAAGGGACGGATGAATAGAGAGGAGTTTAAATGCATCGGCAATGTCAGCTTTAGAGAGCTACGCGCCCCTGCCCACATGTTTGATAGTCAATATAGCATTGTCAATCTTGGCATAGGCCAGAGAAAAATCCTGAGAAGGGATAAGAGAGTTGATACTGGGAACGTAAGTGGCACGTGGAGTGGATAAATCAAAAATAAGGCACTGTTTTCTTGAAAATTTGCGAGTAGCAATGCCAATAGACTGACACGAATGAGAGAAGCGGGGATGGAGGAATGGTCTGATGAGATATCCTTTGTCCAGCTCATTCTGCAAAAGGGAGGAGACCAAGGCCGGTTGCGTGAGAGCTGTCTGTAAATTAGAAGATTCGTAGGAGTCCTGAGGAAGAGAACAGATGCCAGTATGGAATCCAAAAGTAAATCCGGAGAAGAGAAACTGCACTAGAGAGCGAGATGGATGAGTGGCGAGCAGATGGGATAGTTCACTGACGTTGACAGAAGTAGAAGGATGATGCAATAGTCAGGGTCTGCATCTCAAATTAGGGCAGATGGATTTTGCATGAGCTTCACCACAATGACTACAAACGTGCAGCAGACAGCAGGGATGAAGGGAGCAACCCATATCATTGAAATGAATACAGACAGAGCTACCAACCTCGAAAGTAATAGGATGACCATGCTTATCGAGGGACAGAAGCGAGGCATAGCAATATGATTGCGTAATAGTCCTGGTAATAGGTGGAGCCAGAAGTGGTAGTAATGGGATGGTGACTAATCAGGCACGGATAAAGGAAGAAAAGAAGCGGCATGGGAAAGGGAGCCGCAGATCTGGCAAGAGAGAGCCTGTTGGCCAGCGAAATGGCGGCAAAACAACTCATTGTCATGCGAGCCCCAGTGAAGGCGGACATTCAGGTGAGAGAGAGCAGCAGCAGCTTTAGCTGAAAAAGATTTATGGTAGTCGAAAAAATGAGTACCACCATAACGGATGCCAAGGTCAACAACTAGATACAGGTAGGTATCCAGTTCCTCCCTGCGAGACGGAAAAGCAGAACATAAAATGTCTCTGAATAGACTAAAGGCCAAAACAAATTCAGGAATAGTTAGTTTTTTGGAAAGCCTGGGGTCCTTAGAACGAAGAACGACGGAAAAATCACCACAGGAGACGACTCTGTTTTCAATGGTATCGTGGGAAGAAATAAGCAATGATATAAGGTTGACATCTTTCCCTTCGATGATATCCTTGCAGAGATGAGCGGGAACTAGATGAACAGGTGAGACAGCAGGCACAGAGGAACTTGAAGCTAGAGTACCTGAGGTAGAAGCAATGGCAGGTGCAGAAGGTGACGGTTGAGGCATCGGGGCTGGAATAGGCTGAGGGGCAGCCGGAGCCTGGTGGCATTCCAGAATATCCAGGCGATTGGAAATATCAGACACGGAAGAGGCCAGCTGAGAAATGAGATCCTTCAATTCAGCAAAGGCATCAGGAGCAGGTGTAGCAGGACGAGCTGGCAGAGGACGTGGAGTGAGATCCTGATTCACAAGCCATAAATCATACAGCTCCTGCTTCTTGGCACCAGCAGGAACAGGAATCCCCAAAGTCTTTAATTCAGCCAGGAGACGAGGAATGGTCCAATCCTTAAGAGAGTGCTTAGATTTCGCAGACCTCTTCCGAGGAACGGGGGAGGGGGGTCCTTCAGGTGTAGCAGGAGGATCCATGGCTACCAACAGGCTGAATTACAGGCAGGAGGCCGACAGCAGGAACAGCAATGGCAACAGCCCAAAGCCAGAACATACAAGGGAAAGCAGCAGGGATTCCTAGAAAATGCCAAAATGAGTTCAGGATAGTAGCAGGCAATACCAAGAACGAACCTAGAGCACGCAAGGAACCGCCAGGAAAGCGGCACGGCAAACGAGGGAGCCAGGAGCAGTCGGACCAAAGCAGCAGCCGAACCAGGAAGGAAGCAACTGGGACGCACTTCAGGATGAGATGGGCGATGTGGAACAGGGGGAGAGAGAGAGAGAGAGAGAGAAGGAGCGAACCAGGCGACCAAACCCGAATCCGAAGAGTAAAGGAAAAGGGGGGGGAGCGAGAAGGAGGAATGGCAGAGAACGCTGAAAATCACTGCAAGCGGCGAGAGAAATGCTGGCAAGGACAAGGCAGCAGGTAAGTACCAGCGAGAAAGAAAACCACGCGCCCGGCCCAGCGCTCAACTGTGAACGCTAAACAGGAGGGGCTGAGCATGTCGGAATGCTTTATAGAAGGGAATCCCCGCCCATTGAATTACGGGTGGGCCCTTCAATTGAGAAATGTTTCTTTTGGTTCATTTACAGTTTAGGTATTTAAATCATAGTACAGTAAAATGTACTGTGCAACACTTTGCTTCCTACTATAGTACCCTATCAGCAATGAATAGAAAACACACACACACACACACACACACACACACACACACACACATGTTATACTATATATATAGCCCACACATGACTTCCGGTTCTGGCTCCTGCAATGGTGGTCGGTTAATTCTGGTGTTCCATTCAGCACCCGTTTACTACCCTCCCTTTCAGTTACTTAGTGCCTCCAGAGTGTGTAGGAGGTGTTTATTTTTATGGGCTAAATGAGGAAAGGCTGAGGGAACAACTCTACTGTAGTAAATTTACCTGAGACAGTCATGTCTCCACAGCTTCCTGAAATGGGATCTGTGCCTTTGCCTGCAGCAACGCTGACCTTGTCTGCTGGGGAAATGAGTGGTCCCTCTAATGCTGCTTTGTCAGAAGAATTATGGGCTTTTTGGGTTAAGAGCCGTGTCATGCATGAGGAGCTGAAAGCAACCATTTTCAACCTGGATTCTCGGCTCAGGAACTTAGAGCTGCAGCATACCATCACTGACTCATGAGTAGACCAGCTTGAGAGAGTCACAGTTATACTACTGCAACATAGAAACATAGAAACAGAGACATTGATAGCAGATAAGGATCGCAAGGCCCATCCAGTCTGCCCATTTCTTTTTCTACCTTATAAATGTGCCATTGGCCTTTGCTCTGTCAATGGCCTATCTATTCATACTCATCTGTATTGCTCCCTTATGCCTATCCCATGCCTGTTTGAAGCCCTGCATTGTATTCATATCCACCACTTCCTGAGGTAGGCCGTTCCATGCATCCACCACCCTTTCTGTGAAAAGAACTTCCTCACATTACCCCTTAATCGGCCTCCCTCTAATCTCATGCTGTGTCCTCTTGTCCTGCTATTTTTCTTATATTGAAACATGTTAGACTCTTTCACCTTGTTAATGCCCTTAAGGTGTTTGAATGTTTCGATCATATCACCTCTCACCCTCCTTTGCTCTAGGGTAAACATTTTGAGCTCCATTAATCTGTCCTCATATGTTTTCTGATGCAGTCCCTGCACCATTTTGGTTGCCCTTCTCTGGACTGCCTCAATTTGGTTAATGTCCTCGTGAAGGTGTGGCCTCCAGTACTGCACAGAGTACTCCAGATGGGGCCTAACCAGTGTCTTGTAAAGAGGGATTATTACCTCCCTCTTCCGACTTGTGATACCCCTACTAATACACCCCAACATCCCCCTAGCCTTACCTACTGCTTTAGTGATCTGCTTGGATGATTTCAGGTCATCGGTGATGACGATGCCAAAGGCTCTTTCTTCCCTTGTGACTGCCAGCAACTCCCCTCCCAGCCTATAGGTGGCTTCAGGGTTTCTCTTTCCTATGTGCATGATTTTGCACCTCTTTGCATTAAACCCCAGTTGCCACTCTTTCGACCATTTTGCTAGTTTATCCAGATCTCTTCTCATTCTGCCCACCCCATCTGGATCATCTACTCTGTTGCAGATCTTGGTGTCATCTGCAAACAGACAAACCTTTCCTCCAGTCCATCTGCAATGTTACTGATGAAGATATTGAAGAGGATTGGCCCCAGGACTGATCCCGAGGTACCCCACTTGTGACTTGCATCTCTTCTGACTGTATACCATTTACCACCACTCTCTGTTTTCTGCCCATCAACCAGTTTGCCACCCAGTTGACCAACTTCTGACCCACCCCAGCCTACCCAGCTTATTAATCAATCTTCTATGTGGAACAGTATCGAAAGCTTTGCTGCTCCCCCTTAGTCCACCACTTTGGTTACCCAGTCAAAGAAATCTATGAGATTAGTTTGACAGGACCTTCCTTTTGTAAACCCATGCTGTCTTGGATCCTGTGCTCCTATGGATTCCAGGTGTTGCACTATCCTTTCCTTAAGGAGTGCCTCTATAGTCTTGCCCACTACTGAGGTAAGACTGACTGGTCTGTAGTTCCCTGCCTCTTCCCGGCTACTACTCCTGTGGAGCGGGATCACATGAGCCCTTTTCCAGTCTCCTGGGACCTCTCCTGTGCTCAGAGACTCACTAAACAGTTCTGATAATGGCTCTGCTAGTTCCACTGTTAGCTCCTTTAGTACCCTGGGAAGTATTTTTTTAAATTTGCCCTTTTCCTGGCAGGACCACCGGGGCCATCCGCCCTGATCACAGCCCGGAGACCTCTACACTCCTTGGGGTGCAGGGACCCACAGTCACCCCAGCTTGCCCCGGAGGGTGAGGCCCACAGCCTGTGACCCCGAACTGTAACTGGTCGGGTCCCGCAGCGATGGAGGCAAGTGAGGCTCCAGGGAGGCCTTCATAGATCGGTGGTCACTGCCCGCGCCTTTCCGCAGATTTTTCTTCCCCGGAGGCAGGGGCGTGCAATGGCGCCAGCGTCGCCCAGCCTCCTCCCCCACGTTGGCGTCGGTTGCGTGGAACTCCCGGTCTCCACCAAGGGGTCCCTATCGCGCAGTGCTGTCCGCCCTCCCCTGGAGTAGGAGGCACGCCCGCTCGGACGCTCGATCCTACTCCCGGTGAAGCCCTCGGCGCCTGGATCTGTTCTCGACCCGGTGCCCGGCGTTGCAGCGGAAATCCCACCGCTGTGCCGACGGGCCGGCTCTACCCTGGGAAGTATGCCATCAAGTCCCATTGCCTTGTCCGCCCTGAGCTTATCGAGCTCTTGTAGGACCCTTTCTTTTGTGAAAGGACTAGTGCTCACCTCCTTCCCCTCTGTGTCTATGGTGCTGAGCTGTGGGCCCTGCCCTACCTTCTCGTCAGTAAATACTGAGCAGAAGTATCTATTTAGGATCGATGCTTTTACATGGTCCTCCTCCTCCTCACACGCCCCTTATCTCCTGTGATCTTAGCAATACCCCCTCTGGACTTTCTCCTTTCACTAATGTATCTATAGAAAGTCTTGTCACCTTCTTTTACTGTCTTTGCTAGTGTTTCCTTGGTTTGGGCCATTGCCTGCCGTACTGCCTTCTCTGCTTCCCTTAGGGAAGTTTGGTATGCCTCCCTATCTTCATCCCACTGCATTCCCTTATATTTCCCGAAGGCCAGCCTTTTAGCTCTGGCCTTTTCTGCTACTGTTTTTGAGAACCAAAGTGGTTTCCTTCTTCTTTTGCACTTCCTTTTCTCTCTAACACAATGGGATGTTGCTTCAAGTATTGCATCCTTAATGCTTGCCCACTTTGCCTGTACCCCCTCACATGTATTTCTTTTTGCCAGGGTTAGCTTAACTCTGTTGGCCATCTTATCAAAGTCAGCTCCTCTGAAGTCCCATATTTTTGCTTGGAATGGGATGATTTAGTTGTAGTGGCCAAACTGAACCATACCATGTGATGGTCACTGGCCCCCAGGTGATCTCCTACCTGGAGATCTGTGATCCTTTCCCTGTTAGTCAGTACTAGATCTAGGATAGCCCTGTCTCTTGTGGGTTGTTGTACCAGTTGTTTGAGGCCCTCTCCCTGCTGGGAATCCACCATGTGTCTAGTTCTGGCAGATGTTCCTGCTGGTATTGACCAATCTGTATCTGGCATGTTGAAGTCTCCCATTATCAGAACCTCCCCTTTAGCTGTCATGTTTTGTATATCTTCAAATAGTAATGTATCTATGTCCCCCCCGGTCTGGGGGCCTGTAGACAACCCCAGTTCTTATGGCTGTCCCATTTCTTGTTTCCAGGGTGACCCACAGTTCTTCTGGCTCCTTATGTGTATTCTGAATGTCTGTAGCTTTGATATTTTCATTGACATACAGGGCCACTCCACCACCCCCCCCTTTTTGCACCTCGGTCTGTTCTGAACAGTACATAGCCAGGTACTGAAGTCTCCCAAGTGTGGTTACTGGTAAACCATGTCTCGCTAATTGCTACTATGTCCAGTTTAGTCTCTGTCATTATTGCCTGCAGGTCTGGGATCTTGTTTCCCAGACTGTGAGCATTTGTATACATGATTTTCCATTGGCTAGATTTCAGTGTGTTAGTCGTTGAGTGAGGTCTGGCATTTCCCCTGTGCGTCATATGGGGAGCTGGACCTTTTCCTTACCTGTTGATGCAAATGAACTGCAAACATGCAGGACTCCTGTTTGACCACTAGTTGGCGGGGGTGTTCTTCACTCGACGATGGGGTGCTGCACCTCTCCCCATTTGCTAGTTTAAATATTCTGCAAAGAAGTCAAACTTCTGCCCCAATGCACTGACTCCCCTTAGTCAGATGCAGTCCATCAAATTTAAAGAACTTTCGCTCCCAAAACTGTTGCCAGTTCCCTACAATTTGTGTCCTTTTTCCTGGCACCAGCCCTTGACCCACATGTTTAGCTCCCATATCTCCCCTTCTCTGACCTTCTTTTCATCTGCACCCCTCTCCCAGACTGGCAGGATCTCAGATAAGGAGATGCCAGATGAAATGGATGATAGTTTGTCACCCAGCCTGGTCAGGTGTTCCTTGGTCTCCACAACTGACCGGCTGGTAGGATTATTAGTCCCTATGTGTACCAGGACGTCAATGTTTTCCCCTACTTCCTGAACAATTTTAGCAATGCGGCCAGTGTCTCTCCATGCTGATGTACCGGGGAGACATCTGACCATTACCCCCTGGCTGGAGATAGGTATCAACTCCCCGAATCATGGAGTCTCCTATGATCAGAAGTTTTTTGGGTTTCCTCTTTGCTTTTTTTGTTTTGGTTCCTGTTTTGGGCGAGTTTTGTTCTGCTAGCTCCTGTGTTGCAGTGTCCTGCTCTGCAGTGTCCTCTGCCCCTTTGTTGGATTTTGGAGAGAAGGCAGATACCTATTTGTAGTTTTGATATGGTTTGTGGAGGTAATATGTTGAAGAGCACCGAGTGATGGGGCACCCGATTTGCCCTTCCTAACCACCTGCCAACCTCCCGGACCAACTACCCTCTGCAGTCGAGGTGCTTCTGTTGGATGCTGGGGAAATGGCGGGTGGTTCTTATAATATATTTCCTCTTGAATATGAAATCTGTAGTGCACAATCTCTGCCCATGCTGCCTGGAGCTGAGCCCTAAGATCTCCAATGGCCAACATGTATGACAGTGTCCTAAATACTGTAAAACTGCCCTTCTGAAAAGTGTTCCACAGTACCTGCAGTTAATGATATCCATTCCAGATAATTTGCTGAGTTTATAACCTGGTCAGAGTAATCAGAAGGAAGAAAATGCAAGCAAATGTTTGATTTTGTGTTTTGTTTGTTTGTTTTTGTATAACTTATTATAACAAGTTAAATTCCTAGTGCCCCGTAAATGAGGTCACCGTGTGGATACCCCACTGATCCACCCCTTTATGTTTTGCCACAGCAAATGTCATGACTGTGCTACCCTATAAAAGGAGTGTAGTGTGGAGTGGTTGGGGATGGGGTTGGGTGGCTGGGCCCTTCCCCTGCTGAAAAAGATGAACCACGGACGAAAGAAACAAGGAGGCAAGAGCAGAAACAGTCAGCAACAAATGCAGTAACCCTGAAAGCTTATCCTACTGATAGATAAAACTGTAAAACGTGTAAAGCACCTCCTGTAATAATTTCACAGAAGATATACTCTGTAAGAAACACTTTGCTACAGAGAAAAATAAAGCAGTAACAGAAGATACACCTTGCAAAAGACAATCTGAATCAGAAGATTACAGCAGTAATCTGTTAGTACACACCTGTAGGCACACCTTGTAATAATGCAGCAGAAGGGTATACCCAGCAACAACAATTTGAATCAGAGAAAAATAAAGCAATAAGATGTTAGCAAAAAACAGTAACAATCCCTGTGAGTACAAAATAAAAACAACAACACACAGTAAATCTGCCTAGCCAAAAGAAGTTGTAATCCTTTCCCTTGTTCTGTCCTTTTAAGCAACCTAGAAGGAAAGAGCTCAGGTGAAGCTAGGTGCCTTGGCCGGCAAACCTAGTCTTCCACCCTGAAAGAGTCCCAGCAGCTGGCAGATAAGTGTGACGACCATTGAGAACAGATCAGGGTGTAATAATCTGTGAATCTACAGAGTCCTTGAAGGAGAGGAGGGCTCTGGGGGATTTTTGCATTTTATGCAGGCTTTTCTGTCATCTGTGCTGGATATTGCAGACTTGTGCCCACACTGCCAATTGAAAGGACACATAGGGCTCTGTGTCCTCACCCTATGTCACCTTCTCAGAGCACTCAGTCCATTGTGGTTTGATTTTAAAATTATGCCACAAAACAGGCAATTCTGAATAGAGCATGGAATGAAAATCTTTTATGATTAAAAGGGTGCAGACTGCACTTTTATAATGATTACTCTGCAGATCTTATGGCTTGCAGACATGCCTATCTGCCTCTCTTTAGCATCCTGAGACAACAGAATTTGTGACTGTCTACACCCTACCTGGCCAGACTCAGGGTGCATTTTGCAGATGGGATCAAAACTTTTGAAGATCAAGAAGCAGCCTTTCAAGAATTGAAATCTTGGCATCTTATCCCGGTAGATGAGCAGATGGATGTTACTGCAACCAGAGAGATAAGGGATCTGCAGAAAGATTCCTGGTCATAGGTCTCCCCTTCTGGGAAAAAATGACACTCCATGGATTTACAATGTATTGTTCAGGTTGCCCCAGCTCTAAATGGGCTTATGGAAAGTTTTTATGTTCTTGGGTCATACCAGAATATGACCAATGATCCTGTTTATAGTTAGATTGGGATGAACTCCACACTCAAATCTTTCTTTTCTTCCAAATTTCCTCATTCATGTTCTGGAAATGAAATTGTCTAGGCTGTGCTATGCGTTCCACTAAGAAAGCTCCCTTCTTAGTGGAACACACTAGTAAGTCACACACAGAAGACATAGCAAGAGAAATGAAAGTGCAATAGGAAACTAAGAGAAAAAAGAACAAAAAGCAGTAGGAATTAACAGACCAAGTCGAGAGAAGAATGAAAAGATGGTCATTTCTAAAACATAAATGAAGAAACTTTATTGATATACAGGGAGTTCTCAGGAAAATGGATTTAGAAGGCTAACAACATTGAGGGAATCTGAGAACAGAACATTTAAAGAAGTTGCATTCTTTTTACATATGATCCTACAAGATTATAACACAGTGGGTCTGATGAAGTGGCAAGGAGCCATGAAACGTTGCCCTCCTTTTTATGTGTAGAAATATGAGTAAAAATTTGTGGAGAAAAAGAAACATTTGAGTGCATGGAGTTCATCATAATCTAACATAAACAAACAAGCATTTGTCAATGCTGAATGTTGATTGCGTTGGTCCATTGAGCTCGCTCACCGGCCCTCTGTCACTCGCTCGTTCTGTTTCTCCCAGTGCTGCAGGCTGCTGTTTTGTACTGAGCTCCTGCCTGCATTGGCACCCTTTTCTGTCCACAAAGAAATCCTCAGCTGGCCCGACAGAGCTCCGTTGAGGTGGGTCACTTCCCATCTCTGACTCGCTCATTCTGTTTCTCCTTGCACTGCAGGCTGGCCTTTTGTACTGGGCTCCTGCCACTATTGGTGGCTTTTTCTGCCCATGAAGAAATCTGCAGTAGTCCCGACAAAGGTCTGTTGAGGTTGCTCACTCCCCCTCTGTCACTCGCTCGTTCCGTGTCTGCCAGCACTGCAGGCTGGCCATTTGTACTGGGCTCCTGCCTGCATTGCCGCCTTTTTCTGCCCACAAAGAAATCTGCACCAGTCATGATAGAGCTCCGTTGAGCTCGCTCACTCCCCCTCTCTCACTTGCTCATTCTGTTTCTCCTGCCGCTGCAGGCTGCCCTTTTGTACTGAGCCCCTGGGTGCATTGCTGCCTTTTTCTGCCCACAAAGAAATCCGCAGCAGTCCCAACAGAGCTCCGTTGAGCTCACTCACCCCCCCTCCCTCACTCACTCGGTCATTCTGTGTCTCCCGTTGGTGCAGGCTGTCCTTTTGTACTGGGCTCCTGCTGCGTTTGTGGCTTATTCTGCCCACAAAGAAATCTGCAGCAGTCCCGACACTGCTCCGTTGAGCTCGCTCACTCCCCCCTCTCACTCGCTCATTCCATTTCTGCCAGCGCTGCAGGCTGGTCTTTGTACTGGGCTCCTGCCTGCATTGCTGCTTTTTTCTGCCCACAAAGAAATCTGCAGCAGTCACGATAGAGCTTTGTTGAGGTTGCTCACTCCCCTTGTCTCACTCACTCATTCTGTTTCTCCTGGCACTGTAGACTGCCCTTTTGTACTGGGCTTCTGCCTCTGTTGGTGCCTTTTTCTGGCCACAAAGCAATCTGCAGCAGTCCTGACAGAGCTCCGTTGAGCTCGCTCCCTCTCCCTCTCTCACTCGCTCGTTCCATTTCTGCTGGCGCTGCAGGCTGCCCTTCTGTACTGGGTTCCTGCCTGCATTGCCTCCTTCTTCTGCCCACAAAGAAATCTACAGCAGTCACGATAGAGCTCCATTGAGCTTGCCTAGTCCCCTCTCTCACTTGCTCATTCTGTTTCTCCCACTGCTGCAGGCTGCCCTTTGTACTGGGCCCTGGGTGCATTGCTGCCTTTTCTGCCCACAAAGAAATAGCAGCAGTCCCAACAAACTCGTTGAGCTCACTTTCCTCCCATGATCACTCACTCATTCTGTGTATCCCGCTGCTGCAAGCTGCCCTTTTGTACTGGGCTTCTGCCTGCATTGGCACCTTTTTTTGCCCACAAAGAAATCCGCAGCGGTACCGACAGAGCTCTGTTGAGGTCGCTCACTCCATCTGTCTCACTCAATCATTCTGTTTCTCCTGATGCTGCAGGCAGCCATTTTGTAGTTGGTTCCTGCCTCTGTTGGCGCCTTTTTCTGCCTACAAAGAAATCTGCAGCAGTCCTGACAGAGCTCCGTTGAGCTCACTCATTCCCCGCTCTCACTTGCTCATCCCGTTTCTGCCGCCACTTCAGGCTGCCTTTTTGTACTGGGCTCCTGCCTGCGTTGCTTCCTTCTTCTGCCCACAAAGAAATCTGCAACAGTCACAACAGAGATCCATTCAACTCGCTCACTCCCCCTCTCTCACTCACTCGTTCTGTTTCTCCCAGTGCTGCAGGCTGCCCTTTTATACTTGGCCGCTGCATGCATTGCTGCCTTTTTCTGCCCACAAAGAAATCTGCAGCAGTCCCAACAGAGCTCCGTTGAGCTCACTCACTCCCCCTCCTTCACTCACTTGTTCTGTGTCTCCCAGCTCTGCAGTCTTCCCTTTTGTACTGGGCTCCTGACTGCGTAGGCACCTTTACCTGTCCACAGAGAAATCCACAGCAGTCCCGACAGAGCGTGACTGCAGTATTCTGCACCAGAAGTGCTAAAACACATTTCAGCCAGGATGTGAAAAATGACAGCTGTTCTGTTCAAAAGGAGGTGGGGAAAAATGCCAGTGTTGAAAATGATGCGTGAAAATATTACTAATTTGCGAAGTTACAAGGGTGCGTGGAAACTGCACAACGCATGCTCGTAACACAGTCATTTTATGGACTTTCATCACAAAATTTTCAACATAGGCATTTTAGGACCTCTGCTCATGAACAGTGTCAGTGTAATTTTCTTAATGTTTCCCAAACACTGATTTCCCACAGCAACCGCGCTATTCTGCGCTGGAAGTGTGAAAACACATTTTGGTCAGGGTCTGAAAAATGACAGTTGTACTGTTCATAAGGAGGTGCAGAACAATGCAATGTTGAAAATCTGGAGTGAAAATATTATAAATTTGCGAACTTACGAGGGTGCGTGCAAACTGCGCAACACACACTCATCACACAGTCATTTTATGGAATATCGGCACCAAATTTTCAACATAGCCCTTTTAAGACCTCTATTCATGAACAGTGTCACTGTCATTTTCGTAATCTGTCCCAAACACTGATTTCCCACAGCAACCGTGCTATTCTGTGCCAGATGTGCGAAAACACATTTCGGCCAGGATGTGAAAAATGAAAGCTCTACTGTTCACAAGGAGGTAAGGAAAAATGCCAATGTTGAAAATCTGGCATGAAAATATTGCAAAATCGCGAAGTTATGAGCGTGCGTAGCAACTGCACAATGCACGCTCATAAAACAGTCATTTTTTAAAATTTTTTCAACCAAATTTGCAACATAGGCTTTTTGAGAGCCCACCTCATGAACACTGGCACTGTCATTTGGTTAATAGGTTCCAAAAGGTGATTCCATGCAGTGACCGCAAAATCACCTTTCGGGCCAATTAACGCCATGACGGTGGCAGAATTCATGAGGAGGGGTCCCAAAAACCCCATGTTGAAAATTTGGTGCCAAAATTCCAAAAAGTGCCTGACATATGCATCAAAGTTGAAAAAACCCTATTTATTCCATTATACAGCTTACTGGCATTTCCTCAGTTCGCGGTCGGCTTTGAAGAGTGCAGACATGTTCCCAGTCCACTGAAGATCATCGCACCGGTCTCCGGAGGTAAGTGTGGGGTGAGGGGTGTGGGGAGGCAGGGTGCTCAGTGGGTGGGCAAGGTTGCGGAGGGGGCAGGAGACCACTGAGGGACCATTTCTTTTTCACAGGACAAAAAAAAAAAGACAGTGGGACCGTTTTTGTTTTCAGGGGCATGTGGCATGCTGGGAGGGCTCCCAGCATGCCAGCAAACTCTTTTGGGGGGAGTAGCTGTGGATGAGGGATTGGGCACCCCGTCGGCACACACAACAAAGGGGGCACATCATGCCGATGGGGATTGGGCACCCTGTCCGGCACCCAACAAAAGTGGGGGGGTGACATTAATCCTACAGGGATTGGGCACCCTCGTCGGCAAACAGGCAGGGAATGTAAGTGAGCCCTGCAGTGAGGGGTCGCTCCCTCATTGCAGCGGACGATGCTGCAATGTTGAAGTGGCCCCTGGTTGCAACGGCTAAAACCTCTCAAGGTTGTGGCACGCTGGCTGAACTAGTGTCAGCAGCAGCGTGCCACGCCATTGAGGAATGCAGGCCAAGCCTTCAAAGGCTGTGGGGGTAGTGGCTACAACAGTGCTGCACCTCCACAACCTGCTTCTGGCAACCTGCCGCAATATGTTTCTTGTGCATGCGCACAATCAACATAAAAATGTCACTCTGACCAGGCTTTGTTCTAAGTAAAGGCTTTACTGCAAACTTTCAGTAGAGAGGACCATACTTGAGAGATCAGCATGAGGACAGTGCACTACATGCTTCTTGATGGGATGAACAGGCACTACGTGTCAAATCTGTGTTATTTTAAGGGGCTTAGCAGCTTTGTGTTGATTTGCCCGAGTCTCCTTATGAGCTACCTCTGACAACCTGGATTTGATGGATACATTTGATGTGGAGCGAGGACAGTTCCACAACCATGGATGCTTCCTGCCTGTTTATCCTTTATTTTCTCTTCTCCCCTCTTCCCCCATTTTTTTCTTTATTCTTTTTCCTTTTCTAGGTGGAGTTGCCTCTGTGGAATGAAGAACCATTGAAGTTCAGACAGATCAGCAGTAACATTGGGTTCGGGATGCTGGTCTCTCCCAGAAGAGAAGACGTCGGGGTGGAGTTTATTTTTCACTGCTGATCAGTAGACTTTTAGTATAAATTTCAGTCTTTTGGCATAAATGTTAGCCTGAGGGGTGGTGAAATGTGTTCCTCAATCTTCCTAATGGGACTGGGAAAGTTATTTCTATGGATGGAGTGTGAGTTACAGTATTTGAGGGACTAATTGGTTGGGTATACAGTTTATTCCTGTTTTTTTTAACACCTGGGTGGGGGAAAATTGTGACACCCCAGATCAACTTATTCTTCCTGGTGGGCATATTGTTCATGCAAGTCTTGATGTTGGGATGTGATGGGGTGGGAGTTACTGATCTCTTACGCATTTCATTTTATGAATTGTACATAGCCAGAAGTAACACCCTGGGTGGGCTTGGGGTCTTATACCTTGTTGACTGGCTTTATATTTTTGTGGGACAGTAGTTTCAGTGGGCTCATTAATAAATGTGAGGGTCCCTTTAGAGATCTCTAGCTCAGTCTGAATGGTCTTGGTTTTTAGATTCTTTTTTCTTTTTGACCGGGGAGTAAATAGGGCTGGTTGTCTGGGTTAGGGTGCTGGACAGTGCAATTTGAGGGGTTAATCTGGAAGTGTTTCTGGAGGAGTGTATGGGTGTAGTACTTCTACTGGGAGGATGGAAGGCCCTGCAATCACCATTTGTCCCAAGATGGGGAGAACGAATGCCTCTTGAGGAAACTGGGGAGTTCCCCTCTGGTTTGTTTATTAATCATAAGGTTATTCCTGGGTAAAGTTCAAGGTATTTGTGTGTCTGGGTGATTGTTCTGTTTAGAAGTATTCATATAGAGGTGGGGGGGATGAGGGGATGTTGGATTTTGTTGTAAGCAAAAGATGTTGGATGGGAGATGATGGGCTTTCTGAGTGTTTCATCCTATTTGTTGGAGAGCACAGTGTTTTCTTTTTTTGTTTCTGAATGGTTTCATTAACTGTGGGCTCCTTAAATGTCAAAGGCCTAAGTAATGTAGTCAAGCATGCCAGGATTCTTTAAGAATTGAATGCAATGTGCAATTCCTCCAAAAAGCTTAGGCTTCAGGGTTGAACATGACAAACTTCGTAGATCCAGGGTGGGAAGTGTTTATTTAGCAACTCATCTATCCTCTAAAAGGGCTGGGGTGATGGTATTGATTTGGAGAGGCATCTCATTTCAAGTCCGGCGGGTGCATACTGACCGAGACGAGAGATACGTCGGGGTCTCAGGGTTGTTTATGGGGCATTCTGTTCTTCTGATTTCGGTGTATGCCCCAACCTGCCGGGGGGGGGACTTGTTCAACCAGGAAAGGCACACTAGGCCAAAGCTCATTTCCAGGTGTGACCTGTGAGCACAAGGAAATTAAATGACTTGCTCAGGGTTGCGCAGTATGGAGTCTGTGGCATTCAAACCCAGATCTCCAGGTTTGCAACTCAGAGCCCTAGACCACAGTGCTATACTGCCACCATCTTATCTCTCCAGTCTCCGATCTGCTTCAGTATAACAGTTTCCTACTAGCTCAGCTAGTGGTGCTGTCCTTCAGCTTACCTGGTAGACAGATCCTACACTATGGTTCTCAGCATACCTCTCTGCTGTCCCTGATTACAAGTGACACCCTTCATTTTACCCTTTAAAATTGCTCTGTCCCTCATCTGTCCCTCATGTATTTGCTGCCCACACAGAAAAGATGCTGTAAATTCAGACTTTAAAGCAGAAATTCACAATATTCTAAGAAGTTAAATCAAAAATAAACTTTGTACAAGTAAACACAATGGTTTCCCAGGGATCTGAGCTTGTAACTCCATGTCTGACAATGTGCCCTCACTCTGAGGGTCTGTGTCCCTCATTGTCCCTCATTCTGAGTATCCAAAAATGTCCATGTCCTTCATTTCGGTGACAAACGGTTGAAATGTATGGTTCTTAGCATGGGTGCTGGACCCATAGCCTCCCCCCATCTCCCCACTATTTTACACTTGTGCCCTTAAAGTCTTTCAGTCATAAAGTGTCCTTTAAAAATTAAGCCTGTCATTATATGCCACACATGCCCTTTCAAACATCAGCCCCACACTATTTGCAATGCTCCAACATCCTTGGGTCTCAGCAATGTGAGCTGGACACCCACTACAGCCTGTTAACTGTGAGGCTATCTATCTGTGCATGGTAAGCCTTGAAAGGTACAAGTCAGTAGCCCTCAGACCAGACAGTGGGTGTGCTACATAACTGCAAACACCCTTACGTGTCATACACTGAACTTACAAAGCACACCAAGTTACAAAAGTTAAGTACTTACACAAACCCAATTATGCTGCAGCAATTTCAAACTCCATATGTTATCATCAGCAACCTATACAGATTGCAACAGTAAACCAAAGAACTCACTGGCAATTATGAATGCTCAGATCATAAAATGTGATGCAAGAAATGATTCCCACCCCTAGCTGGGATGACAGAAGTAGGGTAATCATGTTTGAAATTGAATTGGCACAGTATGAAGTTCATCACCTATTTAAAAGCCCTACCTCATACACGGTGGGTGGGGGCAGTACCAGTTGCTTGATTCAGGATGTGTCATCAATACAAAAAAACAAAACATCTGTGAAACAAATCTTTTATTGATTTTATATTGATATTTAGTCTGCTATTACTGCTTTCTTACAAAGGTTCTCCCGATGTTGGCAACCACATGTGGTTGCTTAAACTATCACCATTAAATTATTAAAGGATATGGTGTTACAGTACAATGCACAGTGATTAATAACAACTGTATAAAGTACAGTACTTTGCAGCCATAGTATCATTTTGTGTTCTGATCAGCACCATTTTAGTTGCCCTCCTCTGAACTTCCTCCTCCCTGTCTAGGTCTTTTCTGAGGTGCAGCCTCATGAACTGGACACAGCACACCGGGTGGGGTCACCAGCAAATGATACAGTGACAACACCACCTCTCTTCTCCTGCTGGACGTACTTCTCCCTATGCATCCCAACATCTCACTGGTCCTACCCACTGCTTTGTCACACTGCACTGCCACTTTAATGTCATCAGATATGATAACACCAAGGCCCCTTTCCTTCTTAGTGACTGTCAAAACCTCCACCAATCCTTTACTCATCCCCTGAGTTCATATGCCCTAGATGCATGATTTTGCACTTTTTGGCACTGAAACCAAACTGCCATGCTCTTGACCACTCCTGGAATTTCCCAAGATCCCTATACATTTTCTCCCCCCCCTCCTAAGTGTCCACCCTATTACAGATTTTGGTGTCATCTGGAAAAAGGTATACCTTCCCTTCCAGTTCTTCTGCAATGTTGTTTATGAAGACATCAAAGAGGACCGGTCCAAGAACTGAGCTCTATGGCACTCTGCTGATCAGTCTCCCATCATTAGAGTGCTGTTACCCACCACCCTTTGTCTCGTTTCCATTAAACAGTTTACAACTCAAACAATTACTTTGGATCCCACCCCTGGGCTGCTCAAATTCTTTACAAGTCTCCTGTATGGCATAGTGTTGAAGGCCTTGCTAACGTCCAGAAAGGCCACATCCACTGCCTTCCCCCTGATCTAACTATGCACAAATAAGGCTGTAAAGTTATATTGGGGTTCTGGTGGCAATTATAAACTCATTTGACCTTCAGCTATGTAGTTTATAAATGTAATCTGTATCCTTTGATAGCTTTACATATAGAAAAATGCATGATGAGTGGTGTGTAGCAAGGCTTTCTGCACACTGAAAGTAAGAGCATACTAAGGTAAATCAGGAGCGAGGAGGCAGACCTGCTCATAATTGCTCCTGTTTCTTTAATTCAAATAGATTCAGAAGCTTTCAGACCAACCAAGGGCTTGGTTGATCTGAAAGATTAGGTACTGTTTTCTCTTTGTTACATCTATCTTAGTCAATAAAAGGTATCAAACAATTTGCTTCTGGATCTTTTCTTACAAGGACCAATACGTCAAGCAAACAAATCCTTTAATTCAAATAGTATCCAAGAGATTAATTCCAGAAAAAATATGACTATCCAAACGTCTCTTAAATTCATCTTTTGTTCTGCTTATATTTACATCAAGTAGCAACTGATTCCAAAGGTTAACAGCTCTAAGGGTGAAGAAGCATTTTCCTTTCAGTGTATTAAAGGGCCTCCCAACTATTTTCAGTGGATAAACAATTGCCAAGACTGTTACCTGCATTCAAGTGAAAGAAGGCAGTGTGCTGATATAGGGTGGCTAGCGCAAACAATACAGAAATTTCCAAGGTCCAAGTGCTCCAAAAATGCTTTGGAGCCACCTTGAAGGCATGAAGCCATTGAAGTTGAGGTGCTAGGGGCTTTCACACTGGTGGATATTAAACACAACAATAAATTGGACTGAATGGCTTCTGTGGTTTTTGGAGCACTTGGACCTTGGAAATTTCTATTTGCAGTGGATGACCTGTGATGTCCCTGTCACTGTCTTTGTATTCAGTCCCCAGTTCACACATAAGATATGGGTAATTTATGATGTCATACATTAGAAGCAGATCTCCTCTAAGCCTTCTAGTCTCTAGGGGCATATGGTTTAATGATTCCGATCTTTGTTCATATGTTTTTTTTAACCCTTAGATGCTGTATCTTCTCTGTACCCTTTTGAGCATTTGCAATCTGATTTTTTAAACAGGCACCATAATCAAGATGTATATTCTAGGTGTGGTCTTACATATGCTCTAAACAAAGGCATCAATACTTCTGAATCATTTGATGTTATATTACACTTTATGGAACTTATGAATTTATTTGTATTGCTAATTGCTGCATTAGTCTGCTGAATGCAATGTAAATCATTAGTTATGTGGACATCCAGATCTTTTTCAATATTGGTAGTACACAGGACATTTCCACTTATCGTATAAGTCGTATTTTGGCTGTTTTCCCAATTGCAGTACCTTAAATTTTTCTGTATTTAGTTTCATGCCCCATTTATTAGCCCAATCTTATATTTTATCAAGGTCCCTTTGAAGATCTTGGATCTGTTGAATTGTATTACGTGACCCTCCAATTTTGACATAATCAGCATACTTAACAGAATAGTTCTGACAATCCTTTGTCATATCAGATATGAATATTTGGAAGAGGGAGGGGCCCAAAATGAAGCCCTGTGGCACACCACTGGTGACCCTACCATGTCCAATAAGTTATCATTAATTATCATCCTTTGAGATCTTCCTGCCAACCATTTGCCTATCCATTTAATAATGGCAATATTAATATTGCACTTCTTAACATTTTCTATCAATGCCCAATATGGCATTAAATCAAAAGCTTTGCTAAACTCAGGGAACACCATATCCCACAGCACTCTCCTATCAAGCAGGTTACAGATGTTCTCATAAAACACATCAAATTGGTTAAAATACCAAAAGCTTTCTTAAATTCATGTTGTTTTGCATCTCAGGTATTCATTTCAGATGAGATTATATCCTTTAAGACAGCCTGGTGGTGCTGAGAATTGAGGTGCTGGATGCCTTACCTCGCACCAAGCCAGTGACCCAGGTTCAGGAACAACCTTGGGCCATCAGGAGCTGGCATGGGGAAGTGGGGAGGGAGGGAGGCGAGGATTGAGCCACCTAATGGCAGCGCTCTCTCCTAGGGAGGTGGTCGCCTCTCCGTAGTTCCATCGTCGCCGGGTGGAGGTCCGGTGATGGCACAGGAGGGAGGGGGCAACGTGAAGGGAGGGTGTCTTGTAGCATTATGTGTGCATGCTTCCACATGCCAAGACAAGGGGATGGGAATGGATAGGAAAACTAAAAAAAAAATACAAACTATAGATGGGAAAAAAATGTATTATATCCTTTATCTACTGTGATTTTGAGCTGCTGAATGCCATTCCTTCTCTGGAAGCACTAAAGCCAGCCAAGTGATGATTTACTGCCTGATCCACAAAACATTTTTGCTATAGGCACAGAATATAACAAACTGTTTTGTGGATCAGGTTGATCAGCTTTTACTGTAGATCATCCTGCTCTTCCTCCCACCCCTACCCACAGTATTTCTTGCCCTTCCTCCCTCCCTCCCCTTCCTCTTGCTCTCCCTTTCTCTCCTTCCTACCCCTCACCTTCACCTCCTGCCCCATCCTCCTCTACCCTGCCCGCTCAATGCCTTCCCACCCACTTTATTCCAACCCTGCCCCATCTCTTTTTAACCACCTTTTACTGCAGCTTCCCCTCTCATCCCTGTATGCCCCGCCCCCACCTAACACTTCTGGTTTTATCTCACGAATCATAATGACATAGTCCTCCCACTCCTCCCCCTCCTGCTTTCTCTGCCTTTTCCTCTCCTCGCTCTGTGGTCTATTTGCCTCCTTCCTGTTCTGTTTTCCCTGCCCTTTGTTTTACTCAGACTTGAAAGCTACATTGGCTATGCCTCCCTGACTTTCTTAGTAAATTCCCATAGGTGTCGCTGACCTCTTCACTTGTTGTACCTCTGCTAATATTGCAATTCTTCTATTCTGTTGACAAAGCTTAATCTTTCTGCATACTTTTCTCTGTATAATTATGTCTGTGAACCCCATTATTTTGTAAACTTATCACCTGTTTTGTCCATTGTGTCCTACCCTAGCTGTTATGTCGTTCCATACCGATATTTTATTAAATAATCCCTCACCTTGTGAACTGAATCCAATTTTGTTACCTATCTTTGTAACTTCGACGTGGAACCTTTGTAAAAGAGTCCTTGGCTCAAAGGTGTTGATCTGAATAATAAATAAAAAAAATTTAATGCACACTGCTCCCCCAAAAGCTGTCATGTAAAAGAGTCTGTCTTCTCCTTTAAGACTGTCCCTGACAGCTGCACATCAGTTACCCACTGACTTTCAAACCAGACACTTAGTGCTTGATTGACATCAGTATTACCAGGTAGTCTGAGTTTCTTTTTCTGTAGATCAGCCTTTTCACAGCACTGATCAGCAAAAGTTCACAGTGAGTCTTCTTTTTTCCTAATTGTACATATTGTTGATTTTGCTAGTGAACACTCAATGACCAGATATGCAAACCCACCTACCTTTAGCCAGTCAAATATTTCAAGGTTGATGTACATGTCTAGGGCTTTCCTTTTTTTAAGCTTCAGCCATCTGTTAGGGCACGGGGTCATAATGTCACAAGACATTATGCTGCATGGTACAATCATACTGCTAGTACTGCACGATTGTTACCATGCGGCATAAGTCTTTTTCTTGCAGGAGGGCTCTGCCCATGCACCCCCCATTATGGGGCTGCCACCCCAACCCCTCAATAAAGATTCTCAACTCCGGGGGAGGGGGGTAACTCGAAAATTGCACAAATTAGGGGAGAGAAAAAAAGTTTCTGGATATGGAAATCAAACCCAGTTCCAGAAGAAGCACCTGGGTTCCTTGCTGCACTGGCTCAGTCCATTGAGCCATGGCAGCTGCTTGGCAGAACCCGATTCCAGCAGAGGTCTTATCCTCCTTGGGATTTTGTGAGTGGTACAATACCACATACAGCAGTATTGCACCATTCGCTCTCAGCTATGGCGCTATTCCGGGTTAGACATACCCAGGTCCCCCTCGAAAATTAGCTTGCTCAACGGTGATCGCCTGGTTAAATAAAGACTTTGATTGATTGATTGATTGATTGATTAATTGATTGATTGACATACCGTAATGTCATACGCTATTAAGTGCATAACAGTATGATCCGGTAGGTCTGTCAACAGCGTCAGCGATTTGTGTGTGGAGTCAGTAGCAGCAGTAAGCATGCAGTGTTCCATCCTGGCATTTAACCCCAACCACTAATAGGTGCTAAGAACCGCTGATTTGGAACAAGGATTTCCATGGGTCCATGCTACGAGTTTGTTAATAAGTGGGGGTTCATTATAATAATATTTGTAATAATGAAGGAATATGATGTTAGAATGTAGGTGACAAGACCACAGCCTCTACATCAAATTAAGGTTTACATGCTACATTCGGCATCACCTGCTAATGTTTTCCAACCAATTCCCTTTACAGTAATTATTTTTATAATATGTAGCATAGTGTATGACAGCCTTTAGAAAATGGGCAAAACACTATCAGCTCTCTGATTGGCTGAGAGCTTAAACAGCGGGGTACATTAAGTTACGATAGACGCCCACTTTGAAAGAAGTACCAATTCAAGGTGCCCCATTACCTAAGAATCTCCTTGGGCATCCCAAACTGGCATACTGACCAGCCGCCACTTTTTTGCCCTTGCTAGATCACCTAGATGTCGGTCAGTCCATAGCATCTCATGTGCCACCTTCCCCCACCTGCTGTCCCAGTGTACAGGTTAAAAAATCAGTTAAAAACATTTCTAGAGCCAGTGAAGCTCTCTCTCTCTCTCTCTCTCTCTCTCCTTCCTACTCTAGCCAGCCACCCGGCTACCCGCTCGCTCACTTCCGAAAGTTATGCTGCCCCCTCATCAGCCAGTCAGTCAAGTGCCCCCAAGTCTGCCTTTCTTTTTAAGAATTTGAAACTAACAGCCACAAATAAAAAAGGACAACAAAATAGAAGCCGTCAGACTAATCGGCTTCACGTAATCACCTGATGTCACTGCGACGCTTTACATGCGGGCTAAACACCACAGCAGTTAAATGCAGAATTGCTGCTTCCGGACTCCTATAAGATTATAAAAGCACTAACAAAACCTAAAGTGCTTAGATTTACTGATGATCACCACCTGAAAACCTTTTCCTATATTCAAATGTTAACAGGTGCACAGATAACCGCAGCTGCAGATTGGCCACTTCAGTAATGGATTTCCTAGATCAAATAAAGGTGAAACAAAAACTCCAGAGTGTCTCTTGACTTCTGCTGTTAGAATGTGTGGGGTAGCAGATGATTGCCAGCGCTGTTTCATGCCTGTCTCTAACGATAAGCAACACATGGGGGGCAATGTGTGTGTGACCATGAAAATACAGGCGGAGGAACTATTTTTATTAAAAACCCCAGTTTGAACTAGTTTTGAAAGGACATTTTTAATTAAGCATTTTTTCTTGGTGCCCATTTTCTAAGCTCCATATACTCTCAGGGTAGGGCGGTATGGGCAATAACGTGACCTTCCAGGGACACAGGTAAGGCCTCCACCCGCGCGTCAGGCCCTCATTACGCCTCTTGCGGTCTGGTATTACCTAATACCGCGCACCCTGTTGGGTATTATTGCAGAGACACAACAATGCTATTCTTATACTGAGTGGTTAGCTATGACAACAAGGCCCTTGAAAGCAAAGCTTGAGAGATCCCTCTGTCGTCATGGAAACTGTGAGGTTTAAGAATAGCATTGTTGTGTATCTGGGCTCCCATACATAGAGAATACTGGATGGGCAACTATGCAGAACCAGTGTGTTCTTCCACAGAGGGGTTCTGATTCCCTCTGACCTTGAGAGCAAAGTTTGAGAGATCCATGGGAATCAAAACCCTGAGGTGTCAAAACACACTGGTATATACTGGTATATAGTGAAGAGGTGACTGCTCTCTCAGTGGAAGGGAAGTAAATGCAAATCTAGGAGCTTTCATTATTACTTCTTCACATTGATATTGCATTGGGGAAAGGAGGAGTAGGGGTTTGAAGAAGGTTATGCAATGGCTACTTAAAGCCTGTTTTTGAGTGTGGATAGGAAGGATAGGAATATAAAAAGCAGTTGCTCAATATATCTAAACGTGTGCAACAAAGGAGGTAAGGGAAATAAAGAAAATGTTTTGCACTGATAGAGGAGGGAGAGGGGAGACTTGGGGGAGTGTTTGGTATCCTGCATCTGGAAGGGTGGGGGGTCGCTGGTGAAATGAGGCAATGGTAGGGTGGTAGGCTGCAACAACTGTGGTGCACCAATCTTTCTAAAATTGCCTGGAGTGTGGAGGATGTTTAGTGTGCAGCCACATAGAAAAACTTAGAAAGGAGATTGAGGGACTGCAGGAGGAACTAAGACAGGCAAGGCAGATTGAGGGTGGGTTTAGCCCAATACTGGAGGGAGGAAGAAGGGAGATGAGGGAGGGTGATTTAAGCCAACAGTGGTGAGGAGAGGGTCAGAAGAAGGGAAGCAGAGACAAAGAGGCCCAGGCCAGGAAGAACAATTGCTGGGAAACCAGGTCAGGAGACAAAAGACAAATGGAAGGAGGAGATAGGGACTTGTGAGGGAGGCGAAGAAGTGGCAAAGTCATGGAGTGGAAAGGAGAGAACAGGTTACTATGAAAGAGAGGGAGCGGCATTTGTGAAGGGCCTTCAGAAAATAGTTGTGTACTGCTAGAGAGGAAGAAGGTGGAGGAGGGAATGATGAAATTAGAGGAGTAACTGGTAAATGCCTGGACCAAACTGGAGCTGGGAAGTTCTGCTGGGAGAATTACAACAGGGTAGTAAGGGTAAATAATGTGCAGGAGGAAGAAGAGGAGCTGGAAATGAGAGAGGAGATGAATGGAAGCAAGCAGGGAGTAAGAGGGGTGAATCTTAGTGCTGGGGACCCAATACTAAGAGGAGTCAGGTGGGGTAGCAAGGGGAGAGGCATATCAGATTTGGGTGGAGGCCATGCCAGGAATGACAGCGGAAAGGATGGGACAGTCTGTTCTGAAATATGCTAGAAGGGTAGGGACAAGCCTCATTTAATTATACATCTTGGGACAAACGACCTGGCTGACAAGACAGAGATACAGTCCAGAGGAGGTTTGAGGAACTAGCACAATTATGTGAGGGGGCAGGAAGATCAGTAACTTTTTCAGAGATACTTCCAGTGCCAAAGGCAAGCACAACAAGAAAGCTGAGAATAGAGGAATTTAACGGATGGCTAAGAACCTGGTGTTGTGCTAAAGGGTATGGGCTGTTGTGGGGGTGGGGAGGGACCTGGGAGGACAGTAGTCTTTATGCCAAGGACAGACTACACTTGAGTGAGGAGGGAAAGAAAGTGTTGAAACAGAGGATGGAGGAGTACATAGAGGAAGTTGGGAATTTAAACTAGGAGTGGGGTGGCAGTTGGGAAGAGAGATATGCAGAGACCACAGGTTGGAAATCATATGAGCTTACTCCCCATAACAGTGACAAAGGACAAATGGCAAGTCACTGTTGGTGATGCTAGGAAAGGAGGGCAGGATGGGAGGGGGTAAAGGGTGGAAGGTGGTTATCCTAATGCTAGGAGCCTTGGAGGAAAACTGCAGAGTTACAGGTTCTCATGGCAGAGGGAGGTGGACATTGCAGCCATCACGGAACATGGGCCACCCAATACAGTGACTGGGACCTGTCTGTACCAGGGTACAGGTTATTTTGTAGGGACAGGGTGATTGGGAAAGGAGGGGGGTGGCACTATATGTGAAGGAAGGACTGAAGTGTGTAAGGGAGGAAGGGGAGGAGAGTAATACGGAGTCACTTTGGATGCAAATCCAGGATTCCAAGAATAGGATTGTTAGAATGGGAGTGGTGTACAGGCCACCATCTCAGACGGAGGAATTAAGACAGGGAACTAGCGGGACAGATCAGGAGGACCTGCGAAAAGGGTAGTGTGGTGATTGTGGGGACTTCAACATGCCAGGAGTGGACTAGAGCACCCCAACAACCAGGAACAGAAGGGAGCAGGTACTGCTGGATGCCTTCCAGGACAGCTTCCTGCTGCAAATGGTCAGTGAACCAACCAGGTTAGGAATACCCTTGACCTTGTGCTGGCAAATGGGGACTTTGTGAGAGAACTTATAGTGGAGGAACCGCTGTCAGGGGTGACCACCACTCAGTATAGCTCACATTGGATATGGGCAAGGAAGGATGGAATCTGGCACAATAGTGCTGGAATTCAGGAGGGCTGACTTTGGGAGGATGGGGAAGTGGTAAAGGGTACCTGGCCGTAATTCAATCTAGTATGGACACTAACCAGAGGTGGGAGCTCATAAAGCTGGGGATAGTGGGAGGCTACCAAACCTGCTGCAAAGCCCACAGCAAGAAGGCTAGGCTAAGAAACTGATCTGGTTGAGCAAGGAGCTCATGGAAAAGGTAAGTAGGAAAGAGCTGCCTTTAGGAAGTACAAGAAAACAGGGAGGGGAGGACAGGAGGAGTGACTTGACAGAATCGAAGGAGGTGACAAGAGACAGTAAGGGGAGCCAAAGCATCTACGGAACTCAGGCTGGCACAAGGCATTAAGAAGGGGGAGAAGGACTTCTTTAAGTACATCAGGGAGAAAAGGAGCTGTAAGGACCACATAGTAAGGATTAGGAAGGAGGGGGGTTGGGTGGAAGCAGGGTGCGATAAGGCGGAAGCACTAAATGAGTACTTCTGCTCAGTATTTACTAAAGAGAAGAGGGGGTGACACCCAAGGTGGGAGAAATGGCAGAAGCAGGGTGGGAAGTGGTGACAGATGGGGAAATCATGGAGAGCAGAGTTCGAGAGGGTTTGAAGGCACTGAGGGTGGACAAGGCGCCAGGCCCAGATGGCATCCACCCCAGGGTACTGAAGGAGCTGGCAGAGGTCCTTGCAGGACCTTTGGCAGACCTATTTAATGCCTCACTACATTTGGGGTGTGTACCTCAGGACTGGAGGATGGCTCATGTGGTGCCCCTCCACAAGAGTGGCCCCAAGGATGAACCGGGAAACTATAGACCAGTGAGCCTCACATCCATCGTGGGTAAGCTAATGGAGACTATCCTGAAGGAGAGGCTGGTGGCCTCCCAGAGGCCAAAGGACTACAGGACAGCAGACAGCATGGCTTCATACGTGGCAGATCCTGCCAAACCAACCTGGTCTAGTTCTCATGACTGGGTAACTAGGCAACTGGACAGGGGCCATGCAGTGGATGTCCTGTATCTGACTTCAGTAAGGCATTCGACTCAGTGCCGCATGGAAGGCTGGGAAGGAAGTTAGTAGGCACAGGGCGGGTGCAAAGCTGGTGAGATGGGTAGGAAACTGGCTGCAGGAAGGCAACAGAGGGTGGTGGTGGTGGGGAGCTCTCACACCCAAGGGCAGTGACGAAGTGGTGTTCCACAGGGCTCGGTGTTGGGACCAGTGTTGTTTGGGATATTCATTGCAGACATATCATGGGACATCAAGAGCAAGATCAGTCTGTTTGCTGATGATACCAAGGTAGTGCTGGGTGGTGGATGACCTAGGGGATGGTAGGGGTTGCAGGATGATCTGGCAAAGCTTGAAACCTGGTCAGACGCCTGGCAACTGGGCTTTAATGCCAAAAGTGAAGGTGCTGCATTTTGGGATGAAGAACCCAAGGAGGAGTTACCAGCTAGGGGGAGTGCAGCTAGCCCAGACAGAGGAGGAGAAGGATCTGGGTATGCTCATTACAGGGTCAATGAACAACTTCGGCACAATGTGGGAAGGCAGCTGCAAGGCCAACAAAATGCTGGGTTGTATTGCAGGAGTATATCCTCGGGAGGAGGAGGTGATTCTGCCACTGTATAGGTCATTAGTTAGACCACACCTGAGTACTACGGCAGTACTGGCATCCGATTCGAAGAGGGACATGGGTTACTGGAGGGGGTGCAGCGAGAGCACAAAGATGATCATGGGGCTGGGGACTTATCATACAATGAGGAGGTGTTGAAGGAGTTGAAATACGTACTCACTGGAGGAGAGGAGAAACAGCGTGACATGATTGAAACCTTTAAATACATGAAAATAATAAACAAGACAAGTACAGAGGAGCTGTTAAAGTAAGGGAGGGAGGGACACCAGGGCCATGATATGAGACTGGAGCAAGGACAGTTCGGGATGGTGATGAGAGACACTTTTTACAGAGAGGTGGTGGCTGGGTGGAATCGTTACCTCCTGAAGTGGTATGCAGTAGAACAGTGGACTGCTTCAAACAAGGATGGGACAGGACAAGGGGAGGTTAATGAAGGGGAAGGGTGGAAGGGAGGGGCAGCTGCAGAATAAGGGGTGCTAGCTGCACATTCGAGCAGACTTGATAGACCTCTAGGCCTTTATCTGCTGGCAAATTTCGTATGTTCGTATACACACACACATACACTACAAAGGAACCCCAGAGCAAATGTCCTGAGGCATGGGTAATCCCAGAGGATATTGGCCATACAGCCAAGTTTTAAAGGAAACACAATTGCACATACACCAATAAGCAAAGCATCATGGGAAACATACAAATCCCAATTAGAGAATTTGGACTAGCTCTATTTTAAGCAGAATTACATGGTACCAGAAGGCCTCACAGTGCAGTCAGCAAAAGCTAAGAACAACAGACACATGTACGTGTTTCATCCTCATTTGTTATAAATGCCAGTCCAAATTCTCTCATGGGGATTTGCATATGTTTCCCATGATGCTTTCCATATATATATATATATATATATATATAAATATATAAAACACCTCTCCCCCAATACTTTGCTAACAAAAAAAACTATTGCTCCACCCTTTCTCTCTTTCCCCCAACATTTATCCTTATGGCATTCTCAAGTTTCTACGCCTGCTTATAAAACTGCTCGCACTCGCTTTCCCAAATAACTTAACTCTTATGTTTATAAATTTTATACAGTTTTATTTTTAGGGCCTAGTTGAAGGTTTTTAGTGAGTAAAGGTGACAGCCACGTTTATGATGGCAGTCAGGGATGGCTGGTACTATTGATTTTATTGTGAAGAGGCTACTGGACCTTCTTCCAGTGCTGTCATCATGGCATATTAGCACTGGGTTCCGAGCTCCTTCAGCCAATTAGATTGCTGGATTTTTCATAGCCATATTATAATTAACTGTAATTAATTGATTTTGATTATTGTTTGTTAAATTCTGACTGTGTTATTTTGTGGGTTCCATCATGAACTGTCATCACTCTAACTAAGGCTTTGATAACAGGGCAAGTCTGTAAATAGAGCTGTTGGGTCCTAATACTGTTATCCTGTATAAAAGTAAAGCCATTTACTACTAGATTGGAGTCCTCATAAGTGCACACCTTTGGGATAAAAGTTTTGTTGTGCACTTAAGTGGGCTGTGCATTTAACCAGAAAATCATTTCCAGGCACATTTCCTTGTTTCTGTAATGTGCCTTATTAAATATCAGATGCTCAAGTTAAAATGACATTACTGCACTGTCCTATAACACAGTACATTTAAAAAAAATCTGTACTGTTCTTTTGCTTAGTGTATTTCAGTGTAAGATTCAAAATTAAACAGAAGGCTAAAGTCAGTCTTTTCTTTTGACAAAAGGAATTTTCTTACTGTGGCCGTGCGAGACAGCACCACGGCTGCAGCTAGGATGTTAAGGTGGGCTATTTAAGGTGGTACTGAACTGAAACTCAACAGGAAAAGTAAAAAATAAATGTGCATTTAACCAAAATGTGCACTTACATGCAATGCACTTAAGAGGTACATTTAACATTGGATGAATAGGGAAAAAAATCAGGATATGGGGAAAACGTGCATTTAAGCGGGATGTGCACTTATCCAATATGCACGTAAGTGGGCTCCACTGTACTACTTCTGATTTGGTTAAAGTGACTTGGCCTGTGGCCTCATGACACATCACACTGGGTGTGGGTAAATCTCACCACAAGCCACATCTGTTGTGCATTACTGCATAAAGGAACAAAATAAGATGTGGTGATTCTGTTACAACCACACCCACTGGGTGGGTTGTGAGGCAGGAGGCAGAGCTGAGGATTTTTGATCATGTAGGAAGTTTGGTTATTATAGCACTCTATATCCCCGGTGTAAGCTATTTCACTTATAATATGCATGAAAAACTCACATGTGTTACTATTATCCGAGTTATATAGCTCTCAGCAGAAGGCACAAGTAAGAAATAAAACATGACACAGCATGTGATTATGGGCAATTCCCGACCCTCTCACTTTAGGGTCTGCAAGTCTCATGTTACATTTAAAAGGAATTATTCAATTATCTCAGTGCCTCTGGTAAATGCTCTTGACACCTCCTAATCTCTACGTTCTCTCTGGTTTCCTGCTTATATCCTCTTATGCTGTGTATTTTTTTCTCATTTTGCTTTGTTCCCTCTAGCTCCTCGCCAACTTTTTGGTGTGGTTTGCTCTGGATGCTGTTGCTAGTAAATACTTGATGCACTACCCTTGCTGACTGGTGTTTTCATGTTCTGTTTACAGTACCCACTAATTTATTGTCTGAATTAATAATTTATACCTTACTGATGCCTATTCTTTTTGGCTGCTGCTTAGTAACTTTTTTTATACTTTCTGTTCATTTACTGCTGTTTTACAAACCATCATTTCATTCCTTGCTACCTTTCATTGTAACTCTCCTGGCTCGTGCCTGAAAATACTGTACACATTTTTTGTCTACTGAACTTACCTGGTAAACAAAAGCTAAATATAAATAAGTGTATGCCTTTGGGGAATGCACCCAAAAAGTGTGATTATTGACCATAATGGCATGGCACATACCTGAAATGTCTAACTGCACTTTTAATACGGCTTTTTAAAATGAAAGAACAATTCTTACAAAAAAAGTTATTTTACTTAAAAAGAATTTGATGGTACAGGAATTCCAACCCCCATGTAATAATAGGGAATTTACTGGTGCTGACTGGAATGTTTATTAGCCAAAAAAAGACTTTTGTCAGACTTAGCCATTTTTAATTTGAAATCTAAACTTTTATCAGAAAAGTATTTCAGATCACAGCAAAACTTTAGTAGTAATATTTTTCATTTGACTAACAGTGAATTATTACACAGACTGTTCAAATCTACATAGAGGATAATATATGGTCATCGATGGTTAACCGGTTTGTTAACCATAGAGAGGTTGCCAGGGCAACGCAAACCTGCTGCCGTGAGGTTTACGCCACCATGGCAACCTTTGAGATTACATGGTTAATCCATCGATGTACCATACATTAGCTTTTTATAGTGTATGGTACCATTTCGTTTTTTTAGAAAAGAAAGCAGTTCCTTACTGCTGTTTTTTTTATGTCCCCACTGCTCTGCCCTCACCGCTGCGGCCATTTCAAGGCCATGCGATCCAGCTGCGTGCATGCCCAGACTGTTCCCGGTTGTTAACCCATCGATGTGACGTACCATCAATGGATTAACAACATCGTGATATCACATCGATGGTAAAATATTGTTATAAAAAGGTAGATTTCTACCTATAACAACGTTCTACCATACATTACATAGGTTTTCAAGAAGCTTCAGCTGACCTGAACTAATTGCCCTTTAAGGGAGACAGTGTAGGATAGATTACAAGCTGCAAACCAGCAGACCTGGTTTGGATTCCCGCAGCTTGCATACTGTGACCCTGAGCCACTGAAAAAGAAGTCTTTGTAGTTTGGAAAGGTTCATCATTGCATTCATTCTTTTAGTCAAATCCAGTTCACATAGGCTTTCTTATCTGTTCTCTAACACCGCAGCACATCCCAACACATCACTGACAGCTGACCCAAAATGTTTGATCTTAGTTTACAGCTCTAGATGTGTCCAAAAAACCCGAAATATTTAATACATTTAATACCGTTAACTGGCACCCCTAGGCTCACCCATATCTGCTCCCTCTATTCCTCTGCCAATCTTCTCAACCTCGATGAAAGGCTCCTCTACCAGACCTGCATACTGACCAAGAAAATACTGCTTGAACTCTCCCCCCCTGGGGTCACTGCCTCTCTTCATCCAGCCACCCCCTCTATCTCCATCCGCAACTCAGAGAAAGCTCTACTGGTAGTACCAAGGGTAAAAACCTCCCTTGCCCAGAGATCTTTCCACTACAGGGTCCCTATATGGTTTAATGCACTCTAACCACCATCACTATATTGCCTAAGATCTCCCACTTCAAAACCGCTTCGCAACCACCTCTTCAATTTCGCCCTGTAACTGCAACTAACCTTCACTCTTGCCCACTCTGACCCAAATCTCCGACAAAGTCCATTATGGATTGCAACCTCTGTCAACAATATCAAACCCATGAATATGACTGACTACTCTGTTTAGATGCTCTCTCAAGTTAACAATGTTTTTCTGCTGTGATGATGTAAATATCTACATCCAAAAACTGTAAATAATGTCTGTGACAAATGCCTGTAATCCATACTTGATGTAATTGTTATTATACCCTGTCTGTATTAGTTTCTGTCTTCCATGTGACAAGGTACCTTTGTAAATGAGCCTCTGGCTCAAAGGTTGTAAATCCGATATTTCAAATAAATAAACAGCTGCCTACTTTGTTACATCATAACAACTACAAGGGAAGGAAAAAAAAAAGTACTGTCCCCGTTGACAACAGAGAATGTCCATCCTACTTTTCACAACTACACGAGCACTCCGTCCACAATAAATAAAGTTGCATAAGCTGAATTTCAACTTATTTTAATTCAATTAAATAATTAATGAAAACAGGCCTGACTGGTCCAGCAAGTCCAAGTTGTAAGGATGTGGTCAGAATCAGGCAATCCAGTTTTCACCTATACCCTACAATACGTCCCCAGCTCATGAAAGTTCTGTTTCAGAACCCCCTAACACATCAGGTGAAGCACTGCTCTACGTACAGGGTGACTGAATGGTATAGCTGATACCTGGATCTTAGCAAAGCAGCAGATGACCACCAAATAGCCAAGGATATGTGAACAAGATGTGGAATCTATCAACTTGCACCTTTGTCTGGAGGGGACAGCTCTGTACAAACTTTACAGGCATTGGCTTTTTACTAGTTTCTTCCTCCATATGGGGAGGTTGTCCACTATTTAGTTACATTTCCCACAATAGACAAACCAAAATAACAGGACAGCTACAGTAGTTTAACTATTGCTAAAACCATTCATCATGTATGTGGAACAGACGGATCGCAGCACAGCCATCCAAGGTGTGAGTCTTCTTTCACAGGGACACCTGGACAGCACTGGAGTGACACACTCCCACACCTTGACATCCTTCGTAAAGAGTTTCAATCAGACTTAAAAGTTGCTGATAACACGCACAAAGCCCCTTCCTCAAGCCTTGTGTATATAGGGATTCATTGATGTTTTGGTATGAGTGAAAAGACTGAAATATAAAGTTATCTTTTTACCTCCTACTGCCTTCCTTCCATGGTCACTAGGCTGCCCACGGCAGACAGATATGCAGCACAACCTCTGTGCTCTGGAGCTGCAGGTAGGAAATGGGAGGAGCTTTGTTCCCAGTGCTAGGAGGGGTATGGGGTGAAGCTTGGATGTCAACCAGTGGCAGTCGTCAGCTTTCAGATGGGGATACTTTCAAGTTCTGTGAGAGGCTCCTGTAAATGTTTGGTTCCAGTGATTTTGGGCTACCACAGGTGAGGTGGATGGCGACAGCTGCCTTCTGTTTATTGAAATGTTCGCAAAGCAAGGCCGCCCCTGCAATGACAGGTCACTCCCTCATTGCAGCAGGAAATTGTTCAAGTTGCTGGCATGCTTCTGAGCTGCTGTCATAGACAGCGTGCTCATTCATTGGTGTCACAGAGCCAAGCCCCAAAAAGCAGTGGGGGCATTGGCCACAACACTGCCGCACCTCCACAACCTGCTACTCCAGCAGGCTGTCACAATATGTTTCTTGTGCATGCACGCAAGCAAACCTAAAAAGTAAGCACTAAGCAGAAAACACTAGAGCAGAGCCAGTGAGACATTCAATATGCAGAAGAGTAAGCAAAAAAACTCTTTTATCCCTCTGGTCAGCAGCAGCAGCATCCTCAAGTTCTTCTAATACACACACTACTAGTCATTCTGCAGAATCAGGTGAAAGTAATAAAAAGTCTAGAAGTGCATCTGCATCTGTGGTACTTGATAGAATAGCTGATTTAAGCAGTGAGGCCTTAGCTGAGCCTGTAGCCCCTGTGTCACTTCCAAAGAAATGCAGTTTAGTGCCTGATAAGGTGGTGGTGCAAGAGAAGATAGTAAAGACAAGAAATATGACCAAGAAAAGAGGGCCAGGCTGTTTCAGCCTCATTGGTTGACCACTTATAAATGGTTATGACACGATAAAAAAAAAGGACTGATGTACTGAATTTTCTGTGGAAAGTATCCCACTACTGCAACACCAGCATTTTCAAAAAAAACAAATGTGTTTGCCACAAGCTCTAACAATTTTAGAATTGAGTCACTACATGCACACAACAAGTCCAGTCCACATGTGCTATGCCAGAACCGACATATTCTGGAAAGTGGCCAGTGTGCAGTTCAGTGTGATATCAGTGAGTCACCACTTTATTGAGCTTTTGCACAGCTGGAAGAGGCCACAAAGGTGAAGATGAGACACCTGTTTAACACAACGTACTCCATTGCAAAAAAATTGTACCCATTTTCTGACATGGATTGCCTATGTGAATTGAAACAGAAAAATGGGATTCAGCTTGGTATGAATTATACCAATGATAAGCAAGCCAGGGACTTTTGCAGAGATTTTTTCACAGAAGAGCAGCAGGAAAATATTAGATCAGAATATGCTGCATTTAAGGCACTGCTGAAATCTGCGGTTGACAAACCCTATCTGCAGGTGTATACAAAATTGCTGAAAGAAAAACTACCCCAGATTGCTCACATTCTAGAGTTAGTGGAAATACTCCTGGCAATGAGTTTGTCAGTTGTAAAGTGTGAACAAGTGTTCTCCACTCAAAACCTGATAAAGACAAAAATAAGGACATGTTGGCAGATAACACACTACAGTCGCTTCTTCAGATAGCAGTAGAGGGCCCTGAACTATGTGACTTCGATCCAGATCCAGCAATAAACCACTGGCTGCCGTCTGGTCCCGGCACTCGACATGTTTATGAGTATGCTGCTGCTGGTACGACCAATGATGCATCTCATGCTAGTACTGCTACTGCTCCAACTCCATCCAACTCCAAGGTTATTTTTAAAGTCATTGGAGGCCTGTGCATTCATGTATGCGGCCCCAGCCCTATGGAATTTGCTACCCCATAGCTACGGGAGTGCATGACCATGGAGGTCTTCAAGAAGGCACCTAAAGGCCCATCTGTGGTGCCAAACCTACCTGAATTGCTTTTAGCTATATTGTATTCTGTTTTATTGTACTATTTATTCTGTATGTTAAGTGCCTTGGCATTGTGAAAGGCACTCTACAAATAAAGATGATGATTATTATTATTATTATCATCACCAGCATGTCCTTATAGGTTCATAGGTGAGAATGTCAGGTCCTGTAGCTTCTAGAGCCATTTATGTTCCTGCCACTGATTAGTGGATAAATTTCCATTTTTGTTCTCCCATATACCTATCCAGTGCGGTCTTAAAGGCCACCAGGCTATCCACACCCACTACCTCGCACTAGCACTACCACCATTGCACTTGATGTTGGTGACAGTTCTTCTGGTTCTGAATCTGAGTTCTCATTATCTTTGCCCTAATTAATCTCTACTTCATTCCTCCTGGCATGTTGTGTGGGATGGGTGGACTCTGGACCGGAGTTGACTCTGGCACCATTTGGCTCAAATTTTAAATCAACCTAACAAAAATTTAAACAACATATATCTTCATTTTTACTGTTTTATATAGCCTCTACATCTATTACTGTTAATAATACAATGCAGCAACCACTTACTTTGTTGCTACATCATTTTTTATAAATGTGCCTTAAAATATGGCCTTTCAACTATTGGACTACCATTCACAACAGTGGGAATACCGTTTCTGGATAGTCAGTTGTCCTGGACTACCATGTAAATTTGAAATGTGTCGATTCCTGGTAGGAAAGCCATTCGGATCCCATGAGCATAATGCAGAAATGTTTGGATTATTATCAGCACTTGTACTCTAGGGAGATGGTGTCTGGTCATGAAGAAAGGATAGCTGCTTTCAGGACAATCTTCATTTATCTGTCCTTTCCCCCAAGCAACAACACTATTTAGACTCCCCTTTTATGGAATTGGAAAATTTAGTTTCTATTAAATCTTTAAAACCAGGGAAATCCCCTGGACCGGATGGCTTTATACCGGAGTTTTATAAGAATTTTGCTGACAAATTAGTTCCTTTGTTAACTAAGTTATGTAATGTGGCACATTAATCTGTATCCTTGCCAACATCTTGGGATGAAGCAGTCATTATGATTTTACATAAACCAGGTAAGGATCTGACTAAGTGCTCGAATTACCGTTCTATCTCACTTCTCAATTATGATTTTAAATTGTTTACTAGGACTATCAGCCCATGGTTACAGACAGTTATCTCCTTTTTAATTCATAAAGACCAGACTGATTTTATTCCCAGGAGACATTTATGAGATAATGTTAAGAAGTTGTTGAATGTCATTTCAGCCTCAAAATCTTGGCAAAAGGGGAGGACGGGGCAGTGAATTCGATCGATGCTGAAAAAGCATTAAATCAGTTTGATTGGGCCATTTTATAAAAAAACATGGTGTATTTTGGGTTTGGTACTAAATTTCATAACTGGATTAGAAATATACATACATCCCCTTATACCCGTGTGAAGGTGAATGGCCTACTCTCCTCAAAACTAAGGACTGAGAAGGGAACTAGATGAGGTTGTCCTCTCTCTCCACAGGTGTTTGCGTTGAGTGCTGAACCTATGGCAGCTCTCTTTCAGCAAGCACAAGGCCCTCTGATAATTCAAGTGGAAGGAGAAGAATTTTGGACATCAAAATATGCCGATGACATGCTCCTATCTATATCGGCTCCTCAACTAACCTTTTCCACAGTTAAAAGACTATTAGATGATTATGGTGTCCATTCAGGGCTTAAGGTAAATGATAGTAAGATGTAGGCAATGCTTTTAGGTCATTCACTTGATCAGATGGCGTTTTCTAATTTCAGTTTTGGCTGGGAGGCAGAAGGCTTTAGATATTTAGGGGTCTGGATTTCAAAACATTTGTCCAAGTTATTTAAGACAAATTATGGGAAGTTGTTGGGGGAGGTTAGAGAGGATTGTGGGAAGTGGAAGGTTCTACCATTGTCATTAGCAAGGAGGGTCAAATCAGTTCAGCTGAATGTTTTGCCCAGGTCTTTTGTTTTTATTTTTCACAGTCCCTATTCCTTTGCTGAAGGTCTTTTGGCAAGAGTGACATAAATTGAGTAATGTTATATGGTGGAGGAGAAGACATAGGGTTAAATGGAAAATTATGACCACTTTGAAGGAAAAGATCAGAACAGCGGTTCCAGATTTCAAGTTGTTCTTTAGGGCAGTGCAGCTTAGTGATTTAAGAGCTTTATTCTTACCTGATCTTCTGAATTGGGTTCACTTAGAATCCATCTCCTTAACCCCTTTCATTTATCTGAAATTCCCTGGGTGGACAGTGCAAGACTTCAGCATCTAAAAATTCCCAAACTATACACTGCACAATTAGTTCAGGTATGGAAAGAAAGTTGTAAAATTTCTCGATTTTAGGATGGGATTGGGAAGGGAACTCCTATCATCTCCTGTGTCAGATCTTCCTTGAGACCTTGGGATCTGGGTTTCTAAAAATTGGGAGAGCAAGGTTTAAAGCAAATTGAACAGTTATTAGATGGCAAGGTTTTTAAATCCTTTTTGCAACTTAGGAAGGAATTTGGTCTCCCTCCTCAGGAGCTTTTTAGATATTTTCAAATCCCACATTTTGTGCTGAAAGAATTGCAACAGAAAGCTTTATTGGACTGGGTGAATCCGTCTGACAGTTGCTTTTGTTTTTGGTATGTAACCTGCTGGGAGGGGGGGGTTATCTCCAAGATCTATAAACTTTTAAAGGTGGATGAGGGAGATCCACTATCTCAGGTTAAGGACAGATGGGAAACAGAAGCTGGGGTTTCATTGAGTGACACTGATTAGAATCAAATTTGGAAGGGTATCCACTTAATGGCATCATCCCCTTTGTGGAGAGAATTCCGTTGGAGGGTTGTTGTTCAATACTTTTACACCCTAGATAGGGTTAAGCATTTGGGGAGGTGCAGTACTGATATCTGTTGGAGGGTATGTGGAGACCATGGTTCTTTTATGCATATGTTTTGGAGTTGCCTGGCGTTGACCTCCTTTTGGCGGGATGTAGCTGAGGTAGTGAAGAGGGTATTTGGGAAGCTGATCCCCCTCTTGTTTACAATATGGATTTTGGGGTTGCCACCTCCTGCATTACAAGGGTCTGCCACTTTATATTTGTTCTATATGTTTGTGGGTTGCTCTTAAAACTATAACTTACCGAGGTGCTAGTTGTCTAGCACACCTCTCTCTTGAGTATATTGGTTGAAAAACTGTGGGAAGATTTGAAGTATGGAGCATATTACAGCTTCATTTCAATTACAAAAGAAAAGTTTAAAGGCAGTTGCCTTCCCTTTTTTCAATTTTTGGCTGCAGAGGAGGGAGTGGATATTCTGGAGATCCTGACTCGCTACTGTTAATAGAAATAATTGGGGCATAGTATAGGCCTTAAAAACCACGTAAAAGGAGTTTAATGTTGTTTGCTTACTACTGTCTCATAGTTATAGTCTATATTATCATTGTTATGTACCTACTGGATGATTATTGTGTATTGAAAGTTCGTTTTTTCTTCATTTTTCTAGATGTTTAGATCATATTGAGCAATGTGTTTGCTTCTGTGACATCTTGTTCTGAAAATAAACTATGATTAAAAAAAAAATACCCCACACACTCTGACTCTGCTTCTGCAAGGTTCCAAGTGCCTTCCTTGCTCCTCTTTGATGTAGATTAAGCACAGACCATCCCCATCCTGCCAGCCACCAACCTAACTGTATTTTTAAAGGCCTGATTCCTTAACAAGATCAGTGCCAGTGCACGTAATGTTTGTGACAGACACTCTCTTTCTGAGAGGGGGGGGCGGACATGATCCTGGCTATTGCTGTTGGGCAACAGCTAGTAGTAGTAGTATTCCAGGCTAACTCAGAGTCCAGATATAACAGGCTGGCCATGATAACATGTGCTTAACCTCAGTGCATTAAGTCAACAGTGACTGAATGCTTGGCTCATGTGTTTACTGGTGGTGGCAAGCTGCCAGTGTTATTATTAGTTTTGTAAGAAGCCCTACAAAGTATGATTCACTTATTGTACATTACATCACAACAAACCTGTTTTACTAGAAACAGCTGATGCTGTCTTTGGTTTCCCACAACACTGCTTACCACTGTCAGCACCTGCTGCCCTCCCCAGTGTGAGGAGCAGCATGGTCAGTCAGTGAGGACTTGGGAGGATCCCAAGGGACAGCACAGGCTGTCATCAGCAGCTTGCAATGGTGGATCTCCAAGACAGTCAGGATTAATTGGTAAGTTCATGAAAAGGGGTTACCAAAGTGTGACATGAGGGTCAATTTTTCAAATCCAGAATAGATCAATTTTAATAAGCTTGTCAAGACACTGTGACTGAAGAGTCAAAAAGGAACCAGATTATGAGATAACTCCCTAGAAGGGATTTGAGAAAAATCATCTTCAGTGTTGCACATGCAACAGGGACACTAAATGCTACACATGCAGCAGTGGACACAACAGGTGTATAACTTAAAAAAAATGTTACTTTTCTTTTTACTTTATTTTACTAAGTATTTCAAGACACTATGACCCAAGAGAGAAAAATGGACTATGATGTGGGATAACTCTATATCAGACTTGAGAGAAAAGCACCTTCAGTGTTGCACATGCAGTGGGGACACCAAATGTTACACGTGCAATAGTGGACACAACAGGTGTTTAACTTAAAAAAAATATGACTTTTCTGTTTACTTTATTCTACTAAGCATTTCAAGACACTATGACCCAAGAGAGAAAAAGGGACTATGATGTGGGATAACTTCATATCAGACTTGAGAGAAAAGCACCTTCAGTGTTGTACGTGCAACAGGGACACCAAACATTGCACATGCAACAGTGGACACCACATAACTGTTTAAGTTAAAAAAAGCATTACTTGCACCCCCCTCTCTCACCAATGTCCTGCAGTACTTTTAAGACCCCATATCAAAAGAAAATCACCCACTCAAAAAAAGCTGAATGATTTTGTTGAAAAATTGGGAAAATGTAAAAAAATGCATTTTGCTTGGACACAACAGTTGCATGCACCACGCAAAACTTTGAATGAATCAGAAATTTTATATGCATTGCAAAACTACAGTGGAAATGTTTTCATTAACAAAAGACAACACCCAATGCAGTTTTCAACATACATTTACTGCAGTGCAACTAAAATAAAGTCTTCATAGAAGCAATGGAATGTACTGCAGTTTTGCATGTCACATTTTGCTAGGGAAAATCTGTGACATTTTGGAGCAGGACATGGAATAAAAATAAAATGGGAACACCTAGGTTTCTCAAACTATAAAATGTATCTGTACTTGTGGCTGCCTTTTTAATTTATTTTTCATGACTGCAGTGGCCATTGTTATTTTTTTAAATCAACATACAAAGTAATGGGCACATTGGTATCCCATTTCATTAACTTTTCAATTGCAAAAGAAAAGTTTAAAGGCAGTTAGTTCCATATTTTTCATTTTTTTGGCAGCAGAGGAGGGAGTTGATATTCTGGAGATCCTTGCATGCTATTGTTAATAAAAATAACTGGGACATAGTATAGGTCTTAAAAAACCATAGAAGGGGTTAACGTTGTTTACTTACTACTGTTTCTTGTAGTTATAGTCTATATTATCACTGTTATGTACCTAATGGATGATTATTGTGTAGTGGAAGTTCTGTTTTTTCTTCATTTTTCTAGATGTTATATCATATTGAGCAATGTGTTTGCTTCTGTGACATCTTGTTTTGAAAATAAATAAACTATGATTGCAAAAAAAAAATACCCCATACACTCTGACTCCACTTCTACAGGTTCCAAATGCCTTCCTTGATGCTCTTTGATGTAGGTTAAGCATATACCATCCCCACCCTTCCTGCTACCTACCTAACTGTGTCTTAAAGTCCTGATTACTCCCTTCCTTAACAAGATCGGTGCCAGTGCACATAATGTTTATAACAGACACTCTCTTTCTGAAACATTTGGGGGAGGGACATGACCCTGGCTGGTGCTGTTAGGCCACAATTAGTAGTAGTATTCCAGGCTAACTCAGAGTCCAGATATAACAGGCTGGCTATGATAACATGTGCTTAACCTCAGTGCATGAAGTCCTCAGTGACTGTTTGCTTGGCTCATGTATTTACTGGTGGTGGCATGCTGCCAGTGTTATTATTAGTGTTGTAAGAAGCCCTGAAAAGTACAATTCCCTTACTGTACATTAAGTCACAACAAACCTGTTTTACTAGAAATGTCTGGTGCTGTCTTTGGTTTCCCACAACACTACTTGCTACCGTCAGCACCTGCTGCACTCCCCAGTATGTGAGCAGCATGGTCACTCAGTGAAGATGCCAATGGAGAGCACAAGTTGCCATCAGCAGCTTGGATCCCCAAGACAGTCAGAATTATACTAGTACTATCTGCAGCCCATTAACCACAAGGCAAATCTGTACTCACCCCCATTCAAGATTAAGGATTGAGAGCCTGGGGGAATTATTAGGAGGAGAGCTCAGAAAACTGGATTATGGACTACCTGCTCAAAATTACCTCTGAACAGACTTATCTGTATTCATTACTCAATGATCCTGTCAAGAAGATGGGGCAAAGTGCTTTGGACAGAGCTCACAGTAGGAGTTTCAGCAACTCGGCATCCATAAGGAATATTAAACTCGAGCCTGAATATCTTTATAAATATAGGGGCTGTTCCATGGATTGATCACAAAAATAGAGATGTTATGAAATTAAATTTTGCCGGTGAATTTGTTGCAAAGTTGGTGATTTTGCCATGTGAAACATTTTGCAAAATTCCACCATTCTGAAAAATATTTTGTCGGGGGCAAAATTTCTCCCACCAAACATGAAATGTCCCCGCGAAATGCCCAATTTTGACAAATTTCACCTGAATTTTGCCGTTTTGTGGCAACAATTTTACATTCACAGGCACATTTAGCATTTTGCAGTAAAATTTCATTGTCTAGGCACAATTTTTCATTTTGTCAACAAATTTCATTTTACTCACAAAATATTTCAACAAAATGCTCAGATTTTGCAAAATATTTTGTGGAATGACATTTCTAATTTCTCACGTCTCTAAAAAAGCATTATATTCACTCTGGAATGCTGCCAACAGTCCTGTCTGGCAATGAGTGGTGAAGCCACGAGTGCCAGACTGCACTGATGGCATCATGAAAGAGCGAATAAAAAGCTTATTTGTGATTATAAAATGGGCAAAAAAAACGAAGCCACTGATTGGCTATTTCACCCTCCTAACGCCATCCTTAATCCCTGGTATTGTACCAACAGCACTACCCTTCATTCCCCAGCCCAACAACAGCACAGGATCAGTGAGCTGTGCCTGCAAAACAGAAACAAAAGCCTGGCACAGCTACATGGCCTCTATCCATCATGTGACCTAGCTCGGTCTGCCTACCTCTGCCTCTTTCACAACACAGCAAAACCTGTAATGATACAACAACAACAGCAAAACGTTTTTAAACTGTTTTCAACCATGGAAATTGTAGCCCGCCGGGCCACAAAACGGTTGCCGAGCTCATCACCACATCGCTGCGTCAGCACATGACGTGCTTTCAAACAAATGGCCAATATAAAACATCCATTTCCCACAAAAACACTCCATTTCATCTACAGGATACCACTATAATATAAAAAGTAACCTGCAGTTTGGTCCAGAAACAGGGCGCTATAGAAAACCTGACTCTAATTTGACGTTTGACAGCGTAAACCACTAGCAGCTGTTCACGAGGCTCCTGAGGACATGCTGCTCCCAGTCTCCTCGATCACTCCGTTGTACTGTGTGTCTCTCTATCTCCTTTAAAAAAAAACACAGAAAAGTAAAGAAAAGTACTCAGATTACTGCCACTGCCACAGTTCTTCTGACCCTCAATACGGGGTGGAGTCCAAATGTACAACCAAGAACCAGAAACACATGAGTCGGGCAGCTATCAGTGAAAGTACCAAGCTGACTGTTAAAAACAGTACTCTCATAGTTTAAACAGTAAAAAAAAGTCACAGGGATTTAAAGAGATCCAAACTAAGTAAGCACAGTAAGTGTCACTTAGCAATACAGTATGATGAGACTACAAAATTAAATCCTCTCTCTCAGTTACAAATACATTGTCAGGAGAAAAAACAAATAATTTGACCAATACCTTTTCTTTCTGTATCTGGACCAATGAGGACTATTTTTTACTGGTTCACTCTTAAACCTCACTATACATCTTTTTACTAATTTTATTTTTATTTTTTATAATGAACTAGTTGATCAGCCCATTTTATAAGCGCAATAACACACTCCGGTGTGTTTATGCCCTGATAAAACACGCATGATGGCATAAGGCACTCGGCAGCGCCTCGTGCAAGTACACCCTAAGTGCTCTTATCAGCAATCTTCCACACCTCATCATTATTGCTTATATACCATAGGATTTCCTATGTATACCATGGGCAGGTGGGTTATGTTGGTAATCTTTTGATTGCTCAGTACATCAAAAGGCAAGTTGTTAGTTTGGTCCCTCCACCCCCATGAGCATCGCAGGTGCTGAATGATCACCACAGTAACCAGCATTTGTGTGGGAACCTTATCCATACTGGTTGGCTGTGGAAGCAGTGTGCATTGTCCTGCCATAGCTAGGTTATGGCAGTGTGTATTTTATTGAAGGAAAGCAATTGTGAAAGGTCTATAGTGTAAATAATACCTGCAGTGAATGTGACATGTTATTTCCACCACAGCCTGATGGCAAGGCAAGATACCTCTTTTTATGTACCAGTGCTAGCCCTCACTCCCATGGTATACATGATACATGCAATGGCCTGACTCAGAATATGCAATTTATATTCATTTATACAGTGTTGGTGAGAGTCAAATGATAAATGATTTATCTACACCACTAAAGGATATCACTATGAAGACAGTATTAGGTTAACAATATTCACAGATTCTCTCTGGATTTGCTTTGAGAACTCATTGCTACAAATTGTTTAGTTTGATGGGAGTTTTTCCTCCATTTAGTCATTTAAATAGAGAATAATTCATAGGTGACTATTATGACATTTTTTACACACCCAAACTGTGTAATGTTCCAGAAACATTGAGAGTGCAAGGAAGTGCAAGATAATGCATATGGGGCACAAAAACCCTGGCACAATATATCAGTTGGGGGGTGAGGATATAGCATGCACCAAGCAGGAAATGGGTCTTGGGGTTGTCATCTCTGATGACCTCAAGGTAGGGAAACAGTGTGACAAGGCAGCAGGTAAAGCAAATAGAATGCTGGGATGCATAGGCAGGGGCATCACCAGCAGGAAAAGGGAGTCATAATTCCGCTATGCAAGAAACTAGTGAGGCCCCCACCTGGAGCACAGTGAATAGTTCGGAGACCTTACTTACATAAGGACACAGACAGGGTAGAGAAGGATCAGAGGAGGGCAACAAAGATGGTGCATGGATTGCATCACAAGTCCTATGAAGACAGGTTGAAGGAACTGAACATGTACTCCCTGGAGGAGAGGAGGAGAGAGGATATGATAGAGAGACATACAAGTATCTTACAGGAGGAACAGGGTGCAGAATACACTATTTTTAAGTGAAAAAGATGTTCCAGGACTAGAGGCATGGGATGAAGTTGGATGGAGGACAATTCAGAGGAAACATGAGGAAGAATTTCTTCACAGAATGGGTGGTGGACAATGGAACACCCTGCCAGAGGAAGTGGTGGGGGCTGAAACAATCACGGGATTTAAGAATGCATGGGATAGACATAAAGGAATTCTGGAGGTCAGGGGTAAGGGGCAACAGACTTCTAGGAAAACAAACTGAACTTACAAGCTCAAATGGGCAGACTGGGTGGGCCATAGGCCCTTTCCTGCTGACACTGTCTGTGTATCTATGTATCTATGTATGTAGTAAAGCTGAAGTGATTTATGTGGCCATTACACACCATAGGTGTGCAAAAAAAAAGTTATAAGCACACAGTTGTTTCTGCATTATTTTTTTTTATAATAACTGGTGGAGAGACATTAGCACTAATAAAAGACAACTGTGAAGATCCATATGAGTCAGGTTTCTCACTGTTGAACTGTAGAAAGGGACAGGGAAGCACAAGCACTCCAAATGCCATAATAAATGGATATGACATCATACCCTGTTCCTATGCCATTTGATCACACTGATAATCAGTGTAAGAAAAGGGGGTCACGAGCTATTAAAATGGAATTACTTTCCCTTTTTCCACCACATTCTGACCACAGAAATCCCTATCAGTTTGGCTGCTCTGTTTCAAATAATATTAGTCTCATCATTTCCATTCTTCTTAATGAGTTTAATTTACTAATTCTGTGTCTTTCTACAGGATACAAAGAAAACAATCTCTGGGAAACAACCCTTTTCATACGTTGGTCCCACACTGTCAAACAGCCTTGTTCTTTCTGATTTCTTGGCTGACAGTGCTGCAGTCTTAAACAAAAACTAAAGTTGCTCATGCTAAAAGATTGTATTTGTCAATTAAATTAAATTGTAGACTAATTTTTATCTGGCACATTTTCATGCAGTTATATGTTATAATTATGGTTATCATGTATGTTTTAATGCAGTGTAATCCTCCCCCTCATAGGGAGGGCTTATAATCTGATTACCCCGTGATTCAGGACCAGTGTCTTGGAGTACGTTCTGTATCCCTCTATAAAAAGCACTGGGCTTTGAGGAAAGGAAAGGAACAGCTGACAGGTTAGGTGAGGCAATTGTGGCGGGGCACAAACCTCCCAGTGCAGAAGGTGCCGGCCCTGGACAACAGCGGTGCGCCATGTGAGTCTCTGAGGCGTGGCAGGGAGTTGGCAACTGTTGGGGTCAGGGGAGCTTTCAGCACTTTAAGAGGTAAAAAAGAGGTGGACAATAGTAGCAGTAACAAAGGGGGCTGAGGCACTGGCACTCAAAACATCTGGTATGGCAGAGGGGCTGTCATGGTGGTGGCAGGACTGTAACAGGGCCCCTTGGAAATGGCAGCTCCAAGGAGGTCTTTTCTCAAGTGGCACTTTGCTGGAAGTAAGGATGGAGGGCCTGCACTCTGGAATTCACATTATCAGGCCTGCTGTGCCCCTGTCTGGTGCAGGACACCTATCAGACCCATTTAAGGAGTGCAGGGGAAACATTTGTAACAAAATGAGGGAGCCGTTCAGTGAACTTTGCATTTATCAGCCACATTTCGCACCCAAGTAAAGAGGATGGCACCAGGTGTTGGAACATCTGGGGAAGGGAAATGGAGCAGCCGTGGTTTTTCCTTTTTTATTTATTTAGAGTCTAGGATTACAAGTACCTTTGAACCAAGGCTCTTTTACAAAGGTTCCATGTCAATTGAGGTACAATACAAACATTTCATAGAGTTGAGTAACAATGCAGAAATGGTGTACAGACATTTTAGCAGCTGAAATACATCACATTTAGGAAAGTGGGTACCAAAGGGGGCAGGGCAGACAGAGGTAGCTGAGGCTTGGAATGGACACAAAAGGATGAGGGAGAGAGGGTAGGAGTAGAAGTGCTAGGGGAGATTAGATTATGAGGGACAGTTGCAGGAGCTAGAGGCAGCTAGGTGGAGATGAAGGTTAGCTGAATGGGCCTAGCTTTTCCAGAGAGGAGATGTCTTTGTTGAGTCCATTAATCCAGCTAGAACATTGTCACAAAGGATCTTTTGGCCCAGTGTGGTGGCACTGAGGAATATGCAGCATTTGATTTTCTGAAGCCCTGGTGAGGTGGGGGTTGTGTGCTGTATGGAGAAGAGTTTGGACTCCAGGAGGAGCAAGATGAAGTATAATTTTCGTAGCCATTAGCAGGGCCACTGGAAAATTGCAGAAAAGGTTACCCACAATTGCGGAGTGTTTTGCAAAAATTGCGGGAAATTGTTCTACTATGGACACTGAGTGCATCACAATAAATCTTTTAATGTTTTCGGCAGCATATATTAGTCAGTATAAATTGCTAAATAAATACACTGACACCTGAATATGTTTAAAATATTAAGAAAAGTTTATGTTCCTTAAGAGAATACTAAACTGATAAGCTATCATAAGCGTTGCCTATCTTCCAAAATTTAAAAGCATCTGCTTCATACAGTGCTAAATAGATTCTATAAAGTGAGCCACAGCAAATCAATATTAAATAAAGCCAGAAGAAATATTTTTTGTTTCTGGCTGTAGAATAATGAAGCCTAATCAACAGCTGTTTACAGTGCTCTGCCAGCTATTCACCTACTTTGGTACAAGAAAAAATAAGCAGATAGAGTGGTGAATAACTGAGTTTTAGTAAAATGTTGTTAAAGTGTTTAATGGTCAGAATTTGTACTGTAGGTACTGTACTACTATTTTGAAATCACACATTTAAACATTAAATCCTAGGGTTATTAGGGCTGGCAGTATAATCTAGAGGTTAGAGTAACAAACTGTGAATGAGCTGACAGCATCTGGCAGACCTGGGTTTGATTCCCACAACCTTCACTTGCATACCGTGTGATTCTGAGCAAGTCATTTAACCTCCTCAGGGCTCCTGGGTTGTACCTGAAAACAGGCACGTGTGCCTAGTGGGCTTTATGCAGTTACCAAAAAATGTAAAAAAAATACCAATATATTTTTACCGCATCATACAGTAGTCAGGGTACCCTGTAATTTACCTTTGTTTTACTCTGGCTGCAATGATTTTGTTTAGTTAAAGTCAAAGATAAATGTTCAGATACATTTTGTGTTTTATAAGCTTGTTTTTAGACTTTAGTCAGGTTTTTATTGTAGTCTTTGCATGTAAGCATCTAAGGGGTAGTTGCTAAGAGTAAGATCACCATTAGCATCTAGCTTATTCAAATTTAAAATCGGCAGGGTCATCCAAAAATCCTCAGCTGTTTGAATAAAAGCTAGTCTGAACGAAAGTATGCTCACAAGGAAAAACTTGCCCTGCCACTTACAAAAAAGCTTCATAGTTAGCACCCCATTTAAGTGCATGGGATAATTTGCACCTTTTCTCTCATCTTTTGTTTGTCTGTGTGGCAACAAAAAGTTCTCTGATAGACTGCTTCAACACAAAACAAATGCTAAGTGTTTAAGTGTACTTATGCTTGGCCAGTGGATTTTGAAACCAAACAAGACAATGATTAAAAAGAAATCAATGTCACATAAAACCCTACCTTGTACTGCATTCTTTTGGCCAAACCCATGTCTGCATGCAAAATCGTCAATATATTTGAGAGTATTTTATTAAAAATGTTAATACTTTTTACACAGTTCAATATAAAAACTCAAAAATTGCAAGAAATTGTGGAACATGTCAGTTTTTTATGGAGAATGATGAAAATTGTGGATTCCTCAAAAAAATTGTGGGTGCAAGTTTCCAGTAGCAATGGCCATAAGACAAGTTTGGTACTTGATACAGTTTGATAACTGGAGCCACCCTGTTTGGGCATAGAGGTCACACATATGGGTGAGATGGTGGGATCCTGTTCTGAGTCAGCGGGCTTTGTTTAGAGCCAAGGATAAGTGCCTGAGGGCTGTGTGAGCTGCAGAGTTGTAAATAATCAGACCATAGTCGATTAGCGAGAACACGAGCTCTGAACTGCTATCCTTAAGGCATCTGAGGTAAAAGCATTGCCTGTGCCTGTAGGAGACCAGTGTGTGTGTTTGCAGCTTTGGCTGACACTATCTATGTGGATGCCGTGGGATAGGTTGCTGTCTATAAATACAGATATTTAAAGGGCGAACCTGTTGAGAACAGCACCAAGGCAGTTTGTAATATTAGGGTGAAGCCTATGTTTTGTAGAACCACAGAAAAGTTTTGGTTTAGGCTGCATCAGTAAGGTCTGAAGGTGGGAGAGAGTTAGGCATTCCCTCTGGGTAATGGCAGTTTAATGGAAAAATAAGTTGTCAGTTGTGAGTTTTGATTTCCAGCTTACAGTATGTGTGCGTAGAGCCTGTTCTGGTCTGTTTTTCCAGGCCTGTTTGTCGGTCTAGCTGTCTTGGCCTGCCTGTGCCTGGTTTTGCCCTGCTGTAAAATCCGTAATTTTCTCTCAGACCCATGAAGCTGCTTCATTTATTTATTTTTTACAAATCATTAGGATCTTAAATTAAACATTTCTATCCTTTCCTTACATGGCATGTGCTGGATCATTTAATGAACTAACCCAGTTATTCCCTTTAAGAAGATTTTGTGTCCATCTCCTTCCTTCAAGAACCCACCGGAGGTGAGCAGAGGTGTTGGAACAGAAACAGCCTAGTAAGAGAAGACCTTCTAGAATGTTCAGACCGCCATCTGCCAGGGAAGGCCTGAATTTTTTGCAGTTAAGAGCTGTGTGCTGCTGGCTGGAGGTACAGTACTCAGGTTTTGTGCCCCCCTTGCATTTTTACCATCAAGATCCCTAGACAAAGTCAGGGTAGGAGGGGGTTACAGACATGTGGGGCTTATCTAGGATTTTTTCTTCTTTGTTTTTATGCTTCCACCCCACATGCTAGCTGATCCCTCATTTTGGCCTCTCAGAACCGATTCTACTTGGCCTCCTGACCCCACCTACTCCACATCGTAGCCACCACAAGGTACCCTGATGTATCCCTTCATTCACAGGCAGGACCCTCGTACATAGGAGTAAGCCTATCCAGCCTTTCCAATGGTCCTGGTGCTGCTGAGGTGGCTGATCAAGGTTCAGGAGTGCCAGTGGCGAGGATCCAGGAGGTCATCATCTAATCGATCAGTGCACCATTTTCCGTTTTTTTCCACAGGAACGTGATGTGCAGGATGCAAGATAGACACCAGCATCTGCCACGCTCCTTAGATAGTAGAACCAGGTGCACTGCTGTCTTCCTGGCCTCCGACGGGGTTAGTAGGTACCAGTCCTCTAACCCACCCTCCCCCTGAGAGAAGGCAATCAGTCAGCGGATGCTCCAGCCTTCTCTCCCCCTTGCCTGGCTCTCCAATGCTCGAGTCTGTTCCCGAACCCTGGTCACAGGCATCGCAGTGGTAAATCCTTCTAATGTGCCAGCAGGCAGGGGTTTTGTTACTAAAATAACAGTAAGCCTGATGCCTCTTTGTGGGTTGCAAGAACTGAAGGTTCGTCTGCTGCAGGGGCCTGGCTGTGTATCAGTGCCAATTTTGTGGGCTGCCATTGGGAGTGATGACGTATTTTCTGTCTGGTGTGACAAGGAATGTGCCAGCCATCTGGAAGGGGGTGGTCAGGAGGGTGAGGCAGTGCTGGGATTGGCTCACTAAGTAGTCGTGCTGCCAGAGTATGAGTAGGAGGAGACCATTTCTCTGAAGCTTGTGTTGGAGGTAGAGCAGCAGCTAAGTAAATGTTTATCCAAAGGATGAGCTAAAGGAATTCCTATTCAGCAGCATCATACCACCATCCCACTTCATTGTTAACATGGCTGTGGAGATCAGCAGGGAGAAGTGTGGCAGAAGAGAGATTCATCCGATGTTGCTATCAAGGTGAGGGAGTGGTGCAGCGGCTGCTGTGTTTGATCTGTTACAGTGGGTCCTCTTTGGTAATCTGGGAAGGCACCCCCACTGGTTACATTTGACCCTACCCAGTCTGCATATCCATGGGCACTGCTTTGCCTCTCACAAGGAAGACTAGATGTAGGCGTGAGACCAAAGCATCAGTCCTGACCACAGAGCTAAGCTGGGCCTAATTTGCCATTATGGAGACTGTGGAGGGACCTGGTGAGGTGCTGTGGGGCTGAAGTCTTCCCAGCCTGACAGCATCTGCTGCATGGCCATCCCAGTGGCAGAGGGAGAGGTAGAGAGCAAGGAGTTCATTATCTGGTGATCCCCAGGGCCCTAGGGTCAGTTGCAAGAGTTCTTTCTTGGAGACGGTAGCTTTTCTGTGGTGCTTCAAAGAGGAACCACCTAACTGAGCACCCTTGATATGCCCAGAGGGAAAAGCTAAGAATGAGGTTGTGTGGGTGGTGCGGTCCCTTGCCCCCAGGAAATGAATTAAAGTAGTATCAGTTTGCAGACCAGAGGAGATGTACAGAGACTATTCTTCAGCCATACGCTACACTTACACTGCTGGACAACATCCTATACTCCCAGTGCTGTGCAAGGATCTGCATGTAAGAGTGGGGCTAGGATAGCTTGCTGAGCAGTGATCCTTTAAATGTTCCTTACCACACCCAGGTATGGCTGGGTCTGGAAGAGCCCTAGTACCAGTGTATGGAATTTTCCCGTGGTTTGCAGGTGGAGGTGAGTATGACAGAGTTCATCTACGTACAGTTGCAGATTCCCCTATGTTTCCTGAGAAAGACAGTGGGACATAACTGAGGAAAAACAGGGTGGATTCAGTTTTATGGGATATGGTGCAAAAGCTTCAGCATAGAAGAGGCATCTGGCCAGCCCACCAGGTACTCATTTAAATCCAGAACCCTGTGCTTTTCCATGCCCAGCAAGCTAGATATTTTATTCAAACATTTTGCCATTATTTCCAATGACTGGCTGTTAGAATTAAATATTAAGACAAAGCAAGTTTTATTTCTATAGCACCCATTCCCAGAGGCTCTGGGCATCTACAATTAAAACAATAAGAAAAATACGAAATAGAATTCCAAACTAACATATCAACAAATAAAACAATTAAAATAAATATATGGAATATATTAGCAGCTCAATGAAATAAATAATCAAAGCCCAATAAATACAAGCATTTGTCAATGCCAAATGTTGATTCGTTGTCTGCAGGAGCCCTCTGTCACTGGCTCAGTCTGTTTGTCCAGTGCTGCAGGCTGCTCCTATTGTGAGGGCTGCTGCCTGCATTGGCTGTGTTCTGCCGAAAGGAATCCACAGCTGTCCCGACAGAGCTCCACTGGGGTAGCCCTCCCCTCTCTCACTCGCTCATTCTGTTTCTCCTGGTGCAGGCTGCCCTTTGCTACTAGGCTCCTGCCTATATTGATGGCTTTTTCTGCCCACACAAGAAATCCACAGCTGTCCCGACAGAGCTCCATTGAGGTCGCTCTCCCCCTTCTCTCCTCCCACTCCATTCCATTTCTGCTGGGCCAGGTTTGCCCTTGTCTACTGGGCTCCTGCCACCATTGCTGCCTTCTTATACCCACAAAGAAACTTGCAGCAGTTACAATACAGGTCCTTCATACTCGCTCACTCACTCATTCTGGTTTTCCTGCCAGTGCAGGTGCCCTTTGTACTGGACCTATTGCATTGCTGCCTTTCTGCCCACAAACAAATCTGCAGCAGTCCAACAGAGCTCCGTTGAGCTCATGCCCCCTTCACTGGATTCTGTGTCTCCTGGTGCTGCAGGCAGCCATTTTGTACTGGGCTCTCTGCATTAGTGGCTTTTCTGGCCAGAAGAAATCTGAAGGAGTCCACACAGCCCACAGGCTCAGCTCCTCCCCCTCTGTCCTCCAGCATTCCATTTCTGCTGGCGCTACAAGCTGGCCCTTTTGTACTAGGCTCTTGCCTGCATTGCCATTTTCTGCCCACAAAGAAATCCACAGCAGTCACAATAGAGCTCCACTAGGCCACTCACTGCCGCTCTCTATTATCGCTTCGTTCCGTTTCTCTTGGCGCATGAACTGCGCTTTTGTATGGGGCTCCTGGCTGCGTGGCACCTCTGTCCACAAGAAATCCATGGCTGTCCCAACAGAGCTCAGTTGAGGGTCGCTCAGTCTCCTCTCTCATGTGCTCATTCTGTTTGTCCTGCATGCAATCCTGATGGAAGCTCCTTAAGGCTCCCCAAGTCCCCCTGTCTCACTCGCTAATACTGCTTTCTCCCACAGCTGCAGGCTGGCCCTGTTATACTAGGCCCCTGCCTGCTGATGCCTTTCTGCCCACAAAGAAATCCGCAGCAGTCATGATGGCCTTGGGTGAGTTCGCCCTCCCCATCCTCAGTCACTCTCTCGTTGTAGTTTCTCCAGTGCTGAAGCTGCCCTGTGTGTCTGAGCTCTTTGGGGCCTTTGTCTCTCACAAACAAATCCAAGCAGTCCGACAGAGCTCAGTTGAGCTCAGTCCTCCCCCTCTCACTCAGTCTATCTTAATCTAGCTCCCAAACACTGATTTCCCAGAGTGACCGTGCTATTCTCCGGCAGGAGTGCAAAAACATATTTTAGCCAGGATGTGAAAAATGACAGCTGTAGTTTTCATAAGGAGGTGTGAAAAAATGCCACTGTTGAAAATGTGGCATGACAATATTACAAATTTGAGAAGTTACCGGGGTGCGTGGAAACAGTTCAACGCATGCTTGTAACACAGTCATGTTATGGAGTTTCGTCCCCAGATTTTCAGCAGAGGGATTTTAAGACCTCTGCTCATGAACATGTCACTGTCATTTCTTAATCTGTCCAGACACTGATTTCCCACAGTGATCACGTTATTCTGTGCTGGAACTGTGAAACACATCTAGTCAGGATGTGAAGAAAATGACAGCTATTAACTTATAAGAAAGTGTGAAAAAATGCCACTGTTGAAAATCTGGTGTGACAATATTACAAATCTGGAAGTTACAAGGGGTGCATGGAAAGTGCGCAATGCACACTTGTAACACTGTCAATTAAGGGCTATCATCACCAAATTCCAACATAGGCATTTTAGGACCTCTGCTCACGAACAGTATCATTGTCATTTTCTTAATCTGTCCCGAACAGTGATTTCCCACAGCAACGCTGTATTCTCAGGCAGTCGAAAACACATTTCAGATAGGATGGGAAAAATGACAGCACACTGTTCATAAGTAGGTCTAGGAAGATGACAATGTTGAAAATCTGATGAAATATAATATTCGCGAGATTCTGGCGTACATGTAACTGCTGCATGCTGCATTAACGTAACACAGTCATTATAGGAGTATCATACCAAAATTTTCAAAATAGGCATTTTAGGACCTCTACTCATGAACAGTGTCACTGTCATTTTCTTAATCTGTCCTGAACACTGATTTCCCAGCGACCGTGCTATTCTAGCCAGAAGTGCAGCATTTTGGCCAGGATGTGAACAATGACAACTATACTGCTCTACGGAGGTCTGACAAAATGCCAATGTTGAAAATCTGGCATGAAAATTGCAAATTCCACAAAATTACAGGCGTGCATAGCAACTTCGCAACACACGCTCAATAAAACAATTATTTTTTATTTTTCCCATCAAATTTGCAACATAAAGCTTTTTGAGCCCACCTCCATGAACACTGGCACTGTTGTTTCATTAATCGGCCCTGGAAGTGTTTCCGCGCAGTGACCGTGAAACCACCTTTAGGGGCTGATTAATGCCATGACAGTTCAAAAATTCATGAGGAGGGGTCCCAAAAACCCATGTTGAAAATTTGGTGAAAAAATTCCCAAAATGCCGAGACATGCACTAAAGTTGAAAAACCCTATTCATTACATTATACAGCTTACCAGCATTTCCTCAGTTAGTGGTCAGCTTTGAAGAATGTAAGCGTGTTCCAGTCCACCAAAGATCGTGCTACAGACTCCGAAGGTAGTATGGGGTGAGAGAGGTAGTAATGGGGAGGCAGGAGTGCACAGTGGGTGGAGTGCGGGTTGTGGAGAAGGGGCCTGGGAGGCTCGAGGACCGTTTTTCTTCACAGGGTGAAAAAGGTTGAGACATCGGAGACCGTTTTCCTCTTTAACAGGTGCTTTGGCACACTGAGCTGGACTACAGCATGCACCACCAGCATGTGGGTGGGTGGGTGCGATTAGCCGGCAGGGATTGGGCACCTCCAGCGCAGAAACAGAAGAGGGGAGGGAGCTGCAGGAGCCGGGGGCTGGGCACCTCGGCTATAAAGCGGAAGGGTATCATTATGCTGATGGGGATTGGGCACCCGTCAGCAGAAACAAAATGAGAATTAGTTATCATTATGCCGAAATGAGGGGATTGGGCACCCTGTCGGCAGGAACAACACAGAGGTTACAGAATGCCGACGGGGAGTGGGCTCCCCGTTGACAAATAATATGGTGGGGGTTATATTGTTTGTGAACACGGCGGCAACGCTGCCATGTTCACAAACAATATCAGGGTTCTACATCCCGCCCTGCAATGGCCGCCGGCTCCCTCATTGCAGTGGATGGCTGGCTGCAATGACTTAAAGGTGGCCCCTGATTGCAGCAGCTGATTTTTAGAAAGGTGTAGCACGCTGGCTGAACTAGCGTCAGCAGCAGCATGCCATGGCATTGGGGGAAGCGGGACAAGCCTTTGCAGGCTGTGGGGGCATTGGGCACAACGGTGCCACATCTCCACAACTGCTTGTGGAAAAACTGGCCCCAACATGTTTCTTGCATTATCGCGCCAAATCACATAATAAACTAAAATGAACTAGCAGATTTAAATAACAAATGTCTGGGAAGGTCATTGAAAGAAATGGACTGTAAGATGGCTCTTAAAACCTCAATCAATAGGGCCTCTCAGATGACAGATGAAAAATAATTCCAAAGGATGGGAGCAGCGACACTAAATGCCCTGTCGCCAGCTGTTTTAAGTCTCATCTAAGGAATCGCCAGAAGGCCCCTAGAAGAGGAACGGAGGGGAGCTGACTGGGGCGGCCGGTGTAAGGAGATCAAACAGACAGTGGGGGCCTAATCCATGTATGGTCTTCAAATATTGATATCAAGTAATCAAATACTACTTGATATCAATGGATTCATTTGTAATGGTGACCACCAAGCTGGATCCAGATTATTATTACCGCCGCAGCAGAGGGCCCACCATCTGAAGAAGGAATGCCTAGCACATTCATGATTTTCCAGGACTGTCCTGTTTTACTGCCACTAATGTTTTTCTATGGAAAATATAAAGTTCAAGAATATGGTGTCCAATAAAAGATGCCCAAGGACTGTCCACGTGTTGAATGGGGTTAGGACTATGAACTTACTTGCTGTTAATAGTTTTAAGGAAAAAAAAGGAAAAAGTGCTTTTGATTTCACACATTTTAACTGCACTATCTCTACCTCATCACCTAAATGTTGAGAGTGTGAATGTGCTGTGTGCATGGGTGAGAGTGCGTGTGTGAACATCCCTTCTCCCTATTTTGTTCTATGTTGCCCCTCTACTACTCTCCGTCCAATCCTCTTCCCTTGCACAGGTATGTCAACTCTATCATAGGATTGGACATTTTGCCATTGGAGCGGACTCCAGAAAACACCACTGTGAGGCCCTGTATTCTCTTCAATGGCCTACCTATGACTCAAGGTTACAGTTTCACACCTTATGCCTTATATTCAAACTTACCAGTCTTTAATTCCCTTGCCTAAGAATCATTTACAAAAAGCACCCACGCATGTAGATCTACTTCCTTACCCTTATTAGCAATCCAGAAGGCATAGCGCCTATCGGGTAAGTGCTCATTCTCCTTCTCAGCTCCCTCTGCTTGGAATTCCTTCCCCCACCTTATCCTCCTTCAGAAAAACGCTTACCTCTTTCCTACTAACCTCCCTCCTCTGCAATTGCTTTAAATAACCCTTATGGCGTTGTTAATGCCTAGTCTATGTTACTCTGACAGCTATATCTTGTAATCCACCTGCTCTCATGTTCCTGCTATGTATATATTGTATAATATTAGTTATCCTGTTTATTTATATATGCTTAATGCCTGAACTGTTTAAGTTACTTACCTGGCTTTCCACTGTAATAATTTTTGCAACATTGTTAAATCTCTTTGTATCCTGTATATTATTATTGTATGAAACAGGGACTGCATGGTCTCAGTGGACTTACCAGGTTACCAAAATTCTAATAAAATAAATAAATAAATAAATTACTAAGATAGTAGCAGATGGCATGTTTTCAACATTTTTTTCTGATGTTTAAGTGTTTGAATTTTTGTGACAGCCTGGCCTTACAATTGTATTAAGTTATATGTGTAATCTAATTCTGATTAGCATTTAAATGCCAAACTCACTCCATGGGGCAGTATAGATGGTTGGCCCTGAAGGGTTGAGTTCTCGGAGAGTACTTGGGGGGGGATCCTTGGCTGGGTGGGGAGTGCTCAAACTCATCCTGTGTTTGAGATTCTCTCAAAGTGGCCCATGTGCCTCATTTCCAAGGAGGAAATGGTTTTAAGGGAGGGGAGAATGTAAGCTCCCCCCATCTTGGGGTTCAGGACAAGCATCTTGGGCATATTCTGTGCTCTGTCCCTAAGGACGTTGTCCGGCCCTCTATATAAGGACTGGGTTTTGGGGAAAGAGGAGAGAGGAGAGAGGAAAGGCAAGCCAATGGGTTGGTACGGCAAGTGTGGCTGAGGTCTAAACCCTTCCCCTGGCCTGGAAGGTGCAAGCTTGGGCAGCAGCAGTGCTTTGCATGGGTCTCTGAGGGAAGGGTGGCAGGAGTTGGCAACTGTTGGGTTCAGGGAAACTTTCGGCACTTTACGTAGTAAAAAAAAGTTCCATCCGTCCAGGAGGCACTGGACGCCATGCCGGCGACCTGGGTTTGGGAACAAGCCCAGGCCATCAGGGGTTGGCAGGGAGAGAGAAGATCAAGCATCTGGAGGATGGCTCTCCTCTCTCTAGGGAGGGATCCAGGGTCTTCCCGGCATAGCAGCGGCCCCCGGTGGAACCCGGAGGTACTGCGTTGCTTAGAGCTGGAGTAGAGGGAACAGAGCAGAGATGGAGCTGCGGTGGACATTGGGGATGTCACTGCATGTCTGATCTTCAGGGAGGGGTGGGGAGAAAAAAGCCAAGGAAAAATCCTATTGGCTGGGTGAAGCGACGGCAACCTCCGGGAGCCAAGGCCCACATGCCCAATGCCAGCCATAATCCCTAACTCTCTCCCTGGGAACCCTCAGCCTTTCTAATGGGGTCAGAGAGATGGGGTCTTGATACCGATGCAGTCATTAGGGAGAATGGTTCAGGCGGGTGGTCAGGAGCTGCAGGCTGTGCGAGGGATGCCTGAGAGATGCCCCAGACTGGTAGGTGATAAACAGAGTTGAAAAAAATAAAAGTGGTAAAAAAAGAGGTGGACAATAGTAGTGGTAAAATTAGTGGGCAGAGACAGTGGCACACAAGTAGTCTGGTACAGCAGAGGGGCTGTCGCAGTGGTGGCAGGGACGCGACAGGGCCCCTTGGAGGTGGCAGCTCCAAGGAGATCTTTTCCTGGCTGGCACTCTGCTGGAGGTAAGGATAGAGGGCCTGCACTCTGGGATTTGCTTTATTGGGCCTGCCATGCCCATGTCTGGGGCAGGACTTGTGTCTGACCTATTTAAGTAGTGCAGGAAGAAAGTTTGTAATTGGGGGGGAGCCGTTCATCAAACTTCACATTCATCAGCCACATTTTGCAAACCAGTATGGTGGAGGGAGATGGCACTGGGTTTTTGGGCATCTGGAGGAAGGGAAATGGAACATCCATGGTTTGGTTTTAGGCTGCATCAGGACCCAGTCCCTGTAAGGTCTAGAGGTAGGAGAGAGTTAGGCACTCCCTCCAGGTAATGGCAGTTTAATGGAAAAAATAAGTTGGCAGGTGCGAGTTTTGATTTTCAGTTTGCAGTACCTGTGTGTGGAGCCAGTTCTGGTCTGTTTTTCCAGGCCTGTTTGTTGATCTAGCTGTCTTGGCCTGCCTGTGCCTGGTTTTGCCCTGCTGTAAAACCCATAATTTTCTCTCAGCCCCATGGAGCTGCTCCATTTATTTATTTTTATAAATCATTAGCTTCTTAAATTAAACGTTCCTATACTTTCCTTACATGGCACGTGTGTTGGGTCATTTAATGAACTAACCCAGTTATTCCCTCTAAGAAGACTTTGTGTCCAACTCCTTCAAGAACCCACCAGATGTGAGCAGCGGTGTTGGAACAGAAACAGCCTAGTAAGAGAAGACCTTCTAAATGTTTGGACCGCCATCTGCCAGGGAAGGCCTGTATTTTGTGATTAAGGACTGTGTGCTGCTGGCTGGAGGTACTCAGGTTATGTGCCCCTCTTGCATTTTTACCACTGGGACCCCTAGACAAAGTCAGGGGAGGAAGGGGTTACACCGTCATATTGTATAATCATGGATATCTTATACTGTATGTTTCTTTTGTTACTGTATTATATAATTTGTTAATCTTGGGATTTGTTTTGAATGTTTTCTTTAATTGTAACCAGGTCTGGCTAAAAAAGTGGGCATATGACCCAGTGTCATGGTTTATCAAATATATTAAACAATGTGCAGAGTCATTATTTACAGTGCTATTATTATTTAAAGTGTAAAGGAGAATGAAAAGCAGTACCCCATCAGTGAATGGAACTATTTCTCCAGGTGCAATGAAATAATATATCCCAATATTCTAAAACATATTGTATATTATGTCACAGTATTTCGCATGCTGAGACAGAGGCCTACAATGAGATTATTATTCGGGAATAAAATCAGTTTGATATTGGAATTGGTGTTGCTCTGTCATGCTGAATAAGGAAAGCTGGGGATATGTGGATATGTGACTTATGTTGATTTACCATGTCATCCTGAATAGGGAGCAGTTGGAGGCACATAAGAGTATTTTGCAAAATACGTGACTTGTTTTTGACAAAATATTTGACACCATTTTTTTTTTGTTAAGCATTTTATCCTCCCAGCATGGCACAGCCTATACTCCACTGACCTCCCCAGCCTGGTCACCAGGCACTTCAGGGACTTACCTCACCCAAATGAATAGGAAAGGCAAGCGTGTTCCTGGACTTGTGCCATCAGTGCACCATCTGGCAGCTAGCCAAACTCAAAAAGAAAAAAATAACAAACAATGGTGCACTCCAGTAAATGAACAGGAACCCAAAATGCAGTCCAAATTCCATTTTGAGGGGGTGACAGGTTTAACCTGCTCCTCAAAAACAAGAATCGGTGGATTATGACCCTTGGAGCCCTAAGCTCCAACGGGTTAAATGATGAATGTGATATGAAGTCTTTCCGGAAGTATAACGATTTAACTTAACAAAGTGCTTTGTACTATGGAATTGCAATGATTGACTTTTATTATGGATTTGCTACAGAAAAAATACCGTATTTATTCGCATGTATATATACAGTCCATCTTCACTGTGTCTCTCTCATGTCTTCTCATCATTTTTATGTTTGCTTGCACATGTAGCACACAAGAAACATATTGGGATAGTACCATTTCAGAGGTGTATCAGTGTTGTGGCCAATGCAGCGGACACTTTATTGGGTACGTCCTTTAGCCACCAATCAATGGGGAAGCTGCCGATGACAGCAGTTTCAGAGGGAGGGCTGCACTTGAAAGAAATCTGCCACTGTAATGAGGGACAGTTTCGTCATTGCAGCGGGATCCCCCACCCCTCGCAACCAGGCACACAGACATACCTTATCTCTGTTGCCAGTAGCTATAGACTCTGACCATGCGCATTACAGTGCACAGTAATGTGCATGGCCAGAGTTATGGTTCTTGTTGGCTCCTGCCGCTGAGCACTCTGTCCCCCTTACTCCATGAGCAACCTGACTGTTCGGTGTGCCTTTCCTGGTGAATCATTTCAATAAATCAATAAATGAGCCATGGCGTGACTTTCCACATTGGGACTCCTGCTGCCCACCACACACTCCCTGGAAAGCCAACATTGGGGTGTCCAATCCTTATGTCAGCATATATCCCCCTCCCCCATTAATGTGGCACACTGACAGCCCACCCCATTGTCCCAAAATAATGTTTTATGTTTCTGACACCGGGATGCCCACTCCCAGTGTCAGATGTGCCTCTCCCCAAACCCGTCTATATTTTTGCTAACATCGGGGTGCCCAGTCCCAGTGTTAGCATCTACCCCTCCATAACTTGGTGACGGGAGCTCCAAATCCCAGTGTGCTAATATAATTTTTGTTAATTCTATTTTTCTGACACCAGGATGACCACTCCCGGTGTCAGATGACCCCCCACCACCTGCCCAAATATTTCAAGTACCGACATCAGGGTGCCCAATCCCTGTATCAGCATGCCCTCCCCATACACACACACTATTGTGGCACACTGGGAGACCACCTCAGTGTACCTTAAATGTATTTAATTGTTGGTAATCTGTAAAATAAAGAAAACCGTCCCACAAAGCCTTTTCCCCCTGTAAAAAGAAAATGGTCTCTCGTCATCTCCCCATTCCCTTCCCCAACCCCACCCTCCCTCTGCAGACCACCTCCCAACCCCTTACCCAATATTTACCTCTGGAGGTTGGGAGCAGCAATCTTCTACAGACCGGACACGTCTGCACTCTTCAAAGCTGACCGGCAAACTGAAGAAATGATGGTAAGCTGTATAATGGGAGTCAGTGGGGGGTTTCAACATAGGATGACATTTCAGCCATTTTTAGGCATTTTGGCCCCTAATTTTCAACATGAGGTTCTTGGGACCCCACCTTGTGAACACTGTCACTGTCATTTGGTTACTCAGTCCTGAAAGGTGATTTTACGGTTGCTGTGCAGAATCACTTTTCAGGACCAATTCATGAAATGACACTGCAACTGTTCATGAAGTGGGGTCCCAAAAAAAACCTATGTTGCAAATTTGGTGAAACAATTCCAAAAAACTACTGTGTTATAAGCGTGTGTTGCTCAGTTTCTACACACACTCGTAATGTCACCAATTTTTAATATTTTCACTCCAGATTTTCAACATTGCTATTTTTTCATAACTCCTTATGAACCATACAGCTGCCATTTTTTACATCCTGCCCAAAAAGTGTTTTCGCACCTGTGACACAGAATGATGTGGTCGCTGTGGGAAATCAACTTTTGGGACAGATTAACAAAATCACAGTGGCACTGTTCATGAGAGAATGTGCCAAAATGCCCATGTTGAAAATTTGGTGAAAAAATTCATAAAATGATTGCATTAATGGAGTGTGTTGCGCAGTTTCTACAGACGTTCATAACAACCAATTTTTCAAATTTTCACTCCAGATTCTCAACACTGCCATTTTTCCACACCTCCTCATGAACAGTACAGTTGTCATTTTCTACACTCTGCCCAAAATGTGTTTTCACAACTGTGGCACCGTATGGTGCAGTCACTGTGCGAAATCACCTTTCAGGATTAAGAAACAAAACGATAGTGCCACTTTTCATGATGTGGGGTCTTAAAAGCCCATGTTGAAAATTTGGAATGAAATACAACTAACGCCGAGGCCGTTAGGGTTTCCATCATAACGCCCACCCTGTAAGACTGACAGGCATCAGGGGTGTGACATTGGGGTCGTTGCCGTAATGTCATCCATTCCACCCCACCTCCACCTGCAGCCAGTGAGAGGCATTGAGGTCTGCCTTGGGGTCTTCGGCCCTAACGTTCACCCCATTCTCCTCTACTGCACCCATCTCAGCTAATTTCCTTATGGAATGGGGTGAAGTAAGGGCAAAGACCCCAAGGCACACTGCAACACCTGTCGGTGTCTGCAAGGTGGAGTGAGGTGGAATGGTGTTGGGTGCTATGGTAGATGACCCAAAGGCACACCCCAATGCCTGTCAGTCTCTGCAGGGTGGGGTTGGGGGTTGGCATTAGTTTAGTACTTCACTGCCATTCCTATTATGCATTTCTCTTAACTCTTGCACTACCAATGCCAATATCAGCAAGCAAACATTTGGCATTGCTTGTTTATGCTTTCTTTTATAGCCTCAATGAACTCGTTTGCCCCCCCTTTTCAATCTGCATGTATGTCTTTTCCCATGAACTTAATTTGGAAAATGGAATGCTGAAATCCAGCATCGTGACTTGTACACAAATTTATTCATCCTTACTGGCACTGGATGGAGTCTTTAACTGATGTGCTGCATTTTACAGCCCTGGGACAATTATTCATTCTTTGTTTTGGATCCTAAATTGCTTCAAATTGGGAAACATATAGTGTTTTCATTTAATGTTTAATATTACGGGTTTGGAATGTTTTGATGTTCTGGTGGTATTGATTTATTTCATTCCTTTGTACCAGTTTCATTTTGATTTTATTTGTATGTTTTATAAAAAAATAATTTATCAACGTTATGGGCACTGCTGTCTTTCAGCCCATTTAGTTCATGTGTCCTTCTTCACCTCCCTTTGCCCATTTCTCATTCCCAGTCACTTGCTTTTTTCTCTCCAATCCCCCCCCCAACCATTTCCTTTTCCTCAGACACTTTTGAATGGCATTTTCCTCAATCATTTAAATTTATGATTTAGCGTTCTTGGGCTCATTGGTCTTATCTGACAGTGCCTGTCTCATTTACCTATTTGTTCTCTTCCTTTTTTCTATTATTTGCCAATTAATGTATAAAATAAAATAAATGAAAACTGAGGGGGTTAAATATACCCAAGTAGGCAATATTGTATTAGGAGGACTTACATTGTTTTCTCTCTCACAAACCTTACTTTCACCAAAGTTACTTTTATTATTTCATGCATTACAGTGTTTGTGAACTCTTTAGTTGAATCAGTATTTTGTACTTAAAATCATGGATTTAAATTGCAGGTCTGTAGCACCATTAAGGCACGCGCCCTGACAAAAACCTAATGGTCAAAGTGCAGGGATTGCGCTGTCTGTGTTTTCCATGTGGACTCTGCAATACATTTGATTTTCACAGGATTTGGGGCTCTTGTTCATTCAGTGGCGTGAACCATTGTTTGGATTTTTCTACTTACCTCACCCAGCTTCCTCCATGGCCTACCCCCAATGGCAGGGCTTACTGGGGGTACCATGCTGTTGACAACACCGATCTGGTGAGGTCCCTGCTTCTTCATGGCTTAGACCCCCTCCCCCATGGCAGGGGTCCAACGGTGGTCACTGACCACTGACACTGATGGATCCAGTGTGGGAGAGGGGTCATGTAGTCCAGTGCAGAGCTCAGGAGAGGTTGTCATCCTCGCTGTGCCCAGCAATATTCCATTTTTCTGAAAGGGAGTGATGGACATGAAATGCCACTGGAGATGCACCACGCACACTACTGTGCATGAGGCATCACCAGGCACTGTCCCTCTGACCCCCGAAGTTGCACTGATTTGCCCCAATCCTCTGCCAGGGATCAGACCAGTGCCAAAAACCCAACGACCTCCATCACAGAGGAAAGATGTCCTGTGGATGCTCAATCCTCCTCTCCCCAGTCACCCCCAGTGAACCACGTCCTACGTCGAATTGGGGCACCAGTGTGGTGGCAGGCTAGGCTTGGATGCCTCAGCCCTGCATGCCACTGGGCATCATATTTCCCCCATTAGAAAAAAAATTAAAGGAGAAGTGAAGAATGGTGCCTTGTGCTTTTATTGGCTGGAAACAAATCCCACTGACTCTCAAGGACTAAAACACTTGACCTTTACTGTGAGATTTGGTCCAGGGAATCCAATTCATCAGTTTGCCATTAGTTGTACAGTACTTAGGCCTCATTAAAGTTTTTATTGGGTTAATGGGGTGTATTTAAAGGAGGAAAAGAGTGACAAGTGGGGTTCCACAGGTGTCTGTGTTGGGACCCATACTCTTCAACATATACATAGGGCACATCACAGAGGGTCTGCGCGGGAAGGCGTGTTTGTTTGTGGACGACATCAAAATCTGTAGTAGCAGGGTGGATATGAAGAAAGGGGGGTGGAGGATATGAGGGAGGACTTGGCCAGGTTGGAGAAGTGGTCAGAAACTTAGCAATTATGGTTCAACACAAAAAAGTGCAGGATTATGCACATAGGGCGTAACAACCCGAAGGCAAAATACCAACTGGAGGGGGAGGAGATGGAGGAGACAGAGCAGGAAAGAGGCCTGGGGATTACCATCTCAGATAACCTGAAAGTCTGGGGTCAGTGTGACAGGAGAGCAGGAAAGGCACTGAGTATGTTGGCATGCATAGGGAGGTGTTTCACAAGCACGAGAAGGGAGGTGATCCTGCCACTGTACAAAACCGAGGTCTGGCCACACATGGAATATGGGGTCCAGTTCTGGAGCCCATTCAGGAAAGGGACATGGACCAGCTGGAAAGAGTCCAAAAAAGAGTGACCAAAATGGTGTGGGGGATGCAGGGGAGGCCATATGAGGAGAGGCTGAGGGAGCTGGGCATGTACACACTGGAGGAGACGAGGGAGAAGGAGGGATGTGGTGGAGACATTCAAATACTTGAAGGGCATAAACAGGGTGAGGGTCGACAGCTTACTCAAATCGAGTAAGAACAATTCCATGAGGGGACATACCCACAAATTGAAAGGGGGCAGGTTCAGGGGGGACATATGGGGCAGGTTCTTCACCGAGAGGGTGGTACAGCCATGGAATAGACTGCTGGAGTGGGTGGTGGAAGTGGATACAGTGGAGAACTTCAAAAGGGTCTGGGACATGCACATGGGACTGGCAGGCAGAGTGCAGGCCGCAAAGGGAAAAAGGAAATCTTCCTGGGGGGGAGAGGTTATGGGCAGACTAGATGGACCTAGAGGTCTTTATCTGCCGACAGCCATTTATGTTTTTACAATTAGGGTATGTCAGGCAGATACCAGCCTGCTTTGCACTAAACAGATGTTAACACGGTCTTGTTCCCAGCAGTTCATGTACATTTAAAGTGTGAATTTCTGTCCCTCTCCATCCCTTTTCTTTTCTTTTCTTACACAGTGGAATGCATAGGTTTTCACTGGTTTACCAGAGCATGTCAGTTAAGTACCAGCCTACTGTGTGTTACAATGGATGTTAACACTGTCTCATTCCCAGCAGTTTGTGTACATTTAAAATGCAAATTCCTGACCACCTCTGTCCCTTTTCTTTTCTTGCACACCAGGGTGCATATGGAAAACCTCTCCATACTTCCTGGGCATGGCTGTGCCTGGGAATTCCTTTTACGCCTCTGCACTGAATCCTGACTCTACCTAACTTTGGCTACTTTATTTTAAAGTAGGGAGCTGATTCACAGTGTCACTACATTCTGGTACTTTTTGTCATGTCTTCGACAGTGCCTCTTATACTTAATGGGAGCTCCTTAAGCAGAGAACAGCATTGGGGGTTGGCACTTCCTTGCCAGCTATATTACTGTCTTACAGCTTGATACTGGAGATTCAGCATCATCTACCCTACTCTGCTGCTTTTATTGGACCAGCTTTTACTTACTGCCTTTAATTGCTTGATGTCTTATCTGCCTGTCTGTCTGTCTGTCTATCTACCTATCTATTGCTTGGATTATATTACGTCTGAGCCAGAGACCCTTTTACAAAGGTTCCACATCAGCAGAAAGAACAGTGGACAACACACAGTGCAACAGTATACACAACATTCAGGCAATACTATACACTAATAATAACTATAATAAGTGTTACAATCTGATAAAGTGTCAATAACATACTGTAGGTTTGAGCAGTGCTGATTTCGACAGAGCTGGGCATTTAGAGTGAAAAAAACAAGGGCAGCCGAGTCAGATATTGCCGAATAGAATGAGGGTGGGGGTCTAGGGTAAGAAGGGTAGCTGGGGGTAGGAGTGGGTGAAGAATACAGGTTAAGAAACATACAGGGTAGATTAGATGGGGGGGAAGGTAAGGGAAAGAGTCTTAGCACTAGGGGTGTGTGAGTAACGAATATTAAATCTCGAATACCAAGAATAATGCACTATTCGGTAGTAGGCAGCCAAATACTAAATAGCACAGCTATTCAGTGATATTCAATATTCAGCATTCCGAGGGATTTTATGATCTTGCAGGATTTGCTGGCCATTTGCGGAACATTTGCCAAAGCCAGATCACTCGACACTTCGACATTGCTGCGTAGTGGAGAGAGTTCTGACTCAGGAGACATTAGGAGTTGCAAAAAACGAATATTTTCATCACAAAACCTTTGTTTGTTTGTTCTGGACTGTGTGTTTAAGTGCCTAGTACAAGCAGGAGCACTGGATGTTTTTTTTTTCTGTGGATAAATCATCTGATGTAGTGTTTTTCTTTTTAGCTAGGGGCTGCAGAGAAAAACTAGTATACTTTCACTTCAGGGGACTCTGTGCTGTGCTCTGGAAATGAAGGAGTAGTGTGTTTCTTTTCTTAGTGCCTGCCTGTCTGGTAGTAGTGTGAAGTTTTTTTTTTTAATTTAAAGTTTATTCACACAGTTTCCACCATAAAAGGCAGCATACAAAGAAGCTGACAGAGACACAATGATACATAGTAAAAAGATGCTGCCCCCACCTCCCCTTACTGCAGTAACCCATCGCAGCACCCGTAAATACCGAGCCTCTAATCAAAAGGCCTTATAAAAGCATTGAGCCTATTGTAAACTTAGTTTGGAACCAGAGAGATTAATGAGTGAAGGGGATCCTAGATTCTAGCATAAGTTGCCAGTCTGCTATGTAGGCTGGCTATTGCTTTTTCTGTGACGCAAGTTGGATAAAACTTCTCTTACCCATTCCTGGAAAGAAGGGGAGGACCTGCCCTTCCAATGATGGAGAATTATTTTCTTAGCTGACAAGGCGACCATGGATATGTGAAATTTATGCACCTTGACTCTAATGGAAGACAGGCTCCCCAACACACATACCTCAGGGATAAAGTATTCTTGGAGGCCCAACAAGGGGTCTAAGGAGGTTTGAATTGAGACCCGAAAGGTGGAAATACTTGGGCAAGACCAAAGCATGTGAAAAAGCGTGCCCTCATCTTGCAAACATTTGTTACATTTATTGGAGTCTAAGTAGCCCCACTTGTGGAGCTTAACCAGGGAATAGTATAGGTTGTGTAGTACATGATATTGCATGAGACGCAGTCTATCCTGAGAGATAAATTTGTGACATGACTTCCAGACAGAATGCCAATCTAACTGCAGATGGGGGAAAAAGTTACTCCAAAATCTTGATGGCCCAAAGGGGCCCCGAACTTTTTGTGAAACAAAACCTGATATAATTTAGAGATTATGCCAGAGGACCCAGAAAGCGGGGATATCTCAGGTATCAGAGAGGAGATGCTCTGAGAGGGAGGAGTACTCCCCAGGGAGATTACCAGTAAATATCTCAATTACAAGACTTTGAAGAAAGAAGAAATCGGGATGTGAAATTTTCTAACCATCTCCTCCACTGATAGCCGGTGCCCTTTATCGTCAGTAAAGGTCGAGAGCTTCCCCTCTTTGAGTCGAGGCAACCAAAGATGGAAGATTTGATTCTTGTTAATAGTAAATGACGGAGAGTTCCATATAGACTGGGCCAGGTCCAGATGGGGAGAATACTGCAAAAAGGAGCACATCTGTAGGTAGACCTTTAAAGAGGTCCTTATTATGGGACAATCTACAGCCGTACTTACTTGAGATAATTTAAGGAAAAATAACGCGAGAGGGTCCAGATTATTGGCCTTAATTGCGTCCAATTCTATTTTGAGCCAAATGGATTGCGCTTCCTCTGGGCCAAGAGATACCCACCGCGAGCATTTCGCAAGGTGACTAGCCCAATATATAGCCAGGTGGGGGATTCGCAACCCCCCTTCCAGTTTAGGAGCTGCCAGCTTATGGTAAGCCAGGCGGGGATACCTATCGGCCCAGATAAATTTAGTAAAAATACCGTGAACCTTTTGAACCAGACTAAAGGTACAAAAGCATTAAGAAGGGACAACGGTTAAAAAATCCTAGGAAATACATTCATTTTAATTATATTAATTCAGCCCCACAGAGATAGGGAGTTTGGACCACTCTCTAGATCATATGTAATTCCCTGCAGTAAAGAATCTAGGTTTTCCTTGAACCATACTAAGGGTTACGTGAAAGTTTAATACCCAGATACTTAAAAGACCTGGGAGTCCAGCATAGCTCCGGGGACTAATATCAGTTTTGAAGACTTTGTGATTTAAGGGGAAAAAACAGGGACTTACTGGGATTCAATTTGTAATTAGAAAAAGCACTGAACCTTGCCACTTCACTAAGTAAGGCCGGAACAGAGGATACCGGATGGGACAAATGTATTAACAGATCATCAGCATATGCGGTAAACTTCACTTCATGCCGCCCAATTCTAACTCCTTGTATGGAGTCATTATTGAGAATGTTTTGGATAAGAGGTTCCAGATATAAGTTAAATAATAAAGGAGAGAGGGGGCACCCCTGTCTAGTACCTGAATGAGGCAGAAAAGAGTGGGAGAAGGCCCCATTCGCAGAAATCCTTGCCGAGGGGCTTTTATAAAGGGCGGCAATCCAGGAGATAAATAGAGAAGGGATATGGAAAGCCTCCAAAGTGTGAAACAAGAAATTCAATTCACACAGTCGAGGCTCTCTCGGCATCGAGGAGACCAGGCCTGCTGGGAACCCGCATCCCTGGTAGCCGAGAAGACATGGCCAAAGTCGCGAATGATCAGAAGATAATCGCCTTTCATGAATCCAACCTGGTTTGTACCTATTAACCCAGGAAGAATCAATGCTAACCTGTTGACCAGTATTTTAGAGAGAATCTTAACATCTTGGTTTAGGAGAGAGAGATGGGTCTATAACTTTGAACTTTATCCAGGTCTTTATCAGGTTTGGGAAGCAGAACAATCAGGGTCTCGTGAGAGGTACGGATCTGTATCCTCCCCAGATAGGATTTGTTGAAATAAACGACCAAGTATTGGTACAAGAAGGTCTCGAAAGACCTTGTAGAATAAAGGAGAAAATCCATCTGGACCAGGGACCTTGTCAGCAGGCAGTTCGCTAATAACCTTAGCAATCTCCTCCTGAGAAATAGGGATGACCAGAGTTTCACTGCACCTGTCAGGGAGAAGGGGCAAGTGGGAACCTTTTAAATAACCTTGTAAATCTTCTGGGCAGGGAGGGTGCTCCATGTCGCTATACAGTTTAGAATAATAAGCAGCAAATTCCTGGGCTATTTCGTTAGGAGACACTTTGAGAGTTCCGTCTGCTGATGACCTGATAGGTGGTGTGAAGCTTTTTGTATTTTTCCCCAGAGAGATTATCTGATTTATTTTGCCAGGAGGAGCTGCAGAGAGATTTAAGTTGCAGTTTATCTCCTTAATTATAGTAGTTCTAACTTCTACCTTGACTGCTATACTTTACTGACTTTTTTAAAAAAAAGTTTCATTTGGTGGTGTAAATAAAAATAATAAGTATCTTTTTTGGAGGGGGGAGCTCAGATTTCACAAAACCCAGCAGTAGCCTAGCCAGAAATCTTGGAGGGCAGTAGACTGACTGCACTCCAACCCCCCGTGGTTTAGGACTAGGTAGTGATGCTTACAGTGTGCGCACTCTTGCCTGCCCTGTGTGCATGCTGAATGCAATAATTTTTCTGTGTAAAGATAAAGCAGTACTGCTGCTTGCAACCATTGTTTGTACTGTAATACAGTAGAACATGTGTGCATTTACAAATAAAAAAAATAATTGAATTGCAGTAGTTCTGCCATAGAAATCTTTGTGTAATAAATATTTGTGGTGTAAGCTGAGTTTGGGATTCGGGTTTCAGGAAAGTCAGTAGCCACCAGCAGTCTCAGAGAGCAGTCAGTTAACTGCACTCCCTCCCCATGTTTAGGGCTAGGTAGTGATGCTTGTAGTGTGTGCACACCCTCTCCTGCCCTGCGTGAGTACCGCTTGCAATAATTTTTCTATATGAAAATAAAGCAGTACTGCTGCTTGCAACTATTTTTTTGGTACTGAAATACAAATAAAACAAATAATTGAATTGCAGTAGTTCTGCCATATAAATCTTTGTCTATGAAATATTTGTGGTGTAATCTGACTCCCTGCATGCTTATGTCTCCTTAACTGCGCACTGGTGCATGCAACACCCTGCTGCTGTTTCTGATGCATCACCTAGTGGCTCACCCTGCCCCCAATCTGGTAATCTCATTAGATCAGCTTTGCAGAACATAGGACTGATGGAAGAAGACCACAGAGCACATACAATTCTCACGTCCTGAGGGACATGTTGTGGTTCTTGGACTGGCATTACCACCAATTTAAAAGTTGACTTTTTGCTACTGACAATGGCACAAACCATGGTGACTGCCATCAATGATGGCCATTTTGTGAGTATTCGTTGCTTCGCACACACACTAAATTTAGTGGTGACTCATGCACTGCATAGCAGTACTAGGACCAACAACATATTATCCACAGCCCTTTCCATCTGCAGCCATTTCTATCCCTCTGTAAAAGCCGCTAACAAATTATGAGAAGTTCAGGAATGCCTTGCTTTGCCCCAATATCATATAATACAAGATGTTAGCACTTGGTGGAATTCTTCCTGCCTGACACTTTCACGGCTCTTGGAGCAAAAGCGAGCACTACATGAAATGTCTATGGAGGCAGACACAGGAGGGGTCCTAGAACATCATGACTGGTTAGTTTTTGAGGGTATGGTGAAGGTTCTTGTGCCACTTGAGAGGAATACACATGATCTAAGTGCTGCTACAGCCTTACTTAGTCAGGTTATCCCAGCTGTGCATATTCTCAAAAGATGGTTACAGTGGTTTTTGGCTGACAATACACTCAGTACACAGGACATCACTGAGCTTGCTATTCATCTCAATGCAGAACTTGATGCAAGGTTCACCACAGTCATGGACATCTGCCATCACATGTTTGCTATTATGTTGGACCCTAGGTTCAAATGCGAGATCCTTCATATAGCCATGGGCAATCACAGGGTGACTCATTTTAGGCAACAGCTGAGTGAAGAGTTAAATAGTACCATGCAGGCAGTGAGACACCGGGAAGGGGTGGAACATGCTCCAGTTCAGATTCCTGAGGGAGAGAGACAGGCATGTGGTGGTTTGGAATTGGATCATACTGGTGGAGATGATGAAAGACAGCATTGTGGCAGTGTAGAGGAGAGTGACTGGGCATTACTTCACACATCATTGCATCAATAGCAACATAAACGCTCACAGTCTCAGCCTCTCTCTCTGCAGAAAATTTACTTAATGGCTACTTTGCAGAATCAGTTGAGCCATATGATGTTGATCCCCTGGGCTACTTAGTTCAGAAAATGAACTCCAGCAGGCCCATCGGCACATTGGTTGGATTTCCGCTTGCAACGCTGGTGACCTGGGTTCGAGAATGGACTCTGGTCACTGGAGGGTCGGCTGGGGAGAAGGAAAGGAGCATCCCAGGACGGCTCACCTTCTCTGGGGGGAGGGTGGGGATGCAGCTCAACGCATGCTGGCCCCTGGTGGAGGCCGGGAGCATAGCTCAGACACCAGAGCTAGAATGACTGGGGGAGTGGTGGATGTCGGCATTAGCCTTGACGTCAGTGGCACACCACTCCCCAGGGAGAAAATCAGGAAACTGCCCTGGTTCGGCCGGATGACAGTCTCTCCAGTCCCCAGCTGCCGCCAGGCCTCAATAGTCTGCACTTCCTCAGTGGCATCTGGGCCAATGAAAAATAGTGTGCTGATCGCCCCATGGGTGCCTTACCCCATGAAGAAGGGGGACCTGTTTGGTGAAGGGATATGCTGGGTTACCCAGGGGGCCATGATATGAGGTAAGTAGCCGGCATGAGGAAGAGCGAGTAGGTGGGGGACCTTGGGAGACCCGAAGGAGAGGTCGACCAGGGAAGGAAGGTGGGGATACAAAAAAAAGTAAAAATGAACTCCTCCCCTCACCTGGCTCAACCTGCTTTAAAATACCTAAGCTGCCCTCCTACACGTGTGCCATCTGAGAGGATGTTTAGCACTGCTGGTGACATTGTTTAACCACGTTATTCCAAGCTGGACCCTCAACACATTGAACAGCTAGTCTTCCTTAAGCTACACTTACTAGTAATTGGTTATAAATATGATCTGCTCACATAAAACTGGTGATAAAGTACAGCTCTCAATCTGCCTAATGTTACAAAAGTGTAATGTTACAGTTTTTTGGCTCTCACTTTCTTTTTTTCTATCACATAAAATATTTAATTAAAAGGATAACTGAGTCTCCATTCCCTGGCATATAACTGAAGGACCACCATGAGGCCCTTCTTAAACAGCAGTTTCTTATTTTATTACTCTGTGCTCCCCCAAGCATGTCTGACAACTGATCTGGCCAGGGCACAAATCTTTATGCCAACTTCATCCATTTTTAAAAGTTATATCACTCGTAATCTTAGTCCAAGACTGCGCCAATAAAAACAGAGCCACTTCCGAGATTGGAGCACCACGCCGATTACACATTAGCCCCATTTTGTGATTTCAGTAAAACAAAGGCTGCATGTGCAGCTCCATTGATTTGAATAGGGCTATAGTTCATACATTTTATTATTGTTTTATCTGGATTTTACCTAATCAGGTCGGCCACCGACTCAACAAGGTCCCTGTTAGTCGAGCTGTCATTTTGATTAATTAAAATCCCGATGCTAAACGGTAATAAAATTTCTAAGAATATAGTCCTTGTTCAAATCAATGGAACATGCACATGCAGCCTTCGTTAACTGACATCACAAAACGGAGCTGCATGTGCAGCATGGGGGGGGGGAGTGGCTCCAGTCTCAGGAAGTGGCTCTGTTTTTATTAGCACAGACTCGGACCAAAGTTCTGAGTGCTATAACTTTAAAAAATAGATGAAGTTGGCATAAAGATTTTTACCCAGCAGCTCCTGGCCAGGTCAGTTGTCAGATATGTTTGGGGAGCAGCTACTAAGGAGCTACTCTTTAAACTAGAAACATTTAAATAATGCATCGTATTTTAGTGACCTTACTGTTGTGTACTTTAGGTTACTAATCTGATGAAAAAGGATTGCTTGGCCCACACAGTCAGCCCAGATTGTCCATCCCTGACTTATCAGTCTTATCTGCAGACCCTAAAGCAACCCTGCTACCTCCGTGCCTGTTTTCAAATACACCCCTGTCCTATGCCTATCCCATCATGCCTGAAGCCCCACACTGTTCTGGCATGATCACTATTGCCTGCAGTCTCTGTCAATCATCTACCATGCCTTCCATGAATATTTCTTCACATCTGTCTTAAACTTCCTCTTCAGCTTCATCACACACCCCCATTGCCCTTGGTATTTGTGCTCTTTCTCATTTGAAAGAGACTCTCCTTATGCGCCCTGTCTCCACCCTGTGAGGTACTTGTATAGGTCCCTATCATGGCACATCTCACTCTCCTATCTTCCAGGGTGGACATACAGTGCACTTATACCAGTGCCATTTTAGTAGCCCTAGGCAAGACACAAAACGTCACCTCATCTGCGGCCTTTGCTCAGTCTATGATGACCGTGTGTCACCTGACCACTGACCAGTGCAGTAGTCTGTTGCCTTTTTGGGTGCCTGAAAGGCTGTTGAGGAGTGTTCATGGCAGAATAGTCTACTGTACTTTAAAAGGGAAGGAAGTGGTGGAGTTTAACAGTGTTACAATGTCTTTTTTTAAAAAGACTCTTATTGGGGTGGTCAAATAATGAATATCTGGAGCCCGGAATACGAATATTAATCCGAATATTAAACTTAATTTATTTCCACAACTCCTGTTTAGCACAGGCCAGTGTCTGGGGTCCCCTCAACCAGGATCTCCCTTGATGTCTTGGGGGGACAGCTTGATACTGGAGATTCATCTTCTACCTTATAGTCCTGCTTTCTGTCTGTACCAGCTTTCCCCTATTGCCTTGGGTGTGCAATGTCTCCGCACAGGCCAGTCTCCATGGTACCCCCAACCAGGACCTCACTTGATGTCTTAGTGGGTCCCAACAGAGGCTAGATGGCCTGCAGGTTGTTTGATCTGAGAGAATACCCTAACGTTCCCACACCCTGGTGGCCTCTCTATTTACTGGATGTTATATGGTAATCCCAATAAAATAAAAATAAATTCAAGCCCCTCTTGGATCTCTGCAGGCCTCTAAGGCTACTCCCTCAGCCTGCTTCTAACTAGCTCAAACGGGTATAGACTGATGGTGCACTTTTATGCTAAAATCGTCCCGTAAAGCTACACCCTGAATCCTGGCACCAGAGTGGCAGTCTCATACTGGACATATACGGTGTACATCCTGCTACCCCCCAGTAGAATGTGGTTGCTAAAAATAACCAATTTAAAAGCTTTACAAATAAACACGAATTGTATAAACTGGACATATAATAGCCTGGCTCAGAGATGACACTTATCACTTGGGGAAGGGGGGGAACAGGACTTTAATAACTTACTTGTACAGTATCTCTGCCACTTTTAAGTTACTGTCCTGCTTCCTTACTTATCAAAGTAAATGGCACATTGTGAGTCAGGCCATTGGGTATTCCGCATGTATGACGGTATAAGATCATCAATCACAAGTGACAGAGCCATGAGTGAGGTATGAAAGTCCTGCCCTCTCACAAGTGATGATAAACAGTGTATTCTGTGCCAACCCACTGCATATTCAATGAATACGAAATCACTTTACTAGTTACAGTTTTTCAATCTGTTGTTCATGTGACAATTTAACTGTTTCTCTTTGGTTTCAACTGCTGACTTCAGTGCTGCACTGGGCTACTGTGATATCATCAGAATTGTGAAAGTTCCTCTCTGATTGGTTCGGTCTTTGAGTGTTGTGAACCCAACGTGTAAGATAGTAGTTGTGACCTACCAACAGCAAATATTTGATATCTTGGGGTTAAAGACATCATTTGTTATCATGTCATTTTTATGTTCACAGAAGGTTTATAAATTGCTACTGTATACCCCACATTCCCAAATATTGTAGTTCAGAGTTCGGCAGTGCAGATACTACTAGCGCTTTAAACAGAACTTACCTTGATTTCTCTAAGTTTGTTCTCCTCTTCACTTCTAGATTTCAAAATATTCATCATCTGCTGCTTTATGTTCGCCAGTGATTTTTCAAGTTTTCCCTGAATGGAAAAAACTTTTAGTTCTGTATTATTTACATACATTCACATTTAGATTGATTTTACAATGGTGATGGCTAGTTGGTACTGCTTGCTATTCCAGTGTCCAGAGATCATGTCCCAAGCCTGGAACACTGTAGTGGTCAGCAGCAGAAGGACGAGTGTGAAGGTGGAGGGTAGTGACTTCAGCTGCAACATCACCACCTGCAGTAGGTAGCAATGACTGGAGCCTGGAGGTGCAGCCTGGGGTGGCAAGTAATGGGACAGGGTGAAGGGGAGGTTCAGGGTTTGTGGGAAAGGGGTGAGTCTCACTGTAATCTCTGGATCAATGGCACCACAATAGAGCAGACTCGACAGACCATAAGGCCTTCTTCTGCTAGCTCTTTCATATGTCCATATGTTTGCATGCAGTGCGAGTGGGCATGGACATGCTGCACTGGGTCAAACGACATGACAAGCACTGCAAACAGGGAATTGGAGTCTCTGGAGTCTCTGAGGTGGATCGCAGGCAGAGGACATCTTGCTGTCCCCAGTCCACTAGAGCAATTCCTCTCCTTCTAAAAGAAGGTCCACCCACACATATCTGTGCTCTGGTCATAGTACAGGTCAAGCTGTACCATTCTGGGGATACAAATATATACATAGAGGCAGAGAAGGGAAGGTTGGGGGTTCCCTAGGAAGATTGTACACTGGATGGGAGTGGTCATATGAACAGCTGTAGGAGGCCCTTTAGCCTCAGACCCCCAAGAAATACTGGAAGATTTTAGTCACATAGACCCTAATTCACAAATCAAGCTGGTATATGCGCAGTTGACAACCTGAGCAACTCCACAGACCAATGTAACTTCATGAGTCTAGTTCACATGTATTATCCTGATACCCTGGTCACCTCCGTCCACAGACATGGAGCTCTATACGGTGATGGTGGGAATCCTAGAACCAGAGCTCTGCCACACCACATGTTTCAAATGGAATCCCAGGTCAGTCCTCTAGTTGATCCCCTGCTCCATGTGAGCAGGGGATCCTTAGATGTGGCATTCATACCAGGATTGCAGTACAGTACAGTATATATATATATATATATATATATATATATATTTACATAAAACTGTTGCCCTCTGTCACCTATCAACCCTCCATGCATCAGAGCAGAGATTAAACATCATGTGTTGGGGAAGTATTGGTACCCAAAGACCAAAGGAGGATGTGGCAGTGGGCACTGACGTGTTATGTCAGGAATCCCCCCAGAACATGACCACCATGTACTGTATTATTCACACTTTCCCAGTTCCTGTAGTATTTAAATGGCTTTGGGCAATGAACATGCTGCTGCTGCTGCTGCTGTGAAACATGGCCCTGCCCTGCCTGCAACCCAGTCTGACCAGCTAGTGGTCAGGGCAATTGCGCCTACGTAGTGATTAGAGAAACCAAAAAGGCCACTTCATATGTAGAGAATGGCTTCCTCAGTGCTGAGTAGCCCTACTTACTCAGCTTATAGTGTATATGGGTTTGAGGACCAGAAGCTTAAACACATTCCCAGTTTACTGCACTTTAAATGGATTTGATCAAACAGTAAGAACCAAAAACAAAGAGTTTTACAAACAATACAGCTTCACCATACCTTGTATTCTGTGACAGCTTCCTCAATGGGGACAACATTGTGACTTTTGTGGTCGCGAGATCTATCACAAATCACACAGATTGGAATCTGATCATCCTCACAGAACAGTTTCAGTTTTTCCTCGTGTTTCTCACAGAGAAGATTTTCACTTGATGTTTGAGCAGCTGCATTTAGTTGTTTTATCCCTTCTACAATATTAGCCAGATCTGTGTTTGTTCTCAAGTTCTTCTGCACAAGCACTTCCCTGCATTTAGGACAGGTGATATTTGTGTCTGATTTCCCCCAGAACTCAGTGATACAGACTCTGCAGAAATTGTGCCCGCAGTCCACGGTTACTGGATCGTTGAAAAAATCCAGACAGACGGCACAAACTGCATCATTTTTCAGTGTTTCTACCTGTCCTGCAGCTGCCATGTTCCAAGCTGGAGGGTGGGTCAAAGAATTGTACTTTCAGTTTTACTTACTTCCTTCAGAGAGTGACTTCCTGGAACACACATGTTGTTATTCTGCATTAACTCTTTAAATGCCACAACAGGCTCTGACTGTCAAGTACAGATCCCCTGTTTGATGCCTCTCAACTATTTGGGCTTAATGTGCACATGTAACTTAAATAATTCTTATTTGTAAAGTAAACATAATGCACAGATATGTGTGGAACAAGAGTGTTGCTTAATAGTATTGGTTTTTCATACTGTACAGTTGCATAACCTGCAGCAGAGAAAATGTTTAGGATTTTGTTTTGTTTCACAATTCCCATTTTGGACTAGGTATGAAAAAAAACTGGCCAAACAGAATACCTTCCTTGATTAAAACACAGCACCTGACAACTGATTACCATCAAACTGCACAGTTCATAACTACTGGCCCTTAGCGACCTAGCAGTAGCCTAACTAAATGAGAATAAAACCTTTCCTATTAAAATAAAAAAAAAAGTTTGCTCTTTTGAAACACAAAAACCCACAACAGGACATTGGTTTCTTCAAAGTAAATGCGCTTTCTGGGTTCATTTAAAGACAAGCAGCCTTTGAAACCAAACGTTCATGTTCTACCTAGAAAAACAACCAAACTAATGGAAAATGAAAACTTTCCCACAAAAAAAAAAAAAAAAAACATTTTTCATATTAAGAATGGATGTGCTTACTGTGTGTGTTGAAAGTAACTTGGCCAGTGGCCATGCCCCGCAGTTTACTCAGGGCGTACATTAATTCTCTCGATATGCATGCCCTGGTGTGGCTTATTGCTTACTTGGATCCTTCTGTCCAGCAATACTCCTGTGGAATCACCTTGCCTCACCCACGAGGTGACGCACACATGTGGGAAGTCTCTTCTGAGAGTGAGACCTATCTCATTTGTTGCTCAGTTATGGGGAATACAATTTAGTGACATGCAACAGCTCCATCCTCCACCACCAGTAATACCTCCCACAATATTTCCCCTTTTTAGGGTAGGCGCGGGGTGGGTCAGAAGTTGGTCAACTGGGTGGCAAACTGGTTGATGGGCAGAAAACAGAGAGTGGTGGTAAATGGTATACAGTCAGAAGAGATGCAAGTCACAAGTGGGGTACCTCAGGGTTCAGTCCTGGGGCCAGTCCTCTTCAATATCTTCATCAGTGACATTGCAGATGGACTAGATGGTAAGGTTTGCCTGTTTGCAGATGACACCAAGATCTGCAACAGAGTAGATGATCCAGCTGGGGTGAGCAGAATGAGAAGAAATCTGGATAAACTAGCAAAATGGTCAGAAGAGTGGCAACTGGGGTTTAATGCAAAGAAGTGCAAGATCATGCACATAGGGAAGAGAAACCCTGAAGTCACTTATAGGCTGGGAGGGGAGTTGCTGGCAGTCACACGGGAAGAAAGAGACTTGGGCATCATCATCACTGATGATCTGAAATTATCCAAGCAGACCACTAAAGCAGTAGGTGAGTCTAGGGGGGTGTTGGGGTGTATTAGTAGGGGTATTACAAGTTGGAAGACGGAGCTAATAATCCCTCTTTACAAGACACTGGTTAGGCCCCATCTGGAGTACTGTGTGCAGTACTGGAGGCCACACCTTCACAAGGACATTAATCAAACTGAGGCAGTCCAGAGAAGGGCAACCAAAATGGTGCAGGGACTGCATCAGAAAACATATGAGGACAGATTACGGAGCTCAATATGTATAACCTAGAGCAAAGGAGGGAGAAAAGTGATATGATCGAAACAGTCAAACACCTTAAGTGCATTAACAAGGTGAAAGAGTCTAACATGTTTCAATATAAGAAAAATAGGACAAGAGGACACAGCATGAAATTGGAGGGAGTCCGACTACGGGGTAATGTGAAGAAGTTCTTTTTCACAGAAAGGGTGGTGGATGCATGGAATGGGCTACCTCAGAAAGTGGTGGCTATGAATACAGTGCAGGACTTCAAACAGGCATGGGATAGTCATATGGGAGCAATACAGATGAATATGAATAGATAGGCCATTGACAGAGCAAAGGTAGATGGCACATTTATAAGGTAGAAAAAGACATGGGCAGACTGGATGGGCCTTGCGGTCCTTATCTGCCATCAACTTCTATGTTTCTGTGTTTTTCCAGTACAGTAAACAGCTTTAAATATTGTGGGGGAAGTGTGAGAGGTGTCTACTAACAATCAGCGACAATATATTATGGCATACGTTATTGTTATTCTCCCTTCCCCTTCCCCTCTTCCCTCTCACACCTTCTCCTGATGTCCTGATCCTCCTTCTGCCTCCCTAAGGGCCTTTCTAGGTCTCAGCTCCCAAAAGGGTATGTGCCCAGATGGACTTGACCCCAAGTTCCGGCTATGCACCAGCCATTGCCTATCCTATTACCCTTCTCCTTAACCTCTCCTTCTCTTCTACCTCTGTCCCTGATGCCTGGAAACATGCTACTATCATCCCCCTTCCTAAAGGGGGTTCAATGGGCTTGCGCAACTGGATGAGATGTATGCTTATGTGACTTTGATACATTGTGGCTGTTCGCCTCTCTATCCATGGGATATACCACCCTGTAGGCGTACGATGCAAGGAGCCCTAGAGGAGTGTTCCCCCTATAGGTGCCATGAGAAATTCTCTTGGCTAAAAGTTTCTTAGAAAGATGCACACAGGAAAGAGAGACGAGTTGCTGGAGAAGGAGGGGTGGATGGTGTGGCAACAAAGAAAATGAATGAGGACTGGCCTGGAGGAGGGCCTTTTAAGGCCTGTTTGGGAAGTGGTTTGTTGTTCCACCCATTGAACTCTGGCTAGCCCTCAGCCGTCAATTAATACCTCCTTTCTTGATAACTTTCATTCCATCTCTCTCCTCCCCACCTTGGCCAAGCTCCAGGAACATTTTGTCCTTTCACAACTTACCCCTTTCACTGACTCCTCCACCCCCTCCCTTTTACTCCTTTCCAGTATGGTTTCAGGATGACCCACTCCACATCCTCCTCTCCCCTGCAGCTGACTGGCTCTATTCTGTCTGGCATAGACCATGGTCAGGTCACTTCTGTCATCTTCGCTGATTTGACCAAAGCCTTTGACACTGTGTCACAACCCCTCTCCTGGAGAAGCTTAAGGCAACAGGACTTGCTACCTCATCAATCAGCTGATTCCATTCCTACTGTACGTTGAGTGTAGGTCAGAGGCTGTCTTTAGTGGTGACTTACCCCCACTCCCTATCTGCTCAGGTGTCCCCCAGGGTTCTGTTCTGGGCCCCACACTCTTCTTCATATTCCTAAATGACCTCCCCTCTGCCTGTTCCTCTGCATCCATCTGCATGAACACTGATGACACTGTGCTGTTTACTTCTGGCTCTTCTACTGCTGATCTTGCTGTCCATCTCCAGCAGGTTGCTCAACACTGGTTCTGTTCCATCTGGCCATCCCTCAGTGCCATGAAAACAGCATCCATGATGTCTCCTCCTTTAAGTACCTGGGGGTCTGGTTGGAACATCACATTAACTTCTTGGTGCACACTGACACCATACACCTCAAGTGCCACCCAAAGCTATGTGTGCTTTATAGAAACAAAGCCAGAAGCCCTCTCCCTGCATGCTAGGAAATGTTTAGAAGATGATCCTCATTGCCTAGAGTGCTTCTTCCAAGTCCACCCTGGGCAGATTAGATCTCCTCCTCCACTCACTCTGTCATTTCTGCATTGGACTGTCCTCCCTTTACTCGCCACTGTTTTTGGTTTTTCTTCCCTTCCCTCCATTCCCCTGATGCCAGATGCCTCACCCACTGTGCCTCCTTCACCTCTTAATTCTAGTTTGGCTCCCTCACTATCTTTTTGCCCTCCTATCTTTCCCCACTCGTACCTCCTACACTCTCTGCAACATTGATTCTCACTCCCTCACCTTCCCCTCCAGGAAAACATCAGCAGGCCAAGCTGACTTCTCATATTGCCTTCCTAAGCTCTTGTACTCCCTTCCCCTATTGTCATTTTAACAAACAGTAACAATAAACAACATCTCATGCAGGAACTACACATTTAAAACAGACAAAATACTGCTGCATTAAAGACGATTAATGGAAAAACAAATTACTTTCCTATCCTGCAGTCTGGTACCAGAGGAAATGGGGGATACCTATAAAATTCTGCAGTCAAAAATATAAATAGTTCCCTTAATGCCAGCCCAGACACTTCAATAAATAGCTGGCCTATGATGAAGTCCGTCAGGGAGAAGTAAACTAAGAATTCAATGCACTAACTAGCGTACTATTATCCCTTCAACAGATAAACGTATCAAGTACTAATAAAAAAATCTAAAGTGGTTCCCCACAAAACACAGAAGTCAGACATGACAAAGTAAACATAAGCTGGCTACATCGAGCTCATATATGGTAAATATACTTAATGTTATATTAGTTTAACTACCAGAGCAATGCTAACATGAGTTGGGTTACAGTGTTCTGTCATTCCACCCATTTATAAAGTAAAAAAAAACACTAAATACCACTGAGAAGTTTAAAGTATAGTAGTTATTTCTGTATTTGAGGTACAACCACTGTTCTTCATTAAAGAGAATCAAAGGGCCCACATTTTCATTTCCTCATTGCATTGCCCCGTAACATATTTAATTCCACCCCACCACTAGTAGTGTGCATGATCACAGACTGAATGATCAATCAACAAAGAATGAAACAATCAGTCACATCAACAAATCTCTTATCCATCTCACACAACAAACTGCAGCAACACTGTTTGTTGCTGTACACAACTCACTGAAAACACAAATAAAGTTAGTTGTTTTGACTTTGACTCACCATCCACTCCATCATCTCCACCACCACACCTAACCGAGCGATATGACCGACCGTCTGTCAGTCTGGTGAGAGGGCAAGATTGAAGATGACTAGATGAGCACACTAGCAGAGAGGTGGGGCATGGGTCGTAGGCTCTGGCTCTGCTCGCTGGTCAGGGCAGGGGGAGGGCAGCAGGCCACAGGCAGGTCACTCTCTAAAACACTCACTGTCTGAGACTTGATCCGACTCTGATCACTAGATTCAGCAGTGGCAGGCCGGTGGCGTGGAGGGCAGACTGAGAGATTCGATGAGAGACAGTGGTGAGATTTGAGCGATGACACACTCTACCTCTCTATTGCCTGGCTCGGCCTGTATGACTCCTGAGGCCTGCAGCCTTATCATGTGATCCTGTGAGACCTCAGAAGCTGAGCAGGGACATGCAGCCTAATTATGTGATCCTGTCAGACCTTAGAAGCTGAGCAGGGACCTGCAGCCTTATCATGTGATCCTGTCAGACCTCAGAAGCTGAGTAGGGACATGCAGCCTTATCATGTGATCCTGTCAGACATCAGAAGCTGAGCAGGGATCTGCAGCCTTATCATGTGACCCTGTCAGACCTCAGAACCTTCACAGGATCAGGCCTGGTTTGCAGTATGTTGGGAGACTTCCAATTGACATCAGGTGCTACAGGAAGGAGTGTTGACAGCACTGCAGTAAGCACTCTCCCCTTTATTATAATTAACCAATCCTATTCCCCAGCATGGGGTAAGGGGAACATGGTGCTGTCAGGGGGGCTGCCTTTCAGATTCCACATTAAACCAAGATCCTGTCAGCCTGTTCTGGTGGTCATTTAGGTAGACAGTAAAGATCCCATGGCACTACTCAAAAACAGTTTGGGAAATTCACTGGAGCTTGACCAAATTCCTTCTTCATTATTCCACCAACAGATTTATTAGGTTAAGGGGATGGGGGATCTTCAAACGACTCCATCTAGAATCTTTTGTAGGTAGACATCTGTTCAACTTTCAGACAGATTTGTATCCAAAAAATACCCGCACTGTATATGCAGAAAGGTTTATGCAAAATAAAGTTCCACAAATTACACAACAACACCACAGTCATTTGGAGTCCCAATGGACACGGTACTTCAACTCCTCCCCCTCACTCCTCCACTTCATAAGCAGAAACAAACAAGTATGCTGTGCAAATAAGTAATAAATTACAGTGAATCCCCCCCCCCACCCTACCATTTAGGGTACCCAGTGATTTCCTAGATAAGTAGACATTTATCCCAGGCTTATACCAAAGGCCTGTTCTGTCTGCATGTCCACTATCTCTGGTAGTAGGCTGTTCCATAGATTTACCACTGTCTGAGAGAAGAAGTTCCTCCTAACATTACCCTTAAATTTACTACTCTTGAGCTTCAGGCAGTATCTCTGCATCCTTGTGAACTGTGGAGCCAAAACACAGAAATACAGAAAAAGAGGAGGACAGAAAAAGATCTGAACACTCCTTAAATTCCTGTCTGTCCCAAGATTCCCCAAATCAGAATCTCTCTAGCACCCATTATTTTCTCCTGGTCGCTCATTTTCCTCCCACATTATCCTGTCTGATAACTCCTTTAAATGCATCCTTATTTTTCTTGAAACTGGCTGTTGTCTTTGCTTCCACAGCCTTGTCATGTCCAACTTGACCCTTCTGTCCTCTAGCGAGTACATATTAAGATGTTTAATCTCTCCTTGTCCATCTTGTTTTCCATGATTCATCTCTGTGGCCCTTTATGGCACTGTCTCTAATCTATTCCTATCTTTCCTTCTGGTACAGGTTCCAGAACTGCATACAGTATACAGATAAAAATGAAAGCCACTGCTCAACTAATAGGGTCCCTATTAGTTGAGCAGTGACTTTCATTTTTATCAAACATTAGTTTAATGTTTAATAAAATAATTTTAAAAGTTAGCTGCATAGACCTGTATTAGGTGCATCCCTGCGCTCTCCCTGGTAGCACGTCACAAAACGGGGGGAGCGCGGGGGCAGAGCAGAAAGACTCGGAAGTGGGAAGGGATCATCTGGCTCCCAGTTTGGACAAAATTATGATCCCTTCCCAAATGTTATGAAGTGAGTAAAACAGTTCTATTTTCACACAGAGGGGCTATCGCCGCCCCAGAGTAGTGGGCTATGAAGCCCAAACTGTTAGCTCACACAATTCCTTTAAATTCAGGTATAGTACATCCACTGCCTGACCTAACTGTTCCATTTGTGAAACAAAATTTAAAAAAAAGCTGTTAGGTTGACATTATTGACCCCTGGTAAACCCATGCTGGTTCCTTCCCATAATGTCTGTCTAAATTGTGGCCATCTCTTCCTTCATAAATGTTCCCAAATGTTTTCCCACAATGGATGTCAGGCTCCCATATTTTACCCAGTTTCCCCTGTAATCCCCCCTCCCAGGGACTTATGTTAATTGACCATGTCCTTTCGTTTCTCCCATTTTCTCCCACTTGCCGCTGGTATCCTGCTCCTTCCCTCACCTCAGCCCAAGGTCTTCTGGTGCCCCAAAGTCCTCCCTGTTCAATCCTGTAATTATTTTAGCGCAGTTGAGTTTATCTTTTAAACTGCAATCTCCCACAAAAGCAAGTGCACTAAGGTGCAGCAGACAGTGCGCAGGCACAAGCGGCATCTTTGATTTTGTGACCGCCAGATTTGCGGTCAATCAAAGAGTCTTTCTGTGATCCCGGTGACTGTCTTCCACTAAATAGGGCCCGGTGACCTCATGGAGGCCAAAGTGAAACTGCTTAAAAGCTTTTAAACAGAGTTTTGCAATGGGGCATTCTTGGAGCTAATTAATATGCATGAGCCTTTTTAAGAATATTTATGAGATGCTGCCTGCCACCTGGGGGGCCAGTTTTTCAGCGGCAGTGACAACAAATGTATGGGCTACAAAGTTAGTGAGTGGGCTCATTTAAGAGAGAATTGCTGGGGCTACACTGCTGGGGGGGAAGTGTAAATAAATAAATAAATAATGCTTCTCCTGGCAGCACCAGACCTTGGGACTTGTGAGACTGCATAAACTGGACATAAACTTTAACTGCAGCCACCATCTTTGCCTCTAAACAGCCAATCACAAACTGGGTTTTCATCCAGAGACTCTTGGGAGTGTGATACAGACCTGTGGGAGATAAAGAGGGACAAAGTTTGGATGTCCAAATTCCAGTCAATGAGAAGACTTGAGTTGTTTTAGGCAACCTGAGGCAGCAGATCGGATTCCTTGGATCTTGCTCTATATTTAAGAGGAAGAGTTTGAAATTCGGTCAGTCTTTGGGGAGCAGCCTGAAGTCTAAGGCAGAGCTGTGTTGTGTTGGGACTCCAGCTCAAACTACCGAGCAGACTCTGCAGAGATCAGGCCTGCAATAGGTCTAGTTTCCCCTGCTGTGTTTCCTGTGTCCCAAAGTGGGGATTAATTGCCAGGAACTTCCTAACTTCAGATTGAGAGGTTTTGTTCAGTGAATCAAATGCAATTGCAAACCGGGCCTGAAACCAAATCGAGGGGTAGAGAAGTAAATGCTGTTTTCCTTCAATGTGCTGAATGTTCATTGTGAATCAAGGCTTACTGTCCAGGGACTCCTGATTGCCAGATGGGAACCTACCTTTGCTAGTGACTGAATTGTCTACCAGCTGGAGGAGTCACCAGCAAATAAGCTTAACTTTGCCAGAGACAATCTAGTGAACTTGGGCCTTCATCCAAACCAGCCCACACCACATGTTGTTGTGCCAGTTCCAGTGTTACTGGTGAGAGACCAGCTTTGGGGATCCAGCCCCTGTGCAGAAAGCCATCACAGGCTGTGGCCACCTTCAGAGAAAGGTCGTGAAGTGGAGGTGAGTCAGTTTCCCCATGTGCATCAGCTGCCAGCATCGGGTCTTCATTTCACCAGATCATCGTCTACAATCGACTGGTACAGTGAATAAATCCAGGGTGGGTCCCTGCAACAGGCATCTCAATCTTCTTATGATGTCATCTAATTGTTTTCTACCAAATCTTAATAATTTCAATAGACTGGCTCAACCGGCTGTGGATACAGATAATTTGGTCACCTTGCCTCACTTAATGATTATTTTCTCCATGGACCCCAATGACAGCTGCAACCCTGGGCAACAATTCCGGCCAGCCAGTATAGGTCCTGGGTACCCAGTAGCTAAGGGACTCTTTATCATACAGACTGAACTAACTGTGTTTATCAATCTGGTTTATAAAATAATAATCACTTAGAGGGGGGATGGCTCAGAGGTAATGTTAGAAAGTATTTTTTTCACAGAGAGGGTTGTGGATGCATGGAACAGCCTTCCTGAGGAGGTTGTGGAGTCAGGAAAAATGGAAGAATTCAAGAATGCATGGGACAGGCATATGGCAATTCTAGTGGGGGTAGGAGGAAGTAAGCTGTTGATTAACTAGAATCTGCAGCTTATCCATTAGGTAGGGAAATGGGCAGACTAGGTGGGCCAAGCGGTCCTTATCTGCCTTCAAATTCTATTTTACTTGCCTAAATTTGCTCCCCCTCCTTGTTCACGTCCCCTTAATAAACCTCATTTGTGGTGTTACTTTAAATTTAGCTTGTGAGCATATTATTACTGGGCTTAAAGTTATATACTTGAAATTGAATGTGTTAGGAAATGCGTGCTGTATTGCCAAACTGTCTTTTACAAGGGGTTGCAGGGCATGCACCAGGACCAGAGACCCTGCTGGTAAGCGGGACAATGGTGAGCATATTATTAATGTATGTACTCACCCCATTTTTATGTTGCTTGCACGCATGTGCAAGAAACATAGTGCCATCATCCGAGTTTTCGGAGGTGTGTCAGCCCGTCTTTCAATGCAGTCAGTGTGTTGGCTGGCGCGCCCCAGTTCCCCAATGAGTGCTGCAGCTGTCTATGACAGCAGTCCAAAATGCAATGGCATACAGTTGAAAGGGAGAGCTCTGCTTCAGTAGAAGAGCTCTCCCCCCTGCACACACAATGCACAAGCGCGTATTTTGCGCGCTGATGCACTCCCTCCCACGCACACATCAGGAGTGGCTGCAGACGGGGTGCCCAACCCCGTCGGCTCCACACACCCCAACAGCTGTCCCAGGTGCCAGCTGGGATCCCACACCAGGCGTGGCAAAACTATTATAGCCAGGGGTGCCCAATCCCGTGCGGCTCCAAGGCTGCACGCCAAAAGCTCTGATGCCACGCTGAGAGCCCACTCCCAGCGTGGCAAATCTTGTTTTGGCTGGGACGGGGGTGCTCAATCCCCGCCGGCTCCATGTCCCCCAAACAGGTTTTGCTGCCAGCCGCCAGAGCCCACCCCAGCGTGGCAAACGCCCCGTCTCGCCTTTCTAAAAAACCTGTGAATAAAAAACGGTCCCTCGAGTCTCCCTGCCCCTCCCACAACCCGCACCCACCCACTGGCGCACCCTGCCTCCCACACCCCCACCCCATACTTACCCCGGAGCTCGCACGATAAACCATCAGGACCGGGAACATGTCTGTAATTCTTCAAAGCCGACCGCGAACTGAGGAAATGCCGGGTAAGCTGTATAATTGGATAGATAGGGTTTTTTCAACTTTGTTGCATATCTCAGGCATTTTGGGGAATTTTGGCCCCAAATTTTCAACATGGGGTTTTTGGGAACCCTCCTCATGAATTCTTGCACTGTCATGGTGGTAATCGGGCCCGAAGGGTGATTTCGCGGTCACTGCTCGAAATCACCTTTCAGGACTGATTAATGAAATGATACTGCCAGTGTTCATAAGGTGGGCTCTCAAAAAGCCTATGTTAATTTGGTGAAAAATTCCTAAAAATGACTGTTTTACGGTTTGCTAAGGCGAGTTCCTACGCACGTAAGTTTTTTAATTTTCAATTTTTTTCACTCCAGATTTTCAACATTGCCATTTTACCACACCCCTATGAGCAGTACAGATGTCATTTTTACATCCTGCCCAAAATGTGTTTCGCCCATGTAGCACGCACAATGGGCAGTGGGTATGCAAACTCAATGTATGGGACACATTAAGAAAATCACAGTGACACTGTTCATGAGCAGAGGTCTTAAAATGGCTATGTTGAAAATTTGGTGAAAAATTCCTAAAAATGACTGTTTTACGAGTGTGTGCTTGCGCAGTTCCTATGCATGCTCGTAAGTTTGCGAATTTTCAATATTTTCACTCCAGATATTCAACATTGCCATTTTACCACACCTCCTTATGAGCAGTACAGCTGTCATTTTTCACATCTTCCCCAAAATGTGTTTCCTCCCATGTAGCTCACAATGACACAGTCGGTGTGCGAACTCAATGTATGGGATACATTGAGAAAATCACAGTTACACTGTTCATGAGCAGAGGTCTTAAAATGTCTATATTTGAAAATCTGGTGAAAAATTCTAAAATGACTGCTTTACATAGTGTGCGTTAGCAGTTCCTCACATGCGCTCCTTAGGTTATGAATTTTCAATATTTGCACTCCAATGACTTCTAAATACCTGAACAGCACATAGAAGCAAGCAACATTCGGCATTGACAAATGCTTGTTCCTTATGCTTTCTGTGCTGCCGCTTGCCTTCCTCTTTTCACGAATGTATCAAAAGAAGGTTTTGTCATGTTCCCCTCACCCATTCTTCTAGCTTCATTTCTGCCTATCGCTACCGGATAAGTCTATTGTTTCAACTCCAGTTTCTCCTTATATATTATTTTCCTCTGTTTTCTGTAACCCCATTTTTCTGTTTGCTTGCGCACATGTGCAAGAAACATGTTGTGACAGCTTGCTGGAGTAGCAGGTTGTGGAGGTGTGGCAGTGTTGTGGCCAGTGCTGTCTCTGCTTTTTGGGGCTCATCTGTGTGTCACCAATGAAGGAGCATGCTGGCTATGACAGTAGTCTGCAAGCATGCCACCAACTTGAAACAATTTCACTGCTGCAATGAGGGATTGCCCCTTCATTGCAGGGCGTACCTTGCCTGGTGTAACATTTCAATAAACATGGTGGCGGCTATTGCCGTCCACCTCTCACAGTCCCCAACAAGCTGACTTCAGGGGTGTACAATCCCCCTATTGGCATGCCCCCTCCCCAGTTCATTTGCTGATGGGGAGCCCAGTCCCCGTCGGCATATGTGCCCCTGTGCTGTTTTTGTCTGCCGAGGGGGGTGCCTAATCCCCCTCAGCAACATCCCCCCAAACACAGGCACACTTTGCTCGACGGGCCCAATCCCCATCGGGTTGTGTGGCCCTGTCTCCAATCTGTTGGGGAGTGTGTTCAATCACCCTCGGCATCATCCCCCCCAGACACGCTTGGCCGACTGGGTGCCCAATCCCCCTGTCAGCATGTTTAACCCCATTAACGTCGGCATTTTCCTGCTTCACCCCACCGATTGTGTGCCACACTGGGAGCCCACCCCAGTGTGGCTAACATGATTCCCTAAATCATGGGACACACTGGGAGCCCACCCCAGTGTGCCCATTATTTCCCTTACACCTGTAAAAAAGAAAATGGTCCGCAGTGTTTTTTCTGTTTCTTTTTTTAAACCTGAAGCAAAGAAAATGGTCCCTCACCGTCGGGTACCCTCCCACAACCCGCACCCACCGTCTGTGCGCCCCACCTCCTCGCACACCCCCTCACCCCATACTTACCTCTGGAATTTGGGTGATGGTCTTCAGTGGAGCAGGAACATGTCTGCACTCTTCAATGCCACCTGAAACTGAAGAAATGCCGATAAGCTGAATAGTGGCATAAATGGGGGGGGGGGGGGTTCAACTTAGGTGGATATCTCTGCCATTTTGTAACTTTTGGCCCCAAATTTTCAACATGGCGTTCTTGGGACCCCATCTCATGAACTCAGTCACTGTCATGTCATTATTCAATCCCAAGAGGTGATTTCATGGTCACTGTGAGGAATCACCTTCCAGGACCGATTAACAAAGGACAGTGTCACTGTTCATGAGGTGGGCTCCAAAAAGCATAGTTACAAATTTGGTGAAACAATTCAAAAAATGACTGTGTTATGAGTATGCATTGTGCAGTTCCTACGCATGCTCGTAACTTCAAGAATTTTTAATATTTTCACTCCAGATTTTCAACATTGCAATTTTTCCATACCTCCTTATGAACAGTACAGCTGCCATTTTTCACATCCTGCCCAAAATGTGTTTTCACACATCTGACGGACAATGGCGTGGTCACAGTTCAGGACAGATTAAGAAAATCACAGTGACAGCGTTCATAAGGAGAGGTCCTAAAAAGCCCATGTTGCAAATTTCATGAACAAATTCCAAGAAATGACTGCGTTACCAGCATGTATTGCAAAGTTTCTACGCACGCTCGTAACTTCACCAATTCTTTATATTTTTACTCCAGATTTTCAACATTGTCATTTTTGCACACCTCTTTATGAACAGTACAGCTGTCACTTTTCACATCATGCCCGAAGCATGTTTTCGCACCTGTGGCACACAATGGGTGTCGTCACTGTGCAAAATCAATGTTTGTGACAGATTAAGAAAATCACAGTGCCAATGTTCATGAGCGGAGGTCCCAAAATGTCTATGTTGAAAATTTGGTGTAATAAATCCCCAAAATAATTGCATTATGGGTGTGTGTTGCACAGTTTCTACACAAGCTCATGACTTCAGCAATTTTTTTTATATTTTCACTCCAGATTTTCAACATTACCATTTTTTTTTACACCTCATGATCAGCACAGGTTTCATTTTTCACATGCTGCCTAAAATGTATTTTTGCACCTGTGGTATCTAATGGCACAGTCGCTGTGCAAAATCACCTTTCAGCTAGTGAACTGATAGTGTCACTGTTCATGCGGTGGGGTCACAAAAAGCACATGTTGAAAACTTGGAGTGAAAATACCAAGAAACACCAGGGGCAGTAGGGTTTCTGACCATAACACCCTGCCCTGTAGAGACTGACAGGCATCAGGGGTGTGACTTGACATTGTCAGCACTAATGCTCACGCCATTCTACCCCCATCCCCACCCTGCAGCCAGAAACAGGTATCGAGGTGTGCCTTGACTCTTCAGTCCCAAAGTTTACCCTCATTCTCCCATACTGCACCCATTTCAGTGTATTTCCTTATGGAGGGGGGTGAGTCTAAAGCCTGAACACCCCAAGGCAAACCTCAACACTTGTCAGTGTCTGCATGGCAGGGTGAGGTGAAGTGGCGTGAGCCTTATGGGCGACAACCCAAGGCCCACCCCAATGCCTGTCCATGTCTGCAGGGTGGGGGTGGGGCTGGCATTGGTTCAACACTTCATTGTCATTCCTATTCTGTATCTGTCAAACTCCTGCATTTCCAGTGCTAATGCCAGCAAGCAAACATTCGGCATTGATAAATGCTTGTTCTCCAATGGCCTGCTTCACTTGCCTGCCTAACCATATGGGTCCCCTATATCTTACAATGTGGTGCTGTGATTTTGAAACAGTTCTCTGTGCTGCTTTCCCCCACTGCTCTGTTCCTTGCCTTTCCTCTGTCTCTCTCCATTCTTGTAGTATTCCCTACTGTCTGTTATTAAGGAAGGGGGCTACCTAGGATCCCACAGTAAACCTGTTCTGGTCTCTGTACCCAACTGCAGCACTCATCCTTATCTAGGCTAAACTCCCATGAACACATCTAACTTCTATTCCAGTGCACTGTTTCTCCCTCCATTAAGTAAGCAATAACCCATGACAGGGTTATTGGGGCGTAACGCTGACCCAGATGCATTGTGAGGCATGAGGCCGACATTATAAGATGCAGATAGTCCCTTCTGTACAGCCTTCCATCATCCCAGAAGGAACTCCAGCCCCCCCATGAACTTATACCATTTCTCACCACACCAACACTTTAGCCACACTCTAAACTTTAGAATTCTTTCCTTCCTACTTTTCCCTGCACTTGGCACTGGTAGTATGGCTGAGAAGGCTACTGTTTCTGCTATGTTCCACAGCTTGCTATACATAGCTTCCAGAAGCTTCCCTGAACTTGATCTACAAGTGCACCAGATCATTGATTCCTAGGTGAATTACAGTGTCTTGACTCCACCCACCCTACCACAGTCAAACACTCAAGCAGTGGCATTACCTTCACAGATGTTATCCCCAGGTGGTGTATTATGGATCTTTTACCCAGTGCTGAACCACTGACCAGTCACCCCACCCCCTCTAACTGTACAGTCCCCACTCACTGTCACCTTTTCCCACCCTTTCTGATCTTAATTACTGTACCCCCACTTGGCTTATCTCTCCTGAATGGAGTCTCCTCCCTGGGAGTACTGACAAACCCCAAGTGGTTTGCGCTGTCTGCTCACATCTCCTCTGGAAGAGTGGTGAATTGGTTCTACATTTATGCTCCCAGGAACACTATCCCATCCAAACCAGCCCACCCCCTCCCTCTGGACTACAGTCCGTCCTCCAGAGTAGTCCCTTGGTGCATTCTTGAGGTAAAGGAACAACAGATCCCCAAGTCCTATATGCCTGTTTCCCCCCTCAGGCACTGACATTTAGCTCTGAGGTGAACAATCAGCCATAATCGCCTCTCCATCTCCCAGAATATCCTCTGGAAATTGGCTATATTGTGTCTCTTGGGACAAGGCATTTTTTTGGGTACACAGGTGAAAGGATAAAAACCAAGGGAGGGATTGTAGGACTTAGGAGGGAAGTAGGAGAGTGTTTGAAGGGAGTTCAGGACAAAACCGACATTCTAAACAAATATTTTGCTCAAGCTTTACAGTAGAAGGGGAAGGTAGCCAGTGAACAGGGTTGAAAACAAAAAGAGTGACACCAAGGTCCACCAGTGAAGAAAAGTTTAACCAGAATGCAATAAAAGTTTTACTCCTTTCCCGAGGTACTATGACCTCAGAATTAGATATATAAGCAAGGAGGATGCAAAGCCCCCCCCCCCAAAAACAGAAGTCACCATTTCAGCTTTTGACATTATTTACTCGTAGTTTATTGTTTGCCCTTCTGTGCTCACCCTTATCACATAAAACTGAAGGGGAAAGAGAAGGATCCACAGATATGTGACAGGAGCATCAATGAAAGAGCAGTGAACACCAGTCCATTTACAGAGATAGAGTCCTGAAGGAACTCACAAAACTGAAAGTGGACAAGGCAGTGGGCCAGACAGGGTACATCCAAGAATTTTGAGGAAGCTTAGAGAGGTGCTGGCAGCACCACTGATAGTTTGTTTCAACCACTCACTGGAGACGGCAGTGGTTCTGGAGAACTGGAAGAGGGAGATATAGTCCCACTTCACAAAAGTGGGAGCAGGGAGGAGGCTGGAAACCAGTCAGCCTGACTTCAGTGACAGAGAAATTAATGGAATCACTGCTAAAGGAAAGGATTGTAGAATATCTTGAATCCAGTGGCTTACAGAATCCGAGGCAGCATGGATTCACTGGGGGGGAGGTCATGTCAAAAAATCTGATAGAGTTCTTTGACTGGGTGACCGGGTGAAATAGATCAGGATAGAAAGTTGGGATGTAGCCTCACAATAGATTTCAAGTAAAGGCCTTTGTAACCCCCTAACACCAGGGGTTACAAGAATCCCAGTTAGATCTAGTGGCAGGCAGGGAAGGCAGCTTGTGAAACTCCAGTTAAATGGATTTCACACTGTCTCACTCTGTTCTCAGTCTCAGCTGAGACTGAGGGATGACATCATATAGAATTTTTGCAGCAGCATAAGCCACATTGGAATGTTGCAGCAGGGAGTTAAATAGAACATTGGGAGGTTTTGAAGTCAGTCTTACAGTAGGCTCAATAGAGGGAGGAGGTGCTCTGCTGTAGGCAGGCCCCGAGAGTCCTTAGCTCTGTCACAGAGCTACTGTTTTGTTTGGTGTGTGTTCTCACCATAAGAGGAACACAGAAGTCCAGCATTGAAGTGGTAGAGACCGCTCCCCAGTGGTTTAGGGCCCCATCCCTGCAGAGATGGGGGGAGCCAACAGCCAGCTTCCAGGGACAATTCCCTGGCCCGGCTAGAGAAAATAGAGAGCTGCCTGAAGTTTGTGCTGTGGCACCATGAAGTTGGAAGAGTTTTCCTGTGAGAAAAGCCTGTGGGGCACCTGCAATCAGGGGTGAGTCTGTTCTGATAAAGGGCTAATGTTTCACCAGAGACAGTGCATAATAAGTATCTGCTACTGTGGGTCAGGAAAGGACAGCCAAGTACAGTGCTTAAAGAGTGTGTGATTTGGACATCTTTAATCAGTGGGGGTCTACAGGGATGGACATAGCCACTTAACAAGTATGCCTCAAGTCAGCGCACTGGAGTTTCAGAGACTGTAGATTGAATATGATATGCATTTAAAGTGTTAATCTACAATCATTAGAGTTTTCATGGAAGAGGTGTTTTAGAACAGAGGAATGGCCAGGTATGAATTATGGGAGCAAAAGGTGGGAGACCCCCCACTTGGAGTAACCAAATTCACCTCTACAGGTTCTCTTTGGGACACCTGTTGCTTTCTCTCGGGTACTTGACCAGTGCTCGAAGAAAGTACCCAGACGTGGGATTGTTGAGAGTATTCCCTTTATGGAGCCTGTATGTGCTCATGGGTGATTGTAGGAGGCCCCCAAGAAATGATCTATGCCAAATGGATAGTAGTCCAGGATGCTGGCCGTAGTGCCATGCTGGAAGTCCTAGAAGAGTACCAGTAGGGCTGAGAGCCCAGAGAGATTCAGAACCTGAGGGTTACAGTGGAAGAGATGTGCCTGCACTGCATTTGTGGGCTTGTCAGTGTGCACCCAATGCAGGCCCATTGTCCTGATGACACTGGTTCTGGGGAAGTGCCACCAACTTGAAACGATTTGACTGCTGCAATGAGGGGACTCCTCGTCATTGCAGCATCAGCAATTCTGCTGCAATGAGGGAGTGACCCGTCATTGCAGTGCAGTACCTTGCCTGGTATAACATTACCAGGAACATGTTGGCTCTATGCGGCTGCTTCAGAGCTGACAGGGGTGCCCAATCCCCCTGTCGGAATGCCCCTGACCCACTTCATTTGCTGACAGGGAACGCACTTGCCATCGGCATAATGTCCCCACCCCCAAACTTGTGTTGTGTGCCGAGGGGGTGCTCAATCCCCCTCGGCATAATGTGACTCCTCAAAAGTCTTTCTTTGCTGATGGGGGGTCCCAATCCCTGTCACCTTCAGTCTCCCCTTTCCCAGTTCAATTTGTCGATGGGGGAGCCCACTCCCTGTCAGCATAATGTCCCCACCCCCCGAGTTCTGCTGTGTGCCGAGGAGATGCCCAATCCCCCTCTGCATCATGCACCCCCCCAGCCATTTCTGTGCCAGCGGGGGCCCCTCCCTACAAATGCAGGTAGCACACTTGAAGCCCACCACAGGGTACCAAACACACCTGCGAAAGAAGAAAACTGATCTGCGTTGTCTTTAATTTTTAACCTATAAAACGAGAAAATGGTCCCTCGAATCGTCCGGGGCACCTCGCCCAACCCGCACCCACTCTCTGTGTACCTCACCTCCTCACACCTCCCCTCACTGCCATACTTACCTCCGGAGCCCAGCGCAATGATCTTCGGTGGACTGGGAACGCATTTGCACTCTTCAAAGCTGACCGTGAACTGAAGAAATGCTGGTAAGCTATATAATGGCATAAACAGGGTTTTTTCAACTTTGGTGCATATCTCAGGCATTCTGGGGAATTTTGGCACCAAATTTTCAACATGGGGTTATTGGGACCTCTTCTCATGAATTCAGTCACTGTCATGGTGTTATTCAATCCCGAAAGGTGATTTCTTGGTCATTGTGTGGAATCTCCTTTTGGGACCGATTAATGAAACAACAGTGCAACTGTTAATGAGGTGGGCCCTCAAAAAACCTATGTTGCAAATTTGGTGAAAAAAAATCCAAAAAAATGACTGTTTTAGGAGTGTGCATTGCACAGTTTCCACTCACACTTGTAACTTCACAAATTTGCAATATTTTCACTCCAGATTTTCAACATTGGCATTTTCCACACCTCCTTATGAACAGTACAGCTGTCATTTTACACATCCTGACCGAAATGTGTTTACACACTTCTGGCTCAGAATAGCATGGTTGCCGTGGGAAATCAGTTTTCAAGACAGATTAAGAAAACGACAGTGACACTGTTCATAAGCAGAGGTCCTAAATTGCCTATGTTCAAAATTTATTGATGAAAGCCCATAAAATTACTGTGTTATAAGCATGAGTTGTGCAGTTTCCATGCACCCTTGTAACTTCGCAAATTTTCATGCCAGATTTTCAACACTGGCATTTTGTATCACCTCCTTAGGAACAGTACAGCTGGCATTTTTCACATCCTGGCCGAAATGTGGTTTCATACTTCCGACACTGCAGTCACAGTGGGAAATCAGTGTTTGGGACAGATAAAGAACAAGCGAGTGAGAAAGGGGGAGTGAGAGAGCTCAACTGAGCTCTGTCAGGACTGCTGTATGTAACACATATGTCCATTTTTGTAACATGGATATACATATGTCTCTATGGGTTTGGGGAAGGATGAGGTTACCTGGCACAAGAGACCTAGGTTTGGCTACTCTGCACAGGGCACCCCAGTAAATCCAACTACAGGAAGCAATAACTGTAATGTCCAGAACCAGAATTGGGATTTTCAGTGTGGCTTTATTTATTAACTCACTGAACATAAACAAAGCACTGTATGGTCCCCCAAAGGGCTATGTAACTGTAATGCAGATTAGACTTTAAAACACAGCAGTCCATTGTATAATGAACACATTACAAACAGTTGTCTGGCTTTGGACCCACCAGGCACTCAGCCCGGACTTTGCATGCACATTGGATACACAGCCCGACTGGCCCGGCTCTCCTGCCGGCCACTCGACTGATGGTCCACTTGGTGAATGAACCCAAACTTTACTTGGAAAGACATCCCATCAAACAAGGATGCTCCCAAACTGTGGCTCCCCACACCACTTGAAGTCTGCGACTCCTAGAGAGATTTTGTTTTCGAACTTCCAAACGAAACTCCCATCAAACAAGGAGTACTCCCATCCTACAAGGGTAATTTTCCCCATCCTGTGGCTCCCCCACCACTTAGAGTCTGCGACTCCAGGAGATTTTCAAGTTGCGACTCACATCTGGGTACCCACCCCACCACTGGCCAAGCTTGATAGGGGTGCAGCAAAACAACAGAAGAAATCTAGAGAGTGGACCTGGTTACTAAAGATGGGGATTTATCCACCTCCAGCTCCCACAGCCCATACCCGGCCATTTCTCTGGACACACAGAAAACTTTAGCACTTTAAATGTAGATTCACGGTGGATGAACTGAAGCACCCCCTCTACAGTGAACTTTAACCATTAAAACTTTAAACTGACGGACTGCTCTATTTGTTTGTCCTAGTTGACATAGTCCTCCCAAATAGCAGTCCACATTTACTTGAAATCCAACTGAAGAAAAGAAGATGTTTGCTCCTTACAAATGGAGCCAAACACTCACCCATTCGTTGCAGGTGCCCCACAGGTGAAGAAATGTAACCTTTGCTGTTATACATGAACAGACTTAAACAAAATCAGGCAGCTTCCTCCCAGGTGGGCAAAGGGGATTGCCCCTGGAACCCACAAAGAACTTTTCTTCCCCCCCCAGAGGGGGAGGGGTAAACAGACAACTACTGTTGTCCTTCTTGTTTGCTTAAGGACAAACTGAAGACTCTCTTCTGAGTGAGAGATCACACTGCAGACTAATGCTTCCTTCTTGCTTAAGGACAAATGGAAGACTCAACTTTGAAATTCCCAAGGTTCTAAGAACTCACTGAGCTGCAATTCTAAATGTGGCTCATGCAGCTGTAACAATTCTATAATGATGTCATCTCTCAGTCCAGCTGTGACTGAGGACCAGAGTGAGACAGTGTGAAACCCATTCATCTGAGTTTCTGAAAGCTGCCTCCTGCCTACCACCTAGGTCTTACTGGGATTCGTAACCCCGGGTAACAAGGGAGTTACGTGCTTGTTCTTTGTGGGGCAGAAAAAGGGTGCCAATGCAGGCAGGAGCCCAGTACAAAGGGCAGCCTGCAGTGCCAGGAGAAACAGAATGAGTGAGTGAGAGAGGAGGAGTGGCGAGCTCAACAGAGCTCTGTTGGGACTGCTTCGGATTTCTTTGTGGGCAGAAAAGGTGACAAATATTAGGCAGGAGCCCAGTACAAATGGCAACCCACAGCACCAAGGAGAAACAGAATGAGTGAGTGGGAGGGGAGTGAGCAGCTCAACAGAGCTCTGTTGGGACTGCTGCAGATTTCTTTGTGGGCAGAAAGCGGTGAGGTGCCGATGCAGGCGGGGGCCCAGTACAAAAGGGAAGTCTGCAGCTTCGGGAGAAACAGAACAAGCGAGTGAGAAGGGGGAGTGAGCGAGCTCAATGGAGCTCTGTCAGGACTGCTGCAGATTTCTTTATGGGCAGAAAAAGGCGCCAACGCTGGCAGGACTGTTTTACGAGCATGCATTGCTCAGTTTCCACCTACGCTCGTAACTTCATGAATTTGTAATATTTTCACTCCAGATTTTCAACATTGCCATTTTTCCGCACCTCCTTATGTACAGTACAGCTGTCATTTTACACATCCTGACCGAAATGTGTTTTTGCACTTCCTGCGCAGAATAGCGCGGTCGCTGTGGGAAATCAGTTTTTGGAACAGATTAAGAAAATGGCAGTGACACTGTTCATGAGCAGAGGCCCTAAAATGCCAATGCTGAAATCTGGTGATGAAAGTCCATAAAATGACTGTGCTACAAGCATTCATTGCACAGTTTCCAAGCACCCTTGTAACTGCACAAATTCGCAATATTTTCAAGCCAGATTTTCAGCACTGGCGTTTTTTCACACCTCCTTATGAACAGTACAGCTATAATTTTTCACATCCTGGCTGAAATGTGTTTTCACACTACTGCACAGAATATCTTGGTCGAGAGGGAAATCAGTGTTTGGGACAGATTAAGAACAAAGCGAGTGGAGGGGAGTGAGAGAGCTCACAGAGCCTGTGGACCAAGCTGCAGATTTCTCAGGGCAGGTGGTGCCAATGCAGGCAGCAGCCCAGTGGCTAAAAAGGCAGCCTGCAGCGCCGGGAGAAACAGAACAAGCGAGTGAGACAGCAGGAGTGAGCAAGCTCAATGGAGCTCTGTTGGCATTGCTGCAGATTTCTTTTTTTTTATCTTCTTTCTATTTTTTACTCCTCACAGCCACTGACCTGCCATATCCAAATCTGGTCACCACTCACTTCCCCCGATGACCACGGGACACTGCCGCCCAGGCTAGCTGGCATATGCAGCTGTACCCACAAAAAGGACCCCCTCGCATCCCCGCCCAGGCCAGGAAACCACCAGCCCCAGTTTTTGCATCCATGAGCCCCACCGGGCTCCAGAAGTGTGGCCATCAAGCTGCCATGGACAGTGCTGCCATTTCCATTGATCAGGTTCTCCAGGAGTGCGGACGTGCAATGACGTCAAGCACTGACATGCTGACATCCTCTGCACTCCTCCTTCCATTCCACCAGCTCTGGAAGTGCCCTCAGGCATCCCCAGGGGCCACTGCAGAGAGGTGAAACCCCACATCCCTCCCCAGGATAGCAGAGCAGTCCTCTGACGCCAATCCTATCCATCCCCTGCCTAATTTCGACAAATTGGCTTGGCATCCAACTCCGGTTGCCAGCATGCCACGAGGTGTGGAGTCCAATGCCTCAACCTCAGTTCCACTGGGCCGACCTGCTGTGGATTTTGTGGGCAGAAAAGGCACCAATGTAGGCAGGAGCCTAGTACAAAAAGGGCAGCCTACAGCACTGTGAGAAACAGAATGAGTGGAGTGGGAGAGAGGGGAGTGAGAGAGCTCAACAGAGGTCTATCAGCAGACCGCTGCAGATTTCTTTTGTGGGCAGAAAAGTTGCCAACACAGGAAGGAGCCTATACAAAGGGCAGGCCTGCAGCACTGGGAGAAACAGAACAAGCGAGGAGGGGAGTTAGCGGCTCAATGGAGCTCTTGCTCGGACTGCTGTGGATTTCTTTGTAGGCAGAAAGTGCTGCAGGCAGGAGCCCAGTACAAAAGGGGAGCCTGCAGCATTGGGAGAAACAGAATGAGCGAATGAGAGAGGTGGAGTGAGCGAGCTCAATGGAGCTCTGTTGGGACTTTAGAGCTGCCTATCCTTCCACCCAGTGTCCTGTGTGGTCCTATGTTACAGCAGGGTCTCTGGGGTGGAGACAAAGCAATGATGGGATACTTTTATGATTGCTGTAATAATACAGATTTAGTTGTTCTGTTTATTTCTCTAACTGAGCTAAGTACTGAGCTATACTGTTAGGATTGCTGTAATAATACATATTTATTTGTTCTGTTTATTTCTCTAACTGAGCTGAGTAATACTTGGAGTGTAATATGATTTCTGACTGTTCTAAGTGAAACTATGAGGGCTGAGAACAAAGCGTTATGGTAGCTGAGGGTGAGAAAAATGGACAAAAGGCTTCAAGTTGCAACAGTAATACAATGTTACTTGGATGCAATTCAGTCTGAATTAACAGCGGTTGTGAGGGGCAGTATGGGGACTAGTGTGGGAAGAAACAGGAATCTTGAGTAAATAGGCCATAACACTTATAGTAGGCACAGAAATCAGGAGTAAGAGCCTGTAAATATAAGATGGAGGCCAAAATGGGACAGGTGCCGATACGTCATTGGGTGTAAACTTTGGAAGTGTTATGGGGTGTACAGGGTGTGGGTCCTCCATGATCCTGGACTGGGCTTAGAGGATGGAGGGGTGTAAGGTCTTTAGATAACTGGCTAGTTTGATGGAGAAACTGTGAAGATTAAGGAGAAATCTCACGTGGCAGGGCAGATGAGTGGTAGGCATCCTGGCTGGGGGAATAGAGGATTGCAAGGGGGATGGGAAGAACAACTGGGGCTGAAAACTACCCAGTATCAGAGATACTAGCAGTAAAGAGAGGAGAAGGGAAGGGGTTGCCTGAGGTGAGGGGGCCTCCTGATGGGGAATGTGGAGACCACGAGGAGTACCAGAGGAGAGAGCAGATGGCTGCATGTAGGAAGGGACCAGGGAGAAACCAGGGGGACATGGAGGAGAACAAGTAGGAGCGGGGAACTGATAGGGGAAGAGATGTAGGAGGGGTATCAACTAGGAATAGATCTGAGTCTCTGCTATGGGAGAGAAAGGGGAGCAGGAACATACTGAAGGGGGAGGACAAGTAGGGCATGAGTGGGATGGCAAAAGGTAGGGGAAGAGAAATCAACGACGAAAGGGTAGAAGGCAGGCTAGTAAGGAAGGAGGAGGAGTGACTGGAGGAGAGAAGCTATGGGAAGGGGAAGGTTGGGGGGCATCACTATCAGGGTCAAAAGGTTTGAGCACTTTAGCTGGTATTTAGAGAGAGAGAGAGAGAGACAAATCTAAGTACTGTAGTAGGAATTGTACTGTTAAACCTTGTTCTTTTAATAGATTTGTGTGTCTTGTGATATAGTTCTGTATTTTATGTTTTACATTTTTTTTATCTATTTTAGTAAAACCTATTTTATAGCCTACTTGGTATGTCTTTGATTTTTTTTTTTTTACAAGTGGAGTTTATGGTTAAAGCAGACACTGTGTGGTAATCTTGAATGGGTGATAATCAAAGGAAAAGGTAAGCATTTTAATCTGAGGTCTTTTATTAGTTTTATGGTTCATTTCTGTACACTTGGTTAGGTGCCCATAGGCAAAGATATCTGGCCCCTGAAGACAGAAATATCTGATTGTGCATTGGGTACGCTTAGCAAGAGGTTCATGTTTGAATCCTCTCAAGACTGAGACCAAAGGTTGATTCGAACCCACAGAACAGACGTAGAGGGTTACCTTGTTCTGTTAACTGTTCACAAGATCGCTGGAGGTTGGGTTTGGGAGTAGAGGGCTGACCTGCTGGAGTGGGTTTGTGATGATTGTCAGCAGAATTTTGAATATGCTTTTATTGTTCAGCGTACGGCTTGAGACTGTTGCTCACTTTGCAAAGAAAGAAAGACAGAGTTTATTTTAAAAGGGAACAGAACTGTATCACTTGGCGACAGTCGTTCTATCCATTTTTTTTTTTTTTCTAAAGTGCAAATCAGAGTAGCAGTAGTGAGTAAGAAGATGGCTTGACTACTAGTACACTGTAGACTTTAGCAGTCATGTGGGGACAGAGGTGTCCTCGTGGTGAGTTGCAAGCAGAACCTCAGATGCCCCAATGGTAGCAGATACCCTGAGCAGTGAGTCATGGACTGTGATCAGTGCGGACCAAACCTCAGTGTGGCAGGGCTAGTGGCCAGGTCATGTCCAGATCCAATAGGGCAAATGGCCACTATCAGTGAAGGCTAGCAAAGGGGAAGGTCACCAGTATCCTGGATCCAGAGGTACTCAGGCTGCAAATTGAGCTGCACAGGATGGAGCTGGAGTTCCAGGAGAAGAGGGAGCAAGAGAAGCGAGAGGCAGAGCGAGAATGCCAAGAGGCAGAGCGTGAGGAGTGTGACCACCAGAGCTGCAGAGGAGAGGAGAGGGGAGAGAGGAGAACGCCGAGAGGCAGAGTGAGAACAGAGACACTGGGCTATGTGCAGGAGTGCAGAACTGGAACTGAGCCGACACGGCTCTACAGCTGTGCAATTGTGGTGTTTGCTTAATTGGGACTGCAGGACTGGTTACAAATTGAACTCCAAATTAATTTAAAGAGGGGGAAGATATGATGCTTTTAAATTTTTTGAAAAGTTTGTATTCAGGCTAAAATTTTGTGAGAGCTTCCAGCTATCCTCGCCACTTTCATCGTGAGAAAGCTGGATGCATTAACAACGACAATGAGGACAGTGGGATGATTACAGCAACTTAAAGCTGACTGTTAAAAAGTTTGATTAATCGAATCATACAGAGCTAAACCTGTGCTCATGAGAAGCTCTGACATGAGCATGAGGAGCTACCCATGAAACACGTGTTTAAATGTTCATGAAGGAATTGAGGCAACTCTGTTAATAAATTGAAATTGGATTTTATAGAGCAGTTTTATTGCATGCTCAGCAGAGCTGAAACCGGCAGAGGACCGAGATCCAAAGCAGTAAGGAAAATCATAGTTCCTGAACTGCACAGAAGCCATTGTGAAACTACTGGAGTGGGTTCCCCAGCTGTGCCTCCTGATATAGAGATTAATAAGAGGGGTAGAAATTTCCCCAGTAGCAAGTAACCACACAGCTACAGAGGGTTGTTAAGAGGGAGGGGACCCACGTGTGAGGGTTGGGATTGACAGTGATCCTGAGTGGCCTGACGCAGTGTTAGGACCCTAGTTTAGTGACTGAAGGGGTCCTGTCCCAGTTTGGGAATGAGGGTTTGCATGTCTGAGAAGTGATCCAGTTAGAGAAGCTGAGGCTTGACAGACTTGATGGTACAGGAGGATGCAGACAAGGTTTATTGGGAAATGGATTATGTATACCAGCAGTAAGATAGAGGGAGTGATGCTAGGTTTTGTTGTTCCTTAGGGTATTGTGAAATGCTCAAAAAGTACATGATATTCCTTGTCTGGTCATCTGGAAATCACGCCTATTATGCAGTTTTGGCCCAATTTCATTGGCCTAACTTCACCTAGCAGGTGAAGGAGTATTGCAGGTCTTGTCATCGTGCCAAGAAATAGGAAGGTAGGCAAACCCACATTGATTCCATTGCCCAGTGGAGGAGCCATTCAGAGGGCAGAAATGGATATTGTGGGGTCTTAAATACTACCAGCCTCAGGGGAGAGATTCATTCTAACTGTAGTGATTATGCCGCCTAGTACCATGGCAGTGTCCATCCTCACCAGATGGACAAAGGGTGATGCTTACTTGGGATTTTATCCTGTGTTGGTTCTACAGGAGGTTATCACCGATCAATGGGTCTTTCAGCGTCGGACCTGATGAAAAGTTTATGGAGAAGTGTGGGTGATGAGATGCATGACACTATCACCACAAGCCAATGACTGAAACGGCCAATGGTACCCCTAAAGTCAATGTTTGGGCATTTGCTGGAACAGTTTGGGAGGGACTGGGAAAAATAATTTTCCCACCTGTTGTTTACATACAGGGGTGCCTCTGAGTTGACAGATTTTCTCTCGAACCTTATATGGATGCCGTATGTGGGTTCCTAGACTTGATCTGGGAGGACTGGAAGGCAAGCATGACCCCATGAACTCCCATTGTGATTATATCCTGGTTTAGGTTGGAAGGAGCTATGGGACAGCCTAGGAGCAACCCAGCTGCCCAACAGAAACAAAGGGTACTACCACAGAGCCAGAGCCACTTGTACATGGTGGGTCAGGGTTGTGGTCCTTATTCGTCCGGAATATAAGTTGCAGGATGAGTAGGCAGGGCCTAAGGTGGGTTAGGAGGTAAATAGTGACCTATTGTGGAGTTACTGACGATTGCAGACAGAAAGTAGTTACAGAGATGTACCATGTCAACATGATGAAGCTTACATGCAAATAGGGTTGATGGTGTTTGCAGTGTGTAAGGTGGTGGGGATGGGCAAAGGAGACCCCTTCGGACTTGTTGAGGAAAGTAGTGAGTCCTTGGAGGCAGAAAATTGTTCCTTAGCTGACCGACCAGATCCATAAGGGGGCTTGTAGGACTTTGCCCTATTGTTTGGCACCAAACCTGACTAACCCCTAGCAACGCCGGTGAAGACAGGGCCACAGATGCCATATGATGAACAGTATATCGTGTCAGAGGGGTCTAAAAGGACATTAGAGGAAGGGAGGAGCTGTGTAGGGTAATCCAGAGATCCCACAGCCCCTGGGCCTCACCCAGTCTGTGCCTGCTGATGGCCTTTATTCATTTCGTGTGGGACTATCGTGGACTGAATGTAGTCAGAAGTCAGATGCCCACCCGATGCTACTAAACAGATGAATCCCTGGACAAGCGATGGGGCAACTAACCATGACAATTGACTGATAAAGGGGATTGCAGAGTTGACAGACAGAGCTAGGAGAGGTCAGCTTATCACCCGATAGTTTATTTGATTTAGTACGTTTTTGAAGAACACCCGCTACTTAAAAGGTTGGTGAACTAGTGTTAAATGGAAAGTTGAGGAGCACGCCGGCATACCTGGATGGCATTGCCGCTTTTAGTACCAGCTGAGGAACACCTATCCCACCTGTGGGTTGCGCTGGCGTGGTGAGACGGCCGGGTGCACTGTGCCATGCTAGGTATTATGGGAGAAGGTATACCAGGCGTGGTAGGCCAGGACAGCTCCATCTCTAACCAAATAAAGATAGAGGTACTCCAGTCACGCCCACGTCCAGAAACTCTGAAGCAGGTCAGAGTTTGGACAGCAGGGTACTATAGAAATTTTGTATCCAATTACAGTGCCCCTGCTGCTCCCTATCTGACCTGACAAAGAAAAGGATGCCCAAGAAGACTTGCCTCCGGGGGTCCAGCCTGTGAGGGAAGCTCTTTTTCAACTAGAAGGAAGCACTGTGCAGTGCCCTGTTTTGACAAGTCCTGACTATAGTAAACCTTTATAGTTCAGACTGACGCTCAGAAGTGGTGTTAGCAGCTACTGAGCCAGACATCCAGCGTAAGGGAGGGACCACCCCACAGCCTACCTGAGTAAAAAGTTGCTTCCCAGGAGCAGTCATACCTCACAGTGGAAAAGGGAGGTTTCTATACAGTGTGGACCCTAAAGAAATTGGAGCCATACTTGTACGAGCAGCATTCTGTGCTGTGACTGACCACAACTCCCTAGTTTGGCTGACACAGATGGGAAAGAACAATGGTAGATTGCTAAGATGGAGTCTTGCTTTGCAAGGGTATGATATGACAATATTACATAGGGCTGGAGAGAAAAATCAGAACTCAGATGGGCTGTCTAGGGTCAATGAGGAATGAACTGATTTGGGAATTTCATCCCATGCAGGGGATAGAGCCCCCAAATTCAGTCCAGGTGGTGAGGAATTGTGACACTTGGACAGCTGGTTCTGATCACTGTATCATTTTTTGTAATATAAAAATGGGTTATGGACTGTCTCTCTTGAGAAATGCTGAAACAGTCATGCGTGAGATCAAGCACACGCATCGCCGCACACACACACACACACACACACACACACATGTAGATACAAGGTGTTACCTGGAAGGCAGCTTAATTACAGACAGAAGATACCAACTGCCAAGATAGATCATAAACTTTGTATAACGCGCAGAGGAAGAAGAGCAGGGATGATGTTTTTGAAAGTCACAAAAGATGCTTGAAGTCCTGGAAAGGGAAACCGATCAGATCAAAGAGAGTCTTGAAGAACATGAGTTGGCGCTTTTATGCTGCAGAATTTAATACTTGGAAAGACATCCTGTTTTTATATAGATATATTTTATGTTGATTGTACAGCGCGAAGAAACATTGGCACAGCTTGCTGAGAAGCAGGCTGTGGAGGTAACGGCACTGTTGTGGCCAACGCCTACTAGCCTGCAAAGGCTTGTCCCGCTTCCCCCAATGTCACTGAGGCAGCTGGCACAAGCTTGTGAACGTCGCACCAACCTGGTGACTAATCAGCCGCTGCAATCAGGGGCCACCCGTCATTGCAGCGTAGTTATACACTGCAATGAGGAGCAACCTCATTGCAGGGCAGATCAGCAAGTTTCGATATTGTTTTGCGAACATGGCGTGTGTTGCCGCCTGTTCACAAAACATTATAACCCCCCGCCCAATGTTGATCTGCTGACAGGTTCGGCCCACTCCTTATCGGCATAATGTGCCTCGCTTCATTGTCTCCCAATGGGGTGCCTGATCCTGTCAGGCAAAAAGGAATTATCCCCCTTTGTTATTTGCCGATGGGGTGCCCAATCCCAGTCGGCAGAAAGGAATCCCCCATAAGCAAACAACTCATTTGTTGCTTGCTGACTGGGGTGCCCACTCCCCTGTCAGCTACAGCGCCCCCCCCAAAAGCAAGACTCCAAGTGCCCCTGTGAAGTTAAAAACCATCCTGCATTGTCTTTTTTTTCCTGCAAAGAAAAACGGTCCCTCGTGGTCCCAGACCCCCTCCTGCAACCCGTTAGCCACCCACTATGCACCCAGCCTCCCACACACCTCACCCCATACTTACCTGTGGAGTCCGGGCGCGAATGATCTTCGTGGACTGGGAACACATCTCCACTTTCAAAGCCAACCTCGTAACTGAGGAAATGCCGCAAGCTGTATAATTGAGTAAATAGTGGTTTTTCAACTTGTTGCATATTCTGGGCATTTTGGAATTTTTTCACCAATTTTAACATGGAGTTTTTGGAGACCCTCCCTCGGCGAATACTACAACTGTTTATGAGGAAGATTCGGCCCCGAAGGTGATTTCGTTGGTCACTGCGCGGAATCACCTTCGGGGCCGATTAATGAAACAACAGTGCCAGTGTTCATGAGGTGGGCTCTCAAAAAGCCTATGTTGCAAGTTTCAGGGAAAATCTCAAAAATGACTGTTTTACTTAGCGTGCACTGCACAGTTACTACGTGATTCACTCGTGAATCTCGTGAATTTGCAATATTTTGATGCCAGATTTTCACATTGGCATTTTGCCACACCTCCTGTAGAACAGTATAGCTGTCATTGTTCAAATCCTGGCGAATGTATTTTGCTCTCTGGCGCAGAATATGTCGTCTGTCTGAAGTCAGTGTTCAGGATAGAATAAGATAATGATAAGGAGTTCGTTCATGAGTAGAGGTCCTGAAATGGCTAATTGTTGAAAAATTTGTACCACACTGCATAAAATGACCGAGTTAAGTGAGTACGCTGAGCAGTTTGTATTTGACGTCAGAACTCCTCGTGAATGTACAATATTTTCACCCCAGAGTCAATTACTGCCATTTTCCCACACCTACTTATGAACAGTGTAGCTGCTATTTTCCCATCCTGGCAGAAATGTGTTCTGTAGTTCCAGCACAAAATAGAGAGGTCGCTAGGGAAATCACTGTCCGGACACAGTATAATAAATGACAGTGATACTGTTCATAAGCAGAGGTCCTAAAATGCCTATGTTGAAAATTTGGTGATGATAGCCTATCAAATGACTGTGTGGCGCGGTGCATTGCACACTTTCCACACACCCTTGTAACTTTTGCAGATTCGTAATATTGTCATGCCACATTTTCAACAATGGCAATTTTTCACACTTTCATGAGCAGTACAGCTGTCATTTTCACATCCCGAGGAAATGGTTTCACACCAGGTAACAGAACACCAGTCACTGTGGGGAAATCAGTGTCTGGGACACAAGAAAGTACCAGTGGCACTGTTCATGAGCAGAGGCCCTAAAATCACCATGTTGGAAATTCTGGCATCAAACTCATAATATGACCAGCATAAGCATGCATTCAACTGTTTCCATGCACCCTTTTCGTAACTTGGCATATTTGTAATATTTCACGCCCACATTTTCAACAGTGGTATTCTTCACACCTCCTTATGAACAGTACAGCTGTCATTTTCACATCCTAGCTAAAATATGTTTTTGCACCCTGATGGAGAAGAATAGCACAGCACTGTGGGACACCGTGTTTGGGATAGATTAAGATGGAGTGAGGAGAGGGGGAGGATCGAGCCCAACTGAGCTCTGTCGGACTGCTCCGGATTTGTTTGTGGAGAAAAAGGCCTCAACGCAAGAGCTAGTACAGCAGCAGCCTGCAGCACTGGGAGAAACAGAATGAGAGAGTGAGAGGGAGGGAGGGAGTGTTTAAACTCACCGGAGCGCTGTATGATCTGCCATGGATTTCTTTTTACAAAAAGGCCTCAATGCAGGCAGGGGGCCCAGTACAAAGGCCAGCCTGCAGTGGGAGAAACAGGCGAGTGAGTGAGACAGGGGACGAGTGAGCTCAACGGAGCTCCATCAGGACTGCCGGGCGATTTGGCGCAAGCCACGCAGGCAGGAGTCCTGTACAAAATGGACACTTGCAGCACTGTGACAAACAGAATGATGCTGGACAGAGGGGAGACCTGAGCGACCCCACAGAGCTTTGTCTGGCACAGCCATGGATTTATTTGTGGACAGACAAAGTGCCAACACAGCCACAGTGTTCGCACGCAAGCCGCAGTCTGCAGCCAAGAGAAACAGAATGAGTGAGTGACAGAGCGGTAGTGAGCGAGCTCAACGGGGCTCTATTGTGATTGCTGCAGATTTCTCTGTGGGTAGAAAATGCGGCCACATAGGCAGGAGCCCAGTACAAAAGGCTAGCTTGCAGAGCTGGCAGAAATGGAATGAGTGAGTAAGATGGGGGGAGTGAATGCCTCAATGGAGCCATGCCTGGACTGCTTCCAGACTTTCTGGCCAGATACGTCACCAATGCAGCAGGAGCCCAGTAAAAAGAGCAGCCTGCAGCGGCAGGAGACACAGAATGAGCGAATGAGGGAGGGAGAGTGAGCGAGCTCAGCGGAGCTGTATTGTAACTGCTGCAAATGGCGGCAATGCAGGCAGGAGCCCAATAGAAAGGGGCAGCCTGCAATGCCACCAGAAACTGAATGAGCGAGTGAGAGAAGGGGATTGAGTGAGCTCAAAGGAGCATTGTTGGGACTGCTGTAGATTTCTTTGTGGGCAGAAAAAGGCGCCAACAGAGCCAGGAGCCCAGTACAAAAGGGCAGGCTGCAGCGCCAGGAGAAACAGAATGAATGAGTGACACTGGGGGAGTGAGCACCCTCAACGGCTCAACGGAGCTCTGTCAGGACAGCTGTGGATTTTTTTGTGGGCAGAAAAAGGTGCCAACACAGGCAGGAGCCCAGTATAAAAGGGCAGCCTGCAGCACTGGCAGAAACGGAACAAGTGAGTGAGGAAGGGAGACTCAGCAGACTCAACAGACCTGTATTGGGACTGCTGCAGATTTCTTTGTGGGTAGAAAAAGCCACTAACAGAGGCAGGAGCCCAGCACAAAAAGGCAGTCTGCAGCGCCAGGGAGAAACAGAATGAGAGAGTGAGAGGGGAGGAGCTACCTAATGCAGCTCTGTCGGGACAGCTGCAGATTTCTAGTGGCAGAACAAGGCAGTCGTGCAGGCAGGAGCCCAGTACAAAACAGCAGCCTGCAGCACCGGGAGAAACAGACTGAGTGAGTGACAGAGGGGCAGTGAGCGAGCTCAACACACCAGTGCAATCAACATTCGGCATTGACAAATGCTTGTTTTTATATATTCTAACAGGGAGTAGCTAGGTGACCTCATGCAAAGAGGTGGGCAAAGCCAGCTTTTAAACATTATTCTGTTTTACTTCAGTGACACCTTTATCTAGACTCTGTCAAAGAAACATCTTTGAGCACTTTGAGCAGGTATTTAGAAAGAGAGAGAAATCTAAGTACTGTAGTCGGAATTGTACTGTTAAAACCTTGTTCTTTTAATAGATTTGTATGTCTTGTGATATAATAGTTCTATATTTTAAGTTTTACATATTTTTTTATCTATTTTAGTAAAACTCTATTTTTAGAGTATACTTGTTCTGTCTTTGATTTTTTTTTTCTTTTACAAGTGGAGTATATTTGGTTAAGCAGACACTGTGCATAAGCTTGAATGGTGATACCAGACTAGAAAAAGGTAAGCTGCTTTAATCTGAGGTCTTATTAGAGTTTTTATGGGTTCATTTCTGGTACACCTGGTTAGGTGCCCAGGGCAAGATAGTCTGGCCCTCAACACAGAAATATCTGAGCCTGTGCATTGGGTACACCAGCAAGAGGTTCACAGTCTGAATCCCTCCAAGACTTGAGACCAAAGGTTGATTCAACCCACAAAACAGACAAGAGGGTTACCTTTCTGTTAACTGTTCACAAGACTGCAATCGGAGGTTGGCACTTTGGGAGTAGAGGGCTGACCTGCTGAGTGGGTTTGTGACACTCCCGTACCATGTGCATGGCATGGGAGGAAGGGAGGATCAAGGAGTTAACAAGTGGCTGAGGGACTGGTGCCACACCAAAAATTATGGGTTAGTGTCTAACTGGGGTAGGGTCTGGGGGAATAGTGACTTGTATGCAGCAGACAGGCTACACTTGAGCAGTGAGGGAAGGGGAGTGTTAAAGGTGGGATTAGAGGAGTATATCTCTACTAAGGTGGATTTAAACTAGTGAGGGAGTGGCCAAAAGACTGAGGTTGGTAGAAAGGTCCAGACAGGGGAGCCTAATGAGCTCACACCCCCTAGATATAGGTAAAGGCCGAGGCATAGTAACCCTGGAGGGGTGGGCAAAGTAGTCTATGTAATACAGAAGGCACCACCACCCGGTAAGAATAATGAGCAAAAAGGGTTCGGACTACCAGGAGGAGGGACACAGGCCAAGGAGAAGACTGAGGAGAAAGATGGGTACAGGTGGAAGGTGGTCCATCTCAATGTAAGAAGCCTGGGGAAAACATTTGCAGAGCTTCAGGTGCTCCTTTCAGAGGGGAAGGTGGACACTGCTGCAGTGACAGAGACTTGGGCCACAGAATACCATGATTGGCACTCGGCAATCCCGGGATACAAGATATACAGCAGGGACCTGGGGGTTGGAAGGGGGTTTCACTCTATGTGAGGTAAGAGATCAATTGCATAAGGGACAAGGGAGAAGAGGAGAGGACAGAGGTGTTTTGGGTGCAGCTCCTGGACTCCAAGGGCAGAAAGCCGAATCTGGGAGTGTGTGCAGACCACCAGCCCAATCTGGGGAATTGGATGGGGAGTTGGCAGAGCAGATAAGGAGGGTGTGCAGAACAGGGAGTGTGGTAATAGTGGGGGATTATAACCTACCAGGGGTTGACTGGAGCATCCCAGCCACTAGCGGTACCAGGGAGCAGGTGCTCCTTCATGCATTCTAGGATGGCCTTCTGATGCAATTGGTAAGTGGGCCTACAAGGCTTGGTAGCACTCTGGACCTAGTACTGGCAAATGGGGAGGTGGTGAGGGAGGTAAGGTTGGAGGACTCACTAGTGGGTAGTGACCACCAAACAGTGTGGCTCGTTCTCACGCTGGGTAGGGAGATAGGAGGCACAGCCACTAAGGTGGTGGACTTTAATAGGGTGGACTTTGGGATGATGGGAGCAATACTGCTAGGGAGACTCCAGGATATACAGTAAGGCCGGGGATGGATGCAGAGCAAAAGTGGGGAGTCAAAAAGACTGGGCTAACAGAGACCACAGTAGCCTGCCCCAGAGTCAGGAGTAAGAAGAGCAGAGCCAAGAAACCATGCTGGCTGAACAAGGAAGTGCTGCAAGGGGTGAGGGCATAGAGGGCGGCATACCGAAAGTACAGGAGAACAGGGAGGGAAGGGAGAGGATAAGGAGGCTTATGGGAGTTGGTCAATGGAGGTGGCCAGGAGGGTTAAAAAAGCTAAGGCCTCCAGGGAATTAAGGTTGGCACAGGGCATAAAGGAAGGGGAAAAGGACTTTTTAAGGTATGTCAGGGAAAAGAGGATGTGCAAGGAACATATTGTGAGGATAAAGCGGGGAGCAGATTGGGTGGAAAAGGGGGAGGAGCAAGCGGAAATTCTAAATGAGTACTTCTGCTCCGTTTTTCAGTAAGGAGAGGGTGGTCCACTACCAGCATGGGCTGGGGGGTGGGGAAAGGGGGGAGAAGGTGATGGACAAAGTGATGACAGGTACTAGGGTGCTAGAGGGGCTGAGGACAGTAAGGGTGGATAAGACACCAGGTCCCAATGGCATCCACCCCAACTGTTGGCTGGGACACTGGCAGATCTGTTCAGCACCTCCCTGGAAATGGGGTGTGCACCCCAGGACTAGAGGGTGGCCCATGTGGTGGCCATACGCAAGAGTGGGCCTACAGAGGACCCAGGAAATTATCGGACGGTCAGTCTCACGTCCATAGTGGGTAAGCTTATGGAGGCAATACTGAAGCAGAGGCTGGTGGCATTACTAGAGAGTAATGGCCTCCACGATGGGTGGCAACACCGGTTCATCTCAAGGAGGTCTTATCAATCTAGCCTAATAGAGTATTATGACTGGGCGACAAGGGAGTTGGACAGGGGCCATGTGGTACATGTCCTGTACTTGGACTTCAGTAAGGCCTTTGATACAGTGCCTCTTGGGAGACTGGGGGGGTGATGGCAGTGGGGGTGGGAAAAAAGCTGACTAAATGGATAGAGAACTGGTTACAGGGGAGGGTGCAGAAGGTGGTGCTGGTGGGGAGCTCTCGGCACCTAGAACATTGACAAGCGGGATACCGCAGGGTTCAGTGCTGGGCCCAGTGCTATTTAGCTCTTTATCTCTGATATAGCACATGGAGTGGAGAGCAGGGTTAGTCTGCCGATGATACCAAATTGGGGGCAATGGTGGACAAAGAGGATGGATGGGAAAAACTGCAGGGGGACCTAATCAAACTAGAGACATGGTCTGTGGACTGGCAGCTAGGATTCAATGCAATGAAGTGGAAGGTGATGCACTTCAGGGCTAAGACCAGAAGAGGGACCACTGGTTGTACGGGTGAGGCTGGGGATCACAGAGGAGGAGAAGGACCTAGGGGTGTTGGTAACTGGGACCATGAACAACTCAGCCCAGTGCAGGAGAGCAGCAGCAAAGGCAAACAGGATGCTGGGGTGCATCGCAAGAGGTTTCTCATCCAGACACAGGGATGTGATCCTATCTCTCTACAGATCATTGGTCAGATTGCACCTGGAGTACTGTGTGCAATACTGGAGGCCATACCTAAGGAGAGATATAAAGTTACTGGAGATTGTGAAAAGGAGGGCAACAAAAATGTTAAAGGGGATGGAAGGAAAGGAATATGAAGTTAGGCTGAACGAGCTGAACGTGGACACACTGGAGGAGAGGAGGGATGGGGGGATATGATTGAAGTGTTTAAATACCTGAGGGGGGTAAATAAACCTAGCACTGAGGGGGTGTTTAAACTGAGGAGTGGAAGAGAGAGAGATGAAGGGGCACGGACTAAAGTTGGAAGGGGGATGTTTCAAGAGGGAGATGAAGAGGCACTACTTCATTGAGAGGGTGGTGTCTAGTTGGAATGTGCTGCCAAGGGGGGTGGTAACATGTAGAACAGTCAGTAGCATTAAGAAGAAGTCAGATAAAGTAAGAGGAAGAGTCAAGGGGGGGACAAGAAGGGGAGGAACTGAGGGGGAGGAGGGTGGGGCAGCTGCAGATCGATTGGTCTGTTCTGCTGGCAGATTTGTATGTTCATATATAATGTATATATATGTAAAATCACAGTGACTCTGTTCATGAGCAGAGGTCCTAAAATGCCTATGCTGAAAATTTGGTGACAAACATCCATAAAATAACGGTGTTACAAGCGTGCATTGTGCAGTTTCCATGCATCCTCGTAACTTTGCAAATTTGTAGTACTTTCACTTCAGATTTTCAACACTGGCATTTTTTTCAGACCTCCTTATGAACAGTGCAGCTGTCATTTTTTACATCCTGCCTGAAATATGCATTTACACATCTGGCGCAGTATAGCGTGGTTGCTGTGGAAAATGTTTAAAGTGTGTGGCACATCCCACAGATATACACTTTGGAAGAGAGATAGAGCTATTTTTGTGGAAAACAGTACTGCCTAGCAAAGTGTCCTGCAAAAGAGAGTGTGCCTGTATTACAATGATAAACCTCTGGGGGACCACCCATGCTTTAAGTAACATCTGTAAATAAAGCCATACTGCAAAAAATCCCAGTTACTGCTTTGGACATTCCGTTTGTTCCTTCTAGTGCGAATGTTATTGGGGCCCCTCAGCAGTTAGGTTTAGCATATGTCTAGCATCCTCTCCGTTGGACCTGGTTGTAAACAAAAAGGTTACTTTTTGTTTGTACCCTTCCCCCCGTCCAGTAGCTAATGAGCCTAGTATACACTCCAACACTAGGGGTGGTACCATCAATGTAGTTCTGCCAAAAGAAAATTGTATGCCATGTAGTTGGCAATAGTTCTTTTAAGGGGGTTGCCAGCTAGCCAAAAATGGTGTGGGGCTTACATACGTGTGCACGATACTCGTGCATGCACACTTTAAGTCAGTGCCATCATAAGGTACTATGGCAACCGCTACTCTACAGTTGCAGAAAGGAAAAGTAGTGTGCTAGAAAGTAGATATGTTTAGCGGCCTGCAGAGGGGAAGGGCTGCATAAACAGAAACACTGGAAACTATGCTGGAGCACTGGGGCAGAACATAAGACAGTGGTCCAGTTAGGTGCTTCCACAGAGCTCTTATACAAATCTGATGATGGCATAACATCTGTGGAGCTTGGCCCACACAGACGTAAAAATCAAACTCAGGAGGAGACTATTAAACTAAAGCTCTGGTGTGGGATTTGCTTGTCATCACAGTCACTTTCTTATTCTTTTCTAAACAGTAATTTTTGATAAATGTGCCTTAACCATATTGATCTCAGTGCTGGTAGACTACTTCTGGTTTTTCCCCCAATTGTATAAGGTGGGGGTAGTAGCAATCTTGAAGTGGTAGCTGCTAGTGGTGGCATGCTCTGGAAAAAAACTGGTCCCTATGCTTGTCTGCACATTTTAGAAATGACCCCATTCCTTGTTTTTGCTGTAAAAAACTGACCCCTTTAGTACAAAAACAAGGAGACAGTTATGGCATGCACCCCCACCCCTTTTCACTTCAAGTGAGTAACATGATTATAGGTTTGCATCAGATGTACAGTGGCAGCCATAGATACCTAATATTGTTAAACAGTAATCGACTGTATGTAAGTTTTTTTAATGTGTGCTTTCTTAGTGTTAATACCACTTCACTCATTTTTACTCTGCCCCAGGATTTCAGTGCCCCTAGTGCATTATTTTACACTTTTGTGTTCAAAGAAGAAGAAGAATCAGCATTTATATAGCGCTTTTCATACATGGTGTATCCCAAAGTACTTTACAAGCAATGCTAGACTGGCAGTAAAGTGACTGAATGTGTAGTGGTGGCCATATCACATATCAACGCATACATACAGCCTGGATAATTGCATGAACTGGTTTATGGGAATGGGTATTTATTTCGTTTTTGTTTACTGGGTAAGGTGTCGTAGTCACAAAATATGACTATTTTCAGACACAACAGGACACTGGGAGTGTCCCCTACTCTTTGCAAAGAGTGCCCTGGGTTCTTTTACTTCCACCTGGACACCCACCAGAACAGTCACAGGATGCACAGAAGGGACGATGGTTTAGTGTCTCATCCGAAGGACTGCACACCCCAAGAGTACAGCACCCCCCCAATACTGCACTCGGATGCCAGTGGTTTTAGGTGCAAGTCCAATCCTGGTGTGGGACAAGAACCTACAACTTTCTGTTCTAGAGGTGGATGTGCTACCAATTGAGCCATGCTGACACTGTTCAGAACAAAAAGGCTTTTCAAATTAGGGTAGTCACTAATCTAAATTCTTTATAGTTTTTTTTTAATTGCCATCAGAAATGTGAATTTTGTAAAACCAAAAATGGAAATACATGTAATAAAATGACCATATTTTACAAAATATAAGTAATTTAGATTAGTGACTAGATGGATAGACGCCCTCCTCCCTCTACAATACCTTTAATCCCTCTGCCTAAGGTAACTAACCCAAACCAGTCAACTGGCAACATTGCTTTAGTTAGTAACATGCTTCCAATGGCTATAACTCTGAGTGTAACTTTACATAAAAGACAGGTTTATGTGCTGGGTGATTCACTTGTTAAAAAACTGGATAAAGATATCTGCTCTGAAGACAAGGCGAATCGTATTGTTTCTAGTTTTCATGGTGCAAGAAGATCTGATATTACTAGAGTGGTGAATAACATCTTTTATTTTTCAAATTTTATTTTCCCCTCTTTGCTCTCAGCACACAAGATGTTACAATTCACTGGATATGACAAGCAGTACAATTTACCTAGTTAGCAATTGGCTACGTATTGGTTCATGTCTACAGCATCCTCAGAATATAATTTACAGGTGTTGTGATTGTTTTAATCATTTAAGTTCTCTAAGTCTTAATTGCAATAAACATTTCTGTTTTTTTATCCCAAACTAGAGTCAAGCTATAGACATCAACATACAGAATAAGGGGAAGGGGAAGGAGGGACATAGATATCATTAATTCTGGCCTGGGCGGTTCTTCAAACCCAGATTATCAATGTGGGGGGGGGGGGCAGAATCAGGGGTCCACATCAGTTTCTATGGCACTAGATCAGTTCTTGTTTTAGTTATATGTAAAAACCAAGGTGTCCAATAAGACATTAATTCCTGGTTTCTGTCTTGTAATCTGGCAGTTAGGTTCTCCATTTTGTATATTTCATACGTAGTATTTTCCCAAGAGGTGATAGTGGGGGAGTCTGGTTTTAACCATAATCTAATAATGCTCTTCTTGGCTGCTGCTAGCAAAATGCTCAATAAATATTTATGCTATTTATGTTTCATTTTCTAGGGTAGTGTAGAAGGAGGGCTATCTCTGGAGTAAGGGGTCCTATATTAATGAACAGGTCTTGGATTGCACTGTCCACTCCTTTCCAAAAGGCAGTCAGGACTGGGCAATACCAGAACACGTGTGAGTGTGTGAAAACCTCACAGCCACATTTTCTCCAACAACTGGAATCTTCAATTCCTGAATATTTGGCTGTAATCTGTGGGGTTAGAAAAAATCTAGCTACAACTTTCCAGGAAAATTCTCTCCAGGAATATGAGTTGGTTGTCTTATGTTGCCTTCACCAAAGCTGTAACCAGTTGTGGGGTGAGAGTGTTACCCCAGCTCCGCCTCCCACTGGAAGTGGACTAGTTCCATATAATGGGGTAAGGAATTTTGTAAAGCTGTATAAATTCAAGAGACTGAATGTCCTTGTGTGTACAGATCTGGTAAATCAGTTAATAAAGCATGTAAATAGGGGATCTCAGTTTGAGATATATCCAGGTTTAATTTATTCCCTAAAAAATGTCTAATCTGTAAATATTTATAAAAATCTTGGTGGGGGAGGTCAAAAATTTCCTGTAGGTGGTCAAATGTTTTAAATACCCCTGTTTCATAAAATTGGTGTGCATGTATTAATCCCTTAGTGTGCCACCCGAGGAATGTGAAGTCTGTCAATACAGGTGTAAAGTCTGGGCGTAATGCTGGGACTCCCATCCAATTTGCAAGAAGGGCATTTTCTCTCAAGTTAAGGAAATCCCTCCAACTCATCAGCAGTGCTTCTGGGAGATGAGAACTTTCACCTTTCTGCTGAGATTGGGGAGGTTGAGAAATCAGGAGGAAGTCCAGTGGGTTTGATGTCATGGCCCACTCTATCTGTGTCCAGATTGGGGCCGTCGATCTTGGCAAGAGCCAGGTTGCCATGTGTGTTATTAATGTGTCTATCCAGTAATGGTAAAGATTAGGTAAAGCCAACCCACCTTGTTCTTTAGAAAGTTGAAGCTTGGAGAAGGCCACCTAGGGTCTTCTGCCTGCCCAGAAGTATTTCCTGATAAATTTTGTTCCAGTTCTGCAGATCCTTGGGGGGGGTGGAGTTTTGCATGAGATATAGGATTTTGGGTAAAGTGTTCATTTGCATCAATTGTATTCTATTTAGGAGTGGAAGGGGTAGTGGAAGCCACCGATCCAGACCAGCCTGGATTTGTGTGGCCATAAGGTAATAATTTACATTGTATATATCCTGAGCACAAGATGGTATTTGAATACCTAGGTAAGTAATTGTTGGCTTATTCTGATTATAATTATGTTTTTTTAGGGTCAAAGGGGATGGAGAGCCTTGTATTATAAGAGCCTCTGATTTTCCTTGATTTATGGTGTAGCCAGTATCTGTTTCTATCTCTACAAGGAGGTCAGAGAGTGATGTTAAAGATTCCTCGGGATGGGATAGATTTATTAATAAATCGTCAGCATAGTATGCCACTTTATGTTCTGTGGGTCCAATTTTATAACCCATATTTGTTCTGTTTACCTGAGAAGCTGAGCAGTTGGTTCAACAAATATGGCAAACAGGTAAGGGGAGAGAGGGAAGCCCTGTCTGTTGCCATGATGTAAGTTAAATCATGATGAATAAGAGCCATTAACTTTTACCATGGCTTCTGGAGACATGTATATGCCTCGAATTATGTGTAAAAAGGGTTGTGGAAATGCAAATTTGGACATGGTGGCCAGTAAGAAGTCCCAGTTAACCATGTCAAAAGCTTTTGGTGAATAACATCTTAAAAGACTGTGGTCCAAATCCACTTGTGGTGCTTCATGTCGGCACAAATAACATCATACATGATGACTTGCTAGATATAAAAAAGGATACAGTAGCACATTTTAATTGCTTGCAAGAATATGGGTGTGATACAACATTTTCTGAAGTCCTTCCTATCCCTAGAGCACCAGATATGATCAATCATAAAATAAAATGTTATAATGAGTGGCTCTGTAAATGGTGCCTTAGACAAGTTCATACTTGCATCACCTACTGGGAGGAATCCTCTAGCAGTACAGATCTCTATGGTAGGGGTGGTCTTCATCTGAGTCATTGGGCTAATTCTCTTCTTAGCAAACGTATTCTTGGCTACTTAAATAAGAATTTAAACTCATAAAGTTGGGGTGAAACCGTTGGTCCCTTCCCCCAGGTACTGCCACTTACACACATAATATCTATCAATCTAATGAACTAAAATGTTTATATTTCAATGCCAGGAGTCTCTCCAATAAACTAGATGAACTAAAAGCTATCATAGCACTGAATAACACAGATATTATTTCTGTTACTGAGACATGGGGTAATGATAAGTATGACTGGGATTGTCATCTACCAGGTTATACTGCATATTTTCTTAACAGAAAACATAAACAAGCATTTGTCAATGCCAAATGTTGTTTCACTGGCATTGGCATTGGTAGTGCAGGAGTTAGAGATACATAATGGAATGGCAGTGAAGTATTGAACTGACTTCTAACCCCCCCCCACCCTGTGAGAGACTGACAGGCGTCAGTGCCTTTGGGTCATCAGCTATAATGCTCATGCCATTTTACCTCACCCTACCCTGTAAACACTGACAAATGTTGTGGTGTGCTTTGGGGTCTTTGGGCCTTATACTTACCCCATACCATAAAAACATACACTGAGACAGGGGCAGTATAGGAGAATGGGGTGAACTTTAGGGCTGAACATTCCAAGGCACCCCTCGATGCCTGTCACTGGCTGCAGGGTGGGGGTGGGGGTGGAATGGCGTGAGCATTACAGCCAATGATCCCAAGTCACACCCCTGACGCCTGGCAGTCCCCTCTACAGGGTAGCTGCGGTTTAGTTGGAAACCCTAATGTCATAGGTATTTGTTGAGTTTATCTAATTTTAACATAGGCTTTTTTGGCACCCCACCTCATGAAGAGCGGCACAATCAGTTTGTTAGCTGAAAGGTGGTTTCACAGTGGCTATGCCATTTGGGACACAGGGACGAAAACACATTTTGGGCAGGATGTAAAAATGGCAACTGTATTGTTTATGAGGAGGTAAAAATGGCAACGTTGAAAATCTGGAGTGAAAATATGAAAATTGGTGAAGTCATGAGCATGCATAGAAACTGCACAACACATCGTAACCTAATTATTTTTGTTTTTAGCTAATGCTTTTCAATATAGGCATTTTGGGACCTCCCCTCATGAACAGCGCACTGTGATTTTGTTAATCTGTCCCAAAGTCGATTTCCCACAGTGACCATGTCATTGTGTGCACCACAGGTGCTGAAACACATTTTGGGCAGGCTGTGAAAAATGACAGCTGTACTGTTCATAAGGAGGTGTGAAAAAATGCCAGCGTTGAAAATCTGGCATGCAAATATTGCAAATTTGCAAAGTTACAAGGGTGCGGGGAAACTGCACAATGCAAGCTTGTAACACAGTCATTTTATGGACTTTCATCACCAAATTTTCAACATATGCACTTTAGAACTTCTGTTCATGAACAGTGTCACCGTTATTTTCTCAAACTGTCCTGAAAACTGATTTCGCGAGCTTAATCGCGTGCTATTCTGCCAGGACGGTGAAACACATTTTGGCCAGATATGAAAATGACAGCTGCACTGTTCAAAAGGAAGCATGGAAAATGCCAATTTTGAAAATATGGAGTGAAAATATTACAAATTCACGAAGTTGCAAGTGCACGTGGAAACTGCGTAATGCACCCTCGTAAAACAGCAATTGTTTGGATTTTTTTCACCAAATTTGCAACATGGGCTTTTTGAGAGCCCCCCTGATGAACAGAGGCACTGTCATTTCATTAATCAGTCCTGAAAGGTGATTCCATGTAGTGACCATGAAATCATCTTTTGGAACAAAATAAGGCCATGATAGTGACTGAATTCATGAGGAGGGGTCCCAATAACCCCATGTTGAAAATTTGGTGCAAAAATTCCCAAAAGTGCCCGAGATATGCACCAAAGTTGAAAAAAAAACTATTTATGCCATTATATAGCTTACCGGCATTTCTTCAATTCACGGTTGGCTTTGAAGAGTGCAGACGTGTTCCCAGTCCACCAAAGATCATTGTGCTGGACTCCGTAGGTAAGTATGGGATGAGGGGGGTGTGGGGAGACATGGTACACAGACAGTGGGCGTGGGTTAATGGTGGGGCAGGAGAGACCTAGAGGGGCCATTTTCTTTTTTTTACAGGTTAAAAAAAATTAAGACAACAAGGGTTGGTTTTGTTTTTTTTCAGGTGTTTGTTTGGTACACTGGGGTGGGCTCACAGTGTACCACCTGCATAATGGGGAGGGGAACTGCAGCCAATGGAGATTGTGCCCCCCATCAGCACAGAAATGGGTGGGGGCACGCATGATGCCAAGAGGGACTGGGCACCCCCTCGGCACACAGCACACATTGGGGGCTGGGGACATTATGCCAACAGAGAGTGGGTTCCCCCATCAGCAAGTTAAACTAGGCAGGGGGGACTGAAGCTGACAGGGATTGGGCCCCCCATCAGCAAGGAAAGACTGTTGGTGGGCCCATGATGCTGAGGGGGATTGGGCACTCCCTCGGCACATGCATAGAATGGAAGGGGGACATCATGCTGATGGGGAGTGGGCTCCCCCGTCAGCAAATAAAGCGGCTTCGGCAGTCAGTGCCACCATGTTTAAGTTAGGGAAGGCACGTCGGGAGGTGCCACTGCATATGACAAGCTTTGCTGTCATTGCAGCAGACCTTTCCTTAGATGTGCTTGCCACATTATATATTCCTGATGTGGTGCCTGCATGCTGGCTTATTGGAGAATGAGGGACTCACCTACTGATGCATGCCCTGCATTCGCCCAACAGTGACCGCGCCTCCAAATCTGCTACTACCACAAGATGTTTGCTTGCACGCAAGCGTGAGCCAACATAAAAAGGTGGAGGTGTGGTCATATTCCTGAGAGACACACTTCAGTCATTAGATATTTCTAACAAAGTTAAAAATTCTACTGTTCAACTGAAACCGTCTGGGTAAAAGTTCTTTTAAATAAAATACAACATGTCATTCTTGGCATATGCTATCACCCTCCCAAATACTCCTCCTGAGAATTTTGACAATATAGTTCAGGAAATTGATACTGCTTGTACCTCGGGTGACATACTTTTGATGTTTTTTTTTAATCTTGGAGGCATCAACTGAGTGAATCTAACTGCCACTTCAGGGATAGGAAATACTTTACTAAATATCAGTCAACAATGTAACCTAACACAGTGTGTAAAATTACTGACCTGTGGGAATAACCTTCTTGAGTTCGTATTTCATAGCAAAAATCTGATTGTGAGAAATGTCAAGATAGTACCACTGATAGACAATAGTGACCACAAAGCCATTAGGTTCTCATTAGAACAATCAGTGACTATTGCTTACAACATTACCAAAATATTTCTATATGATAAGGTGGATATTTCTAGTATTAACACCCATTTAAACAATATCAATTGGCAGGATATACTCTCATCATCAGATATAAGTGTATATTTCAATAAATTAAATGATACTATTTGTAACTTAAGGGATATTTACATTCCATTTAAAATTAAAACAACTAGTAGTCAAAGTGGATTAATAATTCCATTAAAAAATTAATTAAACTGAAAAACAAAAGACACTCTAATTACTTAAAATCACCTACACAAATCAGTTGGATGTCTTATTTACATGTACAAAAAAATGTAAAACAAACATTCAAAAAGCAAAGAAAAAATGGGAATACAAACTTGCATCTGAAGCAAATAAAAACAATAGCAAAACCTTTTTTTCATACATTAATTCACTTAAAAAACTATGTGCCAGGTGGATTCTTTACAATCAAATGATAACATAATGCATGCTCCTATTGAAATGGCTAGTTTCTTTAACACCATATTTTGTGAAATTTTTCAAACCAATCAGAAAAGTGTTTTACTGCAATAGATAAACCAATTACAATATCAGAAACTGAAATTCACCATAAATTGTTACTATTAAAAGGCCAAACCAGGGTCTCACCTGATAATATTTCTGGTCACCTTTTATATCCGCTTACTGATAGTCTGTCACTTCCACTAAAATTGCTATTTGAGCAATGTATCAACTTGTCTTATGTTCCAGAACTTTGGAAAACTGCTTTTGTTATTCCAATCCATAAAAAAGGTCCACGTAATAACTGAAAGAATTACAGACCAATTAGCCTTTCATCGCCGCTATGCAAACTACTAGAACAGTTCATAAAGAGTTCATAAAGGAAATTATTTCTGATGCTCTGGATAATTTAGACACTAATCAACATAGATTTAAAAAAGGTTGTAGTTGCCTGACTAATCTGCTTTGCTTTTATGATGATGTTAGTTACCAAATCGACAACAGACTCCCTTACGATATTGTGTATATAGATTTTAGTAAAACCTTCGATTCCATACCTCATTGAGCTATCATACAAAAGTTAGGAACCTTACAGATTAATTATAGTACCGTTAGATGGATATCAAATTGGCTTACTAGTAGAACACAGAGAGTATTGGTCAATGGACACCTCTCTAAAATTGGTTATGTTTGTAGTGGGGTTCCACGAGGGTCAGTGTTGGGCCCTTGTTTGTTTCAGGCTTTTATTGCAGACTTAGCCCAGAAATGCTACTCCAATGCTATAAAATACGCAGATGATATTAAAATTGGTGGACCCTGTTCCATCCCTGACAATATAGATATTATTCAAAAAGATCTGGACTATATCACACACTGGGTCAAGATATGGGACATGAAATTGAATCCTAATAAATGCAAAGTCATGCACTTGGGTCCTCATAACCTATGTCATACATACAGATTAGATGACAATTTACTTACTAGTACATCCTCCGAAAAAGATCTTGGTGTCCACATAATGAAAGATTTTTCATCTAGATTGCAGATTAATAAAACAATTCAAAAAGAAAATAGTGCTGTCTGGTCCATACGCAGGAATATTTAATCACATGAGGAAAAAGTGCTAATGCCACTTTATCAAGCCTGTGTTCGTCCCTATCTGGAATACGCATCCCAGTTATGGTGTCCTTTTAAGAAACATGACATTTCACAAATTGAGAAGGTCCAGAGAATATTTACTAAATATATTAAGGGCTACTCTGACATATCGTATGAATCCAGACTTAATTCTCTAAATTTAATGTCATTGTCTACCAGACACCTGAGTGGGGGATCTTTTACTCATGTTTGATATAATACAAGATCCATTTCTTATGACTACTATGGGTGTTGACTTCAAAAATAATATCTTCAACACTAGGGGATACACTCTGCAACTGCAAGTCAGGGGCTTTAATCTAATGCCTAGAAAATACTTTTATACTGTCAGAATTATTAATTTCTGGAATGCACTTCCATTGGAAATATTTTTTAGTAAAACTAAAGCTACATTTAAGTACTGATTGGATAAATTTATTCTTTCTAAGACTACATCTAATTACTATTAACTATAAGAGCAGTCATAGGCCCAAAGCTTCCTAGCTCCTCACACTTCCTAGTATGATTCCTAGTATGATCATTTGAAAGGTCCTTTTGTCATGAACAGCTTTCAGACTGGTTGTTTTGTGCACCTGGAATAGTTTTCGGTCCGGACACACTACAGAACTATTTTTGAAAACCATTTTTAAAACCAGTTTAGCGAAACCATTTCAGTGCAGTCACACTACTCAGTAACCATTTTTGATAATGGTTTAGTGTGGCCACACTGCTAGTGTTAAATCTGTTCTCCTTGTAACTATTTTGGCCCTTTCCACACTACCCCTCTGTAATGTTACAGAGTGCCCAAACCGTTACCGCAACGGTTTGTGTTTACACCTGTAATGTTACAGAAGGCGTTTTCGTAACTGTTGTTGAAACCACAAATGAGGAGGTTTCAACAACGGTTATGAAACTGGTTATGCTTCAGTAACATTACCGGGCGTAGTGTGGATGCGTGGCACTGGTCCCCTAGCGCATTGCGAGCTGCATTGTGGGATAGGGTGCCATGGTAACGGTCGCCCAGCTCCTGAAGTGTGGACTGGCGGTGCCGGTCCCGTAACGGACATCGCGGCAGTGTGAACACACTGCACCGCTCCCTGGTTGTTATGGTTTCTATCCGTTATGGGGTCTGAGCGGTGCAGTGTGGATGGGCCTTTGTGTCAAGTCCAACACACAGAACTGTGCTTGCCTGGACACACTGCAGCTAGAACTGTTTTAGTTAAACCGTTACAGCTTAAAACACTTTCACTCCTGGACAGACCTGTAAGTAAAACCATGCTAGCTCCAAAACATTTTTAAAAATGGTTTTAAAACTAGGTAATTAGCAGGGTTTAAAAACACTCTTGTTAAAATGTTTTAAGGGGCTTGTAGTCTGTCTGCAAACTGTGCTAGGGGGATTTAAACTGTTTTAAGGCACTTAAACTGTTTTAAGTTCCCCAGTGTGTCCAGGGCCTTAAAAGATATTTAGATTTGTTTGGAATGTTTGCACATTTGCTAAGAGTTCTGCACAGTGCCTTAGGAAACATCTCAATGAAAAACAGTTTGGAATTCTGTCTCCAACATTCTAAACACACAATGGGTCTGAATGAGTTAAAGGGGACAGGAACTGATTACTTATGTGCAGATGTTTGAAATGTCTCTATTTTCATAAATTATATTCATACCTCTAAAAGATCCTTATTTAACTGTGCCTGAATAAAAGCTGAAGCTGTCAATTGTGTTTTGTTTTGGGCTTAGATTTATAGAACTGTTATTTAATACAACAGCAGATCAGTACACATGGACAGATGTTGATACATGGACATATTAGGATGACAGTATCTCAATTACAAGGGGGTCTGTGTTAGATTTGGGTTTTGAATATACACATACACTAGTCACTTGTTACAGAATTGCAGATATAGCATGTTTAAGACAGAATAAGTTTGACTATTCATGAGTAATATGGACTTACTGTACACAGAGTTTGAGAAAAATGTACAGTATCTGAACAGTACACTGTGTAAATGTGATTGACACCACTGTGTGAAACGGCTGGTGAATGCTTATTTTACATTAGGGAAGGTTGTCTTTGAACCTGTTTTTTACTTAACACAGATATTTTCATATGAATAAGACTTTTAACATTATTTACTATGCACTGTTGAATGAACTACTAATGCCTGAAAGAAAACTTTGAAAAACATAAGTAGGTAAAATGCTGCTTGTATTCCCCATATATTCTAGATTTCTCCTCCCAATCGTTTATTACTGAGGAAATGTACATGAATACATGATTTTTATCCCTTACAGTTGCTTTAAAGTTAATCTGCCCCTGTAGCTTACTCCCTACGTCAAGTCAGAATGCACTTTTGTGACATCAAAATATGTTGCCATGGGAGTAACTGTGATACTACAAGCAGTGCATGATGACCACAGGTAGGGAGACAGCAACAGAAACAGATGAACTCTTCAGGAGCAAAAATCCTGTTTTCATGCAGTTGACCTCAGTAACAAATAAGGGGGAGAAGGAATAAAGAACTAATGTGAAGTACAAGCTGAACTTTATCTAAATATTATGTTTTGTTAAAGTTCTCCTTAAATTGTCAGCTGCTGTTTAAGCTTATTTTCCTTGAGGTTTTTAATCATTGTCATTTACTAATGCTAGCACAGACACACATAGAGGGGTTTAAAATGAAGCTTCAGTTGCTTTTTAGCTTTTTTCAGGGGGTGAACTTTCAAGTCAGTGTCATTTGACCTTGGGATAGCTTTCTTTTGAAGGAACTTTTGCTGTCTTTATATGAGTATGTTGTTTTTTTGAATTCTGTTTTAACCAATGGGGTCCTTAACAACATTGCATCTGTTTTTATGTTTGCCATGTGTGGTTATGCACAGCAAACAAATATCATCCCATGATAGTGCCTTTTGAGGTGCGTGATACTGTCTATCCAATGCAGAGCAGTGTTTAATTGGCAAGTCTACAGCAGACCAATTACCAGCCAGTATAAATATGATATAGTTTTAGCTTGGTGGGTGGAAACTGCATCTACCTCAAAACAAAAAGCTGACCCAGTCATGGGTTTGTTGTCTCCTTTTATGTAGCTGCACAGCATGCTGACCTCTTCTTATCAGGCTGGCTTAGGTTTTCCAAGCATCTACAGACTCTAGCTGTTAAAAGTAATGTATGTATGTGTGTTTTTCTTTCTCTCTTTCTCTCACTGCTGGCAAATGGTATTTACTCACTGGTAAAGGTAATTATCCCTGCAACCTTTATGTTTTTACATGCCCCAGTAACATCCATGCTATATATTTATATTTGCAACAGCATTTATGCACTTCAGGTTGTAGCTACTAGCCGCCTTGTGTTTGAAATGATCTCACATCTCTCCGTCCCAGCTCTGACTGGTGCTGGAGTAAGTTAGTGTTTTGTTTTATTTTTCCAGTGAAAGTTTGACTGCTTATATGTGATTTTTCATCTTGAAACATATCATGCTGTTAGATTTTCTTTTGGGATAGTCAAAAATCTGTTTAAGTAGTTCTAAGGGGTTGTTCCAGAAAAGATAATACTTTATTAAGTACATTAGCTGGCCAACAGAAATGTCTGTGGGGCTAATAGATTTTCCAAGTCACTAGCCCTGTTAATTAGTGGTTGCAAAACTTAATGAGCTAGTGGCGCCAAAGCAGACAGACAGGAAAATGATACAAATTTTAAGAAGTAGTCAGTTGTAACTTTTCATTTCTGAAGCATTTTTCTTTTTGCTTGCATTGCCGGCTTTCTCTGCCCACAAAGACATGTGCAGCAGTCCTGACACATTCTGTTTCTCCTGGTGCTGAAGCATGCCATTTTGTAGTGGTCTCCTACCTCTGTTGGTGCCTTTTTCTGCCCACAAAGAAATCTGCAGCAGTCCCGACAGAGCTCCGTTGAGCTCATTCACTCACTCCCCCTCTTTCACTTGCTCATTCCGTTTCTGCTGGAGCTGCAGGCTGCCCTTTTGTACTGGGCTCCTGCCTGCATTGCTGCCCTTTTCTGCCCACAAAGAAATCTGCAGCAGTCATGATAGAGCTCTCTTGAGCTCACTCACTCTCTCTCTCCCTCACTCGCTCATTCTGTGTCTCCTGCTGCTGCAGGCTGCCCTTTTGTATTGGGTTCCTGCCTGTGTTGGCGGCTTTTTCTGCCCACAAAGACATCTGCAGCAGTCCTGATACAGCTCCGTTGAGCTCGCTCACTCCTTCCTCTCACTTGCTCGTTCCGTTTCTGCTAGTGCTGCAGGCTGGCCGTTTGTACTGGGCTCCTACCTCCATTGCCGCCTTTTTCTGCCCACAAAGAAATCCACAGCAATCCCGAAAAAGCTCCGTTGAGGTCGTTTACTCTCCCTCTCTCACTCGCGCATTCTGTTTCTGCTAGGGCTAGAGGCTGGCCTTTTGTACTGGGCTCCTGCTTGCATTGCTGCCTTCTTCTGGCCACAAAGAAATCCGCAGCAGTCATGATACACCTCCGTTGAGCTCGCTCACTCCTCCTCTCTCATTCGCTCAGTCTGTTTCTCCCGGCGCTGCAGGCTGCCCTTTTGTACTGGGCTTCTGCCTGCGTTGGCACCTTTTTCTGCCCACAAAGAAATCCGCAGCTGTCCTGACAGAGCCCTGTTGAGGTCGCTCACTCCGCCTGTCTCATTCACTCATTCTGTTTCTCCTGGCACTGCAGGCTGCCATTTTGTAGTGCTCTCCTGCCTCTGTTGGCACCTTTTTCTGCCCACAAAGAAATCCGAAGCAGTCCAAACAGAGCTCTGTTGAGCTCGCTCACTCCCCCTCTCTCACTCACTCGTTCTGTTTCTGTCGGTGCTGCAGGCTGCCCTTTTGTACTGGGTTCCTGCCTGCGTTGCCGGCTTTCTCTGCCCACAAAGACATGTGCAGTAGCCTTGACACAGCTCCATTGAGGTCGCTCACTCCCCCTCTCTCACTCGCATGTTCCATTTCTGCCAGGGCTAGAGGCTGGCCTTTTGTACTGGGCTCCTGCCTGCATTGCTGCCTTTTTCTGGCCACAAAGAAATCTGCAGCAGTCACAGTACAGCTCCATTGAGCTCGCTCACTCACTCCCCCTCTCTCACTCTTTCGTTCTGTTTCTCCTGCCGCTGTAGGCTGCCCTTTTGTACTGGGCCTCTGCATGCATTGCTGCCTTTTTCTGCCTACAAAGAAATCTGCAGCAGTCCCAACAGAGTTCTGTTGAGCTCACTCACTCCCCCTCCCTCACTCACTCATTCTGTGTCTCCCGCTGCTGCAGGCTGTCCTTTTGTACTGGGTTCCTGCCTGCATTGCCGGCTTTCTCTGCCCACAAAGACATGTGCAGCAGTCCTGACACAGCTCCGTAGAGGTCGCTAACTCCCCTTCCCTCACTCGCTCATTCCATTTCTGCTGGGGCTGCAGGTTGGCCTCTTGTACTGGGCTCCTGCCTGCATTGCTGCCTTTCCCTGCCCACAAAGAAATCTGCAGCAGTCACGATAGGCCTCTGTTGAGCTCACTCACTCACTCCCCCTCTCTCACTCGCTCATACTGTTTTTCCAGGCGCTGCAGGCTGCCCTATTGTACTGGGCTCCTGCCTGCGCTGGCACCTTTTTCTGCCCACAAAGAAATCCACAGCTGTCTCAACAGAGCTCCGTTGAGGTCACTCACCCCCCCCGTCTCACTCGCTCATTCTGTTTCTCCTGGTGCTGTAGGCTGCCCTTTTGTACTGGGCTTCTGCCTCTGTCGGCATTTTGTTTCTGCCCACAAAGAAATCTGCAGCAGTCCCGACAGAGCTCCACTGGCCTCACTTACTCCCCCTGTCTCACTCGTTTGTTCCAATCCTGCTGGCACTGCAGGCTGCCCTTTTGTGCTGGGCTTCTGCCTGCATGGCAGCCCTTTTCTGCCCACAAACAAATCTGCAGCAGTCATGATAGAACTCCATTGAGCTTGGTCACTCACTCCCCCTCTCTCACTCGTTCTTTCTGTTTCTCCCACCGCTGCAGGCTGCCCTTTTGTACTGTGCCCCTGCGTGCATTGCTGCTTTTTTCTGCCTACAAAGAAATCTGCAGCAGTCCCAAAAGAGCTCCGTTGAGCTCACTCACTCCCCCTCCCTCACTCGCTCATTCTGTGTCTCCCGCTGCTGCAGGCTGCCCTTTTGTACTGGGTTCCTGCCTTCATTGGTGGCTTTTTCTGCCCACAAAGACATCTGCAGCAGTTCTGACACAGCTCCATTGAGCTCACTCACTCTCCCTTTCTCACTCGCTTGTTCCTTTTCTGCAGGTGCTGCAGGCTGGCCTTTTGTACTAGGCTTCTGCCTGCATTGCTGCCTTTTCCTGCCCACAAAGAAATCCCCAGCTGTCATGATACACCTCCGTTGAGCTCGCTCACTCCCCCTCTCTCTCTCTCTCTCTCTCTCGCTTGTTCTCTTTTTCCCAGCGCTGCAGGCTGCCCTTTTGTCCTGTACTCCTGCCTGCCTGCGTTGGCACCTTTTTCTGCCCACAAAGAAATCCGCAGCTGTCTTGACAGAGCTCCATTGAGGTCACTAACTCCCCCGGCTCACTCACTCACTCATTCTATTTCTCCTGGCGCTGCAGACTGCCCTTTCCTACTGGGCTACTGCCTCTGTTGGCATCTTTTTCTGCCCACAAAGAAATCTGCAGCAGTCCCGACACAGCTCCATTGGACTCACTCATTTCCCCTATCTCACTTGCTTATTCTGTTTCTGCCGGTGCTGCAGGCTGCCCTTCTGTACTGGGCTCCTGCCTGCGTTGCCAACCTTTTCTGCCAACAAAGAAATCTGCAGCAGTCACGATAGAGCTCTGTTGAGCTCGCTCACTGCCCCCTCTCACTCATTCATTCTGTTTCTCCCACCACTGCAGGCTGCCCTTTTATCCTCAGCCCCTGCATGCATTGCTGTCTTTTCCTGCCCACAAAGAAATCTGCAGCAGTCCCAACAGAGCTCCATTGAGCTCACTCACTGCCTCTCCCTCACTCGCTCGTTCTGTGTTTCCCGACACTGCAGGCTGCCCTTTTGTACTGGGCTCCTGCCTGCGTTGTCACCTTTTCCTGCCCACAAAGAAATCCGCAGCAGTCCCGACAGAGCTCAGTTGAGCTGGGTCACTCCCTCCCCCCTCAGTCGCTCGATCTTAATCTGTCCCAAACACTGATTTCCGACAGCGACTGTGGTATTCTTAGCCGGAAGCACGGAAACACATTTCAGCCAGGATGTGAAAAATGACAGTTGTATTGTTCATAAGGAGGTGTGAAAAAATGCCAGTGTTGAAAATCTGGCATGAAAATATTACTAATTTGCAAACTTACAAGGCTGCGTGGAATCTGCACAACACACACTCGTAACAGTCATTTTATGGAGTTTCATCACAAAATTTTCAACATAGGCATTTTAGGACTTCTGCTCATGAATATCTCCCGAACACTGATTTCCCACAGTGACTGCTCTATTCTGCACCAGAAGTGCGAAAACACATTTCGGCCAGGATGTGGAAAATGACAGCTGTACTGTTCACAAGGAGGTCTAAAAAATGCCAATATTGAAAATCTGCTTGAAAATATGCAGAATTACTAAAGTTATGAGCAGTATAGCAACTGTGCAATGTACGCTTTGTAAAACAGTCATTTTTGGGATTTTGCCACCAAATTTGCAGTATACGCTTTTTGAGAGCCCACCTCATGAACACTGGCACTGTCATTTTGTTAATTGGTCCCAAAGGGGGATTCCACACTGTGACCACAAAATCACTTTTTGGGGCTGAATAATGCCATGACAGTGCAGAATTCATAAGGAGGGGTCCCAAAAACCCCATGTTGAAAATTTGGTGCCAAAATTCCAAAAAATGCCTGAGATATGCATCAAAGTTGAAAAACCCTATTTATTCCATTATACAGCTTACTGGCATTTCCTTAGTTCACGGTCAGCTTTGAAGAGTGCAGACGTGTTCCCGGTCCACCGAAGATCATCGTGCCGGACTCCAGAGGTAAGTATGGTGTGAGGGGGGTGTGGGGAGGCAGGGTGCCCAGTGGGTGGGTGCGGGTTGTGGGAGGGGGGCAGGGAGACCGCCAAGGGATCGTTTCTTTTTTTACAGGTTAAAAAAAAAGACATTGCGGGACCATTTTAAATTTTACAGGGGCATGTGGCATACTGAAGTGGGCTCCCAGCATGCCAACAAAGTCTTTTTTGGGGGGGCAGCTATAGCTGATGGGGGATTGAGCACTCCCATCAGCACACAACAAAAGGGGTGTTACATTATAGCTACTGGGATTGGGCACCCCATCGGCACACAACAAAAGGGGTGTGACATTATGCTAGCGGGATTGGGCACCTTATCGGCAGACAACAAAAGTGGGGGGTTACATAATGCTGACGGGGAGTAGGCTGCCCTGTCAGCAACATAAACCTTGGGGTGCTGAAGCCAACAGGGATTGGGGCTGCTGTTGGCAAATAAACACAGTGGGGGGACACATGCTGCCGAGGGGATTGGGCTCCCCTCGGCTTGCAGAGAAGTAATATTTAGAACATGGTGGCAAGCCACCACCATGTTCTAAACAATATCAATGTTTCAAAGCCCTGCCCTGCAATGACGGGTCGCCTCCTCATTGCAGTGAATAGCTGATGCTACAATCACGAGGCGGCCCTGATTGCAGCGGATAAAATTTTACAAGTTGGTGGCATGCTGGCTGAACTAGTGTCAGCAGCAGCATGCCACAGCATGGGGAAGTGGGCCAAGCCTTTAAAGGCTGTGGGGGCATTGGCCACAACAGTGCCGCACCTCCACAACCTGCTCCTGGAGGAAGCTGCACAATATGTTTCTTGTGCATTGCCAAAATCAACTTAAAAACATACATCTTGGCATATATATATATATATATATATATAGATATCTATATCTATATATATATATATATGTATAAATATAAACCATATTACAGATCTTAAATGGAAACATAAATAAATGAATAAATAATTGACAGAAAATTTCATACTATAGCAGTTTAAATGCTTTTTCAAAGAAAGTATGTCTTGAGGCCCCTCTTAAAGGCTTCCATCAAGGGGGCCTCTCTAAAATACCCAGGGAGAGAGTTCCACAGGGCAGATGCAGACACAGAGAAAAACGGGTCTCCTGAAAACCCACAGCCTTGCCTTGGGAACCACCAAGAGGCAACCCATGGAGGAACGGAGAGGGCGAGCCAGGCAGTGCTGAACCAGGAGGTCTTGCTGATGGTCAGGTCCCCAACTGTGTAGGGCTTTATAGGTCAGTAATCTGACCTTGAAGGCAATCCTCCACCTTATTGGCAGTCAGCGCAGCCTGTAGAGTACCAGCGTAATATGACTGAATCTAGGTACACCCATCAATAGCCTGGCCACCACGTTCTACATCAGCTGCAGGTGGCAGAGGTTGCCCCCAAGAGTCCCAGATACAAGGCATTGCAGTAGTCTAACCTCGACATGACAATGGCGTATATCAGGGTGACAAGGTCACCAGGTGGTGTCAGGGAATGGATCAGGGCAATGTTTCTTAGGTGGCAAAAGACACTTTCAATGATGGCCAACACCTGAGTATCAAGTGTCAGGTCATCGTCAAGTACCACACCCAGATCCCTAACCTGTTTAGAGGGGTCAGGGCTAAGCCTCCCCCCCAGTCTAAGACCCAGGTCATTCCCCAGCACCCCTCCACATTGCCGACAGCCTGACTCCTCCACCAGTACCTTTATCTTGTCTGGATTGAGTCTACCCAGTTTTGAGTTATCCAGTTCTGGATCTCTGCCAAGCAGGTGTTAAACACAGAGACTGCATTCTGGCTCCCAAGCACATAGGACAGGTATAGCTGGGTGTCATCGGCATAGCAATGAAAACCCAAGCCATACCACCTGATAACATCTCCCAAGGGCAGCATATACACCATGAACAAAAGAGGTGACAGGACCTAACCCTATGGAACTCCACAACACAGGGGCATTGGGCTAGATGAGGATAACCCCATCACCACCCTTTGCACCCTGTCCATGAGGTAGGATCTAAACCAGCTGATGACATTGCCAGTTAGTTCACACCATTTCTGCAGGTGGTCCAACAGCATCTTATGGTCCACAGTGTCAAACGTCGCAGAGAGATGGAGGAGGAATTAAATTGCTCTCCCCTATCCTTTGCTGTAAGGAGATAGTTCGACACCTTCATCAGAGCAGTTCCTGTACTATGTCCAGGTCTAACTCCAGACTGGAATGACTCATTAATGGCAGAGGAAGCGAGATGAGTCTGAAGCTGACTGGCCATCACTTTTTCCAAAATCTTCCCTAAAAACAGGAGGTTTGAGACTGGTCTGTAGTTGGTCAAGCAGTCTGAATCCAATGAGTGGCACAGGTTGGGGAACCTCCCTACCCCCATGACAGCCCATGTAGAAACAGAGTGAAGTGGGTAATAAGTGATGCAGTTTAAGGGACCCCCTCAGCCCACCATTGGTGAAGCAAACTGGGATAGGTTTCCTTCATCTGGGGCAAATGCATTGCTGCTCGTTCAGTAGGGCATTAGTGAGAAACAGACTAATACATCTAGTAGGAGTGTTTATTGATTGCAAAGGAGACAGCAGTAACTTGCACATGTAACGCCTTGTTACCCGGGGTTACTAGAATCCCAGTAAGACCTAGTGGTAGGCAGGGAAGGCAGCTTGTGAAACTCCAGTTAAATGGGTTTCACACTGTCTCACTCTGTTCTCAGTCTCAGCTGAGACTGAGAGATGACATCACCATAGAACTGTCGCAGCTGCATAAGCCACATTGGAATCTGCAGCAGAGGGAGTGAGATAGAACGTTGGGAGTTTTCAAAATCAGTTTCTGTTTACTTTCTGTGGGAGAAGGAAGTGTCTTTTGTTTATCTTCTGTGTAGAAGGTCAGTGTCCAGTTTCAAGTGGTGGAGAACCGCTGCCCAGGTCTCAGTGCCCCCCTCCCTCCGGGGGGGAGTAAAGTATCCCTCTGTGGATTCCAGGGGCAACCCCCTAATGTCTGCTAAAGGAAGAAAGCTGCCTTTTTTACAGTTTCTGTTTTGGTCTGACAAGTGGAAAAAGTTGTACTTTACCTGTGGGGCACCTGCAACGAAAGGGTGAGTGTTTTGCTCTAATTTGAGAGGGCAAACAATGCGTTTCTTCAGTTTGGAAAATGTGAAGAAGTGTGGGATTTGGACTACTATTTGGGAGGCCTATAGTACTAGGACAAACAAATGGAGTAGTGTCAAAATCTAAAGTCTGTATGAATTCAAGTAATGTAAAGGGGGTGCTACAGTCCATCCACCATTTAATCTACATTTCAAAGTTTTAGTTTCTTCAGAGAAATGGCTGGGTATGGGCTGTGGGAGTTGGAGGTGGGAACACCCCCCCATCTTTAGTAACCAGGTCCACCTCTACGGATTTCTGCTGTGATTGCTACTTGCCTCATGCGCCTGGCCAGTGATGAGGTAGGTACCCAGACGTGGGTCGCAAATTGGAAAATTTCTCTAGGGGTTGCAGACTCTAAGTGGTGTGGGGAGCCACAACTTGGGAAAAGAATTCTCCTTGTGAGATGGGAGTCAGAAGAAGTAAGAAGAAAATCTCTCTAGGGGTCGCAGACTCTAAGTGGTGTGGGGAGCCACAACAAGTAAAATGGGTTCATTCTTTAAATGGACTGTCAGTCAAGTGGCTGGCAGGGGAGCCGGGCCAGTCAGGCTGTGTATCCAAAGCGTATGCAAGTCCAGGCTGTGTGCCTGGTGGGTTCAGAGCCTGAAAACAGTAGAAATGGGTTCATTCTTTAAGTGGACCACCTTGTAGTCTCTAATCTGCATTTACAGTAAACGTAGCCCCTTGGGAGTCCATCTATGCTTTGTTGTGTTCAGCTAGTTATGAATAAAAGCCACACTGAAAAATCCCAATCCTGGTTCTGGACATTACAGTTATTGCTTCCTGTGTTCAGATTTACTTGGGTGCCCCTGTGCAGAGTAGCCAAACCTAGGTCCCCTGTGCCAGGTAACCTCATCCTCCCCGAACCCAGGTCCCCACCAGGTATTGCTGCCAACGCCAACAGCATGCCACCTGTCGTTTTGGTAAAAAGGCAGGGGTGAGGGTTACAAAAAAAAAAAAAAATCCCTTAGATTGTCATATTGTTTCAGGGGATAGAATCAATTGTTAAACTGGGTCCCTCATTTTACTTCTTTGTCACTGATTTTTCAAGCCATGCCCAAGTGCCAAACACCACTGCAAATACCTGAAAGCGAACGTTCGGCATTGACAAATGCTTGTTTTGTTGATATTGGGGATCCTGCAATCCTTATGCTATCATGAACACAGCACTAGAATGTTTATGCTGCTGTGAGGTGAATGCTACAGTATGTTGGCAGACTCTACATACGAACTGAAACTGCCAGCAGAAAAGGCCATAATATCTATTGGAACTCTGAATGTTCCAGCTCAGTTACTTCCTTTGGAACTGCCCCATTCAACTCCACCTGGAGTTATCTCATACCTTCCCATCCCCTCTCCTAACTCCTTCCAAGTAGATCCCTTCCATCCTAATCCTCTTCATTACCCTGCCTGACCCCCTTTTGAAACTGGCCACCATCTTTGCTGCCACCACCACCTCCTCCTCTGTACCAGATTCCATTCCTTCACCACTCTTTCAGTGAAAAAGTGCCTCATTTCCTTCTTGAATCTACCCCCCACCAATTTAAGGTTATGTCCCCTTGTTGTACCCTATTTTCTTAAGTTAAAGGTGCACTCTGTACCTACCCTGTTTATGCCCCGAAGGTACTTGAAGTTTTCGATCATATCCCTTCCCCCTTCTCTCCTCCAGGATGAACATGTTCAGTTACCTTAGCCTCTCCTCACATGTTTGTTTATGTACAAATCACCCTGGGCCAAGGAAAGAAACTTACCATGGACTGTGTCTAACTCCACCAAATCCCCCATCTGCCTTTCCCTCCCCTCCCTTATTTCCTCTTGGTCTACCCCCCCCCCGACTTGGTGTTATGTGGGGATTTCAGTATCAGTTGGACTCAGGAGCTGGTACCACTCACACCTCTGTATCTGAATCCTACCTATCTCAATTAATAACTGAATCCACTAGGCTCAATATTAAATCTGGCAATCATTCCCTTTTATACTGGGTCCTCACCAATAGCTGGCTAGGGGAGAATTAACATAATTTAAAAAATCCCATCTCAGGCTGATCCATGTAGGGTTCAGATTAAGTCTTGTAGCTACTAGCCAGCAAGGTAGTGACTTGAAAAAATCCACTAGCCCCACAGATGTTTCTACTATCCCAGTTGATCTACTTATTGAAATATTACCTTTTTCAATACATGCCCTTCTGGCTACTGAAAAAGATTTTTAACTTTCCCAAAATTAAATCTAACAGCATTTGGCTACTGGACTGGTGCCAGTTTCAACCCTATCCATGAACAATGAACATCCACATGTGGTCACACAGTTGACAGTACAGGAGTGGACAGCCAGGACCACCATCCCAGTACACACACACACACACACACACACACACACACACACATACACACACACATCACACAGCATGCACGCACAGACACACACCATGGCAAACATCTGGCATTGACAATTATGCTTGTTTTTGTATGATCTGGGTTTTGAGAAAGTGTGTTCTTCTAAAACAACTGCCAATGTTTTCTGATGAATGATTCTGTGTAATTCAAAAGATAAAAGCACCTGTGTTCTTTTCTAACAACTCTGTTGGTCCAGTAAAAGGTATCAAATCATCTGTTTCTGTGGATCTTTTGTTACAAGGACCAATACGGCAACAAGATTTTCTGTGGCTTCATGGTTTCAGAAATGTTAGCAGGAACTTATCAGTACAGTGCCAACGGTTCTGAAACCATTAAGTGGCATACCCTGTAATCAAATCTTCAAATTCTTGGTTCCATGAAAGGAACTGCACAGAATGCTGTCCATACAAAGAAAACAATACAAAAACACAACTGACAGCTTCAGTTTTTATTCAGGCACAGGGATCCTTTAAAGGTATAAACATAATTTAGGAAAATAGGCATTTCAAACAGCTGCACACGAATAATCAATTCCTCCCATTGTGGGTACGACTAAACAGAAGCTTGTGGAATCAGGGTGAGACTGTAGCAAAAACAAACATTTATCAATGCTGAATGTTTGCTTGCTGGTATTGACATTGGTACTACATGAGTCATTATCTACCTAGGTACTAATGACCTGGCAAATGGGGAGCCAAAGGAAGTTCAGGAAGAGTTTAGGAAATTGGGGAGGGGTCTCAAGCAAATAGCTACTTCTGTCACTTTTTCAGAAGTACTGCCTGTGAGAGGCAAGGGAGAGCATAGGGGTGCATGCATCAGGAACTTTAACTCATGGTTGAAGAACTGGTGCTGTGAGGAAGGTTGGGATTCATTGGTGACTGGGGACTCACCTGGATGAAAGTTGTTCAAGCCTAAGCTGCCTGCATCCATCCTGGATGGGAATCCAAGCACTCAATGATAAGTTTAAATGCTACATTGACAAGCATTTAAACTAGCCAAGGGGGTGGCAGGCCAGCAAGGAGGGTACCTAATTGCCCACCCCCCCACAGCTAGCAGTGGAACCAGTGAATTGGAGGAGTGGATATCTCTACAAAGCAGTGTGCAAAAGATGGAGATAAGCACCCAAGAGATGACTAGGCAGAAAAGGGACAAAATTCAACAGAAGGGCAGACAGCAAGGAGAACCAGGGATAAAGGACACCAGGAAGGGGCTGAGTAGAACAGCTAAACAGTCTAGGAGGTCAAATCATGAAAGCCATGTTGCCAATGCCAGGAGCCTTAGCAACAAGATGGAGGATCTGGAGGCTGTCATGGTGCAGTCAGACCTGGACATTGTGGCCATCACAGAGACCTGGTGTAGTGATTACCATGACTGGGAGATGGCCATACCTGGCTACAACATATTCAGAAGAGACAGGGCAGGTAGGAAGGGAGGAGGAGTGGCACTGTATGTGAAAAATGACATAAGGACCACAGAGATCCAGGAGGAACAAAATGGGGGAGAGATACTGTGGGTTAAGCTGGAAAGGAAAATGGGGCCAGCCATTCGCACAGGTGTGGTCTATAGACCACCAGCTCAGGAGAAAGAAACAGGGAGATGATATTAGCCATCCAAAGGATGGCAAACAAGGGTGAGGTAGTGCTGGTTGGAGACCTCAGTATTCCAGACGTGGACTGGAGCATCCCAGCAGCAGCATCAACTGGGTTCAGATTTATCCTGGACTCCCTTCAGGGTGCCTTCCTCAAGCAACTGATCATGGAATCAACTCTGCAGAAGGCAATACTGGACCTTGTGATCACAAACAGGGACAGTGTGATAGGGGTAACAGTGGGGGAGCACCTGGGGAACAGTGTCCACCAGTCATTGTGGTTTGAAATCACAGAAGGAGCAGAAACAAACCACAAAAACATGTATCCTGGAATTTGAGGGGGCAGACTTTGGGAAAATGGGGAGATGCTTGAAAGAGGCATTAGGGTAATGGGGCAGGAATCAGGGGTTGAGGAACAGTGGGCAGTATTTAAAATGGGGATTACAAGAGCAACAGAATTATGCATTAAGCAGGTTAGCAAGGGGAAAAGGAAGAGGAGGCCATTACGGTATTCCAAGGATGTAGAGGAGAAAGTGAAAACCAAAAAGATTGCATTCAGGCAATACAAAAAGACACAGGCAGAAGGGGATAGGGAGAAGTACCAGGAGAAGCAAAGGGAGGCAGGGAGGTCAGTAAGGAAGCCAAAGCTCAGACAGAAGAGCACATTGCAAAATCAGTGGGTAGAGGAACAAAACCTTTACAGGTACATAAGTGAAAAAGAAAGGCAAAGGAGGATAATTAGACTGAAGGGGAGGATGGGGGCTGCGTGGAGGATGACAACAGTAAAGCTGACATATTGAACAGGTATTTCTGCTCAGTCTTTACTGAGGAAGAGGAGGTAATGGGTCTGAAAGAGGTACAAGGGTGGGAATGGTGCAGAAATGGACACAAGTCCTTTACACGAGAAAGGGTCCTGAAGGAACTGGAAGTAATAAGAGTTGATAAAGCAATGGGGCCAGATGGGGTGCACCCCATGGTCCTTAAAGAACTAACAGAGGTGGTGACTGAACCTCTGGCAATCCTGTTTAGCTGATTACTGGAAACAGGGGAGGTACCCAATGACTGGAGGACAGCAGATGTAGTCCCCTTATACAAAAGTGGCAGAATTTCCCTGTTCGCTGATGACACAAAGCTCTGTAAAAGAGTAGACACACCAGAGGGTGTAGACAGAATGAGAAGGGACCTGCAGAAACTTGAAGAATGGTCAGGGGTTTGGCAGTTGAAATTCAATGCAAAGAAGTGCAAGATAATGCATATGGGGCACAAAACCCCGGCACAATATATCAGTTGGGGGTGAGGATATAGCATGCACCAAGCAGGAAAGGGATCTTGGGGTTGTCATCTCTGATGACCTCAAGGTAGGGAAACAGTGCGACAAGGCAGCAGGTAAAGCAAATAGGATGCTGGGGGTGTATAGGCAGGGGCATCACCAGCAGGAAAAGGGAGGTCATAATTCCGCTATACAAGACACTAGTGAGGCTCCACCTGGAGTACAGTGTACAATTCTGGAGACCTTACCTATGTGAGGACATAGACAGAGTAGAGAAGGTTCAGAGGAGGGCAACAAAGATGGTACATGGATTGCATCACAAGTCCTATGAGGACAGGTTGAAGGAACTGAATATGTACTCCCTGGAAGAGAGGAGAGAGAGAGGGGATATGATAAAGACATGCAAGTATCTTATAGGGAGGAACGGTGCAGAATACACTATTTCTATGGAAAAGATGTTCCAGAACTAGAGGGCATGGGATGAAGTTGGAGGGAGGACAATTCAGAGGAAACGTGAGGAAGAATTTCTTCACAGAATGGGTGGTGGACAAGTGGAACATCCTGCCAGAGGAAGTGGTGGGGGCTGAAACAATCACTGGATTTAAGAATGCATAGGATAGACATAAAGGAATTCTGGAGGTCAGAGGTAAGGGACAACAGACTTCTAGGAAAACATAAAGTGAACTTACAAGCTCAAATGGGATGTAGACCCTTATCTGCCGACACTGTCTGTGTATCTAAGTATTTATGAGTTAGAGAGATGCATAATTGGAATGGCAGTGAAGTATTGAACTAACACCATCCCCCACCCCCACTCTGCAGAGACTGAAAGGCATTGGGGTGTGCTTTTGGGTCATCTGCCGTAATGCTCACACCATTCCACCTCACCTCACCCTGCAGACTCTAACAGGTGTCACAGTATACCTTGGGGTCTTCAGCCCTTACACTCACTACATTCCATAAGGAAATAAGCTGAGATGAATGCAGTATAGGAGAATGGGGTGAACGTTAGGGCCGAAGACCCCAAGGCACACCTCAATGCCTGTCATTGGCTGCAGAGATGGGGTGGAATCATGGGAGCATTATGGCTGAGGACCCCAAGCCACACCCCGAAGCCTGTCAGTCTGTACAGGGTGGGGAGTTGCGGTTAGACACCCTAACGCCCCAGGCGTTTGCTGATATTTTTGCTCCAGATTTTCAACATGGGCTTTCTGGGACCCCACCTCATGAACAGTGGCACTATCATTTTGTTACTCAATCCCAAAAGGTGATTTCGCACAGCGAATGTGCCATTCAGTGCAACGGCTACAAAAGACATTTTGGGCAGGATGTGAAACATGACATCTGTACCATTCGTGAGCAGGTGTTAAAAAATGGCAATGGTGAAAATCTGGAGTGAAAATATGAAAAAGTGGCAATTACAAGCATGCATAGAAACTGCTAACACACACTCGTAATGCAATCACTTTTTGGAATTTGTTCACCAAATTTTCAACATGGCCTTTTTGGGACCTCCCCTCCTGAACAGTGGTACTGTGATTTCATTACTCTTTCCCAAAAGTTGATTTTGCACAGCAACTATGCAATTCTGCACCAGAAGTGTGAAAACACATTTGAGGCAGGATGCAAAATAACAGCTGTACTGTTCATAAGAAGGTATGAAAAAAATGGCAATGTTGGAAATTTGGAGTGAAAATATTAAATTGGTGAAGTTATGAGTGTGCATACAAACTGCTCACATACGCTTGTAACACAGTAATTTGTTGGAGTTTTTTTATCAAACTTGCAACACAGTTTTTGGGACCCACCTCATGAACAGTGGCACTGTCACTTCATTAATCAGTCCAGGAGAGGTGATTCCATTCAGTGATTAACTCAAAATCACATTTCGGGACTAAGAAACAAAATGACAGTGTCACTGGACATGAGGTGGGGTCCCAAAAACCCTATGTTGAAAAATTTATGGCCAAAACTACAAAAAATGGCTGAGATATCAACCTAAGATGAACACCCCCCCAATTAATTGAGACCCTTCTGCTCACTGAACTGGCCTCTCCTGGTCCAGCAGTGACATTCCAGGTGGCCCGATCCCTCAGCTTGCCCCTTGAGGCAGGATTGCTTTCAGCACCTCAGCAAACTCCCCCATACAATCCAGTTTGACCACAGGCAGAGGTGAAGGCCAGATGCAGCCAGCCCAGAGTAGGTTGGATCCAGTGGAGGGCACAGTGGGCTGCAGCAGCATCAACCTCTCTTCTGGCAGCCATTTTCCACCCTGACTTCCACTCTGGAGAAGACAATGTGCAATAACATCCTAGTGACATCAAACGTGCTCCCACTCCTGATGCACTTATGTATTCTTCTTCTCCCAATCCCCTTGTTCCTGTAGGTTCTGGCTCACCAACCCCCAGCCAACATGAGGGGCCTGACTACTGATAAGTTCTGCAACCAACCATCCCTGGAGAAGAGCTGTCCACTGAATGCTTAGTCCTTCTCTCCCCAGCCAACCCTCCGATCCTCCGGGCTTGGTCCTGAAGCCAGGTAGCCGGTATTGCAAGCAGCAGCGCTACCACTTGCATCAGCAAGCCAGCTACTAGTATCACTGTTTGGTATCCCTAACATGAAGCACATAAAACTCTTGGAGCTCTGAGCAGTGCTTCTGTCAATGCTGTTTTTCTTTTCCCTACTGCAAGGACAAATAGTCCAGATCAAGATAAACAAAAAAATAACAATGTATTACATAAACAAGTGGGGAGGTACAAGATCCACAAAGCTCTTCACAGAGGTGTCAGAATAACTGCTGTATGACTGGCCCAGTGGTTAGGCAGGCCGAAGCACTGATGCCTCCACAGCATGTCACACTGGCTACCGGGTCTGGGAACAGATGAGGGTCACTTGGGGGCTAGCAAGGGAGGATAGAGCATTAAAAGTAATGTCTATGATCTTATTGCATGCCTTCGTATATGATGGTAGTAATGTGTAATGTATGACAGTTTGAAAAAAAAAAGAGAGAGAGATGGGGCATTCCAGAAATAGATCTTTCACCTCTTGAGAAATCAGAAAGTTACCCAGGTTTTGCTGCAGTCCACCTTCCAAGGGGCAGTCCTAGAGGAGGCACTATTCCACAACTGGAGGGGAAAGTTTCTGTATGCTTTTCCTCCATTCCTCTAAAACAGGCTGTATTTTTAAAATTGAGCAGGGAGTCAGCAACAAACATTCTGACAGTTCCAGACAATAACTCATTGCTGATGTCCCTGTTACACAGGACCCCAAGCACACTGCCCCCAAAGCTGTGTTTACATGGCAGCAGCACTCTGGAATATGCGCCGCTCCCTTCCCACTCTGCTGACTACTTCCCCTTCAATTAACTATTTGCACAGCCCCACATTGCAGCGCTGCAGGTCGCTCTGAGGCGGGGCTGTAAATTCACTTGAAGAAGAAGGAACAAAGGACTTGGATTGGAGCAAGCGCAGCAAAGCGTCCACACTGCACCTTAATGTGCTTGCTCCGATACTGATACCCTCATTTGAGTCTGATCAAAAAAAAGATCTGAAGGTCACTTAAGGCTCTCTGCAAAGTGTATACATTTTCCACTTTGCAGCACATCAACCCATGCACACGGGTTGATGCACTGCAAAGTCAGCAGTGTAAACAAGGCTCAAGATGCAATCTGCTGATCCTGTCACAGGGCAGAGTCTGTCTTCAAATCTCAGAATACAGCTGCTGAAGGCTTGATTCTTGAAAAGCTAGCATATTCTAGCATGAACCTCTCCAGCAAAGTTTTGGAGGTTCTTAAACAAACCAGAAAAACAGCTACAAGAAAACATATTCCTCAAAATGGAAAAGATTTTCCATCTAGTGTGCTGCACAAGAAGTCTCAACTTTGCCGGGGGACTTGTTTGTTGTTCTAGATTATTTGGTGCAGTTGCGGTTTGAGCCAGCTGCATCTCCCAATGAAGGAATCAGTTCTCCCACGAGACTGGATAATATGCCTTGCACAGTGGGTGGAGTCTTCTTTCAAACCACTGACCTCAACAGATCTCAAGTATGTTACATGGAAAACACTGTTCCTCACAGCAATGACTTCTGCCAGAAGGGTAAGTGAATTGCAAGCCCTCTCTTTCTGTACAGGCCCTAACTACATTATCTCACAAAGCAGTAGGTAGGATACACAGGAAATTCCTTCCTAAGGTGGTGTCAGAATTTCATTTGACTCAGTCTGTTACTCTGACTGTGCATTTCCATTATCACTCTAGCACAGCTGAACAGAAGCTGCACTACCTGGATGTTAAAATGGTATTGAGCTACTACCTTGACAGAACCAAGGAAACAGTACTGACAGCACTCAGCTGTCCATCACTTATGAAGAGGTTGACAAAGGGAACCCAGCAGCTAAGAAGACTATCTCTCTAGATAGTGTCTACATCCAAAAAATTGTTTTACAAATTCCAGAAATTGGGCTCAACTATGAAAGCCATGGGTGAAAATAAACAGCTCCATAGTTCCATAAGGCACAGCAGTACCTGGAGAGCAGGCTGAGGCATCCACTGCTAAAGATCAGCACAGCACCGTACTGAAATACCCAAGCTGTTGGAAGCGGGAGCTCACTGGCAACACTACAAATATGGAACTCTGTGCTAGGCGGGATGATATATGCATACGTGGGCTTCCAGAGGGTCCAGATCAGGGACAAACAGAACCTTTTTTGGACTCCTTTAGCATGAAATTTGAGTTGGCCAAAGGATGCACCCCTTAACATTGTTCAGGTCCACAGAGTATTGGGCCCAAAACTCTCTAACCCAAAAGCCTGCTGTCAAGCCACAGTCCTGAAGACTTTAGAGTACAGAGTTAAATCCTTCAAATGGCATTGGTGAAAAACAGAACTGGTGTCTGGAGACATCCATCTATATTTTGAGCATCATTTCACTCCTTTAACTTTGCTGAAACTGCACTTTACTGGGAGTCCCGTCTAAGCTTTTCTCTTCCCTCGACCCATGTCTTGTCTCTTACCAGATTTTCAGCCCTGAAAGAAAGAAGCATGCTCCAGGAAAAGAAACTATCCACAGTAGGCCCAGGTGGCTCCCTCAAATAGCCACCAACAGGAGAGGGTAAGGCAAGAATGCATCACTCGACTGTACCATGCTGAGAGGCAAGGGCAGCTGAACTCACAGCATTGATTCAAGATGCCTCAACAACTACTATTAGTGTCAGTTTGCCCTCTGGACTTAGGACAGTAGGGCCTGGTAAGATTTTTTTTACAAATTGGGCCCTGGAGGGAGACACCTGTTCATACTTAAGACAAGACACTTGGCTGTGGTGTCAGTGAAAAGTTGAGACTTAGTTCAGTTAGGTGAGGTGCAAATTCAGTAGGACCAGAAAATGTGTTGGTGGACCCAGGAGGTTCAGGAAGTAGTGAGAGAAAAGAAGGCTGCCTATAAGTGCTACAAGCATTCATGGAGTGAGAAGGATCAGGGAGAGTATGAACTGATGACCAGGAAGGTCACCAGGGTGGTGAGATCGGTTAAGGCAAGGACAGAGCAGAACATGGCTAGGGAAATCAAGAGAGAGAACAAAGGGTTTTTTAGATATATTGGGGAAAAAAGGAAAGTGAGGGGGCAGTTTAGCAAGATTAGGACAGGAGAGGAATGGGCAGAGAATGTGAGGGAGCATGCAGAGATATTAAATAAGTATTTTGCCTCAGTTTTGCCGGGAGAATGGGGGTCAAACTTACGGGGAGAGGTGGTGGAACTGTGGAAGTGGCTAGACCCTTAGAGACTGGATTCCTGCTGAGTCTGGGGGTGGTGGGTTGGCACCATCAGAAGGGGCAGGCAGAACAGGAGAGGGAAGGAGGGGGCCAGGGAAGTTGAAATCCTGGTTGATAGAGTGAGGGAAGCCCTCAGTTCTCTAAGAAAGGAGACAGCTCTGGGGCCGGATGAATTACATCCCAGGGTGCTGAGGGAATTGGATGATGTCCTGGCAGACCCTCTGGCAGAGATTTTCAACATCTTTCTGCAGACAGAATGGGTGGCCCATGACTGGAGGGTGGCCCATATCATTCCTATCCACAAGGGTGGATCAAGAGAGGAGCCAGGGAACTACAGGCCTGTTAGCCCAACGTCAGTGGTGGGCAAGATGATGGAGGGCATTATCGAGGAAAGGCTAGGGGAGGTACTGGATGAAATGGTTTGCCTGGACTATAGACAGCATGGCTTCATCCTGGAAAGATCGTGTCAGACAAACATTGTGGAGTTCTACAATTGGGTGGCGAGTGCCCTGGACCAAAGAAAGTTGGTGGATGTCCTCTTTCTAGACTTCAGCAAGGCATTTGACTGCGTACCTCACAGTGGCCTGCTGGCTAAGCTGGGGGAAATGGGAGTGGGAAAGCAGATGATCAGATGGACAGGAAATTAGCTATCCGAGCATACTCAGAGGGTGGTGATTGGGGTGGTAGTCTCATACCCTAGGAGGGTAATCAGTGGGGTCCCCCAGGGATCGGTCCTGGGGCCACTCCTGTTTAACGCCTATGTCTCTGACATAAGGAAAGGTATCAGGAGTAAAATGAGTCTCTTTGCAGATGAATCAAAGCTGGGAGCAGTGGTGGATGGGGTGGAGAGGAGGGTAGCCCTGTAGGAGGACCTGGAGACTCTGGAGAAGTGGTCACATAAGTGGAAACTGAAATTTAATGCAGTAAGATATGGGGTTCTTCACCTGGGGGCCAGAAACCTAGGCCAAGTGTATACACTGGGGGGAGATACACTACAAATCTCGAAGGGGAAGAGGGACCTGTGGATGGTGGTGGATGTCAAAATGAACAACTCTGAGACTTGTAGGAGGGCAGCTGCCAAGGCCAGTAGGATGCTGGGATACATTGCTAGGGGGAATAACCTCCAGAAAGAGGGAAGTGAGTATCCCTCTGTATAACTGCTTGGTCAGGTTGCACCTTGAGTACTGTGTGCAGTTCTGGAGGCCATACTTAAAAATGGACATTGCACTCCTGGAAAGGGTTCAGAGGAGGGCAACCAAGATGATTTGGGGCATGGGGGAAAGGATCTATGAGGAGAGGCTTGAGGAGCTCAACATGTACTCTCTGGAGGAGAGGAGAGAGTGAGGGACATGATAAGTCTTCAAGTACACAAGGGAGAAAATTAAAGTAAGCTCAGATGGAGTGTTCCAAATGAAGGGGGCAACCAGAGGACATGGATGGAAGCTTGGGGAAGGAGATGCTACTTCACTGAGAGGGTGGTGGAACCATGGAATGCACTGCCCAAGGGACTGGGGAGGTAGATACTGTGGAGGGGTTCAAGAGGGCTGGGACAGGTATAGAGAGATGGTGAAACTGAGTAAGCTCAATACAGGGGGAATATCTTGGACAGAGTGTAGGGAAACCCAAGAGGGAGGGGGGAACAGCAAACTTGGCACCCATTATGGGTGCTAAATAATGAGCAGATACAAAAGACCATAAGGCCTATTCTGCTGGCATTTTAGTATGTTAACTGCATGTTAGTATGTTAGTTACTTGGAACTCCACTACATTTTATATCCTTGTTTGTTACATATTTAATTGTCATTTAATATGTACCGGTGGGGGTTATGGTGGGGGAATGGTGTCAGCCCTGACCACAAGATCAGTTTTCCCCCTGTAATATGCCCACTGTCCAGGCATGGACATTCTCGGGCTAGCTGTGTCACACGCAGTGAGGTGGTTGTTCCTGCTGGCATTTGATGGAGACGGACCACTGCGTTTGCTGCTTTGGTGTATGGGGGCATCCCCGGAAGGGGGAAGAATGGCCAGAGCACCAGCTACCAGAACTAAAAACATACTAAGGGGCACTGTGTCCCATGAGTTAGATGTAAATGCTGTCTGGCCATAGCCTTTAGCATGGGTCTGGGTCTTATCATATAATGCAGCATGTTGGATGCATTTCATTGCCACGATGACTTGGGGCTTGGCCTTTGATATACACCTAGGCCCCAATAAGCTTGGTTCTAATATATTAGAATGAAACCATGAGGAGGTTGGCCAAAGTGGAACCAGGACGGGGGCGCAGAATGGCGGGTGTATTATCTCCCAGAACATTTGGCCTCATGGGGTCCCACAGCTCAATGAAGTACATCTGCAGAAGGTGTAACTGTGGTTGCATGATGACTTTTTGGAGAGAAGGCACATTGCAAGGAGCTGTGAGTGGGGGGAAGGGGCTCCACAGGTATTGCTCCTTGGTTAACTGCAGGGGACAGAGTGGAAAGCATGTTTAATAACTCTTGTGGTGGGGATGTCAAGCTTGGGGGGGGATATTACTCAATCCCAACTTGTACAATCTAGACCAGAAGACAATTCCCCTTTTGCTTGTTTTACTTTTACAAGTTGGGGTCCAGTACAGAGGTATCCTGATGCAGAGTGGGACTATAAGGACTGCCACAATGTATGCTCTTCTCCCATGGACTCTGATGAAGGCAAAAGAATTAGTGTACATGTTTTCCTGGCAGTCAGACTGGCACAATGAACAGGTGATGTGGCCATGACTCCACAACCACTTCACCTGCCAGACAGTGGGGGGGAGCCTTTTTACCAGTAGTTCATGGGAACTATGTTTCATATGGGATGAGAGGTACACTAAGCCAATAGATAGGAAGGCGACTCCTTGGTGTCTGGCATGCACCAAGCCAACAGTTAATTGGCACCATCCAGTAGCTCAACTGCCATCTAAAATGCTGACTGGATGGTCCTACTGAAGTTTGTTTGGTTTTGGTTTGTTTGCCATACCTTTATCTTTTTTTTTGTATTATCTAATTTTCCTCCATTCTCATATCTCCTTTAACGGCCTCTCCTTCAGGCCATCAATGGTCTTATTCCTCCCACTGCTCACTTGTACCCCTGTCTATTGCCACCATCCACCACCACCACCTCATATGGTATCCACCCTCGGGGTAACCCGGTATAACCCTTCACTAGATGGGTTCTCCACCTTTGAGGAGAAAGGTGCCAGTAGGGGCTGGCCAGTGCAACACTTGGCCCCTCGGGTGCTGCTGAGGTGGTTTTTCTGGGGGCCCAACCAAGGCACTCATGGTGGCAGAGGGACCAGATGGCTGTCATCCAGCAGAGTGGAGAACTTTTCCCATTTTCTCCCCTGTAGCGCAGCGTGCCATGATGTCTAGGCATATGCCGACATCTGCTATGTCCTTCAGTTAATTAGTTGGCACACTGTTATACCTCTGGTCTCCACTGGGGGTCAGCAGATGCCAGACCACATCACCACCCTCCTCCCAGGAGAAGGCGAGCAGTCGTCGGACAATCAAGCCTTCCCCCCGGCCGGCCCTCCAGAGACCCAAGTCTGTTCCCGAACGCGGGTCACCAGCATCACAAGTGGAAATCTAACCACTGTGCTGATAGGCTGGCCATACCTTTATCTTAATGTGTGGGCAGGAGTGGCAAAGGGGTCAATGCACTGCAGTGGGGAGGGACAGGCATCCACCTAATAATACCAAAATGGAAGGAAAGATGGTGGCTTACAATGTGTGGGGCATGAAAAGCCCTGTTAAGAGATCACGGGTCTTCCAAGAACTGCAGTGCAGTAAAGCAGCCATTGCCTTTGTGGAGAAGACCCACATCTCGACAGTGGGGCATGCCAAACTAAAGCGTTCCTTGATTGGGGCAGTTCATTCCTCCACATACAATGCTTATCTGCACCGCTGGAAAAATGTTATTCTGGTACACAAATCATACACCTTAGAGGTCATGAGTACTGTACGTGACCCAGAAGGGGTGTGTGCATGCATGTGTGTGTGTGTGTGTGTTTTATGGGATATTGGATGTCAGAGCCATGCACACTTTTGAACAGCTCTGCTCTTCCTAAAGAAGCAATAGTTGTCACATGCACGAGTGTCAGGTGACCTGTATCTTTTTTTATCACAACATTATTTTGTCCAGTGCCGTGGACCTGGCAGGGGCTATGACCCCCACTTGGAGGGGTACATCCTCCATCCCATCGGGGCCATCATGGATCCTGCTGGGTCCCGGTATTTTTTCTCAGTTTTCTCCCCCATGCCCACACCCATGCAATAGGCGCAGCAGCTGTCTCCACCTCCACAGAGGCAGCCAAGAACCCCGGACACTGGCTGAACCCCTCTTGTTGAGTTGTTGCATGCAGCACAAAACCCCACCCTGAGGAAGGAGAGCAATCTAGACACTCAATACTTGCCTCCCAGCTGATCTGAGCAAGCGAATCGTTCCAGACCCGGTTCCGTCGGCATGGTGCAAGTGTGGCATCCAACATCAGCCCTCAGTGCCACTGGTCAACAACAGTTATGAAGCCTGCCCTACATAGATCAGGTAATCAGGTTTTGAAGCGGGCATTCGGGAGTAGGGTGAAGGGCTGCATCAAGCGACTGGCCAAGGAACTAGGTTTAGTGGCGATATTGTAGTTCCTCCATGCTAACATTAAGAGATTACACGTGCTGATCCCCACCACACCAGGCACACTCCTGTGTAGACTTCTTTTTGTTGTTCCCTAACTGGATCCATGTAGTGGACAATTGAAATACTGAGTCCATTACCATGCCAGACCACGCACCAGTAATGCTGGACCTGGCACTTGCCCCATCTACCAAAACACCCAGCTGGCAACCGAACATATCTTTACTGCCAAACACAGACTATAAAGACATGGTGAAAGCCTGTGTGGCACAATATTAGGCTGCTTGGTGGGAAGGTCTAAAGGCAGTACTCATGAGCCACACCATCATCGTTATTTTGCACAAAAAAAAAAGGAGAGAAAATGCAGGAGCAACTTGACTTGGAATCCAGGTTATTCGACTTTGAGGCAGAGCACAACATTGCCCTCAAAGAAAAAGTTAAGCGCCAGCTGGAGACTTGCAAGGCAATCCACAATAAGCTGCTGGAGGCAAAGGTGGATGGGGCACAGCGTTACTCTCACCAAGGAAGCAATCAGCAGGGTGGTGATCCGACTCCGTAAGCAGGGTAGTCAACAACAGTTTTATACTGACCCTAGGAAGATCACTGATCAGTTTGGGCAGTTTTACAAGGTGACCCTATATACTCAGGAAAGAGTAAAGGAGTACTCTGGCAACTTGGGGGATGCCTTTGTCCACAGCATGCAGGTTTGGTAACTAACAAAAGGGGTGAAGAAGACCCTGGATGCACCCGTATCTTTGAGAGAAATCCAGGAGGCAATACAGCATCTAAAATCCAGGAAACCTTCAGGCACAGATGGGATTACATCAGAATCCTTTGGGAAAATAACTCCCACCCTTGCTGGCACCTACCAGGCAGCCCAGAAGGAGGAGGGGCACAACATTTCTGGCAACCACACAAATAACTCTTATTCGGGAGCCAGGAAAGGATGCAGCCCTTTGTGGTTCATACCATCCCATCTCTTCTAAATTAGACCTTAATGTTTTCACATTAGCCCTGGCCCTGCGATTACAGTGCTGGGTGAGACCCCAGGTTCACCCAGAACAGACAAGCTTTAATGGTCAGCTGTTGCATGATAAAATCAGGAGGCTGTTGAACATCCTACCCGGACAGCAATATTCCCCTGACTTTACCTTGGCTGTTGGCTGAGAAAGCATTTGACACGGTGTGCATGCAGGGTGGGTGGGGGGCCACTGGACCAGTGTGATGTGTGCCACTGTCTGTCAACTGGCATCCAAAGGGTTGGGGAAGGGGGTACCACTGGATTCCAGGGATTGTACAAGGGACATTGGTTGGGTGACTGAGGATGGGGGGTGCCACTGGACACCAGTGATAATAACCACGGTGTGGGTGCCACTGGACCCAAGGAGCTCTGTTACAATCACCAGGATGAGTGTTTGGCAGGTAGAGGACTCCACCAGACACCAGAGACTCCTGTAGCTGTATGAGGATGGGTGATCAGAGGGTAGAGGGTGCCACTAGACACAATGGTATACTTGCAGCATCACAGGATGGGTGGTTGGAGGGTGGGGGGGGTGCTGCCAGACACCAGGACAACAACAATACATGGATTGGAATGGGGAAAATCAGTGGGTGTGGGGTACCACTGGACACCAGGACACTGTGTGTTTGTCACAGGATGGGTGGTGGTAGAGGCACTAGACACCAGGGACTATATTACCATATTGGGACATGCGTTCGGGAGGTGGGGGTGCTGTTTGCCACAGGGGCTAATGTGACAGGTGCTCAGAAGATAGGTGCAAACAGGTTGCCACTTCCCATCCAAATGGACCCTTTGCACCTTGTATGCCGGCTCTCGGCACTCATTGATCCCAAGCCTGAATAAGCTACCATGTGCTGCACTTTTTTTGCAAGGGTAAAAACCCTCAGATCTATTCATTAACCCTCCCTCAGTTGGTGCTTCCCTGTAGTGGCTACATATGACATGCTGACTATGTGGCTGGCAGAGTGGCTAAATGTGTGGCAAGATCATGGTCGGGACAGTGGCTTTCCCCATTTGAAAGACAGTTGGCACCACAGTGTAAGCTGACTGCAGATGGATAAGACATTAATCTGAGGTCCCATCTGCCTGTTCTGATGGTTGTTCAGGTGGACGTTAAAGATCCCATGGCACTTCTCGAAAACAATAAGGAATTTCCTTGGTGTCCTGGCCAAATTTTCTCCATTTACTAAAAATACCACCAACAGCTTAATCTGGTTCAATTTCAGTTGCATCTCCACCCCGTCGCCTTGAAAATGGGATTTCTTCTCTCAGTGGGTCTACATGGTCAACAAAATTCAATACGTGGACAGCAGTAGGGGTGATAGGAAAATCAAGGTAATTTTTTTTCAACTTCAGATGATAGAGATATTGCCCACCAGCTCCTGAAAAGATTAACACCTGACTCACGATTCTATTTAGTGTGAGTGCAACGCTAGGACAAGACGGAAATTTACAGAGTACAGCTGTAACAACAGACCAGCAAAATACAGCTGCTAATGAAACCAATTTGTTATTTTATTTAATTTATGGAAAGTAAAATGAGACAGACTGGTGGGGGCTTGGCCAGCCGTCAACTCACTCACTACGCGAGAGAAAAAAATGTCCGCTGGTCAGTTTGAAAATTCAGGGTGCTCAAAGATACCCTAAGTAATGGTGCATCCTAAATTAGCACTTGTTTTTTTACTAGGCTCTACTGAAAAATAAATGCATGCCTGACAGTAGCTTTCAACCAATCAGCAAGCTTTATTTTTCAAGCCAATTTTCTAAGGAATCAGGAGTTCTTTTAAATAGTCCAGTCCCAGACCACTTAGGGCCTTGTATGTTAACAAGCAAATCTTAAAGGTGCTGCGCAAATGCAAAGGCAGACAGTACAGAGCATGCAGAACCGACGTGATATCATCATTCCATAAGGAACCCACTATCATCTGGGCCACAGTATTCTGCACCTGCTGCAGTCAACACATCAAATCTCCAGAAATCCATAGGGTAAAAATAATTGCAGCAGTTCAACCTAGAAGTGATGAAAGCATGGAAGATTGTCGCCAGGTCTTCCTGGGCTAAATGCAGTTTGATCATGGCAATGTTCCACAGGTGGTAAAAGCCAGCTTGGACAACATAAGACACCTGTTCTTCAAATGTTAATCTATTGTACAAATGACCCCCAGGTCCCTAACCATACCAGCTGCCATGAGACAGTGGCCACCCCATACAGGGAGATGCCTTCTATCCGAAACAGACAAGCCCCGGCGACAAGGTTCAATCACCATAACCTCTGTCTTGCCTGGATTGAGACATAACCATTTTAAGGCCATCCATTTGCTATTTTCATCCAAACAGCGGGTTCGACACCAAAGACTTAGATGTATCATCAGGAGCGCAAGACAGGTACTACTGGGTATCATCTAAACAGCAGTGAAATCCCACACTGTACCATTTGATGATCTCCCCTAACAGCAGCATGTACACAGAGACCAAAATGGGGGCAACAGAGACCAAAATGGGAGCGAGTCTTGCAGAACTCCACAGGACACCAAACCAATGCAAAACTGCACCAGTGAGGCCTACATAGTTTCTCAGGTGATCCAACAGCACCCCATGATCCACTATGTCACCCTTTAACTCGGAGTCTGTGAGTAAAACTGCCTAATTCCCAAGTTCATTTCTTTTACTTGTGCAGCCAATACATTCTACTAGGTTACAAAAGTAACCGGTTCTGTTTCGATTAGAAACATGAACTTTGAGGTCCCCCACTGCTGTACCTTGGACCTTGTCATAGAATGTCCCATGAAAGGTAATTTAGTTGTGAAGGGAGGGAATGCTTTGTTACGCACTGAAAGCTCACATCCCTAGCACTGATAGCCTGCATCCCAGTGGACAGTTCCTATGGATTGGGAGGAACTGTACCACTGAGGAAAGGATCGAATCCTAGGCCCAGGAATTGAAAAATGATTCTGGGGGTTATTAAACAGGGTGTTTCAAAAAGCATATCAATGGTCAAAAACACCACAGAGAGAGAATCTTTTGCTCACAGACCCAGAGTTAAGGGAAACAGTGAGCCACCATTCTAGGTCTGTGATCTATGCTGTACGGCATTCCTGTCTTCCTGTCAGAAAGTTTATGTCAGTAGGACCACCAGGCAACTTAAAGTGAAAATACGGGAACATATCCAAGACATAGGAAATGGCTCCGACAGATGAGGACACATTTTGGGCAACATCATCAAAAGAATCCAGAAAGTCTCAAGTTTGCTGCACTAGAATATATGCCTACATTGACTTGGGGTGGTCAAGAAAACAGGCTTTTACAAAAAGAGACATGATGGATATTTCAGTTAAGAAGTCTTTCCCCCATAGGACTGAATGACATCATAGACTGCACACCATAGGCCGGATTCACAAAGATCGGTGCAAGCTGTGTCAAACAGCAGCTTGCACTGATCTCTGGTGCACCAGGGACCCTGCATCCATTTCACTATTGGGAAGGGTCCTGGCTACACTGTCAGAGATGCAGTCGCATCCACCCCTTCACCAAAAGAAAGCATATGGAAGGGGAACGATGGAGGCTTCTGACAGCCCCTGACCTTGTGGTTGTCTAGCCTGGCAGGGGACACCACCTAGGGTATGTGCAGCCTCGCCACCTGTAAGGAAAAAAGATGTCTGCATTGTGTTTTCTATCTTCAAATAATCTCAAGCCACACAGAAGTTGGTATGTTTTTCTGTAATATTTATTCTTGCGAGTTCATTTCTTCAAAATACATGTATCACAATATCACTTGTTTATGTGCTCATCATAGCATACAAGGATATAGCTTCAGTTGTTAAGTGCTAACTTTTCACTTTACACGGAGAGCTTATATAGTGTTCAGTCAACAATACATGTCACAATATTTACAACTGCTGGTCGCTTTTTACCAATTATTTTTTTCTCATAACAGTTTTATGTCTTCATGTTATGCTATATTTACTTTAGTTAGCAGTGGCACCATCATCGGATGTCCTAACACTTTTAGTACAAACCAATTACAAAACAATAGTATGTCTATTTTAAGCTGTGATGTTCCTTTTCTTAACAGGTTATTTATGTACAGACTGTGTAGCTTGAAAATGTGTTATTTATAAATTTTGTACGCTAACTCATTGTCCTGAGAAAATGTACTTGAGGACAGTTGATGTTGACATCACAGGACAAAAACATCACAAGACGTGTAACCAGACAGCTAACTACTTAGATAAACACATCTGGTTAGTATAAGAAATTACACTGACGCATTCTGGAAAAAGGCTATACTTAAACACTCAGTTTAACTATTATGAAAGGTTATACTGAAATAAAAGTTTGACTACAAAATGTTACACTACACCACCGCATGGACATCAGCGACTGGTCAGCAGCATGACAGTGGGGCTGGTCGATGTGGGAAGGCAACGGTGGGGGTCATGCCTGGGGTGGGCATTGTTCCATCAGGCCCTGTCCTGTGTCGGGGCTGCGGAACACTTCCAGAAGAGTGCCACAAGTGTCTTGTTGGCCGAAGTACTGGTATGGGCCACAGTACCCTGACAGCCACCGGGGTGTAGGGCACAGGCAGGGAAGTACCACTGCTTGTGGAACAGCATATCTTGGGCTGTCCACATACAGGGCAGAGCATGGCATCAGGGGGCACCCACAGGTGACCTCACCTACCTGCAGCACCATGCCTTGCCAGCTGCCACTATTTTGGTGCCCAGGATGCATGGTCGCCGTGTGTGGATGGTGTGGCACATGGGTCATTAAACCAGTCTTTTGCTGGTCTAAGAATTGGCACCAGTGTCATCGGCTGTGGGACTTCGTGACTCTCACCTTAGGGGATGTTGCAGCTGGGTGCTGGTGCAAGCCCTCCTACTCCGTGCACACCCATTCTTTGGCTGCAACGCTGACGCAGGACCTGTTCCCACCATCGCTGTAGTCACCGTTCCTGAATTAGGAACTCCACAATTTTTGACACAAGGTGCCACTTGCATCAGATCTGACTGTTGCAGGCACCTTGTGTCAGCTATTCAGATTTGTGAATTGGGCCCCATATCTGTAATATGTGCAGCAACCTCTAACATTATCTTAGGGTAATTTCTGGATAATTTATTGATTATGTGCAAAAGCTGTGAACTAAAGGTTGAGGATTAAAAATGTCTGGTTTTCTCTTACAGTGCACCAACCATAATAGAGCACATCCATGGACATTCAATTGAACTATACAGTAACATTTTGTAAAACTTTGAACTGAAGGATAGTTCTATGTAAATGTTCTCATGTATCTTTCCAATATTTGTGTCCTACAGTATTTGCTATGCTATGGATTTTGAATAGGGAGACACAGTGATTTTTGGTTGTCTTATAGGAGGGACTTCACACTTGACTGCAGTTTATGCAGGTTTACAAGCTCTATGTTACAAATCTGTAACAGACATATATGGGTGGAGTCCAAGTATCTGCATCAGAGGAGGAAGGACTGGGAGTGTTGATCACTAGTGACCTGAAGCTGGGGTGTAGCCAGGAATTTAAAGTTGTACTCAAAACTTAGCAACTTGCCTCGAGGGTACGATGTTGCCCCCTGCTAGGTGCGTCACAGTCAATGAATAAAAAATCCTAAAAGCTAGGGGTGGTCTGGGGCATGCCCTCCTCCAGGAAATTTTTAAAACATCAATGTAAATGGTGCATTTTCCTGCATTTTAGAGGTAATTAACAAACACTTACTTATCTTAAAAATAATATACCATGCCCCATACTTTGCAACATCTATTGTGGATAGGGTTAGATTGCCTTGCAGCTGCAGCAGCATATAGATGGATGGGGAAAATAACAGAAAAGAATACTTAAGCAATATACCATGAGAGGTTGTTGGTGATGCCAGGATTTACCCATGCCAAAGTGTCCATAGTGAGTGGGATTGGTTTATTCCCAGACATGACCCATTCCTTAACCCCCCCCCCATAGCAGCAGCAGCAGTAGTTAACCCTTGTCAGGACAATAAGTGGGCAAGAACCTGAAGATTGTTTTTAAACATCACAGTGAATTGGCATGTGACTACATTTTATTGCCAAAGTATATCTGCCTGTGATTTTACCACCCAAGACAGAGCACACTGATTGGCTGACTGAGGTACTGAAGCAAAGTTGTGTGTCACTATCTGCTGGGTGGATGGGTAATGGTGGCAAGTAGGTGAGACTAACTGATTTAGGAGGGATAGCTCTTGCCGATTCCAACTGCATATTCCCTAATTAACAAAAATATACATCTTAAATTTTGGTTATGTGACTTTTAACAGGGAGGACCAGGAGCAGGGTCACCTCAACCTATTCATGTCTATGCTGCCTCTGTTATGTTAACATTAATCAACATATGCAGTGCCACGCCACACAAACAATTATCCAACCCACTTCTCAGTTGACTATGCTTTTAGCAATAAATAGTAATGGACTACTGTTTTATAAAGTTACATTTTTGTTTTATCATATCTCACACAGAAGTTGGCTGGCTTTTAGTTACAATGTTTGGAAACATTGTGCTAAGCCTCCATACCACAACAAGGTAGCCAGCCTCACAGAGGTCCATTCACACTAGAATTCATGCATGCATAGTGCCCAGGTCACTCCAGCCTTCAACGTACACACATGTACACACGTCCCATCATCCAACATCACACACACATATTCCCCCTCCATTCCCCCTATGCACACAACCACCAACTGACCATAAAGTTATACTCACACATCCAGGCATCACCCCCCTCATCCGCGCGCATGCACGCATGCACACACACACTCACACACACTAAATACAAAGTTGGATAAATTTGTTGGTCAATTATTACTTGTAAAATTTGGTCAGCTATAAAACTTGGAAAGTTACCAATCATCTTGCTATCTGTTCACAAAATGCTGTTCAATACCTTAAACAGTATGGCCATAAAATAATTCCATTAGCTACAAAAGTTTAGAAAGTTATTTGGCAAACTGTCCGCCATCTCACAAACTGAGTTATCCCACCCTTAGCTATCCACCACTCATCAATCTCACTCACACACACACACGCACACACATATTCCCCACCCCTGCACACACACACAGACTTCCGAAAACACACTCACTCACATACACAGCCTTATACAATGGTAAGAAAGAATCCTGGCTTCCAATTGGTCAGTAGTCCACCACAGCAGGGATGTTATCCAGGGATACCGTCCCTGCTGATTGCATTGCACTTGCATTATCATGTTCTCTTAAGTTGTTATCTCAGCATAACATCCACCATATTAGGCATTACTTCCTTAACACCACACACACACACCAGGTGCCCCCCACCCCATTCCATAAACACACAGTTCAGCTCCCCCTCCAACCACATCAACAGCTTGGTGGGGGATAAATGGTACTTATGTTTGGCTTGTTAAGAGTGTAATTTCTTGAGACCAGTGCACAAATTTGTCCAGTGCTAACCAAACAAAAGGATGTGTGTGTTAAGTGATAAGTTTTTATATCATGTTCTTTTCAAGTATATTATATTGAGCATCAACAGGAAATGAGTGTGCTTAATGGTGCACAAGTTTTGTTAAGGTTATGAAATAACCAACTAATCACCCCTTGCACCAAAAATTGCCAAAAGCAACCCAAACTCATTAAACTTTGTAGACTATCTTTGCACAAAGCACAGTCTGCGATCTCCACATGGATCAAAGTTTGTTATGACCTGCTCAATGTCGACTGGAATGTCATCATGAATGTTGAGTAGAGCCAATGCAGTAAGTCTGTTCTCTGCCATTTTGTTCCATAACCATGTTTTCAGTCTTCTTAATACGCTAAATGAACGTTCTGCTGTGGCAACACTAACTAGCATGGTGGCCAAGACTGACAATGCCGCATTTATATTTGGAAACAGCAACGGATTCAAATGCTGTAGAGCACCCACTATTGTATCTGGGCATCTCTCAGTCTGTGTCTCTACATACTTTTCACACCATTGTGCAGTTTCTCTTTGTAAATCTTCTAAATTGGATATGTCAGTCTTGTATGCTGAATAAATCTGCTTCACCTTGTCTTCATCATCAAGTAACAAAGGTACATTACATGGAATTAAGTACTGAGCTTCAAAACGGGGCCGACAGTCAAGAAGCCATCCTTTTAACTCTGATAGAACATGGTCTATGAATGGAACAGAAATATTCCTCCTGAAGTGTTCTTCTGGACTTGCAGCATCAATGTTGCCATGCTGTATCTGGTTTCCACATGTTCGCGGGACAGACTCTTTGACTCCAACTGAATCTGCAAGACATTTGGCCTCCACATACCGTTCATGGAAGGCTGACTCTACATTCTCCCTTGTTCATGTCAATGCACGTACTATTAGACAGGCCTCATCTGCTGCCTGAATCAAATCAGTATTGACAGTCTGTAGGTATATGTGCAGTGGCTTTGTGAATGCCAGGATGTGTTCAATGGCTACAAGTGCCAAAATTAATTCAAATATGGTGAGGGCTGTCAGGCACCGGTGTGCTTCACTATCAAATTTTGCAATCTTCTCTAAGGTGCTTTCGGCAACTACAAATTTATCTTTCAGCTGTGTCATTGAATCTGCTTGACTCATCCATCATGTAGTTCCAGGCACAGGAATTGTTGTTGTTCTGTCATGCAGGTTATTGTCTTCTTCACAATCATATTAACCTGGTAAGTTTCTAAACTCATTTAGCTCTGCTAGATAAATGTTGTTCTGCTTTGCTGAACTCTTCAGGGTACTGATCACCTTCCGAGATATGTCAAACGTTAGCAACAGGTCTCAGAGCACAGGAATGAACAATGGCAGTGTTCAGACTGTGAACCTTGTATATACTGTAGAGGGCATCTGGGACAACTTCCTGAATGAGTGCCTGCATCCCCTTGAAACGTCCACTCATATTGCTTCCCTGATCATATCCTTGTCCTGTCATCAATTCTTTGTCAAGTCTCCATGCAGCTAAATGCTGTAAAAACATTTCTTTGAGTCCTTTGCCAGTTGTATCTGTAGCCTCTACAAACTCAACAAAATCTTCATGAATCTCTTCATCTCCATCTATTCCACATTGTATATACCACACAGTCAATGGTATCTGTTCTTTTGTGGAAATATCTGTAGTTCCATCAGCTATCAGACTGAACCATCTGGCATTCTTTACTTGTTGTAGAATTTTCCACTGGATTTGCTGTCCCATGAGACTGATCAGTTCATTTTGAATTTGTACAGATGTATACTGTAGCAAAGAATCAAGCGCTGCAAAGTGCTGCAGAATTACATTAAAATTTGCTTTTCTGCTTGACCGACCTCTTAATACAATGTCTTGTCTTCCGCACATCAAGATGACAGTAATAATTTGCTTCATGGCTTGGTGCATTTGATTTTGTACCTTTCTGTCTGAGTCACATAGTGCCTGATAAGCTGTCTTTATCTTGCCAACACAAATCCCTACGAAAGCATCTCCTTTGGTCACAGCATCAAGGTGTTCCTTTGAATTAGCATGTCTCTTAAGAATTTTGTGGCAGTTTGACCAATCAGTCAGTGGAGCAGACACCAATGTAGAGGCCTTGTTTGACATGTTGAATATAAAGCAAGGTCCGTAGAACACACCATCCATACTGCTAGAATATCTCGCAAACTTGTAGTCGATTAGTAGTTTTGGATTGAACTGGCATACCACCATCCTTCCTCCAGTCTGCATATTTATTTTAGGGAATACAAATCCATGTGGTGGTATCAATTGTTAGGAAACTGTGTCCTTCTTTTCCTCGTCTGTGAACCAGTGTCAATTGTAAAGGCCAATGTCTGTGTCATCCTGTAACTGCGACTCTTGTCTCTGCTGTTTGGTATCTGCCACGTGTTCCTGGCTCATTGCCTGCACTGCCATTTCCGTCTGGTTCATCTGCGTCTCCACATCTACCTTTCTTGTTTGGGTTTGTGTTGCAGCATCCAGCTTAATACTCACCGTCGGCAAGAAGTTGCAGAATCTGAGCTCTCTTTCTCTTCTGCTGAATCCTCTCTCCTTTCTGTATCAAAAGCATATGGAATATCCAAATCTATATCAAGAATAGCCTCTTCATCCAGCCTGACCATATCTGTGCCAACAACACGTACTGACTGTGTTACCACCCCCCTTCTCATCAGCTCATGGGTCTCCAGAACATGCCTAGATGATTCAATTGGTGTTGCTGTCTCTGCTACTTTGTCCATAGTATCTCTCCTATGGGAAATTGTAAAAGTTAAGCAATGTGTCCGCAACATGTACATTGTGCAGTTTACTATGAATAACATTTACTTGATAAAAAAAAAAATAAACTCACCGTAAGAAACATAGCATGGCTTTGGACATCTTTTGATTCTCTTCCACTCGAGCTCTCTTGATTTTTCTAAGCTGAACACCTGACATCTGTTTACATTTCACAACAATGCTTTCCATTGCATTCATATTAATTAGTGTAGGCTGTGCCAAAAATGCTGCTGTTGCTGTATATGTACCTTAATGTCCTGTCACTTGCTATGTTTACCTTGATGCAGTGTGACCTGCTTTCTGCACCTTCATGCACTCAGATTCACTGACTTTCTATCTGCACCTTCACACGCTATCACTTTCTATCTGTGCCACAAAAATATTTAAATCCATGATGAATATACAGAATAACCTGCGCTTGCCATCACAGATTGAAATGCCATGAGACTCTGACCTTTTTTGAGCCCATTCTTAAAGGGTATATAGAAAATTGCATGGAGCATGCACAATGGGTGCTGTATCACATTTTGTATATTAAAGTTGAAGCCATGAATTCCGTAATTATCATTTGTGTCAACACACATTTTTAAAGGGGGAGTATCAGTCAGGACATCCAAAATAGTTATTGCAGTAATACATGTATTGCTTTTGTGATTAGTGAGCAACTCTGACCATCTATGCATCTGGTACCAACATCGGACTGTGCCAGGGGAAAAAATCATCAGCAATCACAGCACCTGTATTGATGCAGCTACCAGCAGTGTGTCGCAACATCGGCACGCACAACAGGAAGAGCGACCAACCATTGCAGATGCAGTGAACGGTGAACCCCCCCACCACCACTGGCACAACCGCCTGCAAATCTCCTTCATGACAACCAGAGGGCAGCAACAATAGGAGGCAGCAGGAACACTACTGCTCCTGCCATGGTGCCCATCAGACCGTGCAGTACAAGAGTTAAGGGGCACATAACTGGTGGCTACCCTCCCCCCAACACACACACACATATACTCTGGTGCTGACACTCTGATGATCTGTAACAATGCTATGCACATTTATACTGTTATTTGGTTAAACTATAGGCAAGTTCATAAATACTCATTAAAAATAGGCTCAACACATAACCATGTCCATTTATTCATGTTATTTATTTATTGAAAATATCAGAAAACATACCTTTGAGTCATAGACTCCTTTACAAAGGTTCCACATCAATGAGAACAGAGACATCAAGGACAATAGCAACAATTAGACACAATTATACATGATAGTTACAGAAATGGTTACAGATAACACAGTGAAGCAGTTGGTGATGTAAGCATTAAGCCACGACGGAAGTGGGCTCTAATGCTGGATTGATGCATGGGGGGCGGTGTGTGCCGGTGAGGGCTACCACCGACCCCCATCAATCGCTATTCAGAGCCCACCGACGGAGTGGTTAATGCGCTTGTAACAGGGCAGATGGCTCCTGGAGGGATGCGCGTGCAGTGTGACAGCGATACAGGACAAGGCGGAGGCGTGCAAATTTTAACATATTTTATTACAGTAGCAGAAAAGGCGTGCACTACAGCTTACATACATAGTGATGTGGTCAACTAAGGTTGCTGGTGTACTCGCTGAAAGGAACACATAACAGTTCTGTGATGTCCTCCGGACTTCCGTGTAGTATTCCGGTGTAATTCATGCTGGGAGGGTCTGCATCTCGCTGTTCCAGCCTTTCGAGGCTGGCGTGACATGGCGAAAATGGGATGTTAGGCGCGTCCCTACTTCCGGGTCCAGCTTGGATTGCTGTCCGGGTACGTTGTGTTCCACCTGCTGACCGTGCACAGCCCACCTCCTTCCCCCACCACTGGTCATCTGCCCTTGTCCATTCTCGTCGTGCCTACTGGTTCGAAACATACTGCGCTCGTTCCATCTCCTCTCACTTCGCACTCCACTGTTCAAGTACAGTGTCCGCGCGGGATGCTTCCCCCGGATGTCCTATGACTGTCCTGCGGACTGGAGCATCACAGGCTGCCAGGCGTGGCTCGTCTCCATTACACATCGAGCCCAGTGCTGCTAGGCAGGGGTCTGGCTGAAAGTGGTACTGCCGGCCGGCACGGCATATACCCTGGCTGCCACCGCCTGGCTGCCGTCTACGTGACCGCCCCTATCGCCCATCGGGTTGTGCCATCACAGGCACACTATTAATGCCATGTTACAAACAGCAATAAACACTGGTACATAGTACAGATGGTAGCAGGTAAAAAAAATACACTGAAGGGCATTGGCACCAGCCATGCACTGGTGGTTATTTGCAGGCCTAGGCATCACTGAGGTGTCCATTCTGAAATATAGGCATGCCCAGGGGTGACTGGACCAGTGTTTATTTATGGGGGGGTAGGGCTAGAGGTCAGGGACTGTCACAGACTGAGTCATGAAAGATTAGATCTCTTAGCTGGGTCTTGAACTGCCCTAGTCTGGGTTCTATGAGGAGTGTGTTTTTAAAAATAAGTACCCCTTTTCCTTGTTTTTCCCCTATTTATCCCATATTGTTGCTAATTTTAAACATGCCCTATTCCTTGATTTGACAGGTAAGGAGGAGTACCACTCATTGGTGAGAGTGCCATCACCAGGTTCAAAATCTTCCATGTGGTTTAACTTGTCTTCTTAAACACACACCAGCTAATATTTAAATGCAACTTCTTCTAGAGTGCCAGCGAACCAGACTGGTGTGTTAAGTCAGATACCATTATATCAGCAGTAATTAGCCAGCAGATGGCTTTTTTTCTTCCTCTGTAAATTACACTGTGGCCGTCATATTCAGACTGCACCAGGCAGTGGTCAAACCTGGGCACAGCGCAACTGTGATGCACAGGGGCCAGGTCCAGGTGATATTCAATGATGCTGCACTATGGCGCAGCAACGTTGAACATGACATTATAGCGCACAACCTGCGCATGGCACTGCACCATCACAAGCCACTGATAGGGAGCAGGGGGATGTGCCAGTGCAACTGCAGTTGCACTAGGTTCATCACCTGCGATATTCAGCAGGGGGGCATGCAAATGAGGCCATAATATATGCAAGGTGCAAATAGGGACATTTGCATGTCATTATGGCCCCATTTGCATGCATTGCACAGGGCAGGTCAGCGACTTGCGCATGTCGCTCTGCACATCATGACGTGTGCTGTGGGGATCCCGGGGCATGATTATAGAATGGGGCTCAGAAAGCAAGAAAATCCCTTTATTCTGATTGGTTAGCTGGCACCCTCTAACAGTTATAAATCGCCCAGTATACCCACTGGAAAAGGTGCCAGTGAACATGTACTCATGCCACGCAAAAAATATCACTGCCACTGGTAAACTTCAAACTAACTGCCACTATTTGCAATCGCTGCTTAGCACGGCAAGTCAATATCTCAAAATTCAAAATGGACAGCTCATTTCACTTACTAGATTTGGACAGGCTAGAAAGCATATTTAGCCAGGAAAATGAGCCCTCCAACTCAGAAAACTTGCCTGCTCACCAGGAAATAGGCAATAAAATGGCAGCAATAGCTGTTTCAGTGGCTCCCGACTTGGCCTCAGGAACAGCACCAGCATACCCGCTCTACCCATCAGCAGCCCCCTGACTCAGCCCACTGCAACGCCACTATTCACCACAGTGGCAGAAGGGTGGTACCCTGTGAGAAAAAAAATCACAACACGTCACAAGCAAGCATCGGAAGAAACACTGCAACAGTTAAAACTATCCCATAAAGCATTGTCTTCCTCTATATATTTAAATGCTAACAAGGAACTATTTTTTCTCAGCGTAAGAACATATACATGGTTTTAACAAATTTATTAAAAAAATTACTAAAAACAACATATTAAAAAATTTCTAAGATTGTATAATAGCAATATACCTCAGGGAGTGGGTATACTGGTGGATTTACCACCCAGATTCGGTTAGTTCACTCGGCCCGCGTCCTCGAGACCAAACCACACCAGGCATGGTAAATCCACCAGTATACCTAATTTCTGTTGTGGTATATTGTTTAACTCATCTCCAGCTTAAGCCACAGATACCAATAACTGGCCAATGACTGGAGACGGGTTAACACAATCTATCATATGGTGAAGACAACCCAAGCCCTATGGTGTCATAGTGAATACTTCATTGAATTCTATAGACAATAGGTGTTGTATTAAGCTAGCCCTGGTGTGCTGAGGGTTGAGGCATTGGACGTCACACCTCACATCACGCCGGGCGACCGGATCGGGAATGAGCCCAAGCTGCCGGGGGTCGGTGGGGAGGGTGAGGATTGAGTGCCTTAGGGCTGCTCTCCTCCCAAGGGTGGTTGGGTTCACCTGACATGTCAGCGGCTCCTGGTGGAGACCAGGAGCACTGCAACACATCTGGCAGCACGTATCTAGCATGCCCTGATGCAGACAGTGATTGCTGCGCACTCTGCATTGGGGGAACACACGCACGGGAGGGAGGGGAAGATCGCAAAGAAAAGGAAAACTCGGTCTGCGAGGGTAGGCAATGGCACCTGCCCCATCCCCAATGCCAGGTCCATCCTACCAGGACTTCATGTTCTTTCATCCGGATCCTCTCCCACATCAGGGCCTGTCTCTAAGAGCGCCCAAAAGAGGAGGGGTGGCCCCACACAGGAGAGGTTAAGCCAGGGGTACTGACTGTGGGTAGAGGAGGAGGAGAGAAGAGGCACAGGTTGAGGACTTCAGGCAGGGAAGAATCAGGCAGGATGCCTGAGAGGGGCCCCCCAGACCGTGACCGGAGGGAAAAAGAGTAAAAAAAAATATGTGTTGTATTTCAGGGATGTAGACTCTGACTTTGTTCCTTACATTCCTCAGGGATCCCTGCCACTCCTCACTGCTTTGATTGCAATTGATTTTAACAGAACCAGACTTCCTGGGGCCTGGCTCTTCTCTTATTAGTATGAGGTGTACTGCCCCTGATGGACTACTGTTGCTAACAGATGCTAAGCCTTACAGAGTTATAAATAGGTTTGGTTATTGACGTTGCTATTACTAATTGTAAATTAATTACCCAGCTGTATGCTTTGCACTTTGCTGTCTAGTCAGTTGTATACACTGAAAATTACTAAACGTAAAGTATAAACAAGCATTTGTCAATGCCGAATGTTGATTGTGTTGGTGTGTTGAGCTCGCTCAGTGGCCCTCTGTCACTCGCTCAGTCTGTTTCTCGCGGTGCTGCAGGCTGCTCTTTTGTACTGGGCTCCTGCCTGCATTGGCACCTTGTTCTGCCCACTAAGAAATCTGCAGCTCTCCCGACAGAGCTCCGTTGAGCTCGCTCACTCCCTCTCTCACTTGCTTGTTGTGTTTCTCCTGGCACTGCAGGCTGCTCTTTGTACTGGGCTCCTGCCTGCATTGGCACCTTTTTCTGCCCACAAAGAAATCCACAGCTGTCCTGACAGAGCTCCGTTGAGGTTGCTTACTCCCCCATGTCACTCACTCATTCTGTTTCTCCTGGTGCTGCAGGCTGCCCTTTTGTACTGGGCTCTTGCATCTCTTGGCGCCTTTTTCTGCTCACAAAGAAATCTGCAGCAGTCCAAACAAAACTCTGTTAAACTTGCTCACTCCCCTTCTTTCATTCACTCATTCCGTTTCTGCCAGGCTGCAGGCTGCCTTTTCTGTGGGCCTGCCTGCATTGCCGCCTTCTTCATCCACAAAAGAAATTTGCATGATACCAGAGCTCCGAAGTGAGCTCACTCACTCCCCCTCTCTCACTGCCATTCTGGTTTTCCCTCCACTGCAGGCTGCCTTTTTGTACTGGGCACCTGCATGCATTGCTGCCTTTTTCGACCCACAAATAAATCTGCAGCAGTCCCAACAGACCTCTGTTGAGCTCACTCACTCCCCCTCCCTCACTGGCTCGTTCTGTGCCTCCTGCTGCTGCAGGCTGTCCTTTTGTACTGGGCTCCTGCCTGGATTGGCGGCTTGTTCTGGCCAGAAAGAAATTTAAAGCAGTCTCGACACAGCTCCATTGAGCTTGCTTACTCCCCCTCTCTCACTCATTCATTCCATTTCTGCCAGTGCTGCAAGCTGGCCTTTTGTACTGGGCTCCTGCCTGCATTGCCACATTTTCTGCCCACAAAGAAATCTGCAGCAGTCACAATAGAGCTCCACTGAGCTTGCTCACTACTGTTCTGTCACTCACTCATTCTGTTTCTCTTGGCGCTGCAGGTTGCTCTTGTGTACGGGGCTCCTGGCTGCGTTGGCACCTTTGTCTGTCCACAAAGAAATCTGCAGCTGTCCTGACAGAGCTCTGTTGAGGTTGCTCAGTCTCCCTCTGTCATGCACTCATTCTGTTTGTCCTGGTGCTGCAAGCAGCCCTTTTGTACAGGGCCCCTGCCTGCATTGGTGCCTTTTCCTGTCCACAAAGAAATCCACAGCAGTCCTGATAGAGCTCCATTGAGCTCACTCAGTCCCCCTGTCTCACTCACTCATACTATTTCTCCCACTGCTGCAGGCTGGCCTTTTGTACTGGGCCCCTGCCTGCATTGACGCCTTTTTCTGCCCACAAAGAAATACGCAGCAGTCCTCACAGCGCTCCGGTGAGTTCACTCACTCCCCCTCCGTCACTCGCCCTCTCATTCTATTTCTCCCTCTCCCAGTGCTGCAGGCTGCCCTTTGTACTGGGGCTCTTCGCGTTTAGGGCCTTTTTTCTGCCCACAAACAAATGCGCTTGGCAGTCCCTGACAGAGCTCAGTTGAGCTCGGTCACTCCTCCACTCTCACTTGTTCGATCTTAATCTGTCCCAAACAGTGATTTCCCACAATGATTGTGCTATTCTCAAGTAGGAGTGCAAAAACATACTTTAGCCAGGATGTGAAAAATGTCAGCTGTACTGTTCATAAGGAGGTGGGGAAAATGCCACTGCTGAAAATGAGGCTTGAAAATATTACAAAATTGCGAAGTTACAAGGCTGAGTGGAAACAGTTCAACGCACACTTGTAATGCAGTCATGTTATGGAGTTTCATCACCAAATTTTCAATATCGGCATTTTAGGACCTCTGCTCATGAACAGTATCACTTTCATTTTCTTAATCTGTCCCAAACAGTGATTTCCCACAGAGAGCGCGTTATTCTGCGCTGGAACTGTGAAAAGACATTTTGGTCAGGATGTGAAAAATGACAGCTGTACTGCTCATAAGGAGGTGTGAAAAAATGCCAGTGTAGAAAATCTGGCTTGACAATATTACAAATTTACGAAGTTACAAGTGTGCTTGGAAAGTGTGCAATGCACACATCTAGCACAGTCATTTTATGGGCTATCATCACCAAATTTTCAACATAGGCATTTCAGGACCTCTGCTCATGAATAGTATCACTGTCATTTTCTTAATCTGTCCCGGACAGTGAGTTCCCACAGCGACCGCTCTTTTCTGCGCCAGAAGTGCAAAAACACATTTTGGCCAGGATGGGAAAAATGACAGCTGTACTGTTCATTAGTAGGTGTGGGAAAATGGCAATTTTGGAAATCTGGAGTGAAAATATTATAACTTCTCAAAGTTACGAGCGTGCGTGCAAATTGTGCAATGCACGCTCGTAACACAGTAATTTTATGGAGTATCATTACCAAATTTTCAACATAGCCATTTCAGGACCTCTACTCATGAACAGTGTCACAGACATTTTCTTAATCTGTCCCAAATGCAGATTTCCCACAGCGACCACGCTATTCTGCGGTGGAAGTGCAAAAACACATTTCCGCCAGGATGTGAACAATGATAGCTCTACTGTTCACAAGGAGGTGTGACAAAATGCCAATGTTGAAAATCTGGCATGAAAATATTGCAAATTCACGAAGTTACAAGCGTGCGTAGCAACTGCGCTGCGCACGCTCGTAAAACAGTCATTTTTTGGATTTATTCCACCAAATTTGCAACATAGGCTTTTTGAGAGCCCACCTCATGAACACTGGCACTGTCATTTCATTGATCAACCCCGAAAGGTGATTCCGTGCACTGACCGCAAAATCACCTTTTGGGGCCAATTAATGCCATGATGGTTCAAGAATTCATGAGGAGGGGGTCCCAAAAACCCCATGTTGAAAATTTGGTGAAAAAATTCCCCAAAATGCCCGACATATGCACTAAAATTGAAAAACCCTATTTATTACATTATACAGCTTTCCGGCATTTCCTCAGTTAGCGGCCAGCTTTGAAGAGTGCAAACGTGTTCCCGGTCCACGGAAGATTGTTGGGCCAAGTTCTGGAGATAAGTATGGGGTGAGGGTGTGTGGGGAGGCAGGGTGTGCAGTGAGTGGGTGCGGGTTGTGAGTGGGAGGCAGGAGACTACAAGGGACCCGTTCCTTTCCACCAGAGGGCTTTCTTTTGGGGGGGGGTGGCAATGCTGTGCGATTAAGGCACCCTCTTCAGCACATAAGGAGTTCATTATGCCAGCGAGGATTGGACACCCTGGCGCAGGCAATAAAAGTGGGGAGATGTTACAGAATGCCGACAGAGTGGGCTCCTCTATCAGCAATGGAAACATGGGGCTGCAAAGCTGATGAGGATTGGGACCCCCGTCGGCTAATAAACATGGTGGGGGTGGGTTATATTGTTTGTGAACAGCAGCCAACATGTATTCTAAATAATATCAGGGTTTTACATTCCACCCTGCAAATGACGGGTCACTCCCTCATTGCAGTGGATGGCTGATGCTGCAATGACGAGGCGGTCCCTGATTGCAGCGGCAAAATTGTCAGAAGTCGGTGGCAAGGTTCCAAACCTGTGTCACTAGCAGCATGTAAGGGGATTGGGGGAAGCAGGACAAGCCTTTGCAGGTTGTGGGGGCATTGGCCACAACAGTGCCATGCCTCCACAGCCTGCTTCTGAGCAAGCTGTCCCAATATGTTTCTTGTGCTGTGCACAATCAACATAAAAATACACATGCCATCCATCCCACTCATGAAGGGTGAGTCTTTCGTAATCCCCTTCACTCATGGAGATACACTGCACATTTGTAGATCAGAGCCTGACACAGAAGATGCCATTAATCTGCAGGTGTGGGGGACAGAACCATAATGAGTGGCAAAGCTGCTGTTTACTAAATGCCACCAACAAAACTATTAGCATTTATACATCAGTGGTATACCGATAGACAGCAACATAAAATGTTATCCTGGCCCAACGCAGCAAGATAACAGTCTGTTGCTAAACTGGGCATGTCACACTACGTACTAAATCAATCAGACAGCAGCTTTCACAGTGGTGATGATGAAATCATAATAGCCATATACAGCACTGAAGCAGCTAAAGTAAAAGAAAAACAATAAAATGTTAATCAAACATAAGATGCAAAAGCTGTAACTAGTAAACTGATGTCATGTAACTCAAATCTGCAATGGTCGGACACAAAATATGCAGTTTATTCTCACTTGTGAAGAGGAAGGACTTTCATATCTCACCTGTCATTAGTTATGGTCCTGTCCCCCAACATGTGAAGAGAAACTGCATATTCTGAGTCAGTGTGTGGCATTTAAAGAGCATAATACATGGCTGAAAGTGTACTGGGACACATTTTGTATCTCAGGGATTCTGAGGAATTCAGTAAACTTTCAGGGTGAAGCTTGCAAGGTTAACTAAATGTACTCAGAACCCTGAGATACAAAATTTGGTCCCTATAATAAACTCTCGGGCTATGCACTGCACTTTATATGCTATATGGCCATGATTCTGGGGGATTGCTGTTTGTTTTAGTGAAGAATGTTCTCCTTTGACAGGAACAGCTGAACAGCACCAAGACAGGAGTGATGCAGATAGATCAAAATCTGCAAGGTGTAACAAAAGTGCAAGGTTGACTATAAGTGCATTAGAGATTAGGAGCTAGCCAATAACTATGGCTAGGAAGGAAGGAGGGGAAGGTGAGTGGGGGGCATATAGGCAGAGAGCAGGTGGGTGGAAAGGGAGGGGATTTGGAGAAGATTACATTTTTTTGCAGTTCCAAAGGTAACTGCTGCCCTTACAGCGATTAGAACCCTGGACCCTCAGATTAAAAGTCTGGTGCTCTACTGACTGAGCTACCAGGGCCCTATATAATAAAAGGCACAGGTGAATACTGGCAGTTTTAATCAAATAGTCAATATGATTTTTAAAAACCATATACTATCAGCTGGCCCAGTGGTGCTGAGGGTTGAGGCGCTGGATGCCACACCTCATGTGACACCGGTGACCTGGGTTCGGGAATGGACTTGGGTCATCAAGGGCTGGCTGGGGAGGAAAAGGATCGAGTGTCCAGAAACAGCTCTATCTGAGCACCTCTTATTTATTTATTGAAATGTTTCAACTTGAAGGCACACTGAGCAACAAGTTGCTTGTCTCTCGGTGTGACCTGGTGGGGAAGGGGTACAACTGGAATGAGACATTATACATTCAAGTTACAAGATCAACATTAACATACAGTTGTAAGGCAGGTGTTACAAACAGTGTTGTGCATGACATGTAGAAAGAGTGGATAATAATAAGCGCTGGGTTAATAAGTAAACAAGTGCTTACATAAAAAAAAGAAGGAAAGGGGAGGGAGGGGTGAAGTGGGGGAGGGAAGAGTCATGCCCCTGGAGACCCTTCAGGATGTGAGGAACCTGCAAGGGACCAGAGAGAAGAGGATAAGGCATGTTCCAGAGAGACCCCTTTAAGATGGTGGAGGAAGGAGTAGATAAGAGAGATACAAGCACCTTGGGGGCAGGAGAGGGACCAATGGAGAGCATTCAGGTCTCTCATCACAACCCCTAGATGGAAACCATAGCCTGCATGGTTGTCCTTACCCCCAGTGGATTCCTGTTCCAAATCTATTCTAGTTTTTACCCTAAAGGCACCAACACTCCTTATAGTCTATCCTTCCTATAGCATATAAGGAACTCAATACTAGTGATCACATTCCCTTTATAGTGTATAGTGGAGTGTTGTTCTGTATAGAATTCCATCCCTTTCAAAATGCTGTTCTGCCACAGTTCCAAGGTCATGGAATGCTGTTCTACCCTACTGTGGTAGAACAGCATTCTAGGACCTCCAGAGACTGCAGGAGTCAGTTTCATTTTGAAAGCAAAAGAACTCACAAACACATATTTCACACAGTACTATACACTATTAAAAAAACAGGATGAGCAACTCTATGCACAACCAGTGTGTTTTGCCACCTCAGGGTTCTGATTCTCATGGACCTCGAGAGTGACAGAGGGAATCAGAACCCCCGCTGTGGCAGAACACACTGGTTCTGCATAGTTGCCCATCCAGTATTCCCTATATAAAAGATACCCTGCTGTGAACATATGTTGAAAAAAGAAAAAAAAAATTTTATAAACCCCGACAAGGAGCCATTCACACCAAAATGAAGGGGCTTCAAAGGCAGAGTTCACAGGAGTACAAAATAAAAACAAAAAAAATAAATTTTTCACAGTGTAGTCAGCTTGGAATCCTATAGCAACAACCAGCATATGTTCTGAGGCTCCCACTTTCCAATGGATCTGCTTGATTTTGCCTTTGTTTTTGGTTTTTGTTTTTTGGTTGGGGGAGGTTGCATTTCCACAACTTTTTTATGCCTATTCAGTTCCCACAAAAATCATCAGACTCAAAAAAGGTGTCTTTTAAATGTTCCAGCACTGGAATTCAACATTTTTAAACTCACTCAGGCACGTAAATTAGAGCATTGTTACAATCTCCCTTTCAGTAGTTGAAATCAGGCACTCTCCTTCACTCTAGAGTTGTGCTCCTTAAAGGAGATAGGAAATGATTTACAGTGATTTACAACTAATAAATGAATCATAACTACCAAGCAATGGTCTCTGTGTGTGTCTTTTATTGTTGTTGAAGTGTAAAAATGCATTTTTACCTGCTGCCCCATTAATCGTGAAACCTCCTTCGGTTTGACAGGCTTTTTTTCAATTGGTAGTCAGCGTGTGGCAAAGGTCACTTCACTGACTCCAATTTTTGACTGCTGCCGTATGCCTAGTAGACCAGCAATGGTTTACATAGCAGCTTCATGAAATAATGACACTCCTGCTACCTCGTGTAAATAACAACAGAGTGACTAAAAACATGTTCGCGACCAACTCAGTTTGTTACCCCCCCAACGCACTTGGCTGGCCATACAAAACAAGGTAAAATCAGGATATTATATTAGTAAAAAACACTAGTGTTTTGGTGTCATATACCTCATAACTACCCCTCTGCTGTCCGATAACCCTTCCTCACATCCCTGCTGCTTAATGTAATTCTCACTGTCTCCATAAGCACTGCCAGCCTTCGCTGTCCTTCTGGGTTTCCCATCCCTGCTGGAGTGCACACAGACAAGTGGCGGCATTACAGCTGCCTGGAGATAATGGGAGAGTTAAACTGTCACATTTATAGCTCCTTCTTGGATGGACTGCAGACCGGATACACTAGCAGGAGCGCCAGCAGTTTCAAGGCAAAGAGCCCTTGTAGGTATGGGTGAGACTGATGGGGGGCAGAGAGGGAGATGAGAAAGGGAGGAGGAGTGGCCGATGACATTCTGTGGTGGTTGGGATGGAGGAGTGGTGAGAGGTAGCGAGGACACCTACGGCAGCCACAGGCACAGTTGGGGGAGGGGGGATCAAGCAGAAAAGGAGTGAGATGGGGCAAGGAAAAAGAAACAGAATGTAGTGTGTGTGATCACATCAGAAAGTGATGAACTAAAAAACATGAAAAGTCCTGGGATGCTAAGTAAGTACTTAGTAGATGGAGTGGGACAAAGATTGACCCAGTGTGGGAGACAAAGATCGGACTACCGTGTGAATATTGGGAGGGGGGAACAAAGAAACAGCAGTGTGGAGTTGACAATCGATTTCCAGCCGGGTGCTTATGAGACAGTAAGGTAAATTAAGCTATAGATGGGAGGGTGGTGGGGATAATAGGACAGCAAGAGGTTAGTGTGATTACCGGACAGCAACAGGGTACTTCCACGGAGTTTTTTACTAATATAGTAGTCTGATTTTACCTTGTTTTGTATGGCCAGCAAGTGTGTTTGTGGGGGGGGGGGGGTTTACCTGTGAAACGTATCCCAAATAATGTGATGCATTCTGATCACTAAGTTTAAGCCGGCAGCCAACTACACAACCCCTACCCTTAAAGTTAACCGTGTTTCTCACCTTAGCCCCCTCACTTCGTTCTCCTGCTGCACTGTGCCTGTTTTAGTGATCGAACCTTCCATGAACACTGCTATGCTTAAAGTGGGCATTCAGCTGTTGAAGGTCTCTGCTAGCCAGTCACTCGAAGATTATCTATGATGATCCGCCACCTGCACACACCGACTGAGAGACTGTGCCACTGTTGACAAGTTGGACAACCACTTGTCCTTCACGCGCTGAATCCTGATCCCACCACACAAGAACTAGATGGTAGTTTAGACTAGAGTCACGCTCTGATCGGCTTGCTGATGAAAAGGGTAAATCAGCATTATCAGTGGCAGAGTCAATAACAATACGTCCTGACTTACTGACTAGTCTCCAACTCACAGTTCTGACTGTATACCCCCACATATCAGACTGGTGTCACTCAGCCTCAAACATCTTACTGAAAAAAAAAAATTAAGTCAGTTGCAAAAGTATTTTAATGAACCAAGTCTCTTTTTGATGCCCCTGTTGGTTTTTTTTCTGTACGCCCGGGCATACTGAGCGTATATCTGCCAACAGCCTGAAGCACTCCATGCAGTGCAAGAAAGCAGCAGCAAAGGCAAACAAGAAACTGGGAGGCATATCTGGGGGATCAGTAGTAGGAGAGAGGAGATTATGCTGCCCTTGTACAGGTCAGTGGTAAGGCCACATCTAGAGTATGGAGTTCAGTACTGGTGCCCACACCTCAAAAAGGACATTAACCTGCTGGAGAAGGTCCAGAGGAGGGCTACGAAGATGATAGCTGGTCAGCAGGGTAGGCACAATGAGGAGAGGTTGAGGGCACTGAATATGTACTCCTGGAAGACAGGAGAGAGAGAGAGGGACATGATTGGGACCTTCAAGTACTTGAAAGGAGAATAAGGTTGATAAGAAGAGTCTTTGCGTTGATTACAACTATAACATGAGGGGGGCACAGTCTGTTGGTGGTTGGGAGGTTTAGAAGGAGGCCAGGGAAGCACTTTCACAGAGAGGGTTGTGGACACTGGAATTCACAGCCAGAAGAGTTAAACTCATTGAAGACAGTGGGCAGCTTTAAGAGAGGCTGGGACAGGTATAGGGGAGGGTAAAGGTCATGGGTAGGGAGGATGGGAGGAGTGGGGATGAGGCAGGGACTGTAGCTCAAGCTGTGAACCCTGCAACAAGAGCAGACTTGATAGATCAAATGGTCTTCTTCTGCTGGCTTCTTCATATGTTTGTATGTTCGTATGGCTGCCCATAGCCAACCAAACCAGACTGACAACAAGGAACAAAGATTAATGCTGGCAATTGCCGAGAGAGAAAAAGCTAATTAATGGTGGCAATTGCACAGAAAGGAAAAGCTAAACAAAATCCCCCCCCCAATCTGTTGGGGTGGCACCCAGTTTCACAGAGCAGGAACAGATGGCTGTTTATCACAGTTCTCCCCATTTCTCCAGGCTGAGACATCACAACTGCTAGAAGAGGAGACAGTAACTGTCACGGAGGATAACAGTATAGTCACAGAGAGGCTGGACACAGAGGAAGGGATTAGTGTTATGACTGCCCAGGGGAGTTCTGAGATGATCCCCCCCAGCCACAGAGAGAACAGGAACTGATGAAAATGGTAACCAGGCGCAGGCAGAATTGAGATTTGCCAGTTCCAAAAATTCCCAAAAGAGTGGAAATACGCACTACCAATCATTTTGAGGCAAATGCAGACACAATAGGGGTATCAGGTAATGAATCAGATGACTCATCCTTATGGTCATCTGTACCAGATTCAGTGTCAGAAATGGGTGTTTATTCACCTGGTAAAGGTGATTGTGTCGGTTGCATTCATGGCACTCCAGACATTACATCATGGGTTTTAGCCCACCTGATAGGCTAGTGATGCACATGACTCTAGGATCAAATTGCTTGTGTATCCAGGTCCCAGAAACCCTTGTTCTCCAGTTTGAATCTTTCATAGCTGAAATCAAGGTTAGTAAAGCACAAGCACGAGAAACAAAAAACAACACTAACCATTGTATACAATGATGCAGACCGAGGCGATAAGTACATGTGGGCCAACGGCCCTGGTTTTATTTACCTATTATTACAATCTAAACTCGACCCCTAATTGGTCGATGGTCAGTATTTACCCTTTTTTGGGTGTCTTCAGTGAAATAGAGCTTAATCCCCCTTAGGTCATTCCTGTGAATAGTCTAATCCTGGTCACTCTGAGCACTCTGTCGGGAGGGTCGTGGAGTGCCATGGATGTCGACCAACACAATCACCTTTACCAGGTGAGTAAACACCTATTGTGATTGGTTGACCATCCATGGCACTCCAGACATTGTATCATGGATAGATAAGTAGCAGTTCTTGTACCCTAGGAGGGAGACAGAGTGGTCTAGGAGGAGAGGAAGAGCTGGTAGTTAGGGAGGACCTGCGAAGGAAAGTGGGCTGTATCTTGTACAGGTGTTAGCAGTCTATAGTGTCTGGCAAATGTATGGATGGATGTCCATGTTGCTGCTTTGCAGATGTCCTCTGAAGACACGTTTGCCTCTTTCTATCCAGGAGGTGGCTACTGATCTCATGTAATGGGCCCTTATACCTCTTGGGGTGCCATTTGCTTAGCTGGTGTAGGCTTCTCGGATGGTTCTTCTGAGCCAGCCAGCAATGGTGGTCTTAGAGGCTTCCTGCCTTGTCTTTGTCCCTTGTGACAATGAATAACCTCTCTGTCTTATGTAACGACAGAGTTCTTGATATGTAAATTGACAGGGTGATCCTGACATCTAGATGGTGCGAGACAGGCTTAGCGCCCAGTTGAGTGTCTCCAGAAAAGGTAGGTAACTCGATGGGTTGCTCCCTGTGGAATGTGGAGGATACCTTCAGTTGGAAGGCTGGTACCGTTCGTAGGTGTACCCCTTGAGGGGTGAACACGGTGTAAGGCTCTTTGTATGACAGTGCTCCTAGCTCTCCGATCCTTCGAGCTGAGCAGATAGCAACGAGGAAACAGGTCTTGAGACTGACTCAGAAGAGGTCTACCTCATGTAGTGGTTCGAAGGGAGCTGTACTGAGGGAGTCTAACACTAGTGGTAGATCCCAGGGGGCGATGGATGGTCTGACTCTGGGTTGTAGCACTTCTACCACTCTCAGGAAGCGCAGGGCATCCGGGTGTGCTCCCGGGCTGCATCCCCCAATGGGACCAGTGGCTGCTCCAATGGCTGAGAGCTGTACCCTGAGGGATGAGTGAGCCAACCCCTTGTCTACCCTCGTTGAAGGAACAAGAGAATGGTGGACATGTCTGGTAGTTCAGGGTCCTTACTGTGTTCTCAACACCACCTCACGAACACTGACCATTGTCTACCATAGGTGGAGGTGGTCGAGGATTGTCTAGATTGTAGCATCGTTGATATGACTGATTCGTGGTAACCTGCTCTCATCAGTCTCTTCCTCTCAGGAGCCAGGCTGTGAGTTTCAGGATCTGTGGAGCAGGTGAAGTACTGGACCCTGTGTCAGCATATCCGGCCGGTGGGGTAATCCTGCGACTGTCCATTGTCATGGCCAGTACTGTGGAAAACCATGTTCTCCATGGCCAGTAGGGTGCCATCAGAATGATGGTACGTCAGGATGATTGGATCTTGATTAGCACCTGGGGTAGCAAGGGAAGGGGGGGCAACATGTACGCATTCTCCCGGGACCAAGGTTGCAACAGGGCATTAGTCCCCTGGGACCAGTTTTCCCTGTATCTTGAATAGAACTTTTTGGACCTGCACATTTTGCATTGTGGCCATGAGGTCCATGGAAACTGGTCCCCAAGTCTCGTGAATCATCTGAAAAAGAGTGGGATGGAGGTGCCACTCCCCTGGGTGGACTTGTTGTCAGCTGAGCTAGTCTGCTCGCACGTTGAGCCTGCCTGCGAGATGTACCGCGCTGAGATGTGTGAGGTTGGTCTGTGCCTAATTGAGGACTGACGCTGCCTCCCTCAGCATAGGTCTGCTCCTGGTGCCCCCTTGTTTTGCAATATATGCCACCGTGACTTGGTGGTCAGAACGTATCAGAACCGACTGACTGGAAATGGAGGATCTGAAAGCTTTGAGAGCATGGGATACTGCCCTCATCTTTAGGACATTGATGGACGACTTGGATTCTGTTGATGTCCATAGGCCTTGTGCCATCAGGTCGCCCAAGCATGCTCCCCAGCCTGATAGGCTTGAGTCCGTTTCTATAGTGGCATTGTAGATGCCTCTAGTGGAACCCTCTTGTGAGATTGAGTTCACTGTCCACCATGTTAGAGAGTGTCTCACTGATGGTGGTAGGGACTATGACATGCAAGTTGTACTCGCTTGGTGATCCCAGTGAGGACGTGAGTCTGTAGGGGTCGTGATGTGCCACCTGGCCCAGGGAATCAGGTCGATGCAAGATGCCATGCAACCTAGTAACTGGGCTGTCTGTCCCATGGTTGTCTGATGGCAAGCCCTCAGGTGGTGAGACAATCTTATCAGGTTGTGCACCCTTGTCTGGGATGGTTTCTCACATCCTTGTGACATGTTGATTAGAGCCTCTAGGTGTTCTATCTGTTGCGTGGGCACCAGGTGGCTCTTGGGCTTGGTTCACTACCCAGCCATGCTCCTCTAGTGCTTTTAGAGCGATTACGGTGTCTTGGTGTGAGCGCTCCTTGGAGCACGCCCGAATCAGCCAGTCATCCAAGTAGGGAATGATATCCAGACTTGTTCTCTGAGTCTGGCTACTAAGACTATTGACACCTTGGTAAACACCCTTGGTGCTGAGGTAAGACCAAAGGTAAGGCCTTATACTGGTAATGCTGGCCTAAGATGTGGAACCTGAGGTATTGCCTGTGTTTTGGTCTGACAGGTATGTGAAGGTATGCATCCTTCAGATCTATGGACATGAGGTAATCGCCTACCCAGATACTGCGTAGGGTGGACTTTAGGGTTTCCATTTTGAACCTTTGGGAAACCACATGTTGGTTGAGGTGCTTCAGGTCCAAAATGGGACATAGTTCTCCTGATTTTTTGGGCACAAGAAAGAAAATGAGGTACACTCCTAGTTTCTGTTTGTGTGGGGGGACGGGTTGAATTGCTCTGTTGTGTAGCAACTCCAACAGGATATGTTGGACCTGATGAGCTGTTGCCTTCTTCTTGGCAAAGGGAGAGCTTAAGAACCTGTGTGTGTTACGGGGGATTGGATAGCTCTATGGAGTATCCTCTCTACACCACCTCATGGACCCACTTGTATGAGGTTGTGCAGAACCACTGGTGTCTGAAAAGTGACAATCTTTGTCCCATGGAAGGGTACGTTCTCTGTCCGCGTGGGGTTCTGTCCACGTAGTCATTGTTGCTTTCCCCTACTACCTCTACCTTTTCCCCTTCCCCCAAACTTAGACCCATGGGCTCTAAAGGAGGAAGGTTGGTAGGAATGGGAGAAGGGACTGCAGTATCCACTGGGTGTTCCCCTGCCTCGAAATATATTGTTCTGGAAGTGCGTGTCCCAGCGTGATTGGTGAGACTTGTTCCCCCCCGAAACCTCCGCCTTGCTGAAGGGAGATAGGTGTTTATTCTTATTTCTGAGTAGGTCTTTGCCCTCCTCTTTCTGTTTTAGGAATTCCAGGCCCTCCCCAAAAACGTGCTTTCCCTTCATGGGTAGATTTTGCAATAGTGTTTTGGATTTGTAGTTGGCCTCCCATAATTTTAGCCACAACGCTCTTCTGGCACGGTTGGTGATGGCTGTGGCCCTGGCATGTAGTCTAAGGGTGTCCACCGCCATATCCGCTGGGTATTTTGCAGCATCAAGAGTGCATTCTAACAGTTCTGCCCCTCTGGATTTGGGGTTTGCCTGCTCAATGAGCTCTTTGAGCCAGCGGATCTGGGCATGTGCTGTGTAAATAGCCATAGTAGAAGCTTTGGCAGCAGTTCCCACGATTTTGAAGGCCTTTTTCAACATGTCTTCCACCCTCTTGTCCGTCGGATCCTTTAAGGATATGGTCCCGCATGGTAGGATGGTTTTACTGAGTGCCGCTACCTGAGGATCAATGGTTGGGGCTGTGCACCAGTTGCTGGCCTTGTCCTCTTGGACCTGGATACATGTGGTCCAAGTTTCTCTTATTGACATTCTGCTAGGCTCTGTGGATTGCCACTCTTTGTTAAAAATGTCCTCGATCGCTGGGCATACTAGGAAGGTCTCCTTAGTAGCAGTTTTTGTTGGATCATAGGGTCTAATTTTGACTCTGGTTTTCCTTCTTTGACGTCGAACCCCATAATGGCCTTGACTATTTTCATGAGGCCCGGAACCATGTAGAAAGGAACAAAGTTTAGATGTGAGGGATGGTACGGATTGTGGTTCCATGTCCTCATCATCGGTCTCTGCCCCATCCTCTTCGTCTGGCATATCCTTGTCCTCTCCAGAATCCAGTTTATGATTGTCTGGTACTGGTTCTGCAGTGTCTGGATGTTTTCATTGGGCCCCCCCATTCTCTGGCTCCGTAGAAGTGGTGGTAGTTGCTCTATGCTGGATAAGGGATTCTAGCTTCTCCATTATCTTCAGCATAAAATTCTGTTGGCTCTCCATCATTGCTACCGTGGCCTGTTGGTTCTGAAGTAGGATGGTTCCAGGATCCATCCAAGTAGAGCCACTGGGCCCTGGATTGCTGGGACCCATGACAGGAGTTTGCTCCAGTAATGGGTCATCGTCATCATAGAGACAGGCAGAGCATAAGGGGCCTGGAGCATGGGGCAGGAGGGTAGCATTGCAAGAGGTGCATTTCTTGGCCTTGACCATCTGGTGAGAGAGGAAGAGAAGAAAGGCAAGTGTATTGTTAGGGTTGAGTTGACAATGGGCCTCCAAATTAGTGGATGCCCATAGCTGTTAATATAGTCCTAGAAGTACAGCACATTGTAGGAGAAATCCATAAGGTGCTGTTGAAAACACTGGCCTGGAAGGTATATAAAGATTTGCAGGTAAGGTTCAGCATGGGGGTCACTATAGTGAGGGACCCAGCATGTAGAAACACATATTGAGGTCGCTATGGAGAGGGACCGCAGTCTCCTAAGTGAAGCATATAAGGTCACTAGTGAGAGGGACCCCATAGGAGTTAGAGGGAGGTTTTTCTTTGGGTATTTGCAAAATATGGGGTTGCTATTGGGAGGGACCCCCATAAGAGATAAGGGAGGACCTTGAGTTGATAGGATGGCTGAGATCATTGCCATCATTGTTCCCTTGAGACTGAGCACCTCCTTCCTCAGGTCTGATGGTAGGCCCATTTGTGAAGTGCGCCTTTTTATGAGCCATATATAATATTATTTCCCTCGCTCTCAAGAAGCGTTTGTAGAGATCAGCATTGTTTTTGAGAGCCACTGGACCCTCTAAAAGGAATATTGTAAAATGAGCATTATACTCCTCAAACAGAGTGATCCCCCCCATGCTAGGCCATAGCCGTGTGATCATGTGGCTGAGATTAACGTGGGGAAGAGAAACAGTCACCGAATGGCATTATCCCTGCTTTTTGTATTTAAATGCCAGAGAGGGCTGTATTGGCAGGGTTCACTATCGCACAGTGCGATAGGGCTGATCCCAGAGTAGGAGGAGGGCATGGAGACCATGCGCCAGAGGGAGCAGGGACAACAATAACAGGCCTTGAAAATGAAGGAAAACCAAAAGAGTGATTCTGAGAGTGGGAGAGGTTTTCATGCCTTGTTCACTCCAAATGCCCTTTCGATTGAAATAGATGCTGACCATGCAGTGGGAGGGGGAGGGGGAATGCCATGCTTGCTGTAGTGTAGTAGGCCAGAGGCCTAGAATAGAGGCATGCTCCCCTGGTTAAGGTGCAGGCTGGCCTTAGGAGGAGCTTTTAAAACTGGGAATTCCTTTTCTGCTGATCGTTATCGATCGCATTGTCACTCGCTCGGGAGTTAGTGAGCGAGTGCAGGGTTATGGAGGGTAGACTGTCTGCAGGTTTGCGCCACTGCGAAGGTGTAAAGGGTGCAGGCAAACGCCAGGACTCGTGATCAAGTGAGGGGTGATTGATTTTTAGCAACTTGCAATGAACAAGACTCATTAACATCCCCTTTCTTCTTATGAAGGGGTAACATAATACTCTCGCTCAAATAGAGCCAAATAGATCCTTCAGAAGTAACTAGAGAAAACTAAGAAACTAAACAAACTTCAGATAGACCAACAGGGTCAAGACAGAGGTTAGTTAACAAACAACACCTCAGGAAAAACAAAACTGTGACACAATTTGCTGGCTTTAAGATATAGGGCAGCAAGATAGGAATATGTATAGCCACAGAAACAATAAACCAAAAAAACAACAACCAACAAGCTGGCCTCATCATTTTTTTCAAATACTGAATGCTGCATTTCTCTTTTTAGACACAAACAACTGCAGTACATAGTTTTACTGCTCTGCCTTTAGTATTATAGCCATATAAGGAACATAAATGAGAGGCCTACCTTTCTGGAGAACAACAACAGGGATCATGGTGTGCTAGAAGCCTTATCAGATGCACGATTTGAACTGGAGAACAGGGGTTTCTGGGGCCTGCATATACAAGAAATATGATCCTACAGTCATGTGCATCACTAGCCTATCAGGTGGGCTAAAACCCATGATGTAATGTCTGGAGTGCCATGGATGGTCCACCAATCACAATGGAAGATTCCCTTCCTCCCGAGTAGACACACACAGAAGGGAATACTGCTCCAAAAGAAAAAAATAAAGCAAAAATGCTCCAGATCCTCCAGGAGCTGGAAAAAGAAATTACCATAATGACTTTGGTTTCATTCCTTGGTTCTTGTCATTATTAACTGCTTTACTTTATAAACACACTGATGGATCACACTCTACATTTATATACTATTAATACAAACAGCATAAAAAGCCATAAGAAAAGATTGTCTGTGGTCTGTAAAACAAAATCTTTTCAGACAGGAATCTTTTTTCTTCGAAATACCAGACAACATACAACTATAGAATTAAGACAAATGATAAAGCAATGGGCTGAAGGGCCTTCATACTGGTCATTAGGACTAGAAACGTGTACAGGGGCGGCAATACTATTTCATAACATTCAGATTCATTTGATCAAATTGGTGGATCTAATACCAGGAAGAGTATTAATTATGGACATCAGAATAAGGAATGCATTATACAGGTTAATAAATATTTACATTGCACAAACCAAAGCAGCAAGGATAGAACTATTTCAAGCTATCCAATCATGTCTCCACTCTTCAGAAAATGCTATATTGAGAGGGGATTTTAACTGTGGCATGAATTAAGCAGACAGGAAAGAATACTATTACAAAAATTATATTTTGTGACATGTCTTTTCTTAAAAAAATTATTCAGACAGCACATCTGAAAAATGCCTACTATACAGCTACAGGAAAAGTAGATTCCACCTTCCAAAAAGGGGAATTAGCCTCCAGAATAACCCATTTCTTCATAACGCCCATATTACAAGTCCAGAAAGCAAACATTTTAATAGCTGAATTTTCAGATCATAATATAATTTTTCTGTAATTAGGTAATATGCAACACCTCCACAATGGGCCAGGGAACTGGAAATGTATTTCATCATTAGCTTCACTAACAAGCCCTAGCCAGAGCTGATATGGCGGTGGTGAGCTGCCAAATCACCAAAGTACAAGTGTGCATGGAAATTTTTGAATGACTGGGTTTAACACCCATTTTTATGTTGATTGCTTGCATGCAGAAGAAACATATTGCGGCAGCTTTCTCCCGAAGCAGGTTGGGAGGCACGGCACTGTTGGCCAATGCCCCACAGCCTTAAAGGCTTGGACTGCTTCCCTAATGTTATGCATGCTGCTGCTGACACTCAGTTCAGCCAGCATGCCACCAACTTATAAAAATTTTAGCTGCTGCAATCAGGGTTGCCTCCGTCATTGCAGCGGCCAGCCATTTGCTGCAATGAGGGAGCAACCTGTCATTGTAGGGTGGAACTTAAAACATTGATATTGTTTTAGAACATGGCCATGTTCACAAACAACATTAACCCCACGCCAAGGGGTGCCCAATCCCCTCAGCAGCATGTACCCCCCGTATTTATTTGCGGCCAGAAGCCCCAATCCCTAATAAGCTTCAATTACTCAAAGTTTTATGTTGCCGACGGGAGGCCTTCCCTGATGGCATTATGTAACTCTAATTTTGTTGTCTGCTGACAGGGTGCCCAATACCCATCGGCATAATGTCACCCCCTTGTTTGTGTGCCAACGAGGTTGCCCAATCCCAATCGGCATAATGTAACTCCCCTTTTGTAGTGTGCTGTTGAGAATGCCCAATCCCCCTTGGCTACAACTGCCCCCCTCAAAAACACTCATTGGCATGCTGGGAGCCCACCTAAGCATGCCACATGCCCTGTAAAATCAAAAACGTTCCGCAATGTCTTTTTTTTAACCTGTAAAGAGGAGATGTCCCCTTGCGTCTCCCCTGCCCCCTCCTGTAACCTGCTCCCACCCACTGCACACCCTGCCTCCTCACACCGCCACTCACCCCATACTTACCTCCTGAGTCTGGTGCAACGATCTTCGGTGGACCGCGAACACATCTGCACTCTACAAAGTTGACTACAAACTGAGGAAATGCTGGTAAGCTGTATAATGGAATAAATAGGGTTTTTTCAACTTTGATGCATATCTCAGGCATTTTGGAATTTTGGCACTAAATTTTCAACATGGGTTTTTGGGACCCTTCATGAATTCTGGCACTGTCATGGTATAGATCTATTCTCAAGATTTTGGCGGTCACGGGCGCAGAATCTCCTTTCAGGATGGATTAACGAAATGACAGTGCCAGTGTTCGAGGCGTCTTCAAAAAGCCTCTTCTGCAAATTTGCGGTAAAACTAAAAATTACTATTTCAAGAGCTGCGGCGCGTACAGTTGCTACACTCTCATAACTTTGAGACTTTGCAATATTTTCACACCAGATTTTCAACATTGGCATTTTGTCAGACCTCCTTGTGAACAGTACAGCTGTCATTTTCCACATCCTGGCCGAAATGTGTTTTCGCACTTCCGGCGCAGAATAGCGTAGTCGCTGTGGGAAATCAGTGTTCAGGACAGATTAAGAAAATGATAGTTCATAAGCAGAGGTCCTTAAAATGCATATGTTGAAAATTTGGTGACGACATCTATAAATGATTGTTACGAAAGCGCAGTATTGCACAGTTTGCACGCACGCTTGTAACTTCACGAATTAATAATATTTTCACTCCAGATTTTCAACATTGCCATTCTTCTGCACCTCCTTATGAACAGTGCAGCTGTCATTTTTCACATCCTAGCCAAAATGTGTTTTCGCAGTTCTGGCGCACAATAGCGTGGTCACTGTGGAAAATCCATATTCTGGACACATTATGAAAATGACAGTGACACTGTTCATTAGCAGAGGTCCTAAAATGCCTATGTTGAAAATTTGGTGACGAAAGTCCATAAAATGAGTGTGTTACGAATGTGCATTGCGTGGTTTCCACGCATGCTCGTACCTTCACAACTTTGCAATATTTTCACTCCAGATTTTCAGCATTGCCATTTTGCCACAGTTCCTTATGAACAGTGCAGCTGACATTTTTCACATCCTGGCTAAACTGTAAGCCGCCTTCCGAGCACAATAGCGCGGTAGCTGTGGGAATCAGTGTTCGGACATATTAAGAAAATCACACTGACACTGTTCATGAGCAGAGGTCCTAAAATGCCTATGTTGAAAATTTTGTGATGAAACTCAAAATGACTGTATTATGAAAGGTAGTGTTATGTAAGTTCCATGCACCTTTGTAAGTTTGCAAATTAGTAATATTTTCACGCCAGATTTTCAACACTGGCATTTGTTCACACCTTCTGATGAACAGTACAGCTGTCATTTTCACATCCTGGCTGTAATGTGTTTCCGCACTCCGTAGGAATACCACAATCGCTGTCAGAAATCAGTGTTTGGGACAGATTAGGATCGAGTGACTGGGGGGGGACTGAGCTCAACTGAGCTCTGTCGGGACTGCTGCGCATTTCTTTGTGGGCAGGAAAAGGCAACAACACAGGCAGGAGCCCAGTACAAAAGGGCAGCCTGCAGCGCCGGGAGACACAGAAAGAGTGAGTGAGGAAGGGGGAGTGAGTGAGCTCAACGGAGCTCTATTGGGACTGCTGTGGAATTCTTTGTGGGCAGGAAAAGGCAGCAATGCATGCAGGGGCTGAGTGCAAAAGGACAGCCTGCAGCGGTGGGAGAAACAGAATGAGCAAGTGAGAAAGGAGGAATGAGTGAGCTCAACGGAGCTCTATCATGACTGCTGCAGATTTCTTTGTGGGCAGAAAAGGGTGGCAACGCAGGCAGGAGCCCAGTACAGGAGGGCAACCTGCAGTGCCAGCAGAAACAGAACGATCAAGAGAGACGGGGAGTGAGTGAGGCCAACGGAGCTGTGTCGGGACTGCTGCAGATTTCTTTGTGAGCAGAAAAAGATGCCGACAGAGGCAGGAGCCCAGTACAAAAGGGCAGCCTGCAGCACCAGGAGAAACAGAATGAGTGAGTGAGACAGGGGCAGTGAGCGACCTCAATGGAGCTCTGTTGGGACAGCTGCAGATTTCTTTGTGGGCAGGAAAAGGTGCCCATGCAGGCAGGAGCCCAGTACAAAAGGGTAGCCTGCAGTGCCAGGAGAAACAGAATGAGTGAGTGAGAGAGGGGGAGTGAGTGAGCTCAACGGAGGTGTATCATGACTGCTTTGGATTTCTTTGTGGGCAGGAAAAGGCGGCAACACAGGCAGGAGCCCAGTACAAAAGGCCAGCCTGCAGCGCCAGCAGAAATAGAATGAGCGAGTGAGAGAGGGGGAGTGAGCGAGCTGGACAGAGTCGAGACTGCTGCAGATGTCTTTGTGGGCAGAAAAAGCCACCAATACAGGCAGGAACCCAGTACAAAAGGGCAGCCTGCAGCAGCGGGAGACACAAAATGAGTGAGTGAGGGAGGGGGAGTGAGTGAGGTCAACGGAGCTCTGTTGGGACTGCTGCAGATTTCTTTGTGGGCAGAAAAAGGCAGCAATGCACACAGGGGCCCAGTACAAAAGGGCAGCCTGCAGTGGTGGGAGAAACAGAATGAACGAGTGAGAGAGGGGGAGTGAGTAAGCAAGCTCAACGGAGCTCTATCATGACTGCTGCAGATTTCTTTGTGGGCAGAAAAGGGTGGCAATGCAGGCAGGAGCCTGTGCATAAAAGGAAAGCTTGCAGCACTGGCAGAAATGGAACGAGTGAGTGAGATAGGGGAAGCCAGTGAGGCCAACAGAGCTCTGTCGGACTGCTGCAGATTTCTTGTGGGCAGAAAAAAATGCCAACAGAGGCAGACGCCAGTAATAAAAGGGCAGCCTGCAGCGCTGGGAGAAACAGAATGACTGAATGAGAGAGATGAGCAAGCTCAATGGAGGTCTATTGTGACTGCTGCAGATTTCTTTGTGGGCAGGAAAAGGTGGCAATGCAGGCAGGAGCCCAGTACAAAAGGCCAGCCTGCAGCCCTGGCAGAAACGGAAAGAGCGAGTGAGAGAGGGGGAGTGAGCGACCTCAATGGAGCTGTGTCGGGACTGCTGCAGATTTCTTTTTGGGCAGACAAAGCCAGCAACGCAGACAAGAACCCAGTACAAAAGGGCAGCCTGCAGCAGCAGGAGACACAGAATGATCAAGTGTGGGAGGGGAAGTGAGTGAGCTCAATGAAGCTCTGTTGGGACTGCTGCAGATTTCTTTTTGGGCAGACAAAGCCGCAACGAGACCGAACCTATACAAAGGGCAGCCTGCAGCAGCAGGAGACACAGAATGATCAAGGTGGGAGGGAAGTGAGTGAGCTCAACAAAGCTCTGTTGGACTGCTGCAGATTTCTTTGTGGGCAGAAAAGGCAGCAATGCACACAGGGGCCCAGTACAAAAAGGCAGCCTGCAGCAGCGGGAGAAACAGAATGAATGAGTGACAGAGGGGGAGTGAGTGCGCGAGCTCAACGGAGCTCTATCATGACTGCTGCAGATTTCTTTGTGGCCATAAGATAGCGGCAATGCAGGCAGGAGCCAGTGCAAAACGTCAGCCTGCAGCGCCAACAGAAACGGAATGAGCAAGTGAGAGAGTGGGAGTGAGTGAGCTCAACAGAGCTCTGTTGGGACTGCTGCAGATTTCTTTGTGGGCAGAAAAAGGCTCAAACAGAGGCAGGAGACTACTACAAACGGCAGCCTGCAGTGCCAGGAGAAACAGAATGAGCAAGTGAGACAGGAGGAGTGAGAGACCTCAACAGAGCTCTGTCGGGACAGCTGCGGATTTCTTTGTGGGCAGAAAAAGGTGCCAACACAGGCAGAAGCCCAGTACAAAAGGGCAGCCTGCAGCACCGGGAGAAACACAATGAGCAAGTGACAGAGGGGGAGTGAATGAGCTCAACAGAGCTGTATCATGACTGCTGTGGATTTCTTTGTGGGCAGAAAATGGCGGCAACGCAGGCAGGAGCCCAGTACAAAAGGCCAGCCTGCAGCACTGGCAGAAACAGAATGAGTGAATGAGAGAGGTGGAGTGAGTTACCTCAACGGACCTGTGTCAGGACTGCTGCAGATTTCTTTGTGGGCAGAAAAAGTTGCCAACAGAGGCAGGAAACCAGAACAAAAGGGCAGCCTGCAGCGCCAGCAGAAATAGAATGAGCAAGTGAGAGAGGGAGAGTGACCCACCTCAACGGAGCTCTGTCAGGGCAGCTGCACATTTCTTTATGGACAGCAAAATGTGCCAATGCAGGCAGACACCCAGTACAAAAGAGCAGCCTGCAGCACCAGGAGAAACAGAATGAGCGAGTGAGACAGGCGGAGAGAGCGACCTCAACGGAGCTCTGTCGGGACAGGTGCAGATTTCATTGTGGGCAGAAAAAGGTGCCAATGCAGGCAAGCCCAGAACCTGAAGTAGCCAACAGCGCCTTAGAAAACACAACAGTGAGTGAAAAGGGGAGTGGCAGAGCTCAATAGACCTCTATCGTGACTACAATGCGGATTGCTTTGTGGGCAGAAAAAGGCGGCAATGCGCAGGAGCCCAGTATAAAAGGCCAGCCTGCAGAGCCGGCAGAAATGGAATGAGCGAGAGAGGGAGAGTGAGCTAGCTCAATGGACCTGTGTCAGGACTGCTGCAGATTTCTTTGTGGGCAGAAAAAGCCACCAACAGAGGTGGGAGCCCAATACAAAAGGGCAGCCTGCAGCGCTAGCAGAAACAGAATGAGCGAGTGAGAGAGGGGGAGTGACCCACCTCAACGGAGCTCTGTCGGGAAAGTTGCACATTTCTTTGTGGGTAGAAAAACATGCCAACGCAGGCAGGAGCCCAGTACAAAACAGCAGCCTGCAGCACCTAAACAGAACGAGCAAGTGACATGGGGCAGTGAGCGTGCTCAATGGACCAACGCAATCAACATTTGGCATTGACAAATGCTTGTTTAGAGTTGTTTCTCCAAATTTTCAACATGGCCTTTTTGGTACCCCATCTCATGAAGAGTGTCACTGTCATTTTGTTCACTTGTCCTGAAAGGTGATTTCACAAAGCAACCATGCCATTCTGTGCCACAGGTACAAGAACATGTTTTGGGCAGGATGTGAAAAATGACAGCTGCTCTGTTAATAATGAGGTATGCATAAATGGCAATGTTGAAAATCTGGAGTGAAAAGATAAAATATTGGCCCAGTTAGGAGCTTGGGTAGAAACTGCACAACACACGCTCATAACGCATTTATTTTATTTATTGAATTTTGTTGACCCGAAGGCCCACTGAGCCTAGAAGTCTTTTCAGGGCAACTGTGGGGAGGATACAAATGGTAACCAACTGAAATTGAACCAGATTAAGCTGTTGGTGGTATTTTTAGTGAATGGGGGAAATTTGGCCTGGACACTGGGAAAATTCCCCTACTCTGCTTCCTGTGAGCAGGGGGGACCCTTTTGTTGGTGACTCCAAGATGGCTGCCTCCATGGCTGGTGAGGAGCAGCAGATGATTGTTGAGGAACATGTTTCTATCTTGAATTCACCACGGGCTGTGTCAGATTTGTGTACAGTGGATCCTGCTATTGGAAATGTTCTACTTACTACAGACTCTGATGTGGAGGAGTTGGAGAACCTTGAAACACCGATATCTGCTGTTCTTGCTGAGAAAAGTCCTGAAGATGAAGAGGAGGTGGAGGAGGATTGTTCAAGGGACAAAGCGGTGCCTGTAGTGTCTTGTCCTCAGGAACAGGCTTTATCGGAGCAGCTCCTGGCTGCAGAACGGCAATATTTTTTTACGAAATCCCGACTTCAGCAGCAGATTCAGAATCTTAGGCTTGCTGTTCCTAACTCAGCTGTCACCGAGGCCCAGACTGACACTTCGGATGTGGTTCCTTCAAAAGCAGTGGAAATCAACTGGGTGGACCATGTGGAACTGAGCGTGATGCACTCTTCAGGTAGTTCTGTTATTACTGTTCAGGCTGAGACAAGAGACTTGTCGACCAAGGTTACCGTTTGTCCTGTGGAAACTTCCTCGACTCATCCTGCCTTGGCTACTACCTCACATTCTAAGGACTGGTCTGTACCTAAAGTTTTGCAAGATGCAGGGTGGGTGTTTAATTCGGAGTCCAAACGCTTGGGAATCTGGTCCTTCTCCCTAGCGCCTTCCCCTGATGTTTCTGCTTGCACTCAATCTTTGCCCCTAGTTTTAATCTTGCACTTGACCTTCCTTCTCAATTAAACTTGATGCAAAACCCTATTTTGAAACTACCTACAGACACTTTAAGGACTCCTAGCACTTCTACACCTGTGGCTGAGGAAGTGCTTGACAGGCCTTTGAATGAGATTAATCGCTCTGGTATAAAACCTTACGCTTCTCTCTTTAACACTTCTATTTTACCTGCTAAGCGTCATAGTGCTGTGTGCTTATTATATACTGGAGGATTACAGGAGTTTCTTGATAGAGTCTTTGTTGCACGACAACTTCTCAAAAACTCTATGAAGATTTTTGCCCATGAACTTCATGCTTTAATTCATGTTTCTGGGGAATCAACCTTTGCTATCAGCTTTAAAATGGCTGGGGGACTGCAACATTTTTGGACTCAATATCATTTCCTCAAGAAATCACCTTCATGGTCACCTTTTATGGCTTCACCTCTTTCAAAACCTGAATATAAGATTATTACAGTCTCTTCGTAATGAGGGTGTGAGTGTCCTTGACTTGACACACTGGCTGAAGCAGACATGTACTGTTTTAGAAGACCCCAAGGCTATTTTCAATATGGAGAATATTTGGACTGGGGGTTGGAGAGTAAAGGTTTTGTTAAATAGGAATGACCGTGGAGTATTGCATTTACCTAACTCTTTTTTTTCTAGGCCGAGACAGAGGTGTCCACTTTTATCCAGGACAGCCTAAAATGTGCCATAAATGTAGTTCAGAAAGGCATTTGGGCAGTGTTTGTAATCAATTGAAGTGTACAGTCTGTGGGAAATTGGGGCATGTGGGTTCCCAGTGCTTGAATGAGTGTTTGTGTAATTTATGAAGGGACACTGGTCACACTTTTCAGAACTGTACATTAGGTGCTCATAATGTTTCTGATCAGGCAGATGGTGAAGAACAACTCTTATTACCCTAGTCCAAAAAATAGGATCAGTAGTTCTAACCTTCTTTCTCCTGTGAACCCTCCACCTCCAGAACCACCCCAATCTACCATCCCTTTGCAAATACCCTTGCCCTCCTCTCCAATTTCTGAACAGTCTACACCCTCCAGTGTTCCTATAATGACTAGTAGGGAAGGTTTGCAGATGTCACCCCCAAAGGTTGTGGACATACCAGTTCCTTTAGTCTCTACCATGCCTCCCCCCTCCCGGCGCAGGTGGATTCTGTGCTACAAAAGCGGGTGACTTATCATAGACCTCCTAGAACTCCCCCACAGGTCTCTATTGACCCGCAACCTGTTCCTCTGGCAAATGAGTATGATGTTCTTCTTTCTGAGCATTCTGAGGATGAGTCTGACACCTCTTCCTTGGAGTCCTCTCTACTAGAGACTTCCTCCCATCAGTGTGCCCTGAATCAACCTTCTAAACAACAGAAGAGAAAAGTCACACAGAAGTCCAAAGATAGGGGTACTCTTTGAGAAAGGGTAGGTTTAAATAATACCTTTCTTTACATGCTTTCTAATTGATTTATCCTTTTACACAGTTAATACGAATAGTATTAAAAGGCCAGCAAAGTGGAACACAGTGTTTTCTTACCTGGTTGATTTTCATCCTGGTGTTGTCTTTCTATAGGATGTTCATTTCCACACTACTCATGAAATTACAGCTGCACAATCTTCCTGGATGTATGGCCCTTCCTTTTGGTCCATTGGTCAGGATGTGGCATCTGGGGTGGGTATCCTTTTCACAATTCTTTCTATTCGTTTGCTTAAATTGATTGATCTGGTACTGCGCTGTGTTTTGATCCTTGATGTGATTATTCAGCACACCACATATAGGTTGATATATCTCTATACCCCACAAACTAAGGCCGACGGTATAGCTATCCTGAAAACTATTCAGCCCTTTTTGTATACTTCGGCTTCTGTTGTTTTTGCTGGTGATTTTAACTGCAGTATTACAGCTAAATTGTTACATAAGCCTTCTCAAAATAAAATATACTGTGTTACAAATTTCTTATGGGATATTATCTCCTGAGCTAAACTCATGGATGCCTATTTCAGTAAGACCAAATTGCTCATTCCTACCTTTCGTAAAGGTAGTCTGGCTACTCGCATTGATTATTTTTTCATTTCAAACTTTCTCTCTGTAGGACTAGCTGCCTCACACCCAATGGAATTTACAGATCATGTCATGGTTTCCTTTTCTTTGTGTCATGCTCTGCATATCATTAAAGGCCCAGGTGCATGGAAAATGAATGTCTCTTTGCTGCACAAGGAATTTATGGTGACTGCTATCCAGGATTTCATTGCAGCTCGGAAGACCATTTTTTATTTTTTTGATGACCCTGCCCAGTGGAGGGAATCTACAAAATTTGATTTACAGATATTGTATAAACGTCTTAGTATGGCTCTCTGTCTTAATCAGTATCTTTCTTACTTACTTAATCGGTCTCGTTTTCAGTATTTACTAACATTAGCGTATGCCACTAAACAAGATATGACCTCACAAATTTCCCGAATTAAGTCAGAATTGCTAGCTTATCATTGATTATAAGTTTAAGGCTTTATCTTATCAGCAAAAATATGGTGTTCAGGGCTCTTCTGCAATGATTTGCCCCTTTGATAACTCTTCTTAAAAACTAGCAAAAACTGAGATGACCTGTCTCCTTTCCCCTGATGGACATTTGTGCAAATCTAATGTTGAGATTATGGATGTAGTTACTACTTCTTATACGACCACAATGCATGTGCCTTTGGATGCACAGGTGGATGTGGCACATGCTTTCTTGTCTGGTTTAGATATTCCAGTGGTGGGCCCTATCTCACTGTGGAATATCTCTAGTCCAATTACTGTACAGGAATTCTTAGATGTATTGTCTTCTCTTTCTACTGGGAAAACACCTGGTCCTGATGGGCTATCTAATGAACTATATAAACTTATTGGTCCTGTTCTTAAAGAGGAATTGACCATGATGTTTAATGAGATCCCATGCACGCGAGATCCCACTTAGTATGAATATAGGAATTTTAACTTATATCTTTAAAAAAGGGGATAAGACTGACATCCGTAATTGAGACCAATTAGTCTCTTGAATTCGATTTTAAATTTTTGACGAAGATCTTAGCAAATCATTTATCTTTGTTTGCTACTAAGGTTATTTCTCCTTTTCAATGTTGCTCTGTACCTGGGAAGGGTATTGAGGATCTATTGTTATTGATTAGGGAAATTGTTGAGTATAGCAAGGTGGGATGATAGAGGGATATTTAATTTCCCTACACCAAACAAAAGCTTTTGACCTGGTCTCCCATTATTTTTTTCTGGTCTGTTCTGGTTTACTATGGAGTCCCTCGGACTTTTGTGCACTGCCTCAGTGCTATCAATAAGATGGCTACAGTTATTCCTTTGGTTCATGGTAGGAAAGGCCCAATGATTCATGTGCAGAGGGGGGTTAGACAGGGCTGTCCTCTCAGCCCCATTCTATATGCCTTTTGCCTAGACCCCCTACTTCGGAAAATTGCAGCTCATGTGAATATTAAGCCTTTGCTATCCAAACCTCTATAGTTGCCTATGCGGATGATATTAATTTATTAGTGGTAGATGAGGACTCCGTCCGACTTGTTGTTTCTGTCTGTACAGATTTTGGTCTCTGTTCTGGTGCATCTCTGAATATTCCTAAATGCTCTGGATATAAGTTGGGTTTTACCCTTATGCCCATTGCTTCTTTGGCTGGTATCACTATTTGTCCAGATTCTATTGTTATTTTGGGGATTTGTTTTGGACTAGGGAATTTGGATGAGTTGAATTGGGATCCTAAATTGAAACTGGGTTAACAGAAAGTTGCTCAATTGAATAAATGGAAGCTGAACAAGAAAAAACGGGTTTATTTAATTAAAACTTTGTTGATCCCAGTTTTTTTATATGTTAGTTATTTTTTTCCATTGCCAAAAAAGTATGAAACTGTTTTATGGAGTATTTTTTTTCAAGTTCTATGGGAAAGTTGCCTTAATCCTATTAAACAAAATATTACTTATTTACCTATCAATCGTGGAGGTTTAAATATGGTTAACCCGATTTTGTTTTTTAATAGCATTTTTTTTCCACTCTAATATTAAACCTGTTTTGCTTTTTAAATCTTTGGGTTGGGAAATGTTACTGTACAAAAGATGCTAGGTTTGGTTTTACCAATGGACTGCAGGACGCCTGGGTGTGCTTCGAAAATCATCTACCATTTTGAGCTATCTTAGAGAATCTTTTCTGAGATTGAAACAGTGGCATCTTACAGTAGATCAAGTTGAAACTTTCCACAGAAAGCAACTTTATGCCCATCTTTTGCATTCTCTTTGTTTTGTAGATCAAGTTTCTAATAAATGTCCCACTAATAAATTGTCTGCTGTGCATAATTACTGATTAATCGGAGAATTCCAGTTGTCATGTGGGATGTACACTGGTTGGTTTGTCATGAGAGAATTAATATTGGTGCTAACCATAAACATAAGCAACTGTCAGACAGACTTTGTCATAGATCCCAGTGTATTAACAAAGAAAAAACTATTGCACATTTATTTTTTGATTGTTCTTTCATCTTTGCTTTTTGGGATTTTGTTGCTCAGTAATGGGGTGTATCAATACTTTCCACAATGTCTTATGATATCCTCATGTATGGTGCCTTTCTGCCTGCTTGGCGGATCTGGCATATCAGTACCTTACGATTACTGATCACAAGTTTTAAGTGGCAGATCTGGTTGGCTAGATGTGGTTTTACATTACAGCAAAAAGGGGGTCACATATGGAAATTATGAGAAAGGTTGAGCTGGATTTAAAGCAGCTCTTTTTAAAGGAAAGAAACATCTTTCTGAGGGATAAACAGCCCCATTGTGGAAAGGACTCCCTTGGATTATGACTACGGATGCACCAATTACCTGAATTTGTTTTCCTTTTTTTCTCTCCCCTTGATTGATTTTTCCTTTACAGAGTTGTATGATAATGCCATTTTTTTATTGTTTTTGAAAATTTCCCCCATCCTTTTGGTGGTGGGGGGGGGGTTCTGTTATGTTTCAGGTGTTTGCATGATATGATATTTCTTTTACTTTCTTTTTTGCTGATTTTCTTTGTTATGAGTTGTATGATGTTATACTGTTTTGTACTTATTGTTTCAATAAAAAAATTCCCCAACTCATCGGTGGGGGGAGATGCTGTGCTGCTTCTTGCAGAATGGCAGATGGTAAACAGATTGCAGAGGAGCAGGTTGTGCAGCCTTCAGCTCTATCCTCAGTTGCATTGGCTGATTTGCAAGAGGATATGGAGATAAAATGTCACGGTGATAAGCAGGAGTCACTTCACCGAGATATGCATGCCAGAGAGTGTGCAGCAGGGGCATCACTTGGTTATGTGAGAGAAAGTGAGATCCTGACTGCAGATGGTGAGACAAGTGGAGCTATTACTAAAAACCTTGATTGGGACACTCCAGGGTGTAGCCGTGGTGCACCGGAGAAACTGACTGAAAGGCCAGAGAGCTGTGACGTGGTGCACGTTAGCACTATAACTGGGGAAAAGAATGAGGAAGTAAGACTGCCTGCAGAAAGAAGGTGCCAGAATGAGTGCATTGTAGGAATACAGACATTTGCAGCTGGTAGTGTTGCTGCAGGTAGTCAGTCGTGGACAAAAGAGACAGCGTTGTTACAAGCAGGCTGGATACAGCTACCAGATGGAAAATGGGTCCTGGATCCAACTTGGATATCTTTTTCAATGCAGCAGGATCAAAGCCAGGGAGCTCCCTCGAGTGTGCAGCAAAGAACAGGTCAGAACACTGATGCAGTCTGAATGTCATGATTCACAACTGTTTGTTATAGAGGCAATGGAAGGAGTAAAGGAGAATACAGATGTTCCTCCCTCAGAGGCTTCACCGACTGCATCTCCCTCCCATCACCACATAGGGGCAATGCAGGTCATGGTCCTCATTTTTCTGACTTATTCAAAATCAACAAACTTGAACAAGCCCCACGGAGAAATGCCGTTGTGCTTAGGTATAGGGTGGAATGCCAGAACATCCAGACAGGACTTTTGTTGCTCGAAGGTTATTAAAGGAATCAAGGAACTTTCTGGCTTCAAACATGTATGCCCTCATTACCATATGAGGGGAGGACACGTTTGACATAAGTTTCAAGCATTTTTATGGACTTAATCAATTTTGGAATAAATATGAGACCTGCAAAATGCTACCTTTATGGCTCCCTTTCTGGGCCATCCCTATTTACTAAGCCTTTATTTAAAACAATAAATGTTATGTTCCAGAATGAGGGGGTTAATATGGGGGATATTCAGTTCTGGCTAGAGCAAAAGTGTACTGTTTTAGGACCACCCGAAACCATAATAGATAATAGGAATCTGGACAGGGGCATGGAGGTTTAAAGTAAAACTCCACATTGTAGAGAATGAAATACTGCACATTCCTAACAGTTTTTTCTAGGAAAGGATAGAGGGGTGATTTTTACCCTGGCCTTTACCCTGGCCAATCTAAGGCATGCTATAAATGTGGCAGTAGAAGACATTTAAGTAGTACTTGTGATAAGGTTAAATGTGCGTTATGTGGTGATTGGATCATGGAAGCGAAGTATGCAGGAATACTTTTAAATTAATCTGTGTGACAAATCAGGGCATGCATATCACCAGTGTCCTTGGGCAGGGTAGAACAGACAAGGAGGTCTGAATAAAGAACACCTGATAAATCAGACCCAGGAGAGATATAAGCCTAACGAGCAGGACTCCTCAGCAAGGAACACAACAGACACTGATAAAGGCACTGCTAGTATAGGACAGGAACCTCAGCACTCCACACAACAGGAGACAGAGAATGAGAAGAAGGGACCAGGGCAGGATGACACAAATAATAAAGGCCCAATTTCTAGTATGCATGAACAGGACATGGAACATGCCCCTAGCACTTCTCAGATGGGCTTAGGTAGTTCCACCATGCCGCCGCCCAGTTCTGAGTTTCAAGAGCCCAATTCCAGGTGGGTTACCAGGGCAGTCAGTAAGCAGAGAGGGGGGACTAGCACATGCCCAACCCAAAACTCATTTCAGGTCCTTAATTACTTGGAGGGAGATTCAGAATCTGAAACATCCAATAGATCAGAGATATTGTCAGAAATGGAGTTGGAGGAAGAGGTAGAAAAAGAAACTATGGAAACAAAGAAGAAGAAGAAGGGCAGAAAAAGAAAAAGAGATAAAACCTCACTCCTAACATAACACAAATATGGCCTCCATAAAGATGGTGTCTTTGAACTTTTGTAGTATTAAAAACTATAGAAGGAGGATGGTATGTTTAATGTACTGCAGGAGTTTAAAGGCAGATATCATCTTTCTACATGAAACAAGGCTAACAACCTTACGGGAGATTACACAAGTCATGAAAGGATTTTTGGAGGGCCCCTCATATTGGTCCTTTGGACCTGATGCAGCAAATGGGGTAGGGATCCTTTAGAACCACACAGCTGTACAAATAACCAGGATTGTGGATTTAATACCTGGGAGAGCATTAGTTGTTGACTGCCTTTACAAAGGTTTTTCTTTAAGATTAATCAACACATATGCTCCCCAAGTTAAAACTGCAAGGGTGGACCTGTTTAACTGAATAAAATCTTACTAATTTACCTCAAAACAGGTAATATGGGGAAGGGGACATGAATTGCAGCATGGATATATGGTTTAAAGACAATGGGCAAAAAAAGGTTATTGTGACTCCCAAGCACTAAAGAATACAATAGATGTTGCAAGTCTAAAAGATGTTTACAGGGAATTGTACAACGATGGAGGTTTCACATATCAAAGGAATTCTTTTGTACTAGAATAGATTATTTATTCGTATCAAAACATTTGATGGCACAAACCTTTCAAGTGCGTCCATGTAAATTTTTGGACCATAGGGTCCTGATATGTCATTTTGGACTACGACAGGTTCCACCCAGCTTTCCATCAGTTAAAAAGAGATGGAAAATGAATTCTAAATTACTTGAAGAAATGGCTGTTTTAAAACAATTACAGAATTTACTGTATTACAAAAAGATGGTAGAAGAGCTGTATGAGGACTGGTCTTCATGGTGGTTAGACACTAAATTAGAAATTAAGGAATTTTTCATAAAATACGGTAGAAATAAAAGCAATGAGGGTTATATGAAGTATTTAGAGTATAGAAATCAGTTCTACAAACTGATGTCAGGCCCCAATGTTTCAGATCCCAGAATCAAACATCAAATAGAGGAAGTAAAGAATAGAATGAGGCAGTACCAATACGATAGGGCTGTGTCATTATTTGCTGAAATGAGGTTTGGTACACAGCAACAGCCATTTAAAGACCCATATGCTGCTTGCAAGCAAAAACTGGAAACAAAAGACAATGTATAGCTTAAAAGATGATGCAGGGAATCAAAGGAACTCCGACGCAGAAATGTTAGTGATAATAGAACTAAATTTAATGAAAACTTTCAGTTCTACATTTTGTCCAACAGCACAGTGGGAAGATGTCTTAGATTTTCCAATACACAGTATCCCAAATAATGTAATAAGTGACCTAGATGCACCCATTTCTAAAGATGAAGTGCTCCATATGATAAATGGTTTAAAAACAGGAATTTCCCCAGGAGAGGACGGCATAACAGATGACTTTTATAAAGCCTTTCAAAAAGAATTAAGTGACATTTTAACAAACTTGTTTAATGAAATACTACAATTTGGCACAGGAACAGTAAATATCACTGCAGCAATAGTTACCCTATTGCACAAAAAAGGAAATAGCACTGAACTAGGAAATTGGAGGCCAATTGCCCTACTTAATACAGATTATACAATCCTCTCATCCATTCTTTGTAAAAAAAAATGCAAACAGTAGCTAAGGTTGTAATTCACCCAGCACAGACGTGCTCAATACCTCAGAGGAATATCCAACAAAATTTGTATTTTCTTAGGGACATATGTGAATATGGTAAACAAAGGAAAATCCCTGGGTATTTGTTGGCTTTGGACCGATCCAAGGCATTTGATAGGGTATCACATGACTTTTTGTTCCAAGTGCAGAAATATGTAATCCTGACACAATTTATTAAAAAATAAAATTTTATATGATGATGCAAAATGTACCTTAGTAAACAATTTAATGGTTGGAGGGATAAGCTTGAACCAGGGGGTTAGGCAAGGGTGCCCAATTAACCCTTTGCTGTATACCTTTGTATTAGATCCGATTGTAAGGGCTATTGATTATGATAGAAAGATATGTGGTTAACTCCATCGTTATCTACCCCCCCCAAAGAAAATATCAGTATATGATGATGATATTTGTTTAATAGTGAAGTATGTTTCATCTGGTAGGGCTGCACTTCAGAAATGTGAGCAGTTTTCTACATTAAATGGTACGGCAATTAATTACAAAAAAAGTGTGGGCCTCACAGTAGGAGTAGATATGCAGGAACAAAGTATAGGATGGATCAAAATCTCTCCATCAGCAAGAATTTTGGGAGTGCAATTTGGGAGGGGGGATGCTATGGCTTCTCAAAACTGGGAAAGGCAAATAATGTAAGGCGAACAGACGGTCCAGCAGTGGAAAGCATGGCACTGTCTAAAAGAAAGAGTACTTATTGTGAAGACATTTTTCTACCAATATTTTTATATATTTGTTATATTTTTCAAATTCCAGTTTCATTAGAGACCAGATTACTTAGCTGTTCTTTGAAGTGATTTGGGGGAGTAGATTGAATCCCATTAAGTGTGATTTTACATATTTAACAGTACATCAGGGTGGGATTGGGATGATAAATCCAATAGTCTTCTATCATTCTTTCTGTATGGTATCGTCCTTTCAGGTAACTATAGAACAAGACCAACATCCCTGGAATGCTTGGACCCAAAACATGTTTCAGCCTTTCATGAGGAAATGGGGGGGGGGGGGGAGTTCCCAAACTAACAACAGCTTTGAACATGCCTGAATTTGCTATTCCCACAGTAAAAACATTGAGGGAATGGAAATTAAACAAAACACAAGTGCAAGGGATTAACTGAAAATCTTTATATAAAGAAATACTGGGTAATACCTTTTTAGTCCAGGTAGATTTTCCGAACTGTGTCCCATCCAAGGTGTCACAGGCCTTACGGACTCTCAATGATAGAAGAATCCCATTAAATATGTGGGATGTACAATGGCTTAGTTGTCATGGGCAACTAGGGGTGAAGGGAAACTTAAAACATAAACCCATAAGTGAAAGACAATGCATAAGGCCAGAATGCTCTGGACAGGAGGAAACGCAGAAATATTTTTTCTTACACTGTCCATTTGCTGTACAGCTGTGGGCAGATTTGGAGAGTAGATGGAAATGGGGAACAGCATGTCATGTATCTTATCAAAGTCTGATATTTGGGGACTATACAGGGTTTTTAAGTAGATGTCATCTGAGTACTTTAAACCTGATTTTTATGTATATAAAACAGTACATGTGTTAAATCAGGTGTCAATACTCATTACAACATGTAATTATTCCAAATATAGTGTTAATAAAACAAATAGAGCAAACTATAGAACAAAAGAAAGTTATGGAACATGGAAAATTAGACAGACAACTATTTAATATGTATTGGAAGCATATAACTTGGATTGTATGACTATGATGTAGTAGGGAAAGGTTTAAGGAATAGACCAGTGTTTCAGAAATCAGATCCTTTCTCCCATATTGATGTGTTGCACAGGGGGGAAAAAATGAAATGAATTCTCTTGTCTGAAGGAGGAGACATCTGTATAGATAGGGATTGTTTTGTTTTTGAAACTGTTCTTTTTTTGTGTGCTTCTATACTATGTACGTTTCTGAGTTTTGCATGATTTATACACTTGATATAATGTTTGTTTCAATAAAAATTCCCCTACTCTTTTTGATAAGTGTCATTGAATCTTTAACATCCACCTGAACTACCACCAATCCAGGCAGATGGAACCTCAGTTTAATGTCTCATCTGAAAGACGGCACCTCAGAAGTGCAGCACCCCCCTCATGCTGCACTACAGTGTCAGTATTCGGATATTTAAGTGCCAGATGTGGGAACTGAACTCACAGCCCTCTAATCTTCCAGCCTCAGAGGCGAGTGTGCTACACTACCTACTGAGCCACTGACACAGTGGAATTGTTTCTCCAAATTTGCAACATGGACTTTTTGGGACCCCACCTCATGAACAGTGGTACTGTCATTTCATTAATAGGTCCCAAAAGATGATTGCATGCAACAAGTGTGAAATCACCTTTTGGGACTGAGTAATGAAATGACAGTGACAGTGTTCCAAGATGGGGTCCCAAGAACCCCATGTTGAAAATTTGAGGGCAACATTCCTAAAAATGGCTGATATTGTATATCAACATAAATTGAAAACCCCGTTGACTACCATTATACAATGCTTACCTAGATTCTTCAGTCTGCGGTTTGGCTTTGAAGAGTGCAGATGTGTCCCGGTCCAGAGAAGATGACAGCGCCAACCTCCAGAGGTAAATATGGGGTAAGGGTAGTAAGGGGAGGTGGGTGCTCATGTGGGAGGTGGGGATTGGGGAGGGGGACTGTGGCAATGATTTAGGGACCGCTTTTTTTACAGGTAAAAGAAAAAGACCTCAGTGGATGGTTTTCTTTATTTACAGGGGAAAAACACATAACTTTGGGCACACTGGGGTGGGCCTCCAGTGTGCCAAATGAGTTGGAGGGTACATGATACCAACACAGGGATTCGGCACCCTGATGTCAGTGTGAGTGGGGGGGAACATAAATTTGGGCACACTGGGCTGGGAAAGGGGGCTGAAGCTGATGGGGATTGGGCCCCCCATTGGCAAAGAAAGACTGTTTTGGGGGGCGCATGATGCCGAGGGGGATTGGGAACCCCCTTGACACTGGGGCTGTGTAATATTGTTTGTAAACATGGTGGCGGCTTGCAACCGTGTTCACAAACAATATCACACTTGGCAAGGTACCGCTCTGCAATGACGGGTCACTCCCTCATTGCAGCGGAATGGCTGATGCTGCAGTGACGAGGTGGCCCCTGATTGCTGTGGCGAAAGCATTTTAACTTGGTGGCACTTTTGGAAACCAGTGTCATCAGCACACTGTGCCTTCATTGGTCAAAATGCAGTGCCTCTGTTGGCTGCCATAGTCCCGCACCTCCACAACCTGCTTTTCTCCTAAGCTGCCGCATAATGTTTCTTGCACATGCGCACAAGCAAACATTAAAACACATTTCATGATTGCCAGCTTTCTGTAAAGATTGCTGATGTAGCTGATAATTTGATTCTGGTTATTTTTCTTTCTTTAAAAAGGTGAAAAACAGACTGTCCACCATGCTGGTGTTACCACACGAAAACAGGTTTGTTCACATTCCTTGATCAGTTCCAATTGCATCTTTCCTAGACTTGGGAACACCCACAACACAGTGTAGTCACTCATGATACAGTGAGAGTTTAGGAGGCTATTGCATCATGAGTGACCGCACTGTGTGGGGGTGTTTCTAATGCTCAGGAAGTATTCAGTAAGAACAGATGCAGGATTGTAAACAAAACCAGGTTGTTTATAAATATACATTAGCATGCATTTCATGTCTACTAAACAGAGAGACAGACAAAGCAAACAGCAATATCAATACATTTTAGAGAAGGTAAGCAATCATAAAATGTAGGTTTTTTAATTAGAACTGATATGATGAAAAACAGATCGACAGTGTCCCTTTAAAGAAAATCAAAAGCACAAAACTGTGGAGGAAAGAAACTGTAGTAGACCTCAACGTACTCAAGAACTAGAAACTATAGAACACTTATTCTTTACATGTTCTTATATTGCAAACAAAATGTTTAATGCCGTATTGGTCCTAATAAGAACAAATCCAGAACAAATGGTTTGATACCTTTTATTGGACTGACAAGGATGTTACAAAATGAACAAAGAGCTTTAACTTTCAGACTAACATGTCCTTCTTCAGAAGCCTAATGGCTAGGAAGTCTAGGCTTCCGAAGGACTTGTTGGTCCAAAAGCTAAAGCTCTTTGTTCTTTTTGTAGCATCATTGTTGGTTCAATAAAAGGCATCGAACCATGTGTTCTGGACATGTTCTTATATAAAAGTTTTCTCAGCAGAACTGGCAAAGGCATGGCAAGAAAAATGGTTTACAAAAATAACCTGTGAGAGAACAATGCATGGACATTACCATGACCTAGTATCAAAATGTGATAAATGCACTTCCCCATATAGTTATGTTAAGCATCAAATGGTTTATATAGAATGCAAGAAGTTTATTTAATTTACAGCAGAAACAGATTGAGTATTTTGAACTTATAACAAAAATTACTGCTGAATTAAAACAGATTTATTATTTAGAGGGAAAGCATATGAGGAAAAGGGGCTTAGATGCAGCATGCAGAAATTTGCCCTGGATCATGGACTCTGACGTTCAAGACACATAATAAAAAAAAAAGAACTGTAAACAAGGTTTATAGAGGGATAGCATAGGATGGGTTACCTTAACTTCTATGAACAGATCCAGAAGTAAATGGTTTAATAACTTTTATTGGACCAACATAGATGTTACAAAAAGAAAACAATATCTAAGCTTTCAGACCAGCCATGTCCTTCCTCAGAGACTTATGCCAGTTATTTTGAGAATCGCATTCTATTAACAACCAGATCATACATAAAAAAAAATCCCAGAAAAAAAAATCTCATTAGTTTAAGGTATCTATGTTACAAAGTCACAGATCTGAATGGAATTAAATAAATTCTACTTGTCTGCTACTGCTGAGAAACCTTCCAGGGTCAAATAACAGCAAAAGTAGATAAGCTGAACACTCAAGCAGACAATCCCTCTAATTGAAATTATTAATGAATCAGTGTTTTAAGTGAATACATTCATAATTAAAAGTAAGACCTTAAGATTTAATACCACAAATGTCCAAGTTAAAATTATATAGTATTATATGATAAACAAACTGTACATAGATGTTTTATGTATGGAAATAAGAAGGAATAAGGGAAAAAGTCCCTTGTATGAACAACTGTCTAAAACATTCATATATTATACAATGGCAAGAAAGAATGCTGACCTCTGATTGCTCAGTCTGGGACTGGACCCGTGATGTTATCCCAACATAACATCACGGGTCTAGTCCTAGCACATACATGACCGCATCACAGAAGCCAGCATGTAAAACAAATTGCTGCCCACTGCTCAGTGGCCATACTGCCTACTCACAGTGCCAGCAGTCATTCCCCGGGCAGACATTCAGTCCGAGCATTCACTTTGTTCCCTTACTATGCAGTGTTCAGATAGCCCCAGCAAGATCCCAACTGAATCGCAATTTTTAAAAAAAGCTGAAGGAAAACAAACCCAAGCCTTGAGTCCAGCACTTTTGATTTCCCCCAGCATGATTGTGCAACAGTAAGTGGAGTTCAAACATGACGCACTCACTCCTTGCATTGCAACAACGGCCACATTTGCACACCTGATTAACAAAAGAAACTACTCCACCCCCCGAAAAACACATATAAGTAAAGCCGGGCTGTAAACTACCAGTTCTGACACAAGTCTAAATGGACCGTTAGCGCATGGGCTTCTCAAACACTGTGCTTCAGTTACTGATACTTGGTTCCATTTCCCTTTCCCCAGCTTTAGTAACCCTGCTGTTGCCTTCTGTGCAGATACCAGTAAATAATTTTTTATCCAGTACAAACACCTGACAGCAGTACTGGGAGCAAGCTGTGACAGTAAAAGGACCATCTACTGTTTAAAGCACTGAGTTCTAATTACTGATTCATGGCTCTGTTTCCTCTTCCTCACATAGAATTAGCATAGCACTTGAACAGCCCAGAAACACCAAATTTGCTTGGGGGGAGTGAATATAAACATGCAGTCATTGGGGGGGGGGACAAAGAAAACAGACACACTAACACCTATTGTAAGCAGAGAGACTGTGGGAGTGGAGAAGGCATTTAGAAGCAGCAGCCCCACCTACAAGACAAAACAATCTATTCTGCACTATTTTTTTCCTATGTATACCTACCCATTAAAAAATGAATAAAAATCTATTTTACATGTATTTTTTTTAATCTTTTTTTGCTTTTCACACAAACGAGCCATTGTATAATAGGAATAATGCACTCCAGGGTGTGTGTTTTGCTGGGATAACGTCACTTCTGGGGTGACATTATCACAGCACGACACACACCCTGTCATGCATTATTCCATTAGTATTACACCTATCTTGAGACATTGTCTAAACTTACTCTCAACCAGTTAACACATTCCATAAACATTAAGACCTACAGTGCTGTAACAATATTTTTGTAAGAGAATATCAATTGTCAGTATTATTGTCAAATAAAAAAAATAAATCTCTCAAGGACCCCCAAGAGAAAAAGTTCATGCATCTTAAAATGTTCAACGTTCAATAATGTGTCAGTATATAATCAAATAACTATATGAACAGAAACATTCTTAAGAATCTGAATCAAAACCCAATGGAATTAAGCCTCCCGGGAAAAGATCACTAGACAAAAAGAAGTGTATATTCACTATGTATGTGAACCAAGAGTCCTAACACCCTGTAGCATAATTATGACATGTACCTGAATATGTCTACCTAAATATACAAGCACAACACCAACCCATCCACTTAATTTCCACACCTCCCCATACACACAACTCCCTTTTCCCACAAGAAAACACCACACCATCCTCCAGCCCCCCAAAAAACACAGGTAAAGTTACCCCACACACACACAACAACCCAATCTCCTTCAACCTCCCCACCACACACACACACACACACACGTATATTTGGTGAGAAACCAACATGCTGATAACCAGTTAAAAAGGTCTCTATGCAAATAAGAACAAATAAGCAACAACACACTGAAGTCCTATTAAATGTCCATCCTATGAAGTAAAGGTCTGTGCAAGTTTAAGTGGGGTAATGTGTCATAAAACCCAAATCAATATTCATGCCATCTCCTACCAGATTGAGAAGTAAAATAAGCTTAATCTCAAAAGTCCGCCTCTATTGAGTATTTTTTAAATGTTCTTTTAAGACCGCTACTGAGATATCTGAGATGGAGTCATCAGACTGGCTGAAGTGTTTTCCCACTGATTCGTCATTCATCTTCATATTAATAGTATGTCTGTGCATGTTCAGTTTAGTGCGGAGATGTTGGATTAACTGCTATGTATTTTCTAAAGTTTTATATTTTTTCTTTCTGATGCTGGTTAAAAACAAAGGGAAGGGGAACATTTTCTTCTGAATATAATTCCTTATTCTGGTATCTATTTTATGTACTAAAAAGACTTATGAAATGTTTCTTTAAAACTTTAGAATCCTTATTTGTTATCAATATGGTTCTTTTCTTGGGTGATGTTAACCTTGTTATTTTTCTTTTCTTTGCTGATTCATGATGTCTGTATATGTTGGATTTTTTTCCCTTAATAAAAACCCTTACTCACCTGTGGGTTAATCTCTGGTCGACCCAGTGATGGCCACTTTCAGTCTTCCTTCAGAGAGGATGGATGTTCAGGAGACTGAGGAGCGAGTCTCCTCCTCTGCCTCTGTATTTCCACAGACCAAATTCTTTTTTGATGCCACAGGCAACATGGAAATAACAGCTATCACTACAACAATCCTGCAAATGGATGGTATGACTTTAACAGGAAAGGCAAATCAAATAACCGCAGATGGTATACGGTGATGATAGCAAACACATATGGGCAACCGTCAAAATGGCAACCCAAAGGAGGACACTATCATCATGGGTGATGTAGGGGAATGGCTACTGTTGCAACAATGAGGGAGGGTGGGCGACAGGAAGGGAGGGTGGGTGACAGGACGTGGAGGGATAGGGAACAGGGTTGTAACCCTGTAGTGTGCCTGCTTCCACTGAGCCAACCGTGTGGTGGGTAGGGTGGTTGGCTCTGACGGAGCAGGTCCTGGGTTCGGGACTGGGGAAGGGTACAATTTTGCTATGTCCCGCAGCTGCAGGACTTAATTTTTAAAACCAGGCTGTGCCCTCCCAACATGCACCCCTGGAGTTGAGAATCTTTAGATAGGAGATGCAGGCGGGCACAGACCCCCTCAAGATGCATAGTTATCCTGCTTGTTTTAGTGCATATCGTTGAAATGTTTTCAGCGAGCACGTAGATCACTTATAATAGGATCTTTGCAGTCACTATTATCACACAAAATCCAGAGAACTGACCATCGGAATAGAAAGATAACAATGTTTCTGATCCTTCAAACTCCTGGTCAAACAGAAGACACAAAACCTATTCAACTAGTGGCTGAAGAAACTAAATTCCAACAATGAAATATGGAGCTCCAAAAAGAAATGGATATTCTACAGACATCTGGATCACATGAAGTGCAGGCTGAGCCCACAGCCTGTGGTGCAGATGCCTCCTTTGCACAGATGAGCACCACAACTCCCTCCAAGCTGCGGTCCTCACAAACTATGGTAAATCAGATGCCAGATACATTGCAGCAAGAATTTTCTTTTAACACTAGACACTGGGAGAAAGAGTTATTTGTATCTGCGGGATGGAAACAAAGGGGTGCATTGTCAGGAATGGCAGTAACAGGTATAAAGCTGCCTGGCCTAAGACAAGCCCTCCATTCAATAGATAAAACAGTTTGACACAGAACAGACTGGTCAGTTGTTGAAACTGCCCTTTCAGGGCAGGAAGGGCCCAAATACAGGTTATGGGGAAGTGGATCTCTGGCTTTTCCCAGATTGGGATAAACAAAAGCTTAGCAGACATAGCAATACTGAATTACATAACTAACTCTAGCAGCTGCAAACAACAAAAGTACAAACCAAAGTCACTGACCCTGTTGTTCCTAATCCTGCTACTACACAGCTAGGAATGGTGGAAGCCACTATATCAGACTCTGAAATGGAAGATGTCAGCCAGGACAGTCATTCTCTTTAGCACTGCCAAACAGCATGAAACTTATACAAAATCTGGTGCTACAATTGCATACATCCCCCCCTCCAGGGGATCTTTCAAGGAGTTACTTGGCTGATCACCCTGACCCCAACCCAGTGTTCAACAAAACATCTTTGATGACTACTACAGCCCAACAATCTGACAATAGTTGTAATCCCGCCACAGAGCCAGGTATCCAAAATGCTGATACCATTGGACAACCACCGAGGGGTTTGGCCTCAAGACCCTATGCTTCCTTCTGTAGGACATTAGTATACCCTGCTAAATGCCACAATGCGGTCAGACTTCACTACAAGGGAGGCATGGATCTTTTTCCTGACATGGTATTCCTGGCCAAAACGCTGTTGAAAGAATCAATGGGATTTCATGCAGCAGAAATGTATGCATTAATTCATATCTCATGTTGGACAACATTAGCTTTGAGCTTTCAAGCAGACTGGAGTCATTTTGGTCTAAATTTCATGTGTTGAAAAAACTCCCTCTTCTGGTCTCCTTTTGAGGCAGTTCCATTAACTGAGCCGGCCTTCAAGAACATTACCATTCTCTTCAGAAATGAAGGCATCAGTGTCACAGACTTACTATAGTGGCTTAAGCAACGGTGTATTGTCTTGGGAGCGCCAGAAGTCATTTTGGATACAGAACAGATCTGGACTGGAGGTTGGCGCATATGTGTGGTTTCAAATTCTACAGATACTGGCCTGTCACATCCCCTGAATTGTTTTTTGTTTCTGGGGAGGGACAGGGGGAGCTCTCTATTATGTGGGCCAACTGAAGGCTTGCTACCATTGTGGCTCTAATAATCATTTAAGTAGCTTGTATGATAAACTTAGATGCACCCTTTGTAATGAACTAGGCCATACTAATAGCCAGTGTACTAATGAACTGCTGTGTAATTTGTGTGATACAAAAGGGCATACCTATAACAACTGCCCTTGGGTGGCACACAACCAGAATGAACAAGCAGACAGTGAGGAAAGAATCATAGCTCTAGTACAGCACTCTAGCAGAGCAAAGAGCCCCACCACTTGGAGTGCCCCTATACCACTGAACTTTGCTCTCCAAGAAGGCCAAAACAGTTGGAACTCCCACTCCTCCAGCCCCACCCTGTACTGAGACAGTACCTAGCCCCACAGATCCCCCCCAAAGCCCTCCAGGGACTCGACTGACTCCTCAGCTCTTCCAGACCAGAATAATCAATATACCCCCTCAGAAGGTCCACCTACAGAAAAAAAAAACTCAACTACCGATGAGCAGAGCATGCCTCCCCACCCCCATCCCCTCCAGAAATGGATAGGCGGTGGATTTTTACTAGGAGAAGACATGATAGAATGCCTCCTCCATCCAAAGTCACAAAAATGATGGATATCCCTCTGGGGAATAGCTTTGATGCTCTCCACGACATTTCTAGTGCCTCAGAGAGGGAGTCTGATACCTGATAGGGAAATGGGCAGACTGGATGGGCCTTATCTGCCGCCAGCTTCTATGTTTCTATGTTTCTTTCCTAGGTTCTTCTCAAGCTGACATGATCTCAGATACTGAGGATCTTCTTTTAAAAGCCACTGAGAAATTGGATATAACCTCTGGCAAAAAGCAGGCCAAAAAAGAAAAAGAAGTCAGACAATGCTGAGCATAAGAAAAAGAATCTGCCCCGAGAGGTTCAGACTTCAAGCATTAAACACCTAAACACACATGGAATCTTTTCTGTCTCTCAGCATCTATATTTCAACTCCACATACATACAAGGATTTTGGCAATCCTTGGCAGATTTTTTGTCAGAACCTTGTTTCTCTAAGGTTACACATGAAATGCTATTTTTTGGGCATTACCCAACATCATGGAAAGTCTGAGATAAGACTACCCTTCACATGATTTTCATTGTTATTAAATGGTTTATTTGGAATTCCAGGTGTTTGTTCACATTGCAGCAAAAAAAAAAAAAAAATTACGCAAACCAAATTGATTTTCAAAATTCCTCAAGAACTGCAAGCTATTTATTTCACAGAAGCATGTAGATTTATGCAAAATTGTTTAAAAAGTACTTGGAGAAATATGATATGAATTACTGACTCCGATGTACCTGTTACTGGAATATATCAAATTTTCTTGTATGCATTTTTTTTAGGTTTTCTTTTTTTTCTTTTTTCAGTTTAACCACAGATAGCTGGTTCTTGTATATGATTTGTTTTGATAAATTGTTTGTTATAACTAGTTGTTTTCTCTTTTCTTTTTTTATGAAATCTGTGTGTAATTTGCTTTGATGTTTGATTTTTTTTCCAGAAAAACTCCCCTACTCTTCTCGAGAAGTGCCATGGGATCTTTAACATCCACCTGAACAACCACAAGAACAAGTAAACGGGACCTCGGCTTAATGTCTCTTCTGACAGACAGCACCTCAGTAGTGCAGCATCCCCCCACCCCCCCACGATGCACTACAGTGTCAGTACTGGGATTTTTATTATGTTAGTTTTTGTTGACCAGGTAAGTGCACTAGACAAATCCTGCCTATTTTCAGGCATGACATGGTGGACGGGGATACAGATGAATGCCAACTGACCTTGAAACAGATTAAACTGTTGGTGATATTTTTAGTGAATGGGGGGAAAGCTGGCCAGGGCACTGAAGAAATTCCCCTACTCTTATGCAAGGGGGCACTTTGGCCTCTCTGTGAGTCATGGATGAACCCATTTCGACTTTGGCTGGAGCAGATGACGGATGTATCATGATGGAGCTACTTGAACCTGTGGATCTTGGAGAACCAGCACTAGAAATAGCTATTGTTGACCCCCCAAGCTGCATTGTCACAGGAAGGGCTGGATATATTGCAAGAGTTGCCAGAGGATTTTGGAAAGTTGGAGGAAGAGGTTTGGAGCAAGAAATGAACAGGAAGAAACAACAGCTTTTTCAGTGATTCAGGAGGCAAAGAACAATTTTCAAACATTGAAATCAATGCTTGAGGTGGAGAAGAAAAGAAAATGATCCCAGATCAGCCCACAGTCTCTCACGGGTATAAAATTGCATTTTTCCCCTACTGCTGATATTTCTGCTACTGCTTCTGTAAATAGTACTGAGCCACCCCTCTCTCTAGCCTTAGCGGATGATCTTGCCACTGAACCTGAATGGGTTCCTGGTATTGCCTTGCAACAGGCAGATTGGCTTTTGTCACATGGTCATTGGATTCCCGACCCAGCCATCCCACGTCCGGGTTCACCTCCGTGTTGTGCATTACCTGAGGCTGAAGATTTGATTCCTCCGCTTCAGGGACAATGGTGTTCAGGTTCTGATCTTTTATTGTGACTTTCACAACAAGAAACACCCTGCCAGAGGAAGTGGTGGGGGCTGAAACAATCACGGGATTTAAGAATGCATGGGATAGACATAAAGGAATTCTGGAGGTCAGGGGTAAGGGGCAACAGACTTCCTGGAAAACATAAACTGAACTTACAAACTTAAATGGGCAGACTGGGTGGGCCATAGGCCCTTATCTGCCGACACTGTCTATGTATCTAAGATCAGCAGGGCTCCCTCCTGGTAATTGTACCATTTTGTGACTTACTGCAGCAGCCTGCCTACACACACACACACACACACACACACAATATTCCTGTGGCTGCGATACTGGCAGCGGATGGGGCTTTGGACACGAGCTCTTTCATGCACATCCCTAGATTCTGTGGAGGAGGCTGAATATGACAGCGACAATTTCAAGCTAGCATCTGAAGGTAGGCTGGCTTCTATATCTGGGAATTACAACCTTTATTGGGAGACATAAATACAGCTAAGGTTGAACAGTCACAGCTTGATTCTATTCCCCTTACCAAAGCTAGTTATGCAAGCTTATTTAAAAAACCTGTGGAGTCTGCAAAATGATGATTTGTAATTCATTTGAGGTTTATGGGGGACAGAGATTCACTGCCTGATAGGCATTATGTGGAGAAGGCCTTAACATAGAAACATAGAAACATAGAATTTGACGGCAGATAAGGACCGCTTGGCCCACCCAGTCTGCCCATTTCCCTACCTACTGGATAAGCTGCAGATCCTAGTTAACCAGCAGCCTACTTCTTCCTACCCCACCCCCCAGAATTGCCTTATGACTATCCCATGCATGCTTGAATTCCACCACTGATTTTGACTCCACAACCTCCTCCGGAAGGCCGTTCCATGCATCCACAACCCTCTCTGTGAAAAAATACTTCCTTAAATTACCTCTGAGCCGCCCCCTCTATCTTCAAACTGTGCCCTCTTGTTCTTGCACACCTCTTTTTTTGAAAGATGCTACCCTCTTGGACTTTGTTGATTCCCTTGAGGTACTTGAAAGTTTCTATCATGTCCCCCCTCTCCCTCCTTTCCTCGAGGCTATACATGTTAAGCTCCTTAAGTCTCTCTTCCTATGTCTTCCGGTGCAGACCCTGCACCATTTTAGTTGCCCTCCTCTGGACAGCTTCCATCCTGTCTATGTCTTTGCGGAGATTGGGTCTCCAGAACTGCACACAGTACTCCAGATGGGGTCTTACCAGCTGTCTGTACAGCTGCCTTAATTAGAGATTCCCTCCATTTTACTCCAGCAGAAATCTATGCTTTTATCCATATGCCTGGTGACTTTAACTTTGATGTCAGCTTTTGTACAGGCCCATTACTTGATAAATTTCGGAGACTTTATGCTGACGTCAGAAACACCCCACTCTGGCAGGATTATATTGCAATCCCTGTTACTAAACCCTCCATCAAGACAGTTACCATATTGTTCAGGAATGAAAGTGTTAGTATAAATGACTTCATCTTTTGCTTAGAGAAGTGGTTTGATATCCTAGGGAGCCCCTCACCCATTATGGACGACAACGGATTTTGGACTGGGGGATGGATGTTTCAAATAAAGTTGTAACAGTCTGAGGCTGGGATTTGTCATTTACCAAATTGCTTTTTCCTTTGAAGAGATAGGAGTATACTCTTTTATCAGGATCAGCATAAAAGCTGTTATAGATGTGGCTCTTTATCACACCTCAACACCAATTGTACAGCAATGAAATATTTCCAGTGTGAGGGGGGGGTTGGGCCATACAGCACACTTCTGCACTGTTTTCCTGATTTGTAACCTATGTGGCGATGATGAGCATGATTTTGGTTCCTGTCCATGGGCTACTCATAATTCTGAAGATGGTACTGTGCAGTACTTTTATTTGCATACAGCTAAGAAACTTTTCAGAGCTACAAGACCCTCCCACCCCCATTTCTGAGACCAACTCCGCAGACTCAGCCTGAAGGACAGGATTCTGTCCCCCCTCCTGAGATTACTGCTTTGGTGGAAATAACTGATCCGCCACCCACATCTATACAGACAGACACTATGATTGATCATGAATCAGTGGTGCTACCCCTCCCCAATTCCCCTACCTCCTGATGTTACTGTTCCACATAATTCCAGACTTTTACAGGCTCTCTCTACTATACCTGAGAATCTTTCTGGTGGTTCACTGAATGCACCCATTGCTGAGGACCTGCCATTAACTAATAGATTTAGTGCTTTCCTGACTTGGGGTGAACAAATGGATGAGGCAGAATCAGATGCCTCTGGCCTCCCGGTTACAGAGCCGGTTGCCCCCCTCTGCCACTGAACAAAGAGAAGCCTCCTAGGCTGAAATGGGTCACTAGATTCAGTAAAAAGAAAGCCAATCAACCCAACTCCTGATTCTCATGTTCCTTTCAGGATTGCTAGTTTAAATGTCAACAGCATCAAGTCTGACTTTAAAAGACTAATCAACTTTTCTCTGTTATAGGGGTATAACTATGATGTTTTTTTTTTCTCCAAGACACTAGGTTACACACTCTTATGGTTATTTCTATTGTTCAGAGGGACTGGGTCCTGGGAGACTCATACTGGTCTATTGGTGAACCTTTGTGTAGTGGACTGGGTATTTGTTTTACACTCCCCAATGTTCAAGCATATACATTTGTCGATATTTGCCCCGGTATGGTGTTTTTGATTGACATTGTCTATGAAGGTCAGTCCTATAGACTAATTAATGACTATTTTCCACAGACAAAGTCTCAGCGTGTAGCACTTATACAACAACTTTAACCATATCTCTATACCAGGCATCCCATACTGTTGGGTGGCAATTTCAATATTAGGTTTTCGAAATCTGATAAAACCTCCCCGGGGTCCAAGGTTTATAGTGATACTCTTTCTCATAGAAACAAGATTCAGACTGCATCCTTGATAGATGCTCAAGTTTTTGGTTTTTTTTTGTAAACGCCCACTACATACCTTTTTTTATAGGCTCTTTGTCTACCTGTATTGACTATTGGAGTACATCCAAATCCCTCCCCTTATTTCAAACTGAAACTGTTCCAATAGAATCCTCTGATCATGCCTTGATTGGCCTTTATGTTTCCTCTCCCCCCCCCCGCCGAATTAGTGGGAAAGGGGTATGGCACCTTAACGCAGGATTATTGGAGGACCAAGCAGTACTTCATGATGTGAAGGTTGTCCTGGAGGATAAGAAGTCTGTTCTTTTTCTCTATGATTCAGCCATTCAATGGTGGATGAATACCAAAGTCATCATTACTGCCCTCTTTCAAGTCACATTCTATGCAAAAGAGTAGTGAAAATATTACAGACTATAACCTCATGAGAGCCATTTTTTTAGCGTCATTATCCTAACAAACAGACTCTGGGATTGATGTTTCAGCTGTATTAGCTGAGGCAAAACATAACTTATTGACTTTCAGTATAATAGATGAAAAACTCTGGAACTGGAGCAAAGGTTTGGTACACAGGGTAGAAGATAACAGACAAATCCACTTGATGACTGTAGGACAAGTTTGCACAACAGTAGAATTGTGTCCTTGATCAATGATGAAAGTATTGAACTGACTGATAACCACTCTATTCTTATGGAAATGGAAATTTTCTTGTTTACCCAGAATAGCCCTCTAAAATTAGATCAGTCTGACCTGTACCAGCTTCTGAGTGTTGTGGAAGTACCACGGTTATCTATTTTCCATCAACCATCATTAATGTTGTCAGTGTCTTTAGAGGAACTTGGTACAGTCATTGCTGGCCTAGGTGCAAAGGTAGTCCCTAGATTAGGTAGGCTACCAGGGGAGCTGCATCAAGTTCTGTTTCAATTGATCCCACAGGAACTCCTATTGGTTTATCATAGTTTTTTAGAATCCTTTCGAATGGCAGAACAAATGTATGAGGGTCTTTTGACTTTCTCCTACAAGAAAGGAGCTAAAACAGATTTGAATAACTGGAGGCAAATCACTCTATTATATGTGGATTTTAAAATCTTAGCTAAGCTTTTGAGGTCAAAGTTAACTACGGTACTGAGAGACATAATACATGACTCTCAATATTGTTCTACTCTGGGTCGCAACATTTCTGATGCTTTATTACTTCTTAAAGAAATTATGCATCAGGGGACATTTCCTGACTCAACAGGTTATTTAGTCAATCTGGACCAGTCAAAAGCTTTTGACAGGATTCAACATGACAATTTATGGCTCTGGTTAGCTTTTATGGGTTTCCTCCAACTTATATTAGATGGACACTACTATGCTATGGTGGAGCCTTTATTCGGCCCTATGACAATAAGTGTTTGGGAAGGAAAGTAAAGGTTATGGTAGGGGTGCGACAGGGATGTCTGCTCAGCCCCCTTCTCTATATTATTTGTGTTGATCCTTTTGTTAGGATTTTACATAGGTCGCCTGGTATACTTGGGATCCCTTCTCAGGGTGTGGCAGTTGTGACTTCAGTTTCTTATGGGGACGATTTTGTATTGACTGTTGGAACAGAGTCTGGCATTCTGTATCTACCATTTAGTACAGACACCGTCTAAAATGATTGGGGCTCACATCAATGCTGATAAGAGTGTTTGGATCCCCATTTCCACACCTTTCCCACATATAGGAGGGACATTCCCTACACAGTTGGAGTTATTCCTGTTCCTACACAACCATGTAAGATCTTAGGCATTTTTTTTTATCCTGGGGATATACAAATCTTTAACTGGGATTTTCAGATTGCCAAAGGTCAGAGACTAGTTTCTGACCAGAATAAATGGTCTATGAGTAAAGATAGATATGTGTATCTGCTCAAGACATTTTTAATTCCTGTCTTTCTATTTTTAAGTGAGATCTACCCCATCCCACAATCTAGAGAAACCACAATCTACTCTTGTTTCTTCAAAGGGCTTTCGGGTAGTAGACATAACCTAATTAAAAGGATGGTCACACACTTACCTCAGAAAGAAGGGGGTGGTTATGGTAAACCCTTTGGGGTTTTTTGGTCTACCTTCTTTTACACGAATTTAGCCTTTACTAAAGGATGTAAACTTGCAGTGGAAAGCATGGTCAATGGTTACCTTACAGGACATTTTTTTGGAATGGCAGGGAAATAAGTTTCAACATTAAAATAAATTTATATTTAAACTATCCTTGGATTGGTCATTATGTTTTAATTACATTAAACATTGGGGTATTACGATGCAAAATATCTTAACAATGGGATGGAGAACTCTCTATAATTACATTATTTCTACCCATTTTTCTGTGGTGCCTTTTTCCATATATAGTGGTTCAGTTCAGCTGGCGATTACCGATACACTAAGAGAGAGACTTGTCTTCCTCTGAAATTTTGAGATATAGTTTGGTTAGGGATCCATGGGAAAATGAATGTTAAGAGCAATCAGAAACACAAACTGGTTTTTGAACACATATGCCCAAGGCCTTCTTGTTCAACACACCTTGAAACGATTGATCATTTATATTTCCACTGTCCTTTTATCATAGATCTTTGGTAGGTTTTAGAAGTTCAATGGCAGACTCAGGTTTTTGGCATTATGTTTCCTGATTGTTTTTTCAGGGTCCGTTCCCCCCATTGGACACATTTCGATCCAGGTAGTTTATAGATTGTGATGGGTTGTTTTTTGCATTGGATATGGCAGGTACGATGTAAATTAGTGTTGCAACAGAAGCAATTAACATAATTGGAATTATATTTTTTAATTCACAATGAATTACTACATATTAAACAAGTGGATAAAGGCAAGGTTACACTGAAAACGTGGCAAGATATGTGGGATCCTTTCTTTTGGCCGACTTAAACTTCAAGGTGTTTGCCCATTTGACTGTTCATGGGATTAATGTTGTTTTTATGTTTGTTTTTGTTTAGGTAATATTGCCAAATCACCTGGTTGTGTGACAGCAGCTTCATGGGCCCTTCATTTAGGGCCTAAAACGTCCAGTAATTAATCATACTATGCACAGTATACCCAGGTAACATAAGGTGCTAGGCTAGAGTATAGACTTTAATGGTTGAGCGTATGCTTTCTCTTTATTAAAATCCAGGCAACTTCTTAGTGTTTTGATGATACCCTTCCCTTACAGAAATATAGGTGTGCTGTGTACATGCAGAATGCATGCCACATGCTTTAATTGTGCAATGTTTGCATGTGGTTCACATACACTAACTGAACATATGCGAACCAGATCTAAAAAGCAAATCAGGTTCACATTTCAAGCATGATATGTGCACAGCAGACAACCTGGAGTAAACATCTTCTAAAAATTGCATCAGGTTTGCATGTTGCACGCTTGACATGAGTGCAGCAGTTAAGCTGGTGTAATATCATTTAAACATCACATCAGGTTCACATGCTGCATGCTTGCCATGTGTTCAGCAGCTAAGCTGCTGCAAATCTCATCTAAAAAACACATCAGTTTCTATTTCTTAAATTACTGCTCGCAATTAAGGTCATTAAAATACATTTTATTTGAATTCCCATAAAAATTAGGTAACCTCATTAATTCTGATCCTTTTACAAGTTCTTTAACAAGAGAAGACTTGGTTTGCTGGCCAAGGCACCTAGCTTCACCTGAGCTCTTTCCTTCTAAGACTGCTTGAAAGGCAGAGTAGAGAAACTTACCAGAGCAAGGGAGAAGGATTAAGACTTAGTTTGGCTAAGCAGATTTACTGTGTGGTGGTGTTTTTATTTTTTACTCACAGGGATTGCTACTGTTTGTTGCTAACATTTCATTGCTTTATTTTTCTTGATTCAAATTGTTGTTGCTGGTATACCTTCTTCTGCATTATTACAAGGTGTGCCTACAGGTGTGCTAACAGATTACTGCTGTAATCTTCTGAGTCAAATTGTCTTTGCAAGGTATATCTTCTGTTACTGCTTTATTTTCTCTGAGCAAAGTGCTTCTTACAGGGTATATCTCTCTGAAATTATTACAGGTGGTGCTTTACAGGTTTTACAGTTTTATCTAACATTAGGATAAGCTTTCAGGGTTACTGCATTTGTTGTTGACTGATTGTTTCTGCTCTTACCTCCTTGTTCTTTCGTCCGTGGTTCTTCTTTTTAGGCAGGAAGGGCCCAGCCACCCACCCCATCCCCAACCACCCCACGCTACACTCCTTTTATAAGGTACCACAGTTGTGACATTTCCTGTGGCAGAGCAGGAAGGGCGGATCAGTGGGGCCTCCACAAAATGATCTCATTTACAGGGTACTAGTAATTTAACTTGTTATAACAAGTTAAACAAAGCACAATTAAACCATTACTTGCATTTTTTTTTCTTCTAATTACTCTGACTAGGTTACAAACCCAGCAACTTATTTGGAATGGATTTCATTAACTGCAGGTACTGTGGAACAATTTCAGAAGGACAGTCTTACAAGATTTAGGACACTGTCCTGCATGCTGGGCCTTTGGAGATCTTAGGTCTCAGCTCCAGGCAGCATGGGCAGAGATTGCACGCCTCAAATTTCATATTGAAGAGGAAATACATTATAAGAACCACCCGCCATTTCCCCAGCATCCAACAGAAAAACCTCGACCGCAGAGGGTAGTTGGTCCAGGAGGTTGGCAGGTGGTTAGGAGGAGCAAATCAGGTGCCCCATCACTCTCTACTCTCCAACACATTACCTCCAAAAACCATATAAACACTACAAACAGGTATCTGCCTCTATCTCTGAAATCAAATAAAGAGGCAGAAGACACTGCAGAGCAGGACACTGGCACAGGAGCTAGCACAACAATACTCACCCAAATCAGGAACCAAAACTAAACAAGCACAAAGGAAATCCAAAAACTTCTGATCATAGGAGACTCCATGATTCGGGAGTTGATACCCATCTCCAGCCAGGGTGATGGTCAGATGTCTCCCAGGTACATCAGCATGGAGAGACACTGACCGCATTACTAAATTGTTCACAAAGCAGGAAAACATTGATGTCCTAGTACACATAGGGACTAATGATCTCGCCAGCCGGTCAGTTGTGGAGACCAAGGAACACCTGACTAGGCTGGGTGACAAACTATCATCTATTTCGTCCGGCATCTCCTTCTCTGAGATCCTGCCAGTCTGGGAGAAGGGCAGATGGACGGAAGGAAGGTCAGAGAAGGGAGATAGGGGAGCTAAACACGTGGCTCAAGGACTGGTGCCATGAAAAAGGACACAGATTTGTAGGGAACTGGCAACAGTTCTGGGAGCGAAAGTTCTTTAAATTTGATGGACTGCATCTGACTAAAGAGGAGTCAGTGCATTGGGGCAGAAGTTTGACGTCTTTGCAGAATATTTAAACTAGCAAATGGGGAGAGGGGTGCAGCACCCCATACGCCAAATGGGAAGAACACCCTTCCCCCCTCAGCTAGTGGTCAAACAGGAATTCAGCGTGTTTGCCGTTCATTTGCATCACCAGGTAAGAAAAAAGGTTTGTCTCCCCATACGATGCACAGGGGTAATGCCAAACTTCACCCAACAACTAACACACCAAAATCTGGCCAATGGAAAATCATGTACACAAATGCTCACAGCCTGGGAAATAAGATCCCAGACCTGCAGGCAATAATGTCAGAGGCTAAACTGGACATAGTAGCAATTAGTGAGACGTGGTTTACCAGTAACCACACTTGGGAGACTTCAGTACCTGGCTATGTATTGTTCAGAAGAGACGAAGTGCAAAAGGGGGAGGGTGGCCCTGTATGTTAATGAAAATATTCAAAGCTACAGAAATTCAGAATCACATAAGGAGCCAGAAGAACTGTGGGTCACCCTGGAAACAGGAAATGGGACAGCCATAAGAACTGGGTTGTCTACAGGCCCCCAGACCAGAGGGAGGACATAGACACATTACTGTTAGAAGATATACAAAACATGACAGCTAAAGGGAGGTTCTGATAATGGGAGACTTCAACATGCCAGATACAGATTGGTCAATACCAGCAGGAACATCTGCCAGAACTAGACTCATAGTGGATTCCTGCAGGGGAGGGCCTCAAACAACTGGTACAGCAACCCACAAGAGACAGGGCTATCCTAGATCTAGTACTGACTAACAAAGGGGATCACAGATCTCCAGGTAGAAGGTCACCTGGGGCCAGTGACCATCACATGGTATGGTTCAATTTGGCTACTACATCTAAATCATCCCATTCCAAAGCAAAAATATGGGACTTCAGAGGAGCTGACTTTGATAAGATGGCCAACAGAGTTAAGCTAGCCCTGGCAAAAGAAACACAGGTGAGAAGGTACAGGCAAAGTGGGCAAGCATTAAGGATACAATACTTGAAGCAACATCCCATGGTGTTAGACAGAAAAGGAAGTGCAAAGAAGAAGGAAACCACTTTGGTTCTCAAATACAGTAGCAGAAAGGTCAGAGCCAAAAAGGCTGGCCTTCAGAAAATATAAAGGAACACAGCGGGATGAAGATAGGGAGGCATACCAAACTGCCCTAAGGGAAGCAGGTAAGGCAGTAAGGCAGGCAAAGTCCCAAACTGAGGAAACACTAGCAAACAGTAAAAGAAGGTGACAAGACTTTCTATAGATACATTAGTGAAAGGAGAAAGTCCAGAGGGTATTGCTAAGCTTAATGGAGAAAAGGGAGCATGTGAGGAGGAGGACCCTGTAAAGGCATCTATCCTAAATAGATACTTTTGCTCAGTATTTACTGAAGAGAAGGTAGGGCAGGGCCCAGCTCAGCATCATGGACACAGGGGAAGGGAGGTGAGCACTACTCCTTCACAAAAGAAGGGTCCTACAAGAGCTTGCTAAGCTCAGGGTGGATAAGGCAATGGGACCTGATGGCATACATCCCAGGGTACTTAAGGAGCTAAAGGAGGAACTAGCAGAGCCATTAGCAGAATTGTTTAGTGAGTCTCTGAGCACAGGAGAGGTCCCAGAAGACTGGAGAAGGGCTCATGTGATCCCACCCACAAGAGTGGTAGCAGGGAGGAGGCGGGGAACTACAGACCGTCAGTCTTACCTCAGTAGTGGGCAAGATTATGGAGGCACTCCTTAAGAAAGGATAGTGCAACACCTGGAATCCATAGGAGCACAGGATCCAAGACAGCATGGGTTTACAAAGGAAGGTCCTGTCAAACTAATCTCATAGATTTCTTTGACTGGGTAACCAGAGTGGTGGACCAAGGAGCAGTTGATGTCGCCTACCTTGACTTCAGCAAAGCTTTTGACACTGTTCCACATGAGAAGATTGATAAACAAGCTAGGTAGGCTCGGGTGGGTCAGAAGTTGGTCAACTGGGTGGTAAACTGGTTGACTGGCAGAAAACAGAGAGTGGTGGTAAATGGTATACAGTCAGAAGAGATGCAAGTCACAAGTGGGGTACCTCAGGGATCAGTCCTGGGGCCAGTCCTATTCAACATCTTCATTAGTGACCTCGCCCAGATGGACTAGAGGGTAAGGCTTGTCTGTTTGCAGATGACACCAAGATCTGCAACAGAGTAGATGATCCAGATGGGGTGGGCAGAATGAGAAGAGATCTGGATAAACTAGCAAAATGGTCGGAAGAGTGGCAACCGGGATTTAATGCAAAGAAGTGCAAGATCATGCACATAGGGAAGAGAAACCCTGAAGCCACCTATAGGCTGGGAGGAGTTGCTGGCAGTCACAAAGGAAGAAAGAGACTTGGGCATCATCATCACTGATGACCTAAAATCATCCAAGCAGACCTCTAAAGCAGTAGGTAAGGCTAGGGGTGTTAGGGTGTATTAGTAGGGTATCACAAGTCGTGAAGAGGGAGGTAATAATCCTCTGTACAAGACATTGGTTAGCCTCATCTGGAGTACTGCGTGCAGTATTGGAGGCCACACCTCACAAGGACATTAACCAAATTGAGGCAGTCCAGAGAAGGGCAACCAAAATGGTGCAGGGACTGCAATCAGAAGACATATGAGGACAGATTAATGGAGCTCAATATGTATACCCTTGAGCAAAGGAGGGAGAGAGGTGATATGATCGAGACATTTAAACACCTTAAGGGCATAAACAAGGTGAAAGAGTCTAACATGTTTAAATATAAGAAAATAGCAGGACAAGAGGACACAGCATGAGATTAGAGGGAGGCCGATTAAGGAGATGTGAGGAAATTTTTTACAGAAAAGGTGGTAGATGCATGGAATGGCTTACCACAAGAAGTGGTGGCTATGAATACAGTGCAGGGCTTCAAACAGGCATGGGATAGGCATAAGGGAGCAATACAAATGACTATGAATAGATAGGTCACTGACAGAGCAAAGGCCGATGGCACATTTATAAGGTAGAAAAAGAAATGGGCAGACTGGATGGGCCTTGCGGTCCTTATCTGCCGTCAACTTCTATGTTTCTATGTTTCTATGTTTAATGGCTTTTGATTTTTGTCATTAAATCACCATTATTCTGTAAAAGACTGTTTGCTCATTGCATTAAATGCCTAGGATATAGCCAGTCAACATTCCCCATTCCAGATGTATGAAGAGGGGCCTCTGTGTTGTGAAGCCTATCCTTTTTGTTTTGGACCATGCAAATCCCTTATACATTTTTAGTGCTACAAATGTGTTTCTCCATAACTGTTTTATCTCACTTACTTTCCTTTTGTCATTCTGTATTGAGCATATACATTACACTACGGCCATGCTCAGCACTCTTTGTGCTGAGTAGGGTCTTGGAATCATGCACCATACCTCACATGTTGTTGCTGAAATAAGAGACATGGACACTCAAAATGAGACAATGAGGGACACAAACCCACAGGATGATCAGGACACATCATGAAACATGGAGATACGGTACCTCAGAACACAGTGGAAACCATTGTATTAGCACCTGAGAATTAATTTCTGCCCCTCGCCCCCACCGTATTTGTGCCTACATTGTTCTTATGGTGTGGCAGTAATGGCTTTAAATTTGGATTTAATCTTTTGCACAATAAGTGCATACCTGGCCTGTGTGTGCTCACGCTGCAGGTACTCTCCAGAATTGGCTGTGTCTGTACTCTGTTGTCCACGTTCTCCACCTATTAGTGGTGGCACAATCACATATGATGTGGATGAGCTCCAGCCAAGAAAGAGCGTATGAGACTTGCAAGTGTTTATTTATTTAGCTTTTGTTTACCAGGTAAGCACAGTAGATAGTCAGGTGCCTATTTTCAGGTGCGACCTGGGAGAATTACAAGGTTCAGGCAATAACAGTATAGGGTCAAGGCATGGCAATCAACAATGGATAGTCAGGTACAAGTTAAACAATACAGAGTGTGACCCAGGAGAATTACAAGGTGCAGGAAATAACAGTACAGAGTCAAAAACATGGCAGTCAACAGGGAACAGACAATAAATAACATCAGGCAGCAGTTGGGCAGGTAGGTAGGGATACCCAGTTTGTGTACACAAGGGGCATAGAGTAGTGGAACATGTGCAGCAGGGGAGGAGAGAAACATTAGCAATGAGTTGCACCAAGACCAAGGGGGCATGTGAAAAAACATGTGGCTGCTAGCTTGGCAGGGGACATGTACCCCTAACAGGGTGTAACAGAGTAAAACAAGTGCATAAGCGGTAGATGATGACTTAGGCTATGAGCAAGACAGGCCAGGGAGCTCAGGGATACGCAGTGTATTATCCCTGGCACTTGAGGCAGCTGCCCAGAGTCCAAGTGGCACTGGGCCACCCACATGGGGTGGGGGTACAAGGCACAGGAGCAGGCAGATGTGTGCTTCAGGTGGCCCCAGAGGGAGGACCTGAAGCTGGAGTGTGATGGAGCAGCTCTTACCTGGGCAGGGAGAAGGTTCCATGTTCTGGGAGTGAGGGCAACAAAGGCCCGTTCCTCGGCAAGAGAGCGACTTTTGGGGACCTTGAGGGCCTGGGAGTTACTGGACCTCAGCTGGTAGGCAGGGGGGACAGGCTTGAGCAGTTCTGCAAGTGCTGGAGGTGTGGACATTCTGACAATATCGTCAATGAGGTTTCCCATGACAAAGGTTCGGTGGTTGACAGGGGAGAGCCACCCAAGCCTGGAGTAGAGCCGAAAGTGATGCATGAGTCGGAGGGCTGACAGGGCAAAGTGACAAATGTTATTGTACGCTGTGTCCAATTTAGTGAGCCAGGTTTTTGGAGCATTCAGGAAGGAGGAGCGCCCATCACAGAGTGTGGGGAGAAGAACCCTTTTTATAAGGGCAAGTCGAGCAGCGGGGTGGTGCAACTTTTGGCTCAGTAGGCCAGGCCCAGCTTGCAGTTTGTGACCTAAAGAGTTGGTATATGTGCTGGAGAGGTCAAGTTGAGGATCAAGGGTCACCCCAGGTACTTGAATGAGTCAACCACTCGTAAGGAGAACCATCTGCTCCAACAATTTTGAGGAGGCAGGGCATGCTCTTTCTTGGCCAGGGAACTGAAGAGCATGGCCTGGGTTTACAGAGGTTGAGGACAAGCTTATGGGCCTTCAGCCAAGACTGGATGAGGTTGAGGTTCAGAGTTTAGTCTGGAGTTAATGACGTTATGTCCTGGGAACTGGTTAGTATCACAAGGTCATCAGCGTACAGGGTGGACTGCCCAAGAGGCAGGGACCAAGGCAACTGGTTGATGTAGAGGGAGAACAGTTTAGGGCCAGGGACAGACCCTTACGGCACCCCACATGTCACTGGTACAAGCCCAGACAGGGCTCTTTGGAATTTTGTGTACTGCTGCCTGCCCGATAGGTAGCTGGTAAACCAGGCTAGAACTGGAGGGGAGAGGCCAAGGGACCGAAGGGTGGAGCCCAGGAGTGTGTGATCGACCAGCTCAAAGGTCTTCAACTGGTCTATGATGATAGAGCCAGTAAGTTTGCCTTGGTCAGTTGCATTTCTGATCTCAGAAGTGACCTGAGCAAGGGCAGTGGCAGTGCTGTGTCCTTTGTGGAACCCATGCTGTGCTGGGGAGAGAAGGCCATGGGTGTGGATGAAAAATGTGTGAGCTGGGAGGCCACCACCTTCTCAAGCAGCTTGCTAACAGCTGACAGGATCGCCATGGGGTGATAGTTTTCTAGTGTTTTAGGGTCACCGTGCTTGAGGACTGGGACCACATGAGCCACTTTCCATACATCAGGGATGGTCCCAGTCATGAGAGAGAAATTGAGGATATGGGAGACAGGCCAGAAAGGGGACCTCCAGGCAGAAGCAGTTTAGGCTCAAGATTGTCGTGCCTGGCTCAGAGTGAGAGGAGAGGAGAGACCAGCTAGAAGTTTCTGTGTCTCACTCCAGGATACTGTCTTGAAATAGAGTGGGGTAGAGGGGTCACAGCATCCCCTGAGGGGCCATCTCAATGGAGACAGGGAAGAGGAATGAAGGTGGACAGGTCAGAAAACTGGGCATTGAACGTGTTGGTGATAGTCAGAGCATTGTTACAGCTGACTCCTCCAATTAGCATATCAGAGACCTGAGCGCTGGCTGGGTCCCTCACTGTGTGCTTGATGGTACGCCAGAAACTCAAAGAGTTATTGGCTGTAGCTTCAAGGGAGGATTTGCAGAATTTGCTCTTTGCCAAGCGGATGGCCCTCTTTCAGGAGTTCCTGAGCTGCCTGTATTGTGCGAAGTCAGAGCTGTCACCAGAGGCCTTGAATTTTTGCCAGAGTTTATCCCTGAGTTTCATTAGGGCAAACAGGTTGCCATGCAGCCATTTGGTGACAGTGACCCTCACCCTCCTTTTTCTGAGGGGGGCTGTAACCTAGGGCTGTGGGTAGACCCCAGCTACGATGTTCATTGTATAGTACTTAGTCAGAGATGACACAGACACAGCCAGGAGAGTTAGCAGATTTAATCAGTGCCTTGCCTTGCATTACACATTGATGTTGGGTCTCTCTCCCAGTGTCTTGACAGCACCCACTTATATACATTTAATCACTACTAGATATGCAAATCTCACAGTCAGCCAATCATAAAACAGAATAACAAATTAATACCAAGGTGTGGTGTACTTTTCCATAGCTTACTTCATTTTTTTACACAATATTTTTTATACATATACCAGTGGGTCAATTTGACCTAGGTGAAACAATAAGTTTCACTCACACCATAGCAACATACAACAACTTAAAGCTTGCCTTCAATGCCTAAACATGCTGTTATCTTATACTTTGCCCAAGCATGCAGTCATTAGTTTGGAACTGAGCTACTCAGCTTACATACAACGCTTTTATAAGCTAAATATTAAAATTTTTATCTTGAAAAATTAATTAGTACTGTTAGTACGAAACATATCAATGGTTGCTATCTTAAGACAGAATTGGTGAGGCTAGCTATATCTCCTATCTAATACATTAATAGCCACTTAACTGCAATATTCTCAATGGCCAGTAGATGGCGACATTGTATAACTAATGATTTAAATACAATCGCTCAACATTTAGTGGCAAATAACAGTAAATCTTTAATAGATTGATAGTTTAGTTTGTTTTGGTTACACAGAATAACACATACTCTATTTTGCATTGTGTTTTTGCATCTTTTACAGTTGCTGCTGTTATAGAAACATTGAGAGAGTTGTTGGTAATCTTTGTTTAACAAAGCAGAAGCTTATTTACTTGCTAGCATTTGAATAGGCAGTTACAAATAACACTTGTGTTGTGTCTCTCCCAGTGCTTTTAGCTTGGGGAGTCTCATAACCCATACACTGCTGTGTCTTTCCATGAACTAACTGGTGATTTAAAGTCATATAATCTGTACGTTGTCATAGCTCCCTATGGCATGCATGTACTGACTGACCTTTCCTGTTAGTTTTATTTAACTCAGTTACGGCATTTATCATGTTTACTGTATCAGTGCATGTAACTGCACATAACTACCAACATTTATGTACTGTAACTTTCTATTAATAGCTAGGCTGACAATTGCAAACAGGTCACAAGGCCCTTTAGCTAATAGTTGCACAACACATTGGAAAAACCCTAACTTTTAACTCATCACAAGATGGAGGAAAAATACAGAAATCATCTCAAACCTATTAAAACTAGCTTGCTAAAGCAACCAATGGGGCAGTCCCATTGGGGTATTTTTGACATATAATCTAAAAGCATATATTTTCAACAACTTGTTTGTATTTAGTAGATAGCAAGTATAGCAGCACACTTGATCATATTATGGTCTGTAATAAAGAAATAAGAAAATAAAACAGTTTGTTACAATGGTTGTGTTGCATACACACTAAAAATCATTTATTGTTGAAAAGGGCATGCCTATCCTGAAGGGGGAAAATATGGATAGGAAACAGTCAAGGGCAGCTGTGGGGTCACTGGCAGCTGTAACCTGAGACCCTGTCAGTCCAGCAGAGGTCAGCAAGGAAGTAATTGGTGTTGAATTTTGAGTAGTCCCTCATCTGGATAACTTTATGGGGGACCCTGGGGGTGAGGACTTTCCAGATACAGTAAGTGGGGGAGTGGTCTGAGATGTAGTCTGGGAAGAGGCCAGATGCAGTCATGCGGTCCGGCCTGTTGCTCAGCATCCAGTCAAAGATGGTGCCTTTTACCCCTGGGGATGATGGTCTGGTTTGGAGATGAGTTAGCCGAGGGCAAAGCCTGACAGCAGGGGTTCATAAACCTTGGAGTTGCCACCCAGCCAGTTTAGGCTGAAGTCACCAAATGCAAGAAGTTCACTGGTACCCACCTTAGGACTGAGGCAGTCTAGGAGGTAGTAGACGCCACAATCACCACCTTTTGGAGGATTGTAAACACAAACCAGGTGGAGCTTTTTGGAGTTGCCCAGCAGTATGAGGGCACGAGGAACTCACATGAGGGAGAGGCGGGGTGGGGTATGATAGACACATTAAGGTGGGCATCATAGTAGAGCAGTAGCTCACCCCCTCGTTTGTTCTCCACCCTATCCTGCCTGACATTGTAGTACCTTGGGAGGGTGCAGACAGAGTCTGGGGAGGCTGGCTTGAGCCATGTTTCAGAGACCCCCAGGATGTCCGGGTTATAGTGAGCAACCCAGGCAGTCAGCTCAGGGAGGTTAGCTAGGAGGCTGCGGGCATTGATGTGGGCAACTTTTAGGCCCTTTTTATTGTGCCACTGGAGGGTGACAAGAGGAAGACATGTCAGCAGGGGGACTAAGGGGAAGAGCAAATAATCAAGTCCTGGCAAGAATGGGGGGAATAATCAGATACACTAGAAACACTGAGGAAGCTTTTTGGAGGAGGTATCAGCAGTTTAGTAACGCTTTCCCTCCAGTAAGGAGCCTATGATCATGCAATTACAGTGAAGGTAGGGGAGGGAAAAAAATAACTACCCTTTTGTAAGGCCCAGAAAAGCAGACACACCTCCCATATACAGTTAAGTCTTAGCTAGAATATGCAGGTAGCTGAGGCGTATAAATTTATAGAAACAGATTCTGCTGACGTTGAATTACTATATGAAAAATAGATAGCAATACAATTGATGTTGAAAATACTGTGCAGGAAAATAATTAGGAAGGAAAGTCTGATGTATGGCCCAAGTCAGCAGTGTTCAGTGGGTGCAAGAATTTAGCTGATCTGATTGAAGGCAGAGATTGACCCACCCAAGGAGTAAGCTGGAGCTTGAGCCCATTTAACGAGAGGAGAGAACGGAGGGTGCTGGGGAATTTCAGGTAGGGAGAAATAAAGCCGGAATTAGAGCAGAATATTCACCCCTGAGATTCAGGCAGGAGTAATAACTGGTATCAGACAGAAGAGATTTGCTTCAAGGATCACACCCAAATAAAGCCGACCCAGTAGCTCCAGCCCCGGTAGGGAGAATTTGACTGAATATTTCATCCCATGGAGTTCAGTGAGGTCAAAGTCCATTGCAGGGGGAGGGGGACCTGAATGCAAGAGGTCTCCCGCTCCACCCCAGCTCCGTCAATAGAAGAAAGCCCAGTCAATGGTGCTCAGATTCAGCCCCTTAAGAGCAGGCTGGGTCAGGTGTAAGAGAAGGCACAGGGTTATAATGTTGCACAGCAGAATGCCGCTAATGGCACAATCGCGTTACTGCGATTTCCATTTATTTCTTGTTCTGTGGGACTTGCCCCCACACCCCCATTACAGGGGGCTGTGCCCCAGATCCCCCACTAAAGATTCCAACTGCAGTGGAAGGTCCAACTGGAGAGCGCACAGGTCGAAGGTTAGGTGCCATAATGCCACACTATTAAGCGATGACATTATGAGACCTGCAGTCACAGAAGCTCAGAGCAAATCAGGAAGGAGTGTTTTCATTAACTTGTGCCCAAAATCAGCCGACACAAACAGCTCCGGTCTCCACTGATGAATCAAGTCAGTGTTCCAGCTCATGGATTTCAGGTAGGGAGAAATAAAGCTGGAATTAGAGCAGAACATTCACTCCCGAGATTCAGGCAGGAGTAATTACTGGTATCAGACAGGAGGATTTACTTCAAGGATCGTGCCCAAATGTAGCTGACCCAGCAGCTCCAGCCCCAGTAGGGAGAATTCAGACAAATATTTCATCCCACGGAGTTCAGTGCTGTCAAAGTCCATTGCAGGGGGAGGGGGAGGGAAATCTAAATGCAAGAGGTCTCCCAATCCACCCCAGCTCCATCGATAGAAGAACGTGTGCGACACTGTCTTTCAAACCACAGAGTAGACAGGTTGAACACTACAGCTTGGAGGAGTCAGTGAGAACTGAACTCTCCATAGCAGTGTTGTGGCAGCATATTTTTGTTGTTCTACTCTTTGTAAGTCTCCATCTCCCCTGGTGGCTAAAGGTGCAGAGGGTGAGCTAGACATACTTAATCTATTAGGCTTGCCTTACAAAACAAACAGCACAGACCCCCATGGCAGCAAGCTAGGCTTAGCAGCAGTGATGACAGCAGTGTTGGTGGCCTTCATAGGCCTTGATCAATGTAGTGTGGCAGCAACCAAGCAAGAAGGAAGAAACCCAGGTTGAGTGGATTCATATAGTGAGGTGACTTGGTCACGGACCACGTTGGGGACCTGTGACGATTGGTTCTAGCATCCAGCTTCTGGTAAAGGAGAGAGGGAGAGCAGACTAAAAACTGGGCTGGTGGCACAGAATGCCAGGCTGCAGGTTCTGGCCATATGGCTAGGTAAGTAAAAGTATATTTTTTTTTACAGGAGGATTGGGGAAGGAAGGACTGAAATAGAGATGTGTTTTTCATGTTTCTTCACCTTTGGGTGCTTCGTGACCCATAGGGGATGGGTATTGAATGGAATGGAGTCAGAGAGAAAAATCAGGACATAAATCTTTTTTTTGGGGGGGGCAACTTTAGTCAGGAAAAAAAATTGATTAGGAACTGGGTGGGTTTAGCCCAAATCTGATGCACTGCTCTTGGGGTATATACAGATGACTCTTATACATTTGAATTTTTCTTGATTTGCATATCATGTTTCAGTTAAACCAAATAAGATGTACCTTAAAGAGATGTTACAGACATTCTAGAACTGCCCTTTGCATTCACGGACAGTTATGTGGCATGGTATGCACAGACTATTGGAGCCCCACTATAGTCAGGCTTATGCCTTCCCCCCCCCATGAAGTTGACCTCCACATTCCCATACTCAGGTACATTATGACAGGGGCAAGGAGACTGTCAGGCACCATTGAAATGAATGGGGATTTTTGAATTACTATTTTATATATTGATGGAGAGTTGAGATTAATGAAGGCCACCGCCGACTAACAAGGGCATTGGTAGTAGAACAGTGGCCTTCATTATTCTCCAACTCACCATCATAACATAAAATAGTAACAGAAAATAACTCCATTCATTTCAAGGGGGTACGACCCAGCAATCTGACACATGGACATCATTTTTTAGAGACTCCTGCCTCTGGCTCCCTAGTACTCAAGTAAGAGACTTTTTACTTATATCTCTTCTTGGTGGGTTGACTATAGCAGCATGGCCATACCTGCTACAGTGTGTGGGCATGGGGGGGGACTGCCATGTATGTGTTGTGTGTGTGTGTGTGTGTGTGTGTGTGTGTGTGTGAAGTTATTGCTACATTTGTGTTTACACTTAAAAGTCTGTTAGTGTGTAAGCATTCAAAACTATGGAGAAAAATAGTAAGAGTACAGGCCAGACAGAAGTAATTTAGTAGTTGTGTGGGTACGTTTGTGTGGGGTGGGAAAAACATGTGTTTCCATTGGTATGTGTGCTACAGTTCAACTGTAAAAATGAGATGAGAGAGAGAAGAAAACTGAAAAACATACACTGGCTACAAGCATGCCGCATGAATGCAGATGTATTCAGATACAGTATGTATTAAAGTACAAGTGAGCCATATCTGTGCAGACAGTATGGCTTAGTGGTTTAAGGCACTGAACTACAAGCTGGGAGATTTGGAGGCATGAAAATCTGGGTTTGAATCTCATCAACTCTCACTCATGTATAGTGTGATCCTGAGCAAGTTGCTTAACTCTTATGTGTGCAGTTATCAGTGGCCGCTTGTTTTTTCTGCATGCATGCAGTTTTTCCCAATTTAACATAGAAATAATGGTTTGCAAACTTGCTTGCTGCATGCATGCTGTATGCAATTAATCAGTTCCAATTTAACATTTAAATCATACTTCCAGCATGCATATCACTTGGGTAGTTTTAAGTGTGCAGCATGAAAACATTTCATACAATTATTTCTGAAGGGTTATATGAAAGAAGATTTTTTTTGTGTTTCTTATATTTGTTTAATTCTTTATAGTAGAGGTCAGAGACATGTATATGTAACCCCTTGTTACCCGGGGTTACTAGAATCCCAGTAAGACCTAGTGGTGGGCAGGGAAGGCAGCTTGTGAAACTCCAGTTAAATGGGTTTCACACTGTCTCACTCTGTTCTCAGTCTCAGCTGAGACTGAGAGATGACATCACCATAGAACTGTCGCAGCTGCATGAGCCACATTGGAATCTGCAGCAGAGGAGTGAGATAGAACATTGGGAGTTTTTAAAAGTCAGTCTCTGCTTACCCAGCAGGAAGGAATCAGATCTGTTTACTTCAGAGAGAAGGTCAGTGTCCAGTTTTAAGTGGTGGAGACCGCTGTCCAGGTCTTAGTGCCCCCTCTCTCCGGGGGGGGAGGAAGTAAAAGTATCTCTATGTAGATTCCAGCGGCAATCCCTTAAATTTCTGCTAAAGGAAGAAAGCTGCCCATTACAGTTTCTTTTTGGACTTAAAAGTAGAAAAAGTTGTACTTCACCTGTGGGGCACCTGCAACGAAAGTGTGAGTTTGCTCTATTTTGAGAGGGCAAAAATTGTGCTTCTTCAGTTTGGGAAATGTGAAGAAGTCTGTGATTTGAACTACTATTTGGGAGACCTATAGTACTAGGACAAGCAAATATAGTAGGTTCAAAAGCTTAAGTGCTGTGTGGATTCAAGTAATGTTTGTAGAGGGGGTGCTACAGTCCATCCACCGTTTAATCTATATTTTGAAGTTTTCAGAGAAATGGCCGGGTATGGGCTGTGGGAGCTGGAGGTGGGAACACCCCCCATCTTTAGTAACCGGGTCCACCTCTACGGATTTCTTCTGTGATTTGCTACTTGCCTCATGCACCTGGCCAGTGATGAGGTAGGTACCCAGACGTGGGTCGCAACTTGGGAAAATCTCTCTAGGAGTTGCAGACTCTAAGTGGTGTGGGGAGCCACAACTTGGGAAAAGAATTCTCCTTGTTTGATGGGAGTCAGAAGGAACTAAGAAGAAAATCTCTCTAGGAGTCACAGACTCTAAGTGGTGTGGGGAGCCACAACAAGTAAAATGGGTTCATTCTTTAAATGGACCATCAGTCAAGTGGCCGGCACGGGAGCTGGGCCAGTCGGGCTGTGTATCCAAAGCACATGCAAGTCCGGGATGTGTGTCTGGTGGGTCCAGAGCCTGAAATTAGTAGAAATGGGTTCATTCTTTAAGTGGACCGCTTTTAGTCTCTTATCTGCATTATCAGTAAACGTAGCCCCTTGGGGGTCCATCTATGCTTTGTTGTGTTCAAATAGTTATGAATAAAAGCCACACTGGAAAATCCCAATCCTGGTTCTGGACATTACAGTTATTGCTTCCTGTGTTCGGATTTACTTGGGTGCCCCTGTGCAGAGTAGCCAAGCCTAGGTCCCCTTGTGCCAGGTAACCTTATCCTCCCCGAACCCAGGTCCCCACCAGGTATTGCTGCCAGCGCCAACAGCATGCCACCTGTCATTTTGGTAAAAAGGCAGGGTGAGGGTTACAAAATGGAGCACCTTTGGATTTGTTCGGGAAGGAAGGTGCTTGGGCAAGGGGGCTAGCGTTTTGGTTATCTGGCAGTGGGTAGCCCAAAAAGCTGAAGCAATTTCCCTAGTGTGTTGCTGTGTGCAGTGAATCTTGTGCTGCTGTTTAAAAAATGCCAACTGTTTACCAAGGAGCTGTAAAGCCAAAGAGTGTGCCCTTGTCCTGCATCATCAAAACTTGTTTACAGCATTTTTGTCAGCTTTTAAAGTGAATTCTGTGAGAAAAAGTGTGGAAAACTATGGGTAGCAACAGAGAAATTATGCCCTGGACGTTTGAAATGCTTTTAAAATGAATTCTGTGAGAAAAAGTGTGGAAAACTAGGGGTAGCAACAGAGAAATTATGCCCTGGACGTTTGAAATGTTTTTAAAATGAATTCTGTGAAGGAAAGTGTGGAAAACTAGGGGTAGCAACAGAGAAATTATGCTCTGGACGTTGGAAATGCTTTCTATGTAAATGGAAAGACTGCAGAGTTAAATTCCAAAAATGACTGTGTTATAAGCATGCATTGCGCAGTTTCTACGCACACCTGTAACTTCGCCAATTTGTAATATTTTCACTCCAGATTTTTCAACATTGGCATTTTCTCACACCTCCTTATGAACAATGCAGCTGTCAATTTTCACATCTGGCCAAATGTGTTTTGCTACCAGCACAGAACAGCGTGGTTGCTATTTAAATCGGTCGGGACATATTGTGAAATCACAGTAACACTGTTCATGAGCAAAGTTTCTAAAATGCCTATGTTGAAAATTTGGTGCCAAAAGTCTATAAAATGCTATTTTAAGCATGCATTGTACGATTTCCAGCATACCTTAACCAGCACATATTTTATTTTCACTCAACATTTTCAACATTGCCAATTTTACAATGTCCTTATGAACAGTACAGCTGTCATTTCACATCCTGTCTGAAATGTGTTTTGCAGAACTGGCGCAATGTGGGAAATCAACGTTCAGGACAGATGAAGAAAATCATAGTGACAATGTTCATGAGCAGAGGTACCAAAATGCCTATGTTGAAAATGTGGTGAAATAATTCCACTGAATGACTGTGTTACAACCGTGCATTGCAGAGTTTCCATGTACACTCATAAATTCGAGCATTTTTAATATTTTCACTCAAGATTTTCAACACTGCCATCTCTTCATACCTACCTATGAAAGGTACAGCTGTCATTTTTCACATCCTGCCCGAACTGTGTTTTCCCACATCTGGTGCAGGATGGTGTGGTCACTGTAAGAAATCAACATTTGGAACAGATAAACAAAATCACACTGCCACTATTCATGAGCAGAGGTCCCAAACACTTTCATGAGGTGGAGGTCACAAAAAGGCTGTGTTGTAAATCTGTACTGCAAATACCAACAAACACCCTGGGTGTTATGGTTTCTAATCATAACGTGCCACCCAGTACAGACTGACAGGCATTAGCGGTGTACCTTTGGATTGCCAGCTGTAATGCTCACGCTATACCACCCCCCAACTCTCAAGCCACTGACAGGCATCGACATGTGTCTTGGACTCTGAGCCCCAGAAGTTCCCCATTCTCTCTATGCTGCACCCATTTCAGCATATGTCCTTATGAAATGGGGTGACTGTAAAGTTGAACACCCAAAGACACACCTCAGCACTTATTCAGTGTCTGCAGGACAGGGTGAGGTGAAATGCCATGAGCATTATGGGTGAATAGGGTAAGCACAAGGCCTGAGGACCCCAAGACACAACACAATACTTGTAGCAGCCTGCAGGGTAGGGTGAGCTGAAATGGCATGAACGTTATGGCCGACATCCAATGGCACACCTCAGTGCCTACCAGTCTCTGTAGGGTGGTATGGGGTTGACGTCACCTCCATACTTCACTGCCATTCTTATTATGCATCTCTCAAACTCCTGCACTACCAATGCCAATGACAGCAACACAACATTCGGCATTGACAAATGCTTGTTATATGTAAGGATCAGATAAGAGGAATGGAGGAGCAATCCATAGGGGAACAGGGAGGTGTGGAAATGCTCTGCATGTACATTGTGTTGGTTGAAGGGGGAAAACATTACACAGACAGTTGTTTACTGGCCCTCAAACCAGTCAGAAGCAGTGAACCTGCTTCCTGGAAAGAGATCAGGAGAGTTGCTGGGACAGGGAACGTGATCCTGACAGGTGACCTAAATATACCTAGCATGGACTGGGCCATGGTGGTGACAAAGAACACATATTTAGGCATTGGTAGACACATTCCAGGATTGCTTGTTAACATAACATGTCAGGGATGACAGCAGACAGGGCGTTATCTTGATGTTAATGTTCATGACTCTAGATGATGATGTGAGCATCAGGACACCTTTAGTTGCCAGTGATCATAACATGCTGTGGTTCTCCATAAACCTTCTGTCAAGACACAGTAAAATCCAAGAATCATGTATTGGACATTCATAAAGTGGACGTTGGAAAAATTACTAAGCTACTGCCAATTCCAAGGCAGTATGAAGGGTGGATAGGAAGGAAGGAAAGTGGGAGGCCATAAAGGGAGCAGTCCTGGAGGTCACCAAGAGCTACACGAGAATGATGGGTAAAGCAAGGAAGTACAAGAGGCCTTTCTGGTTCAGAGAGAGGTCAATGAAGCTATAATTAAATAGAGGAAAGCTTTCAGGGCACATAAGAAGGAACAGACAGAGGCAAGCAGGTCAGTCTACCAGGGCAGCCTGAGGGAAGCAGAAATAACCTTAGAGGAACCCTAAGCTGAGGCAAAGCTCCAAATTGACAGGGAGTCAAAGAGAATGATAATGCCTTCTTCAGGTACATCAGGGAGAGAAGGAAATCTAAGTAAGGCATTGAGGGACTGAAGATGGCCTGGCGAGGGTGTAATGATACAAGCAAGGTAGATCTCCTTAGTGAATTCTTCACCGTTGTATTCATGGTGGAAAATGGGGAACCGCTCCCCAAGTGATAAGTCAGACCAGCAGGAGTGGCAGAGGAAAGGGGACAGGAGCTGGTCAAAAACTCAGTCACTAAAGATGGGAGTTCAGCAGGTTTCTGGGACTGAAAACAAATTTGGCACCATGCCTTGATAGACTCCACCCTAAGTACTCAAGGAGGCAGTGGTGGCACTGGCAGGTCTTCTAGCAGATATGTTTAATTGCTCCTTGGCAGCAGGAGTAGTTCTGAAAGACTGGAGGGAGACACATTTCAACCCACTATACATGGGAGGGGATAATGGGGACCCAGGTAAATACTGGTTGGACAGTCTGAGCTCTATAGCAGGGAAACTGCTAAAGACAACCATCAAAGAATGGATTGTGGAATTCCTTGCGAGGAAGGGTTTATAGGATGGGAGGTGCCATGGTTCTGTAACAGGAATGTCATGCCAAACCATCCTTATTTACTTTTTCTATACAATGACACAGACAGTGGATAAGGCTCAGGCTGTTGATGTCACTGTCCACTGAGTACTTCAGGCCTTCCTAGAGAAATTCCTCACTGTTCCTTACTTTAAAATCTAAATTGGTCTCTATTGTTGATAGAAGATAATTTAGTAGCTTTCATTTAAGTGTGTAAACAGTTTAGTCCACGATATCTATAAGATTGACTAATTTTATCAGAATTTTAATACTACTTACATAATATACTGGTAGGGGGTTAAAAGTGCCAAAAATGCAATCCTATTTTTGTCAGACTATTCTTGTGCACATCACAGCCTCCTCCTGGAATAGGTTCTACTCAAATGTTTCAGCTACCTACTTATGCTAGACTTTAGCTTGCTATTCTGGAAATAAATCTCTTGCATGTGATTGTACTTGAACTGATGTGCTACATTGTATATTGTACTTGAACTGATATATTACATTGTATATTGTACTTGTCGAATGTATTTTATGCGTCTCACATTGTACATTGTACTTTGTACTTCTGTAATTTTGACCTATGCAGGATGATCCTGAAAACAGGTCTTGTACCCAGTGCTCCTATACCACTAAAATATAAGTATCAATAAAAATAAATTCATCCATATCCTATACTTAGACTTCAGCAAGGCCTTTGACTCTGTGCTGCACAGGAGGCTGGTGAACAGCTATAAAACTTGGAGGTGGAGAACAGCTTAGCCAAGCATATTTGTTTGGTTATAGGACACAGATGGCAGTGGTGAATGGGAGCCCCTTGGGGGTCAGAAAGGTGATGAACAAGGTGCCTCAGGGGTCTGTCCTCTGACCAGTACTTGTCAATATATTCGTCTGTGACTAGCAGTGGGAATCCAGGGTAAGATTAAGTTTTGCACAGATAATACAACACTATGTGGCAGGGTAGTCACAGAGGAGGGAATAAAGAAATTGAAGAGCAATCTACTAAAACAAGAGAAATGGTTTAGGATCTGGCAGCCAAAATTCAATGAAAATAAATGCAGAGTCATGCATATTGGGTGCAATACATCAGTGCGATTTTGCCATGAGGCATAAGTCTTTTTTCTGTGGGGGGCTCTGCCCCCACACCCCCCCTTATGGGGGGCTGTGCCCCCGGATCCCCATCCACTAAAGATTCTCAACTCCAGGGGGATCCAACATGGGTAGTGCACAAGACATAAAAAATAAAAGTTTCTTGGACCGGGAATCAAACCCAGTCCCAGACACAGCACCTGGGTTCCTACTGCTGTGGTTCAGTTCTGTGAGCCACGGCAACTGCTCATCAGAATCTGCTCTCAGCAGAGGTCTTATCCTTTGCCTGGGAAGGTGCTACTGGTGCAATACTGCATACAGCAGTATACGCGGCATTGCACCAATGGCGATAACATACTGTACTGTGCGGGTTAGCCATAATGTCGTATGCTGTGAAAGCATGCAACATTATGACCCAGTTGAAATTACACACTGCGTAGCATAGATTCTTGAGATGTGTAAAACAGGGCAGCTTGCCACAGCCATTTATACTACATGCCCAACCCCCTGCACATGTGCATGTCATAGGTGGGCACTGATGCCAGGAGCCAGAGGTGCGCATCTGAAGTGGGCATGTCCAGGTATGTTGTCCAGCTACATTATGTGTAGGCACAAAGGTGTGGACAGCTGGTGGGAGGCATGTAGCATGGTGCAGAGTCCCCCAGGCACAATGCAGCCCAAGGGGCAGTGATAAAGGTGACTACACACATCCTCCCAAAGAATGACATGGGACACAAAATGGGTGTTTGACACACTGTTTACTGCACAGGTGGTGCATATAAAACATGCCATATCCTTTATCAGAGAACCTAATATGGTACCGCACTGCAAAGCATACAGTCAGTTCACACAGCACATGCCAGAGTCCCATAGGCTGCTACCACATCCTTAGTGGTAGTCCATGGCTGTGCCATACCTGTGCCTGTATCCCAAGGCACAGTGCTCATATGGTGGCTAGGTACCTACTAGCCATAGGCACCACCACTGTAAATGTCAGTGGCCTGGCCACTATGCTGTCCAAGTCTGCATGATTGTCGCCCCATAATACATGGCACATGTTGCCTTCTCCCATTCCTCCAGAGGCTGTCACGAGGGTTCAGGGTTGGTGTTGACAATGTTGGGTCCCTCCTTCACAGGTGTATTACTGTCAGTGGCAACAGGGTATCCTGCAGGGGAAAAGGCAGGCATAAAATGGATGCATCCACATCCTAGACAACTCATCCCCTCTTGCCAAATGGCAAACTTCCCCCAATGCACCTCCTCTACCTGAATTCACCCACCCACCTACCCTCATGCCCCTTACTCTGGCTGAGGGCTTTGCTCATCACAGTAGGTTCAAGGATGAATTATACCATCCTGAACTTGTGTCAGTAATACTCCCCAGTGTATTCAATCCTCTCAAGCAGTCACATGGCCCTTGCCTGGGTGGCCTGGTGCATTAGTCCATGGCTCAGCTGACTCCTGTGGTTCCGGTCTCAGCAGGATCTTGGCCAGCCATTCTTGGAATGGCTACAGTGGCAAGAACACAGGCATTAGTGGCAGCCATGGAGGAAACCCTCCCAGGTGCAGGTGTGCACTGGCCATACAGTACATAACCTCACAGGTTGGGTCACCCCCCTCCAGAAGCAGTCATCCTGTTCTTCATGCAGTAGGTCGCTATGGCTCCCAGCATCTGGTGTCAGGACATGGCATCCATGTAGCAGCGGAATGTGACTGTGGCTACACTCTTACACACCAGTGAAATGCTTTCTTCTGTACCAGGCATTACAACCGCACCTGCAGATAGCTGTGTAGCATCCATAACACCCTGTTACATGCATGGTATGCTCCAAGCTGTGCGCAGCAGGTGTGTGCCATGGGCTGAGCATGGCCATTTATGGTACGGTTATAGGGTGTTCCTGGCTCTGGGAACCACCAGGTGGCCACTCTTCCCTATTTGCACATCGCTTTATGCTCATGTACATGGCAAGGGGTAGGCCCAGGTAGCCAACCCCCACACTTTTCTGCATGCCACGGTGTGGTTCCGTACTGCTATTACACCACATCACAGTCCATAATGGACCCAATAGTGCATAGAACCCATTCAGAATAAGAATCCCAAAACAGAGTATTGAACAGGGGGTGTTACTGTAAAGTGGTCTACAGGGAAAAAAGACCTTCAAGTCACCATCGTTTGGGATGTTCTGGTGGCCAGGAACAAAAAAAAGTCAAGCCTTGCTAAATGCAATCCAGAACTGTCTCCTGGAACAGCTAGTTAAGTACTCTAGCAGACAGTCTACCATCCTTGATGTGGTGCTTACCAGCTTGGAGGTGGTAGGAGCAGTGAGAGAAGGGGAGCTACTAGGGAACAGTGACCATAACTCCATTTAGTTCAAACTGGCCCTTGGGACTGGAAAGCCCCACTTGAAAAATGAAGTCCTTGATTTCAGGAGAATGGACTTCAACAAGCTGAGGGAACTGGTCAGGGAAAACTTAGCCATTGTAGACATTTTACGTAGGGTGGAAGAGAGATGGGGGGGTAATAAAGGCAGGCATTTTTGAGTCATCTACGTTATGATGAGAAGGATAACTGAAAGGAATAACTGCAAAAGACCATTATGGTTCTTTGCAAAGGTTAGTGAAGCAGTGGGGGCTAAGAAAAAGGCCTTCTATGAGTACAAAGAAGAGCAAGGGGAGGAAAAATGGGGAATATTTACTGAGAAATAGGGAGGCAAAGAGAGTGGTTAGGGAGGCAAAAGCAGACACAGAGCTGTGTATTGCAGAAGTGGTCAAGGGCAGAGAAAAACATTTCTTCTGATATATTATGGAAAAAGGAAAAAAGGAGGGGGGATTGTTAGGCTATCGGGGGCATAAGGTGATAGAAGAAGATGGGCAAAAGGCTGCTGTCCTTAATGATTATTTGTACTAATTTTTCACCAGGGAGGAAGGTGGGCCCTTACCTGAGAGTGGCATCAAAGTGGCTGATAAGGGGTTCCTGGAGATAAGGCAGACAATATTTACAAGGGATAGGGTCCAGAAAGGGCTAGCAGCCTTAAAAATAGATAAGACCCTGGGACCAGATGGCCTGCATTCAACTATACTCAGGGAACTGGTGTCAGAACTGGCTGGACCTATGGTAGGGCTATTCAACAACTCACTATGGATGGGGGTAGTTCCAAAGGACTGGAGGCTGGTGGACATCATTCTGCTCCATAAGTGGGGGGAGAGAAGGAACAAGTGAAAAACTACCTTCCTGTCAGTTTGACCTCCATCACAGGGAAACTGATGGAGTCACTGGCCAAAGATCTCATGGACTACCTGGACAGCAACGGTCTCCAGGATAGTAAAGAGCACAGGTTCATGACAGGTAGCTCCTGTCAGATGAAAGTGATAGTTTTCTTTCGTTGGGTGACTAGAGAACTGGGTAAGGGCCATGCTGTGGATTTGCTCTATTTGACTTCAGCAAGGTTTTTGACTCGGTGCCCCACAGATGCTTGCTGCAGAAGATGGGAGATCTGGGTGAAGCAAAGGACATAGTTAATTGGGTAGAAAACTGGCTAAAGGGTTGGCAGCAGAGGGTTGTAGTCAAGGGAGTCAAATCAGAAGAGAGGGAGGTCATAATTGGGGTGCCACAGATATTGGCCCTGGGCCCAGTCCTCTTCAATATGTTCATCAGTGACATTGGGGAAGGTATCCAGGGCAGGTTGTGTCTCTTCGCAGATAACACTAAGCTTTGTGGGAGGCTGGATAGCAATGAGGGAATCAGGGAAATACAGAGGGACTTACAAAAGGTAGAGGAATGGTTCAAAGTGTGTCACTTGACATTCATGCCAAAAAATGCAAGGCAATGCACCTACAGAATAAGAACCTCAGGACAGAGTACCGGATGGATAGGGTGAGACTTAGCACTATGGCTGAGGAACCTGACTTAGAAGTTATCATCAGTGACACTATCAAACAATCAAGCTAGTGTAACTAAGCCTATAGCAAGCCAATAGGATGCTGGGGTGCATAGTGGGGGGTATTAATAGCAGGAGGAAGGAGGAAGTACTGACCCTTTATGTCCCTTTAGTGAGGCCACACCTGGAGTACTGCACCAAATTCTGGAGCCCTCACCTGAGAAAGAATAAGGACAGGTTGAAGACAGTACAGTGCAGCGTAACAAAAATTACTTAAGGCCCACAGGGCAGGTCTTATGAGGAGTGCCTCGAGACAATGACCATGTACTCACTGGAGACCAGAAGGGAGATGGGAGATATGACAGAGACTGTCAAATTCCAAAAAGGAATAAACAAAGTGAACAGCAAGGAACTTCTGTATATATCATGAATGCTAATTCAAGGTCACAAGGGCATGAGTAGAACCTGACAGGAGAGAGGTTCAGGAAGGACATAAGAAAGTATTATTTTACAGAAAGGGTGGTGGAGCGGTGGAACAGCCTATCAGCTAAAGTGGTGCGTAGTAAAACAATTGATGGTTTCAAGCACAGTTAGGCCAGAGTGATGGGTATAATAGTCACTCGAGGTGACAGAATTGAGAGGGAAAATGGGGTGGGGGGGGCTAGGACCCTGGATGACAGTAAGTCACAGGGTTGGATAGGGAATTTAGGCAGACTGGATTAACCATTGGTCCTTCTGTACCATCATCGTCTATATTTCGGTGTATCATAAGTGACAGTGTCACTTCATCAGCGCAGTGGGACAAAGCATTTACAAAGGCAACCAGATGAGGTGCTGTATCAGTAGGGGCATCACAAGGAGGAGCAAGGAGATGATCCTGCCCATGTATACCTGTCTGGTGAGTTGGCACCTGGAGTACAGTGCACCACTTTGGAGCCCCCACCTCAGAAAAGACCATGACTGCTTGGAAACAGCACAGAAAAGGGCCACTGAAATTGTGTGGGAGTAAGAAAGGAAAGTCATTCATGGAGCAGCTGAGTAGTCTAAACATGTACTCACTTGGGATAAGAAGAGAATGATAGGAAATGACAGACACCTTAAAATATATCCATGGGGTCAACAGAGTGGACTGGTCAACACTGTTCAGTTGAAGCAATGGGTCAAGCACCAGGTGCCATGAGTACAAACTGGTAGGAGGTAAATTTAGGTGGAATGTAAGAATGTACTTCTTCATGGAGAGTGGTGGATGGCTGTAATAAACTGACAAACAAATGGGTAAGATCTGAGGTGGTCCATGGGTTCAAAGTTGGATGGGATACGTACAGTAGACTGGTAGCTGTAGGAATGGAGGGATGATGATTGCAGTGTCAGTGGCTCAGTAGGTAGCACACTCGCCTCTGAGAGGTCGGGAGATCAGAGGGCTGTGGGTTCAGTTCCCACATCTAGCACTTGGGTTAATATCCCAGTACTGACACTGTAGTGCCGCATGAGAGGGGTGCTGCACTTCTGAGGTGCCATCTTTCGGATGAGACGTTTAACCGAGGTCCCATCTGCCTGGATTGGTGGTAGTTCAGGTGGATGTTAAAGATCCCATGACACTTATCGAAAAGAGTAGGGGAATTTCCCCAGTGTCCTGGCCAAATTTCCCTCATTCACTAAAAATACCACCAACAGCTTAATCTGGTTCAAGGTCAGTTGGCATTCATCTGTATCCCCCTCCCCCCGGGTCGTGCCTGAAATTAGGCAGGATTTGTCTAGTGCACTTACCCGGTCAACAAAAACTAAATAAAAAAAAAAAAATGATGCACTGCAGACAGAGCTCACATCAGGAGGCTTAGTCTGACACTGATAGCAGTAGGCAGTAATGGGTCATAACAACATAAAAAGTAATCAGCAGAAGGAGACCACATGGTCTATCTTGTCTGCTTGAGTTGCGTTGGGGTTTTGTATTTTACCTCTATACCATTGCCCCTATTCCCTCCTCTCCCTCCCCCTTCCCTTTTCCTATGTCCCACGACTTCATTTTGTGTTTGTCCCAAGCTTCTTTGAATGATCCCACTGACTTGGCTGCCACGGCCTCTTCTGGCAGCTCATTCCAGGTGAACACCATCTTTTCTCTGAAGAAGTGTTTTCTCACATCCCTTCTATATCTTCCTCCCACCAGCTTTAGGCTGAGTCCTCTTGTGGTGGTGTTTTCTCTCTTGTTGAAGAGACCCTCACACTCTACCTTGTTTACTCCCTTCAGGTACTTGTATGTCTCGATCATACCTCCCATCTGCCTCCTCTCCTCCAATAAGTACATCCTCAAGTCCCCCAGCCTCTCCTGATATGACCTGTCCTGCTGTCCCCTGATCATTTTAGTCACCCTCCTCTGCACCCCCTCTTGCAATTTAATGTCTTTTTTTAGGTATGGTGCCAGTATCTCACTCCATATTACAAATGAGACCTTACCAGTGATCTATATAATGGCAGAATAACCTTGCTGTGCCTGCTACTGAAACTCCTTGCAATGCAAGCCAGTGTCCTATTGGCCTTCACCTCTGCCTTTTTGCATTGCATGGACTGCTTCAGATCACTAGTAATTGCTACCCCAGGTCTTTTTCTTCTTCTGACTCAGCTACTTGTACTTTTCCCACGTAGTACTTTGCTCTTGGTTTTTTTGCCCCATGTGCATCACCTTGCACTTTTTGGCATTAAACCCCAATTGCCAAATCCCTGACCATTTATCCAGTTTGGTTAGGTCCTCCCTTAGCTCTTCTATCCCCTCCTGAGTGTCCACCCTCCCACAGAGCTTGGTGTCATCTGCTAATAGGCACATTTTGCCTTGAATGCCCTCCCTGATGTTGCTTATATATTAAATAATACCAGGCCCAAAACCGATCCCTGTGGAACCTCGCTAGTAACCTCTTTTGTATTGGAGGTTACATCCACTACCACCACCCTCTGTGTCCTACCTCTCAACCAGTTTTCAACCCATCTTACTAGTTTCTTCCCCACCCCTAGCCCCCTCAGTTTTGTTATCAGTCTTTTGTGTGGCACTGAATCAAAGGTTTTACTGAAGTTCAGGTAAATGAAATATACTGACTGACCCTTGTCCACTGCCTTCATGACACAGTCAAAGAACTCTACTAAATTCATTTGACATGATCAGCCAGACACAAACCCATGTTGCTTACTATCTTATAGGCCATTTTCCTCCATGTACCTCACCAGTCCCTCCTTTAGTATGGTCTCTATAAGTTTGCATACTATTGAGATCAGACTGACTGGTCTGTAGTTGCCCAGATCCTCCTTGGGACCACTTTTGTGGAATGACACAACATATGCTGTTCTTCAATCTTTTGGCACTACTCCTGAATTCAGGGAACTATTAAAAAGAATTGTCATTGGGCCTGCCAGTTCTTCAGTCAATTCTCTGAGTACCCTGGGCTCATCCAGCCCTGGGGTTTATCCACTTTCAGAACCCTCAGTCCCTCCTTCACTCTTTCTATCCCAATGACCCCTATTGGATCTGCCCCAGTTCCCTCTTTTCTTGTCACTGCCTGTGGCATTGGTCCATCTCTCTCTTTCTTAAACACAGAGCAGAAGTATTCACTTAATACTTCTGCTTTAGTCCTGTCCTCCACCACCCATTCACCTCCTCTTTTATGTTTGCTTGCACGCATGCACAAGGAACGTCTTGCAGCAGTATGACTTTTGGAGGTGTGTTACCCTCCTCACGAATACAGTGCTCAGTGTAGCAGGCACGACCCTACGGGACCAATACATGCTGAGCTGTGTATGACAGCAGTTCGGTTGTGTTGGTCTTCACGTCTAAGAAAAGATCCTCTGCAATCAGCAGTGGTAGCGTGTATGCAATTAGCATATGGACATCAGCTGGACTGCTGTCATGCACACCTTGGCATGAAATCCCTCCCGCTTCCTCCCTCTGCTAATGTCCTCCCCCTCCCATGTTACTGTTCTCCTCGGCCCCCACGTTGTGTGCTGAGGGGGTGCCCAATCCCCCTCGGCTCATGCACCCACCCAGCACACTGTGTGGCCAGTGGGGGTGCCCAATCCCTGTCAGCTGCAGCCTCCCAACAAACAAACCAGTTGTACGCTGGGGAGCCCACCTCAGTGTGCTCCTTCCCCCACACACTGATGGCTGGTGGGGTGCCCAATCCCTTGGCTCCAGTCCCCCCTCAACAAGCGCGAGGTGGCACATTGAGCCCACCCCAGCGTACTAAAACCGCCCTTTTTTTAAATTCTTGTGAAACAAGAAAAGCGGTCCCTCAGTGAGTCCCTGCCCCGCCAACCTCCTGTGCCACCCTCTCAGCACTCCACCTCCCCACACCCCTCACCTCCCATACTTACCTCCTGGATCCCGACGGACGCATCTTCGTGGACTGGAACACGCTCTGCACTCTTCAAAAGCAGACCGCGAACTGAGGAAATGCCGGTAAGCTGTATAATGGCATAAATAGGGTTTTCTCAACTTAGGTGGATATCTTGACCATTTTTCGACTTTTGCCACCACATTTCAACATAGGTTCTTGATACCCTTCTCATGAATTCAGTCACTGTCATGGTGTTATTCGGTCCTGGAAGGTGATTTCGCGGTCACTGCACGGAATCACCTTTTGGAACCGATTAATGAAATGATAGTGTCAGTGTTCATGAGGTGGGCTCTCAAAAGCCTATGTTGCAAATTTGGTAAAAAAAATTCAAAAAAATGACTGTTTTATGAGCATGCGTTGCGCAGTTTCCATGCACACTTGTAAGTTCAAGAATTTGTAATAGTTTCACTCCAGATTTTCAATGTAGGCATATTTCCACACCTTCTTATGAACAGTGAAGCTGTCATTTTTTACATCCTGGCCGGAAAGTGTTTTCGTGCTTCCAGCGCAAAATAGCGCGATCACTGTCAGAAATCAGTGTTCACTGTCACACTTGGACAGCTGGTTCTGATCCATGTATCATTTTTTTGTAAATATAAAAAAAAATGTGCAATGGACCGTCTGTCAGGAGGAAATGCTGGCTTGCTGAAATTGACACATCAACCCCCCCCCGGGATAAGCTCAAAGGACAGGAGGTAGTTTAAACTGCAGATATCTGAGGTGCAATTACCTTGTCAATTTGCTTTGAAACCAGGAACCAATATATCCATTTTATAATGCCCTCAGGGAAATCCTTTGATTTGCACTAGGTGTCATAAGAAAAAGGGGCCTAGGCCTGTGTTTTGGGTATCTTCCCAGGAAGCCAGCAAATTACATCAAAGAGGCTTTGATGTCTGGGGAAGCAGGTCCCAGACTAAATTAGGAAAGTCCAATAAGCATTTGCTTGAGTATACAGGAATTACATCAAAGAGACTTTTGATGTCTGGGTGAAGCAGATCACAGACCAGTTTTGACCAGTCATAAAGAGAGGAGATTCATTATGTCACCTATTATTTTTTTAAATATCTTAGTAGGACATCCTGTGTTATAAAATATAAATTGTAATACACCAGGGCAGAGTTAGGTGAACTCAGAGAGAAGGCTGGCTCAAGACTACTTGTAAATATACTGAGCAGACCTTACAGAGATGACATTCATTTTCCTGACTGAGAGAGGAACATCGAAGCACTGAAAGATTAAGAAAGTAAGACTACAATTAGCTAAGACCAGTCTGAGTGTATGGATTGTAGGAATTTGCATTTTTAAACCTGTTTTGTTTTTAAGGCTGTATGTGTTGGGATACCTTGTTCTGTATTTATTGTTTTGCTATTTTTATCTATTTTAAAGTAAAGATATATATTTTAAAAACAGAAACTGCCTGGTGTGCCTTGAAACTTCTTTTTTTATAAGTGAAGCTTAGATGGTTATAGTTGACACTGTGCAAGTGCTTATTGTGGTACCAAACTGGAAAACAGAAAAGAGTTCTCTAGTTCCTACATAGAGTTCTAAGGGTTCATTTTGAAATACCTGGTTAAGTGCCCGTAGGCAAAGATATCTGGCCCCCACAAAGACAGAATTATCTGAGCCTGATAATTGGGTACGCTAACAAGAGGTTATCAGTTTGAATCCCTCCAGAACTTGGGACTAAGGTGACTCGAACCCACAAAACAGACAAGAGGGTTACCTTGTTCTGTTCACTGTTCACAATTCTACTGTCAGAGGTTGGCACTTTGGGAGTAGAGGGCTGACCTGCTGGAGTGAGTTTGTGACATTCTCTCAGAGTAAGACAATCAAGTGACACTGTTCATGAGCAGAGGTCCTAAAATGCCTATGTTGAAAATTTGGTGACAAAAGTCCATAAAATGGATGTGTTACGAGTGTGTGTTGAGCAGTTTCTACGCACACTCATAAGTTCGTGAATTTGTAATATTTCCACTCCAGATTTTCAACACTGACATTTTCCCACATCTCCTTATGACTAGTATAGCTGTCATTTTTCATATCCTGGCCGAAATGTGTTTTCGTACTTCCGGCGTAGAATAGCGCAGTCGCTGTGGGAAATCAGTGTTCAGTACAGAGTAAGAAAATCACAGTGACACTGTTCATGAGCAGATATCCTAAAATGCCTATGTTGAAAATTCAGTGAAAAAATTCAAAAATGATTGTTTTATGAGCGTCAAGTTGAGCAGTTTTCCACGCGTATCTGCATCTCTGAATTTGTAATATTTTCACCAAGATTTTCAACATTTGCATTTTCCCACACCTCCTTATTAACAGTACAGCTGTCATTTTTTGCATCCTGGCCAAAATGTGTTTTCACACTTCTGGCACAGGATAGCACAGTCGCTGTGGGAAATCAGTGTTCAGTACACAGTAAGAAAATCATAGTGAGAGTGTTCATGATCAGAAGTGACAAAATGCCTATGATGAAAATTTGGTGAAATAATTCCACTGAATGACTGTGTTACAAGTGCGTATTGCACAGTTTCCACACAGGCTCATACTCTTGAGCATGACAAGGGTGTTAGGGTTCCTAAGACAGACACTTAAGAAGTATGAGGGTGAAATGTTGATCAGATGCAAGAGGAGTTACAGAGAGATACTCTGTTGGGATATGGATGCTGAAGGGACATGGATACAACTGCGGGTGCAGGGGGGGGCCTGCATAAATGCCAAACGCCAGTGCAAATAACCTGCAAGTGAACGTTCGTCATTGACAAATGCTTGTTAAGTCTTACAATGCCATTCTTCTTGTCCTTTTTTCTTTGATGTAGTTGAAGAAGGCCTTTTTTCCCCGCTCTTTATCCCTTCCGCTGTCTGGAGCGCTTTCTGAACCTTGGCTTTCTGTACCTCCTGTTTTCTAATTTGGCCAGTCTTTGGTATTCCTTGTCCTTCTCTATCCTAACAGTTCTTCTACTTTTCCTGTAGACTGCCCTCTTTTCCCTTATCACCCTAGCGACCTCCCCACTGAACTAACTAGGCTGTCTTGCCCCCTTCCTCTTCCCTCACATTTTTATGCAACTGTCCATTCTGTTTTGAATGTCTCCCATGATGGTTTTCCAAAATGTTTCCACATCCATTCCCTCATCTATGTTTCCTAGTTGCTCCCTAGTCAATTCCCTCATTTTGTTAAATTTCACTGTCCTGAAGTCCAGTGCCCTAGTCCGTGTTAGGATATCTTCTTTTCCCATTTCAATCTTGAACCACACTAAGCTGTGATCACTTCCACCCAGGGGTTCTCTGATGTCAAACTGCTGAACGTGCTCCCCATTAGTAACCACCAAGTTCAGAATTGCTTCCCCCCAGCTGGACCCATCACCAATTGTGTCATGAAGCCGTCCTGAACTGTGTCATGGATCACCTGACTTCTGTCACAGGATGTGGTGGGAGTGTCCCAGTCTATTTTGGACAGGTTAAAGTCCCCAGTTACTACTACTTCCCCCCTACCTGCCATGTCATTCTATTGCACACTCAGCACCCTGCCCATCTTTTTGCCCTGGTTAGGCAGTCTATATACCACACCTACCCTAATTTTCTTACCCCTATTGCTCTGGAGCTGCAGCTACAATGCTTTACTGTTCCCTTTTTCCATTTCCTCTTTCCTTGCACACACTGTCCCTTCCCTGATGTATGCTGCAACCCCGCCCCTCTTTCTTGCCTCTCTGTCCTGTCTGTAAAGCTTGTACCCCGGGATCAAGAGGTTCCAGTCATGATGGGCTGTAGCCCAGGTTTTTGTAATGGCTGCCATATCCATTTTACCTTCAGTGAAGAGGGCATATAAGTCCACTATCTTGTTCCCTATGCTATGTGCATTCAGTGATACCACTGCCCACCTTCTCCCTTATGTACCATCTTTTATTTCCTTCCCTTCATTGTCCCTGTCCACCCCCTCCCCTCTACCCCAATTATTACATTTCTCATGCACTCCCCCTCCTTCATAGGCGGGAGGCTTTTTGGCCCCCTTCTCTGTCCCCCCTTAGCAGTTTAAACCCAGTTCTTCTGCCATGTGTTCACCTAGCGTATCCTTTAGTACTCTTTTCCCTTCCCAGTTAAGGTGTAGCCTGTCCTGGCTGTATAGTCCCTTATTTGACCATGCTTCTCCCCTTTTCCTATAAAGCTGTACCCCTCCTCACTACACCAAGATTAACAAAATCACAGTGACACTGTTCATGAGCAGAGGTCCCAAATGCTTTCATGAGGAGGTGTCACAAAAAGGCCATGCTGAAAATTTGGAGTGCAAATACCAACAAACGCCCAGGGCATTAGGGTTTCTAACCATAACCTCCCACCCTATACAGACTAACAGGCATCAGGGGTGTGTCTTTGGATTGTCTGCTGTAGTGCTCATGCCATTACACCCCGCCCCCACCCTGCAGCCACTGATAGGCATCAAGGTGTGCCTTGGACTCTTCAGCCCCAAAGTTCAACCCATTCACCTATGCTGTACCCATCTGAACATACTCCCTTATGAAATGGGGTGAGTATAAGCCCCGACAATCCCAAGGCACAATGCAACACTTGTCAGACTCTGCAGGGTAGGCTGAGGTGAAATGACATGAGCGTTATGGCCAGTGACCCAAAAGCACACCCCAATGCCTGTCACTCTCTGCAGGGTGGGGTGGAGTTGACGTCGGTTCTACACTTCACTGCCATTCCCATTATGCATCTCTCTAACTCCTGCACTACCAATGCCAACACCAGCAAGACAACATTCGGCATTGACAAATGCTTGTTCTCCATGGGCTTTCAAAATATATTGCCACTTGCTTTCACATTTTAATAAATCATTCTCAAAATCTCCACCTCTGGCTTTTTGAACTACTTTATCAAGACCCTGAAATCTAAAAGTGTGGGTCTGTCCTTTTTGAATCACATGTAAAGCCAACACATTAGTTCTGCCTTGCTTTTGTATGGCAGTCAAATGCTCATAAATCCTGTTCCTGAAAGGACATTTTGTTTTTCCTATGTAAAAATCATTACACACCATACATGAAGCTGCATAGACACTCCCACTGTTGCATATGTAATGAAATAATTCTTCATGTAGTCCCTTTTTGAAACTGGGTATTATCCATATTAAAATGAGTACAATATACACAGTTGCCACACTTAAAAGTTCCACCTGGCAAATAAGGTCTTACATCCATTTCTTTCCTTTTGACAGGGGAAATGCTGGTCATGACACTGGGGATACTCTCCTGCCCTTCTTCGATAAATGCCACAAGATCTTTTACTTCCATCTGAACAATGACCAGAAACAGGCAGAAGGGACTTTGGTTATCATCTCATCAGAAAGACGGCATCTCATGAATGCAGCATCTACCGTGTTCTGCACTACAGTGTCAACTATGGGTATTACCCCAACTATCTGGTGTGGGGCTAGAAGCTACAAACTTCTGGTCTTCTGGCTCCAGAGGTGAGTGTGCTACCCACTCAGCCAAAATGTTATGATCCTTTAACAAACTTTTACTAGTATAGATAACATGCCCTTACTGTCAGGTAGGGACAAAAGTTTAATTTCACTGGCCAATATTTCAGACAGATTTTCTGGTTTCCGTCCCTGAATTTACCAGTTATTATCAACTGAGTTACAAAACAGTCAAAAGTCTCCAAAATACAAATCTCAGGGCCACCCAGCTTCTTGTTATAGAAGATATTTTCATTTAACAGGATAGTTTTGCCTTAGACTCCATCTGTTCCCATGACTGGCTTATACCTGCATTTGCTGTCATAATCTGTTTATGGTAACATGGGCCCTATTTTTCATAAGTTTTATAACTTGTGTTATTTTAATTTACAGTTATCTTATTGTATTCATTCTTTTAATTCTTTGTGAAGGACAAGGTATGATGCATGTACTGAAGGGGACAGCAGTCACTGTTCAACTGCTAGTGAAGGGGGGGTGGAGCGGTATCACTGTACACATGTACTGTAGTCTGAAGAGGGGTCCAAATTGAGATACATAAGAAGGTACCTAATGGAGAGAGAGAGTAATGTAGTTTTCTGGAATTCGCAAGGATTCTATGAATACAGTGCAGGGCTTCAAACAGGCATGGGATAGGCATAAGGGAGCAATACAGGCATAAGGGAGCAATACAGATGAGTATGAATAGATAGGCCACTGATAGAGCAAAGGCTGATGGCACATTTATAAGGTAGAAAAAGAAATGGGCAGACTGGATGGGCCTTGCAGTCCTTATCTGCTGTCAACTTCTATGTTTCTATGTTTCTATTCTCCTCTCCCATCAAGTGGAAGAAAGTGCTAGCAACACTTACATAAAAGCAGATTCATGTTACACTCTTATAGGAATCCCATCTTACTAAACCAAAGCACGTTAAACTGGTGGGGCAATGGCTTGAGATCTGCCATGCAGCATCCTACACATTCCACAAAAGAGGACTGGCCATTTTAGTACACAATAACTTACCTTTGAAGCTTGGTAGGGTGGTGAGTGACACGGGAAGCTATATGGTAAAGGGGATACCTATGGGGGCACATATATCCCTGCAGTTTTTAATTCAGAATTTTACCATTGTATACTGAACATACTCCACAGACAGCAATTTGTAAAGCTTTTTTTTAAATTAAATAAACTTTATTAAAATTCAAGAAAAGGGTTTACAAGGCAGTAATCATTATCGTACAATATATAGAAAACCAAACAACAAATATCAAAATGACAAAACTACATTAAAACAACTGTCAACAACCAACCCCTATTCCCAACTCCCCTTCCCCCCCCAAATCTCCACGCCTCCACCCATCCCACCTTTCCCATGCCCACTCGGAGAGGAACCATAATCTACATTAGATTAAGAGAGAGAGCAGAATGTTAAAGTACATTGAGGAAGACAGAATATATTTCACCAACACCAACTCCAATCTGGGTGCCTACCTTTTCCCCCATCATCCCCAAAGCTTAACATGGACCTATTATTGACATGTCTTACTATTCCCAGTGTATCCCTACCCTACAACAACTTGATGTAATGTAATTTACTCTACTTTTAAGATGTATCTGAAACTAGCAAGTCTTTTAACTCATGTGCCATTTTAATGATGTTCATGACGCCTAGCATGTTTTCCTTTTTTCACTGTTACCTTAATTTGTACTTATTGTATTTTACTGTATTTGTATTGCTTTGTTTTGTCCATGACTTGGAACCTTTGAAAATGAGTCTTTGACTCAAAGGTATTAATCCCAATCAAAATAAATAAATAAATTTCAGGGGGAAATATTAGACAAAAAAAACAGACTTTTATAACATAATCGTCTTGGTCCTGTAGCTAAAACCTTACATTATAATGTGTAACCATGATATCAGTCCACTGGGGTGTCAAACAGACGAGGCATACTGATGAGTCCTGGTAGGACGAAACACGTGTCTATGTCTTCTGTTAGCACCCTTTGCAACCTGTGTGAGGGCCTTCGGCACCATGCACTCTGCTTAAAGTTGGACCAGCATAACATTCTGTGGTGATTTGCATATGTAGCCCATGATGCTTTGCATTGTGGGGGCATGTGTATTTTATATTTTCTTGAAACTTGGCTTCCCAGCCAAATGCCCTTTGGGTAACCTTGCCTCAGTGTTTACACACAGAGGTTCTTTGTCTTTTAAATAGTTTTTATTTTAATGGGTTCACCACAATATATCCCAGGCACACTGCCTTAGGGGTAGCTGGTCCAGTCCACTGGGGTGTCAAACAGGACGAGGCATACTGATGAGTCCTGGTAGATGAGAAACATGTGTCTATGTCTTCTGTTAGCACCCTTTGCAACCTGTGTGAGAGGCCTTCGCACCATGCAATTCTGCTTAAAGTTGGACCAGCATAACATTCTGTGGTGATTTGCATATGTAGCCCATGATGCTTTGCATTGTGGGGGCATGTGTGATTTTGTATTTTCTTGAAACTTGGCTTCCCAGACAAATGCCCTTTGGGGTAACCCTTGCCTCAGTGTTTACACACAGAGGTTCTTTGTCTTTTAAATACCATGATATCAGATCACCCCCAGCATGTATAAGCCTCAGTTACAAATCATAGGGCTATCCTGTGTCCATGAGAGGCAGTATATACCCGATTTCCCTGTGGGGCCTATACATCCATTAATCAGAGAGTGAACAGGGCATACAAAGGCTTCCATATTAGTTTGTGTCCCTCTAATCTGCCCACTAGACTATCAATAATCTGCTCCACTTCCAAAGCAAATAGTATTTCTCTATGCCACTCTATTAGGGACAACTTGATCACACCAGTGTCTGAGAATTGCCTTTGGTATAGGCTGATGTCAAATCCATGTGAGATCTGTGATTATCCATTAACACCTCCTCAAAAGATCCCAACAGACAAACTTCTGGTGAAAAAGCTGAGGTCAAGCCCATCAGCGGATCCAAATAAAGTTGAATGGTTTCCCAAAAAGATATGACCTTCTCACATGACAAAAAAATATGGAATAAAGTTCCAGGTGCTTTATTAGATCTGGAATAAACATCAGATGTAAGCGTACCCATTTTATACAGTTTGACTGGTGTATGAAAAAGGTTATGAATGAGCCGGAACTGCATAAAACAGTATCTGTCCCTGTTCACATATCTGTAGGTATTTCTTCATACACAAGACCAGTTGCGTGAATCCCTCAAAGGGGTCAGAGCTTGATCCAAATATTAAAAGTGCTTGGGCTCTTTGTTCGAGAGAGCATCATGTGGTTTGCTATAATAGAAAGAGATAGTATGAGAAGTGGACACAGCTAAAGCCAAACTGAGGATTTGTGTGCCATATGGCTTATGCCATAAATCAGTTCCAAAATAGTGAAGTAGCATATGAGACAACTGAAAATATTTAAAATATACTGAGGAGGGCCATCCATATTTCTTTTGGGCTTCCAAAAAAGTGACTATCTTGCCATTCTGTAGGAGATGCTCCACCAAACTCACTTTTGGGAAAGGCCAAATTTCTTGGTCAGTATTAGGCCACCGGTTCTAAAATCTAGGTTCCCCACTAGGGGTTGTGTAACAACTCTTTGAGGGTCCATTTTAAGTGTAACCCCTAGGTGGCGCTATCCCAAGGGCTACTACCCCTGCCTGCTAGGCTAGGAGCAGGTTAAGGGGCCTGAGTTCTGAAACGGGTGCCTTCACCCAGAGGACAGGGTTGGTAGTGGTCAAGCCAACCTGGGCACAGCCCTCCGGGACACTGTAACCCACCTCTTTCCTTACTAGTGTGTGGAACAATACACAATAATCACTTTCACAATACCCCTGATACACCACACAAGTACCCACACTGTTTGCACTTACTACCAGGGCTTTCCTCTGGCTAGACCCTGGGAACCCCCTGTAAAACAAGGTTATACACAGTAAATAACAGCAGTACAATACTCTTGCACAAACTGGAACCATAGTCAGGGTAAATGCAAAAAGAGTTAGATCTGATTTATTTAATGGACTTGAATAAGGGAGGGGCATAATAAGATTAATTTGCTTAAAGGCTGTATCAATCAAAGAGTTATGCATGCACTTCAGGGTCCATAAACAGTCACACACTCTGGGTACCCAGGTGAAGAAGAGGTGGGCTAGCCAGGATCGTTGCCCGGGGTAGGCCGGTGTCGCAGCTGGTTGGGGCCCTGTGATGGAAGAAAACAACATGCATCACACACACTAATTGTAATCTGGAGCTGAAGGGTTCAGTTCATGAAAGAAAAGAAACAACAAGACAATCAGATGACACACTTAGATTAAGCTGTTGTTGCACGGAGCTACCTTGATGGTTACTTACGATACCCAAGAATGGAGACAGGCTGGATGAATATTGAGACTGCAGGTGGTTGATCTGGAGTGCCAGGAGAAGCAGGGTCCACACAATTCGCCGAGGCGTCAATCCTGTTCAAGCATGGAGCAGGAGGCTGATCCCCAGGCAGGTCTCTTGTCGATGGCTTTCTCTGTGCAGTGGGGTAGTCTGGCAGGGCCAGTGTGGCAAGACCCAGGCCATATGGAGATGAACGCGGATTCAGTCCGGTCAAGCTGGATACAGCTTCCAGCAAGCAGAACACAAGTCACACAGTGGGGAACCAAATCACGACCCACTATAAACACATAGCACATTTACACGTAAGGGATTCTACTATACCAGGCAAACCGCTCTCCAGTCACAATCGCAAAGTCTCTGCACACACCAGGAGTTTAGAGGTAGCTGGAAATCCTGACAGGCCGATGCATTCAGCAAATCTTCGGTCTTCTTCAGGTTGATCCTGGTCACAACTCAGTGGCTTACTTCATTCTCACAAACTCAGATTCAGTCCGAACTGATTCTCTTCTCCCTCTCAGGTGCAGCAGGCAGGCATGCAGGCCAAAACTCAGGCCTTTTCACAGAGACTGTCTCGAGCTGTTGCTTCTTCAGCTCCCAACTTAGATCTGACTCGACTGCGTGCAAGCCTGGGAATTTCCCCAAGATCCAAAAGGTTCGGTTGGCTGGTTCATCTGTCAGTCACAACAGGAGCTCCCCGTTCAGGTGCAAAAAGGAGCCAAAAGCCCAAAACTACAATTCCTACAGATTCTGACTCCAGACAGCTCCTGTAGTCCGGCTCCATTTTAGGTCCCACCAGTACTGATTGGTCCAATTCGGCAGTCCCGAGCCAAAGTGGTGGGGATAAACAAAACAGTCTTTGCTGCAAAGAAGGCAGGTTAGATAAACTACATTATCATTATCACTCTAAATGATTTTCAGCAAAAAGTTACATCTTTCAACAGAGCTCCCTCTCAGATTACTTATGACTGCAATCCAGGCAGCTCTTAAAGAGACAGTACACAGAGGCTATACAGGCACTCTCTGGCAATCACATTTAAACTGCTAAAATGCAGGACACCAGCCTGGCAGTGAGCATTTAGGCAAGCTCAAGGAAGACTTTTCGGGAACCCCCATTTGTAGGGGGGTTACACCCTTCCCTGCCTGGAGAAAACTTGGCATCCGCGTCAAGTCTGTACCTTCACAATATTGCAAATGCAAACCATACGAGACATTTATACTATTAGCATGTTATGAAAGTGACATCTGATGCATCAGTCAACGTAAACTTATACCTTTACTAAACATATTCTCTACACTTCACAATACTATGTCCACTCTGACAATACATCATGTATATTTCACACAGGTAATTTACACATTACTATGCAGAATCATGTAATAACTTCTTGTACATTGAACTATGCAAGAGGAGGCCCTTCCCTATCAGCTAACTTGGGGTTAGATGGGGCAGGGGCACCATACCTAGAAGGCAGAACAATCAACCTGGAATTGGCACTTAGGCTTAGTTTAGGCAGTGAGCTCTGAGAAACATAAACTCCTTTGTGGACCACGTTGAGAGGCAAATCCACTGGCCTCCCGGGAGAATCATAACTGAAGCGTACTACTGGCTTGACAGCTCAGCCAGTCTTTCTGAGGGGGAAAACTGCAGTCTCTGTACTCTCAGCACTGGTCTGGGGACTCTCATCACTTGTGAGGGGTGCCTCTGCCTGGATGTGAACATCCAAACTTGGGACACTGTCAGCTCCTTGCTCTTCAAGCTCTGTTTCTACAACACTTGACTCATTTTGCGAAGGCTCAGGCACAATCAAGCTTTGAGGCATGGAAGGGGGTGGTCAGCACTCTCATAGTGTTCTTCAAGTTCTGGTATGTCACCAGAAAGACTCAAACTCTCAGCTCGTTCAGGCAAATCATACAGTTCCACAATACACAGAGACTCAATATCTTCAGATGTGATACTTTGCACTCCACTTTCTGTGACCATTGGCTCCTAGGATGAAGCTGGAGGGTAAGGCAGTCCAGAAGGCCCAACTTCATCCCCACAATTAGTCATAGGATGACCACAATTAGTCATAGGATGAAACAGCTGACTCACCTCATAGGAGGGGTAATAGGCATCGTCACATTCACTTACGTCCGAGGTGGACTGACAGTCACTATCATTCTGAACCTGCTGCGGGGGAAACCTTGAACTTGTAACCACTGGGGTAGGTTGACTCTGTCTCTTTCTTGCAGCAGCACAAGTCACCTGCCCAGGGGAATCAATCTCTGAGGGTTCAGCCTTAATTATGACTTGGCCGATAGGTAGCAAGTGGTTACGGTGCATGGTCTTGACAGCTTTGGAGTTATTCTCTGAGTGCACCTTGTACATGGGTAAATCATCCAACTTTCCAACTACTACATGGGGGAGATGGTGCCACCAATCAACAATTTTGAGTTTGCCATGCAGTCCCAAATTGCGTAACAACACACGGTCTCATGATCGAAGCTCTTGAGGATTTACTTTTTTATCATGCAGCTCTTTGTTGGCTAGATTTCTCTTGGTGGCCATTGTCTGGGCCAGTTGATAGGCATGGTTCAATTGAGATTTCAGTTTTTGTACATATTGCAGTAGTTTTTGGCTCGGACCCCATCTAGACAGACCCCAAAGCAGACATCAACTGGCAGCCAGGGCTCTCTCCCGAACATGAGGTGGTAGGGGGAGAACCCAGTAGCATCATTTTTCATGCAGTTGAATGCATGTACCAAGGTGCTAATATGCTGGCTCCATTTATGCTTGTCTTTTGGGTGGAGGGTTCCCAGCATGACTAGCAGGGTGCGGTTAAATCGTTCTGGTTGGGGATCTCCCTGCGGGTGATAGGGGTGGTTCTTGACTTCTGCACCCCCCATAGAGAGAGCATTTCTTTGATTAGTGGACTCTCAAAAGTCTCTGCCCCGGTCAGAGTGTATCCGCTGGGGGGCACCATAGTGAATGAAGAAATTTTCCCCTAGCACCTTGACCACGGTAGATGCCTTTTGATCTTTGGTGGGAAAAGCTTGTGCATACCGTGTGAAATGATCCATAACCACTAACACATTGCCAATGTTCCACTGATCAGGTTCTAAACATAAGAAGTCTATGCAGGCTAGTTCCATGGGAGTGCTGGTAGTAATATTAACAAGGGGGGGGCAGCCCTCTGAGGCAGGGCATTTCTTTGCAGGCAGTGACTACAAGTCTTTACATGGTGCACAACATCGGCCCCTATTTTGTGCCACTAGAAGCGAGATCATACCAGGTCAAGGGTTCTGTCAATACCGAGGTGCCCCATGTGATTGTGGAGGCCCTCAGTACCAAATATTTAAAGGCCATGGATGGGACCAATTGTTGCTTGTCTACTTTGCCACTATGATCTACTGTCTCTCTATACAACAACTGATTGAGCAACTTCAATCTGGGGCCTTCTTTAAAAAATAAAGCAGTTTGCAAGTCAGTGGAACGTAACTTAGACACATCTTTCCCCGCACGCAGGGTATCAAGTGCTGACTGAATCATAGGATCTTGGGATTGAGCCCACTGAATGCTGTCATTGTCAAATTGAGGTAGGGCACTAATATCTAGAACAGAGAAGTGGCAATAAGCAGCTGGTATGCAGGTGTCAGAAGGGCCCAAGCAATCTACTAAACAGTCCACTGTGTCCGCAGACATCTGTTCATCTCTATCTAACTTTTGGCACAATGCTTGGATGTCAGGTTCGGACAGCCTGACCCAATCAATCTTGGAAGTGGGCCTTCATGATAGGGCGTCAGCATCAATATGGTTCAGGCTCGGTCTGTATTCGGCAGCATAATCATAGGTTGATGATGCAGAAAGCCACCGGTGCTCAGTGGTGTCTAACTTAGCTGAAGTCCATACATAGATCAATGGGTTATTGTCAGTCTTCATCAATATCTTTGCCCCATAGAGATATTCATGAAACTGGTCAACGATGGCCCATTTTAGCTCAAGTAACTCCAACTTATGTGTGGGGTAGTTTCGCTCTGATAGAGTCTAGCTCCTACTGGCGAAAGCCACTGGTCTCAAACCATCCTCATGGTCTTGATACAGCACAGCTTCTAGACCCTGCAGACTAGCCTCAGTATGCACCACATAGGGTTTGGTGGGGTCAGAATAGGCTAAGATGGGGGCGTGGGTGAGCTGGTATATGATTTTGTGGAAGGCTGCTTCACAGTTGGGCATCCAGCGGGGCCCGAAGAGTTCACCTGGAGGCGGAAGTATACTTTTTCTGGTTCTTTGACAGGCCCCTTTCTTGTATTTACGATTGGTAGGAGGGTAACCCTGGGTAAGATTCAATAGTGGGAGAATCACCTTGGAATAGTCCTTTATGAACCTGTGGTAGTAGCCACAGAACCCAGGAAACATAGTTCTTTCAAATTATGGGTCTAGGGCCAAGTAGTTAGGGCTTCAACCTTGCTGGGATCAGTCTCTATCCCTTCTGTAGATACTATGTGCCCCACATACTTCACGGAGGTTTGGAAAAACTGGCACTTGTCAATGGACAGCTTGAGGCCGAAGTCTTCCAGTCAGTCTAGGACTTTAAACAGTTGGTTCTCATGCTCCTCTAGGGTGCTCCCAAACACAATCACATCGTCCAAGTACACCAGGCATTCCAGCAAATTCATATCTCCCACCGCACATTCCATCAGTCGCTGAAAGGTGGCTAGGGCACCCAATATCCCCTGTGGCATTCTCAGAAATTCATAGAACTCCAATGGACAGATGAAGGCTGTTTTCTCATGGTCATCTGTGGCCACTGGAATCTGGTAATACCTGCTGTGATGATCCAACACCGAGAACCATTTGCTCCCATTCAAGCAGTCCAGGGCATCCTGTATACGAGGCATAGTGTACTGGTCTGGCATGGTCCACCGGTTCAGGGTTCAATAATCAACACACATCCTCACAGACCCATTTTTTCAACCGAAATACTTGGTCTGTCTGGGCAAGTCGCTTGCTAATTCTAGCCTTCCATTCAGCTGGCAACGGGGAGTCACCAAAGTCAAACAAGTCCGGGGTCACTCTCTCCTTCTCATCAGGGTGCTTGTTGCTGGGCAATACTGCAGTGTCTGCGCAGTGTACCGTAGTTAAGGTGCACCCTCTGTTCACCCGGATCTCTCAATCTGACACATTGTGAATCTGGACCATCACTCTTTGTGCATAAGCATGGGCACGAGCAGGCAAGATGCTGGGCTTGACCAATAATCCTTCTGGCAATTTTCCATTGCCTGGCGCATCCAACATCAGTATTTTGTTCTTGACATCTTTCCAGAGGCGGACCTTCTCTTGAATGGTACACTGGGTGTTAGGGGCCAGTACCATTGAATCAGGATCCTTCTTCCACACTATCCCCACCGGTTCATGCTAGTCTACTTCCTCAGGTTTCAGTTGCAAATCATAGGCCCTCTTTATCAGAGCCAGAATTCTCAGGGCCCTCCCAGTCCATCGCCCTTGTTTCTTGTGACAGAGTGGCACCAGTCTCCCAAACATATGGGTGTTTGTCCCAATTAACAGGGGGACCCCATCATACAGTCTGGTGGGGAGACACACTAGGGCCAAGGTCTCTACTCACTCCTCTACACCAGTTACAGTTGCAGGAAAAGACAACCAGAGGTGAACATACCCTAGGTAGGGATAGAACTTGTCGCTCAGGCCCCACACATGTAGGCCTTCCAGGGATTGCAAAGACACATCAGATAAGTGTTTGTCATACCAGTCCTGGAATACAGTGGTCACTTGCGACCCACTGTCAAGCACAGCCCAAGTATGAATACTGTTCACAGTCACCGTAGTGTCCATTGAAGGGCCCACTATTTGAGACCAGTCTGGAGAGGCAGTAGCAGTAGCAGAGGTCTGGACAGACGATTTAGCCATAAAGAAGTTTGAGTTAAGGTTTCTTGAACCCTCATTGCGGTCATTTCTGGCACCCCTTGGCCATTGATTTGCTTTTCGGAGCTCCCCTTGGAGTCTGTTTACTACTCTTTCTAAGTCCTTCTGAGACTGGCATTCTCTTTTCATATGGCCATTCTTTCCACAGTTGTGACAAATGATAGACTCCTGGGTCATCCTGGGAGAGAACGTTGTATGAGGAACTGAAGTAGTAGTAAAAGATTGGGGTCTAATATCTGCTTGCAGCAGTGAAAGTGATGCAACGTGTCTTATCAGTTCCTTCAGAGTGGCAGTCAACCCAGTGATCTCAGCCTTGGAGCCATCCTTGGTAGCAGACGCCTGAGGGTGCACCCCCACCTGCATGGCAGTCACATCCTGAGAGGGACCAGAATCTTGTTCCATGAGGGAAACCCTTGCAGAGGCACCCATCTTCAACTCTTAGACTTCCTTTAGTAGCTCATCTTTCCAATGCCGGGCCCAGGGTGGGAAGTCCTTTGCGTTCTCAGAGTGCTCGTTAAGTGCCGACTTTGGCCCCTGAGCCTCACCTAGGCTGATCACTCTTGGTCACTTGTGCAGCAGCAGCAGATAGGGGTGCAATTCCCCCATGGGGTCGCCTGTGCTCAACCTCCTGAATTTCTCTCATTAGCCTGTCATAGGAGGGGGGCGATTCCAGTTGGGTGGCAAGGCGCAACTGAAGCAGTAACAATTCTGAAAATGGAGCAGACTTAAGGATCCAGTCCAGCCTAGTTTGATCTAATTCATTTGATGGCAAACTACCCTTTCTGAGGCACTCTTGTAGCAGCTTTTCAAGCCAAGGTACATACACAGACAATGGCTCCCCTGGGTACTGCTGAGCATTTCTTACTCTCCACAACAGATCCTCATCTGAATCCGGGCTCCCAAACACATTCTCCAATGCATCAAGATAGTCCTGTGCAGTTGCTTCAGGGTTATTGGCCCTCCTGGCATGGATGGTAGCCACGGCAGGACCTCGGAGGCTCTCACTCAGCCTCTTTCATTTCTCTGCTTCTGAGCATTGCCATTCAAGTACTAGAGGGGCAACATAGTCTATCCAGGTCTCCCAGTCATCCTCCCCCTGGGGGGGTGGGAGGGGTGCCTGAGAAGATTCTCAGCCTTCGATAGGAGTCGTGACTAATGGCAGGTACAGATATAGGGGCCAGCATTGGCATGGACACAGAAGGCAGGGCAGTAACAGGTGCTGGAGTGGGAGGGGGTGTTGGGGAAGGAACACCCCCAGGTGGCAGGAATAGTTTCTTACAGTCCTCTACGGTTTTCCCTTCCTCCAGCAACAACTTAACAAATTTCTCCTCAAAAGTCTCAGATAATGGTGGGAGCTCATCCTCCCCAGGGTCTTTACTGTCTTTTACTATCACTCTCCCAGGCAGCTGGAACCCCTTCTGGGGCAATAGTCTGTGGCACTTTAGAGCTGTCCACGAGGTCACTGCACTCTACTAAGGCTATGAAGGTTTGGGTGATCAGATCAGCCTGTTGCCCCACCACCACATGATTTTTTAAACATTCAACTTTGGAGAGTACTCCCTCTACAGTGTCCTCACTGGTACCCAGGGGAATATCCAGTATAAGCAGAGCATTTTGGGGGTCGATCTCCTGTCCAGTACACCACCCTACCAACAGGTGTACAGCCATTTCTATTTGGGTAGCCATTAATCCTTAACAATAATTCGTAATTTTTGGCTACTAGAAGGCACAAAATCCCAGCGATGAGCCTCCAAAATGTAACCCCTAGGTGGCACTATCCCAAGGGCTACTACCCTTGCCTGCTTGGCTAGGAGCAGGTTAAGGGGGCCTGAGTTCTGAAATGGATGCCTCCACCTGGAGGTCAGGGTTGGTAGTGGTCAAGCTAACCTGGGCACAGCCCTCTGTGACACTGTAACCCCCCCTTTCCTTACTAGTGTGCGGAACAATACACAATATTCACTTTCACAATACCCCTGATACACCACACAAGTACCCACACTGTTTGCACTTACCACAAGGTTATACACAGCAAATAACAGCAGTACAGTACTCTTACACAAACTGGAACCACAGTCAGGGTAAATGCAAAAAGATTAAGATCTGATTTATTTAAGGGACTTGAACAAGGGAGGGGCGTAATCAGGTTAAGTTGCTTAAAGGCTGTATCAATCAAACAGTTATGCATGCACTTCAGGGTCCATAAACAGTCACACACTTTTGGTACCCAGGTAAAGAAGAGGTGGGCTAGCCCGGGTCATTGCCCATTGTAGGCCGTCGTTGCAGCTGGTTGGGGCCCTGTGATGGAAGAAAACAACATGTACCACACACCCTAATTGTAATCCGGAGCCGGAGGGCTCAGTTTGTGAAAGAAAAGAAACAACAAGACAATCAGATGACACACTTAGATTAAGCTGTTGTTGCAGGGAGCTACCTTGATGGTTACTCACGATACCCAAGACTGGAGACAGGCTGGACAAAAATTGAGACTGCAGGTGATTGATCTGGAGTGCCTGGAGAAGCAGGGCTCACACAATTTGCCAAGGCGTTATTCCTGTTCAAGCGTGGAGCAGGGGGATGATCCCCAGGCAGGTCTCTCATCGATAGCTTTCTCTGTGCAGTGGGGTAGTCTGGCAGGGCCAGTGTGACAAGGCCCAGACCGTATGGAGATGAACACAGATTCAGTCTGGTCGAGCTGGATATAGCTTCCAGCAAGCAGAACACAATTCACACAGTGGGGAACCAAATCACAACCCACTATAAACACACAGCACATTTACATGTAAGCGATTCTACTATACCAGGCAAACTGCTCTCCGGTCACAATCGCAAAGTCTCTGCACACACCGGGAGTTTAGAGGGTAGCTGGAAATCCTGACAGGCCGATGCATTCAGCAAATCTTCGGTCTTTCTTCAGGTTGATCCTGGTCACAACTCAGTGGCTTACTTCGTTCTCACAAACTTGGATTCAGTCTGAACTGATTCCCTTCTCCCTCTCAGGGGCAGCAGGCAGGCATGCAGGCCAAAACTCAGGCCTTTCCACAGAGACTGTCTCGAGCTGTTGCTTCTTCAGCTCCCAACTTAGATCTGACTCAACTGCCAGCAAGCCTGGGAATTTCCCCAAGATTCAAAATGTTTGGATGGCTGATTCATCTGTCAGTCACAACAGGAGCTCCCCGTTCAGGTGCAAAAAAGCGCCAAAAGCCCAAAACTACAATTCCTACAGATTCTGACTCCAGACAGCTCCTGTAGTCCGGCTCCATTTTAGGTCCCACCAGTACTGATTGCTCCAATTTGGCAGTCCTGAGCCAAAGTGGTGGGGATAAACAAAACAGTCCTTGCTGCAAAGAAGGCAGGAAGACAAACTACATTATCATTATCACTCTAAATGATTTTCGGCAAATAGTTACATCTCTCAACAGCGCTCCCTCTCGGATTACTTATGACTGCAATCCAGGCAGCTCTTAAAGAGACAGTACACAGAGGCTATACAGGCACTCTCTGGCAATCACATTTAAACTGCTAAAACGCAGGACACCAGCCTGGCAGTGAGCATTTAGGCAAGCTCAAGGAAGACTTTTTGGGAACCCTCATTTGTAGGGGGGTTACACCAGCAAAGAACACAAGTGCTTGTGGGCTTGTAATGAAATGTCTATAGGAGTGTTAACAAGAGAGCGGGGGAACTTCTTATGTGGGATGTACAACAAAGCTTTAATGTCCAGCCCTTGTTGTAAGCAATGACATTGTTCCATTTCTAACCAATGGGGGGTGGTATAGTGGCGAGCTTGATTACTTAATTCTGGCCAGAACCATTGGAAAGCCCTAGAACAATGTATAGCTAAACAATATAAAAATAAATTATGGACTTTCAACCCTCCTCTGTCCTTAGATCACATCAATTTACTCAGTGTTCACCAAGGAGGCTTGCCTTGCCATAACAATTTTGAAATAATTGTATTTACCTGTGTGAACCAGATTTGGGGTAACACCCAAGTGGGCACAATAAGAGGGTAGTGAATATGTGGGAGCACATTCATCTTAATTATACTTAGTCTCTCCCACATTGAAAGAGGTAGGAGAGACCAGTGATCCAGGTCTATTTTAATTTGGTTAACCACTCTATCAAGGTTATATTGTTTCAATTTGAGAGGGAAGACACTTAAAAATAATCCCAGATGGTTAAATGTGTCCTTGACCCAAATTAGCCTCAAGTGTTCTACACTCGCCCTCATGGCAACCATTTTCAAAGGCATGATTTCAGTTTTGGACCAGTTTAGTTTATAATTAGAAAGAGTACTATATTGCGTAATTACCTCTAAGGCCACAGGCAATAAAGTTTCTGGAAGTGTATCATGCAATAAAATATCATCTGCATAAACTGAGAATTTATACTGATAGGGACCCAAGAGAATATCCTGAATTTGGGGGTAGCATTCATTTTCTTGATGAGAGGTTCCAAAAAAAGATTAAATAAAAGGGGGGAAGTGGGCAATCCTGCCCAGTGCCTTGCTGTAGGAGGAAGCTGTCTGAGAGTACTCCATTACAAAGTGTACATGCCAACAGACGGGTGTAGTGCACTTTTATCCACTGGATAAAAGTTGTGGGGATTCAAAACTTGGAAAGGAGATGGAACAGGTAGTCCCAGAAGACCCTATGAAAAGCCTTCTCCATGTCCAAAGATGCCAACACCACAGGCATGGGGGACTCCCTGGACACAGGGACAAGGTGTGAGAGTTTTCTAATGTGATCAGCTGAAAGTCTCCCATGTACAAAGCTGACTTGTTCTCTACTGATGAGGGGTTCCCATAATAGGTTCAACCTGTTAGCCAGTATTTTGACCAGAATTTAAAAATCCACAATAATTAGAGATAAAGGTCTGTAATTAGGAACAAGCATGGGGTCTCTCCCCAGCTTTGGTAGTACAACTATCATAGCCACAGTGAGGGATGAGTCTGAAAGTCCCTGGGAAAAGATATAATTAAAGGTGTCCAATAAAATGGGGCTAACAAAGATTTAAATTTTGTATAGAAATTAAGTGGATATCCATTTGAGCCAGGAGATTTGTCAGAAGTCAGGGAATCAATAGTCTTATTCACCTCCATTAAAGTCAGTGTGGCTTGCAAAAATTATGTTTACTCCACTTCTAAATAGGGCAGATCCAGGTCCTGAAAGAAATCTTTGAACTGAGACTTACTGAAAGGATTTGGCATTGAAGTCTATAATTTCTCATAATAAGATTGGAAATGGGCCACCATGTCTCGAGGGGAGGTGAGTATCTGACGGTAGTCCGTGACCATAGCGACCAAGATTGAGCACCTAGAAAAATGGTGAGTCAGTCTTGCCAACTGTGTTCACAGCTACCTAGGGAGGAGGGCAACTGGATACTGCAGTTGGCGAAAACTATGACAGGAACTCGCACGTATACACAAGCGTGCACATCCGCTGGGGGTGAGGGATGGCTTGTGGGAGGGGTTGTGGTGAGCAACTGCCGAGCTGAATCACTGGCATTGTGGGGAGGGTGGTCAGCTAGGAAGTGTGGGGTACCGAGTTCTGGTCTGGCATGGTGCAGGTTTTTTTTTTTGCCACCTAATATGCACCCCCTGGAGTTGAGAATCCGTAAGTAGGTGGGTGCACATTAAATGCCCCCTGCATTAAAAATGAGACCTGTAGGTCTCAGGCACTGTTTTTCTATGCTCTGCCAGTGTGCATTGCTGAAATTATTTTTCGACCATGTACTGTCGCCATAATAGCAATCACTGTTGCTCGTTCGCTATTATGACATGGAACCATTTCTGACCTGTATCAGTACATACTGAAGGAAACATTCTATCTGTGGTCTGGGAGTGTAGATGTAAAACCATAAGTTTGCCCACTTTTCCCCCTTGATCAAAATATTTTGCTTTGGTTCGTAACAATAAATGTTCAGCCTTATTGCCGAGTAAATTATTCTATTTAGCCCTTAGGGATTCCAGGAGCACCCAGTCTAACTGAGGGGATCCAGAAGAAAGTTGTTTTTCCAGGGACCTGATATGCTCTAAAAGAAGAGAAATTTCTTGTGAGGCAATCCTTTTTAATTTAGAAACTAGTCTAATCAGTTCACCCCGGAGAGTACATTTTAGCAAACCTCCCCCCAATAAGATATCCGACTTTAGCATAGCAGTAGAGTTAGATTCTAAAAAGGAGGTAAAGAATTTCTGAACATGTTCAACCAAGATAAATGACTTTAAAAGCTGATCATTTAGTTTCCACATCTTGTCCCTGACCATGGAAGCAGCGAGCCTAACTTGAATAAGAGCTGGATGGTGATCCGAAACCACTTCAGCACCATATTGGCAAAGTGTTATACCTGAAAGGTGCTCAATTCCCAACAGAGAAAAGTCAAGCCTTGACAAGGAATCATGAGGGACAGAATGAAAGGAATATTCCCTTTGCTTTGGATGGATAGTCCTCTGGGGGTCAACCAGTCCTAGTGAGTTCATTAGCTCTCGTAAAGCTAGTTATTTTTGGGTAAGGGCTCAATGATGTCTATTTGACCGATCCAACTCATTGTTTAAAACAATCTTCCAATCCCCAGCCAAAAGCATAGGAAAAGCAGCCTAGGGTAATAATAAAGTTAATATATTTAAAAAAAAAATTGGGGTCCTTACCGGCAGGACCATAAATCCATCCCAATATCACCTCCAAATGGTCTAATAAAGCCCTTAAAAATAGATATCACTCCTAGGGGTCTGTCACCTCTTGAAGTAGGTAAAAAGGAACTTTCCAGGCCACTGCAATGGCCACCCCTCTTTTACGAGAGTCTGTGCTTTAACCAAACACCTGTCTGACCCAGGAACGCCTGATGTATTGAACCTGAGTCGGAGGGAGGTGAGTTTCCTGGAGGAAGGCAATGTCCACTTGTAATCTATGTGGATGTAACAGTACTTTAGCTCATTTTGTTGGGGACTGAGCTCCTTTAATGTTCCTAGAACAAAAGTGATAGTTATAAGACATGGTTATAGTCCTTAGATGAACTGAATATATACAGTAATCTGAAACCCCTGTCTGATCTACTATCCTCATATCACATATTATTTCTTTTCTGGTACCCTCCCCGCACTCCCCCACACCACCCTAAAAACCCACTCTTCCATTCCAATCTCCATTTACCATAACCCTCCCCTCCCAAGTATACCTACTGACCCATTCTGTTCCCCCCTTCCCCCTCCCTACCACTTGCTTAATACATGAATAACCACAGGCAGCCTGCTCTTCCTTCACCCAGCCCCCACCTCCCACCACAAACCATGAGACAATATCATTATATATTATATCTAATGTTTCACCACAGTAATAATAGAATGATACTGAACAACAAATATTTGAACAGAGACAAAACCGTGATCGATCCTAGAAGGAACCACAAAACCAGAACTCCTTATATGAAGAGACCATTATGTAATAAAAGTAAATATACACTTGCAATTGTAACCAGTGAATCAGTGAAGACAGCCAATACCACCTTATTGACCTGTAGAAACAAAGAAAAGAGATTAGACAATGATTAAAGAAAATGCCTGTTTGCTAAATTGAGTCATGCTCTAGGGATGAGCCTAAGTCAGATGCTTACTCAGTGCCCCAACTGGCTTATAGTGGCTGTTTCAATTAATTCCAGATGGGGGGTTATGAAAACAGGTATCAAACAAACATTTGTCAATGCTGAATGTTGCTTGCTTATATGTGCACTTTAGATATTTGCAAGTGAAAGTACCATGCCTACGAACTGTCAGCGGGGGTCGGAAGCTCATGCTGCCCGACCATAGCCCATTCTCCACTTTTCTCCCATTTGCGGAGTGTGGACGTGTAATGATGCTTAGGCACAGCTTGCCAACATCTGCCACACTTCTCTCCCTTTACTACACCACTCTAGTAGTGCATCCGGTAGTCACCAGGGGCCGCTACAGAGCGGTGGGTCCCTGGATCCTGCCCCAGGATAGGAGAGGAGTCCTCTGGACTCTCAATCCTATCCCTCCCCTGCTGACACCTGGCAGCCTGGGCTCGCATCTGAACCCAGGTTGCCAGTATGGCACAAGGTGTGGCGTCCAGCGCCTCAACCCTCAGCACCAGTGGGCCGGCAGTAATGCTGCCTTTAATACTCCTCTCCCCTTCCTGCTCCAGTGTACCCTGTCCCCTGCGTACAAGTCACTATTCCCCACAAACCCTACGCCAGTTAGTGAATAACCCATAATGTTTGCTGTGGCACCAATCCCTCAGCCACTCATTGAACTCCTCAAGCCTACCCTTCCTCGACTTCCGGTGATGTCGCTGTACCATGCAGTCGCACTGAAGCGGAGCTCCGTATCCCCACAACTAAAAATGTAAATAAAACTTCTCAAAGTGCTATTGGTTTATCTGAAGATTACATCGGGTGCTCCTGAAAGCATGACTGGCTGAGCTAAAGCAAAACTGGGGCCACATAGCGGTCTAAAACAGCAGAAGATTGACCTGCAAGCCTGCGGCACACACAAGGTGATTGTCCAACCAGGCCTCCCGAGGTAGTAGCACCAGAGTCAGAAGGAAGTTCCTCAGAAGGGGAGGAAGAGGTCACGATTACCTCGAGGCAGCTCTGCTTGGAGCTGAGGCGACTAACATGCTCAATGGAGGTATTCAGGGGAGAAGTGGCAGAAAATCATGCAAAGCTTCTGCAACATGATCAACAGCTCCAGACTGTTTAGGAATCCCTCTCGAACATATCGTATACTGTAGACCTGCACAATGGGGCAATTATTCAGCTGCACGATCGTTCCCAGTTTCTTTTGGAGAATGTGGAGGATTTGGAAAACCATTCGAGAAGAGCAAATTTAAGGATCCACGGCCTGCCAGAACATACTGAGTCAGAGAGCATGCCAAATTTCATTGAAAGCCTGCTAAAGGAAATCTTGCAGCTGGATAAGGACGTACCTTTAAATATCATCCGTGCCCACTGAGCCTTAGCGTCCCGATAGACCCAAAAGCGAGGCAGTGATCGGTGGTCCTAGCTTTCTTAGACTTTCATATGAAGGAAACAGTTCTGTGCAAAGCCTGGTCATAAAAAGAAATAATTTTCGACGACAAAAGGCTGTACATCAACCCACCACGCCCTACCTAATTATGGCGTAGACAAGCTATGATTTCTGTTGTTAAGGAACTCAGAGCTAAAGGCCTGAAGGCCTGGGTGAGATTTCCGCGCACTAAGAGTTTTCTCACAAGTGGACTAAATTGTTTGATTCACCAGCTGAAGCAAAAAATACCTGGCCTCTATGGGGATAGCGGTAGACAAAATCATACATCCTCGCTGGTCAAGGAGATCAACTGCAGGCAGTGGATACGGTCAACAAATTTTCATCTTGGCATCCATGCAGCCAGCCTGGAACTATGGCCTCGACTTTGAGCTGGGACCGTGGCGAAGAAATGGACTAGGGAAGACGCCTGTGTGACAGAAGGAAGAGAAGCTCACACTGAATGCCAGAAAGACTGAACTTTTCTTTGCAGGGACATCTGGTACTCCTATTAGGCCGACTAGTCCGATTTATTATGAAAGTCCCTGTTGGGGGGGGGGAGTCAGGAGGGTCATACACTTGTGTGTTCTTCACTGAGCCTGACATACGAAGGCTCCTTTGGGCTATAAGATGCAGTCGCCCCCTCCCTTTCTCCTTAAAAATTCTAAGGGTTAGTAGCACGTGGGAAGTACAATGGTCCTGGCTAAGGGGATTTGGGGTTGCGGCCTGGTTTAAGCCCTACCATTAATATTTTTTGTTTTTTCTTCTCTCTTCATGTTTACTCATTTTGGCGAGGTTGCATTTACCATACCCAGCCCCAGGGACTCAGATACAGTATTATATTCGTGGGGATAATTTTGGTGCCCTGTTCATGGTGTTTCAGTGACCACGCCAGTTGCTCTCAGGCCCTAATGGGGGGTCAGAGCGACACGGTGTTGGGGTAACCCCAACACCTCCTCCTACCACATGACAGCCACTGAGTGGGGGGATATGCATGACACTCTTGAAGCAGAAATCTGTTTTTTTGTTAAGTTGAGTTTTGAACAGTTGGATTCGTTTGATCCTAGAGTTTTTTGAATTGTTCCAATGGTTAATTAATATTCTGAGTTCTTATGTATTTAGGCTGCGCGTCTCCTCCTGCTCATTCTTTCCAATAGTAAACCCTGAGGGGGTGGGAGGGAGCCCTGTCCGACACCTTTGTGGATCCCTATTCCTGTATTTAGTATGGGTGACTTAGTCATCACTACCTACAATGTCAGAGGCCTAAACAGCCCCATTAAGAGATCGAGGGTGTTTGGAGAGCTGAGCAGGATGGGCACCCACATTACATTACTCAGGAGACCCACCTCACGGAAAATGAACATAGAAAGCTGCGTCATAGCTGAGTGGGACAGGTCTACGCTTCCATATACCTAGCCCACCCTCACCATAGAGGTGTTGCCGTTCTCATCCATAAATTATGTCCACTCCAGGTCCCCACCACACAGTTTGATCCGGAAGGGCAATATGTAATAGTGCAGGGCATGCTGATGGACACCCCCTGTACAGCTGTATGTCTTTATGCGTCCAATGAAGATAAGGAAGCAGCCTCTTTTTTCAAAGATTTTTTTTCAAATACCCTCCAGATCACTGATCAGCTTTGCCTTGTGAGGGGGGGATTTCAATACTATTCTCTTGGCATCCACAGATAAACCGGGGGGATCCCCCAGAACCTGACTGGGATCAGCAGGATACACCTTGCTGCGCCTATCACAGAATCAGGGCTTGGCAGATGTTTGGAGGAAATTAAATGGCAGATCACTAGACTGCTCACATTTTTCAGAGAGACGTAATTGCTACACTAGAACTGATCTGCCCTTTCTTCCAGAGGAATGGATGTATATTGTCTCAGCCTGCCAGATAATGACCCGAATCCTTTCGGACCATGCACCAGTCAGGGTGACCCTGAAACTCTTACCCCAAGTCTGCAACTCCCACTGGAGGCTCAACATAGGCTTACTCAATAACCCAGAGTTCAAAGAATTAGTAACCTCCACCATCAAATCCTTTGAACAAGAAAACCCCGTAGAAACCATGTCCCATGCAGTCAGGTGGGACGCTTTAAAGGCTGTCCTCCATGGAGTTATTATAGGGTTCTCCTCAGCTGAGAAACAACGCAAGGCACTAAAAAGAATAGAATTGGAGAGAGAATTAGCAGACCTAGAATTCCAACATAAAATTTCATTAAAAAAACAAACCCAAAGGTTCCTAGCTGAAAAGCGCCTAGCCCTGGAAAAATTACTCACCACACATATTGAAGCATCCTATAGAAGGGTTCGCCAAACTTATTATGAGGGGGGTGATAGAGCTGGGAAGGTATTAGCGGCCACTCTTAGATAGCAGCAGTTGATTAGGTTAATTCCCAAGCTTAATGATCACTTAAACCCTGGGAAAACAGTTAACCACCCAGAGGAAATACCCAAATTTGCTGACTTTTAGAAGAAGCTTTACTTTCAGGAACATGTCTCAAACTTTGAGGAGAAGGTCACTGCCTTTTGTGAGCGCCTGACACTCCGTACTCTCTCCCTGCTGACTCGCCAGCAGCTGGATGGGGCCATCTCCCAGTCTGAACTCCTTACTCAGATTACAAACTTAAAGAGTGGTAAATCACCAGGACCGGATGGCTTTCCTTCTGAGTTTTTCAAAACCTTTAGGGAACTTCTGGTGCCCTTTTTACTGCCGGTTTTCCAGGAGGTCATGGATGGGGGAGTAATCCCTGACTCGTGGCACCTGGCGCATATCTCAGTAATCCATAAAGAGGGTAAGGACCCGCTGAAATGTGGTTCATATAGACCCATCTCCCTCTTAAATGTTGATTTGAAACTGTTTACAGGACTGCTGGCAAGGAGGCTTCAACCCCACATGGTCACTCTGGTACAGGAAGACCAGACAGGGTTTATTACAGGGAGGTTTTTGTATGACAATATTCAAAGACTGCAGTTTCAGATAGCCATATCCATGGATGCAGAAAAAGCATTTGAAAGGGTTAATTGGAACTTTCTAAAAGCATCCATGGAAAAAATGAAATTTGGCCCTATATTTTTACACACTATTTCCCAACTATACTCTAAACCAGAGGCATTAATCAGGGTGAATGGAGTGAGCTCCCCTCTTTTTCCATTGACAAGGGGTACTCAACAGGGTTGCCCTCTCTCTCCGCTTCTCTTTGCCCTCTGCCTGGAGCCTCTGGCAGAAAAGATTCGTCAGAGTCTAGAGATTTCCAGAATCATGGGAGGAGGACTAGAACAAAAACACTCACTATATGCTGACGACTCTATCTTTTTTCTATCTTCTCCAGAAAAATCAGTCCCTGCCCTTTGTGAGGTCTTACAAAAATTCAGAGAAGTGTCAGGTTACAAGATACACTTCTCCAAATCAGAGGCCTTGATCCTCAGTGGCTCAGCTCCACATGGATTTAAGGAGCACTTCCTCTTTCAATGAGCCCCCAAGGGCCAAATCCGTTACATGGGTATTTATGTGTCCATGGATCTTATAAAACTCTTAACCCTTAATTAGAGAAGGCTATGGGATCAGATTTGCAGGGCCACAGGCTAGTAACCTCCTCCCCTCTTCTTTGGTGGGTCGAATCTGAAAAGTTGAAAATGAACATTCTTCCCGATTACTATTTTGTTTCAGTGCTTGTCTTTGAAGTTACTGTCCTCATTCTGGAATGAGCTGATGAGAGAGACTCAAAGATTTCTTTGGCAACACAAAAAACCCCATGTGGCCCGAAGCTACCTTTTCCTTCCCAGGGAGAGAGGAGGGTTGGCCCTTCCCAATTTTTATCTCTACTACTTAGCAACCCAGATGATCCTGGTCCTGTCTTGGGCTAAGCAATGTACTTCCTCCAGATGGTATGAGATGGAGGATAGATTACCAGATGGGAGACCCCTATACACCCTGACACTGGCACCCCCTTCCCTGGAAAATGTCAGACTCATAACAAACAGATGGGTGAGGCATGGCATATACATCTTACGGAGGATTAGAGCACTGACAAACACATCTGAGGGAGTGGGCCCACTCTCCCTCATCCAGCACGAACCAAACTTTTCCCCCGTGCTGGATCTGGGCTACATCAGGTGGGACAGGCAAAGAGTCACAAGGTTCACCCAGTTGATTGAAGGTGGTCACTGTATCTCATTCCAGAAGGCAAAGGACAAGTTTGGATGGTATAACAGAGAATTCTTTAGATATATGCAGGTCAGACACTTTATCAACTCCCCAACTCACCTACAGAAATTAACCAGACCGTATTCGAAGTGGGAACAATTTCTATATGGGGCAGTGACCATATCTGCCAAGATTAAACCTGTGACATGCCTATACAAACTCTTATCAAGAGTAGAGGAAACGCCCCAGAGGAGCACAGGGCACAATGGGAGAAAGAAGCTGGGATCACAATCAAAGTGACAGACTGGAACAGTAGACTGAGCATGGGCTGGAAAGTCACCTCATCTCCAGTATGGCGGGAGTTTTATTGCAAAATTCTTATTCGATACTTTAAAAGTGCCCTTAGTCACACAACATTTACACGGGGGGCTGGGTGCTGGAGGGGTGTGGAGGGGGAAGAAGCCACTGGCATATCCTTTGGAGCAGCCTGAAGTTTGCCACTTTCTGGAGAGACCTGAGGGGCAGTGGAACACATCATAGGTGTGATGATCCCCCATACTTACGAAGACTGGGTGTTGGGGACACCCACAGTAGTCGGTTTCAAGGGGGACACTAGGAAAGTGGCACTCATACTCTTGGCAGTAGGTTTAAAGTGTATTACCTCCAAATGGTTAAACCAACCCCCCCCCCTTACTGACTGGATCTCTTGGGTTTGAGGAGTGGTGTTGATGGAGTCTGTCACGGCAAGACTTCGGTTACAACTTGACAGTCACTTGCAGCGATGGCAACAATGGGAATCCTGGCTACTACAGCAGAAAGGGGAGATTTAGAGAATTCCTTCACCTCTTATGGTGGTGTTAAGATTATATATCATGTGACTTACTGGAATGGAGACTAGTGGAATGGCAGGAGCTCCATGGGATGTAGGAGGATTGATGTATTTGGCAGCCTATTTGTTAAGGCCTAAGTTAAGGCCGTAAATGTTTTCTTCCTTTATTTATTTTTTTTTTTACTATGATTACCTATTTTTAGTAAAGTCAGCCTTTATATGAATACTTTGCCTTCAGGGGATATGTATGCGAATAAGTTCAGAATGTCTAGATTAATTCATAATCCCAATATTAATGACCACATTTGTGATGGATTGTACATAGACTCTATGCATAATCTTTATGTCACTTTCTTATGTCATTTATCATTACAAGATCAGGTCCTCTCGGGCCCTTATTGTAATTCAGTGGCCACCAGGCTGTTAATAAAGCTGAGTTTAAAAAAAAAAGCCTACCCTTCCTCCCCATGCTTGCACATGGTACCAGCAGTAATTGTTCTTCCCTGCCTCTTACCCCAGCCAGCTGCACCCTCTGTGACTTCTGCATCTGTACCCCCTACTTCCGCCTAACCCCTTTTCTCTGCCATATTCTTTCCATCCCCTTGAACCCCTTCCCAGCCTGACTACTTCCTACTGGGCTTCCCAAGTTGACCTCTCCTACTCCCCCTGCTGATTTCCAACCCTCTCATATCCTGTATTTGTCAATTTAGAGCCCCCATTCCCTTCTACCCTGATAGTGATGCGCCTCCCATCCTTCCCAAAGCCTTCTCTCCTCCAGTCACCACCCCTCCTTCCTTACTAGCCCCCCTTCTACCCTTTCGTCCTCGCTATCTCTTCCCCAACCTATTGCCATCCCTCTTATGCCCCACTTGTCTTCCCCCTTCAGTATGTTCCTGCTCCCCCTCTTGCTCCTATAGCAGAGGTTTGAATCTATTCCTAGTCGATACCCCTCCTACATCTCTTCCCCTATCGGTTCCCCCCTTCTACTTGTTCCCCTTCGTGCCACCCCAGTCCCTCCCTACCTGCAACCATCTGCTCTCTCCCCTGATACTCCTCATGGTCTCTTCCTCCCTTATCAGGAGGCTCCCCTCGCCTCAGGCACCCCCTCCCTTCTCCTGTCTTTTCTGTTAGTGCCTCTGATACTGGGGTCAGTTTCACTCCCTAGTTATTCTTCCTGCATTCCCCTTGCCATCCACTACCCCCAGGATTACTACCATACTCATCTGCCCTGCCACTTAGACTCCCTCCTAACCCCAAGTTCCTCCCTAAAACTAGCCAGTCATCTACAGACCACTTTACCCCCCCCCATCCTCCAAGCCCAGACTAGGATCATGGCGGATCCCCTGTACAGCCCACCACCCTTCAAAGATGCCCGCCCTATTGACATGTGGCACTATTCCTTTAGGCCCCATCTTATATTCTGCTCACTCCCAGGTTCTGTGCCCTTCCTACAGCTCTTGAAGCCCCTATTACTCAAAGGTCCTGTCCCCCACACTGGTCCCATGCAGCAGCCCTCTTGCCGACCAGGTTAATTCATTTTAAATCTCATCCATTAGATACTGTATTGCTGTAGCAATCCTAAAGCATCCTTGTCCGTTTTTCACCCCTCAGCTACCATACTTTTTTGTTCTCAGCTCTCATATAGTTTCACTTGGCCCAGTTACAATTCTATTGCACCCCAAGTACTCAGCTCAGTTAGAAAAAAACAGAACAAATAAATATGTATCATTACAGCAATATAACCAATAACAGTATTGCTCAGTGCATAGCTCAGTTAGAAATAAACAGAACTAAATCTGTATTATTACAGCAATCCCTAAAGTATCAATCATTGCTTTGTCTTCATTCCAGAGACCTGATGTAATATAGGACCACAGAGGATCTGGGTGGGAGGCTGAGGCAACTCTAAAGTCTGGCAGAGCTCCCATTGTTCAGCTGACTCCCTCTCTCACTTGCTCATTTCTAGCTACTCCCCAGCGCTACTTGAGCTGCGTTTTCTACTGGGCTCCTGCTTTGCGTTGGCACCTTTCTTGCCCATAAAGAAATCTGTGCAGTCTCGATAGAGCTCGGTGAGCTTGCTCTCCCCTCTGTCACTCCCTTATTCTGTTTCTCCCGGAGCTTCAGGCTGCCTTGCCCTGTACTGGGCTCTCACCATAGTTCAACCTTTTCTGACCAAAAAGAAATCTGCAGCAGTCCTGATGCAGCTCAAGTTGACTCGCTCACTCCCTCTCTCACTCACTGGATTCTGTTTCTCCCAGGCGCTGCAGACTGCCCTTTTTGTACTGTGCTCCTGCCTGCGTTGGTGCCTTTCTGCCCACAAAAGAAGTTCACAGCTGTCCCAGCAGAGCTCCATTTGAAACTCAGATCCTCCCTCTCACTCCTCCTTCCTAGTTCTCCCAGTGCTGCAGGTTGCCCTTTTGTACTGGGCTCCTGCCCTGCATTGGTGACTTTTCTGCCCACAAAGAAATCACAGCAGTTCTGAATGAGCTCGTTAGACTTCCTTAACCCCTCACTCGCTCATTCTCTTTCTCCGGTGCTGCAGGCTGCCCTTTGTACTGGGCTCACTGCACTATGTTGGTGCCCTTTTCTGCCCACAAAAATCCGAGCTGTCCCAGCAGGCTCCACTGAGCTCGCTCACTCCTCTCTCTCCTTGCTTGTCCCATTTCTCCACTAACTGCAGGCACCCTTTTGTACTGAGGCTCCTGCTTGTGTTGGCGCCTTTCTGCCCTACAGAAATCACAGCAGTCCCGACAGAGCTCCGTTGAGCTTGCTCCTCCCCTCCCTCACTTGCTAATTCTGTTTCTCCCGGGCTTGCAGGCTGCTTGCTTTGTGCTCGGCCCCTACCTGTGTTGATGCCTTTTTCTGTCCACAAAGAAATCTACGGCAGTCCGTCAGAGCTCAGTTAGACTCGCTCACTCCCTTCCCTCACTCGCTCATAGAAAACATACATAGAAATTTGGCCAGATACTAGGACACGCTTGGCCCCCAGTCTGCCCATTTCCTACCTAATGGATAGCTGCAGTCCTGAGTTAACTAGCAGCCTACTTCTTCCTACCCCCACCCCTTAGAATTGCCTTATGACTGTCCCATGCGTGGCTTGAATTCCACCACTGTTTTTCGACTCCACAACTTCCTCCGGAAGGCTGTTCAGCCATCCACCACCTCTCTGTGAAAAAATTCTTCCTTACATTACCTCTGGGCTGCCCCCCTCTATCTTCCAAATGTGCCCCTTGTTTCTTGCACCTCTTTTACAGAAAGATGAGTACCCTCTTGGACTTTTTTGATTCCTTGAGGTGCCAGAGGTTTCTGATCATGCCCCCCTCTCCTCCTTTCCTCGGGGCTATACACTAAGCTCATAAGTCTCTCTTCATATGTCTTTGGGTGCAGACCCTGCAATTTTAATACCCTCCTCTGGACCCTCCATTTCTGTCTATGTTTTGCAGAGATTTGGTCTCCCAGAACTGCCGCAGTACTCCAGATGGGATCTCACCAGCTATCATACAGAGGGATAACAACTTCCTGTTTCTATTATTAATGAGTGATGCCTCTCCTGCATCCCAGTATCAGCCCCCCCTACTGCTCTCTCACATTTCCCACCTTTAGGCCATCTGATATAACACCCCGGTCTCTTTCCATTTTGTTTTGTTAGTATTTCACCCCCACTGTGTACTCTTCCCTGGGTTTTGTTTCCTATGTGCATTGCTAGCATTCTTAGGATGAATCTAAGCTGCCATATTTGACCATTCCTCTAACCTTGCCAAGTCCCTACTCACCTTTCCACCCCACCTTGTGCATCAACTCTGTTGCAGATCTTTGTGTCATCTGCAAGAGACATGCCTCCTTCTATTCCCTCTGCAATGTGCAACTATATAGACATTGAAGGGATCAGTCTAATACTGAACCCTGAGGTACCCCTGTAACCCCCTTTCTTCAGAGTGGACTCCATTTCCTTATTACCTCTGTGTCCTATTCTCCAGCCAATTCTTACCCAGGCTGTCATCTTGGGACCCACTCCCAGGCTGGCTAACTTGTATATTAATCTTTTGTGTGGGACTGTGTCAAATGCCTTGCTAAAGTCTAGGTAGGTCATGTCCACAGCCCTTCCCTGATCTACTACTTTGGTCACCCAGTCAAAGAAATCTATTAGATTCGTCTGACTTGACCTTCCTGCTGTGAATCCATGCTGCCTTGGGTCCTGTGCCCCTCTGCTTTTAGGTACTCGTTCTGTTTCTCCCAGAGCTGCAGGCTGCCCTTATACTGTACTCCTGCCTGCATTGGTGCATTTTCTACCCACAAAGAAATCCATAGCAGTCCGACGGAAGCTCCATTGAGCTATCCTCCTCCCCCTCACTCGCTGTTCTGTTTTCTCCCGGCGCTGCTGGATGCCCTTTTCTACTGGGCTCATGCCTGCATTGGCACCTTTTTCTGCCCAGAAAGAAATCTGCAGCAGTCCCGACAGAGCTCAACTGAGCTCATTCACTCCCCCTCTCTCACTCGCTCAATCTTAATCTGTCCCAAACACTGATTTCCCACTGCGACCGCGCTATTCTGCGCCAGAAGTGCGAAAACACATTTCGGCCAGGATGTGAAAAATGACAGTTGTACTGTTAATAAGGAGGTGTGAAAAAATGCCAGTGTTGAAAATCTGGCATGAAAATATTACAAATTTGCGAAGTTACAAGGGTGCGTGGAAACAGTGCAATGCATGCTTGATAACACAGTCATTTTATGGACTTTTGTCACCAAATTTTCAACATAGGCATTTTAGGACCTCTGCTCATGAACAGTGTCACTGTTATTTTCTTAATCTGTCCTGAACACTGATTTCCCACAGTGACCGCGCTATTCTGTGCCAGAAGTGCAAAAACACATTTCGGCCAGGATGTGAAAAATGACAGTTGTACTGTTCATAAGAAGGTGTGAAAAAAACGCCAGTGTTGAAAATCTGGCTTGAAAATATTACAGATCTGCAAAGTTACAAGTGTGTATGGAAACTGCGTAACACACACTTGTAACACAGTCATTTTATGGACTTTCATCACCAAATTTTCAACGTAGGCATTTTAGGACCTCTGCTCATGAACAGTGTCACTGTCATTTTCTTAATCTGTCCCAAACACTGATTTCCCAAAGCGACCGTGTTATTCTGAGCCGGAAGTGCGAAAACACATTTCAGCCAGGATGTGAAAAATGACAGCTGTACTGTTCATAAGGAGGTATGAAAAAGTGGCAGTGTTGAAAATCTGGCATGAAAATATTACAAATTCACAAAGTTACAAGTGTGCATGGAAACTGCGCAATGCACGCTCAGTGAAACAGTAATTTTTTGGATTTTTTCACCAAATTTGCAACATAGGCCTTTGAGAGACCACCTCATGAACAGTGGCACTGTGTTTCAGTATGAGTCCCAAACGGTGATTCCGTGCAGTGACCACAAAAATCACCTTTTGGGACCAAATAACGTAATGGCAGTGACTGAATTCATGAGGAGGGGTCTCAAGAACCCCATGTTGAAAATTTCGTGGCAAAATTCCCAAAAATGCCCGAGATATGCACCAAAGTTGAAATAAACGTATTTATGCCATTATACAGCTTACCGGCATTTCTTCAGTTCGCAGTCGGCTTTGAAGAGTGCAGACATGTTCCCGGTCCACTGAAGATCATTGCGCTGGGCTGCGGAGGTAAGTATGGGGTGAGAGGGGTGAGGGAAGGTGTGGTGCACAGTGGGTGGGCACGGTTTGGAGGAGGCACTGCCGAACTCTATGAGGGACCGTTTTCTTATCTTACAGGTGGTGAAAAAAAACACATTGCAGGACTGTTTTTTTTTTTTTGAGGGACTTTGGCACACGGGGGTGGGCTCCCAGTGTTCCACCTGAGTGTTTTTTTGGGAGGGGCTGTAGCCAACGGAGGATTGGGCACCCACGTCAGCACATACCAGTTGGGGAGGGAGAGCCGAGGAGGATTGGGCACCCCCTCAGCAGACAACAAATTGGGGGGAGACATAATGCCAATGGGGTGGGCTCCCCTCAGAAAATTCAACTGGGAAGGTGGGACTGAAGCTGATGGGGATTGGGTGCCCCTTTGGCAAAGAAAGTGGGAGGGTGTGATGCTGAGGGATTGGGCACCCTCGGCATACAGAAGGAACTTGGGTGTGGGGACATTATGCTGATGGGTACTGGACTCCCCATTGGCAAACTGGGTCGGGGGCATAAAAGGTACCACCTTGCAATGATGGGTCGCTACCTCATTGCAGCGGAATGGCTGATGCTTCAATGACAAGGCGGCCCCTGATTTCAGTGGCTAAAATGTTTCAAGGTGGTGGCACGCTGGCTGAACTAGTGTCCGCAGCAGCGTGCCACCCCATTGGGGAAAGTGGGCCAAGCCTCAAAAGGCAGTGGGGGCATTGGCCACAACAGTGCTGCACCTCCACAACATGCTTCTGCAGCAGGCTGCTGCAACATGTTTCTTGCGCATGCACGCAAGCAACATAAAAAGGTGTCCTTCTTCCTCAGAACAGGGAAAAACCTGTTTGCTCACAATATTGATGATTTTCTGTCCAAAATATTTTGATGGCAAACTGAATTAAGAAGAGGACCCAATGCGAAGTATAATCCTATATCGAAGAAGGATAATACCTTCTCCATCTATTGAAGTGAATAGGGTTCAAGATGAAGGATAACACCAATCGAGATTCAGCAGAAAAACCTCAGGAAATACAACAGGAAAGAAGTAGATAAAATGATCAATTTAGCGAGAAAGTCCACCTCCCCATCTTCAAGCCTGCATTGCTTGCAGTTCAAGGTGGGAAGTGAGGGTTAAGTAGAAAAAGCTTCTGCAATGCAGAAAACTACATCAGAGCGAAAACTCTGAACATGTTTGCCTCCTCTTCATAGCCGTGCTGCAGAGCATTGAGAAAGCTCTCTGAACCTGTCAAGCTTAAATTGAATTTCCCAGAAGGTAAAAGTGCTAATAGAGTGCCATTTCAATGTAGTTGTATGATGGCCAGGATACCATAGGGTGCCAACCAAAAGAAAGGAAAAACTTCAGACCAGCTGGTCTAGTGATCCCGAAATACAGTTTTGTGCCACTCATTGAGATGATGATATGCAGCTGGATTTATGCTTCAGATGGGGATTGTGTACAGATTCAGTGTTTGCTAGAAAAGTGGCGTTTGGAATAAGATGAGATACCTCCTATAGGGATTCAAGAAGAGATATGTTCTTGAAGCAAAGTAAACCTTGCTGCCTTATTTACTTAAATCCAGGTACAGAGTAGAATCCTCGATCATTTAAAGAATTCTCCTTCAAGCTATTTCCTATCTGTCCTCCTCTCTGGCTTTCATGCCTCACCCCAGAAGTTAGCAAGGGTATCCTAGTAAAGCAGCACACTGAAAAAGGAGATAGGAGGAAAAGGAGATAAATATGCAAGTTGCAGTTCAACAGCCTGTCATTTCAAGTATATTCCACTCGTAGTTAATGGCTCCGACAGGCCTTGCACACTAGGATTCCATTGTGGAGTAGGATTATACATCGGAAGAAGATCACCCAACAGCTTGGTCAATCTTTCAGTAATTACTACAGGTAGCTAGACAGTAGGATGATTATAATAAAAGTATTTAATAGTTTTCTTGTCCAACTAAAGCACAGCAATGATGGTTCATCAACAATACTAAGCCCAAACAAAGAAGTTGAAAAGGTCTGCAGAGGCCCTGGACCATTCCACAGTCTTTGAAGAGCACAGGTAGGAGTTCTTTAAGGTCTGAAGTGGCCTGTTCAGCTGAGTCCCACAACTTCCAGGTATCCCGTACCAGGATTTGCAAATGGGCAGGATAGACTACTCTGAAGCGGAGCCCCGCTGCAATTGCTTTGGAGAAAATGGGGTGGTAGGCAGCCCTGCACTGCTGAACAGTAGCAGGGAGATCTTGAACACTTCACAGTTTAGTCCCATCGCAGGCAACCCCCCTGCAGATCCTTAATTTTTCAAAGCAGAAGTTGCTTATCGAGGAAATTTTTAAATTTAAAGATAAATGGCCTCGTGGGTGCTCCTTCAGGCAGTGGTGGATGTAAGGACCTGTGGGCGCGCTCTATAATATAAGAGGTGCTGTTCAAGGAGGGACTAGCCAGTTTAATGCATAGCTTCTGGGCAAACAGTATTGGCGTAGTCCCTTCCATTTTCTCCAGCAGTCCAAAACCCACCACATTGCAACAATGACTCCGGCCTTCCAAGTCTTTGATCTTGGCATCCAATCACGATATTTTTTGCGTGAGGGCCTGGAGCTCAGGGTCTGTCCTATCCCTCCATTTCTCAAGCGAGTAAGTGTTAACTTCATTGTCTCCAATCCATTGTTCCAGATCTGCAAGGTCAGATTTCAGAGATTTGAGCTCTTTTGTGATGTCTGGGAGGGCTTCTTTGAAGGGTGAGAACTCAACAAGGAACTTTTCCTCCATGAGGAGGATAGGGCCTGAAGTAGTGGTAGCAGCACCCAAGGTGGTAGTAGGTGAATATCCACTTCCTGATGGCTGAGCCTTGGCCCTCTTTGTGAAATTGTTGGGGGTGATGGGCAAAGAATGTTTAGGAGGTGCCATATGCATCTCCACATCCATTGCGGTACACAAAACCCAATCCTCAACTTCTTTACAAATAAAAGAAGCTCTCTGTAACAAAACAGACTGGTTTTGTTGTAAAAAAGATGACATTTCCTGAGAATTTTGATAGAGGATAGCAGGAGCTGAAGTGAAGTGCTGCTATCCACTCCTGGGCATCACGTGACCTCCATAAACCTAATCATGGTGGGGGGCTTCAGCTGTGTGATGGAGCCAGCATTAGGTCACCATGAGGGGGTGGACAAACATGGGAATGCATTAGCTACCTGGAAGAAAGGGTTGGTGGACCTTACCCACATGGATGTGTGGCAAACTGCAAGCCCAGGCACCAATAAATACATCATCTTTTCCAACTGCTGTATGACCTGGTCCAGGCTTGACTGCAAATATGTCCCTAGAGACCAGTATGGACAGGTGAGAGATGCTCTGCACAGCCCCATATACATTGCAGATCATGAGATGGTACTCCTGAAACATAGAATGGAAGGAGAGCACTGGGGGAATGCAAGCTGGAGATTCCCCACCTACTTCTTGGCCAAGGAAAATTTCTGCCAGTATAATGAGGAACGATGGGCCCACTTTATGGCAATAGATGCAGAGACTGACTGCTCCATCTAGGATGGCTCTGTGGGAGGTGGGAAAGGCATATGTAAGGGAGATTATGATCAGTTATGTGGCAACCATAAAAAGGAGAAAGGGAAAAAAAGTGGGTCCTGGAAGGAGAGGCTGAAGGACCCAGCGAAACAGGAGGCAGATGGCTGGGGGGATAAATCTCATGAGAGCCCTGAGAACCACTAGGGAAGCACTGAATCTGCTGTTCATTGGGGATGCAAAGACAGCTATTTTTTCCAGGCAAAAAATGACTGAGTGAATGAATGGGGTGTAACCCCCCCCCCACCACCACAGAGCCGGGACTTACCTTAATTTGCCTCCTGGCTGCTCATCGCTGCCAGTCCCAGTCATGTGTTCTTCCATGCTGCTCCTGCTGGTATAATCCTGTTTGGGGGACCAGAGGAGCACCATTTCCAGGAGTTGGGTTGCCCATTTGGCAAACTACTAGGTTGCACTGCCGTGCAAGCTGGCATGGGCACATGCGCAGTAGCAGTGTTATGACGCTCATTGTTTAAAGCCACTGCAGTGGCTCAAGAGGTGTTCTTCTCATGTGCTCCAGGCCCAGGGACAATAAAAATAATAAAGGGGGCTCACAGGCACACCAAGGAGAGACAAAATAAAACTTTAAATAAAATAGTCTTATCTGCTAATCTTAAAGGGCACATTTTGTTGCTTTAAGAGCAGCCAAGGCTGCAGTATGCCTTTGCTACAGAGGCAACTTTATAGCGATCTCATTGATACCGACAAGATCAACAGATCACTGTAAAGTCCACTCAGGACCCTGGCACTGCTTTTCCCCAGTCTTGCACCCCCTCCACGAATCAGCTCTGATTCAGAGTTGATTATAATAAATTTTGAGGCGTGGGGGCACAATCCCCGTCATTTGTGTTCTGACAGCACAATGCTGACCACACTTATGGCTGACATATTGCCGTCGATGTAATGTCAGGTCGGGATGTTTTTGTCGCTGCGGCATTGTAGATCCCAAGGCTGATACATGTATTGAAGCCCTGCCTGCCACCTCGGTGGTCAGCACTATGGCACCATTGAAAGGCAGGGGAAGACATTTCCGCATCCTACTCTACCATCGGACAGTAGAGAAGAGGGGCAGCTATGGAACCATGGGGCAGTTAATTATTAAAACTATATTGTTTTCCTGTAAAATGACCTGAATGTTGGGACTGCATATAAACTGTGTTTAAAACAGCCATATTTGTCACCTCTGATCTCTTCCTCCCCCAATCAGTGATCAAGGAGTCTGAGGACTTGAAGCTATGGCTCCTGGGTAGGGGAATGAACAATGACCTTGACTCCCAAATAGACAACCAATCAGTTATCAAGGGGACGTCATGCTTATTAATCATAAAGACAGACAGCAGTGGCAGCCAAACAGAAGCTGACATTTTTTTCTCAGCCCCCAGGGACAGTTACAGCTTGTGGCAGTTCTGGCTGTGACACTCTGAAGAGAGGCAGCCTACTGAGAGTGAGAGAAAAGGCCTGCATGGCCTGCAGTTTCTGTTTCTGCCTGAAAATTGGAGATTTGTCTCCCATAGGCTGGGAGCACCGGCTAAATGCTTGAGACTTTCTGTGAACTGAATCTGTGGTGTTTGTAAGAGAACCACTCCAGAATTACAAGGGGGTTTGAGATTGAATTCTGCCAGAGACTGAAAGATTTACTAGAGGCCCAAATCAGCATCGGGAGGTACCCGCTAAGCTCCTGAGTCTAGGGAGCCAGAATGTTTTGAGAGCTGTTACCTTAAGTGGGGGACACTGTTTCAGGGACTGTTGTTTTCCACCTGAAAGCTGGGAGCCACAAAAAGAGCCTGGGAGATCCCAGGTCTGCCTGCACAGAGGTGTCCTTGTCCAAGTACAGAGCACAGAGACTGTGTGATTCCTGCATTACAGAGTCACTTCAAGGGGGACAGTCTGTGGAATCGGCCCAGTAGTGCTACTGCTAGGCAATACTGATCACCTCGGCCTGGAGGTGTGTGGTTCCTGCTCCCAGGAACTGGACCAATCCAGTGGCAAGAAGGTGACAAGCTGCAAGACTCTGCAATCAAGGCAGAAGATGACATGCTGCAAGCATCCAGCCCCTGAGCTCAAGCTGCCATCCACGGTAATGTTACTAGCCCCAGAACCAGCCAAACTTGAACGTGTCAGACCCTGGGACTGAGAACTTCAGAACTGTGAGTAAGCCCAGGGTCTGCTATAGCAGATGTTATCCAAAAATCAGTTAAACAGTTCTTTACTTATTTCCAAAGTGCACCAACACCAGCCAACCAATGGCAACAATTCAGGCGTGCACCATGCTAAATCTGGGTACCTAGCTGAGAGTAAGGGACACACTGGTATCAGTGGGGAGGTGGACCATATTGCAGTTGTTGCTGGGGGTGGGCACTGTTGTGTTGGATGTTTGCCATTTTATCAAATTGTTATTTGCTTGCTGCATCCCTTTCTCTTCCCCCGTTAATAAATACTTTCTTGTTGTCATTGAATGCTGTCTATGAGCATATATTAGCAATAGCTATTAATTGCATGCACCATAGAGTGTTAAGCTGGTATATGGTATTCTGTGTGTGGGGTGACTGGAAGGGGACGTGGGTAGGTACAGCATCCCAGGGTGTTGCATCATTCAAACAACTGGCCCACTATATTTTTACTCTGGGTGGAGGCACTGCACTATTTAATTTCTGTTTGGGAAAGAACCCCCACTTTTCCACCTGAACAAAGAGCCCAGGCCCCTCAAACTGGTTGGAGCCCAATAGGCAGGGGTAGTAGCCTGTTGTTACATGGTGCCCAGGTTACATCTTTGGAAGCACTGCTGGAAGAATTGTATACAAGTCAAGTCCCCCATGGAATCCATTGCTCAAAAGGACAGTGATGTGACCCCCTAAACCAGAATTTTTGGTGCTACCATGGCTGCTCACAGACTTATTGACTGGCGTGATGATGAAGACTTTGACCCTCAAAAAGCCATCATGCTCCTGGGAGTCTCCCCTGGGACAGACAAGAAGAACATTGAAGAGGCTGTGTAAGCAATCAAGTGCTTGGATGTAGTTGCTGTTTGGGGGTGGCAAATGGACTCTGCCACAGAAATGCTAACTGTATTTGAATGTTGAAATGTAGTTGATGCCACTAGAATGCCTGATGTACTGACCCAGAAGGTTCCAGTGTGGCCTAGACTATAGTGACTCAAGCTGGTGTGACTCACAGAAGGGAAGGGAAGCCTCACCAAAGTCTGAGAACTTCCCAGAAAGATAGCAAATGGTTGCAAGCTGAAGAAAAGTCAGTTTTTGGACGCTAGAAAAGCACTCAGTGTCCTGGGGGACAACCCTCCACAGAGGAGGGGGCTTGACGTAGTTATCAGCCCCCTCCCTCAGACTCCTATCACAGATTAAGAATGTTTTGGGGGGATAAAGCCCACTCCAGCAGGTGAGGATGAGCTAGAGACTTGGATGAACTATGCTGTTCCCTTAGTGCAAGATTGGCAGTGTTCTGAGACAGAAAAGTGGCAATGGCTCGATGAAAGCCTCCAAGGCCCTGCACCAGAGACTATCCGGTCATTGAGGTTTGCAAAGCCTGATGATGCTGCCTGAGTATTTGACTGCTTTAGAGGATGTTTTTGGGAGTAATGAGTCAAACGAGAATTTGAAGTGGAGACTCAGATCATCTTGGAAGTGGAAGGGAGAGCCTCTGTCTATCTTCCTGAGCTGCACTGAAAAGATTTTGCAAGGAGTATTTTGAAAGGGAGGTGTGACATCACCAGACGTGAACCAAGTGAGGTTGGCATATGTACTCAAAGCTGTCTCATTCTACAGTGTTGATCCTTAAACTACACCTGGCAGAAAAGAGGGACAACCCCCAGAATTACAGTGAACTATTGACAGAAGTTAGAAAAGCTGAGGAGGAAGAAGAGAGATGGGTGCCCTACCATGCCACAGCAGCTATTACACAAGTCACTTGAAGTACACCCAGAGCAGAGACTCATGAACAGAAGGAGTTACTAGAGGGGTATAAAGAGGTAGTTGATAAGGCCAGTGCAGGTCTTAGAAGGCCACAATGCTCACCAGAATCAGTCTGCTCTTCCCACCACCCCCAACCTTTCTGTTATTGGCATAGAAGTGCAAGCCCAGGCACTGCCTGTAACTCCAGACCTTGAAGCTTGCTTCAATGAACTGTGCAGCATGGTAAATGAACTGAAAAGCCACAGTGTGCAGACTGGGCAGCGGGAGAGAGAGCCAGAATGACCACCTGCCATTGTCAAAGCCCCTGCTCATTTCTCTAATGTGTATGCTGCAAAACAAAGTGGCTGCGGCTGGAGACCCCCTGCTGACATATCATGCTAACCAAGCAGAACTGAGGGAAAATTTTTGATACAACTGTGCGAGGTTGGACATGACAAATTCCAGTGTCAATCTGAGAATAACTACCTGAAGGTTATTGACATTTTAACAAGAGAGAAAGTAGCTCAGAACTCCGCCAGGCCTTTAAACTTCAGCGGGGCCCAGTAAAGGAGCCACTGGGGCCCCAGATATGCAAAGCTCCACCTCATTTGTACCCAGGTCTTCAGTTAAAGCATCTGAAACTGCACTACCCAGCCTTGACAAACTAGTTGGGCCATCTACTGAAACAACCATCACCACTGAATGAGTGCCTGCTTGAGCTGTGTTGGACAGTGGTTCCCAAGTGACCGTCATTTTCAAGAACTGGTAAGACTAGCACCTGTCTCATCACAACTACACTTAGAAGGATTGAATGTATGGGGAATAAACGACAAACCCTCTCCATGGATTGCCTTCCTGTCTAAGATAGCCCGAGTGGGAAATCCAGTGGAAACACTAGCATTAGTATGTCCAGAATCTGGAATGTATTATGGAGTACCTGTACTTATTGGCACTAATGCTCACATGTGTGGTCACCAGGCTCAGCTCTGCCAAGAAAGAAGCCAAACAGAAAGGAAAAGCATTGCATGTACATGCCTTAGTACAAAAGGCCTACCGACAACAGCCAAAGTTCAGGCTGACCATGTGAATATAGTATGGCGTTGTGATGCTGATACTGAAGAGCTTGTGCTGTCCCCTAATGCTGAATGCAATATCAATGGGGTAGTATGCCTGGAAAAAGATGTAAGAAACTAAATTCTGATGGTTGATGCTCTGGAAGAACGTTACCTGCCAGCAGGACTATTAATAAAACCCAGTGTTTTGCCAGTAAGAGCTCATGCTTCTGTCACATGAGTTTCCATCCAGGTACAAAATGAGACAAATAGGGACATTGTCATCAGGAGAGGATGCACTTTGGCTTGAGTATACAGTGCAGAATCAGCAATGCATCCTATTCCCACTAGAGATGGCACCCAGGCTGATACTGACCAGAACTATTTGAGTTTGGTGACTGTCTTATGCCAGACGTATGCAGGACCCAAATCAGCTGCAAACTAGCTGAAAGAACAAAGGTGTTTTCCCTTCACAAATGGGATGTGGGATGTATAGTTGGAGAAGAGCATCACATCTGGCTTAATGAAAAATGTCCATTTAGAGAAAGGTCCCGCAGAGTGACATCCGGTGATGTTGATGATATAAGAAGACACTTACAGGAACTGTTGGCTACAGGCATTATACAAGAATCGAATCTCAAAGCCTGTATGCCTCGTCCATAGTCATGGTGAGGAAAAAGAACAGATCTCTGCACATGTGTGTCAACTACAGGTCCCTTAATAAATGAACCACCTCTGACCAGTGCACCCTGCGACATATTCAAGATGCCCTTGACTGCCTAAATGGGAGTAGGTGGTTCTCTGTACTTGATCTTAGAATAAGTTGTTACGAAATACCCGTGGCACTCCAAGATAGAGAAAAGATTGCTTCCATATGTCCTCTAGGTTTTATGAGTTTCTCCAGATGCTTCGGGGGATATCTGGCACCCCTGCAACATTTTAATGCCTTATGGAATGAGCAGTTGATATCATGAACTTGATCAAATGCTTAGTCTACCTGGATGGCATAATAGTATTTGGAAAGACCCTGGAGGAACACGAGTGCAGACTTCTGAAAGTATTAGACCATCAGGAGGAGTTCGGGCTCAAACACTCCATAGACAAATGCCAGTTTTTCTAAAGCTCTGTGAAATACGTGGGCCACATTGTGTCATCAGAAGGCATCCAGACTGACCCCAGCAAAGCAGGGCCCTGACCCTTTGCCAAGGCCTACTAACCTCAAAGAACTGCAATGATCTATTGGATTTTGTGGATATTATAGTCTGTTTGTCAAAGACTACACCCGAGTGGTGCGACCTCTTTTAAATCTGACCCAAAGTTATCCTCCATCTAACAAGAACAAAAGACCACCTAGCAAACCAGCTGTGACATAACTTTATTTCAAGCCTTCTGAGCCTTTTGGAACTCAATGGACCTCTGAGTGTGACAAAGCTTTGGAAGAGATAATACACAGACTGACTCATGCTCCTGTCCTGGCCTGTGCTGATCCAGAGAAGCCTTATGTGCTTCATAAAGATACTAGTTTTAGTGAGCTCAGGGCAGTTCTCTGCCAAAGTTAGTCTGAGGGGCTGTGCCTGGTTGCTTTTGTTAGGAGAAGTCTGAATGGTGCTGAGAAGACATATCCTGCCCATAAGCTTTAGCTTCTTGTGCTTAAATGAGCCATTGTGGACCAGCTCAATGAGTACTTATATGGGGCACATATTACCATGAAGACAGATAACAACCCTTTGACTTACGTTCAAACCACTGCAAAACTTGACGCTGACGTCCATAGGTGGTTGTCTGCTCTATCCACCTACAATTATTGTGTAGAATATCATCCTGGATTAAACCATATTGATGCAGATACCATGTCATGACACCCCACAACATCAAGTTCTACCCAGAGAGAATGGATACACATACCTGAACAAACTGTTAAAGCTCTGTATAAAAAATGTGATACAGATTATCAGTTTCCTACCACTGCTACTGAACATTTAGTGGACATGCTTGGTGCATCCGGTTACTATCTTCCTGTTGTCTATAGCAACTTTGCTACATTAAATTTAAGAATAAGTTCTGTACCTCAATTGACTTCACAAGACCTGCAGAGGGAGCAAATGTTGGACCAAGCTATGCAAAAAAGGGGTGATATCAATCAAATCGAAACCAATGACTCTAATGTTGTTACTTTTGTGAGAATGGTCCAAATTAAAGATGAAAGACAATCTACTGTATTGAGAAATTAGAAACATGAATGGATCTTCTTGACTGCAACTGGTTTTGTCAGCAAAGTTCTGAAAGGTTGTACTGCATGCGCTACACGACGATATGGAGCACTTGGGAAGTGAACATATCCTAGACCTGGCCCAAGTCTGGTTTTACTGGCCTTGAATGGGCAGCGACATAGAAAGTTACTGCAGAAGCTGACCTATGGAAAACTCAACCACACAGGGCCATCCCTCTTGTCAACATTATAACTAGTAAACCCATGGCACTTGTCTGCATCTATTTTCTCAGCCTGGAACCTGACTCAAAAAGTATTGCAAACATACTTGTGCTCACTGACCATTTCTTAAGGTACACACAGGCCTATCCTACCAAGGACCAGAAGGCCTCTACAGTTGCCAAAGTTCTTGTAGAAAAGTTTTCTGTCCATTACGAAGCTCCACAGCAGATCCACTCTGACCAGGGGAGGGATTTTGAGAGTCGCGTAATCAAAGAACTGCTATCTCTTTCAGGCATCAGCAAATCACATACTACTCCTTATCACCAGCAGGGCAATCCACAGCCCAAGAGATTTAATAGAACTCTACTTGATATGTTGGAAACTCTGAACCCCAGAGATAAAAGTAGATGGAGTTAACCAGTGAGTGCTTTAGTGCACACATACAATTGTACCAAGAATGATGCCACTGGCTTTTCACCTTATAGTGTGATGTTTGGCAGAGAAGTGAGATTACCTGTTTTGGCATATCTGCTGATGGCACCCGAGCTGAGTTCTCCTTGCAGTATGTAAAGCAATTGAAATAACAATTAAATTCCTCCTATAACTTAGCTGCTGAAGCTGCTGTAAAAAGAAACTAAGCAAACATAGCCTAGAGGTTAGAGCAATGAGCTGTGAATGAGCTTGGTACATCAGCAGACCAGACCTTGGTTTTATTCTCATAACCTCCACTTGCATATTGTGTGACTCTGAACAAGTTACTTAACCTCCCAGTGCTCCCAGGTCACCCCTGAATAGAGGCACTTGTGCCTAGTGGGCCTTACCCGGTTACCAAAGTCTAAAATAAAATAAAAATAAATAAAAACAAAGACAGACATGATAAGAAAGTCAAGGCTCAATAATTATTACCTGGTGGCTGAGTATTGATGAGAAACAAATGACTTCTTGGCAAACTTAAGACTGCTGACAGATGAGACAGTACCCCATATGTCATAAGAGTGAAACTGCTGGAAATGACTGTATACAAGATTCATCATGAGGACCATACCAGTGGTTACTGAACCATTAACAGAAATAATTTGTTGTCTATTGGTCAAATGTCTACTGAGAACACAGAGAACGAGACTGCACCTCCAAAACATCCTGAAACTAGAGCTGCTGCATGCAGATGACAAAGTAAAGAAAGGGGCTGACAATCTGGAGTTGTACCAGTAACTTCTGAAGAGCAAGCAGAACCAGAAAGTTCAGACTCTGAATCAGAGGGGGAAGTAGTTTACCACCCTGCCCACTATTATCCCACCCCAAAACTTGCTAGACTTCTGCAAGGGATGCCTACAACTGAAAATAATGTGCCAGATATGCCAGCTGCAGAGTTCCTACACCAATTCAAAACTCTGAAGTTACTGTAGACGCTGAGTCTACAGCTGAGATGGTACCTTGTATGATGGGCCCGAGCCTTAAAAAGCAACAGAGCAAGAAAGTGGAGAGCCAGCAGATCCCAAAGACATACACCCCAAGGTCTCTACCAGAATTTCTATGTACCCACCCAATGTCATGCCACCCAGAGCGGATAAACCTGCAAGTATAAATAAATATTTTTGGTGAATTCTACAACTGTCCCTGCTTTTCCTATGCTTTGTCACCTGTGCCTCAATGACAGATGATGAAAAGTGAATTCCTGAAAACGTATGACATCTCCGGAGAGACCTACAGGCAGAGATTTCGATCTCTGAGGTACAACACGGTTGACAATTCTTGAGAAGCCTTCACCCAACTCAGAGAATGCCTGATAAAATGTCTCCTACCAGATAGCAAAACAGTCCCACAGATCATCAACACATTTGCCATGGAGCAATTCATCATCATCCTGCCTACAGATGTGCAGCTTTGGATACAGGAACACCGACCAGACAGTGGGAAAAGGCTGTTTCTTTGGCCGAGACTACCAAATGGCCAGGCAGATGCCACAGCAGCGTGGTAACAGCCAAGCACCAGTAAGACACTCTTTTTCCCATTTAAACATCAAGCCTGATAAGAACTCTTGTGGGGGTAACAAATCTGTGCCCAAAGATGTTATCTGCTGTAACTGTAATAAGCCAGGCCATTTTGCAAGAAACTGCCATAGTAAGGAGAGTGGCAGTGGAGCAGATTTGTCCTTGGCAAATTTGGGCAAGTACTTGACAAATGTGAAGGTGGGGATAAGACTGTAAAGGGACTCATTGATTTGGGAAGCAGACATACCCTAGTGCATGTTGGAGTGCTGGGAAAACACTGTGCAAAAGGACCAGGTACTAGTGTCATCTGCATCCACGGGGACACTCAATACTATCCCACCACCCAAGTGGCTCTGACCATTAAGGGCATGTCACACCAAATGAAAGTGGGGGTAGTACCCAAGTTACCACTACCTGTGATTATTGGAAATTACTTTCCAGGATTTACTGAGCTAATCAAAAAGGGAGTAAATCCTGATGTTTCAGCAGCTGTGGTAACAAGAGCTCAGGCAAAGAAAATTTCAGATGGTGGGGACACTTTTTCTTTCAATGATTTTAATTTGGGCTTGTTTGAGCACAGCTCCAAGATCTGGAAATCCAGTGAAGAAAGACGATGCCTGAAGAAACTGTGGCAACAAATGACCAATGGACATAAAGGGTTAACATTTGAAGATGCTGAAACTAAATTGATAAGTGATTATGACTTTCTTTCAGAACAAGCTAACAATGTTTCTCTCCAGGGGTATTTTAAGCACCCGGGGGTGAAACCAAAACAGGGTGGATTATTGTTTAAAAAATGTAATTGGTTACTGTACAAAGTTTGGGTTAAACCTCAGACACAGGAACAGACAGAACAATTGGTTATACCACAGAAGTATAGAACAGAGTTGTTACAGATAGCACATGATAGTCCTATGGCTGGTCACTCAGGGAGGATCTCACCTTTGCCAGATTGCTGTATAGATTTTACTGGCCTGAAATTTATGAAGAGATGTTGCTACCTATTGTAATTCCTGTGCTGAGGTACAGAAAGTAGCCCCAGTCACTAGAAAAGACAAGGTGCCCTGGTGCCCCTAACCTTGATAGATGTGCCTTTTGAGAGAATTGCAATGGATGTGGTTGGTCCTTTGACAAAAGTAAAAGGTAAATCCCCGGAACCTGTGAAAACAACAAGAAGGAACTGGAGGACAGGAACAGTTGTGTTCCAGGACAGTAGCTGCTTCGTTGTTTCCTGGAGGTTCTTGTGGATTTTATTTGGTAGAAGGTTATTTCTTTTCTTTCTTACTTCTAAGAGGCTAGCAGGGTATTGGGCATTTGACTCTGTTCCTCCATGGGCCTGTTGGATAAGCTGGGAGAAATGGGGTGGGAACCAGATGATCAGATGGATGAGGCAATTGTCCAGGACGGACCCAGAGGGTGTAGTTGGTGGGATAGTCTCATCCCCAAGGAGGGTCATTAGTGGGGTCCCACAGGGATCAGTCCTTGGGCCCCTCCTGTTCAAGCCCTCGTATCTGACATAAGGACAGGAATCAGGAGTGAGATGAGTCTCTTTGCAGATGACTCAAAACTGGAGGGTAGTGGAAAGGAGGAGGGTGGCCCTACAGGGGGACCTGGAGGCTCTGAAAGATAGTCTAGAAAGTGGAAGCTGAGGTTCAATACAGGGAAATGCAGGACCTACTCCACCTGAGAGCCAAAAGCAGACAAATGCCACCCGAGGGAAATACTAAGAATCGATAGCTAAAAAGGACCTCAGAGGTAGTGAGGTGGATGTCAAAGATGAACAACTCGGAGACTTGTAGGAGGCAGCAGCCAAGGCCAACAGGATGTGGGATGCATCGCTGAGGATCACCTCAGGAGGAAGTGATACTCCCTCTGGATAACTGCTTGGTGAGGCACACCTTGAGTACTGCGTGCAGTTTGGGAGCCACACAGAAAGAGACATTAATCTCTAGAGAGGGTCAGGGGGCAACAAAATGATTTAGGGCTTGAGACAGAACCTATGAGGAAAACTCGAAAAATAAATATACAATGGAAGAGAGAAGGGACTGAAGGACATGGAAGTCTTCAGGTACATGAGAGGGTAATAAGGGAGGAACAGTCAGGGTGCTTGAAGGAGGATGAGGGCCACTAGAGGACATGGGTGGAAGCTGGAGGGAAGATTCAGGGGAGAAAGGAGGAGGTGCTACTTCACTGAGAGGGTGGTGGAGCCATGGAATAAACTGACTAGGGGCTGGTGGAGAGCAAAGAACAAAGGAGAGTTCAAGAAAGCAGAGACAAGTACAGAGATTCTAGAGCAAAATACAATACAACAAGAATATCAAACTGGAAAAGGAAAACCAAAGCGAAGTAACAAAGTCAACACAAGTGGGTTGACCAAATGAGCAGACCACGAGAGAATAGATTGGGCCTGTTCTGCTTTGGCATTTTTGGTATCCAGTAATGAATTTGTCCTGTGGTGTGTGCTATGCTGCTCGATGCCCAGAAGCAGTTCAATGAGTGCCATACAGCCCAAAAGTTACAGCCAGAGCTTGCAAGGAAATTTTCAGCAGAATGGGCATACCTAAAGAAATTATTACTGATCAGGGTAGTGATTTTTGTGCTGCATTACTTAAGGAGCTATACAGACTACTAGGTATCACTGCCATAAGAACCTCTCCCTATCACCCTTAGACAGACGGTCTTGTTGAGTGATTTAACCAAACCCTAAAATTCATGTTAAAAAGGTTTGTAAAAGGGGAAGGAAAATATTGGGACTAATACTTACGTTACCTACTCTTTGCTTACAGAGAAGTGCCACAGGCATCAACAGGGTTTTCACCATTTGAAATGCTGTATGCTAGGCAGCCAAGAGGGTCACTGGATGTGATAAAAGAAATGTGGGAAGATAGCCTCTCCCAGAAACAATTTATAACATCTTATATGTGTGCCCTAAGAAAGTTGCTGGCAAAATATGTTGAAATTGCCCATAGTAATCAGGAAGAGGTCCCAAACCAGTTGAAGGTATATAATGACCATGGGGTGAAAGAAAAAGTTTTTGAGCCAGGTGAAAAGGTTTTTCTACTGTTACCCACAACAGAAAATAAACTGTTAATGAAGTGGCAAGGGCATTATAAGGTTCTTAGACATACTGGCACTGTTAACTATGAGACTGAGACACCTGCCAGGAAAAAATCCTACTAAGATATACCATGCTAATCTCCTCAAGAAATGAGTTGAAAAACTGTCAAAAGCTGCTTTGCTAGTTTTACCAGAAACTGATGAAGACATTGATGTAGCTTATGATAGACTGGAACAAACTGTAAATGCTGATGCTGTAAAGGTGAGTGTTTCCTTAACCTCAGAACAAACTGCAGACATTCATAATGTGCTAAAGACATTTAACAGTACTTTTACCATACTACCAGGCTGAGCAAAAGGGGTTGAGCATGTTATAGGGACAAGAAATGCTTGCCCTATTACGCAAAAGACATACAGGTTACCAGAGCGGATAAGAGCTGACATGGTTAAGAAAATACAATAAATGAAAGAATTGGGTATCATAGAGGAGTCAAAGAGTGCTTGGTCATCACCAATGGTGATTGTAAACAAAAAAGGAAGGGGGTGTTAGAATCTGCCTTGATTTTAGGAAACTTAAATCAAGTGTCAGAATTTGACAGTTATCCTATGTCCAGAATAGATGATTTGGTGGACAGACTGGGGAGTGCAAAGTGTATCAGTACCTTTGATCTCACCAAGGGTTGCTTGCAAGTAACTTTAGCTAAAGCATCCAGAGAAAAAACTGCATTTACCACTCCTGTTGGATTCTATCAGTTCACCACCATGCCATTTGGTTTACATGGTGTGCTAGCTACATTCCAGTGGCACAAGGATGTAATTTTATCCCCTCACACTGGTTATTGTGCTGCGTACCTGGATGATGTTATGGTGTACAGTCCAGACTGGAAAAGTCACCTGGAACACCTACAAGCAGTTATCCAAGCTATCAAAAATGCAGGTCTGACAATTAATCTTACCAAATGGGCACTGGGCATGCAGGAAACCAGATATGTGGGCTATGTGTTGGGAAATGGAGAGGTTAAGCCAGAAATTTCTAAAATAGAAGCTGTAGCTAACAGCCCTGTCCCTAAAACAAAGAAACATGTCAGGTCACTTTTATGGCTGGCAGGTTATTACCGAAGATTTTTTCCCAGCTTTGCTGAGTTAGCTACTCCCCTCACCGAACTCATGAAAAAACAGTATCCATATAATGTGAAATGGACCCCAGAGTGTGATGAAGCTTTTCGGGCCATTAAGGCTGCATTATGTTCAGCCCTTGTTTTAAGAAGCCCAAACTTTGATTAACCATTTTTGTTACAAACAGATGCATCAGAGGTAGGCCTAGGTGCAGTACTGAGTCAAAATATAGATGGGATGGAACATACATAAGTAGGAAACTGTATGACAGAGAGAAAAGGTACTCTACCATTGAAAAGGAATGTTTAACAGCAAAGTGGGCCATGGAGTCCCTTCAGTTTTATTTACTAGGAACTGACTTTGTACTTATAACAGATCACAGACCCCTCTGTTGGCTTAACCAAATGAAAGATAAAAATTCCAGAATCACGAGGTGGTACCTGGCATTACAGCCATTTAAATTCACGGTGATGCACAAATCTGGTAAAGAGAACAGCAATGCTGATTTTCTGTGATGATATAGATTGGGAATTGAGGGTTCTGAAGGTTGAAAAAACAAATGCATGGGTATGAACTTTACTGTTTGTTGTACTGTTATAGAAAAACACAGCTAATGCACATGTGCTTAATTTCTAAAGTTAAAAGCTAATATTAGTAGAGAATTAATAAAAAAGTTTTGGAAACCTGTTTGATAACACAGGTTCCCTTTTAAGGGAGGGTGTATATGATAGGGTGGAACAGGACCCTGTCCCAGTTGTTATGGAGAAAGTGTTTAAATGCAAGGATATGTTCCATTCTCTCCTTTTCTGTCTCTTCCCTCTCTCTGGTTGAGCAACCAAATTTTCAAGTGAGACCTAGGATTTGATCACCCCGACAGTGATGCAGTTCTCTGCCTCCCACTATCTCTCAACCTTCACTTGCTGTTCTGTATCTTTTCCTCCCTTGCATATCTGCTGATATAAAAATACATGCAAATCATTATATGGAAATGTAACTGATATTGGGATCCTTTTGTTTAAAAATATATAGCATTACTGTTGTCGAAATATATATAATTATAGTCTGAGATGACTGAAAAAAGCTATTGGAAACTCGAGGTTGCCTGAGTGCAAATTTTTAAGCCTTTTGCAGAAGAGCTGTGCAAAAGGGCCTCCAGCTCAGACACTGTGTTCTTACAGCACCTGCCTGAAACATACACAAAACAGGATGCTTGTTGAGAATGGGGGTTGGAAGGACTTATAGGAGAGCTGAGCTGCAGTTGCTGAAAAGAAGAAAAAAGGTGGACACAGAGAGTGAAGGAAAACTCTGATGAATCTTCTCCATTGTATTTTGCCTTTGTAAATAGTTATACAGAACGGGTGGGATATTCAAAAGGGTTGCGCCATGCGCAATAGGGTTGCGCCTGAGCAAGACCAAAAGTGCGCAATTCTACGATATTCAGCAGGAGGCAGTTGCACCACCGAAAACATGCTGAGCAACAGCGCAAATGCAAAGGAAGGCATGTGCAACTCCATCGCGGATCCATGCATAAAGAGTTTAAATAAATTAAAGATTCTGGCGATTACGCTAAATATTAAGAACTGCCGAAATTGTGCACTAGCAGAAATGAGCCAAAATAAAGGTTCAAGGAGGGCGCAAAGAACGCCAAGGATGCCAAGTGGGGTAGAGAGACAGACAGACAGACAGACAGACAGTGACAGGCTAGGGCAGGCAAGGCAAGCATTGTGGGCCATAGGCTGCAGAGGCCAGCGGGGTGCCCGGTGCAGTGGAAGTAGCAGTCAGGACAGCTGGGGTAACACAGCAACACCAGCCGGGGGCAGAAGCCAGGGAGATGGACAGTGCCAGCTTCCACATGGAAGCTGTAATGAGGGGGTGAGAATGCAAGCTGCAGGGGGCGAGGCTGTGGAAGGGCCCGTCGGCGATCGCTCCCTCAACAGGCAATACCGCGCCCGCATCAGCTATGAGCTGTATACAGATGTAGAGATCAGGTACGGGTACCGAACAGGGCGATACTGAGGTGGCTCTGTGAGCTGTGCAGTGATATGATGCAGGCACTCTCACGATGGAGTCACGCTCTGTCAGTGGAGACCAAGGTGACAGCCTGCATGTGCCTGCTCGCCAAGGGCACCTTCCAGAGGCTGACAGGGGACACCACAGGCATCACACAGTCGGCCACGTCACGCATCCTCACCCAATTCCTCAGCGCACTGCTGCCACATGCTGCGGAGCACATCCATTTCCCCAGCACCGCAGCAGAGCATACAGCAAACATGCAGGAGTTCCACAGGGTAGCACGTATGCCTGGCATGCTAGGGGCCATAGACTGCACCCATGTGGCCATTCGCACGCCACCTGGCCCCGATGGGGCAGCGTATAGGAACTGAAAGGGCTACTCCAGTGTCAACTGCCAGGTGGTGTGTGATGCCACTGGGCGAATAATCAAAGTCATTGCCACACACCCTGGCGGAGCACATGATGCCTTCATATGGCATCAGTCCGCACTATGCCATCAATTTGAGAGTGGGGACATCCCCACAGGACATCTAGTGGGTGAGTACACATGTATGGAATGCAAACTTGGGGCAAGGGTGGGAATGCCACAGGTGCCATGGTAGTGGCACACAGGGATATGGGCAAAATGGACCTGAACATGACACTGATCTCCACTATCTCCACACAGGTGACAGTGGGTACCCACTCTGTCCCTGGCTGCTCACACCGTACCGCGCCCATGACCCCATCGCAGCAACGCTATAATGAGGCACATGCCGCCACACGCAACATCATAGAGCGGGTGTTTGGGATGCTCAAGGCACGCTTCCGATGCCTAGACAGCTCCGGTGGTGCCCTACAGTACAGCCCCCCAAAGGCCTGTGGGATATTCCTGGCCTGTTGCATCCTGCACAACATGGCCAAGGACTGTGGGATAGCCCTACAGGTTGAAGAGGGGACAGTGATGGGGACGCAGTGGCGCCGGTGTTGATGGTGATGTGCAGCCCCCAGGGCGGGCGGAACCCCGACTGATCCGGCAGGCCCAGCTGCACTGGGACACCATCACAGAGGAGCACTATGCACAACACAGGTAAGTCAGGGCCATGTGCAACCAACACTGTCCAGGCGCAAACCACAGGCACAGAGGGTAACACACCAAGGGTGCATGACGGCCAGGGGAGTGGAAGGGTCCAGGCATACAAACACACCATCAGGGAGAGGTGAACACTCATATGGACACACACCAGGCACAGAGCGTACATGGGCAGATGCACAGCACAGCAGAACCGACATTGCTAACACACAGCACCACCAACCACCCCCACCACCTGTACTGTCCAAGTACGTGTGTCAGATGCTGGGCACCCTTGCACCTTGGTGTGGCGTACAATACCAGGCACTCATCATACACACGACTCCCGTGAACAGCAGTTGGGAGTGGTGCAGGATAGTCCGTAAGTTGGCGTGTTGAGCAGAGCACCCAGCAGTGCACTGCCCACTATGACACACATTGCACACAGGGCAGCACCAGACAGGGTCCACACTGGGAGAAAGGTCAGTCATGTAGCACTGTCCCACGGCCACCGCGGATGCGTAGGCGGCCCCGCTGTAACCCAGCAGCACTGGCAGGCTGAGCAGGGGCCACATGGGGTGGCACTGTTGGACCACCAGGGGTCCCACTGCATGAACGCAACCTTGCCCGCACAGGGGTCTGCAGCATGCCGAACATACCTGCACCAGGGGTGCTCGGGATGCCCACAGCAGAACCCGGCGTCAACAGGCCTGGTGTCGCATGACACCGGGAATGGGGAGTGGAGCGTGAACTGTGTGGGGTGTATGGTACAGGGTCACCTGACTGTGTGCCCAATGCGTCCGTGACAGAGACCACTGCCTGGGTCAGCCTGTCAATGGCGGCGGTCACATCCATCCACATGTGGACCATCTCTGCACGGTCCAGGCACACTCCTGCTGTGCCACTCCACAGCCACAGACAGTGCCTCCATGGACATTGCAACCCACCTCTGCTGCTGTACTGATTCCTGCGGCAGGCAGGTGTACTTCCAATGGGTACTGTGCCTGGCATCCTTTCTCCCAGGGTGTTGAAGGTCCTGATGCACAACCACCCTTGAGGTGGGCGCTGTTTGCCAGGACCAGGAATGGGCGTATCAAGGGCGGTGGGCATGTGCCACTGCTGACACTGTACCCCAGACCTGGTGGGTGACTGCTGCTGCTGCCCTCCAACCGCTGTACCCAGGGTCCCTCGTTCCACCGCTGTGTCGCTAACAGTGCCAGACACCTGCACAGCCACCGGTGCTGCCCACCGGTGCTGACGAGCACAACCTGGGACTGTATAACTGACTTGCTGGCACACAAGTTGGAACCAGCAAGGCCCAGGGCGTGCTGGCCTGCTGTGTGTCCGTCATGGGACACACATGTCACTGCCACATTGCAGTCCTTGCATCATCAATGGTGCGAGTGCGTGCTACAGCCACAGTCAGGCGTGCTGGCATGCTTGCATGCCAGATTGCTGGTTACAGGCTGTGCACCCCCCACCGAATCACCGACACCAGAGTTGGCAGCACAGCGTGCATGCTGGTGCAGTGCATGCTGGCAGGTGACAGAGGTGGATGGACCCTCCTCCATGTCCAGCAGGTCATCCTCACTGCCTGGTCCCACCACCATCTCCTGAAGACGAACAGGATCTGCAACAGAAAGAGAGGACATGTGGTGCATGTGAACAACCTCCCCCAACACCACCACCATGTCCATACCATGCAGTGATGGGCTTCCACCTGTCTGGAATCCACCTCCAGTGCGCCCTCAATAGCACTGCACTGCATAGTTGCATCCAGTCGGTCCTCAGCGGGGTCAGCTCCACCACCGCTGGCTGGCTCCGCAGTGCCAGCACGTGCCGCCTGAGGGCTGCCACCTTCTCCTTCACCCCTCCTGCGGTCTGTCCCAATCTTCTCTTGCATTCCTGCACGGGGCTGGTGGCTTCAGGCAGGTTCACTGCCTGGGCTACCCTCCCATGCAGCTGCATGGGCCTGGAGGTGCCCGGCTTCCACGCAGTAGTGCCCTCATCCTCCAGGTAGGCCTGGAAGAGGGCCTCAGTCTCTGCTGTGGTGAAGTTGGGCCTCCTTCTTGCCACCATCCTCACCCTCACCTTGTCTCTGCTCGGTCATGGTGATCTGTATGGGTGGAAGTGGACACCTGTCACTGTGCAGTCTACAGCATTATCCCATGCCCATTGTCCAGAACATCCCACAGCATGCAACTCACCTCTCACCTGCAGTAACCAAATCTGTCCAGCGCAGCCCACTGTCGCACTTTTATAGCGCAATCCATGCAATTTTGGAGAGGAGCAACTGTAATGAGATGCAAATTGTGCCACTGTGCCTTTGAATGGCTGATCAGATGATTTGCATGTGTCGGCTGAATATCGCGCCATTGCGCTTTTCGCAAGACGGTTGAGCCGGCTGAGCCAATAGCGCAGATCTGTGACTGAGCAGTACACTGCATTGCACATGCCCAGGTAGCTTACGCATGCATCTGTCACACTGATGATGTGCTGTGCGCGATCGGCAATTCAGGCCATGGCCACCATTGTGCCAGTGGCGCTACAGCACTGGGCACTATATGGCACTGTGGCACTACTGCGCAATAGTCCACTGTGGCACTGTCATGCAGGTGGTCAGTCGCGCAGGATGCGTAGACGTCAGATGGTGCTGTGCGTGGCCTTGCGTCGCAGACCCTGACCTGGTGTCCGACCTTTCCCCCAAGCTGTTACGGCTGCCATGTGTAGCCTATTGCGCTGTCTGGTGACAGCGCTATGTGGACTAACGGCGCTGTATGAACAGCGTGATTGGAACCTATGGTGGTCTATTACGCAACATTTCCACGTGGGGTTGCCGCGCAGCGGGGCGCCATATTGCCTGCTGTAAACTTGGAAGCATGGCAAGCAGGAGGGCAGTGCAATGGAGCCCCGTGGAGGTGGCCAACCTGGTGGCCCTGGTAGAGCCCCACTATGGGGCACTGTATGGTGAGGAGCCCCTCACCATGGCTAGGACCCAGGTCTGGCTGCAAGTGGCCAGCGACCTGGTGGGGTCACTGGGCAGCGCCGGTCTGCTGAGCAGTGCGGCACAGGTACAGTGACCTCCGCGGGAGGGAGCCTGACCTGCATGGCGGCTACGTCACGTGCCAGGAGGGGCGGGGTGCCTAGGCCAGGTGGGTGTACCATCTATGCACCTGTATTCTCTGTAGGGGTGTGAGTGTGTTTTGGTGGCTGTGCATAGGTGGTGGCTCTGACATGGTTGGCTGTGTCAGTGTGTGCAGGTGTGAGATGCATGGGTCTGGCTGTGTGGGCAGGCACTCTCACTGGGGCAGGGGCAGTCTGCTTTGGAGTCACACTGATGTTTTTCTCAACATTTGTCTCCCACAGGCTGGGCTGAGAGGATGCAGGCACGGGCCCTGGTGCCAGTCGGTGGTGCAGCAAGGGGTGGGCCACAGCAGCAGCAGCAGCAGCAGACGCAGCTGCTTGCGGAGTGTGAGTATCATTACATCATGGATGCTATTGCATGCTGGAGGGGGTGAGCATGACCACTAGCCATGCACAACACAACCATGCATGACACAGGCGACATTCATCACTGTCCAGTGTCACTGCACGTCTGTGTGTGCGTCACTGGTGGTCCATGCATGCACTGGGCACATGGCTGTGTAACTGGCATCGCACCACATTGCCACGTCACTTGACAGCCTTGTTTGTGCTGTGATGGACATGGGCAGTGTGTGTGTGCAGTGGTGCACATAGCTGGTGCCGCCTGGTTGGGATGACCATGTGCATGTTCACTGTGGGTGGGTGCATACCATCACAGGTGCGGGACATTGGGCTATATGGCTCGCAGGTTGGGTGGTGTTCAGGGTTGTGGTCAGTCACAGCCATTGACTATGTTCCCATTTTCCTAGGCCTCATTGTGCTCCGGAGGATAGAGCGGGCACTGCAGCAGCTCACCCAGGTGTCCTTGGACAACAGGACCATCCTCACCAGCATCCAGGCGCCATGACATCGGAGGCACAGCCAGACTTCGGCGGCACCAGGCGGAAGAGGACCAGCCTGCTAGACCTTAGGCCGGATTCCCTTCCCACTTCACCCATCCCTCCCACCCTGCCTTCCCTCTTCAAGTTGTTCATCCCTACCCTTGCCCACCCCTACCTTGTACCCTACCCCCCTTGTACATAGTTATGTTGTTGTTGGTGTTGTAATTTATATTTTTATAATACATTTATATTTTGATATGAATACTGTGTTGGTCTCTGATTTGCAGCTGGCTATGGTTGCTCAGTTGCAGTGGTGTGCATGCCATCTGGGGTGGTATGGTCCTGGGTTGTGTGTGTGTGTGTGTGTGTGTGTGTGTGTGTGCGGCGCATGTGTGTGCATGGGGAGGTGTCTCCAGCGTGGCAGTGACTTTCTGTTGGTCTTAGCCATCTGCTACCACCCACTGCTGGGTGCTGGGGTGAGTCTGGCTTGTATGCTCTCTGCTACACGGGTTGGCGTGTGCGGGGATGCATGGTGTTTTCTGAAGTGCCAGTCACTGCACATGGGTGGTGTCTTGGGGTCACGGTCAGGGTGTGCTGTGCGTGTGGGGGCTGATGTGCACTGTGGTTGTCAACCCCCTGTGTGTGGCAGTCTCAGCCTGCCAGTGGTTGTGCTGGGCGTCATGGCCCTGCTGTGCTGTTGGCTTGTCCCCATGGGCCAGTGCATCATCAAGTCCCACCCCAGTGATGCTGTGCTTGGGGTGTGCAGGTGTCTTGTTGGTTCTGCAGTGTGTTCCTGTGCCCATGTGTGGCATGGCTGGCGGTGGGCCCCAGCCTGCCTCCCTGGTTGTGCAGTTCCATTGCTCTGCTGGGGGGCTCTTGCGCTATGGCACCTCTGGACTGCTCAGCTGGGCTGCCCTTATTAGCGCTATGGTGCAACCTTTCTGCTCAGCTTCCCCTTCCTGGTTGCGCTATGGCACAGTTTGTGCGATATTCAGACGTTGGCTGCTTGCGCGGTTTGTTCTGCTCCATGTTTGAATATCGCGTCTGTTGCGCATATGCGCAATTGATTTGTGCTTGCTCCTGCTGTTGCGCACATTTTGGGTGCAGTTTGAATATCTGGGCCAACATGTTTAGTTTTTGATGTTACTGCTAGTATAAATAAAGATTTTTGGTGAATTCTACAACTGCTCCTGCTTTTCCTATGTTTCCTGACCTGTGCCTCGATGACAAACAGTTGTTTGTTTCTTTCCAAAGTGCAGAAATGCCAGCCAACCTGTGGCAATGATTCAGGCCTGCACCTTGCTCAATCTGGGTACCCAGTTGGGACTAGGGCATACACTAGTACCAGTGGGGAGGTGGACCATATTGCTGTTGTCACTGGGGTGGGCACTGTTGTGTTGTACATTTCTCATTTCATCAAATTATTATTTGCTTGTTGCATCTCTTTCTCTTCCCCCATTAATAAATATGTACTTGTTGTTATTGAATACAGTCTATGAGCATATTAGCAATAGCTATTAATTGCATGCACCATAGATTCTTGAGCTGGTATGTGGTATTCTGTGTGTGGGTGACTTAAAGGGGAGGTGGGGAGGTACAGCACCCTAGCGGGTTGTACCGTACAACTGGCCAACTATATTTTTACTCTGGGTGGAGGATCAGTGCTATTTAATTTCTATTTGGAAAAGAACCCCCCTTTTCCACCTTGTCAACAGCCAAGGCTTCTCAATCTGGTTGGACCCCAACAAGCAGGGGTAGTAGCCTGTTCCTACATGGTGCCCGGGTTTAAGGGGGAATAAACCCAGACCACTGTTAATGTGCAGGTCATGGCCCTCATCCTTGCCATTAGGGAAAAGACAGGAAACTTAGTGATGCAGATAGAGGGAATACAAAGCATTTTCTGTGCCATTTATTGGAACTTATATAAGATAGAGTGTCAGGGAAGCAGTGAGGCAGAAGAGGCCTTTCTGAATGGGACTGCCATTCCCACTTCAGCGACAGAACAAAGAGCACCCTAGGGACACCAATCACACAGAAAGAGGTTCTAAGAGCTCTAGGATCCATGAGGAATGGGAAGGAGAATGGCCCTGATGGCTTTGGGGCTGTGTATTTTAAGGAGTTGGGAGGTACTCGGGCGGGACCATTAAATGATATGGTGGAAAAGGTTAGAGGGATGGGGGGGGCCTACCTGCCTCATTCTACATGGCCTCCATCTGTGTGCTGCCTAAGCTGGGGAATGACCAACTGGAGTGTGCCTCCTACCAGCCCATCTCCCTCCTGAATTGTGATCTTAAGATTTTTGCTTGGATACTAGTGAGGTGCCTGGTGCAGATACTCCCACAGATAATGCACCCAGACCTGATGGAATTTGTGTAGGGTGGACTATCATACCACAATATGTGAAGACTGCTGAATGTTGTCCTCTGAGGAGTCTCAGCATTGGGTAAAGCACTTGTGCTGTCAATGGATGCCGAGAAATCATCTTACCACATACAGTGGGAGTATCTGTTCAATGTCCTGGGGAGATGTGGGCTAGGAGAGACATACATAGACATCACAGAATAATAGAATCATAGAAGCTTGACAGCAGAAAAGGGCCATACTGGCCCATGTAGTCTGCCCCTTTTTTTTTCCTACACTTCCCCCTCCCTGCCAGCCCCCACCCTCCCCTAATACTCAGCCCCATATGCTTGTCTCATGCCCTCTTGAATTCCTCCCACAGATTTATCCCCACCAGTCCATCTGGTAGTCTGTTCCAGGGCTCCACCACTGTCTCTGTGAAAAATGCCCTCTCACATTGCCCCTGTATCTGTTTCCTTGCAGTCTGAGGCTATACCCTCTAGTTTTGACCCCTCCTTCCTCTTAAGCTTCCTCTTAAGTAAACATCTTCTACTTTTATTGAACCCTTTACATATTTAAAGTTTCAATCATGTCTCCCTTTCCCTACTTGTCTCCAGCATGTACAGATCCAGATCTTTTACACCTCTGATCAATATGACTTCCCTGCTTATCACCATCTTGGTTGCCCCATGAGGAAGACTGGAAGGAGTCCCCGACACAATCAAATCCTGGGAGGCAGTGGTGGCAGACCAGCGGGAAGGGTGAGGCTTCATGAAGCCCCCTCTCCAATGCATCTATATCCTTGTGGAGATGAGGCCTCAGAACTGAACCCCATACTCCAGGTGTGGACATGGTTAGCTTTTATATCGGATCCCAGGTCCAGGGTGCTCACTAATGGTGGCCTGTCAGACAAATTCAGGCTATGTTGTGGTACAAGGCAGGCATGAGCCCTGTTCCTCCATTGTTTGCTTTGGCTGCAGAGCATGTGGCAATTGAAATCAGGAGTACAAATGAGGTCGGAAGGATAACGGGGAGATCAGGTAGACAGCATAAGATCACATTGTATGTTGATGTCTTGCTTTGTTCCTCATGGATCCTAATACAGAATGTGATCTCACCAGGTCTCTTGTTGGCCATATTGAACCACAGACTGCTAAGTAGCCCACTTGTTATGCAAGGCAATAATGCCATTCGCATACCCATTATAGGCTCATTAGCATGCTATGCAATGCTGTTTCCCCTATGTACAGTGGACAGCCCTGGCATCTAGTGGTCCCCCACCCTAGGTCACCAATGTGGATGATAGTATCCATATCCCTGGTGTTTAGTGGTCCTCCCACCCCGATCCTCCATTTAAATAGTATTAGCCATATCCCAGATGTTTAGTGGTCCTTCCCATTCCCTGATCACCCATGTAGATAGTATTACCTGTTTCCCTGGTGTCAAGGGGTTCCTCTCCAGCTCTAATCCTCCATGTAGATAGTATATCCATATCTCTTGTGTCTAGTGGTCCCCTTTCCCCCAGTCACCCATGTAGACAGTATTATCCATATCCCTGGTGTCTAGTGGTTCCCTTCCCCGATCACCCACGTAAATAGTGTCCTCCATATCCCTGGTGTGTAGGGGTTCCCCTTCCCCCAAATCACCCATGCTGCAATAATATTCCTTTTCCATTGTGTCTAGTGAACCCCAAACCTGCCCATCCACCCAGGAGCCCTTACTGTACCCTGATCCTCTCCCTGGTCACTACTTTAAACTAATACATCCAGCACATCCCTTCACTCATATCTTTGGCTAGTCACCATCAGACAGTCAGTGAGTACAGTTGCTAGTACTGTAGAAACAGCTACTTATACAGTAGTTGGAATTGAACTCTTTGACAGAATTGCTCAGGGAGTGGGGGTTCACTAGGCACAGGGAAAAAGGGAAAATTATTGCAACATGTGTGATCAGGGTGGGGTCTGCTACACGCCAGGGACAGGGATACCATCCTCTACATGGGTGCTTGGGTAGTGAGACTGTCAGACTCCGGAGACATTTAGAAATAGAAACAACATGGGTGCTGGGGAGTGCAACCATAGCACCCAGTAAGGTCACAGTTTTAGTAGCAGTAAACAGTGCTGAGATAGCAGCTGTTTTGTATTGCCAATCACTTTGAATGTACCACTATGCCCTTTATGCATGAGGGATCCCACATTTGCATAGGTGCAGCAGTGTATATTGCACAATCACCCTGCAGGGTTAGTGCAGCCCTCCAGGCGCTTCTGAATATGGTCATGTCCGCCAGCACTATTCACGGTGAGCACTGCACTAACCATTTGAATATGGGTGCCACAGTCTGGTATCTTTTTATTTTTGAAGGCAAGAGTAAACTTTGAGTGCTCACTGCATGGTTTTAAATATCCCCTAGAGGGCAGCCTAGAGAGCAGCACAATGACAAGCATTAACTTAACTAGAAAATCCCTTCAAAGAAGTGGATCAATATTTGAAACACTGTGAAAGAGACTAAGGGTAGGATTAACAAAGAGATCAGTCCAAGGTCCATCTGCACATTTTTACTGTAATTAGACACCTGCAGCTGTGTGTGCGTGGAAATACTAGGTTGTCAAACACTTCCTTCCATTTGACCAAATATTCCATTTTTGCCTGTTTGATGATGCAAATTGCTACAAATTTGGAATTTTAAGTGCAATTTTGTTTGCAACTTCTTATGCTGATTTGAATGCACGTAGTTGGATCTGCATCTGGTACTGTTTTAAAAATCTATGCACAGCTTTTAAAATGGTACAATTTGGGTAAGAGTTTTGAAGTTGGAAACTATTTAAGAATTAACACAAATAATGAGCTTAGAGACTCATCACAAACAACACATGCAAGTGTGTTTTAAAATATACATGTAGTATAATTTTATAAAGCATCTAACATTCTGCAGGCAATCGAACCTCTAAATGCAACTTTCGTATCTAGTCTTATTTATTTACTTATTTATTGAAATGTTTCACCAGGAGAGCACACTGAACAACAAGTTGCTCGTCTCATGGTGCAACCCGGGGGGAGGAGGTTAAATAGGGTTGTGAAGGATGATCAGTTACAATAGTATGTGGGTAGTACTGTACAAACAATACAGCATTTTGATTATGCAACAGCTGGAACACAAGGTATTGTACAATAAACAGTAGTAGAACATTGGGTAAATTACAATGTATGTCCAAATTAGAAACATAGACTTTGATGGCAGATAAGGACAGCTAGGCCCATCTAGTCTGCCCATTTCCCTACCTACAGGATAGGCCGCAGATCCTAGTTAACCAACAGCCTATTTCTTCCTACCCCCCACAAGAATTGCCTTATGTCTGTCCCATGCATTCTTGAATTCTCCCACAGTTTTAGACCCCACAACCTCCTCAGGAAGGCTGTTCCATGCATCCACTACCCTCTCTGTGAAATAATACTTCTCACATTGCCCCTGAACCTCCCTCCTTCTATCTTTAAATTGTGTCCCCTTGTTCTTAACGCCTCTTTTCTGAAAGATGCTACCCTCTTGGACTTTGTTGATTCCACTGAGGTACTTAAAAGTTTCTATCATGTCCCCTCTCCTTCTTTCCTCAAGGGTATACATATTAAGCTCCTTTAGTCTCTCCTCATATGGCTTCTCTTGCAGACCCTGCACCATTTTAGTTGCCCTCCTCTGGACTGCCTCTACCCTATCTATGTCCTTGCAGAGATGGGGTCTCCAGAACTGGACACAGTACTCCAGATGGGGTCTCACCAGCTGTCTGTACAGAAGGATAACAACTTCCTGTTTTCTGCTGATGATGCCTCTCCCTATACATCCCAGTATACCTCCAGCCCTCCCTACTGCCTTCTCACATTGCTTGCTAACCTTAAGGTCATCTGATATGATTACCCCCAGGTCCCTTTCCTTTTCTGTTATTGTTACTACCTCCCCACCCATTGTGTATTCTTCCCCTGGGTTCTTGTTTCCCAGGTGCATTATTTGCACTTCTTTTGCATTGAATCCTAGCTGCCATACTTCTGACCATTCCTCCAACCTTGCCAAATCCTTTTCATCCTTTCCATGCCTCCTTGTGTATCAACCCTGTTGCAGATCTTTGTGTCATCTGCAAAAGGCATACTTTTCCTTCCAGTCCCTCTGCAATGTCATAGATAAAGACATTAAAGGACTGGACCCAGTACTGAACCCTGCTGCAGTGATCCCACTAGTAACCCCCTTTCTTCAGAGTGGACTCCATTTACAATTACCTTCTGTGTCCTGTTGTCCAGCCAATGTTTTACCCAGGCTACCACCCTGGGACCCACTCCCAGGCTGGTTAATTTGACTATTAATCTTTTGTGTGGGACTGTGTCAAATGCCTTACTAAAGTCTATGTAGGCCATGTCCACAGCCCCTCCCTGGTCTACTACTTTGGTCACCCAGTCAAAGAAATCTATTAGATTCATCTGACATCACCTTCCCGCTGTGAACTCATGCTGCCTTGGGTCCTGTGCTCCACTGGCCTCTAGGTACTCAACTATTCTTTCCTTCAGAAGTGACTCCATCACTTTCCCTACCACAGGGGTCAGACTGACAGGTCTGTAGTTTCCTGCCTCTGTCTTGGTCCCACTTTTTGTGAAGAGGAATCACATCCGCCTTCCTCCAGTCCTCAGGTACCACACCATCCTCCCATGATTTATTAAAAACAGTAGCCAGTGGTTTCACTAGTTCCTCCCTTAATTCTTTTAGAATTCTGGGATGAATTCCATCAGGACCCATTGCTTTGTCCACCTTCAGTTTTAGGAGTTCTTGCAGAACCCTTTCTTCTGTGAAAGGACTGGGATCAACCCCTCTATCAATAGTACTTCTATTAATTGGATTAGGCACTTTCCCCTCCTCTTTTGTGAATACTGAGCAGAAATATTCATTCAGTATTCCTGCTTTTTCACTATCCCCCTCTGCCCACCCACCGTTCATTCTATTCAGCCTCACTATCCCTCCCTTTGTCTTTCTACGCTCGCTGATGTACCTATAAAAAGGTTTTATCCCCCTTCTTAACTGAGTTGGCTATCTTTTCCTCAGTTTGGGCCTTTGCTATTCTGACTTCCCTCCCTGCTTCCTTCTGCCTTAACTGGTACAGCTGTCTGTCCTGCTCCTTCTATGTTTCTTTACCCGAATGCTATCTTTTCTTCCTGACTTTCACAGCCACCCTTTTGAGAACCATAGTGGCTTTTTCTTTCATTTTGATTTGTTTATTTGCTTCACACAAAGGCTTGTTGCCTCTTTGATGGCAGTTTTGATAATTCCCCATTGTTCCTCCACGCCTCCTTCTAGGCTGTTTGCTGGTGCTATTCTGAGGCACTCTCCCATCTTGCCAAAGTCAGCCCTCCTAAAGTCCAGTACCCTCACTTTTGTATGGCTTGACTCTGTAACTGAGTTTAACGAGAATCACACTGTTTGATGGTCACTTGTCCCCAGATGGCAACCCACTTCTAGATCTGAGATTCTCTCACCTTCCATTTGAGAGTAAGAGGTCTAAGATTGCTCCCTCATGAGTGGGTTCCTAAACTAGCTGTCTAATGTCTACGCTTACCTGTAGGGCATCAAGAATGGCCCTGCTTTTGGATGTGGCTGCAGCAAATGTGCTCAGTTAACATCTGGCATATTCAGGTCTCCCATCAACAGTATCTCCTTTTCTGCCATTCTAAGAATGCCTTTATCATATCCTTGTCCATTTCCTTCCCTTGACATGGGGGTCTGTACACAACCCTCTAAGTGGATTGTGGTGCCCTTTTCCAGTCTCCAAGGTGACTCACAGTGCCTCCTCTGCTCCCTGTTTACTCTTTTGTTCAATTGCTTTTATCCTTCCTTATATAGATAGCTACCCTCCCTCTTCCCCTGCCTGTCTCTCCTGTAGGTTATGTACCCTGGTATGTTAATATCCCAGTCATGGTTCTCTGTGTACTGTGTTTCTGTGACTGACTATGATATCCAGGCATCCTTCTTCCATTAAGGCCACCAGCTCAGGAGCTTGTTGCCCAGATCTACGGGCATTGGTACTCATTACCCTCCCATTTCTTGATGGCCTTACTCCCTTTTGCCCCATCCCTGTCCTTCTTGCCTTTGTCACTTTCTCCATTTACCCCTGCCCTTCTCCTCATCGACACCTCTATGTTGGTGTTTGCCTTACTCACCGTGATTATTTGGGGGCTAGGATTTTTCTGTCTTTTCCAGGGCTCTCCCTTGGCTAGTTTAAAAGCTTGACAATGAAGCATTTAAACCTATCACCTAGGATCCTGGTTCCTCCCAGACAGATGCAGCCTATCATGCCAGTATAGGGCTTGCATCACTCCAGGTGGACCCCAGTCCCCAATGAAGCCTAATCCCTGAGCTCCACACCAGTTTTTCAACCACTGATTGAATCCCATGGTGCGGAACACCGTAGCCTCCTATGCCATAGATGGGTAGCACCTCCCAGAAGGTTACCTGCATGCTACTTGACCAAGGCCCCTCCCCAATCTCCACAAACTCCTCCTGCACTCTAACCTTTCTTAGCCAGGTCATTTGTCCCTGGGTGGACAATGACATCCAGCTCCTCCCCTGTGCAGCTGCCGCAATCCTGAGGATTCATCTCCCTGTCCTCCAAGCCATGTGGCCAGGCAGGCACCTCACCTCCTCTCTCTTCCTCCCCAGTTCTACCTTCCAACAATGGAGTCCCCACCAGTAGTTGTTTCCTTCCTGCAGGGTCCCCTGCCACCCTCCTGTGGGTCTCCTTTGTGGAGGTTCCCATCATCCTCCTTGGTCTCCACTGTGGGTGCCTCTATAGAGGAACCACACTTTGCCAGAATGGCATAGGAATTGTGAGGAGGTACAACTGGAGGTGTGTCTGTTCCGGGCCACCCTCACCTCCCTGAGCCCACTGTGGTCCAACCATTTTCTTTCTTGACAACCTTGAGGCAACGGCAGTGGTACTGGTGGTCTCTGGATGGAAGAAGAGGTCCCACAATCCTGGCCAACTCAGCCTGGAGATGAGCAACCTCCTCCCTCAGCCCAGAGAGGTGCCTGCAGATGGGACAACACCGCATCCTCCAGAACATCTCCTGAAGACTGCTGCCCACAGCCACTGCACTGCACCACTCCAATCATGTCTTATTTCTGGCCCCTTAACTGTTTGCAATCTCTTACTCTTTCTCTGTTTTTTTCTCTCCCTTACTTTCTGCCTGTGTGCCCTTTAAGCCCTGATTGTCCTGTTCTGAGACAAGAATATCCTATATTTCCTAGACCACTTACTTACTCAGAGGCAGACCTCCTGTAGCTAGAGGGGGCCAGAGCGTCACTCTTGCCTCTTCTAGGATGGTGGGTCCTGGTGGTTCTGTGATCACTCACTTCCTGCCTCTAAACAGGAAGTTCCTGTTGTCAGTCAAATCTTGTACCTAGTAAAATAGAACTAGCTTTGGGTGGAGGGGAAGGAAGGAGGACAATATAGTCCCAGCAGAGAAGTTCAGTCACACAGCAGTCCTTTCTCCTGGTGTCTTCTGCCAAGCTATTAGTAGAATCTTTTTAAGGCAGTCTTTAAGAAATGTAGCTTCCTTCTAGCTAAACCCTCCCCTACTTACCAGATCTTTTTTTACAAGTAATTTAAACCTCACAGCAGTTAGAATCCTTTTCAGTCACCTGAGATTTACACCTTGATAACTCTTCAGATACCCATTCAGTTCAGTTAACCCAAATATTACACTTTTTTTTTTTTTTTTTTTATGTTAGTTTTTTTTTACCCTAAATTAAAGGTCCAAGTACAAAAGTTCTTCTGCTTTAGTCCCAGCAGAGAAGTTCAGTCACACAGCAGTCCTTTCTTCTGGTGTCTTCCAAATCACACAAATGAACATATAAATGTACAAAACTGTCATAATGCAACAGAACCATTATAGTGCATGAGTGCACTAGGAACAGGCTCGAGGTAGTATGCAAGTGCTGTTGGAGTAAAAAGGATGGGGTAGGTTGTGCACACAGGTGACCCAGAAGGGCAGGTGGAGAAGAGAGGTGGAGAGGAGTAGGGTAGCCATTTCCTGATTCCCCCTTCAGGATGTCGAAAACCCTGCCGGGGGGGGTCAGGGTAGGAAGGCAGAAACTGGGGATAGGTAATAAGGATGGTTCAAGCAGAAACAGCTGAGGGAGAGGTAATTGTGTAGGGCAGAGGTATGGGTGTAGTTGGAGGAGTGTCATATTTCAGGGAGGAGTGAATTCCAGATTTTAGGGAAGCAATGGGCGACATCAGTCTGACCAATGAGGGTGGAGCGGTGAGGGACCATCAAGGTGCGGGCATCATTAGATCTGAGAGAGTGGGTGGGGGGAGGTGGAGTGGAAATCGAGAATGAGAGATAGGGAGGAGCACTCCAACCAAATTTGAGGTTAGTTTGACACAGTGTGAGATGCACTGTGAGACAGTGGAAGGAAGGTTAGAGAGCGATAGAGCCTCACGGATGGTGGGAGCGAAGGGGATTCAAAGAGCAAAGCGGCAGAAGGAGTTAAACAGAGTGTCCAACTTGGTCAGGGAAGATTTGGGAGCAGCACCATAGACTACGTCACAGTAGTCAAAGATGGGGAGTATCATCTTCTGGACAATTTCACTCCTTGCAGTCAGTGGGATGCAACTATGATTTCCGTATAAAGCACCAAACTTGGGGCACAGTTACTTCAGGATAGCATCAATATGCACAGAGAAGCTGAGGTGCTGGTCGAGCTAAACCCCCAGATATCTAAATGAGGATGTGTCCTCCAGGATGGTCCCGTCAAGGGTGTGGAAGGTGGGTAGGGCCAGGAGCCTAGACAGTCTCTGCCTGGTGCCAAAAGTCATTGAGACTGTCTTCTTGGCATTTAGAAAAAGCTGGTGAGAAGCAAACCAGAGCAGAACTTGGTTGAAGTCTTGCTGTAAGCTGGTTTCCACAGCAGCAGCGTTTTTGCTGGAAGTGTATAAAATAATATTGTCAGCATACATGTGGATAGACAAGGATGAGCAGGCTGTGATTGTTAAGGAAAATGGAGAAGAGTAGGGGACCAAGCACTGAGCCCTGAGGAACACCAGTGTTGATGGGGAGTGGTGGGGAGATGGAATCAAGGATTCTCACCTATTGGGTCCTACCAGTGAGGTAGGATTTACACCAGTTGGTGGCTGATGGAGCAAGGTCAGCCGAGGAGAGGGAATTAAGAAGGAGGGGATGGGAAACAACATCAAAGGCTTTGGCTAGGATGACAATGATGGTCTAGGTGATCAGGCCATCGTCCATCCCTGAAAGGATGGAGTCAGTAAGCCTGAGGAGGGAGGTGGTTCTTGAGTGGTTCTTCCAAAAACCAGATTGGAAGGGGGTGAAGAAGGAGGGATCAGAAAGGAAGGGTGATAGTTTATTTATTTTTATTTATTTGCACATCAGTTTACAACCTTTGAACCAAGGGCTCATTTTCAAAGGTACCTCATCACAAAGAGGACAAATATAGGACAGACATTCATGTTACAGAATGTAGGTTACATGGAATTAACATACACATTTGTGAAGAAACATAGAAACATAGAATTTGATGGCAGATAAGGACCGCTTGGCCCACCTAGTCTGCCCATTTTCCTACCTAACAGATAAGCTTCAAATCCTAGTTAACCAACAGCTTACTTCCTCCTACCCCCCACTAGGACTGCCTTATGCCTGTCCCGGCCATTCTTGAAGTCCCCCACTGTTCTTGACTCCACAACCTCCTCAGGGAGGTTGTTCATGGTGCATCCACAACCCTCTCAGTGAAAAATACTTCCTCACATTACTCTGAGCGCGCCCTCCTCTATCTTCAAATTGTGCCCCTTGTTCTTGCACATCTTTTTCTGGAAGATGCTACCTTCTTGACTTTGTTAATTCCTTGAGGTACTTGAACGTTTCTATCATGTCCCTCTCCTCCTTTCCTCTAGGGTATACATATTAAGCTCCTTTAGTCTTTCTTCAGATGTCTTCTGGTGCAAACCCTGCACCATTTTGTTGCCTCCTCTGACAGCTTCCACTCTGTCTATGTCTTTGCGGAGATGGGGTCTCCAGAATGCACACAGTACTCCAGATGGGTCTCCCCAACTGTCTGTACAGAGGGATAACAACTTCCTGTTTTCTACTATTGATGCCTTTTCCTATGCATCCCAGTACCTCCCCTGCCTTTCTTATTGCCTTCTCACATTGCTTACCCACCTTTAGGTCATCTGATATAATTACCCCCAGGTCCCTTTCTATTTTTACTGTTGTCAGTATCTCACCCCCCATTGTGTACACTTCCCCTGGGTTTTTGTTTCCCATATGCATTACCTTGCACTTCTTTGCATTGAATCTGAGCTGCCATACATTTGACCATTCCTCCAACCTTGCCAAGTCCCTTCTCATCCTTTCCACTCCATCTTGTGTATCAACCCTGTTGCAGATCTTTGTGTCATCTGCAAAGAGACATACTTTTCCTTCCAGTTCCTCTGCAATGTCACTTATAAAGACATTAAAAAGGACCGGTCCCAGTACTGAACCTTGCGGTACCCACTAGTAACCCTCTTTCTTCACTGTGTATGCCATTTACTACTACCCTTTTACGTCCCTGTTGTCTAGCCAATTTTTATCCAGGCTACCACCTTGGGACCCACTCCAAGGCTGGCTATCTTGTGAATTAATCTGTGTGGGACTGTATCAAATGCCTTGCTAAAATCTAGGTAGGCCATGTCCACAGCCCTCCCTGGTCTACTACTTTTGTCACCCAGTCAAAGAAATCTATTAGATTCATCTGATGACCTTCCCATCGTGGAATCCATGCTGCCTTGGGTCCTCGCCCCACTGGCCTCTAGGTACTCAACAATTCTTTCCTTCAGAAGTGATTCCCATCATTTTCCCTACCACTGAGGTCAAACTAACTGGTCTGTAGTTTTCGCCTCTGTCCTGCTTCCACTTTTGTAAAGAGGAATCACATGTGCCTCCTCCAGTCCTCAGGTGCCACCCCATCCTCCCATGATTTAGATTAAGAGAGTAGTCAGCGTGTGTCACTTAGTTCTACCTTAGTTCTTTAGAATTCTTGGGTGAATCCCATCAGGCCCCATTGCTTTGTCCACCTTCAATTTTATCAGTTCTTTCAGAATCCTTTCTTCTATAAATGGGCTGGTATTGACCCCCATCTTCGGAGGTGTTTCTCTTGTTTGGTTTAGGTAACTCCCCCTCCTCTTCCTTTGTGAATACTGAGCAGAAATATTCGTTCAGTATCCCTGCTTTTTCACTGTCACCCTCTACCCACATTCCCTCCCCTTTATTAAGCTTCAGTATCCCTCCTTTGGTCTTTCTTCATTCCTCAATGTACCTATAAAAGGTCTTATCCCCTTCTTAACAGAATTGGCTATCCTTTCTCGTTTGGGCCTTTACTATTCTGACTGCCTTCCCCAGCCTCTTTCTGCTTTGACTGACAAGTTCCTGTCCTGCTCCTTCTGTGTTTCCTTTATATTTCCTGAATGCTGTCCTTTTCTTTAACCTTCCTGCCACCTCTTTGAGAACCATAGTGGTTTTTTCCTCCCCTTCTTGTGTTTTATTGATTTGCTTTACACAAAGCTTGTTGCCTCTGTGATGGTTGCCTTTTGACTCACTCTCATTGTTCTTCCACCCTCTTTCTTGCCTGTTTGCTAGTGCTTTTCTGAGGCACTCTCATTTTCCCAAAGTCGGCCCTCCTAAAGTCCAGTACTCTTGCTTTTGTATGGCTTGATTGTATAGCTGTGTTTATCGTGAACCACACTGTTTGGTGGTCGCTTGTTTCCAGATGGCTACCCACTTCTAAATCTGAGATTCTTTCTCCATCCCCATTTGAGAGTACCAGGTCTAAGATTGCTCCCTCGCGAGGGTTCCATTACTAGCTGTCTGAGGCATGCCCTGTAGGGCATCAAGAATGACCCTGCTTTTGGATGTGCCTGCAGCAAAGGTGCTCCAATTAATATCTGGCATATCTCAGGTCCCCCATCAACAATATCTCCCTTTTCTGCCATTCTATAAGTTTCTATCATTTCCTTGTCCATTCCCTCCCTGAGAGGGGTGTCTGTATAACCCCCATACAGATTGTGGTGCCATTTCCGTCTCCAGGGTGACCCAAAGTGCCTCATCTGCTCCTGTTTACTCTCTTTAGTTCTGTTGCTTTGATCCTCCTTCTACAGAGAGCTACCTCCTCCTCTTTTACCCTCTCTGTCCCTCCCTGTAGATTGTGTATCCTGGTATGTTGATATCCCAGTCATGGTCCTCTGTACCATGTTTCTGTGACTGCCACAATATCCAGTGCACCTCTTCCATCAAGGCTACTTGTTCAGGGAGCTTGTTACACAGACTATGGGCATTGGTACTATCGCCTCCACTTTTGATAGCCTTACCCTTTAATACCATTTATGTCCTTACTGCCAAATAGCAATAGAACATGATAGATACAGCAGTAAATACAAAAACTCACTTATGGTAACAGGATATGGGTACATCAGTAAGTCGGTGATTGGACCGATATTACAGAGTGGCCAGATTGGTTATCGTGGCAACATAGAGACTGGAAATGGAGCAGTCAGAGCAGTGTACTTGAACAGGTTACAGCAGTATATAATGGTAAGAGCAGTCAGGAGCAGTGGCAAATTACCCAGGTTACAGCAGCAATATGTGTAACACTGCCAGGGCTAAATCAACAGAGCAATTTAAGCCAAGTTACAGTAACATATTACAATACTGCAGGTTGAGCAGCCGGCAGAACAGTGGTAACTTTTGCCAGAGGATATGCGTGGTATGGTTTGGATGCTGCCCAGTGGGCATTGTCAGGGCACAGTGGGTGGCGCCTTCAGATTATACAGGTGCAGTTTCATGCATTGAACAGTTCACTTCTGAGTGCAGTTTTGAATTTGAGATCAAGGGCATCTGTGATGTGGAGAGGAGTGAGTTGAACCAGGAAGGGGCTCTAATGGGGAAGGTCCTTGACCATGGGAGGTCCTGGATCTAGGTGTCTGGAAGGTAGTCTGCAGGAAGTCTGTGTACAGACCAGGGGTTTGGCTATGGGGGATGGAGGCTGTCAGCCCTGGGGGTACAGTCCTAGGAGAGTTTTTTGCCATTGGCATTGGTAACGCAGTCGCTCATCTAGGTTCAGTAATGTTGCCAGCCCATAGAGCTGGCTATGAATGTAAGTCTAGGGCCCCAGTGATTAGTCTGCAGGCCTTGCCTAGTAATAGGTGGATTTCCATTTGGCGCGGATTGTGTACGGCAGCCCGTAGACGAGGTCCATAGTCTACCAGGGATAATATCGGGGATGTTACACATGCGCGGAGGGCAGCGAGGGGAGAGCACTTTTGTAGCAGTATAAGATACCTAGCCGCATATTGGCTGTTGAGGCAAAGGTGTCAATGTGGGTATGGTAGTTGAGGGCTGAGTCAAAGGTGACTCCAGGTACCCTGAATGAGTGTACTTACTTTGTGAGCTTTTGGAACCAGGGAGGATGTGAGTGGAAAATTGCTGGCTTTGTTTTGGGGGGTGGGCAGAGCATTGTTTGGTTTTGGGGATTTATGATCAGTCTATGCTTTGTGAACCAGGTTTACAAGCATCCAGTATCGAGAGCTGCAGGAGTCCTATGAAGGAAGGTGGGGTTGCGGTGGGAGGCAAAGATGACAACGTCATCTGCATGCAACAACATATTTCTGGTGCATTCACTTGGCAGGGTGTTAGGGTAGAGCGAGAAGAGTAGAGGTCCCAGAATGGAACCCTGAGGAACCCCTGACCAGATGTGGGACATGATTTTGATAGTGTTCCATTACTTTGACACATTGGGAGCGGGCTAATAGATAGCTGGTACACCCATGCGGAGTGACCCAGTAGTGAAGCCTTCAGCCTGGTGGAGTGCACCCCAGTGAGGGGTGGGAAACAGTGTCAAACGCCTTGAAAGGTCAATGAACACTGCCCCAGCTAGGGAGTCAGAGTCCAGGGATGTGTGTGGAATGTTGAGAACTCCACTAGTGCTGTGCCTGTATGCATGTCCTGCCCGTAAACCGTGCTGTTCAGGGCAAAGGATGTTATATTTAGTCAGGTCCTCAGTAATCTGTATAGCGACCAGTTTTTCAAGGGCTTTGAGAGGAGGGAGTATAGAGATAGGCCGGTAGTTCCCAGCTAAGGACCTATCACCCTTTTGTGGATGGGAGTGACAATGGGCATTTTCCATGTTGTGGAAAACTGCCCCAGGCAGAGGATTTATTGAGAAGGCTGGAAGTGGGACAAGGACCTGGGTCCAGTACGCCTGGAGAATGGTGGGGTCCATGGTGGAGCTTGCCAGGACTATTGCTTTTGCGCATGGATCAGGTGTGGGGTCTAGCTTTGAGGGCTATTTCTAAGAGTAAGTAGAAGCTAGGGGTGCCGTGATCTGGGGTTGATAGGGAGGGTGGTGGGTCAAAGAAGTTACTGGGGAGGATAGGGCTGGGGTCCGTGGAGGAGGAGTTGAGGTGATTTGGCAATGCCTATTGGGTCAGTAATGGTGCCGCCAATATTGAGATGGATGGGGAGGAGCGCAGCCCCTGCTCAATTGTTTGATATTGTCCCAAAGGTTCAGGCACACCCCAAGAGGAGTGAGGGTGGCTTGATAGTAGTCGGGCCTGGCTTTTCGGATCGCCCAGGTGCAATTTATTCCAGTGGCATTGTAGGCTCTGTCTATCAGCCATCCGGCCTGTTTGGCTAAGCGAGGTGCCACAGGTTATCCCTATGTCTAAGTAACTGTAATAGGGTAGGGGCAATCCAGGCACTTATGTTTTTTGCTTTTTGGTAGCTGTGAGGGTGCTAAGAGGCTCGAGGCTGTATTAAATTGTATGGAAAAGAAGGTGAGGGCAGTGTCTATATCTGGCGGCATGGTGAATGGGCGACCAGTTTGTTTGGGCCAGAAATTGCTCTGAGGTTTCTTCAGCCCGCCAGGTTTGAGACACTGGGCGTGGTGCTGGGCGTGTGGTTTGGCAGGTGATCACCCAATGGAATATGGTTGGGGAATGGTCAGTAGTGAGTCAGAGAGGAATTGGATGTCCAGGATTTTTTGGGGTGTTAGTGATGATGACATCAAGAGGAGCTGGTACTTCCTTAGGGTTTACTCTTGTGGGTTTGGAGACTCAGCTGTGTCATATCAATGGCACAAAGGAGTCCCGGTGATGGTGGAGGGTGGGGCTGAGCCAGTTGATATTGAGGTCACCCACTAGGACTGATCAGCCCTATGTGGGATGGTGGTAAGATAGTCAATTAAGGATGATGTTGCTGAGTTTTGGTTTTTAGGTGGAATGTAGGCAGAGATGAAATACAGGGGGCCCCTAGAAGGGTCTGGAGTGAGTTTAAGGGTGAGGGCCTCTGCCCCACCTGCCAGGGCCAAGGCAGGAAGTGCTTAAACAGTCAGAGAGAACTTTATATAGATCACACAGCCACCCCTCGTTTGCTTCACATGATCCTCCCAGTATAGGTGTAGCCAGGAGGGCGACGAAGGAGTCAGGGAGTGGACTTTGATAGCCAGGTTTCCAGTAATGGATGTCAGGTTTGTGCAGCATGACCCAGCATTGGAGGGTGTCGGGTTTTTCTAAGATGCTGCATATATTCATGGAGTCAATACTCAGACCAGGGGCCCACCTGATGGGCAGGTCTGGGAGGTGCCTGGGTTAGGATGTATGTTGCCTGTTAGGAGTAGATGGAGGATCACTGTTCTGGGCAGGATGTGGTGATGTATGTGTTTCCTACGTATATGAGGGGCTGAGGGGGGACCTTGGGGGAGCAGGGAATTGGTAGGGATTGGCAGGGTGGTAGGGCGAGGGTGATAAGCTGCCAGGGGTGGCCTGGAAAGGCGGTGTGGTGGAGCATGGAGAATGGGTGTTTTTGGCCAGTAGGCATGGTAATTGTGGGGTTTGTGTGAGCCATGTCTAGGGGAATTGCCAGTGCTGGAACCCGAGATCCAGGGGGGATGGCTGGCTGGAGGCATGAGGGTATTAGAAGGTCAATGAGGGGAGGCATTTTAGAGGTGGTGAACTATGGCAACGAGTGATAGCTGAGATTAAGTAGAAGTTTCTAAATGGACTTCTAAGAATGTAAGTTACCACTTGGATTAGTGGTAGCGAGCACTGAACCAGTGGGTAGGGTGCAAGGTTCAAGTCCCAGCAAGGACAGCTGGTGAGGTGCCTGGGTGAGAGCAGTAAGTCCACATTCTAGGGCCTAGAACAGGTTGGGTTTGAGTTGAGAATTGGGTGGGAAATAGTGACTCCTAGTGGTCACTGGAGGTCAGTTCAGCCAAGCAGTCCTGAGTCAGAGAATGGGCTAGTTTGTGGGGCTGGATGGGTGGGGTATGGATTGCAGAAAGGTGTGATTTGGAGTGGATTGGAGTTGCTCAGAAGGTTTGAAGGGGTCTAGGAAATAGAGATGGGATTAGATAGTGTGTGCAGGGTGGGTAGTAAGGGTCCCTCTAGTGGTTGGCAGGTATAACTTGCTAATGGCAAAGTGGGGACTTAGGTTTAAGGAGAACAGGAAGTGATGTCATAAGGGAGTACCTATAAAGGAAATGATGAGGTGGGTGGGTGGGTGGGGTAGTCGACGCGATAGTGCATCAACGGCTAACCCCCTCACAAGGGTACTGTTCTCTGAGAAGTTTTAATTACCCGCAGCTGCACCTGATTGAAATCGAGCTGGAGGAGCCTCACGGTGAGTCCTTGGCTGTGTGTATAGCTGAGAGAACTAAATGTTCTTGAAGTTTGGCAAGGGTAGGAAGGAGGGAAATGGGGTGATAATTGCCAGGAGTGGATGTATCACCACCCTTGGGGAGAGGAAGGACTACAGCATGTTTTCAGGATGAGGGTACTTGGTCAGAAATAAAGGAGAGGTTAAGGATTAGGGAGATAGGATAAGCAATTGCAGAAGCAGCACGGTAGAGAAGTTTAGGATCAAGCTCATTTGGTGAGGAGCCTTTAGAGGGGTTGAGGGATAAGAGGGCACTAAGAGCTTCATCAGAGGAGATAGTAGAAAAGGAAAAAGGGGGAGGGGTAGGCACTGGCTGAGGTGAAGGGCCGAAGTTAGTAGGTGGCAAGGGAAAGAGGGAACTTAGAAGAGACATGGCACATGAGGTGAGTAGGCATTAAATTAATTGGCCATGGAGCCAGGTTCGGAAACTAGAGAGTTATTTATTTTGAGAACTGAAGGGGGGAGGGGAGAGAATAGGGCGAACTACCCTCCAGAATTCAAATGGAAAGTTAATGTTAGTCAGAATGAGAGTTGAAATAACTGACTTTAGCCAGTCTAGTAGCTTTAGTACATGAATTATGAGTATTCTGTACTTGGCATAGTCGTTTGGATGTTTAGTAGATTTGTGTTTTCTCCAAGCCTGGTCACACTCCCTGAAGCAGGCCAGTAGTTTGGGGGTGATCCAGTGGAGATGAAGCCCACAGACTCTGGTCCTTCTGAAAGGAGTGAAGGCATTTCAGGTGGCAATGAATTTATCCTTAAAATAGTCAAGGGCTTGGTCGACAGAAATGGCAGTGGAGAGGGGGGCCCAGTCGGTGGAGCAAGTGCAGAGCAGGTGAGGTAAGGTCTAAGTTTAAAGGACTGGAGCTGTATGATTTTAGGGGAGGTTTGGGTTGATGGACCTTTCGAACAATGAAAATGGGGTTGTGATCACTAAGGGCATCAGGGAGGAGACTAGATTTAATGACGCAGTGTGGGTGGGTTGTGAGTCAAGCAGGGTGTGGTTTTGTGGTTTGGGATTAGGGCATGTGGGCTCAAGTATAAATTGAGTGAGGTTTACAGCAGTGACGTCATTGCCTAGCTTGTTTAACTTGGGAGACAACCAATTTAGATTCACATCACCCATTATGAACAGTTCACCAGATTGCGAGAGAGAGGTGATGTTTGCTAAGAGTTCAGTCATGACAGAGGGTTGAATGCTTGGACAGCAATAGATGCTAGCCACAAAGATTGGGATTGAGAAAGGAAGGGTAATGCGGGTGACAAGGGCTTATAGGTAGCTGGGGTGGAGGTAGATAGGTGGCGTAGTAAGCTGCAGTGAGGATAGGATATACATGGCTACTCCCACCCATGACCCGATCGATCTTGTCTGGAGAGGAATACCTATGACAGCAATGGCATTGTGTCAGGGATGCTTTTTTGAGCCATGTCTCGGTAATAATTAGATGTCAGAGGTGTGTGTGAAACTACAAGAGTAGTAGAAGGTCGATTTTAGGTAACAGGCTGCAGATGTTCAGGTAAAGGAGCTTAACCCATTAGGGAAGGGTTGTAGGAAGGGGTTTGGAGACATGTTGTTAGGTAAGGAGCAAGGGTAGGAGAAGAAATAGGGCCAGGGTTTGGGGTGGATGTTCCCTGATGAAAGAAGGAGGAGGGAAAGGATGAAATAGTGAAGTTTAGAACTTTTCCAATTAGAGTAGGAAATACATGAGGGAGAGGAAGAGGGGGGGAGGAGAGAAGGAGATAAGAAAACAAAGAAAGGCAAAGTGACTAGGAAGGGAAAACAGAGAGGCTGGAGGGTAGTAGGGAAAGTGCGGTCTGTTTACAAGAGGAGCTGTGGAGGTGATTGACAGGATGGAGGAGGTACCTGGAAGGGAAGTGGAGAGAGAAGTGGCAATCGGTGTAGAGGGGGAGACTGGGATAAAGGTAAGAACCCAGAAAGGTGTGAGTAGGAGGGAGAAGGAAACCATTCTGGGTAGGGTAGTAGAGGCTTTATACAGACTTACAGATTCAGATCACACTACAGAATGTTAAGACATTGATAATCTGATTTAGGTATGAATGACCCAGGACTAGAAGTGTTAGGGGAGAGCAGTGGGAAGAGGATTGCAACATACACGTCTTGTTGCCCTCTAGTGGCTTTACAGTATACTCTGCAAATGGAAAAGTAGACACAAAAAAAACAAGCATTTGTCAATGCCGAATGTTGTCTCACTGGCATTGGCATTGGTAGTGCCGGAGTTAGAGACGTGTAATAGGAATGGCAGTGAAGTATTGAAGTGACGCCAACCCAACCCCCACCCAGTAGAGACCGACAGGCATTGGGGTGTGCCTTTGGATCATCAGCTATAGTACTTATGTCAATGTACCTCACCATACCCTGTAGACACTGACAAGTGTTCTGGTGTGCTTTGGGGTCTTTGGGTGTTATACTTACCCCATTCCATAAGGAAATATGCTGAGGTGGGTGCAGTATAGGAGAATGGGGTGAACTTTGTGGCCAAACACTGCAAGGTGCATCACAATGCCTGTCACTTGCTGCGACATGGGGTTGGGGGTGGAATGGCGTGAGCATTATAGCCGATGATCCCAAGTCACACCACTGATGCCTGTCAATCTCTACAGGGTGGGGTGCTACAGTTGGAAACCCTAACACTGTAGTCGTGTGTTGGTATTTTCACTCCAAATTGTCAACGTGGGCTTTTTGTGACCCTCACCTCATGAAGAGCAGCACAATCAGTTTGTAAGCTGAAAGGTGGTTTTGCACAGCGGCTATGCCATTTGGCGACACAGGGACGAAAACACATTTTTGGCAGGAATGTGAAACATGAGAACTGTATTGTACATAAGAAGGTGTAAAAAAATGGCAACGTTGAAAATGTGGAGTGAAAAATGAAGTCATGAGCATGCATAGAAACTGCACAACACACGTCTGTAACCCAATTATTTGTGGGAGTTTTTAACACATTTTCAACATAGGTATTTTGGGACCTCTGCTCATGAACAGTGTCACTGTCATTTCCTCAAACTGTCCTGAAAACTGATTTCGAGTGACAGCACAACCATTATTGTGCACCACAGCCATGGAAATGTATTTTGGGCAGGCTGTGAAAAATGACAGCTGTACTGTTGATAAGGAGGTGTGGAAAAATGGCAGTGTTGAAAATCTGGCATGAAAATATTGCACATTTGCAAAGTTACAAGGGTGTGTGGAATCTGTGCAATGCACGCTTGCAACACAGTTATTTTATGGACTTTAGGCACCAAATTTTCAACATAGGCATTTTACGACCTCTGCTCATGAACAAGTGTCACCGTCATTTAAATCAAACTGTCCCGAAAACTGATTTCGCACAGCGACCGTGCAATTCTGCACTGGACGTGCAAAAACACATTTCGGCCAGGATATGTAAAATGACAGTTGTACTATTCATAAGGAGGTGTGAAAAAATGCCAATTTTGAAAATCTGAAGTGGAAATATTACAAATTCACAAAGTTACGAGACTGCATGGAAACTGTGCAACGCACGCTCCTAAAACAGTAATTTTATGGACTTTCGTCACCAAATTTTCAACATAGGCATTTTAGGACATCTGCTAATGAACATTGTCACTGTCATTTTCATAATGTGGCTCGAGCATGGATTTCCCACAGTGACCATGCTATTCTGCGCCGGAACTGTGAAAACACATTTCGGCCAGGATATGAAAAATGACAGCTGAACTGTTCATAAGGAGGTGCAGAACAATGGCAATGTTGAAAATCTGGAGTGAAAATATTATAAATTTGTGAACTTACGAGTGTGCGTGCAAACTACGCAACGCACGCTCGTAACAATCATTTTATTGAGTATCATCACCAAATTTTCAACATAGGCATTTTAGGACCTCTGCTCATGATCAGTGTCACTGTCATTTTCATAATTTGTTCCAAACACTGATTTCCCACAGCGACCGCACTATTCTGCGTCAGAAATGCGAAAACACATTTTGGCCTGGATATGAAAAATGACAGCTATACTGTTCACAAGGAGATGTGAAAACTGCCAATGTTGAAAATCTGGGGTGAAAATATTGCAAATTCGCGAAGTTACGAGCGTGCATAGCAACTGCACAATGCACGCTCATAAAACAGTAATCTTTTTGGATTTTTTCCACCAAATTTGCAACATAGGCTTTTAGAGAGCCCACCTCGTGAACTCTGGCACTGTCATTTTGTTAATCAGTCACGAAGGTGATTCCAAGCAGTGACAGTGAAATCACCTTTTGGGGCCGAATAACGCCATGACAGTGACAGAATTCATGAGGAGTGGTCCCAAAAACCCCATGTTGAAAATTTGGTGCTAAAATTCCATAAAATGCCCAAGATATGCATCAAAGTTGAAAAAACCCTATTTATTCCATTATACAGCTTACCGGCATTTCCTCAGTTCGCGGTCAGCTTTGATGATGCAGAGCGTGTTCCCGATCAATCGAAGATTGTCATGCCAGACTCCAGGTAAGTATGGGGTGAGGGTGTGGGGAGGTAGGTGCGCAGAGGGTAGGTGGGTTGCGGGAGGGGGCAGGAAAGAAGCGGAGGGATCATTTTCTTCTTTCTGGTAACACCAAAAATAAAAAAAAAAACATCAGGGGACTTTTTTTACAGGAGTATTAACACACTAGGGTGGGCTCCAGTATACCACCAGAAATGTTTCTTAGGGGATCCAGTAACTGACGGGGATTGGGCATCTGTCGGCACATACGAAGGGGATATGAGCCGAGGGGATTGGGCACCCCATCGTACAGAAGAAAGGGTGGGAACATCATGCTGACGGGAGTGGGCTCCCCATTGGCAGATTGAACTGGGAAAGGGGGTACTGAAGCTGACAGGTTGGGCCCCCCCCGTCAACAAAGAAAGGTGTTTGTTTGGGGGGGTGCATGATCCGAGGGGGATTGGGCACCCCCTCGGCACACAGCGGAAATGGGGAGGGGGAAATTATGTTGATGGGGAGTGGGCTCTCCCATCAGCATTATGACAGGCGGCGGCAGCAGTCACTGCCACCATGTTGCCTGCATGTTGTGAGGAGTGTTATGGTCATGCTGCATGAGCGCTTCGCTCTCATTGCAGTGGACCTTTTCTCAGATCTGGTGGCCGCATTAGGTATGCAGGGTGTCGGCCCCTGCTGCTGGCTGATTGGGGAATGAGGGACGAACCTATTGATGTGTACTTTGCATTCTCCCAACAGTGACCACGCCTCCGAATCTGCTACTACAGCAGTATGTTGGCTGCGCATGCGCGCGAGCCAACATAAAAGGGGGTGAACCCCACTAACACAACCACACATGCCTGAGAAGGTACAAGTAAGCATTAAACCATGACAGATCATGGTTCTACTGTGGAATTAATCCATGGTTGGGGGGGGTTAGGACACGAGGCCGAAGACTGAGTGCTCCAACCACCCAACCATGGATTAATTCCACAGTAGAACCATGGTCTGGAGTGGTTTAATGCTCTTGTAACATGGCAAGAGTATTATGAGTATTGTTATATTTAGTGAGTTATTGCATATAACAGTGAATGAATACTGTCTAGGGAAATTGGTTTAGTTTAGATATTTACTTGAAGATGTTGCGGCAACGTAGCGCTACTTACATACAATATATTGTGGTTCTCTGCCATCACAAATTCAAACTTTTATGTGAGCACTGCTGTCAGTCGGCCTAACAACATATGCAAATTGTTCAAAAATCTACTTGGAAGAACATTTATTTAAACACAATCATCACTGCTTGCATCGACCGGTGTTACTTCCTGAAACAGGTACAATGCATCCTGGGACTGATTTTATGATGCTACGTCATTAATATGTGGCATTTCTGAAGGCTACTTGTATTTACGTTGTGAGGACAATATGTTTTTCTGATTGAAAATGGTACTGCAGAAGCAACCATGGTTCTACTGTGGAATTAATCCATGGTTGCTTCATAGTCAGGTGATGCTCTTTCGCCAATGTGTGTTACTTATTTCAGTCTATTGTTTAGAGCCATGTTACAACTCTTGTTATCGACAATACTGTTGCAATAAATAGCAATCCAACCAATTCTGCACAAGACAAATGTAATAACACTATTGTGCACTTGACACTGGCAAAACCAGCTCTGAGCAGAGTTTAGAACACTCAGATGCAGTAACTTTCACTGCTGCAGTAACTAATTGTGTTCAGGCACTTAAAGAACATACTTCTCCAGCTGTTCTGCTGTCGTCCAAAAAGCTGTCAGAACAGGTGAGATCCATGGCACTGCTGCTGAGTCACTTCACAGTCGAAGTATTGCCTGGTAGCAGCAAACCTCTTAGACTGAGTGTGATGTCAGCTCTCCCATAAGCGCGAGGTTGTATTGGTTGCATGGGTTATGGGCTCCAGCAATAATCTGGGATGTGGGCCCAGCCCCACCAATAATTTATTTTATTGACAACCGTTTTTGCTTTTTGGCAATTAAGTTTCTTTTTCTATGACCTGCTGCATGCACACACACCACTCTGTGTGACCTGGCACAACCTGCACCCCTCACCCCATGACAAGAGTGATAAGAAATTCTATGTGCATGCACGCAAAGAGAGTGGGATCTCATTGGGTGGCAGTCAGCTGGAGAGAGTGGGAGTGAGTGGCTTCATAGCCCAGAGCTTGAGCAGCAGAGCAGTCATGGTGAAAGCCAGCTCAGGAGGTCAGAGGACATCACAGGCCAGGTGGCAACCCATCTAGGAGAAAACTGCCAGAGTGAGAGGAAGCCAAGTGCCGGGTAAGTTGAGTGGGCATTGGGTGAGGGGCAGAGTGAGTGACCGTTAGGTGGCCTGGTGAAGGTGAAGCTCCATAGTTAATAGGCTATGAGCAGCTGGGTTGTCATGGTCATTGCCAAAGAGAACAGGCTTAGACAGCTGTTGAGGTTCTAAGGAAGATGACTGGTGGATAACCACTACATTGAGTGGCAGATGGTATGGAGAGCTAGCAGGATCCAGGTTAGTAAGGTCAAGGAAACAAGGGGAAGCCAAGCCAATAAGGCTGCCTGAGTACCTCACTCTTTTCAGTCATTTGGCCAGTGGCGCAGCCAGGTTATAACAATTTTACTAATAGTCTCATGTGTCTGGTGGATGCAGCTAACCACTAGTCCTTTGTCAGGTGTAGACTTTGGCAGTGTTACCTCAAGTCCTGTCTCTCCGTCTCTGGTGGGTGCAGTGATGTTACCCCAGTCCTGCATTCTTGAACAAGCTACAGAAACAACAAAGCAACAGCACACACTCCAGCATAACATCTAAATACTGCCCTGTTTCTGTCTGTGCAGAGTTACAAATAATATGTCAGGCCCAGTGAAATAAAAGCAGGACACCACTGGTGCTTCAGAGGGCTTTCTGCTCCTACGTCATGGATCCCTGCTATTTAATTGTTGTTTGTGTGTCATTGTAGTTCAATGAATATTGTTTTATATGCAGATGTTTTACAACCCTGGCTGCAAGTGAGGTGACTGTGGTGGGCTTGTAACCCTGGCTGAAGGTGGTGACTACTGTGGTGGGCTGGTGTGCTTGTAATTGCGAGGGGGTTGGTATGCCTGTTGCTGAGTGGGAAGGGGGAAAAGAAAGAAGATAACACAGCTGGGGGGTGGGGCAAGAAAGATGAGGAGTGAGAAGTCACCCTGCCTGGCTGTAGGTGAGGTGACTGTGTGGTATAGGCTGCTGACTGAATGGGGAATGAGAACAAGGGAGATCAAAAGAAATTCAACAGTCAGAAAAAAAAGTAAGAAAAAGATAACCCTGGCTGAAGTTGAGGTGACTGACTGGTGGCTGAGTGGGGAAGTTGACAACCTAAGGTTCATGCTCATTATATCTTCTGTTTCCTCAGATATTGTTAAAATATTTTTTATAGCTGATTTTGTAATTAATGACAAATGTCATTAAAGATGGCCACCATTTGCCATTTAAAAAAATCTCTTACCCCAGTCTTACTTGTTGAATGTACATGCTAGGTTCATACTGTAGATGTATTAGGATGGTTCTTCCAGATTTGTAATGGTAAACAGCACAACACTATGCCAAGATATTTAATTATTTTTATGGCGTGCATGGAACGGGCGTGAGAAGTTTGGAAAACCTAATCTCATATCTTGATTTGGGGATGAAAGACAACAAAAAGAGAAAGGTATTTCTTGATATTTTTTTCCAGATGCACCGTATTACTGAAAAAAAGCTTCATGGTTTTATTTACTTAAGTCTTTGTTTACTAGGTAAGTGCACTGATCCAAGGACCATTTCCAGGCATGACCGGGGCCACAAACAATGGTTAATAACAAATACTCAATCAATCAATCAAAATCTTTATTTCTCCAGGCAGGCACCATTGAGCAAGGCTCATTTGCAAGGTGGACCTGGTCATGAATACATCAAAGTACAGTACAGAAGCAGGTATACAAAAAGCAATAATATACAAGGAAGAAAAAGTATATACAGTGTATACAGCATGAGTACAAGGTTGAAATAAATTAAAAAAAAACAGCATTATTTTACAATTGAAGAAGTCAGCAGATGTACAATCAACCATAGGCATACAGGGTTTATAAGCAGAGATCTTTCGAGTGAGGCAGCCGGCAACTACACATATAGGGGAAAGAGGCCGTGTATGGGGTGGCAGGTTAGACAGGTAAAGAAGAAGAGGGATATATTACCGATGACTTGGGGAAAAATTGAGCTAAAACCATAGAAAGTAACGATGGCTGTCGTGTACTTGTTTATTATGATAATGATGGAGGAGGGGTAGATAATTGGGACACTACTATGGATGGGGTGGGACTTTAACCAGGCTGGAGCGGACAGGGAAGGGTGGGTGCAGCAGGAAGAGTTAATAGGGAAAGAGTGAGAGCCAGGGGTAGAAACATGGTGAGCGTCAGGATGGAAAGGGGGAGTTGTGGAATTAGTGGGCTAGCGGTTAGGAAAACATTTGCAAGGTGCTTTCATGTAGTGATTGTAGAGCGCCTTGAAGATATTCAGGCTAACAGGGCAGATCAGCTTCAAGTTCCACATACTACATGGGAGACCAAATATTAAACTGAACCAACAGGGTGGTGGCACTGGTGGGTAGCCCCAAGTACTGGGGGCTCTGCTGCCATTGACCCTCACTGGGGGAGTGTTGCCCCTTGACCTCTGGGCCCCACCAAACATGTTATAAACCCGAAGACTTTGAGCTCTGCTCTGCCTTTGATTCCAGTTTTACTGGGACACCCTGCCATGATTTATCCTATTCCTCATGCCAAAAATAATGAATGCTTCTAGAAGGGGATAATGTAATAATGAGTTTGTTACCAGAGTCATGGAGGCTGATGATCTCCAAACCATAGTAAATGCTGAGTCGGATGCCCTCCCTCCTGCTACGGTAACTATGATCTGTGGTGCCCCTCTGAATGATACACCAATCAAGGAGGTTGACAACAAAAATAGGACCTCTCCACATAAAACTACAGCAGTAACTACAAAACTGCTGTGTACAAGATAAACAGAGGTGACAACATGGCAACTGTAGTAAATGGTTTCATCACTGAGGAAGCACCACACAATCCTGATACTAATGGAAATTTGTCTGACTCTAACAGATCTATTCCTAACTGAGCTGTAAAAATATGGCAGAATATATTTAATTTCTGAACTGGCAAGTACTCTGGTCTCTCACTAACTAACAACACCATGATCTCCTGGGTACATGCTGTCACTAGCCTGAATTATTACTACTATTTTTTTTACATTTTTGTGCTCCTGCATACTAGGGTGGGAACTCAGCCCTGAGCCACCCGCCCATGATCCCGACTGCCATAAACCAACCCCCATGGATTTCCTCCCATGGCAGGGCCGAGAATGAGTCCCCCTCCCAGGTACAATCCAAATCCTGGGAGGCAGTGGTGGTGGACCAGCGGGATGGAGGTGAGGCTTCATGAAGCCTCTAGCCATCATTTTCTAGACTCCCCTCCCTCCTGACGCATGACTGCATGCATGTGGGGGCACACACACCATGCGATCGATGGTTGCTTGCCCTCCCAGCCTGTGCCACCTCCAGCTCCAACTAGAGGGCAGCTGACAGGTAGGACAATGATCCCTCCCTCCCAAGAGAGGATAGCAGTCCTCCGGACACTCGATACTCTCTCACCCCTGCCAACCTATCATGGCCCGGGTTCATTCCCGAACCAGGGTTGCCTGCATGGCACGAGGTGTGGCATCCAGCATCTCAACCTTCAGTGCCACTGGGCCAGCCCCTCACAAACCTCCGACCAATTTATTGACTCATGTCACCTCTATGCCCATGCTAATTGGCTCCAGTTCATGGGTCGGCTCATGTACGAGACATGCTTGCTAGCAAAAAAAATGATTATGGGCCTCATGCCTGCAGGACTGCAGAAACTTCTCTCCACTTTTGATAGCAGTCGTCCCACCAGAAGTTCAGAGAGTGCCGTCTTCACTGTTCCTAGATGTCGTACCTCCCAAGGTCAAAGAGCCTTTGCCTTCAGTGCTCCTAAATGGACCAACACTCTTCCATCTAACATCTCTTCTGCTACCACTCTGCAACACTTTAAACATGAGCTCCTAAACTACCTGGTTGCAAAGTCAAGTTGTGACTGCTCTCCTTATGCACCGAATTGACAACGTTAATGGACCTAACCAGTGCTCCGCCCAGCCTCCTAGCCGAATTGCCAACACGTTTTCCCATACTCTCTCCCCCCCCCCGGGTATACAGGTTTCCATGGTCAACTGTCTTCCACCCTCCCTTATTACCCCCTTTAACCCTACATCTTTCTGCCCTTTTCTTCAGTCACCTGCCTTGTTACCTGCCACTTAGCACTGGTCTTTCTTCCTAACCACCTTCTGCATGTAACTAGGACCCCTGGCACATGCCCCGATATCCACTTTTACTTTTACAAGGCCTATCTTGGGCTACTGAATTCCACATCTGTATATTTTGTATGTAGACTATCTCTCCCTGCCCTCTTCAGACAATGTTGTCCCCCACCATTATCAGGAAGTAAACTTGTTTTGTTCCCTAATTTGTACTAACCCATTGTATATCGTCTAATATTAGAATCTTTATATAGTGTCTGACACAGGATGGTTTCTCCCTCCTATTTACTTACTGTAATTTCTCTTATTCAACTGTATTTATAATCTCTGATGTGGAATCTACGTAATGAGCTTGTTCTCAAAGGTGTTAATCCGAGATCACAATAACTAAATAAATAAAAAAAAAAAATGAATTTAAAGATGAAAGCCCTTACTACCCGAATAAAAGTTAGACACTGCACTCTGCGGTTTCTCATGGTTCTCCAGCGGAGCCACAAATGTGTAGTTCATCTTCCCATCACCCCATCTCCTCTTCTGTCCCTGCACTGCTGCTGTCTTTTGTTCTAAAGTTCTCCTCCCCTTTGAGTGCTAACCTAACCCACCCTATTTTTTTCCTTTAATTTCCAGCCTGAGGAGTCCAGCAGTGGAGTGCTCCGAAACAGAGCAGCTCCCAGAGAACTAACTGCAACACAGGTATAGAGTGTACAGGTAGAGTGTACCTGTGTTAGTCCGTCAATGTTTCACATTGGCTGCCCGGCCCCACCTGTCACCCCTCATCGGCCCCTTAATTTATAGGTCACAGTAGCTGCTACAGTAGTTACAATCTCCCCACTTCTCCATTTGCAGATAATACAAAGTGACCATTAGAAATCACTACTGAGAACACCTTCTCCCTCTTTTCTCCTGACATCTCATCTTCCTCCCTCTGCTACTATATCCCCTTTTCTAGCCAACAACCCCTACTTTTTATATCTCTCCTTCTATTTTCCCCTCTTCTTTCTACCTCCCCCTCTGGGATTTGAACCTCTGACCTTGTTCACCAAAGGCAGACACTCTAACCACTACACTATTCCCCATGGTCACACTGTCCAGTTACTTATAGTTGATGCTCAGTACCTAGCTTATAGCTGGCCTGCACACACCCCTCCCCCAACACTGTATTCTGTCTGCACCAGTCTAGGCGCTTAACCAGCTACCTGTTTCTTTGTCACACTCAGCTAGTGGCATTATTGCCTCCCCTGCCCTCATTAGTTTGCCTGCCTACTCTAGTATTCTGGTCCCCAACACAAAGATTGGATCACTTAATTGCCTTGTACCCCTAGTTCTTTTGCTAGCAACCTTACCCCACCAGTACCTGGCCAACCCCAAATTTTGCTGACCCACCCTCTATCTCCACTGAGGATCATCCCCATAGCCTCTGAGACTGTTAGTGACCCACCACCTCACTCCACTATGCTGTCCAAATCAGGTATAACCACTACTCAACACCCTATCCTTCACATCCTCCAACTCCTGCCCTACCTTGCCTGTCCTCCTGCTTTCATCATGGTCAGTAAGCTCCCAAATTAGAAACCAAAATTCCATCTTAAGATGCTCAAGCACCTTCTAATCCAGAATGCCCTGTTACTCCTACTTATGTCAGGGAACATTCACCCTAAACCAGGGCCTGTGCAGCACCCTCACCCTTGCAGCTATAGTCTTGGAGCCATTAAACTGGTGTCAGTGAATATTCAAAGCCTACTACTAAAACCTGATCTCCTTCAGGTGTGGGTATCTTAGCACATACCCGATGTATTAGCTGTGGTTGAAACCTGGCTCTCCACCAAGGTGTCAGACAATGCTGTCTCCCTTGATGGCTACACTTTTATTTAGAGAAGACAGGGTAGGGAAAGGGGGCTAGGGCTGTACAGTATACATAAAGGCCTGTCTCCAAGGACACATTCTTTCAAAAATAGTCACTGGAAGCAGTACCCAAGCCCTTGCAATTAAGTTGCTCCTTGGAAAACATGGTAAAACCCTCACAGTTCTTACAGTCTACATCCCCCATGTGACCGTACCAATGGGGTCACCTCAGTTCTTGATTACCTCTCCAACTTACCCCACTTCTCTGAGGTAGTACTTCTCGGGGACTTCAATGTTAATTGGCTTGCTCCAGTAGCCGACATTTACAAAGATGCTGTTGCTGCCATAGCTCTTACTCAAGTAGTGACAACCCCAACCAGAATCAACCACAGGACAGGCAATAGTACCCTACTTGACTTAATTTTTACCAACCATCCAGAAATGATTACTGGCATGGAGGTCCTCCTAGACTCCCTCAGGGTCCACTCCCCTGTTACCTGCCTTTGGTTAAACAAGACCCCCAATCAATCAAGCAAAACATCCTGCCAACATGTCCACAAGAAAGGGCAGCTTAAACAATTCCAAACTCATCTCCAAAACATCGACTGGTCACCACTGGACTGTGCAACTAGTATAGATCATAATAAATAATAAAGAATACATTTTTATTTATTATGCACCTTTCAAATATCAAGGTGCATTACATAAGGTTGAAACAAAAGAATAACAAGCATTTGTCAATGCCGAATGTTGATTGCGTTGGTGTGTTGAACTCGCTCACTGCCCCTCTGTCACTCGCTCAGTCTGTGTCTCCCCATGCTGCAGGCTGCTCTTTTGTACTGGGCTCCTGCCTGCATTGGCACCTTCTTCTGCCTAGTAAGAAATTTGCAGCTGTCCCGACAGAGCTCCGTTAAGGTGGCTCATTCCCCCTCTCTCACTCACTCATTCTGGTTCTCCTGGCACTGCAGGCTGCCCTTTTGTACTGGGTTCCTGCCTCTGCTGGTGGCTTTTTCTGCCCCAAAAGAAATCTACAGCAGTCCCGACAAAGGTCTGTTGAGCCTGCTGACTCCCCCTCTCTCATTCGCTCATTCTGTTTCTGCCAGCGCTGAAAGGCTGCCCTTTTCTATTGGGCTCCTGCCTGCATTGCCGGCTTCGTCTGCCCACAAAGAAATTTGCAGCAGTTACAATAAAGCTCCGTTGAGCTTGCTCACTCCCCCTCTCTCACTTGCTCATTCTGGTTTTCCTGCCACTGCAGGCTGCCCTTTTGTACAGGGCCTCTGCATGCATTGCTGCCTTTTTCTGCCCACAAACAAATCTGCAACAGTCCCAACAGAGCTCCATTGAGCTCACTCATTCCCCCTCCCTCACTCACTCATTCTGTGTCTCCTGCTGCTGCATGCTGCCCTTTTGTGCTGGGCTCCTGCCTGTATTGGCGGCTTGTTCTGTCCAGAAAGATATCTGAAGCAGTCCCAACACAGCTCCATTGAGCTCTCTCACTCCCCCTCTCTCCTCACTCCATTCCATTTCTGCCAGCGCTGCAAGCTGACCTTTTGTACTAGGCTTCTGCCTGCATTGCCGCATTTTCTGCCCACAAAGAAATCCGCAGCAGACACAATACAGCTCAGTTGAGCTCACTCACTACCACACTGTCACTCACTCATTCTGTGTCTCTTGGCGCTGCAGGCTGCACTGGCGCCTTTGTCTGTCCACAAAGAAATCCACAGCTGTCCCAACAGAGCTCCGCTGAGGTTGCTTAGTCTCCCTCTGTCATGCACTCATTCTGTTTGTCCTGGCGCTGCAAGCGGCCCTTTTTATCACCAGGGGCTCCTGCCTGCATTGGTGCCTTTTTCTGCCCACAAAGAGATCACGCCGGTCTGATGAGCTCCGTTGAGCTCACTCAGTTCCCTGTCTCACTCACTCGTGCTGTTTCTGCCACCACTGCAGGCTGGCCTTTCCTACTGGGCCCCTGCCTGCTTTGATGCCTTTTTCTGCCCACAAAGAAATCTGCAGCAGTCCTGACGGTGCTGTGGTGAGTTTGCTTACTCCACCTCCCTCACTAGCTCTCTCGTTCTGTTTCTCCCAGTACTGCAGGCTGCCCTTTTGTACTGGACTGTTGCATTGGGGCCTTTTTCTGCCCACAAACAAATCCGCTGCAGTCCCGACAGAGCTCAGTGGAGCTCGGTCACTCACCCCTCACACTCGTTCGATCTTAATCTGTCCCAAACACTGATTTTCAACAGCTACCGTGCTATTCTCCGGCAGGAGTGCAAAAACATATTTTTGCCAGGATGTGAAAAATGACAACTGTACTGTTCATAAGGAAGTGTGAAAAACTGCCACTGTTGAAAATGTGGTGTGAAAATATTACAAATTTGTGAAGTTTGCACCTTTGTCCTTGGCAACTTCGTGGATAGCATAGTTAGGATGAATACTCCTTCTGCGCTTGCCCTTCCCCTCATTTATGGAACCCCTGCCTACCACTTAAGATCTAGTGCTGCTCAGCTCTGCCTGGTCCCTAAGATCTGCACCCACAGAGGTGACCGGGCCTTCTCCATCCAAGCACCTAGACTGTGGAACTCCCTTCCTGCCCTAGTTCATGCCTCCTCCTCCCACCCCTCCTTCAAAACCTCCCTATGGACCTTCCTCAAAGCTGCCTCTGCCCGTCTGTGTGCTGTATAGATCCAGAGTAGTCCCCTCCCTCACCCCTGACCCCAATTCACTATGGGAGACTGGGAGCTGTCTTACTGACCGCTGCCCTTTCTCTGCTGATAACCAGCATAATGGCACTTTCCACCCTTCGGTTAGGAGAGGCTCTCCAGTCTTGTCAGTACTTGTTTCTAGCTGCACTAAATTGTTGATTACTGTATTTAGGATAGGCCCTCTGGGCATACGAATTTACATGCCATACTTTTATTTTCTTTGTTGTATTCTCTTCCTTGATGTTACCTGTTGCTATTCTACCTCTCAATATAGTTATGTATCTTGTTGACACTGCCAACTCTCTGAGACGATGTACCTGTTTATATTCTACCTCAAATTGCCGTTATTTATCCCGTTGACATACTACCAGCTGTATCTTCGTATAGCCATTTGTACAGTTTGTTGTTTCCTCCCACATGTCTGTGGGCCAGTTACCCTGACTCTGTACTCTGTATCTGTTTTTTTATGTACTCTGTAACCTCCCAGACCGCACCTGAAAATAGGCACTTGTTGTCTAGTGTGCTTACCTGGTTAACAAAAGCAAATAAATAAATAAATAAACACAGTCATGTTATGGAGTTTTCGTCACCAAATTTTCAACATAGGGCTTTTAGGACCTCTGCTCATGAACAGTGCCACTGTCATTTTCTTAATCTGTCCCAAACATTGATTTCCCACAGCGACTGCGTTTTTTGTGCTGCAACTGTGAAATCACATTTCAGTCAGGATGTGAAAATGACAGCTGTACTGCACATAGGAGGTGTAAAAAGCCACTGTTGAAAATCTGGCATGACAATATTACAAATCTCATGGTTACAAGAGTAGGTGGAAAGTGTGCAATGCACACTTGTAACACAGTCATTTGATAGGCTATCATCAGCAGATTTTCAACATAGGCATTTTAGGACCTCTGCTCATGAACAGTATCACTGTCATTTTCTTAATCTGTCCCGGACAGTGATTTCCCACAGCGACCGCGACCTGAGAAACCACATTTCGGCCAGGATGGGAAAAATGACAGCTACACTGTTCATAAGCAGGTGTGGGAAAATGGCAATGTTGAAAATCTGGAGTGATAGTATTATAAATTTGTGAAGGTACGAGCATGCATGCAAGCTGAGCAATGCACGCTCATAAAACAGTCATTTTACAGAGTATCGTTACCAAATTTTCAACATAGCCATTTCAGGACCTCTACTCGTGAACAGTGTCACTGTCATTTTCTTAATCTGTCCCAAACACTGATTTCCAACAGCGACCGCACTATTCTGCGCTGCAACTGCGAAAACAAATTTCTGCCAGGATATGAAGAATGACAGCTGTACTGTTCACAAGGAGGTGTGACAAAATGGCAATGTTGAAAATCTGGCATGAAAATATTGCAAATTCATGAAGTTATGGCGTGCATAGCAACTGCAATGCAGCTTATAAAAACACCAATCATTTGTTGGATTTTTTCCACCAAATTTGCAACTTAGAAGCTTCTTGAGAACCCACCTCATGAACACTGGCACTGTTGTTTCGTGTCGGCGCAAAGGTGATTCCACACGTGACTGTGAAATCACCTTTTGGGGCCGATTAACGCCATGACAGTTCAAGAATTCATGAGGAGGGGTCCCAAAAACCCCATGTTGAAAATGTGGTGAAAAAATGTACCAAAAATTCCTGAAATATGTACTAAAGTTGAAAAAACCCTATTTATTACATTATACAGCTTACCGGCATTTCCTCAGTTCGCGGTCGGCTTTGAAGAGTGCAGACGTGTTCCCGGTCCACTGAAGATCATTGCGGTGAGCTCCGGAGTAAGTATGGGATGAAGGGGGTGGGGAGGCAGGGTGCACAGTTGGTGGATCGGGTTCGGGTGGGGGCGAGGGAGACTCGAGGACGTTTCCTTTTACAGGTGTAAAAAAAAAGACTTTAATGGGACCATTTTCATTTAAAGGGCATGTGGCACACTGGGTGGAGAGCCGGTGTGCCACCGGGAGCCTTACTTTGAGGGGGAAATTCTTTTGCCAATGGGGATTGGGCACCCCACGACAAACAGCAAAAGTGGGGAATTCCTTTCTGCCGACAGGGATTGGACACCCCTATCAGCAAACAACAAAAGGGGAGATTCCTTTCTGCCTACGGGATTGGGCACCCTGTCAGTAGACAAAGAAATGGGGGTGACATTATGCTGACGGGGTGGGCTCCGTCGGCGCAGATAAAATGTTGGAGGGTAAGAGTTGTGAACATGGCGCAACCCACCGCCATGTTCACAAACAATATCAGGCTTAGATCCCCGCCCTGCAATGACGGGTCTCTCCCCCATTGCAGCGGATGGCTGGCGCTGCAATCACGAGGCGGCCCCTGATTGCAGCGGCTGATTTGTCACAAGTTGGTACAAACATTCCAGACTTGTGTCACCTGCAGCCTGCAATGGCATTGGGGGAAGAGGGAGAAGCCTTTGCAGGCTGTGGGGGCATTGGCTACAACAGTGCTGCACCTCCACAGCCTGCTTCTGAGCAAGCTGCCGCAATATGTTGATTACGCTGCATGCAATCAACATAAAAACAGTTATGTATAAAATCTTCAGTAAAATCCAATAAACAGCCTTAAAACTCAGGAAAAGCCCGGCTCAATAAGTATGTCTTTAGAACCTGTTTGAAGCCCCCCATGGTCGCGCATTCCCGAAGCTGATGGGGTAGAGAATTCCAAAGCCTGGGGCCACGTACATAAATGCCCAGGCCCCAGAAGATTTTAAAGATACCTTTGGAATCTCTAGCAATCCCTTGTCAGCCTTGTGATCATGCTCTTGAATATTTCATAACCCTTTTCAGTGTGGCTTGTGACATCTTTGCCCCCTCTAGAAAGTAGAAGGTAAAAGCTGCTAACAACCCTTGGGTCACAGCTTCACTCCTAAACCAAATGGTTAATAGAGACCACCTTTGGCACAAAGCTTGGGCCTTGGGGACACAAGTGGACAGGCAACAGTACAAAATGGCCAGAAACAATTGCACCAAAATCATCCAACATGCCAAATCTGCACACTGTAAGGATGTATTCTCAAACTCCTGGGGTGACAACAGAAAATTTGGGGACAATCTCAAAGAACTTACTGGAAAGCCCAACAAACCCCCCCAACCACCACCATGTTTAGTGTAGACAGTGAATTATCCAGAACACGATGCAAATAGCTCACATTTTCAACTCTGCTTTCACAAACCTTAGCGGTGTACCGCTCTCGACTACTTTGACACGCCAACCATCTTGAATGACCCAAAGGGCTCAGACCCATCACTGAATAACACCTACTTCTACTTTAAGAAGGTCACACTGAAAGAATCCAACAAAACACCTTTTAATAGTGCTTAGCAAATCCTGCTTCAATAGTGACACCCCTGATCTGAAGCTGCTACACCTGACACTTGATGCTGTACTGGTGCTATTCACAAAAATCATGAACATGTCACTTTGTCTTGGTCAGTTCCACTCACGGTGGAAAGCAGCAGTGGTGACTCCAATTCACAGGAGAGGAGAAAGGGCCTGACTTTCCAACTACCACCCAATTTCCATCCTCCCACCCCTCTCCAAAGCCCTGGAGTGTATAGTTTCTGCCCAGTTCTCTAAATACCTGGCCAAATAAGACATTCAGCCCCTAGTGCAGCATGGTTTCAGGAAAAGTCACAGTACCACATCTGCTCTTCTAGAGTACACTGACTTCATCCAAAGGCACTTGACCGGGGTCACTTAGTGGGGTCAGTTTACGTTGATCTCACTAAGGCATTTGACATGGTCAGTCACACTCTCTCTTTCTCGAGACTCTCCATGCCATTGGAATCTCCATGGGAGCAGGAGTCTGGTTGAAAAACTACTTTGAAAATAGATCTCAACAAGTAAAAATCTGCGATGCTCTATCCTTCAGCCAACCAGTCTGCTTGAGTGTTTCCCAAGGCTTTAACCTGGGTCACCTATTGTTCAGCCTTTTTCTTAACACCCTTCCACAAGTCTGTTCCAATTATCTCCTCCTCTATGCAAATGATGCCATGTTATTGACCAACCAGTCTGAACTACTCCTGCTAGTCAGAAGCTTACAATATAACTTCGAAGCTGTGAAGGCCTGGTTCGCCCACAATAAACTGATAATGAATTACAAAAAAACAAAGACAATGATCTTCGCCAATCCCCATAATAAACAAAAGTCAACTCCCCTAACCATCTTTAACAACCTCAATGTCCCTATTGAGCAGATCCACACCTTTAAATATCTAGATATAACACTTGACCACTTGACAGCACACTGTCTTTCACCAACTATGTCAACACTGTAGTCAAGGTGGTCAGCTCCAGAATAGGGATCCCCTACAGGGACAGTATGACCCAGGTAGCACTACAAATAGCTGTCACCAGCTCGATACTCACCATAACTGACTATGGCTTAGTCATTTAGGGCTCAGCTACTGACACAACCCTCAAAAGAATACGCACTGCCCTCAATAAATCTTGTTGCCTGGTCTCGGGTGCCCAAAGATGCACCCATATGTGTGACTTATATGGTCTAAGTGGTTGCACCTCAAAGGCAGGATCACAAATCACACTTGCCTGCTCATGAAAAAAGTCAGCATGGACTGACCCTGTCAACCTCCCAGCACTTTCTAACACGCACGCCCAACCCACACAGTACCAGGAGTGTATCATGACATGCATATCAGGCCCCTTTCTGCCAGACCTCTCAGGCCCAATGGTCATTTAGGTTCTGAGCACCTAGCTGGTTAAATGATCTCTGACTGGACATTCTAGATGAATCCAAGCTTGGTCCATTCAAGCACTGACTCAGACAGCACCTGAATGCACTTAGCAGCTGCGACTGCCCCACACAGCCATCTCACCAGTGGTACCACACACCCCCAACTCTGACACTAGCCTGGTACTGTACTGTTGCCCACTCAGCTCACTTTCCCTCCCTCCCTCCTATGTTCCTTCTGCTCCTCACTATCCGATCTTACCCTCCTCCTGTCATTGACAGCCTCCTGATCTCTACCTCCCCTCATATTCCATTTCTTTGTCACACCTTCACCACATCTTACATCTCCCTGTCACCTCTTGACCCTTGCACACCCTTTCCACCTTCCTCCCTTAACCGGTACTCAACAATGTCTCTCTGCTGACAGGTGTACTTCTAATCACCAGCCCCCTACTATCTCATTGGTCCAATCTCAAAATCAGAACACTGACTGTTCCAGTGTTACAAAGATGTTACCACTGTTAATTCTACTTTGTATCCATCCTGCCTATATTTGGTATTGGGAATGTTACCAGTTACTCTGTTTGACAAGGTCAGCTTGTTGACTGTACTTTCTAGCCCTTTGGTCTGTCTGGTACCTTCCCGACTAACTGCATTAATGCCTCTGCCTTGAATGTCACTTTTATATTATTAACCTTATGTACACTGTCACTCGTATGTTAGTAGCCATTCTAATTAGTTCTCTGTTGTGTTGTACTGTTTAATCTGACATGGAACCTTTGTAAAAGAGTGTCTTGCTTGAAGGAAAAGGAAGGGAGGAAGGAAGGGAGGGAAAGGAAAGGAAAGGAAAGGAAGGAAAGGCTTGGCTGAAGACATTGTTGCTCCATTGACAGACATGGTAGCTTTACATAAGGTAGAAATGGTGAACATACAGGATCAAAATAATCATTTCAAAAAAGCAACTTTAAACTGGCTAAAATACCAGGTTTGAAGGGCTCAGGGGACCCACTGACCTTTTTAAGAAATTGATCACGATGGGCTGATGGCACCCAAAGGAGACCATTGTACTGGATGAAGCACACCAAGCAGCTCCTAACAAGCATCTCCCAGCTCAAGCTGCAAAATTCATTCTTCCAAGATTTGTATTTTTCACACCTCACAGATTTAAAGACTAAGATGTGATCTTGAAAAAAGCCCAAACAAGGTGAGGGAGGGATCTTTTGATGGGATAAGATTTCATGACTGCACAGACTACAGTCATGCCACAATAATTCAGAAGAAGTTCCTATATCAAGTTATGGCAACACTCAGAAGCAAAGGTATCAAATATGCCTCACAGTCTCCAGCTAAACTACGACTCTATCTGAATGGAGGGATCAGATATTTCACAAGCTCCCAAAAAGTATCCAGAGACTTAGATGCCACAAAGATAGACCCTTCAAGAAGCTAGAGTCCTGGTGTTTTCAAAAGGAACTACAGCAGAGTCAAATTACATTATATATCAGAAAAACACCTTAATTGTTTCTTCAATCTTCTCAAAATCTTGTCAACAGGTCATCCGGTGCAGGAGTGTAGCCAGGGATTTCAGATCTGCACACCAAGTGGACTCTCTGCTACCCCCCCCCACCCTTGTTAGGGTGAACTACTCCCCCCCCCCGGGGTGTAGCCAGATAATATAAAAATGTACACCGGGACCATGTTTATTGCCTCATTTGGCACAATAAATACAACTTCTGTATCTCATGACAGTGGTTGTTGCCATGCATGAGTAAATAAAAATGTGATGCATTGTTCCCTAAAACACCCACGTACCAGCCCAGAGCCTGTAAAGTTGTATTGTCCTTGGGGTGCAAAGAGAGTATTAGTGACAAGTCCTTCTTGTTTTGACTCCTATGAATAAAATTACAGAAAGGTTTAGTATTTTCTTTGTTAGTTTTCATGGAAAAAGGAAGCAGTTCAGAGACTATTTGCTACCCCCCCTTAAATAAAATTGCACACCATGGAGTGCTTGGATTATGCCTGCCTACACCCATGATGCTTAATGCCCTAGTACATGCAGAAAATGAAGTCAACCTCACAAAGCCAATTTACACCCTTGGAGATCCAAGCCATGACAGAACACATCCTATATCCTCTCTTTATGGAACACAGGTTGGTACCAATCTCACAGACACACTAGGTGCAATTCAGGACATTCCATCAGCTGAGTGAACAGCTGCATGACAGACAGATCAGCATGAAGGTAAGACTCCTGGCAACACCAACAATGTAGAAGAAAAACTATAAAATGTTTGCCTACATACAGCAAGATGAGATCAACTGTGAATACTTATAATTTGACTATATAATGCTTTATAGAATCTGAATGGGACATGTATAGACTCTTTACATCAGATTACCATTATTTTTATGCTTGTTGCAGGTCTAGTCTACAACATGTTGTTAAAATGATGTACTTTATTAATATAAACTGGATGCAATGTTTAATAAAGGAATTAGCATTTAAAAATCACTCCTAGAATTACTTACAAACATAGTTGTAGCAAAATTGTTCTCTATTGGCTATTATAACATGGGTTGGGAAATAGAAACAAGCTAATTGGTCAAAGACCATCACCTGACTGTGGATTAAATCTCCTATTTAATACACAGTTGGAAAGAATGACCCTGACTAAATATCCTGGCCAAAGTTAGCACTCATTATCTCTTCAGGAAAGCAAATGCAAACAGTAGTCATTGACCTGCCTTAGTGAAGCGGGACAGAGTGAATGACAAAGTAAGTCCCCACTCTTGAATTGGCACAGTGTAGGCATCACCTTCAAAGCCTGTACTGCAACAATAACTCCATACTGATTTGTGGCAACCCATGTTTGAAGCGAGAGAGAGAGAGAGAGAGAGAGGAGAGAGAAGAGAGAAGAGAGAGAGATATATGGGGACATTTCATTCATAATTCCTTTTGTCTCCCTGTTAGCTGCTCAGCTTTATGTTTTCTGATCCACTTGCATGACTGCCATATCCCAGTATGATCTTTGCTCCCCAAGCTGTGTCAAACAGGTTGTACTGTGATCATGAAAAGAGTTCTGCCCCAGTTTTCGTGTCAGAAATCCTGACATTGGGTTATCAGTGAAGCTGTGCCACTGACAGTAAGCTGCTGTTGGCAGCTGATCAGAAATGAGGCAGTGGCACTACACTTAGGCTTTCAACATGGTCATAAGTAGTAATGAGAGTTGCCCCGACTGTGGGACAGTTCATTAATAATACCTGCACTATTCTCTGTCTCTGTCTTGGCTTGTCAGGCATGTATCAGGCAGAGGGTCTTCTCAATTCCCCCATCCCCCCATTGAGCAGGAGAGCAGCTTTGGAGAAGTAGCGAGACAGCAGGATGGAAGTGGAGACAGGGAATGTACATCACTGCAGAAGCTGAAGCATAGTGAAGGAGAGCATGAGACAGAGTGCTGTACTATGGAGCTGGTCAGGTAACTGGTGAGTGGTTCAGTGTGGCAAGGGGTCATCAATGTAGCTCTGATACTGAAAAGGGACCTGTTAGTCCACACAGCGAGCCAAGCCCTCTAGCCAAAGTCACTGATAGCAACAGAAAGTGAGGCTGGGACATGTAATTGAGAATCCCTGCAGTCTCCTCTGTCTCTCTTCAGGCACGCAGTGAGAAAGGCATTTGTCCCTGTCACCAGTGCAGCTTGGTTTGTTTGTGGCTGTCCCCCCAAGCATCTAATGGTGCTGTAGAAAGTGAGAGAGAGAGAGAGAGAAAGCGTCAGATAGTGCACTACACTGCATAGAGAGAGAGAGAGAGAGAGAGAGAGAGAGCAGGAAGACAGAGAGAGAGAGAGAGAGAGACACATAGCTAGCATGTAAATGCTCTTGATTTCATGAATCTAGAAATGTCAGAAATCATTTCAGGACTGTATTTCTGGCATGTCAATGTTCATAAAACAAGTAAAATATGCATCACTTTTGGGGACTACTTTCCAAACAGCAGGATACATTAAAATGTTCCCTACTCCAACAAAGAAAAAAACACCTTTGTGAATGTTTTTTGTGTTTGTCAACATAGCCCATGTTATAAACGCAATAACCCACTCCAGGGTATGGGGTTCTAGGCATTTGATCCACACCTTAGGTACTGTAAGGACACTTGGCCTAGAGGTGTGAATTAAATGCCTATAACCCCAAACCCTGTCATGGGTTATTGCTAACTTAGTACACCCTCTTCGTATTTTTTTTCTATGCAACTTTTTCCTTTTTCTTTGGGGAACGTTGCTCTGAAAACTAATTCAGTCATAATGGACCAGAACAGAATACTTTATTTAAATGTTCATGAATTAACTACCTCTTCCTCCTTTTATTTATGTTTCAGAGAACTTAAACAACTGTTAATGCCATAAATATATGGAGGTGGTGAAGAATTTGGGAGTTCTACGTAGTGAAAAAATTGTAAGGAGACTATTTTTTAGGCCATATGAGAGAGATACAGGGACTTTTATGATTAACGTAAGACACAGAATAGAAGATGGTGAGCTAAAATTATTAACATGAAATGTTAAGTGTTTAGGGGATAGGGTAACACTGGAGAAAGTCATAGATTATATTGATAGAAAATATATTGAGGTATTTTTATTACAAGATGGAAACTCATTTTCTGAAGAGAAAAACAACTATGAATTTCTCTGTAAAAAGTAAGGAAAGGGAGTTGGTTTGTTTTACAAAACTAACTCTAGGGGTGTGGCGACATGTACTGTATCTGAAAAATAGCATAGTTAAAATCAGTACATTATTTTTAGACCCTAATGACTGGTGTGTGTGATTACTAAATTAATAACATCAGGCCATGCTTTTTTGGTAATCAACATTTATGGGCCGAATGAGAGTGGCCAACAGTTTTTTATAAATCTCTTAGAAACATAGAACTTGTTGACAGAAAAGGGTTTGGGCTACCTAATCTGCTCAGATGATCCTTGCCTAGTCTGTCTTTATAGACGCTAACTGGTCTCTGCATTTCTCCCTCCTCCCTTTTCCGTTTCCTAATATTCCCCTATGGCCATCTCATGCATGCTTCAACCCCCCCTGCTGTTTTCATCACTTCGTTTGGAAATCTATTCCAGGTATCTACAACTCTTTCAGGGAAGTAGTACTTCCTCACATCCCTTCTAAACTTCACCCCTCCAGCTTTGTTGGATGCCCTCTGGTTCTGGTGCTCTTCCTCATTTGACAGAGACTTCCCCTCCTGCATCCTGTTCACCCTATTAGATACTTGTAGGTCTCTATCATGTCCCCTCACTTGTCTTCCAAGGTGTACATGTTGAGATCCCTCAGTCTGTCCTCATAGGGCTTTTGGTGCAGTCCCTGCACCATTTTAGTTGCCCTTCTCTGGACTTCTTCCACCCTGCCTATGTCCTTTCTGAGATGTGGCCTCCAGAACTGGACACAATACTCCAGGTTGAGTATCACCAGCAAGCAATATGATGGCAGCACCATCTCCCTCCTCCTCCTGCTGGAGTTACCTCTACCTGTGCATCCCACTGGCCCTACCCACTGCTGTGTCACACAGCCCTCCCACTTTGAGGTAATTTACTTTTTAGAATTTTTTACATTTCCTGCTCCCTATATTCTCCAATGAGATTTAAAATAAATAAACAACATTATAAAATGGCAAAACAAAATCTAGAAATCTCACTGGCTGAGAGACATCACCTGACCGTGCATTAACTCTCTACAAATGCACAGTTAAGTGTCAAATCTCATTTATTTTCCCTCCCCCAAAAACATACTTAGAGCCATTTTATAAGTGTAATATGTCCTTCCAGGGTGTGCACCATAAGATTTGAATACACTACCCAGGGGCATAAGGACGCTTGGCCTTCAGTTACATGCCTTACTACACCCTAGGGCATGCATTAAATATAGAATAAAGTATGGGGTGGTGTGTAATGAAAGTTTACATGCCTGAGAGTTGGATACTATTCCCAAGCCCTGAGGCAAGCCCAAGGTTGTGAAACATCTAACCCAGAGGGTGTGTGTAAACTTTGGGTTTACAGAGTTTACACACACCACCCCATATTTTATTTTATATAATTGTCAGTTTTCCCTTTTTCATCTCAGCAATTAGATAAAATAAAGGATTTCTGGTGCAGCTGCGGTCCGGTTATGTTTCAGAGTGTAGTCTTCGTTACTTGTTTGTCTATCAGTTTGTTTTTTGTTTTTATTGGCAGCTGAAAGTTGTTTTTTTTAAACTAATTTTGTGTTACTTACTGCCAACTTTGTGTGGTGGTTTAGTGCCTGGGACTTGGGAGAGAGAGAGAGAGAGAGAGAGAAGGCAGCTAGCAATAGCAGTCTGAAAGGAAGAGCTGCCACGAGTGCATGTGCAGAGTGAGGGAATCCATGCATGCGTTTGCCATAATAAATACTTTTTTTATTACGGCAAATTATGCCACAGATTCCCTATGGAAAAAAGGGAAAGAAAGTTATTATAATCCCATAATGTACACCCTGTTATGGCTTATTCTTATGTGTTATAGTTAGATCCTCCCCCAGCTCAAACTCAGCTACAATAAATAATGCGGGTAAAATCCTAAGAAATTTCATGAAAGATCTAATTTTGGTGGACCCATGATGACTTGTTAACCTGATTAAAATTCAATATTCATATCTTTCTTTCTTTCTTTCTTTGTTTCTTTCTTTCTTTCTTTTTCTTTCGTTTTTGTTGACCGGGAAAGGAGCACTAGAAAATTCTGCCTATTTTCAACCTTGTCCTGGGGGAGGAGGGGATACAGATGGAAACCAACTGATATTGAAGCAGATTGAGTTGTTGGTGGCATTTTTAGTGAATGGGGGAATTTGGCTAGAATACCAGGGGAATTACCATACTCTATCAGGCAGGGGCACTGTTGGCCAGCCTGATGGAGGATCCAGACTCAGAGGAGCAAGTGGAGGAGCAGCAGGCTGGGTGGCGGTCCTCCGGCCCAGCCATGGAACCTAAGGAGGATGAAGAAGAAGATATGGTGTCTGCTGTATCAGATGTGGAGACCGAAGAATCAGAAGAAGAAGAGGAGAATTCTATACAAGCTGACAAGTTGGAGGGCATGGATGCAACCTCGGAAGAGGTCTCTTGCACCATGGAGGACAATATTGTCCATGCAGAAGCACAACTGCAGAAAACATTAGATGAATGGAGGGCTGTTCTAGTTGCCTCATTGGCTGAGGATGAAGAGAGGTACACAAGATGGAGAAAGGTGTCTCGGCATGCCTCAAACCAAGGACAATCAGCCGGTAAATCTGAGCAGCCCAGGCCTAGCTCAGATCAAGCTATGGAATCACTGCATCAGGAGCATTGTGGAGCAGACAGCACCGGACAACAGACAGTGCAGGAACTAATCCAGGCAGCGTTCCATACAAAAGTAACTCCCAAGGAAGAGGGCTGGTCACCCAAAAAAGTGCTGAGGGAAGCAGGCTGCAAGCAAACAGCCACAGGAGACTGGCTGCTAGATATGGTTCTGGGATTCTCGAATTCTCAATCGGAGGAGTCAGGGCCTCCTTTGGAGTTAATACAGAAGCGACAAGAAGAGAACAGCAATCGGAAGAGGAATGACAGGCACAACAGTGAGGACTGGGGAAGAGGTGCCATTGCCCAAGGTTCGATTTTAACATTGTTTGACTAGCCCAAAATCTAGTGCAAATTGGTCTGGGCCAGTGCAGCTAACCCTCTACTTGTCTGTCTTGACTAGTGCAGGTTTTCCATGGCTGTTAATCAAGTTAAAAACGTCCCTACTTTAGCAGACTCTAGTCCTAATGCTAGTCTCTCTCAGTGTTCCAGATGGCCTGGTATGATTAACAGCTCATTAAAAGCTGCAGTTATCTGGCAGTTCAAGACAATTGTCTGTTCCTCTGTGCCTATTCAAAGATACACTGTTGACATAGTTCCTTTTTGTTTTTGGCTCCTCCACCCATGATCTTTCCTCCTAGCTGCAGATTTTGACAACATTCATTGCTGGTTCATGTCTAACCAGCTGTCCCTCAATGCTGGAAAAACAGTGTCCATGCCTTTTGACACCTGTCAGAGGCTTGCCAGGCTTCCCTCTCTCCCACTAATTTATACCCATGATGGTACTAAAGCTGAAGATGTTCCCTCCTTTAAGCACCTCTACATCTGCCTTGAATAACATCTTGATTTCCCAGTGCATATTGATGCTACAGACCATATGCCGCACCCTAAGCTTGGAGCACTGTGCAGATATAAAATGAGTATTCTTCTTCCTGCCTGCTGAGAAATTGTACTAACAATTATTCTTCCTATCTTCGAATATGGTGATTTAGTCTACAGTGAAGCCCTTGAATCCTCCCTTGCCAGATTGGACCCCTTTTCATTCTTTGTGTCATTTTGCTCTAGATTTCCCACCTAGTACTCACCACTGCTCTCTGTACCCAGCCCTTTATATGTTGGCATGTTTGCACAACCAACATCGTGGGACAGTGCAGCTTTGGAGGCGGGGTCACTGTTGGGCGAATGCACGGCATGCACTGGTAGGTGCGTCCCTCATTCCCCAATCACCCTGCATGCCGGCGCCACACCATGCATACATAATATGGCGAGCACATCTAAGAAAAGGTCTGCTGCAATCCGAGCAAAGCTTGTCATATGCAGCGGACCCTTCCTATGTGCTCGCCAACATTATGAGCATGGTCAGTGAGCGGGCGGCCACCCAACTACTGCCGACTTTTGGGGTGCCTAATCCTGTCGGTTAACCCCCCAGCTTTCTTTATTGGTGCCAATGGGGAGCCCACTCCCGTCGGCATAAACCCCAACTGTTGAATGCGAGAAGGGGTTCCCAGTCCCCTCGGCTTGCCCCCGCTTTGTGTATTGACGGGGTGCCCAACTCTCGTGAGGCTAGCAGACACCCCCAAATAGTTAGGTGGCAGCTGGGAGCCCACCCCAGCATGCCAAATTCCTGCAAAAAAACTGTCCCGCAATGTTTTGTTTTTCTTTCCTGTAAATGAAAACTGTCCTCGAGTCTCAATGCCCTCTCCCCCACCTGCACCCACCCTCTGAGCACCCTGCCTCCTCACCCCCCTACCCCATATTTACCTCCGAGTCTGGTGTGACGATGTTCGGTGGACCGGGAACACGCTCTGCACTCTTCAAAGCCGACCACAAACTGAAGAAATGCCGGTAAGCTGTATAATGGAATGAATAGGGGTTTTTCAACTTAATGCATATCTCAGGAATTTTGCAAATTTTGTCTCACATTTTCAACATGGGGTTTTGGACCTTCATGAATTCTCACACTGTCATGGCATTATTCGTCCCAAAAGGTGATTTTGCAGTCACTGTGCGGAATCACATTTTGGGACCAAATAATGAAATGACAGTGCCACTGTTCATGAGAGGGGTCTCAAAAAGCCCATGTTGCAAGTTTGCGGGAAAATCCAAAAATGACTATTTTACTTAGCATATGTAGAAAGTAGCCAAGTAATGCACGCTCATAAGTTAGCCATTCGCACTATTTTAATGCTAGATTCTCAACATTGGCATTTTACCACACCTTCTTGTGAACCGTACAGCTGTCATTTTTCACATCCTGGCCAAAATGTGTTTTCGCACTTCCGGCGCTGAATTGCACAGTTGCTAGGCGAAATCAGTGTTTTGGACACATTACAAAAATGACAGTGACACTGTTCATGAACAGTTGTCCTAAAATGCCTGTGTTGAAAATTTGGTGACAATACTCCATAAAATGACTGTTTTATGAGCATGTGTAGCAACTGCGTAACGCACGCTCGTAAATTAGTGCATTTACAATATTTTCATGCCACATTTTCAAATTGGTATTTTACCACACCTTCTTGTGAACCATATGCTGTCAATTTTCATATCCTTGCCAAAATGTGCTTTCGCACTTCCAGCACAGAATAGCGCGGTCGCTGTGCGAAATCACTGTTCGGGACACATTACAAAAATGACAGTGACACTGTTCATGAGCAGAGATCCTAACATGCCTGTGTGGAAAATTTGGTGACAATACTCCATAAAATGATTGTGTTATGAGCCTGCATTGCGCAGTTTGCACGCACGCTAGTAAGTTTGCAAACTTTATAATATTTTCACTCCACATTTTCAACTGTGCCATTGTTCTACACTTCCTAATGAACAGTACAGCTGTCATTTTTCACATCCTGACCAAAATCTGTTTTTGCAGTTCCGGCGCTCAATAGCGCGGTTGCTATGGAAAGCCCGTGTTCGACACACATTATGAAAATGGCAGTGACACTGTTCATTAGGAGATGTCCTAAAATGCCTATGTTGAAAATTTAGGGACGAAAGTCAATAAATTAAGTGTTTTATGAGCGCGCATTGTGCAGTTTGCACGCACGCTCGTGACTTTGTGAATTTGTAATACTTTCACTCCAGCTGTTCATCACTGGCATTTTCCATACCTCCTTATGAACAGTACAGCTGGCTGAAATATGTTTTTGCATGTCCGGTGCAGAACTGCATGGTCACTGTGCAAAATCACTTTTTGGGACACTTTGAGGAAATGACGGTGACACTAGTCATCAGCAGAGGTCCTAAAATGCCTATGTTGAAAATTTGGTGGTGAAAGTCCAGACAATGACTGTGTTGCAAGAGCGCATTGAGCAGTTTCCACACACCCTTGTAGCTTCATCAATCTGCAATATTTTCATGCCACATTTTCATCACTGGCATTTGTGCACACCTCATTATCAACAGTCCAGCTGCCATTTTCCACAGCCTGCCCAAAACGCGTTTCCGCAGCTCTGCCACACAGTGGCGTACTCGCTGTGCAAAATCACCTTTTGGGACACATTAACAAACTCACAGCGCTATGCCTCTCCACCTCTGCCACTGCCAATGCCAGCACGACAACATTCGGCATTGACAAGTGCTTGTTCTTGCCTCTCTTGATGCTAGGTACCTTTCCCATTGTGTCTCTTTTATATACAAATTATGGTTCGGCTCCTTTCCCTCTTATCTCAAATCCCTTCTATCCTCCCTGCCTTCTTCCCCCCTACCCTCTCCATAACAATATTTCCCACTTTCTCAATTCATTCTAGAAAATCTAGTGTTGGTTAATCTGATTTTTCCTACTGCTTTCTTAAACTTTGGTCCTCATTCCCCTTCCAGTTTAATCTGCCTTTTCTCCCTCCTCCCTAAAGTCTCTTCTTTATTACTGTTGTTATTCTATCTTCAACTGTCTGTGACCCTTTTCTCTTTATTCTCCCCTTCAGTAGTTTTGCCCCATTTATACATTTTCACTATCTTTCCCTTCTTTACATATAAGAGCATGTTTTTACTTGTATTTCTTTACTATTTGCCTCTAATATTATGGATATAGTTCTCATATTGCTAAATTGTTATATTTAATTTATTTTTAGTAGTTTTATTGTTTAGCTAACACCCTCTCTCCTTGCCCCAGGGTGCATCTGGAAACAAGCTGCTATCAGCTCAGTGTATCTTTCCTGGTTAAACTTTAAATGAATCAATTAATTAATCAATCAATAAATAAGAAAAACTCATAATGAGAAATTAAATTCCAAGTGATTATTTTTATTCTGGCAGAGCTCCACAAATGAGTGAGTAGCACTAAACCGTGGCACTTCAGGTCTCCATATGACCCTTCATCAGGGGGTATGTGCCTGGGTCCAACACCAACTTTTAAAGCATATAATTAAAGGTAGAGCTATAAAAAAAATAGCACAACTAACCCTTGAAAGGCCAATGTGGTGACTTGCATAGTAGCAAAAACCTCCAACAATAAACTTAAAGGAGGCATATGTTCCATGCACCATCATTTTTCAAACTCAGTCATCATTTACAGGTACAAAATTTCATGAATGGTCACACATATATAAATTGTATAGTTTATAACTCTGGCAGTCAGAACATAGGGAGGCAGGAAAGAGAGAAAGAAAAGGCAGGGAAGAAAAAAAGGGAACCAAGATGCAGGATATACTGCAAGTGCAAAGGCTGACCTGCTTGAGACCCAAAACTATTATTTCTAGTAAGCGTGTTAAGATGAAAGCCTACTATACCTATATACTGGAGGTATGACAATAATAAGTTATTTGTATATTACCAACAGTATAAATTGGAGTTTAAAGTGGGCAGCTCTGGATGTTACACATGAATAAAGTTATTCATGTAGGCAAGTAAGGAGAAATGTACATGCTCCCCCACAAATTGAAAGGAAGACACATCCTCGTTATGAAATTGTACAAAATACAGTCCAATAGGAGTAATGAGTGTGTCTGGTGTTATTGACCCTATGTATTCCTGAATCCATGTTTTAAAACATCTTACAGTATGTCCAACATAGATCTTATTACAAGAGCAGGATATAATGTAAACCACAAAATCAGAATCACACCTTTTTAATTGTTTACTCTGTACATTTCTGCCACCTGCTGAACGAATGACTAAGTAACCAGTTACACTATATCTGTAGATCTTACACCTGCCATATTTTTAAACTCCCACTGGCAATGGTAGCAATCAATTTGTGTGTATTTTAAAATGATTGTACATAGAATTTGTTACTTTAACCCCTCCTGTAGGCCCACGACTATAGGCAATCCGAGGTTTATCCAGTATTGCCTGAAAAAAAACTCAGCATCAGCTTTAAAGGGGCACTGTCAGCTTTACTACTCGTTTTTTGATTATTTTCTATTATTGGGGTTGTATGCACAAAATAGTTTCACAGTTACTGTAGAATGTCTCTCAGTAAAGCAGAAATGAAACCGCTTACCAGTTTTTGCAAAATAAGTATTATTTGTAGTCCTGTCGTCCGACTTACAGTCTGAGTGTGACTGGAAGCTGAGTCATGTTGAGGATGCGCCGAGAACGCGTGTCTACCTGTAGCACTGTCCCGTCGTGCATATTTTAGCATGGCCATGGTAAAAAACATAAACTGTCTTAGCGCTAGTTATTCTAAACCCATCCTGGTATCTGAGCTTGAAAACCGAGGGCTTGTTCTTGGCAAAATACTTTTGAAAGCTGATGCCCAAATCCCGTGCATGCACAGCAGTGGCACATTCTCTCACATGCGCGGGATCTTTAACCTGATCACTGCTGTGCATGCGTGGGATTTGGGCACCAGTTTTTAAAAGTATTTTGGACCGGAAGGAGCCCTCAGTTTTCATTCTTAGATACCAGGACGGGTTTAGAATAACTAGGGCTAAGAGACTTTATATTTTCTGCCATGGCCATGTAAAAATATGCACGATGGGACAGCGCTACAGGCAGATGCGCTGCTCTGATGCAATCGCTTCCGGGTCGCACAGAGACTTTTAAGTCGGATGGCAGGACTACACAACAAAACATATTTCGGAAAAACTGGTAAGCGGTTTCATTTGTGCTTTACTGAGAGGCATTCTACAATAACTGTGGAACAATTATGTACACACAAACCCAATCAAAGAAACTTATCAAAAAACGAGTAGTAAAGCTGACAGTGTCCCTTTAAGAATGTGCTAATGCTTAGTAATAATTTTAGAAATGTTTGGTGTTATGCTATTGAATTCTGTGACAAAAATTAATTTATTTGTATCCTGTATCCTACGTCTTGGTTGTAAAAAAAAAAAAAAGAGTAGACCAACTAATATTTCGGGCTCTTTTATGTGCTTTATCTAGGATTGAAGTTGTATAGCCTCATTCAGGAAACTTATATACAGTGCAACCCACTTATATTAGACTACTTGGTGCATAGCCATTTCTAGCGCTATAACCGAATGTCTGTTTTATTTATTTATTTATTTGTGAAAATCGGTTTACAACCTTTGAGCCAGAGACTCATTTCCAAAGGTACCTCGTCACATTAAAGACATACATAGAGTTTTAGGATACATAGCATAGGTTTGCAAAACAATAGGCGTTCAACAGAGGCGCCACGTCATACTGAGGTCAGACAAAATACATTTAGGTTACAGGGTACATGTAATTGAGAACAGGTGTTACACAGGTTGGTATCAAAAATTGAGCAATCTAATAGGTATACAATGAAACAGCTGGCACTGACCAGGTTGACATAGGTACGGTGTACCGGGAAGCGGTGGTGGGGATGGCTAGATGGAGAGCCGCCCGGTGGGCATTGTCATGAGAAGTCAAGGTGGAGGCTACTTTCAGAGACAGAAGCAGCTACGAGTGTTGAAGAGTTGGTTTCGAAGGGTGGTTTTGAACTTGGAGATGGTGGTGGCATTGGTGGTTTAATCGCAAAGTGCACTTTTTAGCTGTTTGCTGCTCATTGGTGGTTGTTGTTTATTTCTGGTGTGGTTGCAATTGGTGTGTAAACACTCTGAGGGCATACTTGTGGTTATGATTGGTTTGTAAACACTTTGAAGGAACTTTGAGGGCATACTGTACTTGTGCTTGTGTGACTTAATGACATTTTTAAAACTTTACTTTTATTTCTTTTAGTACTGTAAAACAATTATCAGCTCTTGTGCCCAAGCATGTGTCTCATTCGTCATTTGACTTAACATAGTCCGGCATTGTTGTTTGATGTTTATTCTTCCTCATATATTTCTCCCAGAACTTTTCTGTATTTCTTATTGCATACCATGGATTCATTTAAAAATGTCCATTGTTTGAGAGAGAGTAAGGGTATTCCGCATAGATATTAAAACAGTTCAGCAATAGCAGCTCCGGAAAGAAAAATCAAAATCACATAGTAAACACCAGACAACAGCCAGTCCAATTATGTGTCTAGTCAACCTTTGAGCTCTTAAATAGGTGTAGCAGCTGTTAATGATGTCGTTAACTGTCAATTAGCGCCATTTAAGCACTCTACTCATTTCAGCAAGACCAACAATTAACACTTTGAGTGCTTATTTATGCACCTCAGATGCACAAAATACACAGTGGGCCAGATATTCAAACTGCGCTATTTTGTGGAGCAAGCCTTTGTGCTGCACAAAATAGTTGCGTAGGGGTGTGGCCAGAGTGATATTCAAAGGAGTTGCACCCTTGAGCAACTCCTTTGTATATCACCCCCCGGCCACAGCCACTGTGCATGGCGCAGTGGAACTTGCGCCACCGCAAGTGGTCAGAGTGGAGCATTCAACTAGTGTGGTGCAAGTACCATTGCGCCATTGCAAATCTCGAGATCTAAAGGTGACATGCAAATGGGGGCCATAATTCATGGAAGGTGCAGGGGAGCCATTTGCATCTGATTATGGCTCCCATTTGCATGCCATTAGCATGCAGGTGTGCCGATCCCCGAGGACTTGTGCCTGGCGCCATGAATACATTCATTCACAAAACTGGGCTGTCTTATGCGGTATGGACTTGCATGCCCATTGGCTCTGCTCTGCACCAATGGGCATGCAGCCCTCACTGGCAGTCAGTCGGCGGCGCGGGCGGCAGGTGGGTGGATGCTGCTGCCCGCCGCCGGGGGAGCGGGTGGTGGGGCTTCGTGGGTGGGTGGGTGGGGACACTAGGCACCAGGGCTGTGTTCGGGGTGTTTCAGTATTACATCCCACGATCGGGATTATCAGTCCACTGGACCACCAGGGCTATGTTCGGGGTGTTTACTTTACATCCCGCTGATCGAGATTATTGGTCCACTGGACCACCAGGACTATGTTCGGGGTGGTGTTTACTTTACATCCCGTGATCGGGATTATCGGTCCACTGGACCACCAGGGCTATGTTCGGGGTGTGTGTTTACTTCTACATCCCGCTGATCGGGATTATCAGTCCACTGGACCACCAGGGCGTGTTTGGGGGTGTTTACTTACATCCCGCGATCGGGATTATCGGTCCACTGACCACCAGGGCTGTGTTCAGGGGTGTGTGTTTACTTACATCCCACGATCGGATTATCAGTCCACTGGACCACCAGGGCTATGTTCGGGAGACACATTGCTGCCCGCGATCGAGCTGGTGGGGGTGGCAGGGGATTTTACACTTTTGCCTGTGATCGGGCTGCAGGGGGGCACAGGAGTGGGTTGGGGCCAGCCACAGGTGGCAGCTGCTGTGTTGCACCCTGCACTGCAGCAGCTCACCTGTGGTGGCCCTTGACTTGAGCCTTTTTTTTGCTCAAAGTTGTGCAGGCGCAGTTGGGGATTGGCGCTGTAGAACTCTGCACAGCCCGGCTGAATATCGGGCTGTGCAGTTTATGCATGGTTCTCCTCCAGCGTTCAGCATGCATTATTTGCATTGCGCTGTTGCTCAGCATGTTTTCTGTGGTGCAACTGCCTCCTGCTGAATATCGCAGAATGGAGTAAGTTCGGACTTGCGCAGGCGCAACCCTATTGTGCATGGCGCAACCCTTTTGAATATCTGGCCCCGTGGCTATAAGTAATTTTAATGACATATGCTAGCACTAATCTCTATGGCAATGGTTTGGGATTCTTAGAAATGGATGATATATCCAAATAAAAAAGGCTTATCAGAAACCAGTATAACTGGGTTGGACTGTAGTTCATTTGCTTGAATCTCAAAAGCAGTTTAATCTGAACAATTTCTATGTAAACAAATGAACTGTCCATAAGGCATCACCTGACTAGTACAATCAAGGTGTGTATTGGTAGCCAGTACTAGTTTGTTACCACTTGTAGGTTTATTGTAAGTTCTGCTATGAATGACTCCTGCTTCATCAACTTTAATGCTGATGTCTAAAAAGGTTAACTCTGTCTCATTTACATCTGCTGTAAAATTTAAGTTAAAGTTGTTGTTCTTTTACTCTCCAATAAACTCCGCTGCTGAATTTCTATCTCCATTTCATATAACAATGATATCATCTACATATCTCCCCCAAAATATAATATGGGTTAGGTAGTGATTCCTGCCATGGGCAAATACCATGGCATCCTACCACCAACTCAACAACTGGTTGGCATAGGAGGGTGCCATGGTGGTTTCCATGGCAGTGCCACAAATCTGTACATAATATCCATTGTCAAAAATGAAATAATTCATAGTCAGGATCATTTCCACAGCCAGCTTGCAACAAAAATTCATGTTGAAAATCCATGGCAATACTCTTATGACCAAAGTGGTATTCTAGTGCTTCTTGACCTAAATTATGTTTTATAGATGTATATAAAGAACATATGTCTATGGTCATCCAGAGATACCCCTGCTTCCAATGTAACTTTTCAAGTTTGTATAGTAGCTCCATCATATCTCTGATGTATAATGGAGCTGTTGGTTCCAGTTCTTGTAGAAATGAGTCCAAAAGGAAAGAGAGATGTTCTATGAGGGACTCCTGTCCAGAAATAATAGAATGACCAGGGGGATTCTCTAAATCTTTGTGGATTTTGGGTAAGATATACAGTATATAGTGGGAATTCTAGGACAATTAGTTATCATACAATCTCTCTCTGCCTCTTTGATCTAGCCTAAACTACATGCTTGATATAAAAAAGTATAGATCTTTTTTTTAAAAAGGCATAATTGTATCAGATAACTTTTTATAATTACTTGATATAGACAACTGTCTCATAATCTCCTAGTAATATTATGTTTTGTCCTTAATGATTATGAGACCTCCCTCATCAGAGGGTGTTATTTCAACAGACTGCTTGTGTGCCAAATTGTAAAGTTCTTGCACTTCCTCTGCTGAAATGTTAGATTTTTGTTTAGGCCATCTAGAATTCATCAGTTTGTTGAAGTCCTATAAAACAAGTGATTGATGCTGTATGTTTGTAGTGCTGAAGATCCAAAGGCAGATGGACAAAAAGTAGATTTTAGCGTAACGTTCATTTTCTAACCTGAGCATATTGATGTGACCTTTGACCTCTAGCTGTAAAATCCACATGAAGGGAGATTGTTGATCTTGTACCACTACTTGTTCTCCACAATTAAGGTCTATGTCTGTTTGTGGTGAATAATTTGCCTAAGATTCCTCCATCAAACTTATTGTTTGTAAATCAATCTCATCAAGTCCACAAATGGATCAAGTGAGACTAGTCTAGACTAAGTCTACTGATGTATTGTTACCCTCCAAAAACTATTCATCTGTTCCAATAAACCTCATATTCTTTCCTGAATAAGATTTCTTTAAAATTTGCTTTTGAAAAAAATGTTTGGATGTCAATATATATAGCTTGAGTTCATTAATGTTAGGGAAGGGGACAAAGTGCAGGCCTTTACTTAAAACTTATATTTCTGCTTCTTTAACATCATATGTGGAATTATACGGGATGTGGATGCTCTTGTACTTAAATCCCACTTCTTTTTGCTTGTTGCTACCACCGTTCCCCCTCCTGCCATGTCTGTTTTTTCTGCACCTTGACCTTTTGGAGCTGTTGGCTGTTGGTTTGTTTAGTACTGAAAACAGAGACAGTCACATTTTTATTAGCATTATTAGTGGAATAGTGTGTCCCTTAGTATTCTGTCTGCCTTCAGATCTTGATCTGGAGAGAGGAGCTCTCTGTCGTGATCTGGAACTGCCTGTTTGAAAATTGCTGTTTGCTTCTTGTCTGTCCCATGGGAAAATTTGACCATACATACATACGAACATTCAAAGAAGCCAACAGGAGAAGGCCATTTGGTTTATGAAGTCTGCTCATATTGCAGGGTCCACAGCTTGAGCTAATGTCTCTGCCCTCCCTCCCCACTCCTCCCATCCTCCCTACCCATGATTCTTACCTTCCCCCTATGCCTATCCCAGCCCCTCTTAAAGCTGACCACTGTCTTCAATGAGATGACCTCTTCTGCCAGTGCATTCCAAGTGTCCACCACCCTCTCTGTGAAGAAGTGCTTCCTGACCTCCCTCCTAAACCTCCCACCCTCCAGCTTAAGACTGTGCCCCTTGTGATATGGTTGCCACTTAGCTTAAAGAGACTCTCCTTATCAACCTTATTTATCCCTTTCAAGTACTTGAATGTCCCAATCATGTCTCCTCTCTCTCTCCTGTCTTCCAGGGAGTACATGTTCAGTGCCCTCAACCTCTCCTCATATGCCTTGCCCTGCTGATCAGCTATCATCTTTGTAGCCCTCCTCTGTACCTTCTCCAGTAGGTTAATGTCCTTTTTGAGGTGTGGGTACCAGTACTGAACTCCATACTCTAGATGCAGCCTTACCAGTGACCTGTGCAAGGGCAGTATAACCTCCTCTCTCCTACTACTGATCCCCCTAGCTATGCATCCCAGCATCTTGTTTGCCTTTGCTGCTGCTTTCTTGCACTGTGTGGAGTGCTTCAGGTCACTAGTGTTCATCACTTCCAGGTCCTTCTCCTCCTCTAATGCAGATACTCAGACTCCACCCAGGTAATACTATGTCCTGGGATTCTTGGTTCCAATATGCATAACTTTGCTTTTCTTGGCATTGAAGCCAAGTTGCCAGATCCTGGACCACCTCCCCAGCTTTTTCAGATCTTTCTGTAGGTCTTGTATCCCTTCAGCTGTGTCCACTCTTCCTCAGAGCTTGGCGTCATCTGCGAATAGGCAGATTTTGCTTCTAATGCCATTCCCAATGTCACTGATGAAGACATTGAACAACACCGGCCCCAGCGCAGAGCCCTGTGGGACCCCACTGTTTACCTCTCTGGTGCCACATAACTCTCCCTCCACCGTCACCCTCTGGGTTCTGTCCCTTTGCCAGTTTTTCACCCATCTGACCATCTTTTCCCCAACTCCAAGATCCACCAACTTCCTGATCAACCTTTTGTGGGGCACAGTGTCAAAGACCTTGCTGAAATCAAGATAGAGGATGTCTACCACTTGGCCCCTGTCTATTATCTTAGTGACACAGTCAAAGAAGTCAATCAGATTTGCTCGACATGATCCCCACCCCCCCCATGAATCCATGCTGCCTCTCATTGTGGAGACAATGTTTCTCTAGATATTCCACCAACCTTTCCTTTAGTATGGTCTCCATGAACTTGCCCACAATGGAGGTCAGACTGACTGGTCTATCATCCCCTGGATCATCCTTAGGACCGCTTTTGCGAAGGGGCTCTACAAGTGCAGTTCTCCAGTCCTGTGGTACCATGCCTGATTCTAGTGAACTATTAAATAGGTCTGCTAGTGGCCCTGCCAGCTCCTCAGCCAGCTCCTTTAGTACCCTTGGATGTACTCTGTTCGGGCCTGGTGATTTTGTCCACTTTCAATGCCAGCAGATCCTCCCTCACTCTATCCTCCTCTATCACTATGTCTGTGTTCTCCTCTCCCCCCTGCTCCTCTTTTCCCTCCTGAAGGCACTGGTCTGTCCTTCTCCCTGGTGAAGACAGAACAGAAGTATTCATTTAGTATCTCTGCTTTTCCCCCATTATCCTCCACCCACTCCACCCCTTTCTTAAGCCTAACAATCCCTTCCTGCTTGTTCCTTTTCTCACTTATATAGTGAAAGAAAGCCTTCTTCCCCTTCTTAATTCATTCAGCTATTTGAAGCTCCTTCTGTGCCTTTGCTTGCCGGACTTTCTTACTTGCCTTACTAGCCAACCTTAGGTAGTTTTCCCTATCCACCTCTCTCTTGGTCTTCCTGAATTTTCTATAGGTCAGCCTCTTTTCCCTTACTGCCTTGGCAACCCCAGAACTGAACCAGTTGGGTGCTTTGGCCCTTGTGTTCTTCCCCCTGAGCCTAACACACTCATCTGTGGCAACCAGTATTCCTTCCTTAATGATGGACCACTTTAGGTCCACCCCATATCTGTGCTGTTGCCCACCAGATTCATAATCTTTAGAATCTCATTAAAATTTGTTATATTTCAGTTTTGAGACTTGCTTTTCTTGTGCTGCTAATTAACAATGTAGAGTAATTTGATGATTAGCAAAATCAGGTTGTTCTTTAAAGAGTAGCAGTTTTTTTTAAAACCCCAATCTCATCAGATAGTTCTTCATATTGATCTTCATCCTGGCCAATTAGTATAGTTACTGGTTCCACAGCACACGTATTCAAAGCTTTGTACCATCTGTCATGATACAGTAGATATCTTTAATAAAACCAGCTGTAGGTACTTTTTCAATACACAATACCCACGGTGTCTATATCCTAGGTTTTAGACTTTTCAGATTCAGCAAACAGAAACTTTAGACTTAGTAGTTCATCAGTTTGTTGAGTGTGTGCAGTGAACAAGTCCTGAATAACTGATCTGTACCAAGCTGATGCTGCTACTGTCTCAAATTAATTAACTAAATACACTGGGTCTGAATCAGTTGTGTTCCTCATATTCATTCCTGCATTACTGGTGCACCTGTCTAATGTGAAATATCATCGGATCTCCATGCCAGCTGGCAATTGTTCTGAAATAAGATGCTCCCGTCTGATATGAAATACAATAAGATCTCTTTTGTCAGCTGACAAATATGAACAAACTGAAGGTGAAAAAGAGGAAAGTTTCAAATCTATTTAAGCAGCAACCAGCAGACCAGGAGATGCCAGAAAATTCACATTATAGATTTTTAGGTAACAAGTTTCTTCAGTCACAAAATTCTGTTTAGGGTTTGGGATGGCTGCATGGAAAACCAGCATTTATGTAACTGTGAACAAAACAAATATCATGCACTCTAACCCTGATTGTGAGGGTGCTAACAATCTGTAAGCAGACTACTTGACATGCTATGGAATACAAAAAAAGCTGCGTTCCACAGAAGAAAAACTCAAATTGAGAAATTAAATTCCAAGGGATACATTTTATTCTGACAGAGCTCCACAAATGAGTGAGTGGCATATCCTGTAGCTTTCCACTCTTTTGCAGCTCTCCTCTTATTAAGCACAGAACAACAATAACAGCACACCCACTGGGAGTCTCGGACCCCATGATGAAGGTCTGAGACCAATGCCCTGGGGCACCTACCAGTACATTGTGGTAGTGCAGTTGATTCTGGCTAATAAAGTTTTTGGAATGGGTCCAACTCATGACGTGTAATTTTTCAAGTAGAAGACTCTTGTTGTCCTGTTTGTGGTTTCCAGGAGGACAGTTTGTCCACACAACAGCACCGCAGACCAGCACTGGGATGCACAAATTATTTACCATTGGTTCTCCCCCTCTCCTGCAACTCCCCCCCCTCTATTGCAGCTCTCATCCTCTGTTGCAGCTTTTCTCCTGTTGCCCAGCACACAGTTCATGTCCTCTGAGCCAGAGAGAGCAGGTAGTGACAGTTGGTGCTCAATGGAGCAGGAGGTAAGTTCCCACAATGAGGGGGGGTTACATATAGATCACCGGTTAGACCTCAGCTGGAGTATGATGTACTGTATAGTTCTGAAGACTGCTGTTTGGAAAAGACATGGAGAGGCTACAGACTATACAATACAGGGTGACAAGAAGAATCCAAGGGCATCATGGAAGCTCTCATGAGGAGAGACAGCAAAACCCAAATATCTGTTCTCTAGAGAACAGAATGGAAAGGAGTGAAAGAAAAAAAAACATACAGCTACTTGGATGAGTGTAACCCCCCTGTTACCTGGGGTTACTAGAAACCCAGTAAGACCTAGTGGTAGGCAGGGAAGGCAGCTTGTGAAACTCCAGTTAAATGGATTTCACACTGTCTCACTCTGTTCTCAGTCTCAGCTGAGACTGAGGGATGACGTCACCATAGAACTCTCACAGCTGCATGAGCCACACTGGAATGCTGCAGTTGGGAGTTAGGATAGAATGCTGGGGAATTTGAAGAGGGTCTGTGTGCAGTCTTGGGGAGACACAGTAGTACAGCAGTCTGTGTGCAGTCTCTCAGAGCTTTAAGTTCTGTTTTAGAGCTACTGTTAAAAAGGTGTGTGTTTCCACCGTAAGAGGGACACAGATACTGATTGTTGAAGTGGTGGAGACCGCTGTCACTGGTCCAAGTGCCCACTCCCTGAGGGGATGGGGGGGGAAGGTTTGCCTGTCTTCCAGGGACAACCCTCCTGGTTCCGGCTAAGGGAAGAAGCTGCCTATTTCAAGTTGTGCTGCGGCATCAGAAGCTCCGAGAGAGATATTCCTGTGAAGGAATCGCCTGTGGGGCACCTGCAACCAAAGGGTGAGTTCGCTCTGACAGAGGGCCAATGTTTTTCACCTGAACTGTTGGAAAGTGGGGATTGGACTGCTTAATCAGTGGAGGGCCTAGAGCAATAGGCTATGCCAATTAAAAGTATGTTCAAGTCCAGCACAAAGGGAAAGCAAGACAAGTAGAGAAAATGTGACATACATTTAGCCGTAATCTGCATTGCCAAGCTTTACAGTATGAGGTGTTTACTGTCCATAGAAATGGCCGGGTATGAATTTTGGGAGTGAGAGGTGGGAGACCCCCCCATCAGTAGTAACCAAATTCACCTCTACGGATTTGCTCTCTGGCAACTTTACTTTCTCTCAGGTACTTAGCCATTGCCTGAGGAAAGTAACCAGACATGGGATTAAAAGGAAGTTTCCCTGATAGAGCTGAGGTGCTCTTAGGTGGTTTAGGGAGCCACCAGAAAATGTTTCCATGACATATGGAAGGTGTCTGAGTGGCCAGCAAGGGAGCCAAGCCAGGGAAAACCCAGAACAGTGGACAAGTCCGGGCTGTGTGCCCGGTGGGTTCAGAACCTGAGGGCTGAAGTGTTGAAGAAGTGTTTGTTCTTGATTCTTTTAATCTGCATTACCAGGAGTGTAGCCCAGTGGGGGTCCATCTATGCTTTGTTTGTTCTGTATGGATGTGAATAAAAGCCACACTTTAGAAACCCATTTCTGGTGTTGGACTTTACAGTTATTGCTTCCTGTGTTTGGAGTTACTTGGGTGCCCCTGTGTAGAGTAGCCAAACCTAGCCTTTGTGCCAAGTGACCTATTCCTCCCTGAACCCAGTCCCCACCCGGTACTGCTGTCAGATTCAAACAGCGTACCACCTGTCATTTGCAAAATGATGGGGGTGGGGGTCTTACATGAATATAACATAATGCATTCCACAGTGCTGCTTTAGTTGAAAATCCTTTCATCCACCAGGGGACACAATCTCAAGTTGGAAAGGTGGAGTTGGTTCCAAAAAGACATCAGGAAATATTTTTTTAGTGTGTGACCATAGGTGGGGTAAACTAGCGGGGAGGTGGGTATGCACTGCTTCTCAAGGGGTTGAAGAGTTGTACTGCATTTTCATCAGGCCTGATAAAATCTTTCTCTGGGTGGAGGCACCATGATATTTCTAACTGTCAGGCAAGAACCACCCATAGCAAACAAACGCTGGTCAGAGCTGATAGGGCTGCAGCAGAGGAATCTTGGTTACAAATACTGAAAGTTATTTTTCTTTCTATATTTTTACACCTACTTTTCAACACATCCTTGTGGTGAACCTGCCTCATAAAGAAGGGTAAAGAAAATATTAGGTTCCTGTCCTAAAGGTAATGTCAGTCAGGGACTGCAAAATCAACTTTTGGGCTGCAAACACACATTTTGAGCAGAAGTTGAAAAATGACAGCTGTCACATTAATGAGTCATAGAAACATAGACTTTGATGGCAAATAAGGACCACTTGGCCCACCTAGTCTGCCCATTTCCCTACCTACAGGATAAGCCACAGATCCTAGTTAACCAACAGCCTATTTCATCCTACCCCCCACAAAAATTGCCTTATGTCTGTCCCATGTATTCTTGAATTCTCCCACAGTTTTAGACCCCACAACCTCCTCAGGAAGGCTGTTCCATGCATCCACTACCCTCTCTGTGAAAAAATACTTCCTCACCTTGCCCCTGAACTGCCCCCCCATCTTTAAATTGTGTCCCCTTGTTCTTGCATGTCTCTTTTTCTGAAAGATGCTACCCTCTTGGACTTTGTTGATTCCACTGAGGTACTTAAACGTTTCTATCATGTCCCTCCTCTCCTCCTTTCCTCAAGGGTATACATATTAAGCTTATTTTAGTCTCTCCTCATATGGCTTCTCTTGCAGACCCTGCACCATTCTAGTTTCCTCCTCTGGACTGCCTCTATCCTGTCTATGTCCTTGCGGAGATGGGGTCTCCAGAACTGGACACAGTACTCCAGATGGGGTCTCACCAACTGTCTCTACAGAGGGATAACAACTTCCTGTTTTCTGCTGGTGATGCCTCTCCCTATGCATCCCAGTAGACCCCCAGCCCTCCCTACTGCCTTCTCACATTGCTTGCTAACCTTAAGGTCATCTGATATGATTACCCCCAGGTCCCTTTCCTTTTTTTTTGTTACTACCTCACCCCCCCATTGTGTAGTCTTCCCCTGTCACTGTATCAAAATGGCTATGTTGAAATGTTGTGGTAAATATAGTGAATATTATCAAAGTTATAAGCCTGCATTTGCAAAATTCAGCATAGCCTCATAACTTAAAGCAGCAGTGCAACAACTGGTGAACATTTTGATCTATACTTTTTATGCTATTTTAGACTGCCACTTGCCTCCTGACTTGTATGATACCATTCTTTCCACAATTTGAGTCTGCTTGAGTACCTTTTCCATGTTTGAAATAATAAAAGGAGCACTCCTTTTCATGTGGCTCGGACCAAGTTTAGATTAGTATTTGTAGCTGTTTTTGGACAACTATTGTTCTGTAGGGTCAGAGACCATTGTCTTCTGTATAGCAGTTCATTTTAGTCACAACAGAAGTGCACCAGCGGGATGGCAGGTGATGGCCTTCTAAACTGACCTGCCATTAGAGACTGTGGCCATGAAAACAGTAGAGCAGTCTCCAGTGTTGCTCATCCCTTAGCTTTTGCCAGCATTGCACCAATGGGCTGTGGAGAGGTTTTAGGAGTGGCAAGAGCATTGAAAAAATATGAGATGCTCTCGCAGCATCAAAGTCAGATGAAACTGATACTGCTGCTATTACAGAACTGCACATGTGTGATACTCGCAGATGCGCAGTTTGCCTTGTACTCAGCCATAACATGGCAGCACTGACACGACAACATATGCGCCATACTCACATATGCATAGTTTAAGTCAGCACCAGTAAAAGTAAGTGTAAGCCCCCCCACTGGCCCCTTATTTAACCAGCAGGCACACCTCCCATAGTCTAGGGGAAAAGAGAGGGGTGAGGTTACATTGATTTGCCACCATTAGACAAAGTGGGATATGCCAGATGGAGAAGACATTATAAAAACACAAACCAAGTGCGGCTACTACCTGGCACACACCTGGTGGGACCAATATCATGGCCACAACCCAGGTCCCGGGAAGAAAAAGTTTACTCAGGGCTATGCTGGGTTTGCACTTCTGGACAGGGGTACCAAAGTAACTCCACACACAGGAAGCAATAACATAAATGTCCAAACCAGGTTGGGATTCTAGAGTGTGGCTTTATTCCATAACACACGCAGGAACAACACAAAGTGAAGATGGACCCCCAAGGGTTACACACACTGGGTAAATGCAGACATCTGAGGAACAGAACACTAAATTCCTATATTGCATAAGATGACTGAAAAACTAGCAGCCTAGTCACTTGTAGAACACACACTTTCTTTCTGGAAATGGCACTCACAGCCAGCACTTGGTCACTTCCCATATTTCATAGGATTAGATGTGGTACACTGACCTCGACAGAGCACTAAAGGCTCGACACTCACAGAACCCACATGCATGGGGTAAACTGGAGAAAAACCCACTCACTGTGGTAGAACCAGAGAAATCCCACTCAATGGGGTAGAACTTTCTTCAGGCATCAGTCACATGCACTGACAGAAAAGAACACAGCTGCCCTTCAGAACCCAGAGTGCTAAAGGGGTCACTCCAGATGGCGGGTTTCCCACCTTTGGTTTCCAAGTTCATACTTGGCATCCCTCTGATAAATACACCTCACTCTGTACAAAATTGAAGATGCTCTCTAGAAATGTATTTCACACTAAACATCCTCACAGGACACCATAGGAGTGTCAAAAGTAAATGTTCTGTTCATTTGGACAGTCACATACTGGACTCCACAGAGGACAGACAACTTTAAAACTGTTTTAGGTGACAGGGTCCCTTTGTCAGAGAAATCACCCAAGAAAATGCAGGTACCAACTGGGCAGTTTCACACAAAACAAAAGTACTTACAGAAGATGTACACAAGGCTGCTTCACCAAATGTCCTGGTAGGATTAAGTGGATTGCCCCTAACATCCTGGCAGCCTGCTCCATCCCTCCTGGGATGAAACAGAAAATCCCTTGGAGTCGGTTTCCACCACTTCACAAGCTGGAAGATTGCTTAACTCCCATAGGGTGAGAAAGAAAACAACACGGCAGCTCTATAGCAGAGCTGCTGCTCCAGACTACTGCTCACTCTGAGCTCTGGAACAGGACTGACTGCACACTGCAGCCTCCAACTACAGACTCACTACAGAACTCTGTCTCCCTCCCTCACAAAACCTGGATGTGGCTTATGATGCTGTGAGAGTTCTAAAATGACATCATCCCTCCAGCTCTCAGCTAAGACTGACAGAGGGAGAGATAGAGTCAAATCCATTTACTGGAAAATCACTAGCTGCCTTCCCTGCCTGCCACTAATTCTAACTGGATTCTTATAACCCCTGGGAACAAGGGGGTTACACCCACCCGTAGCCAGGTAAATGACTGCTGTTAGCAGTCATTCTGTTACCCAGCACCATACCATCCTACCCAATATGCTGCCTATGGGGATATAGCACTACCTTCTCCCCTACCATGTGATAGGCACAGGCAGACAACACTAAGGGCCCAGAGGCCACCGGCTGACGCATCAGCCCCTACTCTATGATCTTAGTATGGAGAATCAGTGGCTCTGGGAGAACTGCCCAAAGCATGCTCTAATAGACCAGAATTGCAGCCCCTCTGGCCGGTTGGGACCACATCCTGTCTATCCCCTTAGCCCTCTAGGGAAAACCTATCTATCCAAACTACCTACTCAGGGGAACCTCCCCCCAACCCAGGGTACTTGCAAACCAAAAACACCACAGAGCAATAACACTGTACAAAGCATCACACTCCCACATCCCCACACATACACCTGTGGAGGAAAAGGTTAACACATGTTAACAACTATACAGTATTCCAAAAACACGCTACAGTACAGAGGAACTCCAATGAGTCCCCCAACTCCTCTTCTGGTCTTCTCTTCTTTCTTCACCAGGAACACCTGAAAGAGAAAACACAACAAAATACCCCAAATCTGCATACCACAGTGTTACAACCCCTTCATCAAAAACTAAAGAACCCAAAAAAATATTATATAAAAAAGTAGAAAACACTGACATTATACACAATTCACTATTTGGGGAAGGAAATGCCCTAAAAGTCTCATCTAGTGGTAGAATGTTGTTGCCTGAAGGCAGAGTCCATGAAAGAGTCTCTCCTGGTCTACAGCCCACTGAAACATAGTTTTTGGGCACTGTAGTCCAAAAGGGAGAGCCTTTGTGGACAGCTCAAACAGTTTGCGAAGTCTGCCAGGTGTTGGATGTGTATTTCAAAATTAGTTAGATCATAGAAAAGTTTGGACTTGCCAGTCCCTTGAAGATTGAACAACAGAATCACATACTTCTCCAGCCTAAGACTCTCCACCTCTAGTAGCATCATTCCGATACAGATGGGCTGACGTCCTCCAGAAAACAGGTGATGAAACAGGACAACAGTTGGGCTTATGTCATCTCAGAAATTGAACCACGGAACAGGAACAAACAGCTGGGTGATGTCATCTGGAAGTCCAGGCGATGAAACTGGAAAGGCACACTGCTGGGCTGATGAATCTTGGATGCACCTTGGATCCTAGAACACCAGTCTGGCAGAAGCTATGGATACTACAACTGCTGGATGGCAGACACTTTGCTGCCACTGGTCTGCTTCCTTCAGGATAGGCATGGGCATATTCGCAGGGGGTGGCACCATTAAGGGTAGTACCACTCTGGGTCAGGTACAAGAACTATGACCCCATCTGGGCATTCATAGTTGATGCTGTGGAATATCTAATTTAGGGGTGTAGCTAGGAATTTTAAACTTGTACTGAAAACTGATGCACTGTTGCCCCTTCCCCTGTAATGTAAACATAAACCAAAATATCCGCTGCCACACTACACCAATAATAGGCCCCCACCCCCCATTTGCCATGCCTGAGTTCAGGTAATCAGTTTCTTCCTGAAATACTCCTTCCTTTATTTTTCTGCCTGTCTGGTAAGTTGTATTTGTTTGTGTATTTGGCTGGTGGCATCAGTGCCCCATAGTGAACAACAAAGGCAAAAGGGCTCAGCACGACACAGACACAATGTGACAAACAATATCCTTGCTTTCCTCTTTTTGTTGCCCCTGCCTGATTTCTTTTACTGTACTCTCCTGAGTACAGTGCGTATGCCTGCCAACACCCCTGATCTCATTCCCTGCTTTGTCCAAGAATCGTATAGTGTCCATAAACAATGTCCTGCCCAATTTCCAGAATTTCAGTCTATCACTGATAACTCCATCTCGCACCTGGATGCAGATTCTTGCTTGCTTCTTCCAATAACCAGGATTGTCTGTTCTTGTGCTGACCTTCCCCCTCAGTTTGCCCCTTGCATATATTATCTGTTTGTCCAGTGCTACCGTGGTTTGCATGCGCTAGTGCCCCTTTTGAATATTGCAATCCCGCGCTAACCTGGCACTAGCCAGGCACAAACAGTTTGCGCGCGATGCTAAGTTTTGAATATCTGGCCCTAGCTGCCTAGATTTATTTACCCTTCCCACAAGTATAAAACCATAAGAGTTCAAACTGCCCCATAGTCAGCTGTATCATAGCAGCACTGACATGACTACATATGCACCATACTCACATATGCATAGCTTAAGTCAGCACCAGTAAAAATAAGATCCCACTAAAAATGAGATACTGCATCTTAGCCAGGCTAACATGTATCAGTACATTGTAAAAGGGGTAAAATTAGGAGCCCTCTGAAAATGAGATCCTGCATCTCATCAAAGCTCTGTGATGTGTTTCATGTGAGCTTTACCATTTAAAATAAATAAAAACAGCCTTAACATTTGCTGGTGTAACCCCCCTATAAATGGGAGTTCCCGAAAAGTCTTCCTAGAGCTTGCCTAATTGCTCACAGTCTGGATGGTGTTCGGCATTAATGCCGTTTAAATGGTGTTGCCTGTGAGTGCTTTTAAAGCCTCCATGAACTGTCTCTTTAAGAGCTGCCTGCCGCAGTCATAATTAGTTAGAATGGGGGGACTGTGTTTTTCTATGCCCGAGTCCCGCCCGGGCTGCTGACTAATTGCTCCATTTCTGCCGTCGCTACCTGAGCAGAGGAAGCCCTGCAAAATGGTGTAACTAATTGCTGATAATCATTTAGAGAAGTAATGAAAATGTAGTTTGTTCTAACCTGCCTTTCTTGCAGCAAGGACTGTTCAGAGTAGCTCCACCATTTTGGTCCCGGACTGCTGAATGTGACCAATCAGTACTTGGGACTCTCAAATGAAGCCTGCTGAAATGGGGCTGTGTGGAGTGAGACTCTGGGAATTGTAGTTTTTGGACTGTTGGCGCCTTTTTGCACCTATAGAGGGAGCCTGTTGTGACTGACACCTGAACCGACCAACCAAATCTTTTGAATCTGAGTTAAAGCCCCTGGGCTATCTGCTGGCAAGCCAGATCTGTGTTGGAAGCTGAGAGAGAAGCAGCTCGTAGAGCTCGGGCAGCTGTTTTGTGCTGTAGTTCGCGTGGGAGAATCGTGGAAGGCCTGACGTCTGGCCTGCTTGCTGTTTTCTGCCCTGAGAGGAGAAAAGTGCTTGTTTTATTGGACTAAATCCGGTGTGCAGAACTGAATTAAGCTACTGATTTAGAAACCAGGCTCAACCTGTAGAAGACCGAAGATTTTGCTAAATGCGATCGGCCTGTTAGGAACTTTAGCTACCTCTGTGCTCCCGGGTGTTAGCAGTGACTTTGCGATCGGGATCGAGGAGCAGTCTGCCTGGTACAGTAATCCTCTTTACATATAAATGTGCAGTGTATTTAAGGGGGGTCGTGATCTGTTGTTTTCCCCCAGCCTGAACTGTGTGTTGTTGACTTTTACATATAAATGTGTTGTGAACTGGAAGTGGGTCGCAATCTGGTTTCCCCCCAAGCTGAGTTGTGTGCTGAAGGCTGGAAGCTGCATCCAGCTCAAGTTGAACTGAATCCGCCTGCTACCCAATGCAGTTGGGTCCTGCCACGAGGGACATGTCTTGCTACCCTGCTCCTTCTGGCAATCCAGAGCAATCATCATCCAGCCTGTGTCCAGCTTTGGGTACTGTGAGTAACTATCAGGGTAGCTCCCTGCAACTGTCCTTTAAATCAAAAGTGTGTCATCTAATTATTTGGTTTGTTGTTTTCATGAACTGAGCCCTCTGGCTCCGGATTACAAATTGTGTATGTGCATGTTATTTTTCCATCACAGGGCCCCAACCAGCTGCGATGCCGGCCTACCCCAGACAACGGTCCTGGCTAGCCTTTCCCTCCATCCTGGGTACCCAGAGAGTGTGACTGAATGGGACTCTAATTGCATGCACTGCAGTGTGATTATTAGGGTAATTAAGCAAATTAACCTGATCATCACCCCCTTCCTTGTTTTAGTCCCCTGAATAAATCAGATCTGTTTTTTTTTCTCTGCAATTTACATTGACTGTGGTGTCAGTTTATGTTGAAAGTATTACATTGTTGCTTTTGTACTGCATTACCTTATTTTACAGGGGTTCCTCAGAGTCAACCACTCCTGGGGGTAAGTGCCAAATGTAAGTGTATGTACAAAGCATATCTGGGGTGTTGGGCAAGTGCATATTGTATATTGTGTGGGCCACTAGTGGGAAAAGAAGGGGGGTCACAGTGTCCCAGAGGGCTGCGGCCTGGTTAGCTTGACCAAAACCAACTCTGACCTTTGGGTGGAGGCACCCATTTCAGAACTGAGGCCCCTTAACCTGTTGGTAGCCAATCAGGCAGGGGTAGTAGCCCTTGGGATAGTGCCACCTAGGGGTTACATCTTGGAGGCACTGCTGGGATTAGTGTCCTCTAGTGGCCAAACTTGCGAATTACACGTTAAAAATACATGCTACCCCAACAGAAGTGGGTGTACACCAGTTGGTGGGGTGGTGTACTGGGCAGGAGATCAACCCCCAAAATGCTGTACTTATACTGGATATTCCCCTGGGTACCAATAAGGACACTGTAGAGGGAGTACTCTCAAAAATTGAATGTTTACAAAATCCTGTGGTGGTGGGTCGACAGGTTAATCTGCTCACCCAGACTTTCATGGCCTTGGTAGAGTGTAGTGACCTGGTGGACAGCTCTAAAGTGCCACAGACTATTGCCCCAGAAGGAGCCGTCACAGCCTGGAGAGTGATAACTAGAGACAGTAAAGGCCCCGGGGAGAATGAGTCCCCCCACTATCTGAGACTTTCGAGGAGAAATTTGCTAAGTTGTTGCTGGAGGAAGGGAAAACTGTAGAGGACTGTAAGAAACTATTCCTGCCACTTGGGGTGTGCCTTCCAACACCCCTCCCGCCTCCAGCCTCTGTCCTTTCACCAACTTCTATACTTGCCTCTGAGCCAGCAAGTAGTCATGGACCTTACCGCACGCTCAAGGTATTCTCTGGCATCTGCCCTACTCCAAATGGGGAAGTCGATCTGGAGACCTGGATACATTCTGCTACTCTTGCGGTACAAGGCTGGCAATGCTCAGAGGCCGAAAAAATTGCCCGCCTGGGGGAAAGCCTCCAGGGATCCACCCAACATGCTTTTCACTCCCTGAGGTCCTCTGACTCTGACGCCAAAGCCCAAGAGTACATAGTCGCCCTTGAAAATGTGTTTGGGGACACCACTAGTGTTGAGGCCTTGAAATGGAAACTTAAAGATGTTAGACAACAGCCAGGGGAATTGTTATCTGCCTACATGGATTGACTAAAGGGAATCCTACAAACCATTTTTCGGAAGGGGGGCTGGACCCCCAGTGAAGTGGACCAGGTGAGACTGGAGCATATACTCTGCTTTGCCCTGCACTCCAGCTGGGTATTGCTCAAATTGCAACTGCATCAAAGGAAATCTGGTCCCTTGCCCTTCCATGTGCTGATGAAGGAGGCATGGGAAGTTGAGGAGAAGGAAGGTTTTTCAGAGCCCTGTGCAGTTGTAGCTGCTACAACCCCTGCTCCAGGTGCAGGGTTGGCCGCTGACGGCCTGGAATCACTGAAATCACATGACGGAATCCGAGGACTAAATGCCAGCCAGAGAGGGATGGCTATGGCTACTCTGCCATGGGATGAACTGCTGAGGGAGTTCAGGGACACAAAAAACAGTCTCTCTACGAAGGCCGCTCCTGCAAGTACAGGTACTGACCTTTATCTGACTGCATCTGCTATGGGGATGGGGTGTCTGCTATGGGGGTGGGGTGTCTGCTATGGGGTTGGGGTGCCCACCCAGGCATCTCCTGCTGACAGCAGCTCAAAATTTGATGTCTTGACTATGGAAGTGAGAGAATTGAGGAGATGTCTCCAAATGCTCACCACACCACAGACAGAGGTGGCACCAAGGTTTTCTGTTGGTAGTACCACCGCCCCAGCTCCCAGTGTGATGCCTCGGCCACCTCAAACCCCCAAAAACATATTTTGCCATAATTGTGGGAAGGATGGGCACATGAAGAGAGAATGTTGGTCTCCAAAAGACCTAGATAACGTTGTATACAGGCTTTAAGGAGAGCTTCGGAAAACAAATCAGTGGTCGAGGAGTGCCCAAAATGACCACAGTGAGGGTTCAAGAAATGGTAACTCAAATCCCTATGTGGCTAAATCATCTGTCCAGGCCTCTGCTGCTGTCCCTCCTGAATGGTCTGAGGTGGTGGGCCCTTCAATGGAAACCACAGTAAAAGTGAATTGTGTGTCCACCAGAGCAGTGCTTGACAGTGGGTCTCAAGTGACTATTCTGTTTCAAGACTGGTACAATAAGAACCTGCCTGATGTGCCCCTACAACCCTTGGAAGGTTTGCATGTCTGGGGGTTGAGTGAAAAGTCATATCCATACTCTGAGTATATCTGGATCTGGCTGTCTTTCCCCACCTTGGTGGTTGGAGTGGTGGAGCAAGTGGAGACCTTGGCCTTAGTGTGTCCCCCTACTGGGTTGTACGATGGGGTCCCTTTGCTAATGGGGACAAATGCTCATGTGTTTGGGAGGTTGGTGCAATTATGCTACGAGAGGCAGGGGCAGTGGACTGGTAGAGCTTTGAGGATTCCTGCCTTGATCAAGAAGGCTTATGAGTCATGGAAGAATGCTGATGAGATGGATGTGGATGAACCGGTTGGGGTTGTATGGAAAAAGGATCCTGAGTCCATGATCCTGGCGCCTAATGCTCAGTGTACCTTACAAGGGGAGGTCCGCTTACGAAAAGATGTCAAGAATAAGATACTCGTGTTGGATGCTCCAGGTGATGGAAAATTACCAGAAGGATTGCTGGTTAAGCCCAGTATCCTACCCACTTGGGCTCATGTCTATGCTCGACGGGTAATGGTTCAGGTTCACAATGTATCAGACCAAGAGATTCGGGTGAATAGAGGCTGCACCCTGGCTACCGCACACTGTGTAGAACCTGCAGTGCTACCTAGTAACAAGTACTTGGGGGAGACTAACAGAGTGACACCCAAATTGTTCTACTTTGGTGACTCCCCGTTGCCAGCTGAATGGAAGACTAGAATTAGCTAGAAACTTGCTTAGAGAGATCAGGTGTTTTCACTAAAGGAATGGGATGTGGGATGTGTACAAGGAGCAGAGCATCATATACACCTGCATGATGAAAGGCCATTCTGTGAGAGGTCTCGGTGCCTCACACCCACAGATATAGATGATGTAAGAAGACACCTGCAGGAGATGCTTGCGGCTGGTGTGATACAAGAATCCAGAAGCCCTTATGCTTCGCCTATTGTAGTGGTGAGGAAAAAGAATGGAACAGTAAGAATGTGTGTGGATTATCGGACCCTCAACAGGTGTACCATCCCCGATCAATACACCTTGTCTCATATTCAGGATGCTTTAGACTGTCTGAATGGTAGCAAGTGGTTCTCAGTGTTGGATCTTTGCAGTGGGTACTACCAGATCCCCATGGCCCCAGAAGACCGTGAGAAGACAGCTTTTATATGTCCACTTGGGTTCTATGAATCTATGAGGATGCCCCAAAGGATCTTGGGTGTCCCAGCCACCTTTCAATGGTTAATGGAGCGTGCAGTGGGGGACATGAATTTATTGGAGTGCCTGGTATATCTAGACAATGTTACAGTGCTTGGAAGTTTGTTGGAGTCACATGAATGTTGACTGTTTAAAGTGCTGGACTGACTGGAAGATTTTGGCCTTAAGCTGTCCATCGACAAATGCCAGTTCTTTCAGACATCAGTAAAATATGTGGGGCACATAGTGTTCACCTAGGGGATAGAGACTGATCCTAGCAAAGTTGAGGCCTTGACCACCTGGCCCCAGCCCCGCAACCTAAAAGAATTACAACGATTCCTAGGATTTTGTGGTTATTACAGGTGGTTCATAAAGGACTATTCAAGGGTGATTCGTCCACTTCTGAATCTTACCCAAGGTTATCCTCCCACGAACAAAAAGTACAAGAGAGTGGCCTCCAATGAAACTGAGAGGGTATATTTTCACCCAGATGAATCTTTTGGATCACACTGGACATCTGATTGTGAAGCTGCTTTTCACAAAACCATATACCAACTCACACATGCTCCTGTCCTTGCTTATGCTGATCCAGCAAAACCCTATGTATTACATACCGATGCTAGCCTACAAGACTTGGGGGTTGTATTATACCAAGAGCATGAGAATGGCCTGAGACCAGTGGCCTTTGCCAGCAGAAGTCTGACCCCATCTGAAAAAAGCTATCCTGTGCATAAATTGGAGTTCCTGGCATTGAAGTGGGCCATTGTTGACCAATTCCATGAATACTTGTATGGGGCAAAGATACTGGTAAAGACAGATAATTATCCCTTGACCTATTTGCAGACTTCAGCCAAATTGGATGCCACCGGCCATAGGTGGCTTTCTGCATTGTCTACCTATGATTACACTGTTGAATACAGAGCAGGCCTGAATCATGTAGATGCTGATGCTCTCTCCCTGAAGTCTGTTTCAGGAAGTGATTGGGTCAGGCTGTCTGAACCTGACATTCGAGCATTGTGCCAGAAGTTTGACAAGGAGGAACACATGTCCACGGATGCAGTGGACTGTCTAGTTGATTGCTTAGGGCCCTCTGACAATTGTATACCTGCTGCTTACTGCCACTTCTCCACATTAGATATTAGTGCACTGCCCCAGTTTGATAACGACAGTCACCAGCGGGCTTAATCCTGAGATCCTATGATCAGCTCAGCACTGGAAGGTCTTTACACAGGGAAAGATGTGTCCAAGTTGTGCTCTTCTGACTTGAGAACTGCATTATTGTACAAAGAAGGCCCTAAACTGAAGTTGATTAACCAGTTGCTGTACAGAGAAACAGCAGACAGGGAAGGTCAAGTAGACAAGCAACAGTTGGTTTTGCCCACCGCTTTCAGAGACTTAGTGCTGAGGTCCCTACACAACCACATGGGTCACCTCAGTATAGACCAAACCCTTGACCTAGTGCAGTCTAGATTCTACTGGCCTAAGATGGTGGCCAGTGTTGAACATCATGTATGGACTTGTAGTCACTGCCTGCAGAGAAAGGCCTTGCCCCAGAGGGCTGCCCCCCTTGTTAACATCACCACCAGCACCCCCATGGAGTTAGTTTGTATTGGCTTTCTGAGTTTGGAGCCTGATCAGCAGAATATTAGTAATGTGCTGGTGGTCACTCACCATTTTATAAGGTATACCCAAGCATTTTCCACCAGGGACCAAAACGCATCCACTGTGGCCAAGGTACTAGTAGAGAACTTCTTTGTTCACTATGGAGCCACCCAGAGAATCCATTCTGACCAAGGATGAGATTTTGAGAGTCGCTTAATCAAGGAGATGCTCTCTTTGTGGGGGTGCAGAAATCTAGAACTACCCCTTACCACCCACAGGGGGATCCACAGCCAGAACATTTTAACTGTACCCTGCTTGACATGCTAGGAACTCTCCATCCAAAAAACAAGCCCAAATGGAGCCATCAAATTAGCACCTTGGTACACGCTTACAACTGCACCAGAAATTATGCTACTGGATTCCTCCCCTACTGCCTTATGTTTGGAAAAGAGGCTCGGCTGCCAGTGGATGTTTGTTTTGGGGTCTCTCCCGATAGGGTCCAAGCTGACAATTACCTACAATACGTGCAAAAGTTAAAAGCTCAACTGAATCATGCATACCAACTAGCTCAGACCATGGCGGCAAAGAGAAATTTAGCCAACAAAGAAAGATATGACAAAAAGGTAAAGGCCCAAGAGCTCAAAGTGGGAGACTGTGTATTGTTGCGGAATCTGGGACTGCATGGCAAACACAAAATTGCTGACCAGTGGCACCATCTAAACCACATCGTAGTAGGCAAATTGAATAACTTGCCAGTGTATAAAGTGCAGCCTGAAAACAACTTGAAAGATGTCAAGACAATGCATCATAACCATTTGTTGCCCATTGGCCAAATACTAGTTGAATTTGAGCCCCCAGAACTTGCTCCCCCTGCACCGGTGACAAGGGCTGCTGCCAGACAGAAACAGAGAAAGCCTGCTCCTGTAGTTTCTGACTTAAGGTTTCCTTCACAGCAAACCTCAATTGAGAATGACTGTCAGACTACTTCGGATGAAAGTGAGTGCAACTATGGTTATTATTCTTCCTATGAACTAAGTCAGTTGTTTCAAGGTAACCCTCTGGTCAATTATGGGGACGAAGCTGGGCCCTCTGGACTGCCTAACCCCCCAGCTTTATCCATAGAGCCAATGCTCCCTGAGAGTGAATTGCAGAGTATCAAGTCTGATGATATTGAATCACTATGTATGGTGGAACTGTGTGATTTCCCTGAGGAAGAGACAGATGAGCTGAGACTGACTGGTGACATGCCAGAGCCTGAAGAGCATTTTGAGTGTAATGATGGTTCCCTTCCAGTACCAGAGTGTTCTCTGAGTGAACAAAGTGTTGTAGAACCTGAATCCACAGAGTCCGGGGCTGACAGTGCCTAAGTCCGAACTTTTCTGATCAAATAGAGGCTCCCTTTGCAAGTGAGGAAAGTGCAGAGACTGAAGTGAAAGCCATAGAGACTGTGACTGTTTCCCCCAGAAAGACTGGTTGAAATGTCAAACCAATAGTGCACCTCAGCTATGATTCCCCTGGGAGGCCTGTGGATTTGCTTCTCAATGTGGTCCATAAGGGGGTGTATGTGTCCCAGAGCTCACTGCCTAAAATGAGCATAAGTGCAAATTCCCGGTTAATTGTTCTGCCCTCCAGGTATGGTGCCCCTGTCCCGTCTAGCCCCGAGGTAGCTGATAGGGAAGGGCCCCCATTATCCTTGTTCAAGGTGCAGGAAATGATAACCTGAAGTTGTATAATAGTATGTGTGAGTTACCTATGTGAAATGTGTCTGATGTAACTCAGAATGGGTATAGTAACATGAAGTGTAGATAATATGTATAGTAATGGTTATGTATGTTGACTGATGTATAAAATGTGATTGGTATAACATGTTGATGGTATAAATGCATAGTATAATTTGCATCTGAAACTATAACGATGGTAGAATCCTGATACAGACACCAAGTTTTTCCAGGCTAGGAAGGGTGTAACCCCCCTATAAATGGGGGTTCCCGAAAAGTCTTCCTAGAGCTTGCCTAATTGCTCACAGTCTGGATGGTGTTTGGGGTTAAAGCTGTTTAAATGGTGTTGCCTGTGAGTGCTTTTAAAGCCTCCGTGTACTGTCTCTTTAAGAGCTGCCTGCCTGCAGTCATAATTAGTTAGAATGGGGGGACTGTATGTTTCTATGCCCGAGTCCCACCCGGGCTGTTAACTAATTGCTCCGTTTCTGCCATCGCTACCTAAGCAGAGGGGGCCTGCAAAATGGAGTAATTAATTGCTGATAATCATTTAGAGAAGTAATGAAAATGTAGTTTGTTCTAACCTGCCTTTCTTGCAGCAAGGACTGTTCGGTGTAGCTCCACCATTTTGGTCCTGGACTGCTGAATGGGACCAATCAGTACCTGGGACTCTCAAATGGAGCCTGCTGAAATGGGGCTGTGTGGAGTGAGACTCTGGGAATTGTAATTTTTGGACTGTTGGCGCCTTTTTGCACCTATAGAGGGAGCCTGTTGTGACTGACACCTGAACCGACCAACCGAATCTTTTGAATCCGAGTGAAAGCCCCTTGGCTGTCTGCTGGCAAGCCAGATCTGTGTTGGAAGCTGAGAGAGAAGCAGCTCGCAGAGCTCGGGCAGCTGTCTTGCACCATAGTTCACGTGGGAGAACTGTGGAAGGCCTGACTTCTGGCCTGCTTGCTGTTTTCTGCCCTGAGAGGAGAAAAGAGCTTGTTTTATTGGACTAAATCCAGTGTGCAGAACTGAATTAAGCTACTGATTTAGAAACCAGGCTCAACCTGTAGAAGACCGATGATTTTGTTAAATGCGATCAGCCTGTCAGGAACTTTAGCTACCTCTGTGCTCCCGGGTGTTAGCAGTGACTTTGCGATCGGGATCGAGGAGCAGCCTGCCTGGTACAGTAATCCTCTTTACATACAAATGTGCAGTGTATTTAAGGGAGGTTGTGATCTGTTTTTTTTGCCCCAACCTGAACTGTGTGCTGTTGACTTTTACATATAAATGTGTTGTGAACTGGAAGTGGGTTGCAATCTGGTTTTCCTCCAAGCTGAGTTGTGTGCTGAAGGCTGGAAGCTGTATCCAGCTCAAGTCAGACTGAATCCACCTGCTACCCAATGCAGTTGGGTCCTGCCACGAGGGCCATGTCTTGTTACCCTGCTCCTTCTGGCAATCCAGAACAATCATCATCCAGCCTGTGTCCGGCTTTGGGTACTGTGAGTAACTATTAGGGTAGCTCCCTGCAACTTTCCTTTAAATCAAAAGTGTGTCATCTAATTATTTGGTTTGTTGTTTTCATGAACTGACCCCTCTGGCTCCGGATTACAAATTGTGTGTGTGCATGTTATTTTTCCATCACAGGGCCCCAATCAGCTGCGATGCCGGCCTACCCCGGGCAACAGTCCTGGCTAGCTTTTCCCTCCATCCTGGGTACCCAGAGAGTGTGACTGAAAGGGACTCTAATTGCATGCACTGCAGTGTGATTATTAGTGTGATTAAGCAAATTAACCTGATCATTCCCCTTTCTTGTTATAGTCCCTTGAATAAATCAGATCTATTTTTTTCTCTGCAGTTTACATTGACTGTGGTCTCAGTTTATGTTGAAGGTATTGCATTGTTGCTTTTGTACTGCATCACCTTATTTTACAAGGGGTCCCCAGAGTCAAGCTGAAGGAACCAGTTCTGGGGGTAAGTGCCAAATATAAGTGTATGTACAAAGAATATATGGGATGTTGGGCAAGTGCATATTGTGTATTGTGTGGGCCACTAGTGGGGAAAGAGGGGGGTCACAGTGTCCCAGAGGGCTGTGGCCTGGTTAGCTTGACCAAAACCAACACTGTCCTTTGGGTGGAGGCAGCCGTTTCAGAACTGAGGCCCCTTAACCTGTTGGTAGCCAAGCAGGCAGGGGTAGTAGCCCTTGGGACAGTGCCACCTAGGAGTTACACTATAGTAATTTTACTGACAGGCATAATGAAGTCAGTTGTGTACATGTATTGATTTGAGCATACAGAAAAATATACAGGAGTTGTGTCCCAGTTTTACATGGAAAATACAGGGAAAAGGAGGGTGCCCTACCAGGAAATGTGTTGTTCAATCTGAGAACACTGCAGATGACACTGCTATCATTCTTTTTAATTACCTCCCTAAAACATTAGCTGCCAAGCATTTAAAACCCTTCCTACATCCAATGCCACTAATTAGGTCCAGAAAAGGTTAATATAAATCATCTATTCAGAGCAAATGCTGTAATTCATTGCCACACACACACACACACACACACACAGAATGTTGACTAAGACTGTAATTTAATACTACTTTGCAGTTAGATGCTGTTATCCATTGAATGTCATGTCAGTAAATTATTAGTCTCCAAAGTAAAAAAAAGCTGAGAAAACAGTGTTGGAACTCGTTTATCAAGTTGGATTCAAATGAAAACATGTGTTTGTTGTACTCACTGAAGCATTACAAGGTTGGGGAGGAGTGGTGATTGTCCAGAGCATTTGTTTCTTAATCCCTAGTCTGGTAAAATAACTAAAATTAATCTATTTGATTGAGCCCTGGATAGATGTTCAGTCTGCAGCACTACAAGGGTTAAATTGAAGGGCTGCAAAGATGGAGGGATCATTTGAAAACTCCAAAGGAAGTGTTGCATGGTCTGAATCTGGTAGCTCATTTTTAGAGCTGATGCAAGAGGGCTGCAGGCTCTGCCTACCTGCAGCACTTAAAAGACATACAAAGGACCAAGGAGTCACTGTGGCTTCTACTGAGCAAGAAACTGGTGTGGGGATAGGAGACAGAGGGTAGTGGTAAAGAGAGTTTTCTCTGAGGAAGGGAGGGTGACCAGTCAGTATCACAGGAATGAGTGCTGGAACAAGTCCTGTTCAATACCTTTATAAGAGACATAGCAATGGAGCTGGAAGGGAAGGTCTGCATTTTTGCAGATGACACTAAGATCTGCTACAGTGTGGACATTCTGGAGGGTGGGGGTGAAAAGAAAGCAGAGCTCTGAAGAAACTGAAGGAATGGTCAAGGGTATGGCAGCTGGATTTTAATGCAAAAAAGTGCAAACTATTGCACTGGGGGCACAGAAACTCAGGGGCAGAGTACACAAAGTGTGGAGTGGTATTGACAATGATCAATCAAGAAAGAGACCTGGGAGTAATAATTTTGGGTGACCTCAAGTGGCCAGGCAGTGTGCAACACAGCTTGGAGGATTAGTGGGACACTGGGTTGCATAGAAAGGGGTATTACCAGTAGAAGAAAGGAAGTGGTATTGTCCCATATAGATTGCTGGTAAGACCCACCTTGAATACTGTGTTCATTTCTGAGATCACATCTCAGGAAGGGCATAGACAAAGTGGAGGTGGTCCAGAGGAGGATAACTAAAATTGTGTAGGGTGTGCATCAAAAGACCTATGAGGAGAGGCTAAAAGACCTCAATATTACACCCTGGAAGAGAGAAGGAAAAGGTTAGATATGATACAGACCTTTAAATACCTCACAGGTATAAGTAATGTACAGGAGGGGCGTATTTTTCAGAGAAGAGATGCTGTAGCATAAGGAAACATGCTATGAAGCTGAAAGGGGGTAGATTCAGGAGAGATGTGAGGAAGTACTTGTTCACAGAAGCAACAATGGATTCTTGGAACAGCCTTCCAGCTGAGGTGGTGGGGCCAAAAATGTTGCTGGGGTTCAAAGAAATGCTGGCATAGGCTCAAGGGAATCATAGAAGAAAGGAAGGGGGATGGAGAAAGAGCTGTAGATCAAGTAGTGTCAGCAGCAAGAATGTAGGTAGACTGGGTGAGCCAAGTGTTTTTTATCTGCCATCAGATTCTATGTTTCTATATGGTTACCCAGTTTTGTAATAAGACAGAAGTGTCCCACACCCTAAAGGTATCCTGAGAGGCCACACAGGGGTCACACCACCTTACACAAGAATTTTGCCTAGCCCTAATCAATGTGATGTGTATAAGCAACGGTTCCATATCATAACAGCGATTGCAAAACAGTGATCACTATTATGGCGTGTGTATATCGCCGAAAAGCATTTTGCTGATACACAATTCTTGGCGACACCACTTCTGGTAATACTTAGTGTTTTTGTGGGGGGGGGCTGTGCATCCCCATGCCCCCTGCACCTCCATGCTTTTATATTCTCAACTCCAGGTGGGTGCATGTCGAGGAGGGGGAAAAACCCATGGGGGTGGGAAAGGCAGCTGCAAGCAGCAGCAAAATACTCACAACTGGTACGTCCGGAACCCAGTGCTTACTGCACCGTAGCCAGGCACCATAGCCACCGTCACCACCACACCATAGAGCTGGCTTGGCTGCAGCAGGCTCTCCTTCGTATCTGAACCATCCTTCCTATCCCTGCCCTCTACCTCTTTATCCCTCCCCTTCAGGTCGCTTTCCTCACTATGTCATCACTACCTTTGCAGGGTAGCTGATGATGATAGCGCTATAAATGAGTCACTGTTTTTACAGTCACTCATTTATTATCACTATCATCACTGGATACAATAAGTAACTTAGTTTGTTAAGTCTTTCTTAAGGCAAAGAGAAGTTCTCATTGAATTGTTTCTCATTAAATGGTGTTATAATGAATTACTAGTCCACTTTTCCTCTTATTGCACACCTGCAGGTGATGCAATATACCTGCACTAAACTAGAACTGTACTAGTTAGCTAATAACCATTGCAAGAACAGAAAGAGGAAAGCATGCATTCATACACTGAACACTTTCTGATTTGAACAAATAGAGCCCGATTGTCAAAGGGGTATAGAGAAACACACGGGCTTGCGTCTGGGATCAAGACGCAAGTTGAGACTTGCATTCAACAAGGGGCTCAGAGCAATTTTACAACTGTGGTGCCACGACCCACCCCAACACAAGTCTCCTACATCCCCAAAGCACATGTGTGTACCGCACAGCAGCATGTCGGCTGAGAGCCATGTCACCGAATAGATGTATCCCAGTACACCAACAGACCTCAATGGTGTGCTGGGCAGACCTCCCCTGTGTGCATTTTCCCCTTGTATATCATGGGTATGGACCTGGTTTCTCATTATGCCAGGCCCCCCATGGCTTAACTCTGTAGTGGCGGGATGGGGATTGAGCCAGAACTTCGGGCGCAAGTTACTGTGAAGTGAAGGATGTGTCCCAATTTGAATCCTGCTTCAAAAATTGGGAGCAAATGGTGCTACAGCCTTGGACACAGCTGTGCCAAAGAGTGTGGGGATGCAGGGCATGACTGCAAGCCCTGCAACCCGCTTTGAAAATTATGCCCATAGTCTCCGGACAGAAAAACAATGGTGGGTTTAACTTATTTTAAATTAAGTTCATCCTTGCAATTACTCATTGCTAACTGACAAATAGTCTTGTGTTGCTGCATCTGTATTATTGTAATGAGTAGTGATTGTAGTTTTGTATAAATAAGTGGAATGTACTGTACATGATGATGTAACCGAATGGTTTTTATCTTCCCTAACACCTTACAAATTACATTTTTTAATCTCAAGGGGATATAATTGAAAACAAATTAAGCTCATGTAATATATATATAATATATATAATATTAATATATATATATATATGTATATAATATATATACAATATTAGGGAGCTGATGCTAGCCATCCAAAGGATGGCAGACAAGGTGAGGTAGTACTGGTTGGAGACTTCAATATTCCAGACGTGGACTGGAGCATCCCAGCAGCAGCATCAACTAGGAGCAGATTTATCCTGGACTCCCTTCAAGGTGCCTTATTCAAGCAACTGGTCATGGAACCAACTCGGCAGAAGGCAATACTGGACCTTGTGCTCACATACAGGGACAGTGTGATGGGGGTAACAGTGGGGAGCACCTGGAAAACAATGACTACCAGTCATTGTGGTTTGAAATCACAGAAAGAGCAGAACCAAACCACACAAAACACGTTCCTGGATTTTAGGGGGCAGACTTTTGGGAAAATGGGGAGATACTTGAAAGAGGCATTAAGGGAATGGGACAGGAATCAGGGGTTGAGGAACAGTGGGCAGTATTTAAATGGGGATTACAAGAACAACAGAATTATGTATTAAGCAGGTTAGCAAGAGGAAAAGGAAGAGGAGACCATTATGGTTTTCCAAAGAGGTAGCAGAGAAAGTGAAAGCCAAAAAGATTGCATTCGAGGCAATACAAAAAGACACAGGCAGACTGGGATAGGGAGAAGTACCAGCAGGAAAGGGAGGCAGGAGGTCAGTAAGGGAAGCCAAAGCCTCAGACAGAAGAACACATTGCAAAATCAGTGGGTAGAGGGGACAAACCTTTACAGGTACATAAGTGAAAAAGGAAGACAAAGGAGGAATAGTGAAACTGAAGGGGAGAGGATGGGGCCACGTGGAGGATGACAACAGTAAAGCTGACATATTGACCAGGTATTTCTGCTCAGTCTTTACTGAGGAAGAGGAGGGTAATGGGTCTGAAGGGAGTACAAGGGGTGAGAATGGTCAGAAATGGACACAAGTCCCTTTACACAGAAAGGGTCCTGAAGGAACTGGAAGCAATAAGAGTTGATAAAGCCAATGGGGCCAGATGGGGTGCACCCTAGGGTCCTTAAAGAACTAAGAGAGGTGGTGGCTGAACCTCTGGCTATCCTGTTTAGCCGATCACTGGAAACAGGGAGGTACCCAAAGACTGGAGGACAGCAGATGTAGTCCCCTTATACAAAAGTGGGAACAAAGAGGAAGCAGGGAACTACAGACCAGTCAGCCTCACCTCGGTAGTGGAAAGATCATGGAAGCACTACTGAAGGAGAGATTGGTGGAACATCTGGTTGTCAATGGACTACAGGACCCAAGGCAGCATGGTTTCACCAGGGGAGGTCATGTCAGACCAACCTCATTGAATTTTTGACTGGGTGACTAGGGAGGTGGATCAGGGAGGGCAGTGGACATGGCCCATCTGGACTTCAGCAAGGCCTTTGACACTGTGCCACATAGAAGATTATTACACAAACTGGGGAATATGGTGTGGGCAGGACAGTAGTGTGGTGGGTAGGTAACTGGCTGGGTGGCAGGACACAGAGGGTGGTGGTAAATGGCTGTCACCCACAGAGGGAAGAGGGACCCAGTGGGTACCACAGGGATCAGTGCTGGGACCGGTCCTATTCAACATCTTCATCAGTGACATGGCGCAGGACCTAGAAGGCAGAATTTCACTGTTCGCTGATGACACAAAGCTCTGTAACAGAGTAGACACACCAGAGGGTGGACAGAATGAGAAGCCACCCGCAGAAACTTGAAGAATGGTCAGCGTTTGCAGTTGAAATTCAATGCAAAGAAGTGCAAGATAATGCATATGGGGCACAAAAACCCTGGCACAATATATCAGTTGGGGGGTGAGGATATAGCATGCACCAAGCAGGAAAGGGATCTTGGGGTTATCATCTCTGATGACCTCAAGGGAGGGAAACAGTGTGACAAGGCAGCAGGTAAAGCAAATAGGATGCTGGGATGTATAGGCAGGGGCATCACCAGCAGGAAAAGGGAGGTCATAATTCCGCTATACAAGACACTAGTGAGGCCCCACCTAGAGTACAGTGTACGGTTCTGGAGACCATACCTACGTAAGGACATAGACAGGGTAGAGAAGGTTCAGAGGAGGGCAACAAAGATGGTGCATGGATTACATCACAAGTCCTATGAAGACAGGTTGAAGGAAATGAACATGTACTCCCTGGAGGAGAGGAGGGAGAGAGGGGATATGATAGAGACATACAAGTATTTTACAGGGAGGAACAGGGTGCAGGAAAACACTATTTTTAAGTGAAAAGATGTTCCGGACTAGAGGGCATGGGATGAAGTTGGAGGGAGGATGATTCAGAGGAAACATAAGAAAGAATTTCTTCACAGAATGGGTGGTGGACAAGGGAATACCCTGCCAGAGGAAGTGGTGGGGGCCAAAACAATCACGTGGATTTAAGAATGCATGGGATAGACATAAAGAAATTCTGGAGGTCAGGGGTAAGGGGCAACAGACTTCTAGGAAAACAAACTGAACTTACAAGCTCAAATGGGCAGACTGGTGGGCCATAGACACTTATCTGCCGACACTGTCTATGTATCTATGTATCTATATATTATATATCTCTATTATACTGGTGCAGTAGCACCAGTACACTATAGTTAAACCCCAAATTTTTCACATTAATAACTTTGTCACTGTATGACAGATCTGCCTGAAATTTTGCGTGCACAGTCTGGTCCCATAGATCTCTAGAGCTGATAAGTTACATTATGGTCAGATGTACAGTTATGGAGCTGCAGAGCACAAAAACACTTAAAAACTGACTTTCTGCATGTTTCTTTGAGCACACCCACAGCCCACACAATTTGTCTACTTGGTCTGAAATCTTCAGGGAAAATGGCATCTGGGTCACTGATGTGTCTTTCAAAGATTTGGTGAAAAAATATTCAACTGTTCAAAAGTTATTCAACAAACACATTTCCCATTATAGTCAATGGGAAAAAAATATATGTATCTCATGAAAGCTGCCACCAGTACGTTTTACTGTTGCAAATGGCCCTTTTACTTTCATGCTGCTGCTGCTGTCTTTTTTTCAGATAGTGAGAGAGAAAAGTGCCTGGTGTTTAAATTTTGAACCCCTTAGGTAAACATGGACTGTTGTGTTTACCTAGACAGGACCTGAGGTTGCCAACCCTATCTTTTTGGGGAGATAAACCCCCCCAGAAATACGGTTTTAAAACTTGGGGCCCCTGTACTTAGAAAGATTGTGCCAGACCAACTAACAGACTATATCAGCAAATACCAGCTGCAATGCCCCAACCAGTATGGGTTCAGGCAGGGGCATAGTACCATGACTGCCCTTGTAAAGTTCACCAACTACGCTCACAAAGCTATGGATGAAGGCAGACTAGTAGGGGTGGTATTCATAGACTTAACAAAAGCCTTCAACACCGTCAACCACACCCTCTTACTGGGCCAACTTCAAAGCCTGGGGGTGGCTGCCAATGCAACACTCTGGTTCTGAGACTACCTGTCCCTCAGGTCACAATGAGTAAAAATAGGACAAACAGTGTCTGACCACAGGGGAGTCATGCTGGGGTTCCCCAGGGATCCATCTTGGGACCACTGCTCTTCAACCTCTTACTAAATAATCTCCCTCAAGCCTGTGATGCCAAGATAATCCTATATGCAAACTACGCTGTCATCCTCAACAGCAGCTCTCAAATTGAGCCACTCCAAGCAGCATTTCAGCACTCCATCAGTAAAATAGAAGACTGGTTCTGTGAGCACAAACTTCTGCTCAATTACAAGAAAACCAAAACCATGCTCCTATCCAGCCCCCAGCTCAAGAAAAGGTTCCCCACCATAAACATCACCAACAATGTACTCGCCCCCTTGGAACAGGTACACTCCTTCAAATACCTTGGAGTCACCCTGGACGACACCTTATCCTGTGCTCAACATATCGACCAGGTGGTCAAGACAGTCAGCACCAAGCTTGGTGTGCTTTACAGGCACAGAAAACACCTTACCATGGCAACCATCCCCCTATCAGTCATGAGCTCCATCCTCTCCACCATTGACTATGGCCTGGTTGTCTACAGTGCAGCATCAGACTCTGTGCTCAAGAGGGTGAGCGTAGCTGTCAACAAGACCTGCAGGCTCATCCTGAACAGCGATTGGATGACCCACACCTGTTCCCTTTATGAATAGACACACCTGCTGTCTCTTGGGTGCAGTATTAAATTCCTCATATGCTTTCTAGGCAAAAAAGCATTACTGCAGAAAGCCCCCCCCCCCCCAATGTATAGCAGGCATCTTCTCCCTCCCAGGCTCAGAATATATAACCAGAAACAGAATGCAGAGGGCCCTCATGGTGCCATTCTGATGCACAGCTCTTGAACAGCGTGCCTTCCTACAAGAGCCCCTCTCTGTCTTAAGTAGATAGCCGAGTCCATTCAGAACTCCACTAGCCTGTTCTGCTTCAAATCAGACCTTAAGCACTACCTGACCTCCAGCTCTGTATGCACCTGCTTCTCCAATAGCTGATAGACTCTGGATGACAAGGCCTGGCTCTGCTGACAGCAACTATTCTCAGCATAAGACAGAAGCCACCCTCCCACATGCTCCTTGACAATGCCTCTGAAACACTCTAAGGGGCTGCTCCTGTACACCCCTCTCCCCCTCCCCCATCTCCACTGCCTCCTAGAGCACTTTTACTAGAGGCCCCCCTCCTCCCCTACCAAAATCCTGTCCTTACTGACCATCTGCCTAACCCTAACTTAACCTCCAGTGCCTCTGCACCTTACCTGCACTTGTAATCAACTAAAGTTGACGTCCATATGCTGTATAGTGTTTTAAATGACTAAGAAACCCAGTAACCTTTTCCTGATTGTTGTGCTGTTCAGTGTCTCAAATGTCCTAAAACTCTGTAACCTTCTCGATTGAATGTCTATACTCTGTTCACATGATGTGGAACCTTCATAAAACAGCCTTGGCTCAAAGGTTATTTTCTGAATACCAAATAAATAAAATAAAATAAATAAGTATTGTCACAAATTGTGAATGAAACGGGTGCAACACTTTTGCAAATGATGAAAGTGTCATACTGGTTTTGCAAAACTTTCACAATTTGCAAAAGTACTTTGTACAAAAACTGTAAATCTTTGCCATCCCCCTGCAACAAAACGGTTGGGGCTTTTGGGCGGAAATGTGCAGGGTAGCAAGCCATGGTTCTACAGATGTGCCTTTTGGTGGTTTAGTGCCAAAACATTCAATGGGCCCAAAGTTACAGTGTTCCGAACTTGAGAAATTTCCCTTAGGATAACACTGTGTCTCCTGTGATGCCTTTGGTGCCCATATCTCAAAAACAAAGTAAGATATGGATTTTTCACTACCTACAGCTTACTTCACCTATAGGTGAAGAGACCTGTAGAAACAAGTTTGGAAATCATAGATTACACCAGAAGTGGAATTTTTTTCCTACTTGCTACGGTTACGGAGAAATTGGCAATTTAGTGTCACAAGAGTTCCAAGGGTACCTTTTCAGTGCATTTCGGTGCACATATCTTGTAAATGATGCAAGATAAAGATTTTGTTGACTCAGCTTGTATGGAGGTCTTGTTGTTATGATTACAACGACATTTTAATTTTTTTCGTAGCTGCTATGGTTGCTGAGATACTGGCACATTAGTGTTACAAGGGTTCCTTGCACTACAGGGCTGCTGTATGGTTCTGTAGTTATATGTAAGTGGCAGTGCAGGGCCCAGAGGGCCCACACTCCCATTAACACACACCAGTTACCAATTACATTACACTTTCTTAAAAAGAAAGGAAAATTAATTGCAAAAAAAACTCAGTTAATGCATCAGTTAGAGTTCATAGCACAGTGACAAAAAAATGGAAATGTGGTGTTAAGGTTACCACTACTACCACTCCACCCCATCCACACACCAACAGACATCGGGGCATGACTCGGGGTTGTCAGGCCTAACTCTCACCCTATTCTCCTATACTGTAGCATGTCAGCTTGCTTACACATGGAATGGAGTGAGAGTTGGACCTGATGACCCCATGGCATACATAGACGTCTGTTGGTGTGTAGAGGGGAGTGGGAATGGGGTAGGGTGGTAACCCTAACACCACATTTCCATGTTTTTGTCACTGTGCTATCAACCCTAACTGATGCAGTAAATGAGCTTTTGGCAACGAATATACATATATATATAAAAAATAGATAAATCATTCTGAGGTGTGTGGTCATGCTCTGATATACACATACCTTGGTGTGCATTGTTACACACAAGGCCGCAGGCTGAGTGCGTCAACCACCCAAGATGTGCATATATCAGAGCGTGACTGCACACCTCAGAGTGGTTTATCTATCTTATAAAATGTCAAAATTGTTTTGGAGGGGGTAAAAGTGCAGGTTTGCAGTCACACTCTGATATACACATGGTCATGTGATGTGTTTTATACAATCAGAACATTGGATTTGGAGATGCTTCTTTTACCCACTTTATAAATGTGTGTGTGTGTGTATTGCACAAAAAACTCATTAATGCATCAGTTAGGGTTGAAGCAACAAAAGTAGGGCAATGAGATGCTAGGGTTGAGCCCCAACACCCTCACTCTCCACAGGCCAATATGCCTTGGGTGTGCCTTGGGATCGTCATGTCTAACTCTCACCCCATTCCATGTGTAAGAAAGTTGACATGGTACAATACAGGAGAATGGGGTGAGAGTGAGGCCCAATGACCCCAAGGCACACCCCAATGTGTGTTGGTCTCTGGCGGCTGGGTGTTGAGTGGGCTGAGGTTGGGTAGGAGGGTGATGTTAGGGGCTCAACCCTAATGTCTCATTTCCTTATGTTTGTCACTTCTACTCTTACTCATGCATAAACTAAGTTTTTTGCAATTTATTTCCTTACTTTTTGAGATAATATAATGGTGTTTTTATTTTACTGTGGGAGCGCAGGGTCCATTTGAGCCCTGAGCTCCCATCACTCCACAGATACACATATGTATCTAGCTCTGGAAACACAGAGGTCTCCAGCCCCTGCACTTCCACACATTAAGTTACGAGCCGGCATAGAGAGATTGCAACAAATAGTCATAACTGTGCCATCTTAAATAATTTCACCCCAAATGTTCAACATAACTTTCTTATCACCTCACTGTATGTACCCAGTACAGAAAATTTTCAAATCCTCTTTGAAATGTAATTTGGCACAAATGTAATGTCATTCTGTGCCTCAGATGCTGAATAACATTTTTGGCAGGATTTAAAAAATGACAGCTGTACTGTTCTTGAGGTGGTATGAAAAAATGGCAATGTTGAAAATTTGGAGTGAAAATTTGATAAATTACCAAACTTATGCATGTGTGTAGAAAAACGCCAATGACCTCAAATGACTCAGGGATTTTTAGGTATTTCTGCACCAGATTTTCAGCACCAGCTTATGGGACTCCACCTCATGAACACTGAAACTGTAATTTCATTAGTTTGTACTGAAAGGTGATTTCATGCAGCAACTGCACCATTCTGCACCACTCCTGCGTAAACATGTTTTGGGCAGGATGTGAGAAATGACAGCTGTACAGTTCATGAGATGGTGAGAAAAACTGACAATGCTAAAAATTTGGAGTGAAAATATTAAAATTTGCCAAAGTCACATGCGTGTGAAGGGAAATTGCAACGGCTACACAAAACTCAAGCGTTCTGAGTTATTTTTGCATCATATTTTCAACATGGCCTTTTTGGTACCTCACCTCATGAACAGTGGCACTGTTATTTCATTAATTGGTCCTGAAAGATAATTCTGTGCAGTGACCACAAACTCACCTTTCAGGACTGAGTAATAAAATGACAGTGCCAGTATTCATGAGCTGGGGTCCTTAAGAACTCCATGTTGGAAATTTTGGGCCAAAATTCCCAAAAATAGCTGAGATATCAACATGTTGATACCCCTCTGACTGCCATAATAATACGGTGCTTACCTTGATTCTTCTGCTCCCGGTTGGGCTTTGAAGAGTGCAGATGTGTCCTGGTCCACAGAAGATGACAGCACCGACCTCCAGAGGTAAGAATGGAGTAAGGGGGTAAGGGATGGTGGGTGCATAGGGGGACGGTGGGGATGCAGAGGGGGAATGGATAGACAACGAGGGACTGTTTTCTTTTTTACAGTGGAAAAAAAAAAGACATCGGGAGCAGTTTTCTTCTTTTTTTTCCCACAGATTTGCAATGATTATTTTAGCACACTGGGGTGGGCTCCCCAGTGTGACACAGGAGTGAAGGGTGGGGGATAAATGCCAACACAGGGATTGGGCACCCTGATATTGGCAAAATAAAAAAACTAGCACAGGCATGGAGGCAGTTTTATGCAGGATTCTGCATCAAAAAATGCCAGTTCGATGCAGGATTCTGCATTGGAAAAAAACTGCATATTTTCCAACACCGGGGGTGGGCATTGCATAAAACTGTGGCAGAAGTGATCCAAGGTCTATGCAGTCTACCCAATTTACATACAGTGTCATCCTTTAGTTCCATTTCATGATTTCATTCAACCTTGAACAGAAGGAGCAAAATCTGCCTTCCGTGCTGTATATCTGCATTCCTCTGAAGTTCCCCATTACATGGTACAGATCACCTGTTGGAGTAGACACTGCCAGAGCAAGTCCACCCACAGCAGGAGCACAGTTCCAAGCCTTGAGTTTCACTTTGTTGTAGAAAGCAGGCTGCTTACATTTGGGAAGGTGATGCCATTCACCATATAAACCCCAACCAGGTCTTCCCTGTAGAACCTTACACTTGCCAGGTGCAGAGAAATGTAAGTTTCAGTTTTAACAGTCATGCTGATGAATCTATAATTGCACCCTTACTTTATACTTTCTACCTGAGATGAGTGCTTACTTTGTCTTCCTTTTGTATAATAAAGACTAGCATGAGTCTTTCATCGGAATTATAACTGGAATTTTACAGACTTGTATCTGGACCTATTTTTGCAGAAATGAAGAAAACTATGGCAGAAATGATCTGCGGTCTATGCAGTCTGCTCAGCTTACACAGTGTCATCCTTCAATTCCAGTGTCGGCAAAAGCATTTAATTAATTTAAAATTTGCCTCAGTCCCCTTGGAGGCAGGAAAAAGATAAAAGATCATTTTTCTAGTTAAACACCAGTAGGTGTTTACCTAAACGGGAGCCAAGGAATCTAATTCCGGCTTTATTTTTTTTTTAAATGGCCACAACATTTTTAGGATTTATCAGGGTCCAAAGTGTTTCTTTTTTATTCACCTTCCCTGATCCCAGTCGGCCACTCCTTCGGGCCACCTAGGTCCCTGCTGGCACCCGTGCCCTGATGAAAGCCACCGCCACCCCACATTGCAGCTCCCAGGGTAACCTGGCGTAACCTTTCACCCAATGGAGCCCCCCTCCGAGGGAGATAGGCACCGGTGGAGGTTAGCCAGCACACGTTACTTGGCCCAGGTGCTGCTGAGGTGGATCTGGGCCACATCAGGGTCTCAGCAGCTGTGGGAGCAGGTGACCGTCATCTGGTTGGCCCTGGAGCACTTTTCTGCTTTGCTCCCCAGGGGCGTGGTGTGCTACAACGTCAAGGTGTATGCCGATGTTCCCCCTGCCCCTCCCCTTGGTCAATGGGATCCAATGCATTGCCATATCCCAAGCTTCCACCAGGAGTCAGCAAGTGTTGGGTCCCCACCCCACCCTTCCCCCAAGAGAAGGTGAGCAGTCTTTGAACACCCCAACTTTCTCTCCCCGGCCAGTCCTCCAGTGCCCCGGGTCCTTTCCTGAACCTGGATAGCCAGCATCAGAAGTGGAAATCCAACCGCTAATCCGATGGGCTGGCATGTTTTTTTTTTTAAATTGAAGATGTGCCATGAATTGCAAGTTTTCAAGAAACAGTGCCACAATTTGTAGCAGTTTTCATGCAGAAGTGCCATTACATGTGCAAAGAATGCCGCAATTTGCAGCCATTTCACTAGGGCTGAGTGAAAAAAAACACTATTTTCAAAAACTAAGGCCAGAATCATATTTCTTGGGCTTCGATTAGGTAAACACAATTGTTATGATTTTACAGTATTTTTTAGCTATCGCTAACTGAAAACAAGATGGCAGCTATGTGAAAGTGAAAAACCCATTTGCAAAAGTAAAATGAACTTTTGCAAAAGTAAAACGTGCTTTCAAGCTGGACATATATTTTTCTCACATAGGCTATAATGGGAAACTTTAAACTTTAATAACTTTTGAACGGATTAGTATTTTTTTCACCAAACCTTCAAAAGGCACATCAGTGACCCAGACCCAAGCTACTCTGACAGTTTTAGACCAGAAACCCAAGCCATTTGGGCTGTAGCCCTGGGAAAAGAAATAGCCCAAAAATTGATGTTTTTCACTTTTTGAGCACCTCCACTGCTCTGCACCTGCATCACCCACTAGAACAAAATTGCTGATCCAGAGATCTATGGTACCAGGCAGTGCATACAAAAGTTACAACAAATTTGTCATACGGTTTCAAAGTCATTAAAGTGGAAAATGTGGGGATATATATATATATATATATATATATATATATATATAATGACATGAACCAGTTGGGGTCAGAAGCATATCTTTCAAATTTCCTTGTTATGAGGGACATTCCTAATTTTACCCCTTGACAGTGCTCTGTCCCTCATCTGTCCCATATTAAAAATGTGTTGCCAACAAAGAGGAGATGCTGTAAACTTAGACTTTGAAGCAAACCTTTAAAACATTCTATAATGCTAAAGCAACATTGATATTTGACCAAATAAATGCATTAATTTCCACAGTGGTTTGAGCTTTATCTTCATGTCTGATTATATATTTTGCTAGTGTTTCACAGTATCCATCATTTTGAGTTTTTGTGTCTAATTTCAGGGGCAAATATTTGAGAGATATTGGCAGGAGGACTGAGCATCCCACGGTATCCCCCCCCATAATGAGAGAGTGTCATGGCTCACTGCAGCACCACCATCTGGGTGTCCACATGTGACAGTGCAGTGAAACCAGCTCAGGCAGGAGGGGAAGCAGAAAGAGGTGTACAACCTGTAGTATTCACACGCCCACACCCTGTGTCAGCATCCCAGTGGAGAAAAGGTAGGCCAAAACACAACAGAAGCAGGGTGATTCTGTGCTCTCTGGCCCCACCGCAGTGACTAGAATCTGTAACCCTAGGTGGCGCTATCCCAAGGGCTACTACCCCTGCCTGTTTGACTACGGACAGGTTGAGGGGGCCTAAGTCCTATGGCGGGTGCCTCCACCCAGAGGTCAGGGTTTGTAGTGGTTAGACTAACTTGGTCACAGCCCTCTGAGAGACTGAGACCACCTTATTCCTCTCAGTGGCTCACACAGTACAATCGGAGTTACAGCCCCAATACCCCATGATACACACTGTTCACTCATATAGATACTCACTTTCCCCGAGACTGATTCTGCAGCACGTCTCTCAGGATCCCCTGTAAAGTAAGGTTAAACAACATACACAGTAAAAAACAATACTGTTTCCACAAGTACCAACACCACAGACAGTATATAGTATAACAACAACAAATCAGATTTATTTAGGGGCCAGTAACACGGGAGGGGGAAATCAGGTTAATTAGTGGCATTAAATCACAGTACTATGCACACATACAAGGTCTGAAAAGTCACACTCTGGGTACCCAGGTTGGGGGGTGGCTAGCCAGGTCTGTTGACCGGGGTTGGCTGGCAGGTGCAGATGGATAGGGCCCTGTAGAAAAAAAATATGCACAACACCCAATTGTAATCCGGAGCCGGAGGGCTCAGTCCATGAAGCAGTGAAACAACAAGAATTAGATGACACACTTGTGATTGAAACACAAGCTGCAGGGGAATACCCTGATTTGTACTCACAATACCCAAGCAGATGATCAGATGGAGAATGTGCTTCTGGATTGCCAGAAGAACAGGGCACGGGGACAAGGTCCTTGTGACTGGACCCCACTGCAGTTGATAGCAAATGGATGTAGTCCGAATTAAGCTGGGGTTTACTTCCAGCTTCAGCATACAATTCACTGTACAGGGTATTTGAAATAGCGATTTCCCACAAGCACTATGCACATTTATATGTAAAAAGAAAGTGCTATACCAGGCAGGCTGCTCCTCGATCCCGATCGTAATTACTGCAAAATACCCGGGAGCACACACAGCAGCTTCAGCTCCTGACAGACCAAGCGCGATTCATCAATTTCTCCAGTCTTCTACAGGGTGAGCCTGGTTTCCACTCTTCAGACTTCCTTCTTTCTCCTCACAATCGGATTCAGTCCGAACTGGCACTTCCTATGGCTGCAGGCCGAACCTCAGGGCCTCACACGCGCTTCCCGCACGAAACTATACACCGCAGAAGCACAGAGCTCCTTCTCTCTTCACTGTCACAACTTATCTCAGCTTTCCAGTCACAGAGCAGGGCATTTCCTTTAGCTCCACATCATTCTGTTGGTTGGTTCAGCTATCACTCACAATAAGACTCCCTCTGTTGATGGAAAAAGGTGACAAGGTCAAAACTACATTTTCCAGAGTCACTGCCCATACAATCCCCTTGTAGCTAGCTCAAAATTAAGAGTCCAAGTTCTGATTCATCCACAGGCTCCATTTTAGGGCTCCCTTAACCCAATTGGCCCAGCACAGCAGTTCAGGACAAAAATGAAAGAGCTACACTGAAACAGTTCATGCTAAAATAAAGACAGGTTAGACAAACCATTTTCTCAGTCACTCTAAATGATTTCTGGTAAACAGTTATATCTTTCAACAAGGCTCCCTGTGCACATGTAGCGATGGCAGAAACGGAGTGAATTGACAGCAGCTCAGGCGGAATTTGAGCATTAATTACACAGTCCCCCCATACAAACTAATTAAGTCGGCAAGCAGACAGCTCTTAAAGAGACAGTACATGGAGGCTCAAATAGCACTCACTTGGAACCACATTTAAACAGCTCAGACGTCGAACACCGCCCAGACTTGGAGCATTCAGGCAAGCTCCTGGAAGACTTTTGGGAACCCCCATTTGCAGGGAGGTTACACATCCTCTTCAGAAGTATGTCAAAAACAGTGACAACAACCTAAACGGTCTCTGCCCCCTAGCCTGGAAGGTCCTGCCACAAGGGAGAAGGGTAAATTATGGATGCAGGGTGAGTGCCCGACTGTACTGTCATTTCAGCAGAATCTTAGGGGTTGCAAGGCTCCTTCATCCACCAAATGTTATATAAACAAATGCTGGGGTACCCTCTTTAAAGGGCCTTAGGCATTGCAATGGACAATGACAGAGGTAGCAAAGAAACCATAAGGGTCTTAATCACAACCACTGATTACCCCTAAATGATTCCCCTGTTGCCAGAGAAGCTAGAAGATCAGGCTGGACATTGCTCAGAGGAAAAGTGCAGTACCAGTAAACAAGGGGCATAAAGGGTAACATTTAAAAAAAAAAAATAATTCTAATATGTGAACATGAAATTTAGATTTCCTGACTACTTTGGCTATGCCTGGCAAACCTATTGATACCTTAATATAAATTTATCTGTTGGAGTCCCCCTTACACATGAACCAGTGAAGTGCCTGATGTATGCTATTTTCCCTATCATTTTTGAATATGTCAATGCTGTGTAATAAAGTAAGTGCGTAGCATGTATTCTGTGGGGATTTATCAATGCCTGTGAACAAATAAAATATAACAGCAGCAAGTGATGAATAAGAATAAATAAACACTGTATTTGGTTAAATCACTTTATTAGGGAAATGTAGCAGTGAAATAAAGTGAGAAGTATTTCTAAAGAAATAGAGAAAATATCACCAGTAATGTTTTATAACTGCAGGTGACAGAGTTTTATCACTGGTGCTTTACCATATATCCAAAAGTAAGGAAATAATTTCTCAGAAAAGAAGCAGTTATAAGTGCAGATATGAAACATATTATCAGCATTGTAAAATGACAGCTGTCCTCCTTCATAGTCGAGATACACGCCAAACTTTGTGACTTCTTTATCCAGGTCACTACCCCACACTTCCCAGAATCCATCTTCAGGTGTCATTAGGATGTCTTTTTTCCTCTCTGAAGACTCTCTTGTGACTCCTACACTGCAATCACTGCCAGCCTCGATGTTCACCTCCCAATAGTGTCTCCCTGTGGTGAATCCTTCAGAGCCTGCCACACAGGGAAGCATATCAAACCGTTTGGGGTTGACAGAGAGTTGCTGTTTTGTGTCTCCCCACATTGCGACAGTCAGACCCTCAGACAGGATGAGGTTGGGATGAGCTGTATCTGGGTCCAGGGTGAGAGGAGCTGGAGCTGTCAGAATAAACCCAGACAAGACAAAACTCAGAGTAAACCTCAAAATATCATGATCTTTTAACAAACATTTATTATTACAGATAGCATGTGCTTACTGTCAGATAGGGACAAAAGTTTAATTTCACTGCCAGATATCGAGATTTTCTGGTTTCCAGCCAAGACATTCCTGGCTGTTACCAACTGAGTTACAAAACATATTCCCAAAATACAAATTTCAGGGCCATCCATCTTTTTATTAAACAGGTTCTTTTTTCTTTAGACTCCATCTGTTCTCCTAGCTTATACCTGCACTGCTGTCATAACCTGCTTATGGTAATATGGGCCTTGTTTTTAAGTTTTTGAGTTTTTAAAGTTGTTTTATTTTTATGTACAGCTTTCTTATTGTATTCATTCTACTAATTCTTGGCAAAGAGCAAGGTGTGCATGTAATGGAGGGGACAGCAGTTCCAGTTGGGCTGCCAGTGAAGGGAGTAGGAGATCAATTAGACTGGCAGCAGAACTGTCCAAATACAAGAGTTAACCATACAGGTACTAGGAATAAGAGCAGGAGGGAGCAAAATGATCCCTGAGAAGTTGCTTAAGAGCAGGGGGAGAGGCAGAGGTCAGCAGGAAGGTTATTCCAGTTAGAGGGCAAGCGGAAAGCAATCTGACCCATGAAGGTATGGCAGTAAGGGGCAACAATGGTTCGAGGTCAAAATATTGGAGCCAAGTAGGTTGTCCTGTTGGAGGGGATTACAATAAGCTTAACATGAGAGCCTGCTGTGCAAAGAGGTTTCAATTTATTCCTCATGTACCTGAGAAAAGTAGGCCATTTTTCTATGGGGAGAGCCAAAAATATTTCAGTATTTTGAGGGAGGCTCAAGATCTTTTCCATGGCTTAGGGGAGGCTCACTAAGATAAAGTTTGAGAACTGTTGCATTAGATGCATGTACTGGGGTCTTTGGGGGTGAGGGGGGACACGGTGCTGGGATAGTAAAGAAGTTACATGATGAAAGAGATTAATGTAGCTTCCTGAACTATGTAAGGCTTCCCTTCCCCCATCAAGTGGAAGACAGTGCTAGCAGCACTTATACGGAAGCAGATTCATGTAACATTATTACAGGGACCCCAACTTACTAAAAAGCAACCGCACCACCACTACTACCCATAGCTTGCCTCCACTAAGCAATTGTGTAAATAAATGTACACTGTCAATTGAAACTTACAGCTCTGTAACTATGTACAATCTATAAAACCTGTGTATCCAGTGTATGAATCCTTTGATTGTATATCCGCTTATGTAATCTATGTTAATGTCTTACTCATGATGAGTAGCTTTTGGAAACAAGTCTATGACTCAAAGGATTGTAATTCTGATATTTTTGATAAATAAATAAAAAAAATAAAATAAACTGGTGGGCGGTGGGGAGGGGCTACTATGTGGCACCCTGCACATCCCATAGAAGTGTGGCTATATTAATACACAAGAACTAACCTTTGAACATCAGTAGAGTGTTGAGAGACCCCAGGAGGGGGCGTATGTGTTAATTAGTGGGAAGTTATACTGTAAACGTGTTGTCTAAAGAAGTATATTGGCCCCTGTAGTTTTGATACAGAATTTTGCCGATGCATATGTACTGCACAGAGAGCAATTTTTAAACCGGATTATGGGGGTGGGGCTTCAGCTGTGTGATGGAGCCAGCACTGGGCCACTCTGAGGAGGTGGACAGGCATGAGAATATACTAGCCAGCTGAAAGAAAGGTTGGGTGGAGCAGCACTTGTGGATGTGTTGCCAACCACAAAATCAGATGCCAAGGAATACACTTTCTTCTCCAACCTCAATAATACCTGGTCCAGGCAGGACTACATATCTGTCCCTAGAGACCAATATGGGCCAGTGACAGATGCTACACGCAGCCCATTACACATCTCAGATCATATGATGGTGCTCCTGAAATGGTGAATGGAAGGGGAGTGCAGGGGCCCACTATATGGAAACAAAATGCAGCAGCTGCCCCATCTAGAATGGCTCTGTATGAGGCAGGAAAGGCATATATGAGGGGGATGATAATCAGTTATGTGGCAACAATAACAAGCATTTGTCAATGCTGAATGTTGTCGCTCTGGCATTGGCAGTGGCAGAGCTAGAGATGCATAATAGGAATAGCAGTGAAGTATTGAAGTGACGCCAACCCCACCCTCACCCTCACCCTGTAGAGAGTTACAGACATTGGGGTATGCCTTTGGGTCATCAGCTATAATGCTCATGGCATTGTACCTCACCCTACTCTGTAGACACTGACAAGAGTCATGCTGTGCTTTGGGGTCTTTGGGCATTATGCTTACCCCATTCCATAAGGAAATACGCTGATGTGGGTGCATTATAGGAGTGTGGGGTGAAGTTTGTGGCTGAACAGTGCAAGACACGCCACAATGCCTATCCAGTGGCTGCAGGGTAGTTGAGAGGTGGAATGGCGTGAGCATTACATCTGATGATCCCAAGTCACACCCCTGCGCCTGTCAGTCCATACTGGGTGAGGTGCTACAGTTGAAACCCTAACACCATAGGCATGTAGTGGTAGTTTCACTCCACATTTTCAACATGGGCTGCTTGTCAGGCCACCTCATGAAAAGTGGCACAATCACTTTGTTAGCTGAAACGTGGAGTTTGTACTGGCGGCTGTGGCCATTTAGCGACAGAAGGGATGAAAACACAGTTTTGGGCAGGATGTGAGAATGACAACTGTATTGTTCATGAGGAGGCGAAAAAACTGCAACATTGAAAATCTGAAGTGGCAGTATGAAATATAGGTGAAGCAATGAACATGCATACAATCTTCGCAACAGACATCCGCAACCCAATTATTTGTGGGAGTTTTTTAGGCACATTTTCAATATAGGTATTTTGGGACTTCCCCTCATGAACAGTAGCGCTGTGATTTTGTTAATGTGTGCCAAAAGGTGATTTCCCACAGCGAGCACGCCATTGTGCACCACAGCTGCAGAAATGCGGTTTGGGCAGGCTGTGAAAAATGACAGCTGTACTGTTGATAAGGAGGTGTGCACAAATGCCAGTGGTGAAAATCTGGCAAGAAAATATTGCAAATTTACGAAGTTACAAGGTTATGTGGAAACTGTGCAATGCACACTTGCAGCACAAGTCATTTTATGGACTTTCGCACCAAATTTTCAACATAGGCATTTTGGATTTCTGCTCATGAACAGTGCCATGTCATTCCTCAAACTATCCCGAAAAATGGTTTCCTTTAGCGAATGTGCAATTCTGCGTCAGATGTGTGAAAACACATTTCAGCCAGGATATGTAAAATGACAGCTGTACTGTTCATAAGAGGTGTGAAAAATACTAATTTTGAACATCTGGAGTGAAAATATTACAAATGCATCGAAGTCACGACGTGCATGCAAATTGTGCAATACTGCGCTCGTGAAACACTAATTTATGGACTTTTGGCCCAAATTTTCAACATAGGCATTTTAGGACCTGTGTTAAATGAACAGTGTCACCGCATTTTCATAACGTCTCAAACACAGACTTTCCCACAGCTTAACGGCGCTTTATTCTGGCGCCGAACTGCTAAAACACATTTTGGTCAGATGTGAAAATGACAGCTGTACTGTTCATAAGGAGGTGCAGAACAATGGCAATGTTGAAAATCTGAGTGAAAATATTATAAATTTGTGAACTTACTAGCGTGCAATGCAACTGCACAAGCGATGCTCGTGAATACGGTCATGTTATAGGAGTATCGTCACCAAATTTTCAGCATAGGCATTTTAGGACCTCTGCTCATGAACAGTGTAACTGTTGTTTTCATAATTGTGCTGAACACTGATTTCCCATTGACTGCGCTATTCTGTGCTGGAAGTGCGAAGACACATTTCGGGCAAGATGTGAAAAATGACAGCTGTACGGTTCACAAGAAGGTGTGGAAAAATGCCAATGGTGAACATGTGGCGTGAAAATATTAACAAATTCGCTAAGTTACGGCGTGCACGCCATAACTGCACAATGCACGCTAAATAAAACATCATTTTGGATTTTCCCCATCAAATTTGCAACATAGGCTTTTTGAGAGCCCCCCTCATGAACATTGCCACTGTCGTTTCATTCCTTGCTCCCAGGTAATTCCGTGAAGTGACTGCAAAATCACTTTTCAGGACCGAATAATGCCATGACAGTGCAAAAATTCATGAGGAAGGGTCCCAAAAACCCCATGTTGAAAATTTGGTGCCAAAATTCCAAAAAATGATTGAGATATGCATCAAGTTGAAAAAAACATATTTATTCCATTATACAGCTTACCAGCATTTCCTCAGTTTGCGGTCGGCTTTGAAGAATGCAGGCGAGTTCTGGTCCATGAAGATCGTCAGCTGGACTCAGGAGGTAAGTATGGAGAGTGAGGGTGTGTGGGAGAGCAGGGTGCGCAGTGGGTGGGCGTGGGTTGTGGAAGGTGGGTAGGAGATTGCAAGGGACACTTTTCTTTTACAGGTTCAAAAAAATAAAAAAATAAACATCGGGGACTTTTTTTATTTGCAGGGCTTTGGCATGCTGGGGTGGGCTCCCAGCATGCCGAGATTGGGCACCCTCATTGGCACACAACACGGGGGTTACTTTATGCCGATGGGGATTGGGCACCCCTGTTGGCACACAAGGAAAGTGGGGGGGAAGAGCCGAGGGGATTGAGACCCCCTCGCATATGACAAATGGGAGGAGTGCTTTATGTCAACGGGAAATGGGCTCCCCCATCAGCACATACATTGAGGGCCACGCTGAGCCAGCAGGCGGATTGGGCACCCCTGAATTTGGAGGCCGCCATGTATTCAATGTGGCTGAGCACGTCGGGAGGTCTGCTGCATCAGACAAGCTTTGCTCAGATTACAGCGGACCTTTCCTTAGATGTGCTCACCACATTATGTATGCATGGTGTGGCGCCGGCATGCGGGCTGATTGGGGAATGAGGGACACACCTACCAGTGCGTGCCGTGCATTCGCCCAACAGTGACCCCGCCTCCAAAGCTGCATTGTCCCACGATGTTGGCTGCGCAAGCGCGCCAACATAGAAAGAAAAAGAAGTAGGGAAAAAAGCAAGCCCGGAAGGGGAGGCTCAAGGACCTGGAGAAACAGATGGCAGACGGTGAGAGTATTTCAACAAAAAAGCGGGCGCAACCACTCTGGCTGGAAATCAAGTTGGACACAAATGTTCTTTTTTAATAAAATTTTTTCTTTTTTCTTTATTCAATCGATATTTAAAAGTGATTTATTGACATTTTTGATCTACCATTTTTTCATAACCTGGTAATAGCACTGGTGTTGCTGATACTCTACTAACCACTTTTTTTTTCTTTTTTTTTCAGGCAACACGTTGTTACAGCTATTGGTATTGATGCTCAGTGTGAAGCTGCCCTGTAATTTTTCTGAAGCCGGCTGCTGTTTCCCTGCCCCGTTCTACAGCATCATGCAAGGGTGGGTGGTGCCACTGTCACTATGGGCTGTCAAGATCTACACAGAAAATGTGCATTTCATTGTGCCTACAGCAAAGTGTTGGAGAATGAATTCCTGACTTTTACTGCATCTGCTGTTTCCTGGTTTTGATGCCTTTCACCATGACTCTGCTAATTCCTTCATTACAGTGCAATATTTCCAGTTGTGTTTCTTGATGGTAGCTGCCATTTTTTTTTTCCGTGTGCAGTGGTTCACAGGTTTCAATGTTATGTGTGGTTCTTGATCAAAGCGGTTCAATAAATTGGGACTAATTCTGTAGTGTGGTGGTAGACTGTCCATTAGTACTGTCTCACACCTACAGCCCCCACCTCCCTGTATACTAGTGTGATCCGCTTTGGTGTATGTTTGTTCATAAAGTGATCACGATCTACTGGGAGATTCCCTCTCATAGACACTGGTGCCCCTTTTAATGCTCATCCACCACATGGTATCCATTTTTCTACATTTGTTTCAGAAATTGTCACTCGGGTAATACATGAATCAGTGCATTGCTGGTGTGTATCACTAATATTGTCAGACACCTGTAGGTGTGCTGCAGTCCCCTGAGGCACTGAACATCTCACACCTGACATTGTCTACAGTTGAATACAACACTGATTTCCAGTAATCTGACAATATGGTCACTTTATGTATTGCTGGTGGATGTGGCAATACACCCAGTGTGAAAGTGGCTGTACTGGAGTTTTCCAAATGAGATAACTCTCCAGTGAGATTTCAAAAATAGGTGAATTTTGTCCTACTAGATCATCAGTGGGAGTGGCAATCAGCTTTATCTCCTCACATATGCTCGGAGCATTTCTCTGATGATAACTTTCACTATTTGATGCAGTTTTGCATGGGGCATGCTAAGTTTCTAAAATTGAAAAGGACTGCAGTCCCAAATATACGTCCCCCAAAAAAGTAATGCTGACATGTCTGCACTGTCCTCAAGCAAGTGGGTCCTATCAGACCGTGACAGTCATAGTAGTCCTAAATGAACTCATCACACTGATCACTTTTACTGTCGGGTAAGTCTGGTGCTTGACACACTACTCATACGTGTTAGGGGTGGATTGGTGTGTCCTGTGTGACTGTTATGCTGGCACAAGACTTATCATGCTATTTCTGGGCTGTAAGAAGCTACAACACTTCTGTGACTGCATTCTTGTAGCAGTGCTGGGTGTCCCTTGTGGTCATGGACAGTGGTTCAGGTTGTGTGAATAACACAACATGTGTCTAGAGGACACAATTGTGTAGATGATGATTGATGGAGCACCACTAAGTACACTGTGCTGCTGTGTGCTTCTGGGCATGGCTTGATGGTGCATGGCATGTAGTGTGAATTGATGTGTACACCTAGGTGGTCACTGTCATGCTTGTCTCTTACTATTGGGCAGCTGTGCTTTGATGTGGGTATGGTGGTCAATGTCTGCAGTACACAGTATGGCATGGTTACAATACAGAAGACAAAAGTGCCTGCAATGCCAGGATGATGTTGGTAGTGAATGGTGCCTGAGTGTGATGAGGGGATAGAAAGTTGGACAACTGCACCTTTCTGCAGGCTATACTGCAGCCTGACCAACAGCAGTGCCTGGCAGGCCTGGGTGATGATGCTGGGCTGTGGTGGCTTGCTATGTGGATGGGGGTGGGGGCAACCTCCATTGCAACCCCTCTCAGCTGGCTGGACTGCCCAACACACATCAACAATCCCCTTTTGGACAGCATGATGGTGCTAGGGGATGGTGCCTGCTTCGTGGTGGGGGGAGGGAGTGCAACCTTGATAGTAATCCATTTTTGCTGTTTGGGCTGGTGTCCAAAGAGCAACACTCCATTCCATGCCAGTGGGCCTGGTGCTGAGGACAGTTGCTAGTGATGGGTGTCAGGCAGTGTGGTGGGAGGACAACCTCAACAGCAATCCCTTTCTGCTGTCCCTGCTGCTCCACACATAGCAAGATTCTCTGCCATGCCAGGGTCAAAGTTCTGCTGATGGGTTTATTCCTTTTTTTGTGGTTGGCCAAAAAAAGTAAATAACCCTTTTGATCGCTCGGGTTGCTACCCACATCGCGACAGTCCCTGCAAGTCCATGCACTGGCCAGCATGAGGGTGCCAGGGAATGGTGTCTATATCTGGGAAGTTGGGTTAACTTCAGTAATATACCCCTTCAGCTGGCCAGGCCACAGAACATGCAGCAACAGTCCATGCCAGTCCCAATGATAGTGGTGCAGAATGGTGCCTGCCCTTGGTGTTGGGCGACCTCAATAACAACTCATGTCTCTGCATGCTGGAAAGCTGCGCACACAACAACCATCCCTGCTGGGCCACTACCATGGTGCTAGGTAAGGCTGTCAGCATTGGGATAGTTGTGGAAACTGCGATAAGTACCCTTTTTACCTGGCACTGCTGCTACACACACGCACACACACACACACACACACACACACACACACACAGACACACATAGCAGTCCCTACCTGTCCATAATGATGGTGCTGTGAAAAGGTGCCTGGTTCTGCGAAGGCTGAAACCTCAATAACAGCATCTTTCTGTTGCCTTGAATGTGGTGTGCACAACAGCAGTCCCTGCTTGGCCAGAAAGACTTTGCCATTGAGGGGTGGTTGGCTGGGTGAAGGTTGGGCAACCCCAATAACAACCCCTCTGTCTTGGCCTGTATGCAACACACTGAGTAGCACTCCTTGCCAGGACAGGGCTTTGGTGCTGGGGAAGGCTGTCTGGCTGTGGGGTGAGGTGGGGGTGGCATAATCAACAAGTCCTTTCTGTTGGTCTGACTGATGCATACAGAGCTGCAGACTACCCTTGGCCAGGAGGATGTTTCTGCTGATGTAAGCCATGCACTGGGGAGGGTGGGCAAGGCCAATAGCAACCATTATCTGCTGGTCAGGCTGCTAAACACACATGAACAACCACTGACAGGTCGGGGGACTGGTGCTGGGGACGGCTGCCTGACAGTGGGTGGGGGCAACCTCATCAACATCTTCTTTCTGCTGGACTGACTGATACACACACAGCATCAGTCCACCCTTGCCAGGAGGATGTTGCCATGGAGGGTACACTGGCTAGGAGAAGAGTGGATAATACCACTAGCAACCCCTATGTTATGGCCAAGCTGCTGAATAGACAGTAACAACCAACCACATGACAGCGGTCTGGTGCAGGGGAAGACTGCCTTGCTGTGGGCTTGGGGGCAACCACATCAACATCTACTGATGGCCTGACTGATACACACACAGTAGCAGTCCATGCTTGGACAGGAGGATGTTGCCATCCAGGGGAGCCAGGCTCACAGGAGAGTGGTCAAGACCAATATCAACCTCTAACTGATGGCTGAGTGGCTGCACACACAGTAACAACCACAGAGAGATCATTGGTCTGGTGCTGTTGAAGGCTGCATGAGTGTGGTGGGTGGAGGGAGAAAACCTCATCAGTATCTCCTTTCTGCTGCCCTGAGTAGTACACACAGCAGCGGTCCATGTAGCCAGGAGGATGTTGCCAGTGAGGGAAGCCGGGCTCAGGGAGGGACACAAGGCCATACCAATCACTATCTGCTGTTTGGTCTACTGCACACACACACTGACAACCACAGACAGGTCAGGGGCCTGGTGCTGGGGAAGGCTGCATGGGAGCAGCGAGGGGTGGGGAGAACCTCTCAACAACTCCTTTCTGTTGCCTGAGTAGTACACATACAGCAGCAGTCCATGCTTGGTCAGGAGGAGGTTGCCATGGAGGAGTGCATGTCTCAGGAGGGTGGACAACAGCAAATAACAACCCCTCTCAATCGTCGTGTGCTGCACACTAGTGCGACTCCCTGCCATGTCAGGGATCTGCTGCTGTGGAAGACATCCTGCCTGTGGGTTGGGAGCATCCCCACCAGCAACCCCTTCTGCTGGCCAGACTGATAGACACACAACAGCACTTCACCTTTGCCCAGGAGGATGTTGCCATGGAGGTGTGACTGGCTGAGTGGTGGATGGGTAATGCCATACAAACCCTATCTGCTGGCCAGGCTGCTACAGACACAGTAACAACCACAGACAGGTCAGGGGTGCTGCTGCTGTTGAACTATGCCTGGGTGTGGTGGTGGGGGTGACCTCATCAACATCTCCTTTCTGCTGTCTTGAGTAAGACACACACAGCAGCAGTCCATGCTTGGCCAGGAGGATGTTGCCAGCGAGGGTAACCTGGCTCAGGGGAGGGTATGCAAGGCCAACAGCAACCCCTATCTGCTGGTCTGGCTGCTGCACGCACAGTAAGAACCACAGACAGGTAAGGGGTTTGGCTCTGGGGAAGATTGCCTGGGGTGTGGTGGTGGGGGGTACCTCATCAACATCTCCTTTCTGCTGCCATTAGTAATACACACATAGCAGCAGTCCATGCTTGGTCAGGGGGGATGTTGCCATGGAGGGGTGCATGTGTCGTGGTAGGGTGGACAACACCAATTGCAACCCCTCTCAGTAGGCTGGGCTGCTGCACACTCAGTAAGACTCCCTGCCATGCCAGGGGTCTGCTGCTGGGGAAGACTTCCTGGCTGTGGGTAGGGGGCTGACCCCACCAACAACCCCTTTCTGCTGGCCTGACCAATACACACACCACCACTTCAGCCTTGCACAGCAGGATGTTGCCATGGAGGTGTGACTGGCTGAGGGGATGGTGGGCAACGCCAATACCAACCCCTATTTGCTGTCAGTGCTGCTGCAGACACAGTAACAACAGACAGGTGAGGGGTTTGCTGCTGTTGAACTATGCCTGGTTGTGGCAGTGGGGGGGCGACCTCATCAACATCTCCTTTCTGCTGTCATGAGTAATACACACACAGTAGCAGTCCAAGCTTGGTCAGGAGGAGGTTGCCATGGTTGGGGTTCAGGTCTCAGAATAGGGTATGCATGGCCAATAACAACCCCTATCTGCTTGCTGGTCTGCTTCTCACACACTAAGAACCACAGACAGGTTAGGGTTCTGGTGTTGGGAAAAACTGCCTAGGTGTGGTGGGTGGTGGGGAACCTCATCAACATGTCCTTTCTGCTGGTGTAATACACACAGCAGCAGACCATGGTTGGTCAGCAGAATGCTGCCATGGAGGTGTGCTTGTCTCAGGGGAGGGTGGACAATGCCAGTAGCAACCCCTCTCAGTAGGCTGGACTGCTGCACACTCAGTGAGATTCCCTGCCATGTAGCGGGCCTGCTGCTGGGGAGGATCTCCAGGCTGTGGGGTGTGGGAGGGGGACATCCACACCAACAACCCCTTTCTGCTGGCCTGATTGATAGACACACAACAGCACTTCACCCTTGGAGGTGTGACTGGCTGAGGGGAGGGTGAGCAATGCCAGTACCAACCAGCACTTATAATAGACCAGTGCCCCCCCCCCCGGATCAATAAGACGGGTACTGTCACTATTACCTTTAGATTGTTCCACTGCCTACAGGGCAACCACTGTTTAGATATGTACCATACAGTCTCATCACCCCCTGCCCCCACCGAACCCATAGACCCACTTTCCAAAAGTGAACAGTAACAAATCAAAGTTCAAGATTTACTGGGTAATTCATGGATTACTCCAGAGTGGCTCCCGCAGATTATGGAGGCCAGGGTGGAAAGCTTTTACAGTCAGGGTTCTCTCCTTCATTTAGGCGATATAATGGATAAATTTGACATTCCTAGGAGGGAAATTTTTAAAGTATATCAACTGAGGCACCTTTTAGTTGGGAGATTTGGTTCCTCTTTTAAGGAGTCTGGGGTCCACCCCTTTCTCTCTCAGATTCTCTGTCTAGCTTCTCAGTCCCATTCTATCTCTTTAATTTATTCCTACCTTCTTAACTACAAGTTTCCGGAGATAAGTGAGGGCTCCAGTGTTTGGTCTTCGTTGTTACCTGAGGTTTTGCCAGATTGGCCCCGTATCTGGAGGGATCTGCACAGGTTCCATACACAGGACAGGTTTAGGTTAACTCAATATTATATTATAAATAATTTGTATTATACTCCTACTAAACTTTGTAAGCTTAAGAAGCTCTCCCACTCTAATTGTTCCAGATGCTTGCGAGAGGAAGGAAATCTTCTCCATGTCTTTTGGGCCTGCACTAAAGTTGCCCCTTTATGGACCCTCATTAGGGATAATCTGGACCCCCTTCTGGGTCTATCGTCTTACTTTATCCCTGAGATCTGTGTTCTGGGGGATTACTCTCAGATTGATAGTGTGGAGCGCCGATTTTTTATGGCTTTGGTGTCTATGGCAGTCAAGAGACTAGTTCTGAGGCACTGGACCGACCAATTGGCCCTGTCCTATGCAGAGTGGATGACTGAGATTAGTGCTCTCCTTCATTCGGAGAGTTTAATTGCCAGCTTACACTGTCGTGTGGATTTGTTCCAGAAGAGGTGGGGTAAATTACAGGCACTTTCTTTGATCTAGTAGGCGGCGCGATCCCTGAAGTCTGCATGTTTCTTTCAGTGACTCTGGATTACTCATGTACTTAGGATTGTGTTTGGTAATGATATCCTTTCTTCCTATGGTGAATGTTATTTTTGCACCAGAATGCATGTGATTTTGTTATGACATATTGTGTTGGGGGAGGGTGGGTTTGTGGATTGGGCTGTTTGGCTTGTTGTATGGCTGGGGGCTTTCCTATGTTTGCCAGCCCTGATGGGGGAGGGGACTGGTTAGCTACTGGGGGGGGTGGGGGAGGCTGGGGGTTGAGGGGATGGGTGAGTTGTTTGGGTGGGGGAAGGGGTTATTTGTTCTGGATTATCTTTTTATCGTATTGTATGGACTTGTTGTGGTTGTTTGTTATTGGGGGTTCTCTTTTTTGTATTTGAAAATTTAATAAACTTGAATTTCAAAAAAAACAAAGCTCAAGATTTAGGTGGTGTCATTTCAGTTCATTGCCAACCCTACCATCTGTTGACCAGTGATCTGAAGTCCTGCACAACCCCCATGATGTGTATAGTAACCTCCCCAACCATTACAAATAGGTTACAGCAGGTCAATGTCTTTACAGGGGATATCCTATGGCATTGCAATGTGTCTAATGTTGTAACATGACAACAAAGAACAGATACTTTGGTAAGCCAGTCATATTTGTGCATCTTCACGGACTGACCAACCACATCTAGGAGTCTTTATCCCCCCCCCCCGGCAAACACAATGTGCCATAGGTAGAGTCACTGAATGGTCAACCCCCCACAACCACCCACCACAATTGGTGAATAGTAGTGAAACAGCATGGTTCACCCTCCAGCCCCCTACTCACTTTCATTGCTGTTTCAGTGACATTGGGTAAGGTACGAGGGTGCTCTGCAGTAGCACCCTGCACCATCATAGCACTGAAGGATATGCATTATAACCAGTAACCCATTATCCAGAATGAGCCCTCCTGCCCCACACCCCTTGCTTAAAGCAGCAAATATATTCATTTTGGTTTAGCTTTTGAGAAGTAATTCAGAAATATAAATTACATGTCTGTTACATATGGTATTGGCATAACCTTCATATTACAACTTGATGCCTGTCACCCACTTTCCATTCAGTACACCCAATAGAGTAACCCTGTTGGCTACCAACCCTCTCCCCAACACAACAGTTACTACCACCCCATTCACCCCACTGAACACAACACAGATATGATGTCCAGCAGCAGTCGATGGGTGACAGCCATACAGTAACCAACACGGATGGGCTGCTGAGTGAAGTATGACAGATTAACACTGCTGTCATTTAAGTAGTGCATGGTACCACAACTATGCATTCCAGGTCAGTTCAGTGGTTGACCCAGTCGTGGTGTGGAGCAGTGGGATTTGCTGGTCGACCACATCAATACAAGTTGACAGGGTCATTATTTGTGGAACGGGGGGGGGGTGTCATGAACGATCAAAGTTGTTCGTGGTGGAAGGAAGTGTGACTGGGAGATATTGAGACATCAATTCAGCACACCTAAATGCCATATAATAACAGTTTCTTATAACCAGGTGCTTAGCGCAGGGAGCGGCTGATATAGGAATGATGGCCAGTGATCGTGCAGTGGACTACTGGGATACCGGGCACACACACCGCAAGACGTCTCTGGGTGAGGATGGAACTGGTATACAATGGGGGTACCTTGGTCATTCTGTACTGGTCATGGGCTGGGGAGGCGGTGACCAAGAGACTGCACAACATGGGTGGATGGTGATCCTCAGAGCAGTCGGGGAAGTAAACAAGCATTTGTCAATGCCGAATGTTTGCTTGCTGGTATTAGCATTGGAAATGCAGGAGTTAGACAGATGCAGAGTAGGAATGGCAGTGAAGTATTGAACTTCACGCCAACCCCACCTCCTCCCTGCAGAGATGGACAGGCATTGGGGCATGCGTTTGGGTTGTCGCCCATAACGTTCATGCCATTTCACCTCATCCTATCCTGCAGGCACTAACAAGTGTTGAGGTGTGCCTTGGGGTGTTCGGCTTTACAGTTACCCTACTCCATAAGTACATACGCTGAAATGGATGCAATATAGAATGGGTTGAACTGTGGGGCCAAAGAGTCCAAGGCACAGCTTGATGCCTGTCAGTGGCTGCAGGGTGGGGGTTGGGGTTGAAATGGCATGAGCATTACAGTCGGCAATCCAAAGGCACACCCCTGATGCCTGTCAGTCTGTACAGGGTGGGAAGTTGTGGTTAGAAACCATAATGCCCCGGGTATGTGTTGGTATTTGCAGTACAAATTTTCAGCATGGGCATTTTGTGGCCCTCACCTCATGAAAGTATTTGGGACCGCTTCTCATGAAGAGTGGCACTCTGATTTTGTCAATATGTCCTGAAATTTGAGTTTTCACAGTGACCGTGCCATTGTGCGCCAGATGTACGAAAAACACAGATCAGGCAGGTTGTGAAGAATGACAGCTGTACCATTCATAGGGAGGTGTGAAGAGATGGCAATGTTGAAAATCTGCAGTGAAAGTATTAAAAATGCTCAAACTTCTGAGTGTACATGGAAACTGCGCAATGCACTGTTGTTGATGATGACGCTGGGCCTAACACAGGTGGTTACCTCCTCGACCCATGTAGGGGGTCATTCACTGGATCTGATCTTTCTTCTGGGTATGGAGATCGCTGATTTGGGGGTGGAACCAGTCAGCTGGTCTGACCATCACACCATAAGGTTCAGTTTCAGGGCCCCCCCAATAGGTCTGCCCCTACGGAGATGGTTCAGTACTGCCCTTTGAGGGGCATTAACCCCAGTGACCTAACGGTGGTACTGGATCTATCGGGCTTGTCGGGCAAATGCATGAGTCCAGACAATCTTGTACTAGCCTACAACAAGGCTGTGAGAGATGCTGTGTACAAGATTGCTCCTGTTCATGTTCCGCCTCTCACCCTTCATTCAAGGAGCCCTTGGTTTGATGGCTCCTTGAAGGAGTTAAGGCGAGTTGGCCGAAGGTTGGAGACAGCCTGGCGGAAGTCCGGCCATGATGCTGACAGGCTTAGGTTGATGGAACATTATGATGGCTATCAATCAGAAATCACCCATAAGAAGGCAGAATTCTGTCCAGGGAGATTTCTGCTGCACAGAATCAACTGCCTTGAAGCCCGGACTGTTGACAGGTTGTGCAATCCAATCTGTCTCCAGTCCAGAGAAGCTTTTCTCAGCTGAGATGGAGGAGTTTGCTGTTTTTTGCAGATAAGGTTGCCAGCATCAGGTCTGGCATCGGTCCGACCTCCCCTTTGAGGGATTGCAGTGGTCGATAGGAAGTGGCATGCACTCGGTCTGTCTGGTCAGATTTTCGCCGGCTGGAGTTCACTGACATTGTGAAGATCATCCAAACATTGCGACCAACTAGTTGTACATTGGATCTGGGTCCTACGCCTCTTTTAGTGGGATGTGTAGAAGTTATCTGCCCGATCCTTGCTGACATTGTCTGGAAGTCTTTGGAGAGGGGGGGGGTCTTTCCTGACCCCCTCAAGGAGGCGGTCGTTTGACCACTCCTTAAAAAACCCTCCTTGGATCCAGATTGTCTAGCCAACTACCGGCCTATCTCTAACCTGCCATTTGTTGGTAAGGTTATTGAAAAGGCGGTTGCATTGCAATTGGATGATCATCTTACAACTCACAATGTCTATGATACTCTCCAGTCTGGTTTTAGGAAGAAGCATAGCATGGAGACTGCCCTTGTCCGGTATTGAATGATCTCCTAATGGCTAGAGATCAAAAGGCAAGTACCACTCTGGTCGTTCTATCTCTGCTGCATTTGACACTGTAGACCATGGTATGCTGTTGGCATGCGGTTTTGTGTGGCTGTCTGGTGCAGTCCTCAAATGGTTCCATTCTTACCTCACAGACAGGTCTGAGAGTTGCCACTGAATTTATTCCTCTGGCGGTCACCCCTGCTTGTGGGGTACCGCAGGAGTTCCATTCTAGCCCCCATGTTGTTTGCAGTGTATATGCTGCCATTGGGAGATATCGTCAGGCGATACAGTCTGGGTTTTCAGCTATGCAGATGATACTCAGCTGTATTTGTCCTTTCAGCCCAGACAAGATGATGCACTCTCTGTGCTAAATAACTGCTTTGCTAAGATCAGACTTTGGATGAGTTCCAGCTGGCTAAGACTGAATCCAGATAAGACTGAGGTGCTGGTAGTGGACCCAGGTCGTCCGGGGGCGGGTTTGGGAGCTGGACAACCATCAGGCTTATTACTTGGTGGTATGTCGCTCTCTACATCCGATCAGGTGTGTAACCTGTGCGTTATTTTTGATGATGGTTTGACCCTAAAATCTCAGGTGTCAGCTGTCGTCAAATCCTCTTTTTACCATCTGAGGAATATCGCTCGGTGAAACACCTGGTTCCTCCGGTGATCTTCCAACATTGGTCCATGCCTTTGTCACTACCCGCCTTGATTACTGCACTTCCCCTACCTAGGGCTACCTGAGGCTGATATCCACCACCTGCAGCTGGTGCAGAATGTGGCGGCCAGGCTTCTGACTGGAACTTCTAGAACCAGTCATATTACACCTGTGCTCCGCTAACTGCACTGGCTGCCTGTTTGGTGGCGGATCACCTTGAAGGTTGGCTTACTAACCTTTAAAGCCCTACATGATCAGGGACCCGGTTACCTGAAAGATCTCCTGATACCCTGCTGCCCCCTCCGTCCTCTCCTTTCCGCCAACGAGGGATTGCTGGAGATTCCCAGGGTTCGATTAAAGACATCAGGATCTTGTGCTTTCGCTTTTTCAGCGCCAACCCTGTGGAATTCTCTACCTCGTTGGTTGTGAGAATGCCCAACTGTCGATAGATTTAAAATGGAGTTAAAGACATATTTATTTAGTTTAGCTTTTTCTAGCTATGGATGATTTGTTTTAATGTTCGTTTTAAAATTTTATGTCTATGTTTATGGTTTTTATGTACAGCGCCTTGGTTTTGAAAGGCGCTATAAAAATAAAGATGATTTGATTTGATTTGATAAAACAGTCACTTAGTGGAATTATTTCACCAAATTTTCAACATAGGCATTTTGTGACCTCTGTTCAGGAACAGTGTCACTATGATTTTTTTAATCTGTCCCGAACATTGATTTCCCACAACAATCGCGGTATTCTGCGCAAGATGTATAAATGCATATTTCGGGCAGGATGTGAAAAATGACAGCTATACTGTTCATAAGGAGGTCTTAAAAAATGACAATGTTGAAAATCTGGAGTGAAAATACTAAAATTTGGTAAAGTTAATGAGGGTGCATTGAAACTGCATCACGCACGCTTGTAACAGTCATTTTATGGACATTTGTCACCAAATTTTCAACATAGGCATTTTAGGACCTCTGCTCATGAACAGAGCCACTGTGATTTTACATATGAACATACGAACATATGAATCTGTCAGCAGAACACACCAATCAGTCTATGTAAGTCTGCCTGAGTGCAGTTAGCACTTGTGACTGTAGCCCCAGCCTCCCCTCAGTTCCCTCCCTTGCTTGTCCCAGCCCCTGCTCCCGACTCTTCCTCTTGCTATATCCCACTCCTCCTTAAAACTATTGACTGTCCTACATGTTACAGTACTACCCTCTCTGGCAGTGCATTCCAACTAGACACCACCCTCTCAGAGAAGTAGTGCCTCCTCATTTCCCTCTTGAAACGTCCCCCTTTCAACATTAGTCCATGCCCCCTCACCTCTCTTCCACTCCTCAGTTTAAACACCCCCTGGGTGCTAGGTTTATTTACCCCCTCAGGTATTTAAATGCTTCAATTATATCTCCCCATCCCTCTTCTCCTCCACTGTGTACATGTTCAGGTCCTTCAGCCTAACTTCGTATTTTTTTCCTTCCATCCCCTTTAACATTTTTGTTGCCCTCCTAGGCACCCCCTCCAGTAACTTTTATCTCTCCTCAGGTATGCCCTCCAGTATTTCACATAGTACTCTAGGTGTGGTCTGACCAATGATCTGTAGGAGAGGTAGGATCACATCCCAGTGTCTGGATGAGAACCCCATGCGATGCACCCCAGCATCCTGTTTGCCTTCTGTTTCCTGTGCAGGGCTGAGTTGCCATACCCGTTACCAAGACCCTAGGTCCTTCTCCTCCTCTGATCCCCAACCAATAGTCCTCTGGGTTCTTAGCCCTGAGGTGCATCACCTCACACTTCTTTGCATTGAATCCTAGCTGCCACTCCACCGACCATGTCTCTAGTTTGGTTAGGTCCCACTGCAGTTTTCCCCATCCATCCTCCTCATCCACCACCACCCCCAACTTTGTATAATGTGCGAACAGACTAACCCTGCTCCCCACTCTATGTGCTTTATTGGAGATAAAGGCACAAATAGCACCGGGCCCAGCATTGACCCCTGCAGCACCCCACTTGTCACTGCCCTGGGTGCCGAGAGCTCCCCCACCACCACCACCCTCTGCACCCTCCCTTGTAACCAGTTCTCTATTCATTTAGTCAGCTGTTTTCCCACCCCCACTGCCGTCAGCTTCCCCCCAGTCACCCATGAGGCATCATCAAAGGCCTACTGAAGTCCAAGTACAGGACATGTACCGCATGGCCCCTGTCCAACTCCCTTGTCACCCAGTCACAATACTCTTATTAAGCTGGTTTGATAAGACCTCCATGAGACTTAACCTGTGTTGCCACCTATCTTGGAGGCCATTACTGTCTAGGAATGCCACCAGCCTCCTTCAGTATTGGCTCCATAGGATTACCCACTATGGATGTGAGACTTACCGACGATAATTTCCTGACTCTCCTTAGGCCTGTTCTTGTGTATGCACCATGGCCACCCTCCAGTCCTGGGGGCACACACACCCTGTTTCCAGGAGGTGTTGAATAGATCTGCCAGCAGCTCAGCCAACAGCTCCGCCATCTCCCTCAGCACCCTGGGGTGGATGCCATTGGGACCTGTGCCTTGTCCACTTAATGCCCTCAACCCTCTAGCACCCCACGCCCTGTGATCGCCGGTCCATCACCTCCTCCTTCCCTTCCGCACTTACCCCAGCCCATTCTGGAAGTGGGCCATCCTCTCCTTAGTGAAAATGGTGCAAAGTACTCATTTGAATTTCTACTTCTCCTTTCCACCAATCCTCCCGTTTTATCCTCACAATATGTTCCTTGCACTTCCTTTTCCTGACATACCCAAAAGTCATTTTTTCCCTTCCTTGGGTTCTGTCTGAACTTAATTGCCTGGAGGCCCTAGCTTTTTCACCCTCCTGGTACCTACCTTGACCAGCCCTGAAAGCTCCTATCCCTCCTTCCTTGTTCTCCTGTACCTCCTGTATGCAGCTGTCTTTGCCCTTACCCCTTGCAGCACTTCCTGTTCAGCCAGCATGGTTTCTTGCCTCTGCTCTTCCTACCTGGGCCTTGGTGCAGACTCATTGGCCTCTGCTAGCCCAGTCTTTATGACTCCCACTTTTGTTCTGCATCCATCCCCAGCCTTCATCCAGGAGTCTCCCCTGCAGTATTGCTCCCATCCTCAAAGTCCACCCTAATAAAGTCCATCACCTTGGTGTCCATGCCTCTGTGTCTCCTGCCCAGCGTAACAATGAGCCACACTGTTTGGTGGTCGGCTTCCTGCTAGTAGGTCCTCCACCGTACCTCCTCACCACCTCCCCATTTGCTAGTGCACTAGGATCCAGAGTGCCGCTTCCTGTAGGCCCACGTACCCACTGTGCTCAGAAGGTCAGTCCTGAATGCATTGCATCACATAACCTTGCCCCCTGGCAATGTAGTGGCCCAGGTGCTCCAGCCAACCAGTGGCAGGTTGTAACCTCCACTATCACCACTTCCCTTCTACACATGCCTTATCTACCTGCCAAACCCCATCCAGTTCCCCAGATTGGGCTGGTGGTCCAGTACCCTCCCGCCTCAGCTTTCTGCCCTGGAGTCTAGGGAGCTGCACCCAAAGTGCCTGTCCTGTCCTCTTCACCCTCATCCCTTATGCATGTAATCCTTTCCCTCACATAGAGTGCACCCCTTCCATCCCCCTGGTCCCTGCATATGTCTTGTGTTCTAGGGTTGCAAGTCCCAATCATGGTACTCTGTGGCCCAGGTCCTGTCACTGCAGCAATGTCCACCTCGCCTCTGAAAGGAGTGCCTGAAGTCCTGCACCTTTTGTTCTCTGTTTCTTGCATTGAGAAAGACCACCTTCAACCTGCACTCTCCTTCTCCTCCCTTGCCCTCCTTGGCCTTTGTCCCTCCTCCCGTAGTCCACACCCATTCTCCTCCTTATTCTTACCAGGTGGTGGTGCCTTCTGTACACACTCAGACCATACTGCCCACCCCTCCCAGGGTTACTACACCTCCTCCTTTACCTATATCTGGGGTGAGCCTATTAGGCTCCTGTCCAGACCTTCTACTAACCTCAGTCTTCGGCCACCCCACCAGTTTAAATCCAACTTAGTAGACATACCCTCTAATCCTGCCTTTAATACTCTGCACCTTCCTCTGCTCAAGTGTACCCTGTCCCCGTACAAGTCACTATTTCCTGAAGCCCTACCCAGTTAATCACTAACCCATAATTTTCTGGTGTGGCACCAAACCTCTGCCCGTTGAACCTCTATCCTGCCTTCCTCCCCATGCTTTGATATGGTACCGGGAGTACTCTGAATGCCCAGACTCCCCCCATCCCCTCACACTGCCTGGCCAACCTCGAACCTCCCCTCAATACCCACAGTCTCCCGCCAAGTTATTTGTACCCACATAAAACAACAAATGAGGTTTCTTCTGCCTCCTAGCTGCACACTTGAGCAGTGCCTGCCCTGTCCCTCCTGCAGTCAAACCTGGGATAGTTTAACCAAAATACTGGCTGTGCTTTTCCCTTTCCGCCCATCTCATCCTTTCAGTATAGAATCCCTAGGCGTGCACTCCATCCCTTAACCCCTTTCACCCCTAATGCCACTCCACCACTCTAGTATTCATTCTTCCTGCCTTACCCCCCCACCAGCTGCACCCTCTGTGACTTCTGTATCTGTACCCCTACTCCGCTCACCCTGTTCTGCCTTATTCTCCCATCCACCTTGAACCCTTCCCAGCCTGAATACTTCCTACTGGGCTTCCCATGTCGACCTCTTCCTCCCCTGCGATTTACAACCCCTTTCCATCCCCTGTTGATGTTGATTTAGATCCCCATTCCCTTCTCCTCAATAGTGATGCTCTTCTCCCATCCTCTTGTCAGAAGCCTTTCTGTCCTCCAGTCACCACCCCTCCTTCCTTACTAGCCCCTCTACCCTTTTTGTCTTCGCTTATCTTCCCTGGCTGTTGCCATCCTCTCATGCCCGCTTGTCCTTCCCCACCTTCTAGTATGTTCCTGTTCTCATAGCAGTGGCTTGATCTATTCTCTAGTCAATACCCTCCCACATCTCTTCCCATTGGCCTCTCCACTTGTTCCTCCGTGCCACCCCCTGGTCCCTCCCTACCCGTAGCCATCTGCTCTCCCTGGTCCTGGTGGTCTTCTTCCCCCAACAGGAGGCCCCCTCACCTCAGGCACCCCCTCCTTCTCCTCTCTTTTCTTCCGGTGCCTCTGATACTGGTGTCGGTTTCAGTCCTCAGTTGTTCTTCCTCCGTCCCCCTTGCTCATTCCCCTATTCCCCCAGCCAGGATGCCTCACTATACTCATCTGCCCTGCCACTTAGACTCTTCCCTAACTTCCACAGTTCTTCCCTCAAACTAGCCAGTCATCTACAGACCATACACCCCCCCATCCTCCAAGCCCAGTCCAGAATCATGGCAGACCCACACCCTGTACACCCCACCACCCTTCCATAGAAGCCCGCCCTATTGACATATGGCACCTGCCGCATTTTGGTCCCCATCTTATGTTACGGGCTCTTACTCCCAGGTTCTGTACCCTACTACAACTGTTAGGGCCCTATTTACTCAAATTCCTGTCCCCCCACACTAATCCCCCTACTGGCCCCTTGCTGACAGGGGTAATTTAGTCTCAAATCTCATCCATTAGATACTGTATTACTGTAGCAATCCTAAAGCCTCCTTGTCCATTTTTCACCCCTCAGCTACCATACTTTTTGTTCTCAGCTCTCATATAGTTTCACTTAGCCCAGTTAGAAATCCTATTGCACTCAAGTATTACTCAGCTCTGTCAGAGAAATAAACAGAACAAATAAATATGTATTATTACAGCAATCATCAATAGTATAGCTCAGTACTTAGCTCAGTTAGAGAAATAAACAGAACAGCTAAATCTGTATTATTACAGCAATCCTCAAAGTATCCAATCATTGCTTTGTCTCCACCCCAGAGACCACTGCTGTAATATAGGACCACAGAGGACCCTGGGTGGGAGGCGGTAACTCTAAAGTCCTGGCAGGGTCCGTTGAGTTCGCTCACCCCTCCCCACCACTCACTCACTCACTCCTTCTGTTTCTGCCGGGCGCTGCAGGCTGCCCTTTGTACTGGGCTCCTGCCTGCATTGGCACCTTTTTCGCCCACAAAGAAATCCACAGCAGTCTCGGACAGAGCTCAGGTGAGCTTGCTCACCCCTCTCTCACTCGGTCCATTCTTGTTTCTCCCAGCGCTGCAGGCTGCCCATTTGTACTGGGCCCCGCCTGCATTGGACACCTTTTCTGCCCATGAAGAAATCCGCAGCAGTCCCGACAGAGCTCGCTGAGCTCACTCACTCACTCCCTCCTCACTCACTCGTTCTGTTTCTCCCAGCGCTGTAGGCTGCCCTTTCATACTGGACTCCTGCCTGTGTTGGCACCTTTTTCTGCCCACAAAGAAATCCACAGCAGTCATGACAGAGCTCCGTTGAGCTTGCTCGCTCCCCCTCTCTCAGTCACTCGTTCTGTTTCTCCCGCGCTATAGACAGCCCTTTTGTACTGGGCTCCTGCCTGCATTGGCACCTTTTTCTGCCCACAAAGAAATCTGCAGCAGTCCCGATAGAGCTCAGTTGAGCATGTTCACTCCCCCCTCTCACTCGCTCTATCTTAATCTGTCCCAAACACTGATTTCCCACAGTGACTGTGCTATTCTGCGCCAGTAGTGCAAAAACACATTTTGACCAGGATGTGAAAAATGACAGTTATACTGTTCATAAGGAGTTGTAAAACAATGCCAGTGCTGAAAATCTGGTGTAGAAAATACTTGCTATTTATGGTTACAGTGGTATGAAATCATGTGCAGAATTATACTTGTAACACAGTCATTTTATGGCTTTCATCACCAAATTTTCAACATAGGCATTTTAGGACCTCTGCTAATGAACAGTGTCATTTTCTCAATCTATCCCAAAAACGGATTTCCCACAGTGACCGCGCTATTCTGCGCCTAGGGTTGCCACCTTTGGGTGAGGCAAAAAACGGATCCTAAGCTCCGCCCCTAGCACCAGCATTTTCATGACTCATCATGCATTGCTTCTACTAGAAAGCCAATGGTTATATCAATAAAATACAACACTTAAAGCAGTTCAACAAAAATCTTAAGATACTGTACAGTACCTGCTAAAGTTACTTTCCTAGGTTCTTCCTAGTTATTTATTTATTTTTGTATATATTGATTGATTTATTAACATTAGTTTACCAGATAAACATACAGAGATCAAATAAATCTCATTTACAGATATGATATGGGGGAGACAAGGAAATACTTTAAATAGCATACAACAGTATACTTGGTATATAATGATACACAATAAAGAAATTGTTTTCTATAATGTGTACTATATATTTTCTGGTCCATTTCCTTTTCATGTCCACAGTAATATTTCAAAGTCAAAGAAGTGGCCACATTTTTTGAGGAAAACATAATTTAAAACATTTAAAATGCCTAAATTCTGTTAGAGATGAAAATGTTTACCAGCAAATGAAAGTGGAAGACTTCTGGCTGTGTTGCTGTTACAAAAGGTGGGGGCAGCTTTGCTGCTATGCCACTTTAAGATACAGTGGAAAATATTAAGTTAAGTACTAATGGTGTTAATGGCCATACTTTACACCTCCCAGGTTGACTGCTTTCACAAACAAAAGGCTCCGCTATACTGACAACAGAACTTGTTTATAACCTGGACATGTAGCTAATGCAATGAATGATGACAAAATCTGTTTCAAAAGTATGTGAGCACTCAAAATGGCTCAAAACCTGACCAGCACAGAGCAAAACCGGATTACCTGATAAGGACCCTGAAAACCTGACCACCAGGTAAAAAACCTGATAGGTGGCAACCCTATCTGCGGCAGAAGTGCGAAAACACATTTTGGCCAGGATGTGTAAAATGACAGCTGTACAGTTCTTAAGGAGGTGTACAGAAATGCCAATGTTGAAAATCTGGAGTGAAAATATTGTAGATTCAATGGTTATGAGCGCATATGAAAACTGCTAATGCACGCTTGTTGAAACAGTCATTTTTGATTTTTTTCATCGAATTTGCAACATAGGCTTTTTGAGAGCCCACCCCATGAATAGTGTTACTGTCATTTTTCAATCAGCCCGAAAGGTGATTTCATGTTGTAACCACAAAAATCACCTTTCAGGACCGAATAACGCCATGACAGTGACTGAATTCATGAAGAGGTATCCCAATAACCCCATGTTGAAAATCTGGTGCCAAAATTCCCCCAAATGCCCGAGATATGCACCAAAGTTGAAAAAACCCTATTTATGTAATTATACAGCTCATCGCATTTCCTCAGTTCGCTGTCGGCTTTGAAGAGTGCAGACATGTTCCCGGTCCACTGAAGATTATCACGCTGGGCTCTGAAGGTAAGTATGGGTTTGGGGGTGTGGGAGGTGGGGTGAGCAGAGGGTGGGCACAGGTTGGGGGAGGGGCCACCAAACTCTAAGAGGGACTGTTTTCTGTTTTACAGGGGTTAAAAAAAAAAAACATCGGGGACTGGTTTATTTTAGGGACATTTGGCATGCTTGGGTGGGTCTTAGCTTGCCACCTGAGTGTTTTTGTGGGTGCTATAACCACGGGGATTGGGCACCCTGCTGGCACATACCAGTGGGGGAACCATGGGGATTGGGAACCCCTCGGCACATAAAAACTGGGGGACATTATGCCAAAGGGAGTGGTCTCCCCATTGGAAAACTGAACTGGGGGACTGAACATGACAGGGATTGTGCCCCCGCTGGTAAAGAAATACTGGTAGGGGGTGCATGCTGCCGAGAGGGATTGGGCACCCCTTGGCACACAACAAAGGGGAGGGGGGTAGCATGCCAACAGGGAGGGATCCCCTGTCAGCAAATGTACTGAGCGGGGCTATGCGGACAGCAGGGTACCGCCCTGCAATGATGGGTCGCTCCCTCATTGCAGCAAAATGGCTGATGCTGCAATGATGAGGCAGCTCCTGATTGCAGCGGCAAAAATGTTTCAACTTGGTGGCACTTCTGCAGAACCAGTGTCATCAGGACACTGGGCGTGCACTGGTCCAGCAGTGCCAAGCCCCCAAATGCAGTGCTGCCTTTGGCTGCCGTAGCACCGCACTCTCCACAACTCCGCTTCCTAAGCTGCCACATAATGTTTCTTTTCAGTGCATAGCAAGCAAATATAAAAGTACATACACCTGCAAATACCGGGGTAATCCAGACTGCAGTGAACACTGTAGTTCAAACTGTGAATATTGCTGAGCTTCTAGTGATGGTAGCCTTGTGTAGCCATAGCAATGGGCAAAATAAGAGCTGGCACATGTAAACAGTGTTCAAATTTGCCTTTGTTACCAGCATCATAAAGCATCACAGTTTCAGGGAAAGAAACCCTGGCAGTAAAGGAAACGGAGAAATGTTTACTGCCAAATGCAGAGCCACAATTCACAACAGGGAAAAAAACTGTGTGACCTGAGAATAAGGCAAAGAATGTACTTTAGTAACAGCACTCCATGTGGTGGCCACGGGAAGAAACCATGCAAGTCTACAAAATAATCTGATACCTCAGAAAACTCAACAGTGCACAAGTCATGAAAAGACAGCATAGGAAAAACTTTACCACTCATGGTTTCCCAGCCGCCGCACACTACGGTATGGAGGAGGTCACACAGTTAGTTTATTCATCTTCACTTGTGGAATCTGATGAGCCCAAGCTTGAATCAAAGTCATAAGGGTCATCCCTGTAGGGATTAAAAATGTCTCCTTTGTCTGACACCGAAATCTGATCAGAGGCCCTAGAGGAGTTACTGCTGCTGCTGCTATGAGCCATTGCCGGAGAGTCAGAAGTGCTGACCTCCACGTTTGTTTTCCTTGCAGGAGCACAACAGGAAGTGCTGCCCTCACAGTTACCCCTTGCATGACGTGTAACAGTGGAAGGTCACAGCACTGAGAAAAAAATTGCTGGGGTTATGCAAATTGGCAAAGCGGTTTAAAAATAATTTTAACATAAAACGGAACCTCATCACATTTTCAATGGCAGGACTGTAATTAGGAACACATGAAGGTCAGTACACAGAAATGTATACCCCCAGGTTCCATAAATCACTTTAAATGGCCCCAACATTTCACTATACAATGGCTTCTTCTGGGGAACTGTTAATCAATCATAAACAATTTTTACTATTTTTTTGTACTATATTCATTGTTTTATGCATGCTTACTTTTTGAATTGATTAACTATTTTCACATGATGAGACTTTAAATCTACTTACTGAAAATAATGATAATGTTATTTACATTGTACTATACATAGAATTAAATGTTGTGCTAACAGGCACTCTTCTAGCTTTTATTAATAGTCAAGTGTGCCACAAGAGGCTAGCTACTTTATATATGTGCTTTCACCTCCTGTTCGGTCTGTCACAGTTTCTTGTAGTATTTGCTTTAATCACTTTGTATGAAACCAATTTGGTTGTTATAGAACATTAGCAACACCGTTGACTGTATATGTTCACTTTTAAACATTCTTATCTGTTTTGTTGCTGTCGCTTTAAATCTCTGACAACATAAAGTATCCTGTCTAGTTATGTAAATCTTTGTTCTGCACTGGTTATCTGTTAGTATAAAACAATGTAAACGGTTTAACTCCTTATTGTTTTCAACATATATAAACAAAAAACGGTATGAAATGTATCATTTTTATAAGCAGGCTAGCTGTATTCACATACGTGCATATTTATAATGCTAGAGTTGAGCTAGTTTAGTTCAGCACATTTTACAATTAAGCTTAGAAAACGCAGTGGGAAAATCCCAGGCTCTGATTGGCCAATACCTTAGGCAAGGTGGGTGTCTATCAGGCAATGGAGCCTGGGGTTTAAAAGTGCCAGCCTCAACCCGCCCCATCACCTAGTGAAATCACAGTGGCGTGTTCAAAATTAAAAATTAAAAAATGGCATTTTTTTCCTTCTGTTAGCGAGCATGCTACCCAGCTGCCCCCTTCCCCCCTCAGTCTGTGTTGGCTCGGAGTACGTTGCACGACATTTAAACAAACAAAATAAATTCCTGATTATTTTGTATTATTGATTGCACAGCATCTCCTGTTTGAGTACATTTAAACATTTGCGTTGGCTAACCTAACCAAAACTATCAAGACAAAAGCCCCTTCCACCTGTTCCCTTCCAGGGTCATGTTTAACTCTGTCCAACCACTTCAGTGCCGCTTACATCAGGGTATTTCCTCAGACAACCATCCAGAAACCAGCTCAATGCCCTCAAGACAGTTTTACCTCGAAAGCCAACTGAGCTCAGATTTGTCTGTCACTTCCATATGACACCCACAAGTTTATACTCTTCACCGCTGTGCTCCCGATAGGAAAATCAGCCAACCTCCACTTTATCATTTTCACCGGCAGCATTATGGAGTACTAACATACCATTTGCCAGCAGATTAGGCCTTACGGTCTATCAAGTCTGCTCGAACTTTAGATCCTTAGTTGGGTGCCGAGACCCTCCCATCCCTTGTGCTCCAGAAACCCGTGTCATCCATCCCCACCCCCCGGGACAGGACATCATCTGATACATCCACTTTCTGTGTCTGTCCCATCCTCTCTGAAGCCCTCCATTGTGGATCTCTGAACTAGCTCACCAGGCAGTGCATTCCAAGGGTCCACCACCCCTCTCAGTGAAAAACCTCCTCCTTTTCCCCTTACCCTTCCACCTTCCAACTTCAAACCATGCCCTCTGGTGATACCTCCTGCTTTAGTCTAAGATCCCTCCATGTTTACCCTATTTATTCCCTTGAGGCTTGAAGACCTCAATCATGTCCCCCTGTTCTCCTCTCCTCCAGTGAAAACAGGCAGAGCTCCTTAAGTCTGTCCTCATACGTCAAATCCTCTAGCCCTTGTATCATCTTTGTTGCCCTCCTCTGTACCCTCTCTAGGGAGCTGTATGTCCCTCTTTAAGTGTGGTCCCAGTACTGTACACAGTACTCAGGTTGTGGTCTAACCAGTCCATTGTACAGCGCAGAATCACTTCCTTGCTCCTAGAGGTGATCCCCTTACGATGCATCCCAACATCCTGTTTGCCTTGCTAGCCGCTTTCCTGCACTGCTCAGAGTTATTCATTACATGCATCCACCATGACACCCTAGGTCTTTTTCCCTATTGAGGCCTCCAGCCTCCCTCCCAGGGTGTACCTGTGTTTAGGGTTTCCCGACCAAGATGCAACACCTTGCACTTGGTAGATATTGAAATTTAATTTCCACGTGTGAGCCCAGCTTTCCAGGGTGTCCAGGTCCTTGCAGGCCAACCTCCCTCTTCTTCCTCAACTACTGCTCCCATCTTGGAGACATCTGTGAAGAGACTCATTTCACACCCTATACCCTCCCTGATGTCCGATATGTATGCATTAAACAGGATCGGACCCAGGACCGAGCCCTGCAGCACTTACTACTAACCCTCTCTAGGGTTCGAGCCCCCACAGACCACTACTCTGAGTGCATCCAGCTAGCCAGTTTTCAATCCATCTGACCATCAAAGGCCTACTCCTAACCCCATCAGTTTCTCCACCAGACCATTGTGGGACATAGTCAACGCCTTGTCTGAAGTCCAAGAATAATACATCCACAGGCTTCCCCTGTCCAGTTCTGATGTTACCCATTCATAGTACTCCACAAGGTTGGTTTGACATGATCTACCTGGCACAAACCCATGTTGCCGACTCATCCAGACCTCCCACCTCCTCCAAGTACACCCCCAATCGCCTTTTAGTATGTTTCATTAATTTTCCACCACCGAGGTCAAACTGATGGGTCTATAGTTACCTGGTACTTCCTTGACCCCCTTTATGGATTGGTACCACATGTGCCTCTCGCCAATCCCTAGGTACCCTCCTGTCTCAAGTGACCTGCTGCAAAGCTCGCCAGGGGTGCAGGCAGTATGTCCGCCATTCCCCATAGTACTCTCGGATGAATGCCATCCGGCCCAGGAGATTTGTCTTTCTTTGGGCCTTGAGGGCTAACACACCTTTTGGCGGAGATAGCATCATCCGTCCCCTCCACCTTACTGGCCTTTTTATCTTTACCCAGATGTGACACCCCTAGGGTACCTCTCTCTCCCTCCCTCTTGCTCCATTTTTGTTGCTCCCCTGATCCCACTTACTGATGTTTCTATCCCCTTCTTGCCTTGCTTTGTAGATATCCCATCCCCCTCCCTAGTGAACACAGAGGCAAAGTACTCGTTAAATACCTCTGCCTGGTCCCTCACCTTTTCCACCCACCCTCCTTCTGATCTCAATCTGCTGAGATGGCCCTTAGTTTTTCTCCGCTCCCCAATGTACCGGAAGAACCCCTTTTCCCCTCCATGTATCCCCTGTGCCAGCCGCTGCTCTTTACTGGACTTTGCTCCCCTCACCATACGGGTGACTTTTCTAGATGCAAGCTGTACATTTCCTTATCCCTATCCCTCTTGTTGTTTTATATTTTTGTAGGCAGCCTTCTTTTCTCTGACTGCTACCTGTACCTCACTGGACCACCAGCATGGTTTATGACCTTGCTCCTTATGTTTCAACTTAGTGCAGATCCTGACTGCCTCATGTAGTCCCGTTTGTGACCTCCCATCTCCTTTCCACACTTGTCATTGAGGTAATCCCCATCAAGTGATCCTTAGAATATTTCCATGCCCATGAAGTCTGCCCCCCCTGAAGTCCACTGCCAGTGTCCTAGATCTCATCCTCCCCCATCCTGCTTATTTGAAACCCAGACGGTATTGTGGTCGCTCCCAGTCAGGGGTCCTGTACAACCATGTCCCTTACCAGATCCCCATCTGCCAGAACCACAATCCAGGACAGATGCCCCTCCCTTGTGGGGTTCCATCACATGCTGTGTTAAGAAAACATCCTGGAAGCCATCCAGCAGCCTCTGCTCCTTGGCCTGCTTAGAGGACATGGTTCCCCAGTTTGTACCTGGCATATTGGTCCCCATCAACACCACTCCTTCCTTTTGGTCCACACTGGGCAATGATGTTGTCCAGCAAACCATCCTCTAGAACCTCACTCATCCCAGGGGCCTATATATTGCACCCAGCTTGACCTTATTTCCTGCTGAGGCATTAAAGTGACCCATAAGGCCTCCACGTTTCCCTCTGCCTCTTCTACCCTAGCAATTTCTATGTCATCTCTATTAACATAGCCACTCCCACCCCTCTGCCTCCTTTCTATCCTTCCTGAGCATAGTGTACCTCACGTCGTTTAGGTCCCAGTCATGGTTTTTGTTGTTCACGTTTCCGTGACCGCCGCCACATCCACCCCCTCTCGAACAGCATGGCCTGGAACTCTGGCAACTTGTTTCCCAAGCTCCTGGCATTTACTAACACCAACCCCACCCTTATCCCTGATTCTCTTTGTCAGACCCCACCCAGATTCCTTATATTTCCATCCTCCCTCTGCTCCTCCTGAAACCTCCATCCCCAATCTGTTGCCCCTTCCCCTTGGGCGTGAGCTCTCCCCTCATCTGGAGGAGAGGGCTTCTGGTTAGCCCTCCTTATCCCTTCCCCCCTCACAAGTTTAAACCCACACCTTTCTTGTGTGTAGTCAGCCATCCCTGTTTAAGGACTTCCTTCCCTAATGGGGCAAGATGAAACCTGTCCTTGGCATATAGTCCCTTATCCTCCCAAACTCCATTCCAGTTCCCTAACACTCCCCAACCCTCCTCTTCACCCCACTTCCTAGGCCAGTCGATTAACCTCTGTAGTGCTATTTTTTTTTCTTCACTGAGGCCTTTGGTACTAGCAATATCTCAAAGGAATTTTGCATCCATTATCCCGACAGACTCTGGCAAGTTCTTGGAACCTTGCTTGGATTTCCAAAATGCTATTCCCTCTAGATCATTGGTTTCCTAAATGCACCAGGAAATCTGGCTTCCTCCACAATCCCTAACCATTTCATACACCATGAACTTTGCTCTGTGCAGTGTCAGCCCAGAGATACACTACCTTCACCTGGCTATGGCATCCACCCCCTGTCCCTCCCACTGGATACCCCTAATCATTGAGTCTCCCAATAACAGGACCTTAACACTGCCATCATCCTTATGGTTACCTCCACTATGCCCTCTCAGCCCCTCTTCCCCCTTTATTCATGATCTCAATTTCGTGGGAGTCTTCCTGCCTTACTAGGAGACCCTTGTCACCTCTCTTTCTGCCTCCTTGCTATTTTGCCCACTTAACTCAAACCCCCTCTGAATAGGTGTCCCCCTTTAACCCTCTCTTATCTGAAATCCATTTATCCTGGCCCTGATGGTTTCTCCTTCCCCACACCGCCATCCTCCCCCTTGTAATAGTACCCTGCCTCCAGAGGCTCTCTGTGGGAACCCCTTAGCTAGGGCCCCATCCTTGTACTGACTCCTCTCTGCTGAAGGGGGCTCCTCTCCCACCTCCTTGTCTCCCAGTTTCTTCCAATCATGCGCTCCTTTCTCATGTCTGCAATATGTTGCATCTCCCCCATTTGCTTAACATATATGTTTCCCCTTCTCCCTCTGGGACTATTTCTATTCTTTCCATTGCCGGTCTGTGATGCCCTATGGGTATCAGACTCCCTCCCCCCGGCCTCTGTATAAGTTTTCTCATTTCCACCAACCCCTTCCTCCCCCTCTAGGTTGCTTAGTAGCTCAAATTTATTGCGACACTCTATGTCAGCCTCCATCAAGTAACCGAGATTCCTCTGACTGCACCTCTAAACTTCCCTCTTCTTCCCTCTTGCTCTGTTCACCTTAGGAGCTTCCTTCCCACAGTCTGCTGTTTTAGACTTCCGCTGTACAGCCCCTCCTGACTCTTCCCCCTCCACTATCTTTGTATTCAGAATGTTCACCCCGTACGCTTTCCTCTTGGCATCAACTTTCCTATCTAAGGGTCCTCTGTCCCTAATATCCCCCCTCCTGCTTGCTGTAACATAACGTCCTGTAATTTCAGAGCGTTGCCCCAGCCTCCCCTCAGCCCCACCCTTCTGCTGCCCATATCCACACCCCTTATCCTTGGACACCCCCCAGCTCCCCCAGCTTACTCCTTAACCAATATACCTCACTCCTGATACAAGATAACTGTCTACAGAGTGGGCAGCCTCCCTCTCTCCAGGCCCATTTAGAATTATTGCCATCCCAGCCTGTGTAGCCTACAACCCTTCAAAGATGCCTGCCATGGTGGAATATGGCCACCCTGTTTATCCCCTCTGTTTATATATGGCACACCTTTTCTTAGTCCTTTCCCTGGAATACAGTTTTCTCTATATTAACTGTAGTTATTTACAAACCCAATTTCAACCCCACCAATAAGTTCCAAAGTCTCACAAACACATACAGTCCAGTGTGTGTTCGGTCCCACTAACAGTGTGTGTAAGCAGACATCAGGTACCGTATGATGTCACAGGCCCACCAGCTGCTGTTGCTTCAAATTTCAGTCCTAAAACAGAAATACTCAGCCTTTCAATCTCAACCCCCAGTGGTTTTTCAGTATTTAAGAAATAATTTTTACCACATAGAGCTAATTTCACTTACAAACTATTCCAATATTTCAGTTAAAACAGAATATAAACTGAGACCTCTGTCCAACCAACATGCTGCTTTGAGTTCTCAAGTGAACAATGGGAGCAAGGGTAATTCCTGTTTAATGTCCTTCCCCAAACACCAGGCAAACAACACATTTAAATTTCCTCTAATTAACCCTGACAAACAACTGTCCCCAAACCTCAAAAAGTTACAATATCACTGCCCAAGTAACAGTTCTAATTCAAGTAATAATTTTTACCACATAGAGCTAATTTCACTTACAAACTATTCCAATATTTCAGTTAAAACAGAATATAAACCCAGACCTCTGTCCAACCAACATGCTGCTTTGAGTTCCCAAGTACTTAAAAAGAAAAAAGTCACAGAACATGACCACTAGTCAGGGTGCTGGTGTGTGTGTGTGTGTGTGTATGCGTAAGGCGAGACAATTATTTACTTCACAGTTTTCCATCACACAAATGCAGTTACTTCAGAAGCAATGGCAGTTTTGTTTTCAAGCTACCTGAGATAGTAATCTTTTTTTTATCTGTGTAGAAGAAATCGAGGGGGGAGGGGACAGTGACAGCAGCTCTGAAAGGGAGACAGATATGTACAACAGCAAAAGTGACAGCAGTGCTATTTCATATTTTTGCTTTTTATGGTGCCATTAAGCAAACGAATGCAAGCAACAGCAGTGCCCTCTACTGACAAGTATGCCAGCTATGCTAGTAAAGGAACTATTTTAGAACAAAACTGACTTTATAGTGCTTTAAATAGTTACTTTTTATTTTCTAATTTTAAAATATTTGATAAAACGTTACATGTAGCCATTTTCTAACACAATAATACCCAACAGGGTGGGCAGTATTGGGGAATGCTGGACCTTCCGGCAGTAAGCCCCTCTGCTCACTAGCGTCGTTCGTTCACTACGCCAGAGCAGTCTGGTATTGTCCAATACCACCACCCTGTTAGGTATTATTGCTTGCATAGACATTCTCTATATCTCAAGTAACTGTATTCAAACGTTTCAACACATGCTCACACTGTAGTTTATGCCCCTCCCAAACTACTGCAAGTATGCTTTCTTCTAACAGAGCCCTTGCTGCTTCTTCAAGCTGCTAGTGCTGGTTTGGGAAATGTCTCTTGTTCTGTTGGAGTGATAAATTAGTTATTCCCCCTTTTTTGGTAACACATTAGAACTATACTTGATTAGTGCTCTATTTCATAGTATGCTTACTTTATTGTTAATTAGTTGAGCTCACACTTCTCATTTCTTAAACCTTTCATTTCCAGCTTTAACTTGTCCTATACAGTAACAAGAGTAAGAAACCATAGCTTAAATACAAGTTGCTAGCTTGTGCTTGTATCTTTAGCAGTAGAAAAGTTTTTCTTACTTGTGATGTCTCTATGTGATTTCCAGTTCTGATTGAAATTTAGAATCTCCTCCTTAGATGGTGAGAGACGGCATATCTCCTGAGAGACCTCACAGTTATTAAGGAAGCACTGAATCTACTGTTCACTGGGGATGCAAAGATAGCTATTTTTTTCAGGAAATGAATGTCTGAATGGAGGAATAAACCAGGACCACTGTTGGTGTGCTTGATTAAGGGCAAACAAGTTTCAACCTTCATCCCTGCCATAAGGGACAAGATAGGAAAGCTAGTGATGCAGGCAGAGGGAATACAAAGCATTCTCCTGGTCTTTAATGACTGCTCATATAAGTCAGAGTGCCAGGAGAGCGGTGAGGCAGCAGAGACCTTTCTAAATGGGATTGCCATTCCTACATAAGCAGAGGAACCATGGGACACCCTAAGGACACCAGTCACACAGAAGGAGGCTCTGAGACCTATACGATCCATGAGGAAGGGGACAGTGAGTGACCCTGATGGCTTTGAAGCTCACTATTATAAAGAGTTGAGAGTTACTCTGGTGGGACCACTGAAGGCTATGTTGAAAAAGGCTATTGGGGGATTGGCAGTCCAGGCTGCAGGCTACAACATTCCATAATGTCTTGCTCCTACTCCAATTACGGGATCCAGTTCTTTTGAACTGTACTTGGCTTTAACATGGACTATCTGGGCAATCAATGTTACCTTCAAGTCAGAGCCCTGCTCCTGTGGCAGCACATCTGCATTCTCTCCTCTCTCTCATAGCTAACTCCCTTCTAAAATATTTACTATCCAAACTACACACCACCATGGATCACCACTTTAGTGAAAAAAAAAAAAAAAAAAAGGCAACTGAAAAGAAAAAATATAAGTTCCTGTTAAGATTCAAACCTTGCTATTTGCTTCAAATATGAAAATGGGTTTTTGCCTGGAATAGAGTCACTAATCCATTGCTTGCTATGTCAAGACACATCCGGTGCACCAACAGAGTTCACTGAAGTGAGCTGTAGTTCATATGGTATAGAGGTTATGCCAGAGACTAAGGAAGCAGGCAGCATAAGCTACGTGGGTTTGAATCCAGGGTAGTTTCCTTCATGTTAAATATATGAAAAGCAGTCTATATGCCTTGAATGCAATGTTGAGTACCAAGACCTTCCATTAGCACTGGGATCCCAATTAGAATCCTGGTATCCAAGCAGAATCTGACCCCTGCCACCAGCCATAAACTCTTGATATGTACTACTATACATTTGAGATAAGGGGCTGCTGGGGGAAGTGAATCTGTGTCTGTAATATCCTTCTTGTGCCTACTCCACAGCATATAGTTGCACAGCTTGGTGTGTGCCTTTTCTGGCAGATACCAGGCTCCATGATTGAGCAGGCAGAGGGTGTTTTATACACTGTAGCAGAATTCTTCAACACTTTGAATGTTTTGGAAAAGTGCCCAGAATTGACTGAATTAGTTAATTCGTCATCTGAAAATTGGCACTAGATTTAAACTGAGTACACGATTTTTCAGTTTCTGAAATTCCACATTTACAAAAATACAATAAACTATGACTCACAGGAAAGGCAGTTACAATTTGAAATACCAAAGATAGGGGGGTCGGGGTTTAGGAAGACCAAAACCTGCGACATGTCAAGGACTAATTTCAAAAGCGCTGTAGCAGCCCTTTGTCATTAGATCAGAGAGAGGATGAGGGGAGCCTGGTGCAAAGTTCCAGCATTCACCCATGGAGTGGAGCTACAGAAAGTCAGCTAGGTACATCTTTCTGGAGGTTTAGGCAGACTTAGTACTACTGGCAGATGTTGCCACAGCTGGGACACATGTAGAGATGCTGCAAAGTTTTCTTCACCGCAAAGTTCTGTAAGTTGCAAGGAATTTGTCTTCATGGTGCTTCTCAAAGTTCCCTTTTGCAGCTTTGCCAAATTCACCACAGAGAGAGTTAGTGAGGTTACAAAATTCCAAGTCAATTCACCTAGAAAAAGGCACCTTTGCCTTGCAAAAATTCTGTGAAGTCAGCATTTTGCACTTTCTGAATTTCACCAACTTTGTGAATTAATTTGCAGAGCAAATTTATCCACTTCCCTCATCTCTAGACACATGCTGCAAAAAAACATGTCCAATTGTCACAAATTGGAAATGGTTTCAGTCCATGTATTCATTCATACCAAAGAGAACTTAATTTTATTTTTTTTATTCTTGAGGCTAGCCAAGAGGTAAACATACCAGCTTGTGAACTTAAAGACAGCAAGCCTGTGCTTGAATCCCACCCATAGCTACGCAATGGATAGTATGTGACCCTGAGCAAGTTACTTAACCTCCTGGTGCTCTCGAGTCATACCTGGAAAAGATCTTTGGCTCAGGGTTCCTCCAGCTTACATCATCGGGATGTACTCGACATCCCCGATGCCAATAGAACAATGCCAACTGCTCGACATTGCTACCATTGGAAATGTATTTTTTGCAGGGGCAACAGCTACAATGCCCATTTCTAAATATACAACTGTGAGTTGGAGTTGTATTGGGATGGGGTGGAACACCCAGAGAGTGAGTGGCGCTGTGCAGCAAGCCACGACAGTGACCTGGTGAGATCTGTCGCTGTGGTGGTCATCGCTGTTAAGTTTTTGACATTGTGATGGTACACCTTGGCTCAGTGTGGATCTCCCAGTAAAAACTTATATAAGTGAATACATAAAAAAACTGAGGTGATACCATGCCCTCAGAGTTCTTGAATTTAGCCCAAAGCAAGTAGTAAGGATCCAGTGACACACATATACAGTAATGTATGGGGTGCTGTTCACTATGAGTTTTTTTTTCACACACCTGAGGTATATGATGCCACTTAAACCCCAGGAGTAAAGCTCAAGGAGTTCACAAAGGCATGTCACATCATGGGTGTGTAGATAACAAGCATTTGTCAATGCTGAATGTTTGCTTGCTGGTATTGACATTGTTACTGCATGAGTTAGAGAGATGCGTAATAGGAATGGCAGTGAAGAACTGAACTAATGCCAACCCCCATCCACACCCTGCAGAGACTGACAGGCATTGGGGTGTGTCTTTGGGTCATCGGTTATAATGTTCATGCCATTCCACCTCATCCCACCTGCAGACACTGACAGGTGTCACAGTATGCCTTGAGGTCTTCTGCCCATACGCTCACACCATTCCAAAAGGAAATAAGCCAAGAAGGGTGCAGTATAGGAGAATGGGGTGAATGTTAGGGCTGAACAGTCGAAGGCACACCTTGGTGCCTGTCAGTGGCTGCATGGTGGGGGTGGAGGTGAAATGGCATGAGCATTATGGCCGATGGTTCCAAGCCACATCCCCGATGCCAGTCAGACTTTCTGGCACCACAGTGTTATGATACTTGTTCAAAGACGGGAAAATGCTGTGCTGAAAAATACCACACACGCACACACAACAAGGGTCCTCCAAGTTTCAGGCTTACAATACTGTATTTCCACTTACAGAAACCAACTGGATTTCCCAACCACACACTAACACACACAGCCCAAGCAGAGCACAAAGTGTATGCAAGAAAAATAAAATTCTTTGTATTCATACAAACCAAATGCACTCCACATTTTCCTTCGTTCTGAACTAATTAAGAAAATAAATTATTTAGAGAGGCAGCATAGTCCAATAGTGGTTACAGCAAAGATGTGGAACCAGGATTCCAAGGTTCGAATCCCACACAAACATTTGCATGTGGTGTGACACAGAGCAAATCACTTAAAGCAGCAGTACTACCTATCCAGGAAGTGATCAATTTCAATGATCTGTAGAGCCACAGAAAATATGGCACCTGCCTGTCTGCCCATATTTTACTGCTGCTGTCAACATGGCAGGTGGCAGAAATGTAAACAAAAACAAAGGACAACTAAGCAGATTATGGGGAAATAGTACAATGCCAGCAAGAAAGAGTACCGGGGACATGCTCAACAGAGCACAGGAAATAAACGGTCGAAAAAACACAGATTATTTTTACAATAGTACTGCTACTTCAAGCTCCCTATACTTCATTCCACCTGGCTGTAAAAATGAATAAAAGCAGACCTCTACTAAGAACGAGATACCTACATCACATCTGTGCTAACCCTAGTAAATATGTACAGCAAATCCTCCAGCGATCGTGATATTCTAATCACATGGTTTTAGTAAAAAAAAGAAAGATTTGAACTTGAGATATAATAAGGATTTCAAGTCCATCCTGTTTCAGCACCTCCTCCACCATCACCAGAGGCCAGAACCATTTTTTCCAACATGTGTACCAGTCTTCCCAGCCCATCACACCACCACAAATCAGCAACCAACCACAGGAGCATGGCACGGACCCAGCAGACTGGCATACACAGACCTGCAAGCCCACTCTCCCACCCCGATGGACTTGCACACCCACTGTCCCTAATCCCATGGACCAGCACACCCACTCTCCTCACCCCCACGGACCAACACAGCCACTCTACCTAACCCCATGGGCCAACACAGCTATTCTCCCCACAACAACGGACCTGTACGCCCACTTCCCCCCCCAAACAGACCAACAAAGCCACCTGGCACCCCCACACCAACACAGCTGCTCCCCCAACGGATCTGCACACCCACTCCCCATCCAAATGGACCAACAAAGCCACTCTCCCACCCTCCATGGACCTGCATGGCCCTTACCCCACTCCAATGGATCTGAACAGCCCCTCTCCCCACCCTGAACCTGCATGGCCCCTCTCCCCACCCCGACAGAGCTGCACGGTCCTTCTCCCCACCCTGACAGACCTGCACCACTCCTCTCCCCACCACAACAGAGCTGAACCACCCCTCTCCCCATCCCGATGGAGCTGAATGGCCCCTCTCCCCACCCCAAAGGACCTGCACGGCCCCCTTCCCACCCAACAGACCTGCATGGCTCCTCTCCCACCCTGAAGGACCAGCGTGGACCACTCTCCTCACCCAGATGGAGTTGTGTGACCACTCTCCCCACCCAATCCCACCAGCACATCCACTCTCATCCCCAACCCCTCCAGCACAGCTACTCTCCACACCCACCAGCATGTACACTCTCCCCATCCCACAAGCACGGACACCCAATGCCCCCTTCCCCACAAATGCCAGGCATCCAGATCAGTGTCTCCACCACTCCAATCACAGACACAAAATATAAATGACACATTTTTGATACATTTTGTACTGAATTTTATTATTTCTGAAATGGAGAGTAGCACATTTGGCTAGCCCAGACAAGAACCCTCCACAATGACTTTTGCATTAAAAGTCAGGGAACAAAAAACACATGAGTAACACTGGGACTGGCATACATGTTGGAAAAAATGATTCTGTGCCACTCTGCCCATCCACCCCTCCCCCTCATCACAAGAGGCCAGAACCATTTTTCCCCAGCATGTGTACCAGTCTGACAAGCCTGTCCCTCTGATCATCAATGACCAACCACTGGAGCATGCCACAGAACCAGCAGACTGGCATACATGTGGAAAAAATGTTTATGTGCAACTCTGCCCATCCACCCGTCCCTCCCAACATCAGAGGCCAGAACCATTTTTCCCCAGCACATGTACTAGTCTGCCAAGCCCGTCCCTCAACCGACCAACAACAACCAAGCAATAGAGCATGCCACGGACCTGGTGGACTAGCATACATGTGGGAAAAATGGTTCTGTGCCACTCTGTCTTTCCACCTCCTCCTCCCATCACTAGAGGCCAAAATGGTATCCTGTGAAGTGGGCTCACCATAAGTGAGTGCCTACCAAAATGGCGAACCACTTGTGGTGACTGCTGTGATGGTGAGGTGTGGGGAGAACGACGCTGGATAGGGGTGTTCGCGAAAAGCGACGGAATATCCGATGTATGTATACGTCTTGGGGAGATGATCGCGGTGAGGGCAGGAGGGTTTGTGAGGAGTGGTACCGTGGGTTGCCACCGTGGGCGTGGTAGGGGTGGGTGCTTGGCAGGGTGGCGGGGATATGAGTTTGGGACCAAACACCGGCATATTTTGTTGCGTCCAGCCTGTAGAGCCGGTTTTAATTTAAATTCACAGATGCCCCGATATGCACCTCCCTAGAGTTGAGAATCTAAATTTAGGGGGTAAGAACACAGCCACCCACTTAAAAAAATATAACAAGTTTTGCACTGCATTCACTGGTGCTGGAGTTGCAGATCTCCGAATTGAATTTCTGCAATGTACTTACATATGATGATCGCTGTACAGCAATCGCCTTTATCACAGAGATCCTTCCAGAACCATTTTTTTCAGCACATGTACCAGTCAGCCAAGCATGTCCCTCCGCTGACCATCAACAACAAATCACTGGAGCATGCTACAGACCCGGCGGACTGGAATACATATAGGAAAAAATGACTATGCCACTAAGCCAGTCCCACCCTCCCTCACCAGAGGTCAGAACCATTTCTTTCAGCATGTCTGTCATATTTCAAACACATTTATTTGTTTTTTTTACATTAAGGAAACCAGCTCACGCCCCCCCCCTCCATCTTCTCTCCCTTGCTTTCCCATTTAAATAAAAGCAGCAGGGCTATCAGAAACATAAATACTTACTTACCAGACTATGGTAGGCACACAGAAAGGCAGTAGTCCTGTGGCAGAAGATGGAAAGGCAAGGCCAGGTGCAGCACAAGAAAGCAAAATGTGCAGGTCAGCAGCACAAGGAAGCTTGTAGGGCCGGTGAGCAGCACAAAGCTGGCAGGGCAATTCAGCATACCCATTCTCCCCACCCCGATGGACCTGTACGGCCACTCTCCCCTCCCCCAAGGACTAACACAGCCACTCTACCCACCCACACGAACCAACACAGACACTCTCCCAACCCCCACAGACCTGCACGCCCACTCTCCTCACCCCCACGGACCTACACGCTAACTCTCCCCACCCCCACGGACCCACACACACTCTCCCACTCCCTTGGACTGCACGCCCACTCTCCCTACCCCGACAGACCAACACGCCCACTTTCCCCCACCCACGGCCAGCCTCACTCTCCCCTCCTCCATGGATCAACACAGCCATTCTCTACACCTTAATGGACTTGCATGCCCACTCTCCCCAACCCAACAGAACTGCACACTCACTTTCCCCACCCCAACGGACCTGCACGCCCACTCTCCCCACCCCAATGAACCTGTACACCCATGCTCCCCATCCCGATGGACCTGCATGCCCACTCTCCCCACCTCGTCAGACCTGCATGCCCTCTCCCCACCTCGTGGGACCTGCCCGCCTCTCCCCACCCCAATGGACCTGCAGCCCTCTCCCCACCCCAATGAACCTGCATCTCTCTCCCTGCCTGGCAGACCTGCCACGCCCACTCTCAAACACCCAGCTTCAATCAAAATCAATCAAAATCTTTATTTAGTCAGGCGAACATCATTGAGCGTAGCTCATTTACAAGATGGACCTGAGTGGTCATACAAATAAGAGTACAAGTATTTTTACATAGACAAGACTAACATAAACAGTAGTACAATGACATAAAGTGATAATATACAACAATTTACATATATACAAGGCACAGTAAAACCATTTAACCTGTAAGAAAAAGGAGACAATGGGTATAGCAGGCATAATATATAAATTATAGGGCCTAATTGGCTTTTATGAGAGTATATCAGGTGACTGGAAAATAGAAGTAGAACTAACATAATGGAACACGGAAAAGGGGTGGGAGGGTAGGTAGGGTAGGGATTAGCTTATAAGAGCAATTGCAGAGCTCTGGAAATAGGGTGCAGAATAATCTTTTGAAGGATGTTAAAGGTAAGAGGCTATTTAGCTTCATGGATTTTTAGAGGAGTTCCATGCAACTGCTAGTGAGTAGCTGATAGCGCCCTCCCAAACCGGTGCAGGCATTGGGGACCTTTAGTATGATGAGTTTACTGATCCTTAAAGTGTATGGCCTAGAAGTAATTCGGTAAGACAGTCTGTGATATAGGTGGGTAGTTGCCTGATAAAGCTTAATATCCAGATTGCAGCATTCCTATTTCTTCTGTGTTGTAGTGATGTCCAGTTGGCTGCCATATAAAGAGAGCAATGATGGGTGCTGGAGGGAAGGTCAGTAATAAATCTGATGGATCTATGATACAGGTGTCCAGCTTATTTAAGAGGGGTGAACAATGGCCATAGAGAAAGTCAGCATAATCAATGAGGATAGGAATGATGCCTGGATTAATCTTTTTGGAGTCTCTGTTAAAGGTAGTGTTTTATTCTAAAAATAGACTAAGCCTTTGTCTCAGTTTTTTAGTAGCTCTTCAATATGGACAGAATAGTCAAGCCTATTATCAATCCAGACTCAAGGTATTTGAAGTTATCAACAAATTCCAGCTTCTCTCCAAGTAGGGTGGATAATTGTAGGGTGGTGGGTGATGGGGTAGTGGCAGAGCAACTCTTTGTGGCAAAGAACATAGCTTTTGTTTTTTTTGGCATTTAGAAGTAGTTTTTTTTCCAGTAGATTGTGTGTTGCAGGATGGAGATTCAGATTGTAACAGCTCACAGGCTTTAGGTAATGAGGATTGCTGACATATAATACAGTATCATCAGCAAACAGATGAATGTTAGATTGAGTGAGGTTGGCCGATATTGTTAATATAAATGGCAAAGAGATGGGGCAAGAATAGAGCTCTTAGTACACCTCTTAGCAGTGGTTTTAAGGTGGATAGGTAATTTCCATTTTTTACCAGTTGTGACCTATCTGATAGGTAGCACTTAAACCAGTTGAGTGAGAGAGAATCCAGTCCTAGTGAGCTAAGGGAGGTGATTAATGATTCATGATCCACTGTGTCAAATGCTTTACTCAAATCCAGGAACACAGCACAGGTACTGTTCTTCTTATCCAAGGCAATCTGCCAATCGTTAGTTACTTTGGCTAGGGCAGAAATGGTGCTATGCCTTGATCTAAATCCCGATTGTGCTGAATTTAGGAGGTTATTGTTATCCAGATAGTCCTTTAATTGTGAGTTTACTAATTTTTCGAGCATCTTGGATAGTACTGATAGGATGGAAATGGGCCTGTAATTGTTGAGGTCCATGGGATCACCAGATTTAAGTAGTGGAACTACTTGAGCTGTTTTCCAAGTGGAGGGAATGGATCCAGTAGTTAGGGAAAGATTGAAGAGATGAGTGAGGGGGGCAGATAAGACGTGTGATGCAATTTTAAGGAAGTAGGGATCCAGGAGTCTGTACCTGCACTTGAAGTATCTAAATTAGAGGAGGTCTTCTACTTCTTTCAAGGATATTGGGTTGAAGGAAAAGTTGAAGTAGCCTTTTGTCCCACAGTGGATTGAAGGTTCAAGGAAGATCTCAGGAGATTTGCAGGTGATGAGTCAAATGCTAGGCCAGCTGTGGTGAAGTGGTCATTGAAGGTATTTAGGATTTCTTGTTTGCCCGTAATTTCTGTGTATCATTTAGTAGCAGTTTGGAGGTTAAGGCAGGAGTAGAGTTTGGCCCAGAATTCCTTTATGTACCCTAGAGTCTGGTTGGGTTATTGTAGAGGCATCCAATTCAGCTCTATAGTAGGCAGCTTTGGCAGTTCTTATTTGTTTTGTACATGAATTCCTTTGCTTTTCTGAAATTTATCAGTCTCTGGTATCCTTTGTTTTTCTTGCCTTTTCCACAGTTTGTCTCTGGTTAATAGGCTGCTTTAAGATCAGTAGTGAACCAAGGGCAGGATCTTGCTTTAGTTCTGATACTGGTGATTGGTGCATGAATATTGAGAGCATTAGTGATAATGTCCTTTAAGGTCTGGAGAGCTGTTTCAATTGAGGGTTTGGTAGAAATCTTGCCAATATATTGTATTACTCAAGTCATGGAGGTATCCTGAGATGTTGAATTTCTTTTTGATCTTTTGAGGACTAATTCTGCAGGATTGGGTGGTTTGAGTGTAGATCTTATGCCAGCTATAGGACAATGATCACTTACATCACTCGGTAGTACTCCTGCATGTGAATATAAGTGAGGCTTTGTTTACCAACATAATATCCAGGAGTGAGCTGTTGCTAGAGTTTTTTAGGTTAACCCTGGTTGGGTCTTTTAATTAGTTGTGTAAATCCATAGGTGTCACAAAAGGTTACCAATGGTGCAGATACATTAGATAGCCAGTTTAAATTCAAATCACCAAGGATGATGGTATCTTCGGGCCTAGATTGAGTATTGATCCTAGGTGAGATAGTAGTTTGAGGCCTGCAGAGGGGGGCCTATAGCAGCCAATCAATTTAAATGAAGACAAGTTAGGAAGGGATATTTTGATTGACAAACATTCAAATTCCTTTGTTTCGGATGTATTGATGAGGCAGGTTGCAGAGATGGTGTCCTTAATGTATATGGCCACCCCACCACCCCTGGAAGGGCGATCTGGTCTGAAGAGCTGATAGTTGGGAAGGTTTACAACACTGTCTTTTGTTGTAGGTCTGAGCCAAGATTCAGAGATGACCAGGAAGTCAGGTAGAGTATTTGCCACCCAAGCCTGTATTAAGGAGAACTTTTTAGAGGCTGCAAGCATTGAAATGTAGGAAGCTAAGCCTATTTATGGAGGATAGATCAGCAGGGAAAAGAACTTTCAATGGGGCCAGGATTTATTTCAATAGTACCAATGCAGATCAGAAGGAAGAAGATTAATTTGAGGAGCGCATTAAGGACAGGGATAGTGAGTGGTCAGAGCATTTCTCTTCTTCCTGGGTGCCCGCTGTGTGATGGGAGAAGGTCCTGTTATATAGGTGTGAATTTTATCATAACATAATAATCTGATGGACAGGCATAGTGGGTTAATATAAAGACAGGATACATGTAAGGTGCTAGGGAGTGTTGAATTGTTAGAGAGGCTTTATGTAGGATACCCCAGGGGTTGCAGTGTAAAAGTGGTTCGAAATGAATAAGGAATAGGTGGTTGTCCATTGTGGATGGCTAGGGTGGGCAGATCATATTCACTAACTTATTCATCATGACAGGGTATATCATAATTATCATAAGGTATTGGGAGATCAGAGGCTCAGGAGCAAAAGGAAGCAAAGTAGCATTGTGGAGGTTAGGTATGGGTTAAGAGAGGAAGGAAATAGATGTGGCGTGGATTAGAGAAATGGCGGAGAAAGTGTGTAAAAAGAATCAACTTGAGGGGGCACAAATTTTGCGGCTTTGCCGTACCTTTCTCTGCCTTCTTCACCCGGGCCTCCTGGGAACCCCCGGGTCGGCTAGGGCGGATCTCCGCTGGCGGCTCGGAGCCCCTCCGCCTCCCCTTGAACCCAAGGGCTGTGCCAGCTACAAGGGGGACAGAGGAGAAGGCAGTGAGTATACTTTTTATTGCAGTAATCTGCAATAAGGTGCTAAAATTACGGATTTCACACAACAAAAGACTGGGATGGGGGGGGTTAGCGCTTGCCGCCTAGCCTGCACAGAATTTCAAAAGACTGTAATCACTAACTAGAGACTACAATACAACCCTTAAATCGGGCACTTTATAAGAGGTAAAACAGCTTACGTGCCAGGTGACGACATGTGGTGCCAACTACAGGACAAGGTACAACCGCTGTCCTTAGATGGACTCTCCACGCACAAGCTATCAGAAAACAAACTCACGACATCTGAAATCACAACACAACTCTCCAAATTGCTCCACGCTGCTTCCTAAACACATAATTCTGTCAGGGTAAAGTTTTCACTGACATCACCCACTATCCAAAATGATAGTCGAGGGCTCATTTTTGTTGCTGCTGCCCATTGTGGCAAACTTTGCTGGCTGTCGGCTGCATCGGATTAAAGTGCAAATGTCAAAGGGGGGGACCGTCGCTGCATGGCATCTGTGATACTTGCAGGTGCCCTGTCCTCCTCATGTGGAAGCATTCAACGCTATGTAAGTGGAGAGCTGCCCATGTAACACAAACACTTCACAGCTGATCATGCTGTAGTGACAGACAGGACCTCACAACATATGATGCCCCACCCTGAGGGCTTTCCTGTACTTCGTTGCCTAAAATAGGTCTCCTTATCATTTGAAATAAACATTTGAAGATATTTTTCATTGTTTTTGCCACAGAGGACATCACCGACTCTTTTTTTAACCCCCTCGTACCAAAGTAGAACAAAAAGCTTCAGCTGCTGTCCAACATGAAGAACTGATCAGCAGCACTACAGCCAAGTAGCAGCACTACAGCCAAGTAACAGTAATCTTTACCCGCCTCCCCCACCACCACCGGAGATCAGTGACCTGTGCCCTTGTGACCACACTCCAAGGCTGCGGTCGACACTCACGAGTCTCCACTCGGGGAGTGAAGCAGTGGGGTTACGCCACTCACCGTTTCATTTCCTTTACTCACTCCAAAGTGACATTTCAACATTGTCATCACAATGCAACTACCACCCAAAATAAAATCACTAGGGAAAATAACTGTCCACATGGCCCGAGTGAAAAACAAAATACAAACAAACTCTGATGGTAAACAAAACCCCACTGTGCTGTTGATGCCATAAGCTCAACCCAGGGGGTGTCCTGCAGTCCTGTATTGAGTTCCTCCTGATCGCACTAATGACCCTCTGCCACTCAGTCTGGACTCTGGTGTTGCTGTAATGGGAGAGGAACAGAGGCACAAAAACAAAGTGTCAACAGCACCGTGCTGTGAAAAATGTTCGCTGCTCTGGCTGCCCAGTGGCGCAGTGGAAACTCACTGTGAGGCTTACACCATGGCCATTCGGCCTGCTGTCTGTTGGTCCTTGAGTGCAAAAACTGCAGGTGTCACCATACCACGAGGAAGATGACAGGCTGCAGTGGTGGCTGAAGCCATGGAGAAGCAGCCAAAACAGCTGAGAGGATGTAAATGGTAGTGGCTGGTGCACGCCGTGGCATGCCAGGCATATCGGTCTCCACACCCTGCAATGATGGGGTGTTCCCTGATTGTGGCAGTGAATTTCTTTCAAATTGGTGGCATGCTTCAAAACTGCTGTCATAGACAGCATGCTCATTCATTGGTGCCAAACAGACGAGCTCAAAAAAGCAGTGGCAGCATTGGCCACAACAGTGCCACACCTCTGAAACTTGCTACTGCCACAAGATGCCACAAAATGTTTCTTGCGCATGCACGCAAGCAAACATAAAAGGAAAGGGCCAGCCCAGTGGAGTGGTGGGTTGAGGTGCAGGAAGACACATCTCCCACCAAGCCGGCCACCCATGTCAGGAAATGGACTCAAGCTGCTGAAGGTCAGCCAGGGATGAAGAGAACTGAGCATCCGAATGACAGCTCTCCTCTCCTGGGGAGCAGGGACTAGCCGGGCCACTCCTACACTGCCACCATGTGGAGTTGTTGTGGCAAAGCAACAAGTACAACTCATATGGGGATGGCTGACAGCAGACACCATAGTCTGTGTGCATCTCCACTTGCACACAGGCCCAGCATCATTGCATACTGCTGGGGGGGGGGCAGAGAAAGTGGAAACTGGAAGCATGTATATGAAGCCTTGCTCATCTGCTCCTGCCCACTCTATTGCTCGAGACCCCTGCCAACTTCTGGATGTGTGTTCCAGGGTGGGGAAGACAGCCATCCCTCACTGACCCCACACCAGGGGGCAATCTGTAGAGGAACCATGGTAGGTAAATCACGAGGGAGGTAGGGGATGGCAGGAGGGGCGAGGAAAGGCTGAAGAGCCCCCACGACTATCAGAAAAAAAGCTGTATAAAAAAAATGGAAAAGCAGTACTCTGCAGTGTACTTCAGTATGTATTTTCATAAACCTTACCCTGGAAACAAGATGTCTGGCAGTCTCCGCGACAATACTCCCCATCATAGACTATGGTCTCCCCATACATGGTGTGGCCTGTGAGACAATCCTAAATAGGCTACACCTGGTCCTCAATAAAGCATGCCACTTTGTTTGCAATGCAGACAGACTAACACACACGTGCTCCCTGTACTCCCAAACTGGATGGCTCCCACTCCGTGAAAGGCTAAAATACCAGACATGCCTCCTGGCAAGAAAAGCCCAACTGGGCCTCACCCTGTAAGCTATCAGTGACCCTCTTTGCCCAGTTACTAATAACTACTCAACCAGGAGTATAACTAGACAAGCCCTCAAAGTCCGCTAGTGTAAAACAAGAATAGGGAAAAGCTCATTTGGTACCTAAGCTGCATAATGGATGAATTATCTCCCAGAACCCATATGGAGCCTACCCAAGATTTCACAATTTATGTTGTCCCTGAGAAAAGAATTTGTAAAGATGGCAGCATGCTGCTATTACACATGATAACTATGGCAACTGTCAACTGCCTGCTGCCGCTGCTACCACTAGAGGGCTACCCCAAAACAGTAAAGCCTTAAAACCTCTGCTGCCCTATAGACCAAGCCCCACTTGGGTTAATAATGTGTCCCCATAATGTATCAGTTGTCAGGGTTTCTACTAATTGCAATAGCACATGTACCAAACTAGAGCAGGCCCTTTGTGGGCCATCACTGAAACTGTCATTGTCTCTTGAATGCTATCATTTGACCGAGCTCCCCTGAGCTAGACTATGTGCCTAAATGTAATATAATGTAAGGTGTATCTCTGAAAATCAAATAAATAAATAAATAGAAACATAGAAACTATTGGCAGATAAGCACCACCAGGCCCATTTAGTCTGCCCCTAAGCCCCGTACTTGATTACGATTTCTGACCCTCCCTCTGCTTTACCTCTATGGTTCTCCTATGCATGTCCCATGCATGTTTAAATCCTACCAAAGTGCTCACTTCCACCACCTTCCATGGCAGACCATTCCAATGCGTCCACCACCCTCTCTGTGAAGAAAAACTTCCTCCGATTCCCTCTTAACCTGCCACCTCCTAATTTCATGTCATCCCCCATCATTCTTTTACTTCAGTATTGGAAGATGTCTTCCCCTCCTGCAACTTGTGTATGCCCTTGAGGTACTTGAATGTTTCTATCATGTCCCCTCTCTCCCTTAATAAATAAATAAATAAACATAATGTCTCAGCCATTACAATTCACTAGAGAACACTCCATACAAAAAAGTACAGAAACTAATGAACAAGCAGTGAATTCACTGATAATTTGTACTCAGATGAGGTAGCAGCTCTAGTTGAGCACTGCCAGTCGAGGATTCAGAAACCAAAGCACTCAACCAATTTAAATAGTTTGAAAGTTAAACACTACTGTAGTTGAATGCCTTCACCAAGCTGAATGTAGGTTTAGAGCAATTACTTCAAATGTGAAGTTTTTTTTTTTTCCGAAGTTGAGCAAGATGAATGTCAACATGGCTCAGTAAACATCCTTGCATATTCTACTGTAGCAACATGGCAATATCAAGACTTCTTAATCCACTGCCTCTAAAATCAAGGACAAGGCTTTAAAACATCAGGAACAAATTACCAAAATTGTAAATGCATCTTACAAACTGGAAATAACAGCTCACGAAGCTGTTACAATAAGTGGCCTAGTGATGGAGTTAGACAGATGCTGAATAGGAATGGCAGTGAAGTACTGAACTCGTGCCAACCCCACCTTCACCCTGCAGAGATGGACTGGCATTGGGGTGTGCCTTTGGGTTGTCTCCCATAACGCTGATGGCATTTCACCTCACCCTATCCTGCAGACACCGACAAGTGCTGAGGTGTGCCTTGGAGTGTTTGGCTTTACAGTCACCACATTCCTTAAGGACATACATTGAAATGGGTGCAGTATAGGAGAATGGGGTGAACTCTGGGGCCAAAGAGTCCAAGGCACACCTCGATGCCTGTCACTGGCTTCAGGGTGGGGGTCAGGGTGGAATGGCTTGAGCATTACAGCCAACAATCCAAAGGCACACCCCTGACGCCTGTCAGTCTCTACAGGGTGGGATGTTATGGTTAAAAACCTTAATGCCCTGGGCATTTGTTGATATTTGGACTACAAATTTTCAAAATGGCCTTTTTGTGACCCCCACCGCATGAAAGTATTTGGCACCTTTGCTCATGAACAGTGGCACTGTGATTTTGTTAATCTGTACCGAACATTGATTTCCCACAGCAACCATGCCATTCTGCACCAGATGTGCGAAAACACAGTTCAGGCAGGATTTGAAAAATGACAGCTGTACCATTCATTGGGAGGTGTGAAGAGATGGCAATGTTGAAAATCTGGAGTGAAAATATTAAAAATGCTCAAACTTACCAGCATACATGGAAACTGCGCAATGCACGCTCATAACACAGTCATTTGGTGGAATTATTTCACTAAAATTTCAACATAGGCATTTTGTGACCTCTGCTAATGAACAGTGTCACTATGAATTTCTTAATCTATCCCGAACATTGATTTCCCACAGCAACCGCGCCATTGTGTGCTAGATGTGCGAAAATACATTTCGGGCAGGATGTGAAAAATAACAGCTGTACTGTTCATAAAGAAGTGTACAAAATTGACGATGTTGAAAATCTTGATTGAAAATATTACAAATTCTCGAAGTTATGAGTGTGCATAGAAACTGTGCAATGCACGCTCATAACATAGTCATTTTATGGACTTTTGTCACCAAATTTTCAAGATAGGCATTTTGGGACCTCCACTCATGAACAGTGTCACTATGATTTTCTTACTCTGTCCCAAACACTGATTTCCCACAATGACCACACTATTGTGTGCAGGAAGTGCAAAAACACATTTTGGCCAGGATGTGAAAAATGACAGCTGTACTATTCATAAAGAGGTGTGAAAAAAATGCCAATGTTGAAAATCTGGAGTGAAAATATTACAAATTCTCGAAGTTACGAGTGTGCTTGGAAACTACACAATGCATGCTTGTAACAGTCATTTTCTGAATTCTTTCAAAAAATTTGCAACATAAGCTTTTTGGGAGCCCACCTCATGAACAGTGACGCTTTCATTTCATCAATCAGTCCTGAAAGGTGATTCTGTGCAGTGACTGCAAAATCACCTTTTGGGACCGAATAACCAGATGACAGTCACTGAATTCATGAGATGGGGTCCCAAGAACCCCATGTTGAAAATCTGGTGGCAAAATTCACAAAAATGGCCAATATATCTACTTAAGTTAACCCCCCCCCCCCCATTTACGCCATTATGCAGCTTACTGGCATTTCTTCAGTTTATGGTCAGCTTTGAAGAGTTCAGACATGTTCCCGCTCCACCGAAGATCATTGCGCCGGTCTCCAGAAGTAAGTATGGGGTGAGGAGGGTGTGGAGAGGTTGGGTGCACAAAAGGTGGGTGTGGGTTGGGGGAGGGGGGCACCGCAGACAGCGAGGGATCTTTTTCTTGCTTACAGTTTTTTTTTTTAACTTTATTTTATTGTTACAGGTGGATGACATTTACATTATTGTCATATAGGTTAAAACAGTACCACTTTCACATATATTGCCAAATGTCTGCAACCATTTTTGTTGTACATTTAAAAAACTTACAGAAAGAAAAAAGTTAACATCTTACTTCTTGAGGGTCAACATAGAATCCACATTTAAAATCTTAACATTTTTAATCACTTATAGTATAGAGAAAAACAAAAAGGAAAACTTTAAAACCTAATTCTGTCATCCTCTGTTGTACCATCTTCTTAATTTCTGTGTTACCCTATTTCATTCATACTGTTAATACCTAAAGGCCACTCTTTTTTGAGTTCCAATTTCATTTCAATAGTTTGCTCTCTCACCCTGTCTTCTTATATTAAATTTTATTCTGACCCACCTCTATTTCCTCTAGATCCTTATTTGTTTGGTTCTAACTGGAAACCTCCCTATTTTCTCCATTATCTCCTACTTTGAACCTGTGCTTCCAGTTCCCCCAAGTCTCACAACCATATTGATGTTTAATCCCCTGACTGGGGGCCTCCAAGCCCCATTCTCTCATGTATTAGCTGCATGTATTTCCCATCTGGTCCACCTATTGGTAAATTGTGTTTGCCTGTGTTGGATTATGAAGGTAATCCTTTCCATTTCTTGTACTGAGTTAACTATGCCAACCAATCACTTACAGTTGGGCTACCCTTTTGTAACCAGCACCTGGTTAGCACCTTTAAGGCAGCAGCACTCAGCACATGCCAGAGAAACACAGCTTCCTTTCCTCTTAAGGACTTAGGCTCTGTACCCAGCACCAGGTGGGTTGGGTCCAGTTCCTCTATTCCACCAAATATTAACTTAAAATGCTTGCTAACCTCTCCTCAAAAGGTTTGTATTCCTGGGCATAGCCACAGGATATGGAGATGTCCTGCTGCGGGCTCACCGCATCCCCTTCAGCAGGTGGAGTTACTACCTACCTTGAACTTAGCTTGAGCTTTAAGGACTAAAAAATACCTAATCCTAGTTTACCACATGAATTCACGCCATGTTGGTGTCAAGGTGGTGCTCCATATTGCCCTCCAGCTCTTGTCCCAGACCTCTGTTTCTATCTTTTCACCCATTCCTCTTCCTATTTTGTTTTAACCTTAAGGGTACTATGGCCCTGATCCACCAGAAAATTGGCTTATAACTGTGATTGTCCCCCTCCCTGAAGGCGAGGTCCAGATTTTTTCAAATGGTGGGGGGGGAGGGTGCAAATCCAAACTGCCCACCACCGTTGGTTTGTTTAGTATGGTACATATCTAATTCCTAATTTGGTAGTGCCTAAATCTATCTGATGGGCTTAGATTGTATAAGGCCATGGCTGCTTAAAAAGAGGGGGCGCCCCACCACTTAAGACCTGCCATGTGGAATGAAAACCTTTATTTGCTCAGTTTCTGAACCAAGGATCTTGCGTTGCCAGGTCAAAGTTTTCATCCCAGGCCCACCATTTATACTTCCCCATGTGCTGTGCAGTCCCCCCTCTGATGGTACCTCACGTCCACCCCTCCAGTGCTGCACTGACCCCTATTGGGAGCTGTGAGTCCCCTATTGCCTGCACTTGGCAGCTGAATGTTATAGCTTGCAGGGGGGTGGTCTTTGAATTGTGATAGTTCCATGGACTTCCAATGTGAAGTTTATTGGGGATGATGCCATAACAAAACTATCTTCATCTGAGCAGCATTCCAGTATCCCAGCAAGAAAGGGACTGCAAGGCCTCCTTCTCCCTTTGGTAAATATAAAACATTCCTTGTGACTCTCGGTTTCCCTGCCCCTAGATAAAAGTCAGCAGCTGCCTCTGCCATCAAAAGAGGGTTTGTAGTGGGACCTTGCACAGTATGCTTTGAAACTTGTTTACAGGTTTTAAAAATTAAAAAAACAACGTGGGAAGGTTTTCTTTTTAACAGGTAGTTTGATACGCTGGGGTGGGCTTCCAGCATGTCACCTGGGTGTTTGTTGGGTGGGCTGTAGCCGACAGGGATTGGGTACCATGTCGGCACATACAAAGTGTCACCTGAGTTCTCATTATGGCTTTCTGACAGACTCTTCGGCGGTCACTGATGCACTAAATACCAAGTTCTCTGACCTATCAGCTCTTCTCTACAGTCTTCCATTCCCCGGGACCTTGCACTCCCTCCCCTCATTCAGATCCTCCCCAGTGATGTCACCAGTCACCCCCCCTTTCTACTATTGTATCATCTTCACTAAGGTCACATCCAACCTACTAAAGAAGCTACCAAACAGGGGCATCCCTGACTCCAACGACCTCTCCCCTGTCTTCCTGAAACTTGTCTCCCCTCTCATATGCAAGCCTCTTTAATCTTGCATTATCTACCTCCACCATGCCCGGCTCCTGGAAGTCTGCCAGAGTAGTTACTATCTTTAAATCTGGCAACCCCCTTTCCCCCGACAACTGCTGGCCCATATCCATTCTCCCCCACCTAAGTAAACTCCTTGAAAGGATTGTCCACCAACAGCTATCTGAGTACATTTCCAAATATGACCTCCTATGTAGACAGCAGCATGGCTTCGATCAGCATTGCAGTACGTCCACTGCCCTTGCTCTTTTCAGCAACCACATCCTCTCCAACATGGACCATGGACATGCCACAGGCAATGTTTTTGTTGACCTATCTAAAGCTTTTGATGTGGTCAATTACTACTTACTCCTATCCAAATTATCCTTTTTAGGTTGTTCTGTCGGGACCACCAAGTGATTTTGGAGTTACCTCTCAGGATGCTCCCAGTCAGTGTGCATTGGGTCTACCATTTCTCTGCCCTGCCAGTCTCTACGGGAGATCCCCCAGGCTCCATTCTGGGCCCCATCCTCTTCTCTCTGTTTGTCAACTCCTTCCCTGCTGACAGCATTACCTGTGACTCCTTTCTCTATGTGGACAATCTTGTCATCTATCATAGTGACAAGTCCCTCTCTAGTATCTCCTTTGTTCTTACCCACAACTACTGTTCTGCTTATAGCTGGTTCTGCTCTAATCTGTTGTTGGTCAATTCAAAGAAAACCAAGGCCATGCTCTTTGGGTCAAAACTGTTCCTTAATAAAATCGGCAACACCAACATCTCTTTCCTCATCCACCCCCCAGATAGCCCCATCCTGGAAAACATCTCTTCCTTCAAATACCTGAGGGTAATGCTTCTCTCTTCTCTCTCTCACCTTCATAGACCATGTAAACAAATTAGTCCACAGGGTCAATAAGATGGGAGCAGCCTACTGACTAAAACTCTTCCTAACAAAAGAGACACGTTTGGCCAACAACATGGGTAATCTCCTCCCAATCTTTGATTATTGCTCCACTATTTACTCTCAAGTCTCAACCACCCTGTTGACTAGACTGCTGGTAGCTTATAATAGTGCCTGCTACTTCACCCTGTTGGCCCCTTATTCAACCCACCACTGTGACCTCTATCGCTCCCTTGGTTGGCTCCCCTTGCAGGGTCACTTCAACTATTCACTTGGCTGTTTCTTGGACATCACCCTTAGGTGTGGAAACACTTCCACTCTCTCCGGTTTCTTCAACACTAGAACTCCAGAAAGACATCTTTGCTCCTCTATTTTCCCTACCCTCAAAGTACCTAGGACCACCACCAGTATGGAAGGGAAAGCTCTCTTAGTGGCAGCCCCCACTTTGTGGAACAGATTACCCCCTACCATGTGAAATGCAAACATGCATCCAAACTTCAAACAGAACCTAAAACCCTGGATTCTGGACAAGTGCTGATGCAACTGCCTCACTCGGTAATCACCCCATGCACTCACATGACCATTTTCCATCCCCTATCCTGCTTTTATCCCACCTTTCTACCTCTGGTTTGGGTATGTTTGGTCTAGTTGTGGATCTTCACATGAAACTGGGTCTCCCAATTTTTTAAACCTACAAATAACATGATACCCCTGCATATATATGTCTTCTTGCAATGTCTCAAAATTTTAATAATTTGTGCTTTTATTCCACTGACGAGAATTTTATGACTGCCTTGTACACAACTAAATGTTTTCTTGTATGTATTATATGTAAAAGTACCTTGTAAATAGCTTTGCTTTGTAAATAACTTACTACTGCAATTGCTTCTAGTGTACCACATGTAAATATTACCTTATAAATATCTTTGTCTACTGTAATGCTTCTACTCATGGCTTCTAGCCCAGGTCATGTCTGTAAATGGTCCACTGGACCAGCGCACCTACCTGGTTATCAAAAAAATGATGGCTCAGCTTCAATGTATAGTTGCAGAAAGCTAAAGTCTCACCTTGATTGTTTTACCTTCTTATTGCTATTTTGTATTTTCAGGTTAAATCAAATATAATTAAATAGAATTATTTTTTTGAGAAGATAGAAGGTTTTATTATGGATCTTTTTGGTTTGATCCATGCACACTGAAGCGCTGAAGCAGTGAGATCACCACGATTTTGGCAGCCATTCCTCTGATACTAAAAATATGTATCATAATGGTTGTATAATTGTAGGTTTATATTCAATTGTCTTTAATGCATTATAATTACACACTAAGAAGAATGGTCTTAATGAGTGCATTTAAGGTTTCATAATTTGACCTTTTGCAAGTTTAATGACCTCCCAATCCTGGAATCATCTATTTGTTTTATCTAAACATTTCATTGCTCAGTTCATCAATAGTCCAATAAGACTTAGAATAAAATTACTTTAGAACAAAAAGTTTATAAAGTTTGGGTTTGATTTTGCATGAATACGAACTTCTCTCTGAGTTGAAAATGCATAGGAGATTAGTTGTACATACTTTTGTATTTCTCCACAATTTTATTTTGGAAATCTGTAAAAAAAAAGATAAAAAAAATAACACTCAACAGTCCAATAAGATTTAGAATAAAATAACTTTAGACCAAAACTGTATAAACTTTGTGTTTGATTTTGTACAAATATTAACTTCTCTCTGAGTTTTTTTTTCCAATTATTTAACCAGGTGAGACATACTAAGCTGAAAGCTTGTTTACAGGTGCAACCTGGGAGCACAAGGAAGTTAAGTGACTTGCTCAGGGTCACACAGTATGCAAGTGGGGGCTGTGGGATTCAAACCCAGATCTGCAGCTGAGAGCCTTAAACCACTGCGCCTTACTACTTCCTGTTAAACTTGCATTGGAGATTAGTTATACATACTTTTCTATTTCTCCAAACTTTTATTTTGGAAATTTGTAAAAAAAAATATATAAAAAAAAACACTTGACCTTTGCACAGGTCTTGACACCCCCCTTCCCTAAAGAGAATGGCTTAAAACTTATTTAGGAGTCATTCAAGCATTATCCCAAGGTCAAGATTTAGTGAACTTTACTTTTAATGCATTTTAATAGTAGAAGTTGCCAAAGAGGACATAATAAAAGAAACAAGCATTTGTCAAAGCTGAATGTTGTCTCATTGGCATTGGCATTGGTAGTGCAGGAGTTAGAGATGCATAATAGGAATGGCAGAGAAGTACTGAACTGACGTCAACCCCACCCCCCGCCAGAGACTGACAGGCATTGGGGTGTGACTTTGGGTCATCAGCTACAACACTCATGCCATTTTACCTCACCCTACCTCATCCTACCCTGTAGACACTGACAAGTGTCATGATGTGCTTTGGTGTCTTTGGGCCTTATACTTACTCTGTTCCATAAGGAAATATGCTGAGGTGGGTGCAGTATAGGAGAATGGAGTTAACTTTGGGGCTGAACACTCCAAAGCACACCTCGATGCCTGTCATTGGCTGCAGGGTGGGGGTGGAATGGAGGGAGCATTACAGCTGATGATCCTAAGTCACACCCCTGATGCCTGTCAGTCTCTACAAGGTGGGGTGTTATAGTTGGAAACCCTAACGCCGTAGGCATGTGTTGGTATTTTCAATCCAGAAGTTAAGTGACTTGCTCAGGATCACACAGTATGCATCTACGTGATTGTAGGATTCAAACCCAGGTCTCCAGATCTGTAGCTCAGAGCCTTAACCCACTGCTCTATATTTCTCCAATATAAACTATATACAGTGGATGCAAGTGGTTATTTGAGAAGCTGAGCGCCTCATTTGGTGACTATTACAATCTCTGTTGTGAAGCCTGTTGAGGTATTGTGCTACAGTTGTGGTATACGGAGGGGGTGCCTATGGGGTACTCTTTACCCTATACTCTATACTCTGCAGGTGTCAAAGTGTATCATACTGTAAGTTTTTTATGTTCAATTTATGCCTGTTCTTGGGTGCTTGGCCACTGAATCCTCTGTAGTCTGTTAAAAAAAAATAACTTGCTATCTGCTGTGATTTTGTTCTTAATTTGCATGCCTTCCTGATTGAGAATTGTGTCCTGTTTTTGAGCTTTTTGCTAATTTTATGGTGCGCTTCAGAGGCTGCATAGCTCCTAATGTTTACATGCTGCGGGTGCTGGGCTGATGTCTGTATAAATGGAACAGCTCTATGGCTTCCCCACTCGTTTCACTGAAGAGCGATGTTTTTCTTAGTACTGCACTCTGTCATTTTTCATTTAAAATATTTTTATTGTGCCATGTGAAAATAGTATCTTACCCCATACTGACTGTGTTGTGTTTGTAGTTGGAAACGTTTTAATTTTTCCAGCAGATGGGCTGTAGGAACCCTCCCCCACCCCAACAGCATTCCCAGTTGTATGTGGGTACTATATGGAGCAGCTCCATGGCACCCCCACTCATTAGTGGTGCTCATAACAGTTTGTGAATTAAATCTTTTCAGTGAAGTGTTTGAATAAAGTGGCTTAACCTGTATTACCATGATGTGCTTTATTTCTGAAATCTGGACTTTGGCAGCTGATGGGCTAAAGGAAACACCCCCCCACCATTAGCCATCCGAGTTGCTCGAGGGTCAGGGAGATTATATTTTGGACTGTCAGTAGTTCACGTGCATGAACTGCAGCTATTTACAGACAGTGTAAATGATTAGGAGTTTTACATTAATATTATAACTCTGTTTTATACTGTTCTGCAAGCTGCATGTGTCCTGTGCAATATACAGAGCAGTATGTGGTTAGTGTTGTTATCCCAACCCTCCAACAGTTCCATGTCACAAGAGTGAATCTTTTTCAGCAACTCACACAAGAGTGAGTACATCATGGTGAACACAAATACAGCACACAGCCATGTACGTTGAACACTAAATTGGAACATATCTGATTACATGTTTAATGCAGGGGTGTTGTGGCCCCCACATCTCCCTTTGTGGGGTTCAAGCCCCAACCCCCCCAAACTTTAATAGCCATGTCCGGGGGGGGGTGGACGCCAGAAGAAAGATGAGGGACCGAGGACAGCAATAACTTGCCAAAAATAAAATCACATACCTGTCTGAAGTTCTGAGCCTGGGGACAACACCACTGCAGCCGGTATCCCTACCCGCTACACTACACAAGTAGCTTGGTGGCATCATGCTCCACATCCCTAGTTAGCTCACTCCTCTTCTTCCTCTTCCATCCCAATGCTATTCCCTTCCTTCACCATTTTTTCCAATCCTCCCTTGCTATCCTGTCCTTCGCTATCCCTCCACAGTAGCCAAACAAAATCATCCCATTCCAAGGCAAAAATATGGGGCTTCAGAGGAGCTGACTTTGATAAGTTGGCCAACAGAGTTAAGCTAGCCTTGGCAAAAAGAAATACAGGTAATGGGGTACAGGCAAAGTGGGCAAGCACTAAGGATGCAATACTTGAAGCAACATCCCATTGTGTTAGAGAGAAAGAGAAGTGCAAAAGAAGGAAACCACCTTGGTTCTCAGAAACAGTAGCAGAAAAGGTCAGAGCCAAAAGGCTGGCCTTCAGGAAATATAAGGGAACACAGCATGATGAGGATAGGGTGGCATACCAAACTTCCCTAAGGGAAGCAGGGAAGGCAGTAAGGCAGGCAAAGGCCCAAACTGAGGAAACTCTAGCATGAACAGTAAAAAAAGGTGACAAGACTTTCTATAGATACATTATTGAAAGGGGAAAGTCCAGAGGTGGTATTGCTAAGACTAAATGGTATAAGGGGAGCATGTGAGGAAGAAAGCCATGTAAAAGCATCTATCCTAAATAGATACTTTTGCTCAGTAGTTACTGAAGAGAAGGTAGGGCACAGCCCACAGCTCAGCACCATGGACACCGGGGGAAGGAGGTATGCACCATTCCCTTCACAAAAGAAATGGCCCTACAAGAGCTCGATAAGCTCAGGGTGGACAAGGCAATGGGGACCTGATGGTATACATCCCAGGGTACTAAAGGAGCTAAGGATGGAACTAGCAGAGCCATTATCAGAACTGTTTAGTGAGTCTCTGAGCACAGGAGAGGTCCCAGAAGACTGGAGAAGGGCTCAAGTGATCCCACTCCACAAGAGTGGTAGCAGGGAGGAGGCAGGGAACTACAGACCAGTCAGTCTTACCTCAGTAGTGGGCAAGATTATGGAGGCACTGCTTAAAGAAAGGATAGTACAACACCTGGAATCCATAGGAGCACAGGATCCAAGACAGCATGTGTTTACAAAAAGGAAGGTCCTGTCAAACTAATCTCATTGAATTCTTTGACTGAGTAACCAGAGTGGTGGACCAAGGGGGAGCAATTGATGTCGCCTACCTTGACTTCAGCAAAGCTTTCGATACTGTTCCACAAAGAAGATTGATTAATAAGCTGGGTAGGTTCAGAGTGGGTCAGAAGTTGATCAACTGGGTGGCAAACTATTTGACGGGCAGAAAACAGAGAGTGGTGTGGTAAATGGTATACAGTCAGAAGAGATGCAAGTCACAAGTGGGGTACCTCAGGGATCAGTCCTGGGGCCAGTCCTCTTAAATATCTTCATCAGTGAAATTGCAGATGGACTGGAGGATAAAGTTTGTCTGTTTGCAGATGACATCAAGATCTGCAACAGAGCAGATGATCTAGATAGGGTGGGCAGAATGAGAAGAGATCTGGATAAACTAGCAAAATGGTCAGAAGAGTGGTAACTGGGAGCCCGGCCCGGTGGCGCTGAGGGTTGAGGCGCTGGACGCCACACATCGTGGTATGCCGGCAACCCGAGTTCGGGAGTGAGCTCGGGTGCCAGGGGTTGGTAGGGGCAGGTGAGGATTGAGCACCTGCTGGGCTGCTCTTCTCCTTGGGGGGGAGGATGGGGGAATCGCTTGGCATACCAGTGGCTCCCTGTGGAGACTGGGGGTGCTGCAGCACACAGGGCAGCATGTACATAGTGTGGCTGATGCTTGGCAGGATTGCTATGCGCCGTAGTGTCAGGGACATGCACCATGCACAGGAGGGGGGGGCACACCAGAACAGGGAAAACACCGGTCTGCGGGGTAGGCGACGGAACCTGCCCCCATGCCCACTGCCAGGTCTATCCTGCCTGGCCTTCCAGTGTCATCCACCCGGGATCTCAGCCAGAAGCCAGAGACTGACTGTATAGAGCACCCAGGAGGAGGAGGGCGACCCCACCTCGGAGAGGTTAAGCTGGGGGTGCCAGTTGTGTGGGCTAGGAGAGAGGAGGCTCAGGTAGGAAGACTTCAGGCAGGGCAGCAACAGGCAGGATGCCTGAGAGAGGCTCCACAGAACGTGACCAGAGGGGAAAAAATAGGGAAAAAAAAAAGAGTGGCAACTGGGGTTTAATGCAAAGAAGTACAAGATCATGTACATAGGGAAGAGAAATCCTGAAGCCACCTATAGGCTGGGAGGGAAGTTGCTAGCAGTCACAAGGGAAGAAAGAGACTTGGGCATCATCATCACCGATGACCTGAAATCATCCAAGTAGACCACTAAAGGAGTAGGTAAGGCTAGGGGGATGTTGGGGTGTATTAGTAGGGGTATCACAAGTCGGCAGAGGGAGATAATAATCCCTTTTTACAAGATACTGGTTAGGCCCCATCTGGAGTACTGTATGCAGTACTGGAGGCCACACCATCACAAGGACAGTAACCAAATTGAGGCAGTCCAGAGAAAGGCAACCAAAATGGTGCAGGGACTGCATCAGAAAACATATGAGGACAGATTAACAGAGCTCAATATGTATACCCTAGAGCAAAGGAGAGAAAGAGATGATATGATCAAAACACTCAAACACCTTAAAGGCATTAACGAGGTGAAAAAGTCTAACGTTTCAATATAAGAAAAATAGAAGGACAAAAGGACACAGCATGCGATTAGAGGGAGGCTGATTAAGGGGAGATGTGTGGAAGTTCTTTTTCACAGAAAGGGTGGTGGATGCATAGAACGGCCTACCTCAGGAAGTGGTGGATATGAATACAATGCAGGGCTTCAAACAGGCATGGGATAGGCATAAGGGAGCAATACAGATGAGTATTAATAGATAGGCCATTGACAGAGCAAAGGCCGATGGCACATTCATAAGGTAGAAAAAGAAATGGGCAGACTGGATGGGCCTTCATGTCCTTATCTGCCATCAACTTCTATGTTTCTATGTTTCTAAACCTGAAAGTAAGCAAAATTATATGCTCATGTATCAGTTGTTCATTTTGGTTTGCTCTTTTGACATGATACCCCTTCCAACAAAGTCTGATTGTATAGCAATTACGTGTCAGTGCAGGCATTATTATCTCAGTAGTTATGCATGCTTCCATTAGCCTATCAGGAATGCTGTCAGTCACGTGCCAAGTATGATACAATGGTACTGCGATGTGCACATTATTACATAGAATGGTGTCCTAGAATAATAGAAATTGACTGCAGGCGAGGACCAATAGAGTTGTACAGTATGTACATTCTCTCTACTTCCTGTAAAAGTTGCAAACCCTACCTGATATCTGGCTTTACCTTCTCTTTCCTGTCGCTACTGTTCCCCTTTGTCAATCCCATGTTTTATTAAATTGCCCCACTGTGTTGTCCCCCACTTCCTCAACTAAGAGTTAGTTCATTCTAGGCATCTACCATCCTTTCCCTGAAGAAATACTTCCTGATGTTACCCCTGAGACTACCCCCTTCCAAACTCATGTCATGCCCCCCTTCATGAACATGTACCTTATGAAGATACTGTCCTCCGATACATTTATGACCATAAGCTACTGGCAGGTTTCTATTATGTCTCCTCTGTCTCTCCTCTCCTCCAGGGTATACATAGGGAGGTTTCTCAGTCTCTTTTATTGTGAATTTTGTTTTAATCCCTGCTCCATCCTTGTTGACCCTATTGGAACTGCGTCCATACTGTCTCATTCCTTACAGAGATGTAGCCTCCAGAACTGGACTTAGTAGGAGATGTGGCCTCCAGAACTAGACAGAGTACTCCAAATGAGGCATCACGAATTATCTGTACAGTGGCATCACCACCACATTTCTGCTGCTGGTGATACTGATCCCTATGCATCCCATCATCACATTGGCTCTCCCCGCTGACTTGCAAAATGGTTTAGTTGTTGTTAGGTTGTCAGGTGTGATTATCCCCAAATCCCTTTTCTGCTTGGTGACCATCAGTATCACCCCCCCATCATGTAATCCTCCTCTGTCTTGCACCCCGATTTCATGATATAGCACTTTTTTGCATGGAATCTCAGATCCAGCACTGTACACCATCACTCCAGTTTACCTAGGTCCCCCTCATTTGTCCCCCTTTCATGGAGTGTGCACCCGCTTGCAGACATTACTGCCATCTTCAAAGAGGCACACCTTCCCTTCCAGCCCCCTCCCCAAAATGTCTCTTAAGAAGCCATGAAATAGAACTGGCCCCAGAAGAGATAACTGTGACACCCCACTGCTCACACTACTTTCCTTAGATTGATCTCCATTTACCACCACCCTCTGTTATCTTTCGCTCAACCAGTTCCTAACCCAGTTTACTACCTTATATGACCCACACCCTGGCTGCCCAGCTTGTTCAATACTCTTCTATGTGCAGTGGCATTCAAGGCCTTACTAAAATCAAGGTAGGTGTTATCCACCACTTCTTCCCCCCATCCACTTCCCTTTTCACCTAGTCAAACATATCAATTATATTTGTCTCACATTTCCTTCCTGCTATGAAGCCATACTGTGTCAGGTCTGGTGTTCTGCTGGTTTCCAGGTGTTGAACAATCCTTTCCTTAAGTTGTAAAATCCCTACTTTTCCGCACTATTGAGTTTCTGCTGATTGGTTTCCACTTTCAAGCCTCCTCACTACCCCACTGTTGTGAAGAAGGACTACGTCTTCCCTCCTCCCGTCCTCAGTAAGCATTCCCATAACAACTCATTCATTTAAGATCCATTAGTTGTGTTGGTCACTTGCAAGCCATGCAATTGCATGTGGGCAGCGAGGGCAGTCTGCTGTCATGAGTGCGACTCACTATGAGCGTTGCGTGTTTGAATTAATCAGCAGGCTGGCATGAAATTAGAATTAATGCACCTGTTGCTATGATGACAGGCCAAGCGGAGTTTGACTCACATTTGCTCCCACTCCGGCTTCACACAGCTCTCCCCAAAATGGCATAATAGAATGCCTGTCATCCCAATTTACCTGTGTCATTAACCTGTCCACCTGCTTTCCCTCCTCATCCTTGTAGAAGATGTCTGGATTGTAGTTGCTGGTCAACCCATTGAAGTGCTATGATGTATGAGCTGGCAATATAGCCTAGAGGTTAGAGTAACGAGCTGTGAACGAGCTGGGTACATTCAGCAGACCAGACCTTTGTTTGATTTTCATGACCTCCACCTCCATACTGTGTAACTCTGAGCAAGTCACTTAACTGCCCAGTGCTCCCAGGTCACCCCTGAAAACAGGCACTTGTGCCTAGTGGGCCTTACCCGGCTATCAAAGACTAAAAAATAAAAGCATTTGTCAATGCCAAATGTTGTCTCACTGGTATTGGTACTGGTAGTGCAGGAGTTAGAGATCATAATAGGAATGGCAGTGAAGTATTGAACTGACGCCAACCTCACCCCCACCCTACAGAGAGTGACAGGCATTGGAGTGTGCCTTTGGGTCATCAGCTGTAACGCTCATGCCATTTCACCTCACCCTACCCTGTAGACACTGACAAGTGTTGTGGTGTGCTTTGGGGTCTTTGGGCCTTATACTTACCCCATTCCATAAGGAAATACGCTGAGATGGATGCAGTATAAGAGAATGGGATGAACTTCGGGGCCGAAAACTGCATGACACACCTCGATGCCTGTCACTGGCTGCAGGTTGGGGGGTGGGGGTGGAATGGCGTGAGCATTACAGCTGATGTTCCCAAGTCACACCCCTGATGCTGTCAGTCTGTACAGGGTAAGGTGTTACAGTTGGAAGCCCTAACGCCGTAGGTGTTTGTTGGTATTTTCATTCCAAATTTTCAACATGGGCTTTTTTGACCCCACCTCATGAAGTTTGTTAGCAGAAAGGTGATTTTGCACAGCGACTGCGTCATTTGGCACCACAGGTACAAAAACACATTTTGGGCAGGATGTGAAAAATGACAGCTGTACTGTTCATGAAGAGGTGTAAAAAAATGCCAGTATTGGAAATCTGGCATGAAAATATTGCAAATTTGCGAACTTACAAGGGTGCGTGGAAACTGCGCAATGCACACTTGTAACACAGTCATTTTATGGACTTTCATCACCAAATTTTCAACATAGGCATTTTAGGACCTCTGCTCATGAACAGTGTCACCGTCATTTTCACAAACTGTCCCGAAAACCGATTTCACACAGCAACCACGCTATTCTGTGCTGGACATGCGAAAACACATTTCTGCCTGGATATGTAAAACGACAGCTGTACTGTTCATAAGGAGGTGTGGTAAAATGCCAATTTTGAAAATCTGGAGAGAAAATATTACAAATTCACTAAGTTACGAGCATGCGTGGAAACTGCACAATGCATGCTCGTAAAACAGCCATTTTTTGGATTTTTTTCATCAAATTTGCAATATAGGCTTTTTGAGAGCCCCCCTCATGAACAGTGACATTGCCATTTTGTTAATCAGTCTCAAAAGGTGATTCCATGCAGTGACCGAAAAACCACCTTTCAAGACAGAATAACGCCATGACAGTGACTAAATTCATGAAGAGGGGTCCCAATGACCCCATGTTGAAAATGTGGTGCCAAAATTCCCAAAAATGCCCGAGATATGCATCAAAGTTGAAAAAACCTATTTATGCCATTATACAGCTTACCAGCATTTCTTCAGTTTGCGGTTGGCTTTGAAGAGTGCAGACATATTCCCGGTCCACCAAAGATCATCACGCCAGGCTCCGGAGGTAACTTATGGGGTGAGGGTGGAGGGGGAGGCAGGGTGCGCAGAGGGTGGGCGTGGGATGGGGAGGGCCACCAGACTCGATGAGGACTGTTTTCTGGTTTTCAGGTTTAAAAAAAACAAACATCATGGGACTTTTTTTTACTGGGGCATTTGGCACACTGGGGTGGGCTCCCAGCATGCCACTTAACTGTTTTAGGGGGCTGTAGCCGAGCAGGGATTGGGCACCCCATTGCTTTATACCAGTAGTGGGACAAGAGCTGAGGGGACTGGGCACCCCGTTGGCACATACCAAGTAGTGGGGGACAAGAGCTCAGGGATTGGGCACCCCTAGGCACACAACAAATGGAGGGCATTATGCTGATGGGGGTGGGCTCCCCATTGACATATCGAACCAAGGAACTGGGGACTGAGAGCCAGCAGGGCTTAGGCACCCCATCGGCAAAGAAAGACTGTTGCGGTGGGCACATGATGCTGAGGGGATTGGGCACCCCCTCGGCACAGAATTGAAACAAGAGGTTGCCATTATGCCAATGGCAAGTGGGCTCCCCTGTCGGCATATGAACTGGGTCAGGACATTCTGACAGGGGGATTGGGCACCCCCAAAAGTCGGCATTGTGGCAGGCGGCAATGACAGTCACTGCCGCAATGTTTATTGGACTGCTTCACCAGGAAGGGGATGTCAGGAGGCGTGTTCTGGTGCCGCTAAATGAGGAGTTTGCCTCTCATTGCAGTGGCACTTTTGTTTGATCTGGTGACCAGTTTAGATATTGCTGGTGTGGTGCCTACATGCTGGCTTATTGAGGAATGAGGAACACACCTACTGATGCATGCCCTGCATTCGCCAAAGTGACCGCACCTCCAAATCTGCTACTAATGCAATATGTTGGCTGGCGTGCACGTGCGAGCCAACATAAAATCAGTGGTCCAGCATAGATGCCTAAAAGATATCAAACCATTTGCTTTTAAGTTTCATGGACAGTCAAGTCTTCTTTATGTGTGTGAGCATTATTTTCTTCTGTGTCTTCCTTCTTCCCTCTGTCCAGTCAGTGTCTGCTTCACATATAGATATTGCTAGCTAATAATTATTAAAATTAATCTGTTGCTTTTTTCCTGAAAAGATTTAACATGATCCCATCCTGAACAGATCTAATGTGCCCCCACTAAGAAAATAATTTTGTTTCAAGATGTTTTTTTCTTCATATTAAGAACTAAAGAGTTCCACTGAAGTGCTGTACATTGCTAGAATAAATTCAGGATCTGCTGTTAAATTAGGCATGACAAGATATAAACCATATATTCTGTTCTCAGTGTAGTGGTTCCAGAAATCAGGCTATCAGAAATGCAATAGAGGAGCTGGCCCGGTGGCACTGAGGGTTGAGGTGCTGGATGCCACACCTCACGCCACGCTGGTGACCTGGGTTCAGGACTGAGCCCAGGGCGCTGGGGGTCAGCAGGACAGGGAAGAGATTCAGCATCCAGAGGACTGCTCTCTATTCCCAAGGAGGGACTGGGATAACGATCGCTTGAGGAGTGACATCTGGCGGTGGCTGGAGGTCACCAAAAGTAGCATTGTGGTGCATGCCGAGGGAGTGGAGCTGCAGCAGTACATTGCCTTGATAGCTGGGCTCCACAGGGGATCTACCTAAAAAGTAAAATACCCCCTCCTCCCACCTACAGACAATAGTGCCTCCCACCCAAAAAGGACCACATTCCTGGAAGTCGGGCATGGCTGTCTCCTCACCCTGGCTCCTCCCCAGTCTGGTGCTCAACCCAATAGAAAGAACTCCCTGGGCGTTGGCGACCCTTCTCCAGATGGTAGACCCGGGGGATGATCGGTGTTGGGGGGAGAGGAGATGAGTTGGGTCGGTTCACACAAGGAAGGTAGAGTCTAAGGACTGGGCGGTTGCTGGAGAGAGTTCGGTGGGGCACAAGGAAGGGCAAGGAAGGGAGAATAATAGAATTCAAAAAAAAAGAAATGCAATAGAGGTTATGCTACAAAAATGTAAATATCTCTAAAAGTGTAGGAGTTACTCATAACTTATCAGTATAAAAAGTTGTTCAGGACGAAAATACCTTTCAAATGAGCCTATTCATAGCTGCACTAATTATATTTTTATGTTGATTGCATGCAGCGCAAGAAACATATTGGGACAACTTGCAGAGAAGCAGGTTGTGGAGGCACGGCACTGTTGTGACCAATGCCCCCACAGCCTGCAAAGGCTTGTCCCACTTCCCCCAATGCCGTGGCAGGCTGCTGGTGACATAAGTTTGGAATGTTGGCACCAACTTGTGACAATTTTGCCGTAGTAATCAGGGGCCGCCTTGTCATTGCAATGTCAATATCGCTGCAATTAGGGTGACGCTTCATTGCAGGGCAGGATCTAGGATACTGATATTGTTTGTGAACATGGCGGCGTCTTGCCGCCATGTTCACAAACAATATAACCCCCACCATGTTTATTTGCCGATGGGGGCTCCAATCCCCATCGGCTTCAGTACTATGTTAATTTGCCGACCAGGCGGGCCACTCCCGTCGGCATTCTGTAATCCCCTCGCGATTGTCTGCCGATGGGTGCCCAATCCCCATCGGCTACTGCTGCCCCATAAAGAAAGAGTCCGTGGCATGCTGGGAGCCCACCCCAGTGCACCACATGCCCTGTGAAATAAAAACTGTTCCGCGACATCTTTTTTTTCAAACCTGTAAAAGAAACAGTCCTCGGCACAGTCTCCCTGCCCCCCTCCCACAACCCGTACCCACCCACTGTGCACCTTGCCTCCCCACACCCTCCTCACCCCATATTTACCTCTTGAGTCCGGTAGCGGTCTTTGGACCGGGAACACATCTGCACTCTTCAAAGCCGACCACAAACTGACGAAATGCCGGTAAGCTGTATAATGGAACAAATGGGTTTTCCAACTTTAAAGCATATCTCAGTCATTTTTTGGAATTTTGGCACCAAATTTTTAACATGGGGGTTTTGGGACCCCTCCTCATGAATTCTTGAACAGTCATGGTGTTAATCAGCCACGAAAGGTGATTTCGTGGTCACTGCACGGAATCACCTTTCAGGGATGGTTAATGAAATGACAGCACCAGTGTTCATGAGGTGGGGTCTCAAAAAGCCTATGTTGCAAATTTGGTGGAAAAATCCAAAAATGACTGTTTCATGGCGTGTGTTGTGCAGTTGCTACGCATGCCGTAACTCCGTAAATTTGCAATATTTTCATGCCAAATTTTCAACATTGGCATTTTTCACACCTTCTTGTGAACAGTACAGCTGTCATTGTTCATCCTGGCCTAAAATGTGTTTCGCAGTTGCAGCACAGAATAAGCTGGTTGCTGTTGGAAATCAGTGTTTGGGACAGATTAAGAAAATGACAGTGACACTGTTCATGAGTAGAGGTCCTAAAATGCCTATGTTGAAAATTTGGTAATGATACTCCATAAAATGACTGTGTTATGAGCGTGCATTGCAGTGTACACGCCTTTCGTAACCAGCAATTTATAATATTTTCACTCCAGATTTTCAACATTGCCATTTTCCCACACCTACTTATGAACAGTACAGCTGTCATTTTTCCCATCCTGGCCGAAATGTGTTTTGGCACTTCCGGCGCAGAATAGAGCGGTTGCTGTGGGAAATCACTGTCCGGGACAGATTAAGAAAATGACAGTGATACTGTTCATGAGCAGAGGTCCTAAAATGCCTATGTTGAAAATTTGGTGATGATAGCCCATCAAATGACTGTGTTACAAGTGTGCGTTGCACACTTTCCATGCACCTTTGTAACTTTGCAGATTTGTAATATTGTCACACCAGATTTTCAACAGTGGCATTTTTCACACCTCCTTATGAGCAGTACAGCTGTCATTTTTCACATCCTGAATGAAATGTGGTTTCACAGTTGTGGCACAGAATAACGCAGTCGCTATGGGAAATCAGTGTTCAGGGCAGATTAAGAAAATGACAGTGGCGCTGTTCATGAGCAGAGGTCCTAAAATCCCTATGTTGAAAATTTGGTGATGAAATTCCATAACATGACTGTGTTACAAGCATGCGTTGAACTGTTTCCACGCACCCTTGTAACTTCGCAAATTTGTAATATTTTCACGCCACATTTTCAACAGTGGCATTTTTCACACCTCCTTATGAACAGTACAGCTGTCATTTTTCACATCCTGGCTAAAATATGTTTTTGCACTCCTGCCGGAGAATAGCATGGTCGCTGTGGGAAATCATTGTTTGGGACAGATTAAGATTGAGCGAGTGGGGGGTGACCGAGCTCAACTGAGCTCTGTTGGGACTGCTGCGGATTTGTTCGTGGGCAGAAAAAGGCCCCACCTCAAGAGCCCAGTACAAAAGGGCAGCCTGCAGCACTGGGAGAAACAGAACGAGAGAGCGAGTGAGGGAGGGGGAGTGAGCGAACTCACCGGAGCACTGTCAGGACTGCTGCGGATTTCTTTGTGAGCAGAAAAAGGTGGCAATACAGGCAGGGGCCCAGTAGAAAAGGCCAGCCTGCAGCGGTGGAATAAACAGTACGGGCAAGTGAGACAGGGGGACTGAGTGAGCTCAACAGAGCTCTATCAGGACTGCTATGGATTTCTTTGTGGGCTGAAAAAGGCACCAATGCAGGCAGGAGCCCCGTACAAAAGGGTTGCTTGCAGAGCCAGGACAAACAGAATGAGTGCGTGACAGAGGGAGATGGAGCGACCTCAACGGAGCTCTCTCAGGACAGCTGTGGATTTCTTTGTGGACAGACAAAGGTGCCAACACAGCCAGGAGCCCCGTACACAAGCGCAGCCTGCAGTGCCAAGAGAAACAGAACGAGCGAGTGACAGAGAGGTAGTGAGTGAGCTCAACAGAGCTCTAGTGTGACTGCTGCAGATTTCTTTGTGGGCAGAAAATGCAGCAATGCAGGCAGGAGCCCAGTACAAAAGGCCATCTTGCAGTGCCAGCAGAAACAGAATGAGTGACTGAAAGAGGGGGGAGTGAGTGAGATCAATGGAGCTGTGTCGGGACTGCTTCAGATTTCTTTCTGGCCAGAACAAGCCACCAATGCACTGAGGAGCCCAGTACAAAAGGGCAGCCTGCAGTGGCGGGAGACACAGAATGAGCGAGTGAGGGAGGGGGAGTGAATGAGCTCAACGGAGCTCTGTTGGGACTGCTGCAAATTTGTTTGTGGGCAGAAAAATGCAGCAATGCACACAGGGGCCAAGTACAAAAGGGCAGTTTGCAGTGGTGGGAAAACCAGAATGAGTGAGTGAGAGAGGGGGACTGAGCGAGCTCAATGGAGCTCTATTGTAACTGCTGCAAATTTCTTTGTGGGCAGAAGAAGGTGGCAATGCAGGCAGGAGCCCAATAGAAAAGGTCAGCCTGCAGCGACGGCAGAAAAGGAATGAGCGAGTGAGAGAAGGGGAGTGAACGAGCCCAAAGGAGCTTTGTCGGGACTGCTGCAGATTTCTTTGTGGGCAGAAAAAGGCACCAACAGAGGCAGGAGCCTAGTACTAAAGGGCAGCCTGCAGCACCAGGAGAAACAGAATGAGTGAGTGACACGTGGGAGTGAGCAACCTCAACGGAGCTCTGTCGGGACAGCTGTGGATTTCTTTGTGGGCAGAATAAGGTGCCAATGCAGGCAGAAGCTCAGTACAAAATGGCAGCCTGCAGTGCTTGGAGAAATACAAGTGAGTGAGAGAGGAGGAGGAGGAGTGAGTAAACTCAATGGAGCTCTATTGTGACTGCTGCGGATTTCTTTGTGGGCAGAAAAAGGCGGCAACGCAGGCAGGAGCCCAGTACAAAAGGCCAGCCTGCAGCGCTGGCAGAAATGGAACAGAGTGAGTGAGAAGGGGAGTCAGCAGGCTCAACAGACCTGTGTCAGGACTGCTGCAGATGTCTTGTGGGCAGAAAAAGCCACCAACAGAGGCAGGAGCCCAGTACAAAGGGCAGCCTGCAGGGCCAGGAGAAACAGAATGAGCAAGTGAGAGAGGGGGAGTGAGCCACCTCAACAGAACTCTGTTGGGACAGCTGTGGATTTTTTAGTGGGCAGAACAAGGTGCCAATGCAGGCAGGAGCCCAGTACTGGGAGAAACAGACTGAGTGAGTGACAGAGGGGCAGCGAGCGAGCTCAACACCAACACAATCAACATTCGGCATTGACAAATGCTTGTATAAACTATATGGCAATCTGATTACCTGAATTTTGATTTTTCTTCACAATTTTCACCTTTCGGATGACTATATTTAAAAACATCTAATGAATTCCAATTAGTGGCTAGCCTCATTTGAAAGGTCATTTTATCCTGAACAACTTCCATGTTGATTGTATGTTGGTAACTTGTGTATTTTCTGAGATATTTATGTTTGTTTGGCATGGCTCCTACTGTGTTCACTCAGAGAGACAAAAACAATGAGGTTGTTTGGAAGACCATATTTTACAAAATATAAAGAATTCAGATTAGTGACTACCCTCATGTGAAAAGTCTTTTTATCCTGAACAACTTTCTCACTGGTTGTTTTTGCGTACCTTAAATAGTTTCAGATATTTAAATTTGTTTGAATGGTGTGCACATCTGCTCTCAGAGAAAAGCAGCTTTGAGTTCTGTGTCCCTCATTCTAAACAGAAAGAAGGGACTATTTTTTAACAGCCATAGGGATTTGCAGTGTTATGGAAGGATACACTGAAAACTACTAAAAATGTGTTCCACGGAACCCCCCTTTCAAGTTAAAGTGTTATGACTGTAGGCTCTACCCATAGCCATAAAAATTGACGAGTCAACTGATCAACAGCATACAGATGAATCAAGTTTGAAGAATGAAACTTAAGTGGTGGCTTTACCTGAAATCCTAAAGAAAATGGACCCTTTGAAATACTGTTATGTCTAAATTATTTAGGCACATTGTGGACTGAACTTCTTACATGTGGACTGAAGAACATACGAACATACGAATGTGCCAGCAGAAACAGACCACCCAGTCTATCTAAGTCTGCTCAAGTGTGCAGCTAGCACCCCTAGTTTGCAGCTGCCCCACCCCCTCCTATTTGTCATCCCACCCCCCCACTCTCACTCTCCCCTGTTCCATGTCCCATGCCCTTTGAAACTCTTCACAGATTTACATGATACCACCCATTCTGTAGGGCATTCCATTTTGCTACCACCATCTCTGTGAAATAATGTCTCCTCATTTCCTTCTAAATCTTCCCCCTCTATTCTTAGCACATGCCCCTAGTGACCCTCCCCTCCTTAACTTAAAGACCCCATCTGCCCCATCCTTATTGATTCCTCTCAGATACTTGAATGTCTCTATCATGTCACTCCTGTCCCTTCTATCCTCCAGGGTGTACATATTCAGGTCTCTCAGCCTGCTGTCATAGTCTGTCCTTCCATTCCACATATATTCTTTGTTGCCCTCCTCTGCACCCCCTTCAGTAGCCTGATATCATGCTTTAGGTATGGCCTCCTAAACTGCACACAATATTCTAAGTGCGGCCTTACCAGTGACCTGTAGAGGGGCAAGATCACCTCTCTTCGCCTGGATGAAAAACCCTCGCTATGCACCCCAGCATTTTGTTCGCTTTTGCAGCCACTCTCCTGCACTGGGCAGTGTTGTTCATGGTCCCTGTTATCATTACCCCTAGGTCCTTCTCCTCCTCAGTGATCCCCAGCTTAACCCCTCCCAGCCAGTATTCTCTCCTTGGGTTCTTCACCCCAAAGTGCATAACCTTACACTTCTTTGCATTGAACCCCAGCTGCCACCTCTCTGACCACTCCTCTAGCTTGCTTAGGTCCCCCTGCAGCTGCTTCCATCCCTCCTCTCCATTCACCACTGCTCCGATTTTGGTGTTCGCAGCGAACAGACTTATCTTGCTCACCACCCCATGTGCAATGTCTGATATGAAGAGCCCAAACAATACTGGCCCCAACACAGAGCCCTGTGGCACCCCACTCATCACTGGCCTTGGAGTTGAGAGCTCCCCTCTCACCACCACCGGTTGCAGCCTCCCTCAGTCAGCTTGTAATCCAGTTCATCATTTTTGCCCCTACCCCTACTCCAGTTAGCTTCCCCAAGCCGCCCATGAGGCACAGAATCAAAGGTCTTGCTGAAGTCCAAGTAAAGAACATCCACCGCATGACCCTTATCCAGCTCACCTGTCACCCAGTCATAATATTGTATCAGGTTGGTTTGACAAGACTTCCCTGAAACAAACCCATGCTGCCTCACATCCTGGAGGCCATTGTCCTCCAGGTATGACACCAGCCTTTCCTTTAGTATTGTCTCCATGAGTTTGCACACTATGGAGGTGAGACTTACAGGGTGATTATTACCCAGTTCATCCCTTGGTCCGCTCCTGTGTAATGGTACTACATGTTCCATCCTCCAGTCCAGTGGCACACATCCTGACTCTAGTGAGGTGCTGTACAGATCCGCCAGTGGCTCCGCCAACACCTCCGCCATCTCCCTCAGCACTCTGGGGTGGATACCTTCTGGCCCTGGTGCCTTGTCTACCTTCAGTGCCCTCAGTCCCTGTAGGACTCTACTTGCCTCAATTCTTCCATCTGTTGCCTCCTCTCCCTCTGTCCCCACCTTCCCAGCCCATGGTGGTAGAGGTCCCCTCTTTTCGTCCATGAACACTGAGCAAAAGTATTCATTCAGTACTTCTGCCTGCTCCTCACCCTTTTCCGTCCACTCCCCACCCCTTTTTATCCTCACTATTGAAGAATTCTTATTGGAGAATAATATCAATAAAACTTGTTTTTCTTTTTTCTTTCTCTTTCTTTTTTTTTTCTTTCTACTGGTATATTGAGTGGGTACAGACAACTCTAGGCAATTTTAAAATTTATTTTTGACACCAAGGTGGCTTCCTTCCTTCTGCACATGGGTGAGTAATTGGAGCTGTCATATTTCTCTTTTTCTATCTTTGTTAATGAAGGGTTGGGTACTGTTTGGTGGGTTGTTATATTGAGTAGTGTGGAGGTTTAGTTATAATTGGAGGTGGGAGGGGACGGTTGGATTATTAATTGTAATAACACAAGTTTTGCTTGTTTTGACTTTAAGTTTGTATTAAGTACTAGATGTATGCAGAGGGTGGGTGATTGGGGAGGGGGATGTTGGTTTCAAAAATGGATAAAAAAGAAAATGAGTTATTTCATTCATGCTTTGTGTGCTTCATATGTATTACTGCAGGAACTTTGAACAAAGTAGTTTATTAAATAATGTCTGAATTGAAAATGTTAACTTGGAATGTCAAGGTCTGATAAATATAATCAAAATAAGCAAAGTGTTAGCTTTTGCCAGTAGAAGCCATGCTGACATTTTATTACTTCAAGAAATGCATTTTTTTATCCAAAGATCTCAATTCTGTTTCTCGAAAATGGGGACCAGGCATCAGATCATGTTATTGTGCAAACTCACGTGGGGTCAGAACTTTTATTAAGAAAAATTCTTTAGCCAGATTTGGAAGGTCAGTGACTTGTTCTAATAGTAGGATTCTGATTACAGTAGTTGGTTTACCAGGGTTTAGAGTTACATTATTAAATGTGTATGGCCCGGTGACACTGAGGGTTGAGACGCTGGATGCCACACCTCACGCCACGCCGGCGACCCGTGTTCAGGAATGAGCACGGACTGTCGGGGGTTGGCAGGGGAGGAGAAGGATCGAGCATCCAGAGTACTGCTCTCCTTCTCCGGGTTGGGGGATTCCTGAGTGTAGGCATCGATTGTCCTCTAGCGGAGGCTGGGGGACAAAGCATGCCACACCTAGATGTGTTGTGGAGCTAGGACAGACACACTCACCCTTGCATCATTGCACGTCCTAGCTCCAAAGGGGACTTTAATTAGTAAAAATTGCCGGCCTCCGCGTATGAGCCAGGCATGGTGCCCGACCCTTCAGCCACGACAGTTCCACTTCAGTGGCTCCACTCCGGGGGGGGCTTCCTGGAGTAAGGGTCGGGTACCGTGGCTTAGGTGAGCCCGTTCGCAGGGTCAGGGTCTGACCAGGTAAAAGTCAAATAAATCACAAAAAAAAAAAAATAAATGTGTATGGCCCTAATGAAAATGACCCACAATTTATTTGTAGATTTATTCATAGAATTGGCGTCCTTTCCTTTGACCTATATAATTGGGGTAGAATTTAATATAACCCTTAACAATATTCTGGGCAGAATACCATTATCTCATAACACAGGAAGAAGCCAGTCCAAGCAGTATGCTGAGAATGGTGGTAAAAGACTTTTCGTTGCCGGATCCCTGGTGTTATCACAATTTGATCTCTTACCACATACTGATTCTACTCACCTGTACACAAGAGTTACTCTAGAATTGATTTATTTTTCATTTCCCAGTCCATTCTATATATGGTGGCATATATAACATATCATAGTATCTTGATTTCTGATCATGCCCCTATAGCTATGGTAATTAAAGAGCTAGTATACTGCCTAAAAATAATATTGGATTTTAAAAGCAGTCAACTATTACTTTTTTTTGTATCTGAGGTACTTTTTTCTTTTCCCTCTGTTTAATTAGAAGATTGTCTACATGATGTTAGTAGCTGTGATGTGTGGAACAGCACTCCACCTGGCAGCTGACATATCATGCTCTACTGCCCCCCACTACATCATTAGTTTGAGTCCACACTGACTGTGACATCACTGCTTCTTAGGAGCAGATATTCAGTGACTGCCAGATCATTCACTTGTGAGATCACAATTCTGATAATGTAGTACGGGGGAGGCAGAGATAGCTATGTCAGCTGCCAGGCTAATAGCTGTTCCACACATCCAGCACAATATTATCACATAGAAGACTTTCTAAGAGCAAAAGGAAAAAGAAAACTACTTCAGAAATAAAATGTTACACCTGACTACTTCATAAAATGTGTATATTTTCCTGTTTACTTGTTTTGATTCCAGTAACTCTTTAAGTTGCATAACTGAAAAAATGTAAGACCCTGGCATATGCCCCAAGCATTAATAAACAAAGAGAAATTCTACTTTAGCATATCTGATGAAATAATTTTTTTATAATGACACACACAAACCTGTATCATTTAAAATTATTTGGGACTGCTTTAAGGCATGCCTTAGGAGGTCTTGTGTTACCTATTCTGCTTATAAATATAGAGATAGATAAGAAATTGAATGACAGAAAAAATAATTACAAATCTTGAGACTGTTATTATTCACGAACCCACAGGCAATAATAAAAAGCTTCTTAATCAAAACAGATTGGAATATAATAATTTAACACTGAAAGTAGAAAATGCAATCTTAAAAACTAGATCTACTTACTATTTTGTAAGTGACAAACCAGATAGACTCATGGCTTTCCAAATAAAATACGAAGAAGTTGGGCAAAACATTAGTAGTATTAGAACAATTTCAGGTGAAATAATGAATACACCAGAAGAAATTAACCAGGCCTTCTTTCAATTTTATACTAGTCTGTATAATTCTAATTGGAATAAATATCTGAATGCTGTAAAATGTTTTTAAATATGATAGCGCTACTGTGTATCCCTGTTGAAATAGTTATTGAATAGGGGTGCGCGAAAGTTGCAAATTTCGCTTTCGCGGAACTTCCGTGAAAATTTCAGAAATTTTGCGGAAATTGCGGAACTTTCACCATAGGCAAAAGTAGGATTTTCCGTGGATTTTCGCCAAGTTCTGAAGACTTTTTTTGTGAACTGCGGAAAAATGCATATAAACTGCAGAATTTATTCTTTCCACAGTTTAATGAACTGGCAGTGAATGAGCGTCTGCTTGTACAACCATGCGGTTATTCACTGACAATTCATTGGGCTACTGGTAGTGGAAGAGAGAGGACTTTCTTGGCTGGTGGCCTGCTCAGGGGCAGGGTGGGGAGGAAGTTGAGTGGTGGCAGATGAACTGTCAGGGTGGTGTTTGTGGGGGTCTAATAGACACCAGGGAATTGAGATAATTTTTTTTACAAGGGATCTGAGATGGGGAGGTCCACTAGACACCAGGGAATACTGGGAATAGAGGGGAATGAGTTAGTGGACTGCCGGCTGTTTATTTGTGAACTAAGGAATCAAGGATAGGGAGGGGGTCTGCTAGACATCAGGGAAATAAAATGTTTTGGGAGCCATGATCATTGGGGGCACTAGAAACCAGGAGGGTCAAAGGAAGGGATTGGAGGTATTACTGGGACCACCGATCAGTGGGAGGTGGATTAATGAATTAAACTTCAGTTAAAAAGCCTCAGAAATAACCACTGGCAGTGATCTTTTCATGGATCTTTTCCGCAGTTTAATAAATCATCCCACAGTTTTATATATTTTTCCACTTGGTTTATGTGAATTTCATGAGTTCAAAATGATTTGGCAACTTCACGGAAGCAGGTACCTTCTTCGCCAAAATCCACCGCTGAAATTAATTTCACACAGCCCTATTATTGAACCAGAAAAGGATAGCTCAATGAATGAAATAGAGTTAGCAATTGATAACCTATCAGTCAGGAAGGCCCCTGGACCAGATGGAATTCCTATGGATTTCTATAAAAGGTGGAAAAATCAAATTATTATTAATTGAACATTTATATTTCAAGTGTTTGATGCAGGCAAACTGCATGATTCTTAGAAGCTAATCTTTCTCTGTTTTTGAAAAATGGTAAGGATCTATGGACACTGATTGGAAAGGTAAATTTAATTAACTCATTGTACCAAATACCTGTATGAAGTGTGAACCATCCATTGATTAACCTGACACAAAATGGCTGTCATAGGTATCCTGAGTTAAAATGGTCATGCTGCCTAAACTACTCTTTTTCTTTCAGTCCCTTCTGGTTACTGTACCAAAGTCTTGGTTTTCCTCTTTGAATAAAATAATTACTAACTTTCTCAAAAAAAAAACAAGACTGGCTATGGATAAACTGGCACTTCCAAAAACTCAGGGTGGGCTCTGCTTACCAGCTGCCGCCCATGCGTTCTCCTGCCGCAGACTGAAAGCCAGTGGAGGGCCCTGACTGGGTGTTCCCCATGCAACATCCTCTTGTTGCCCTCAGGCATTGCAGCTGGCTCTGTCTACCAGCTGCCACCATCCATGCTCTCTCCTGCTGCAGACTGAAAGCCAGCTGAGGTCCCTGACCGGGCACCCCCACAGCATCCTCTTGCTGCCCTCTGGCATTGTGGCTGGCTCTGCCTACTAGCTGCCACCATCCATGCCCTCTCCTGCTGCAGACTGAAAGCCAGCTGAGGTCCCTGACCGGGCACTCCCCCCCCCACAGCATCCTCTTGCTGCCCTCTGGCATTGTGGCTGGCTCTGCCTACTAGCTGCCACCATCCATGCTCTCTCCTGCTGCAGACTGAAAGCCAGCTGAGGTCCCTGACTGGGCACTCCCCCCCCCACAGCATCCTCTTGCTGCCCTCTGGCATTGTGGCTGGCTCTGCCTACTAGCTGCTACTCATGCTCTCTCCTGCTGCAGACTGAAAGCCAGTGAAGGTCCCTAACCAGGCACTCCCTCGCAACATCCTCTTGCTGCCCTCCGGCATTGTGGCTGGCTCTCCCTACTAGCTGCCACCCACAATCTCTCCTGCCACTGACCGAAAGCCAGCAAAGGCCCCTGACCGGGCCCTGTCCCTACAACATCTTCTTGTTGCCTTCCAGTGTTGCAGCTGGCTCTGCCTACCAGCCACCAATGCCCACGCTCTCTTCTGCCCCTGACTGAAAGGCAGCGAAGGCTCCTTACTGGGCGCTCCCCCCCGCAACATCCTCTTGCTGCCCTCCGGCATTGTGGCTGGCTCTGCCCACCAGCCACTGCCCATGCTCTCTCCTGCTGCAGACCAAAAGCCAGGTATGCCTCTCCTCCAGCACAGCACTTGAACTCAGCACCTTCCTCCCCAAATCCTCGGATTGACTGCCTTCCTGAATCGCTCCCTCTAATTGGTTGCCAGTGAAGTTTGCTGCAAATCCAACTCCAAGAACAGCTCCTTTTATTTCTGATTATCTTTTTCTATATTTTACCAGTTTTTCTGTACTAGAAATTGATGTGTTTTACAGTGTGTAAGTTAATTAGGCTAGTTCTGTTTATCTGTAGCTGCTGTTAAGCTTGAATTTTGGTCTAGACTGCAGAAGAGTTTTTTTTAATCCTGTAACTGTTTCCCATGCCCTTTCACCTGATTCCTAATTTACTTTTTTTGCCTTTATTTTCTCCCACCCCCACCCCTGACACTCTTCAAATGCACTTTTCTCACTCCACACCTCCTTTCCAGCTAGACCCCTTGCCCATTGGTGTTCTCTGTATCAGCTCTTAAACAGCCCTTAACTCCCCCTATTATTCATTTCTCTACCACCTAGACTACCTCATCTCCTGATTTCTGGATGCACCATCATGTGTTCCTCCTATGCCTGCCCACCAGCAGGCTACTTGTCCATTGCCTGTCCCACCACCTTCCCATACTTTATTGCTCACTTCTCTCTCCCCTGTATGCCTGCCCACCCCAGCAGACTACTTTCCACTGCCAGGACTTATCTCCTCATGGTTAGGGGTCTCAGGCTTAGTGCCACCAAGCGCCTCCCTCCAAGCCTATTAAATAGTCCATAATGCCTACCCTCTTTGGGCTACTTTTCCTTTGCTCCATCCCCCTCTCATTTACAACCCTCCTCCCCTGCTCCATCCCTATAGCCCAACAACCCCTTCTTCACCCCAGTGGATGTTACCACAATTTTCCCAGTGACTTTACACCCTGTCATCCTGTTCCCAACTCATCTTTCTGCCCACACAAGAACCTGCTCTGGGACTCATCAACAATCCTCCTAGCAGTGACACTTACCACCCCCTGCTCCCAGTCCCTGTGAACAACACTGCTCTTCTTTGCTTCATGCCCTTTTTTCTTCCTCCACTACACCGTCATATGCACATTCTGCTCATACTCCTTACTCAGGCATTCCCACCCCACCAAGTTCAAGTTGTTATGTAGATGGATAAAGAACCTCATCTTCCTGCTTTTAATCTGTGCCAGTAACACCAAAATAAATCTAGGCCAATTTCAGTCAGTATCCTCACATACTGATTTTGATGCCGCCAAAGGGCTGAAGTGCTTGTATCTAATGTGTGCAGCATCTTAAAAAAGTTAGACCTTGTCCAGACCTGGGTCTCCTATACAGAACCAGATGTCCTAGTTTTAATTGAAACATGACTGAAAAGCTCAACTCCTGACAGTGTGACATTGCTCCCTCCCTACAACCTGTTCTGTAGTGACAAGCTAACCAGAGGAGGAGGTGTAACTATTTTCATGAAAAAGAAATCCACTGTGTCCAATATCATTCCTGCTAATGCAGCTAAGGAATAAAGAGTCCTTGGCAATAAATCTAACTATCTCCCTGAGTGAGCTATTAACTTTCCTAGGATGCTACAGGCCACCCTCAGGGGGGCTGGAGCTTTTTATTTATTTATTTATTTAATACATCGGAATACACCTTTGAGTCAAAGACTCTTTTGCAAAGGCTCCTCATCACAAATACAAAGGTGGCAGACATTTTCACAAATTACAAATACAGTAAGTGGCAGGCAATTACACAATTATACAAAGTGATAAAAGCAGGCCTAGGGGGCCCTAATTATATAAAACAAGACAAAAATTTACAGAATATCACTGGGTGCTGTAACTCAGAGTCAATAGCTGATGTGGCAGATAACAATTAAATGCAAACAGACTAGGGAGTCAAGGACTGGATACACTGGCGTGGGAAACCACAGGCCAAATGCAGCCTCCAGAGTAACAAGGATCAGTAACAGTCATCGGCTGATTGTTCAAGGAGATAGCTCTTGAGGGCAGATTTGAAAGAGTCAAGGCTGGGTAGTAGGAAGGTGGTCAGTGGGAGGTCATTGAGCCACATGGGTGCCCGGTATAAGATGGCCCTTTGACATAGCAAGGTTCTGCAGTGCTGAACAAAGTGGGAGGACTTAGAGGCACTTCTGGAGACTCAGGCTGGGGGGTGACTATTGAGACAAGGGAGTCAAGGCCAGTAGGGGCAATTATGATGGATATTTTTTATGCAAGGATGCTTATATAGTATTTATGCCTGGCTTTCAGATTTAACTAGCTTGCGGACTTATACAAGATGCAGGTGTGTATTAGCCTGTCATGACCCATGACCAGCCTACAGGCCTTGTTCAGGGTATTGTTAACCCATGAGAGGGAGGTTGGGTCAACTGTGCCATAGATCACCAAGCCATAGTCAACTAGGGAGAGAACAAACAAGGATATTGCTAGGTGGAGAGCCTTTGGGGAGAGGAAGTGTTTGTGCTATTATAACAGTCCAATCCTTTTATTGATAGCAGACAGGAGACCTTGGATGTGATTATCGTAGAAGAGGTGGGTATTCAGGGTTAATCCCAGGTACCTGAAAGAAGAGACTTGCTCAATAGGGACATTGGCGGTGTTACAGATGGCTAGGGTAAGGCTACGATGCTGATTTTGGCAGTGGGTAAAGACCATGGATTTGGTTTTATTACAGCTGAGGATTAACCTATGGGCCACAAACCAGGATTCTATAGTGCGGAAGTACTCTTGGAGCAAGGCTTGGGGTGCAGAGGGGTTGGGATAGCATTCAAAGATAACTGCATCATCCACATAGAGGAACATTTTACCAGGGTAGGATTGGGGGAGGAGGTTTAGGAACAGGCCAAAAAGAAGGGGGCCAAGTATAGACCCTTGGGGGACTCCAGAGTGAACAGGGCAGGAAGAGAAGATGGTGGAGCCAATCCTAACTTGTTGGGATCAGTCAGATAGGTAGCTGGCAAACCAGGACACAACTTCAGAGACAAGGCCCACTGATGGGAGGGTGTGGAGCAGCAGGGCATGACTGACAGTGTTGAACGCTTTGGTAAGATCTATGTAGACAGATGCTACCTGTTGTCCATTGTTGAGGGTTTGGTATATGAAGAGCGTGTACTTGAGGAGTACAGTAGTAGTGCTGTGCCCACTATGGAAACAATGATGAACAGGGGAAAAGCAGTTATGATTGGAGAGATATTCAGTAAGTTGGTCAGAGACCACTTTTTCCAGTGCCTTGGAAGGGGGGGGGGATTGAGATGGGGCGGTAATTGTTGTAGGCAGTGCAGTCTCCACCCTTGAGTAATGGTGTGATAACTGCACATTTTCAGGATAAGGAAAATTGCCCAATGCAGAGGGACAGATTAAAGATTTTAGTAATGGGGAGAAAACGTCATCTAGAGTGAGTCTTAGGAGTTTTAAGTCGAGAGTGTCACCGCTATACCTGGACTTGTTGATGAAACTCGAGATATAGCTTCATGCTGAGTTGGGGGAGATAACACAGAGAAAGATAGGGGGGAAGGTATCTGATAAGGTGGGAGCAAGATTACTGGACGGGGGGGTCAAACCATGCTGAGGTCGGAGAAAACATTATTAAGGGAGTTTGCAATGGTTAGTGGGTACTGAACTAACGAGCCGTCGATAGCGAGCTCAGAGGGCAGAAGGGGGACCACTTTTTCGGTTATTTCCTTAATGTTGCACCAGAAGTCATGATCAGAGCTCCAAGCAGATGAAAAGGGCTTGGCAATAGTGGGTTGCTTTAGCTTGGCAGGTCACCGAGGTACATCTGTTTCTCGCTTCTCGTTAGAGTTGCCTATCATAGGGATGCCCAGAATCTTGTGCTCTAAGATGGCCTTGAGTTTGGCTAGAAAGCCTTTTTTAAACTCCTGAGGTAGGTAGGGGTGGGGTGGAGAGGTGTAGAACTTATTTGACCACAGACATGTAACGGGAGTGGCCACTAAGGATGTCAGGAGGACAGTGACATGGGAGATATGTTTTGGGTGATTAGTGAAAATGAGGTCCAGTAGGGTGGAGGTGCCGGTTTTGTCATTTAGTCGGGTAGGGGACTGGACCCTTTGGACAAGGTCCAGGGCAGCAGCAGAGTCCTTGAACGCAATGGATGAGTGATCCAACCAGTCTATGTTAAAGTCACCAGTAACTATGGTTTCCCCATTGTTGGGGAGGAGCGACAGAGTAGTCAAGATTTCATCAAAGGCAGGTTTCTGGTTCCACAGGGGGATGTAGGTGATCATGAAGTTAAGGGTTTCTTCCTGATTGCCTATTAGTAGCTTGACCACTAGGGCACCATGACTAAGGGGTGGAAGGGGAATAGGGAGAGCTTGCACGGGGTTCGTTGTGTAAATGGCACAGCTCCCTCCTTTTTTGCTGTGCCTCTCAGCTCTTAGTTTTGGGTAGCCATCTGTGGACACGGCAGAGTCTGGAGTGTGATGAGACAACCAGGTTTCAGTCAGAGCCAGGATATCAAGCGAGTCTTAAGCAATCCAGGCCTCGAGTGGCATCATTTTTTCAACAGGCTACAGCTTCTAAGCTACTTGCATCAAATAATGGATTCAAGACAGAATTAAATCATTATACTTGGTGACTTAAATCTTGATTGGCTAACTTCCAGTAATAAAAGCTCTCAACTTAAGGATTTTTGTGACAATGCCGGTTTCACCCAACTGATATGGGAAATCACTTGTCCCAACCCCAAATCCTCCACCAGCGAATCACTACTCGACCTACTCCTCACAAATGCCCCTCTACAGATCTTTGGTCAGGCCGCACTTGGAGTACTATATGCAGTACTGGTGGCCATATCTAAAGAGGGCTATTATTTTACTGGAGGGGTGCAAAGGAGGGCAACAAGAATGTTACAGGGGATGGAGGGAAAGGCCTATGCAGACAGGCTGCAGGAGCTGAATATGTACACACTGGAGGAGAGGAGGGATATGATTGAAATGTTCCAATATGTGAGGGGGTAAACAAAGCTTGCACTGAAGAGGTGTTTAAACTGAAGTATGGTAGGGACATGAAGGGACACAGACAAAGACTGGAGAGTGGAAGATTTAGGAGGGAGATGAGGAGGCATTACTTCACTGAGAGGGTGGTGTTTAAATGTAATGCACTACTGGAGGGGGTGGTATCATGTAAACAGTAGGAAGTTTTAAGAGGGAATGGGACGAAGCAAGGGGGAGGGTCTGGATGGTGGGGGCCGAGGCAGTCATGCGAGGGACAGAGGGGAGGGGGTTGGGGCAGCTGCAATCTAGGGTGCTAGCTGCACACTCAGGCAGACATTGATAGACCATGAGGTCTGTTTCTGCTGGCAGATTTGTATATTCATATGTTTGTAAAGCGACCACACAGGATTACCCATGCAGCAGTATTTCACAACAACGTCAGTGATCACTGATCCGTGGCCTGCATTAGAGATCGGCTAACTCCCATGCCATCAAGTAGGTTCACTTGGAAAAGGAGTTACTGTAAATTCAACTTATCCCTCTACCTCGCTGACCTCAGAAACATAAATTGGATGGAATTCTACCTAGCCACAAACATCTTTTCAATGACATCTTAAGTAATATCATCAACAGTCATGCCACAATGATAAAATGTGGAACCCAAAAGCATTCCTGCCCACGGTTTACGGCTGAGCTGAAATCTGCGCTAAATTCAAGGGACCAACTTTGGGATACAGCCTGGAAGACCAAACTTCCATCGGATTGGGCAGCTTTTAGAGCATGCAGGAATGAATGTACCAAACTCATCAGGGCTGCTAAAGCTAATTACTACATATCCCCTTTTGAAGTCACTAAGGATAATTCCAGCAAGTTCTGGAGCATCATTAAATGTGCAAAAGGGAACAAACCCTCTTCCTTGCTACCTGGCAAAATTTCCTACAAAGGATCATCTCTAGCTGACAAGTCTGACATCCTAAATAGTTTCAACAACCATTTCTCTACTGCTGTTCTTACCTTCGACACATACAAAGCTGACACCATCATTACCAGCCTACCCAAACCCTCCTGGTTGCTGACTGACAATATCTTCACCTTTTCCCCATTCCAATTTAAACAACTAGAAGAACTCCTACTCCACCTTTAACTGAACAAAAGCACCAGTGCTGACAGTCTAGGTCCTATTTCCTTAAAACCTGATTTCAGTACCTAACACCTCCCATCTTGTACCTATTTAACATGTCCATTAGTTCCAGTACAGTCCCAGAAGTCTGGAAAATTGCTCAAGTACTCCCGCTATTCAAATCTGGTGACCCAATGGATTTAAACAACTACTGCCCTATCTCCATTCTACCTCTACTTTCTAATCTCCTAGAGAGGTTAGTAAATACCCAAATTCAAGACTATCTTGATAGGAGCAACTTAATAAATCCAACCCAGTCTGGTTTTAGATCTGCTTACAGTACCACTTTGGCTTTAGCCACTGTTACAAATAACTGGCTCCTAGCTATGGATAAGAAACAGGTTACAGGGGCTGTTTTCCTGGATCGTAGCAAAGCTTTCGATACTGTTGATCATTCTTTGCTCCTTGAGGTGCTGAACTGGCATGGCATAGCTGGTCCAGTGTTGTCTTCTTTCACAAGTTACCTCTCAGGAAGACTGCGCCAGGTGAAAGTGGATGGCTCCCTCTCCCCGCTCCTCCCCCTTACGAGAGGTGTTCCACAAGGCTTGATCCTTGGACCTCTTCTGTTCATATTATACATCAATTCCATTGGGGCCAACATCGGCAATGCAAGAATACACCTGTTCGCTGATGACACAGTCCTGTATACCTCAAACCCTTGGTGGTCGAAGCCCACAAGGAGCTACACACCAAATTCGATCTTCTCCAGCTCAACCTTGCTCAGTCCAAACGTCTGAACGCCACAAAAAAAAAAGTCATGTTTATCTACTCCAATCATCAGACAGCACCCCCAAATGTGCTCCCTTCTCTGACTCCCATTGAGATTCTTCTCGGTGGCGACCTCAGAGTGGTAAACAAATTTAAGTGCCTTGGTTGTGAATTAGATCACCATTTAACATTCACTGATCACATTGCTTCCCTTGCTAAAAAACTGTGACAGAGAATCAGTTTCCTATACAGGAACAAGTCCCTTTTCACCACTGATGCCTGGCTAAGATTAGTTCAGACCACCATCATGCCCCTCCTTGACTATGCTGATATAATTTAAGGCCAATGTTCAGATTCCCTGTTACATCCACTGGACACACTTTACCACAGAGCATTACATTTCGTAACTAATGCCCATCATTGCACTCATCATTGCAACTTATACATGTCTTTGGGATGGGCTTCTTTATCCACAACACGGCTCACACACTCTCTTAAGTGGCTCTACAAAGCCCTTCTGCTAAAGCTCCCTTCCTACATAACTGACCAATTTCAGCACACTACCTACCTCTATCCACTTTGGACCAGCTCATACATCATGTTAAATATCCCAAACATTCTCTCCCGCTTTGATGACATGGCCATAAGTCGTGCTCTCCCAGCTGCTTGGAATAAAGCCCAAGACCACCTCAAACTTCAAAACCTAATGCCTCTGGGTAGCTTCAAAAAGCTGGTCAACTGCAACCTGTATGACTCCTGTAAATGTCATTTGACTTAAAGACCAGTATGACATACTATCTCCTACCAAACTGACCAATCACGACCCCTTATGGATGGATTAGCAGCCAAGCCCCCCTTAAGGGATCCTTTCCACTCTGTAGTCATGCCTCCTGCTTTCCACCTGTACTTTCTACTCCCCTCCTCTCCTTGCTTTTCCTTCAACCCTTCTGATCCTAATGCACGCATACTTAACCCAACCTTCTCTTCTCCCTCTCCTGCTTAAACACAGAATACTGTCTTTCTACTTTTGGCTCAGACTACCTCATTCAGCTTGACTGCATATAATTCTACTTTTCAAATTTTAATTAATGTAGTTACCTTCTGTGCACCCTACATTAATTTGTAATATCTGTTAATTACCTATAGTGTGCATTGTGATGATTGTGGTGATCTATGCATATTTTTTGCTTGCATTTACTCCGCTGTTTATCTCTGATATTGTATATCATTTTTTTGTATATCTTTTGCCTGATTCAGGACCTCCTTGTAAATCAGCATGCTCAATGGAGTTATTTTCTGCCAATAAACTTTGACTTGACTGACTTGACTTGACTTGACTAGGCCTCCTTAATTTTACAATGTATTATTATGCGGGGCAATTAAGCCAGCATCAGACCTGGTTTAAAAAGAACTAGCTTGCTGTTAGTTAGAACTTTCCTAAATTCCTTATTCTTCATTACCACACATTTTGTTTTCTGCATTTCCGTACAATAAAAATGCAGCTAAGTTACCATACACAACTTCCTCGATTCAAATCTGGTCAAAAGCACATAAATTGATTAAACAGAAAAATCAACTCCTGCTGTATTTTCCAATCATGGATAACTATAATTGTTCCCTCTCAATTAATAATGATTGTTGAAGTCTTGTTAAGATCTGGGACTTACCCATATAGCATACTGTTCTCAGTCTGGCACTTTAATGACTTCCTGACAACTTCATGTCAATTCAATATTCCAAATTATTATTTTTAGTTATCTAAAGCTTAGAGATTTTATTTAATAATGGTTATGGTCCACCCATTAACTCCCCTATTGTGGAACATTTAATTTAATTCAATTCAGCTTTATTTATATAGCACTATTCATTGACCATGGCTCTTAACAATAAAAACTCAATAAATTTCATATTAAAACATACAGTTAATCCAGCCATTCTACAGCAAAAATCAGTAGTCTGGAAAAGTCAGGTCAAACAGGTGCATTTTTAGAGCAATTTTAAAGCTCTTCATGGTCAGGCATCATGTATCCGATGATGTAGACAGTTCCACATGGTAGAGGCCACAAATGAATAAGCTTGGGTCCCACTTGTCTTCAACCGAACCCTGGGAACCTCTAGCAATCCCTCACTGGTGGAGTGGAGTGGCTGATGGAGGGGGTAGGGATGCAAGAGATCTTGCAGGTAACTTGGCTCCTGTCTGTGTAAGGCCTTAAAGGTCAACAAACGGACCTTAAAGGTGCTCTGCCACTGAACTGGCAGCATGGGCAGACCACAGCGCACAGTTGTGATATGACTTGATCGAGGCAACCCTGTCAACAGCCTGGCTGCAGTGTTCTGCACAGCTGCAAGCAGTGGATATCAACCCCCGGTAACCTTAGGTACAAGAAGTTATAGTAGTCAAGGTGGGAGGTCACAAAAGTGTGGACCAGAGTAGAAAGGTCATCAGGTGGAATAAGGTGCTGAATCCGGGTGATATTTCTCAGATGGTAAAACAAGGACTTGACAGTGGTCGACACTTGAAAACGAAGCGTCTGCATCAGCCCAGTGTCAAGGATAATGCCCAGATTCCGCACCTGTTCAGAGGTCAACAGCTGGCTACCACCAAGCCAAAGCCCAGAGGCAGAACCAGCTATGAGCCCATCTACCCAATGACCCGGATCTACCACTAGAACCTTGGTTTTGTTCTGATTCAACCTCAGGAGGTTGGCATTCATCCAGTCCTGGATCTTGGTGAGGCAGCCATTAAACACTGAGATTGCACTGTCCTGTTCAGGCACAAAGGACAGCTAGAGTTGGGTATCATCTGTATAACAATAAAAACCTAACCCATACTGCTTTACAATGTCGTCTAACGGCAGCATGTACACTGTGAACAACATGGGGCGACAGCACACAGTCCTGCGGATCCCAACACAGCAAAGAGAATGAGTCAGAGGAATAAATCCCAGACACTGGACTCTGAGATCTGACTGTGAGAAAAGAATGGAACCATCTGAGGACTGCATCAGACAGGCCACAGATCATCTGCAGATGCTCCAGCAGCTCCACATGGTCCATGGTGTTGAATGCTGCAGAGAGATCAAGAAGAACCAAGATAGAATGGCTCTTCCGATCCCTCTGTATCAAGAGACCATTGAGCACCCAAACAAGGGCAGTCTCCATGCTATGCCTCTTCCGAAATCCTGATGAAAGGATCACAGATATCATGGATGGTAAGGTGATTCTCCAGCTGCAGTGCCACTGCCTTCTCAGTAACCTTCCCCACAAAGGGGAAATTAGAGACCCACCAGTAGTTAGCAGGACAATCCTGGACGAGAAAAGATTTCTTGGAGGGGTGGTCACCACCACCTCCTTCAGGAAGTCCATAAACTCACCTGTCTCAAATGAACACCAAATAATCTCTGCTAGAACTGGGCTGATGACTTCAACACACCCCACAAGGCAGTGGGTTGGGCCCAGGTCCAAACCACAGCAGGTCGGCTACATATTCTGGACAATCTGCATGATGTCTACAATCTCCAACCAGTCAAAGTAAGACCATTCAAACAAAGGGACTGTAACCTCCCACCAACCATCGCCACCCCCATTGGAGCTTGCAAACTGAATCTCAGACCTGATGTCAGCCACCTTATCAGCAAAGAATCGACCAAACTCATCACACTTTTTTCTGTGAAAATGCTCTCCGCATCTGCAGACAGACCAGACTGCACAGTCTGTCCACAGTTTGGAAGAGCTAGGCTGGTTGATTCTGGGCTGTGGCTATCTCCCTGGACAGGAACTCTGCCTTCTTATGAGAGATAGCCGATTGATATTCTGAATAATGGTCCCTCAATCTAAGTTTGTCAGCATCAAGGCTCAAGTTTTCACCAGCAATGTTCCAGCCTTCGTCCTACTCGTTGCAGGTCCCTCAGAGTCCCATCAAACCAAGGAGACCGATGGCGATGGGTATGGGGACAAATACAGACAGGAGCAATCACAGCCCTATTATAGGCTAGCAGCAGATTGTCTGGACCCACACTTGCATTCAGAAATTCCAATAGATCCAGCACCTTCTGGGGTCAAACCCCTCAAAGGACAGTACCAGACCATCTCTACAGGGGCAGGTCTATTGGGGGGAGCTCAGAAATTGAATCTTTTAGTGTGATGTGTAGACCACCCGACTGGGTCCACCACCATATCGGAGCTCTCCATACCCAGTAGAAAGACCAGTCCAATGAATGACCACCACTGTGTGTCACAGAGGCAACCACCTGTGTGAGGCCCAGTGAATTCATAAGTTGCAGGAAATCCTGACCAAATTGGGAGAGTTTGTCTTCCATCCAGGCATCGAAGTCGCCCAGAACCATCAATGTGGGGGGACTCCAATGTCATGTTGACAATGAAGTCTGTGACTTTCTGCAGAAATTGCACCTCACCTCAGATGGATAATACATGAGAAGAATCCTGCACCCCACACCTGCGACAACAGTACACTCAAAGGATCAGGTCTCTCCAGCTTGCACAGCTACAAGACCCAATTCCTTTCTAAAACAGACTGCTACACCCCCTCTTCCATGATCCAACCTCGGGCGGTGTATCACTGAGAATCTGGCTGGAATAGCTGACTCCAAAATGTGGCCAGAATTTCCATCCAGCCAGGTCTCAGTGATGCAAGCCAGGTTTGCTGACCCAACACGATCAGCAATAATAGCTGTCTTGTTTTTAATGGACCTGGCATTGCATAACATCACTTAAGTTGGATGGAATACTGAAGCTGGTAGAGCCACTGGCCCACTAAATGTGGAGCCCTTGGGTATGGGTATCAGATATGGAGGACTGCATTCTGAGACCCATTTAACCCCAGGGAGTCTCCTGGACCCCACTACCCCAATCCGGCCACTCCACTCCACTCCCCCCAGGTCCAAGGCCATCCCACCCACACCTCCTACTCATAATTCCCAATGCCCAACAATGTCCATAGACATCACCGGGAAGTGGGGGACAATTAACGATGCGAAGACCCCGGAGCTTGGAGGCGGAGTAGAGCCTAACCAGGGGAACCACCTGCCAACACATTCCAAACCCAACAAAGTAAAAATAAAAATAAACTAAACAAAACAATTACATAAAATAAATAATAAACCCACCAATACTTCAAACCCCAGTTAATAACACTCAGACAAAACAAATTCCTCACAGTCCCCCTCCAAAAAACAAAATCAGTCGATACTACAAATATCAAAACAGATATTATCAAATTAAATAACTAACTAAAATTAATAGATTAAAATAAATCACTGTCGTTCCATAGAACGCTAATAAAATATAGTTATAATGACCAATGTGTTGAAAATGATGAAGACAGGGCTCTCACTACCTCCTTCACCAAATGAATATCTACTTACTACAGCACTCTCATTGCCACAGCTTTACTGTTTTAAATGTTAAAAAATAAGAGCAGATTGAGGCCCTCTCACAGCCTCCCAAAGTTGAACTGTGTATATCCTCAAGACAGTCCCAGCCCCGGATTGTAAAGACTGTATAATATATTCAAGGGGATGAAACGTTGACCAGTGTAGATCTAATTTTTTATTATTTAGTTGTTTAACCAGGAGTAGCACACTAAGCTGAAAGTTTTTTTACAGGTGCAACCTGGGAGCACAGGGAAGTTAATTGACTTGCTCAGGGTCACACAATATGCAAGTGGAAGCTGTGGGATTCAAACCCAGGTCTGGTCTGGTGGATGTCACCAGATTTGCAGCTCAGAGCCTTAGACCACTGCGCTATACTGCTTCCCTATAATTTTTAACTCGGGTTATAAACCACTGAGAAGGGAAGTAGGAGATCCCAGCCACAATTGGGGTAGGAAATCCTGGCAAGACCTTCAGCCAAAGAGCAGTCACGAACTCCAGGAAAATCGAATCTAGTGGCGATTGCCAATCCACTTGGCCAAAACCTTCCCAACCCCAAAGCAGATGCCCAACCCAAACATCTCCAAAATTAGAGCCACCTCCAAGCACTCGACCTCTGCCAAATGCCCTACAGCGACCCTGAGGAAAACCAGAGAGTGCCCACCTTCTGGACGGCACCACCCAATCCCCCCAGGGGCAACAACCCGGGCCAAGCACCCACCTCGAGGCAGCCAGCCAGGCCCACCTTCTCCGTACTACAAGAAGAGCAAATTCTTCCTGGAGCATAGAAAAACCACCTGCTCAGTAACCCAAATTAGGTCCAACAACACCTCACCAGTCAATTCTTCGCAAAACAGGACCTTCCAACAGTGAGATCTCTGCCATGAAACTCTCCAACCTCTTCCAATGGAGTCCAGCTGAAAAAGCCACAGTTTCCACCCCAGGACACACCAGCATATACAGGGCTGGTAACAAATCCGAAGAGCCTTGAAGGTAAATTCAGGTGAAAGCCAGATAGAATAAGCGCTACTACAACATCGCACAGTAAGCTCCACCAGATAGAAAATGCTCATGAGGCATATGTGAATGTCTGCAAATAAAATCCAACAGTGAATTAACTTAATTTAACAAATAATAAATTCAAAAATAACTTAAAATCATGTTTTAGACTAAGCTGCAGTGGACGGCTGGCTCAGCGCAGCTGCCATCTTGCTTGTTAATCCTGGTTCACCTTCTAAAAAACTGATTTCTAGTATTTACTGTAGTTTGATAGCCCACTCAGGAAAAAAAAAATATGATGTCTAAGTAGGAGATGGATACGAGTATCCTCCCACAGATGAAGTATGGCAAGATTTTATACTTACACAATTTAAAAGGTTTAATATCTTCTAAACATCAACAGATATAGTATACTATTCTCCACTGAATGTATTACACACCTACGAAGCTTAATAAAATGAATCCAGATAACTCTCCTGCCTGCTCGAAATGTAATGCTATCCCAGCGACACTTATACATATGTTCATTAGCTGCACCAGAATTCAAGATTCTTGGTAAGGTATTTTTAAAATAATTATAAATGTTGCAGGGATCAGCCCCAAATTTATAGTGAATTGATTCTGTTCAGTCATTACATCTTTAGTTTTATTCCTATATATTTTCAACAAGCATTTGTCAATGTCAAATATCAGCATGCTGGTATTAGCATTAGTAGTGCAGGAGTCAGAAATGCAAAATAGGAATGGCAGTGAAGTACTGAAGTAGCGCTAACCCCCGAGAGACTGAAAGGTATTGGGAGGTGGCTTTGGGTCTGCCATAGCGTGATGCCATTCCAGGTCACCTCACCCTGCATAGGCGACAGGGTGTTTGGGTGTGCATTGGAGCGTTTGGCCTTTATGCTCACCCATTCCATAAGGAAATAAGCTGAGATGGGTGCAATATAGAGAATGGGGTGAATGTTAGAATTGTAGAACCCAAGGCACACCTCAATGCCACACTCAGTGGCTGTAGGGTGAGGTGGGGTAGAATTCTGTGGACATTATTATAACGACGTTACATCCCCGGAAGCCTGTCAGTCTTCACAGGGTGGATGTATGGTTGGAAACCTTAATGCCCCAGGTGTTTGTTGGTATTTCTCGCAATTTGGTCAGGACGTCCTTCAACTTATGAACATGCTGGGCTTCACAAAGGTTGTTGCCTCTGCAACCCATGATCACGGTCACTCACTTGACCTGGTTTTCCTCCTGGGGTTGGAAGCCTCTGACCTGGTGGTGGAACCGGTTGGATGGTCTGACCATTCACACCGTAAGGTTCAATTTCCAAGCTCCCCCCATAGGTCTACCCCTGTGGAGATGGTCAGATACCGCCGTTTGAGGGGTGTTACTCCTGTTGGTCTTTTGGCAGTTCTAGATCTATCAGGACTCCCGGATGCCAGCAAGGGTCCAGAGAGCCTAGTCCAAGCCTATAATAAGGCTGTGATGGGCACTCTGGATTCCATCACTCCCATCTGAGTTTGCCCACTCACTCTTTGCCCCAGTCCCCTTGGTTTGATGGGACCTTGAGGGAGTTGAGGCGAGTGGGACAAAGGCTAGAACGACGCTGGCTTAGATCTGCCCTGGATGCCAACCACCTTAGATTGATGAAACATTATCGAGTCTATCAATCAATAATCTCCCATAAGAAGGCAGAGTTCCTGCCCAGGGAGATTGCTGTGACTCAGAATTGACCAGCTCAGCTCATTTGAACTGTGGACAGGCTGTGCAATCCATCCTGTCTCCAGGTTCGGAGAGCATTTTCACAAGATAAGTGTGATGAGTTCGCTCAATTCTTTGCCAATAAAGTGGCCGACATTAGGGCGGAGATCCACTCAGCACTCTCTATGGGGGTTTACAGTGGTCGATGTATGGTTACTACACCTCAGTTTTCTTGGGATCACTTTGACCAGCTGGCAATCTCTGATGTCATGCGGATTGTCCAGGGTATGTGGCCTATGTGCTGTAGTCTTGACCCGGGCCATACACGCCTCATTTTGGGGTGTGTGGATATCATCAGCCATGTCCTTACAGAGATACTTTGATGCTCTTTAGAGTTAGGTGAGTGTCCGCACTCCCTGTAGGAGACGGTGGTTACAAAATCTTCTCTGGACGCAAACTGCCCTGCTAACTACAGGCCAATCTCTAATCTTCCCTTTATTGGGAAGATGTTAGAGAACGTAGTTGCCCTTCAGCTGGAGAACCATTAGACCATCCATGACATCTATGAACCCCTCCAGTCCAGTTTTCGGAAGAGGCATAGTACTGAGACCACTCTGGTCTGGGTGCTCATTGATCTCCTGATTGCTAGAGATCAGAAGTGACATTTAGTCTTGGTCCTTTTTTTTATTATTTATATTTGTGCTCCTCGGACAGCAGCCCCTTCTGACCGACTCCCTTCAACCCGTCCCCAGAATAGCTTACCTTGTACCCGGCCTGGGCCCGGAGCCTGCAGGGAGTCAGGTCACCATCCCTGCTGTCACCGGGCGTCTGCTCCGGTCATCGCCCAGGAGTAGGAGTGCATGCGCGTGGTGGCGACAGCACCCTACAACCCCGCTCATGACTTTCTTTCCCCACCCCATGGAGTAATGCCCTGCCCCCTCCAAGCCCGTGCCACTCCTAGCCTCCACTAGGGGTCACCATTGGCCAAGGGGTGCCGCATCCTCTCCCTGGAGATGAGATCCAGCCTGTTGGCAGTTCAATGCATCTCCGCCCCCCCCCCCAGTGCCGACCTCTGACGATCCGAGCTCGTTTCCGAACCCAGGTTGTCAGCGTGTCACGAGGTAAGTCTTGGTCCTTCTTGATCTCTTTTCAGCCTTTGACAATGTGGACCATGGGAGGCTGCTCGAGTGCCTGAGGGACATCTGTGGCCTGTCAGGTACAGTTCTCAGTTGGTTTAGATCTTTCCTCACTGGCAGAACTCAGAGAGCAGTGTTGGAGATTTATTCCTTGGCCTCATTCTCACTGCCATGTGGGGTTCCTCAGGGCTCTGTGCTGTCTCCTATGTTGTTTGTGGTGTATTTGCTGCCATTGGGAAACATTGTGAGATGGTATGGGCTGAGGTTTCACTGCTTTGCAGGTGATACCCAGCTCTACTTGTCTTTTGCACCAGACCAGGATAGTGTGGTCTTTGTCTTTAATAGCTGCCTCTCTGAGCTCCAGGACTGGATGCGGGCCAGCTGGTTAAAGTTGAATCCTGATAAAACTGAGGTGTTGGTGGTGGATCCGGGTCATGGGAAAGAGAGGGTAGGGGCACGGTCAGCCTCCGGGCTTTGGCACGGAGGTGACCAGCTCATACCCTCTGTTCAGGTGTGGAATCTGGAGGTGATATTTGACAAGGGGCTGACACTGTGCACGAAGGTGTCAGCAGTAGTCAAGTCCTCTTTTTACCATCTGAGGAGCACCTTGTTCCATCTCGCAACCTCCCAACATCGATCTACACCTTTGTGACCCCCTTGCCTTGACTACTGTAACTCCCTCTACCTACTATAGGGCTTCCGGGGGTTGATATCTGCCACTTACAGCTGGTGCAGAATGCTGCAGCTAGGCTACTAATGGGTTTCCTGGGCCAGTCATGTCACCCCTCTGCTGCGCGAACTGCACTGGCTGCCTGTTCAGTGGTGGATCACCTTCAAGGTCAGCTTGCTGACCTATAAGGCCGTACATGGACTGGGTCCTGACTGCCTGCAAGAGCTCCTGGTTCTTTACTGCCCACTCCGACCCCTCCGCTCAGCCGATGAGGGATTGCTAGAGGCTCCCAGGGTTAGACTGAAATATTCTGGTGCTAGAGCATTCATGTATGCAGCACCGACCCTGTGGAATTTTCTTTTTTTTTTTTTTTTATTAAGTACACTTTATTTAAGTTTCACTCAAAATAATTTTACATAAACACATGAGAAGTTACAGTGGTATCTAGAGCGATATCTCCAATTCCATTTTTCATATTAAATCTTACAACTCAACGTATAATAAAGGGATTAACTAGAAAAAGGAAAAGGAGCAACACAAAATACACCCAAATCTTCCCTCCCACCCTTCCCCCCTACTCCCTCTGACCCCCTAGCCAAGTGCACTATCTGGCAGGCTAACCTAGTTCTATCTCCGTCCATTCAATATAAAGAAGAGACCAGCAAAAGTATACCAAAAAGGTGAGGGCAGCACTTCCTAAGGTTTCCAGGTTGCCAGTGCAGCATCAAGAGGACCCCACAGGTCCAAGTAAGCAGCTCCTCTATGTCTTATATAAACGATGTGTTTTTCTAAGTGTAATGCCAATAACATTTCACTATACCATTCTACAAGTGAGGGTGTTTGGCTCTCTTTCCAGTGTCGCATTATTATCAATTTAACGTTAGCTGCCACCAAAGCGATGTGGGCTCTTCGCCGCACTGGAATTCCTGGGGGAAATAGATGTATACAGATTTCTGGGGTAAGCAACTGCTGTAGCCCAAGGAGAGGGGCTCCATCCTTCCAACAACTTGCCATAGGGCTGGATTTCGGACATGTCCAAAGCATATGGAGCAACGTGCCTTCTGCCCCTGGCACCTTGTGCAGAGACGAGAGGGTTAACCCACATTTATACAACTTTATTGGCAATAGTATAAATTGCACAGTATATTGAACTGGATCATCCGGAGTCTATCCTGCTTAATAAATCTATAACAACTTTGCCAAACTCTCTTCCACACATCTATCCTGTGTCAACTTTAGCTCCTGCACCCAATGGTAGTATACGCCCTTGAGTAAAAATGGGTCTATTGTTTGCAATTTTTTATATACCCCGGATACAGGGTGGGATTGGGATGCAGCCTGAATTAACATCTGCACCTCTGGATCTTCTACTATCTGATCAAATATATTCCTTGTGAAGGTAAGAATTGCTTGCCTGACTTGGATATACTTAAACTTATGCGAGTCCGATATCTTATACTGAGACTGGAGATAGGAGAATGGGACCAGTTCCCCTTGCTGGAAAAAATATATTAATCGTAGCTCTTTCAATGGGGCACAGAAGGAAGGCGGAATAGGCCTCCCTCCTATTTTGAAGCGAGGGTTGCCTATGATTAACTGCAGAGGCGACTGGTGCCAATTTAAGGAATAATGGCGTTGCATTTGATGTATTGCTCTAAGGGACCATCCAATTGGTGTATTTCGAAGCTGTTTAGGGATGTGGGAAGGCACAGTATACATGAAGGCTAATAACGTATATTGGTATTTGGCTATCAAAAATTCTTCTATCTCCACCCATGGGGCACGTATCTATCCACGCCTGTCAGGAGACCAGCTTGCAACCAGAATATCATCTTACTCAGATGTTGAGCACAGTAATAAGTAAAAAAGGAAGGGGCCGCTAACCCACCCTGTTCTTTAGGAGCTGTTAACTTATAATATGCTCTCCAGGTTTGCTTTCCCTTCCATATAAATTTATTTAGCATTTTCTGCACTTTGATAAACGGAATTTTCTACCTTGCTGGATTAGAGAGTGCCTGACCCTGGAGAGCTTTAAGATGGCTTTAAAAATCTATATGTTTAACCAAGCCTTTGGGGATTAATCATATGAATACTGTGATTGTACATTATATTAATGTATCTGCTTTGTATTTTATTGTTTTTATCCTTGTTTTTATACTTTTACTGTGCAGCGCTTTGATAACCATTGAATTGCGCTATATAAATACATTTTATTATTATTATTATTATTTTCACTCCAAATTTTAAACAGTGGCTTTTTGGGACCCCACTTCATGAACAGTGGTGTTATAATTTAGTTACTCAATCCTGAAAGGTGATTTAGCACCAGCAACTGCCCCATTGGGAGCTACAGGTGCAGAAACACATTCAGGCTGGATGCAAAAATGACAGCTGTACTGTTCATGAGAAGGTTACAAAAATGGTAACATTGAAAATCTGGAGAGAAAATATGAAAAAATTTAAAACTTACAGGCATTTGTAGATACTGCATAGCATGCATATAATGCGTCATTTTGGGATTTTTACCAGACTTTCAATGTGGGCATTTTGGGACATCTCCTCCTGAACAGTGGCATTGTGATTTTGTTACTCTTTCTCAAAAGTTGATTTTGCACAGCGACCACACAAATTGTGCACCACAGGTGTGAAAACATGTTTCAGGCAGGATGTGAAAAATGACAGCTGTACTGTTCATAAGGAGGTGTGCAAAAATTGCAATGCTGAAAATCTGGAGTGAAAATATTAAAAATTCTTGAAGTTATGAGCATGCATGGAAACTGCACAATGCACGCTTGTGACATAGTCATTTTTTGCTATTTTTGTACCAAATTTTCAACATAGGCATTTTGGGACCTCCGCTCATGAACAGTGTCACTGTGATTTTTTTAATCTGTCCCATATATTGATTTTCCACTGCAACTGCGCAATTGTGTACCACATGTGCGAAAACATATTTTGGGCAGGATGTAAAAAATGACAGCTGTACTGTTCAAAATGAGGTGTGAAAAAATGGCAATGTTCAAAATCTGGAGTGAAAATATTAAAAATCCTCAAAGTTACAGCGGTGCATGGAAACTGTGCAATGCACATTCATAACACAGTCATTTTTTGGAATTTTTTCACCAAATATGCAACATAGGCCTTTTGGGAGCCCACCTCATGAACAGTGGCACCATCATTTCATTAATTAGTCCCAAAAGGTGAGTCCATGCAGTGACCGTGAAATCACCTTTCTGGACTGAATAACGAAATGACAGTGAATGATTTCATGAGGTGGGGTACCAAGAATCCCATGTTTAAAATTTGGAACCAAAAGAAAAAAAATGGCCGAGATAGCCACCTAAATTGAAACCCCCCCATTTATGCCATTATACAGTTTACCGGCATTTGTTCAGTTCACGGTCAGCTTTGAAGAGTGCAGACGTGTTCCCGCTCCTCCAAAGATCACTGCACCAACCTCCAGAGGTAAGTATGGGGTGAGGGGTTGTGGGGTGGGGAGGTGAATTGCACAGAGGGTGGCAGCGGGTTGGGAGAGGGTGCACCACAGACAACGAGGGACTGTTTTGTTTTGCAGGGAAAAACAAAAACTTCAGGAGAAGATTTTTATTTCTACAGGTGACACTAAGACATTTGGGGACACTGGGATGGGCTCCCAGTGTGCCACCTGGGTGTTTTTTGCAGGGGGGGAGACAGGAGCTGATGGGAATTGGGCAACCAGCTGGAAAATAAGGCATGTCTGTGTTGAGGGGTCTGATGCCATGGGGGGATTGGGCACCCCTGTTGGCAGAGAAATAAAACTGGGGAGACATTATGCCAATGGAGATTGGGCACCCCATTGACAAATAAGTTGAACTGGGAAGGGGGCATGCCAACAGGGGGATTGGGCACACCCGAAGTTGACTTTCTAGAGATTGCGAGAGGCGGATGGCGAGAGCCTCCACCATGTTTATTGAAATGTTTCACCAGTAATGGCATGTAATGGAGGCATGTCAGATTTGCCGCTGCAATGATGAGCCTGTCTCTCATTGCAGTGGTGGATTTCTTTCAAGTTGGTGGCACTCTCTATAACTGCTGGGGGGACTGGAGCCAACAGGGATTAGGCAACCCATTGGCAAGTAAAGCATGTCTGTATTGGGGGGTCCTGATGCTGAGGGGGATTGGGCACCCCATCAGCAGACAAATAAAACTGGGGGGACATTATGCTGATAGAGATTGGGCACCCTCATCAGCAAACAAATTGAACTGGGGAGGGGCCATGACAACAGGTGGGTTGGGCACCCCAAAGTCAGCTTTCTAGGGATTGCAAGAGGTGGATGGCGAGAGCAGCCGCCATGTTTATTGAAATGTTTCACCAGAAATGGCATGTAACGGAGGTGTGTCAGATCTGCCGCTTCAATGATGAGTCTGTCTCTCACTGAAGTGGTGGATTTCTTTAAAGTTGGTGGCACTGTCTGAAACTGCTGTCATCGGTAGCATGCTCACTGGTTTGTGGCTGAAGGGCACACAGACTAAAGCATCCCCTGGATTTGCCACAACACTGACTCACCTTTGAAAGTGCTAGTACAGTGCTACTACCGCAAAATTTTGCTGCATACCAAAGCAGTCAAATATGAAAAATTTATTTCGCTTGCTATGGTTATGGTTAAAAAAGCAATTTTGTTGAATTGGAAAAGTGCTGACACCCCGCTGTTTAGCACTGACTAAACTTAATGACAGACCTGATGAAATCTGAAAAAAAATATACATTATTTGGTTAGAAAAAGAAAATCAGAATGGGAGCAAATATGGAATCCTTTTACTATGTTTTATTTAGAAGAAAAATAAACTATGATTTCAGTGTACTATTTCTTTATCCTGTTAGAATGAAGAACCCTTGACTTATAAGGCATATGCAAAGGGAATGGGTTAAATAAATGATTTATCTGCAAAAGAGTAGTGTTCCCTCAGGTGACCTCATGAATTTTGAAAACCACGAGTGAGTTGCCTGAGGTCAAACTGCTCAAGTTCACATAAATAATTTATTTAAATCATCCCCAGTGCATATTACATTTATGCAATAGGGATGTACTTCGGGGGGGAGGGGTATTCATTTCTTGTCATTTTTATGACTATGGGCGGAGCCTACAGGAGTATTGCATGTACAAAAGGAGTGATGTCATGTTTTCTGTCCGTGGAACTGACTGAAGGTGTAAATAGTCTCCTCTGCCTTACCCTCCTCCAAGAAATGTTTTCTGCCCTCAAATAAATACGCTTTCATGTTAGTCAATGGTTGCAGGGTACTATTTTCTTTCTTAAATGGGTGGTACAAGAACTGGAACCTGAGTAGTGGGAGGCAGCATTGTTTTTTGGGAAGTAAGGTCCACCCCACCTCCACCCAAGAAGCTCCAAAAGGTCCATCCCACCTTTTTTTTTATTCATGTGGGAGGGGCAGGAGGTGGATCTATCATACTGAAAGAAGACTCACTAGAGTTTGGGGTGTGGACCAAGGAACAACAAATCTGTGGAGTCCCTGCATTTTGTTAAGGACTAAGAGAACAGAAGATACTTAAATTGCCTTCAAACTGACTTAAAAACCCTTGGAACAAATGATTATCAGAGTCACCTGGTGTCTCAAAAGGAAACACTAAGAAATGTCTGAAACTACAGCTTAAGGATTCAACTTCAAGGAAACCCTTGGAACAAATGATTATCAGAGTCACCTCATGTCTCAAAAGGAAACATTAAGAAATGTCTGAAACTACAGCTTAAGGATTCAACTTCAAGGAAAATAGACAACTTTCAGGTATTTCTTAAACACTTATATACTAAAATGGGCACAGTACTTGGTAAACACAGTCTGTGATGAAGTGTATTTTTTTTTTAAGTTTGAGAACTGGAGTTGACTTTCATATGTTAAAAATACCAGCTGCAATTAGCAACTACTGAACATTCCTTTTGAGTTAATTACTCCTTGGAACCTGTTATTCCAGTTTTTACGACTGTGCTCCTGGAACTTTCTGCATAACAAGTTCCCTTAGGCACCTCACAGCACCTCATTAAGCCATGTGACACCACCATCTTTGCAGGACATTGCATACTGTAGCAAGAGACCCAATTTTTTGCCTTTTTCCAAATAATATACCAACTTCATTCTCAGGCAGGCAGTTCTGGGCTAGTGTTAATATTCTACTGAATTTTCTTAACTTGCAGTTTGTGACTATAGGTGTTTATAACTGAATGATAATTACCACATTTGCTTCTCTTGCAAATAGCCAGGCATTTGTGTGTCTAATTTCTGTTTGACTTACTGTAGGTTACACATAGAATCTGAAAATTCATAACATGCTGTATTGTGATTCAATGAACTGATAAATGGGGATTTTGGTTCTTTTACAAATTAATTTTCCTGACCATGGATATACTAAAACACAAATTTCTCAACAAAATGTTTTTAAATAAATTATCTGGTTTGGGGGGCTGCCACAAGCAGAATGGGACTTCACAGATGAGGGAACTCACAGCAGCAGAAAAAGAAGCATGTTGCAGGTTTTAAATAATTGATTAACAGTTTTTTTCTTGGGTGATACTAACTGTACAGAAAGTATTTATATAGATTTTCTAGAAGTGCTGTGTTTGTTAAACACAGTGAGGCAAGAGCTATTAATTTTCACAAAGTTTTAGCACTTTTATGAGCAAAACGCTAATCAATTTTTAGAGTTAAATAAAACCCTGATGTTGGCATTAAACGCTTAGTGGCGTGGATGTAGAGGCACCAGTATTTAAGCATGACTTTGGTAGAGGATTAATTTTGACTGGGGGTGAGGGAGGGAGTGAGTCTTGATATTTTTAGCATAATGGTTTTCTGAAACTTCAACCTTCAATGGGTTAGACTTTGTAGCCATCTGTACAGTATATCACTAAGCCTCATGCAGTGGGGTATGGGTAAAACCCACATCACTAGACCCAGGTCAGAGCTGTAAAATCTGGACTGGGCACAGTTTGTGCAAATATTGCTGATCCGGTGGAGCAGCAATAAAAGATAAACTATGCAATACCCTCAATAACACACCTACCCCAGTTTACATTTACCTGATGCCCATTTTTAGGCCTTATATAGTAATATCTTCCTTCAAGAGAACAGCTTCTAATGAAATGTGTCGAATTTACATTGGCATTTGGGCATATGGACTTTTATATTATATGAATTTTGTGTGTGAACTGTATATCAGTCTCTAAAAAAAACAATTAAACACATCAAATGTCTTCAAAAACTTGTCTCAACATTGTGTTTATCTTCCACCTTGTCACAACATACAGTTGTCTCAGCAGTGTTTTCAGTTAGGGTACAGTACCTTCATGTATATGATGGCCTGGTTCTGTTGAGTTGATTGCTATAACAGTGCATAGAATAAAATGCAAAACATATAGGTAACTGTAATACAGAAGGTGGCATTATTTTTAATTATACAATGATAAGGAAAAATGTAAGAAGCTGATTGGCTGCTGACCCATTGAAACAGTGATGTTATTACACAGTAACATCACCGTAGCTTTGAATTTGGATCATTCCTTGCATTTTCTCTTAAGAAATATTTTTCCACACTAACAAAAACATCCATTAAAATGTATTTTTATTCTGTATATAACAACAAGCCATTGTATAATTGCAATAAGGCACTCCAGGGTGTGTGTTATCTTGCAATAATGTCACTCCTGGGGTGGTGGAAGCACTCGGCTTCACCTCATGCTTCAACCCACCCCAGGAGTGACGTTATTACATGATAACACACACCCTGTTGTGCCTTATTGCTTAAATGTGCCCTTTCTCAGTGTACTGTACTTTGATTCAGTTAGTGTATATGCAACAGCCTTCATGTGAACACTCTGGGCTTCTCTTTGACTCCTGATGTCTATTTGCTTTAGCTATTGTATATTGTTTGAACTGCTTTGGTCTTCTTTATATGGTGCCTGTGTGCCTAAACTATGTAATCTATTTATCTACTGCTACCCATGTATCTCCAGTGAATGATTGTTATAACAGTCTGCACTCTGAGTCATTGTTTTTTGACTTGTTAACTGTGCTGTCTTTGTATTAGTTTCAACGAGGTGCCTTTGTAAATGAGTCTCTGACTCAAAGGTTTGTAAGTCTGATATTTTTTAAATAAATAACTGTTTATGTTTAAGCCCATGAAACACCCTTATCTAGTTAATGCATTCACAGTCCTAGTGGCTCTGCCAGAGCTTGTTTTATTTAGTTGCCTTTCTGTTTTTGATTTTGGTATTCATTTTTGTTTAGCTTTTTTTAATAAATCAGTGAGACTTTTTGTGCCCCTTTGTGTATTCCTACTTGGATTAGGCCTGGTTGCTCTGAGCACAGGAGAGGTCCCAGAAGACTGGGAGAAGGGCTCATGTAATCCCACTCCACAAGAGTGGTAGCAGGAAGGAGGCAGGGAACTACAGACCAGTCAGTCTTATCTCAGTAGTAGGCAAGATTTTGGAGGCACTCCTTAAGGAAAGGATAGTACAACATCTGGAATCCTCAAGAGCACAGGATCCAAGACAACATGGGTTTATAACAGGAAGGTCCTGTCAAACCAGGCTCATAGATTTCTTTGACTGGGTAACCAGGGTGGTGGACCAAAGGGGTGTAGTTGATGTCACCTACCTTGACTTCAGCAAAGCTTTCAATACTGTTCCACATAGAAGATTGATTAATAAGCTAGGTAGGCTCAGGGTGGGTCAGATGTTGGTCAACTGGGTGGCAAACTGTTTGGCGGGCAGAAAACAAAGAGTGGTGGTAAACAGTATACAGTCAGAAGAGATGCAAGTCAGAAATGGGGTACCTCAGGGATCAGTCCTGGGGCCAGTCATCTTCAATATCTTCATCAGTGACATTGCAGATGGACTGGAGGGTAAGATTTGTCTGTTTGTAGATGACACCAAGCTCTGCAACAGAATAGGTGATCCAGATGGGGTGGGCAGAGTGAGAAGAGATCTGGATAAACAGGAACACGAGTGCACTTCGTCAAAGCCAACCGTGAACTGAAGAAATGCCGGTAAGCTGTATAATGGCATAAATGGGGTTTTTCAACTTTGGTGCATATCTCACCCATTTTGGGGAATTATTTCACCAACTTTTCAACATGGGGTTCTTGGGTCCCCATCTCATGAACTCAGTCACTGTCATTTTGTTGTTCGGTTCCGAAAGGTGATTTCGTGGTCACTGCGCGGAACCATCTTTTGGGACTGATTAATGAAACAATAGTGTCACAGTTCATGAGGTAAGCTCCCAAAAACCCTATGTTGAAAATTTGGTGAAACAATTCCCAAAAATGATTATTTTACAAGCATGCATTGCGCAGTTCCTACACATGCTCGTAATTTTGAGAATATTTAATATTTTCACTCCAGATTTTCAACATTGCCATTTTACCACACCTCCTTATGAACAGTACAACTGTCATTTTTTACATCTTGCCTAAAATGTGTTTTCGCACATGTAGCGCACGTTGGCATGGTTGGTGTGTGAAATCAATGTTCGGAACACATTAAGAAAATCACAGTGACACTGTTCATGAGCAGAGGTGTTAAAATAGCTATGTTGAAAATTTGGTGACAAAAGTCCATAAAGTCATAAGTTCATGAATTTGTAATATTTTAAGTCCAGATTTTCAACATTGACATTTTTCCACACCTCCTTATGAACAGAACAGCTGTTATTTTTCACACCCTGGCCGAAGTGTGTTTTTGCACTTCTGGCACAGAATAGTGTGGTCGCTGTGGGAAATTAATGTTCAGGGCAGATTAAGCAAATCACAGTGACACTGTTCATGAGCGGAGGTCCCAAAATGCCTTTGTTGAAAATTTGCTGTAAAAACCCCAAACTAATTACATTACAGGTGTACATTGTGCAGTTTCTACGCACGCTCATGACTTCACCAGTTTGTTTTATATTTTCACTCCAGATTTTCAGCAATGCCATTTTTTACACCTCCTCATGAACAGTACACCTGTCACTTTTCACATCCTGTTCGAAATGCGTTTTCATACCTGTGGCGCCAAATGGTGCAGTCACTGTGCAAAATCACCTTTTGCCTAATGAACTGATAGTATCACTGTTCATGTGGTGGGGTCACAAAAAGCCCATGTGGAAAACTTGGAGTAAAAATACCAAGAAATGCCCAGGGTGTTAGGGTTTTCAACCATAACGCCCTACTCTGTAGGGACTGACTGGCATCAGGGGTGTGACTTGGGATTGTCAACAGTAATGCCCATGTCATTCCACCCCCACCCCACCCTGCAGCCAGTGACAGGCAACAAGGTATGCCTTGGACCATTTGTCCCCAGAGTTTACCCCATTCTCCTATACTGCACCCATTTCAGCATATTCCTTATGGAATGAGGTGAATGTAAAGCCCAAACACCCCAAGGCACACCTCAACACTTGTCAGTGTCTGAAGGGTAGGGTGAGGTGAAATGTCATGACCGTCATGGGTGACGACCCAAAGGCACACCCCAATGCCTGTCCATCTCTGCAGGGTGAGGGTGGAATTGGCATCAGGTCAGTACTTCAATGCTATTCCTATACTGCATCTGTCTAACTTGCAATTACATAGATACATAGATACATAGACAGTGTCGGCAGATAAGGGCCTATGGCCCACCCAGTCTGCCCATTTGAGCTTGTAAGTTCAGTTTGTTTTCCTAGAAGTCTGTTTCCCCTTACCCCTGACCTCTAGAATTCCTTTATGTCTATCCCATGCATTCTTAAATCCCGTGATTGTTTCAGCCCCCATCACTTCCTCTGGCAGGGTGTTCCACTTGTCCACCACCCATTCTGTGAAGAAATTCTTTCTCATGTTTCCTCTGAATCATCCTCCCTCCAACGTCATCCCATGCCTCTGGTCCTGGAACATCTTTTTCGCTTAAAAATAGTGTTTTCCTGCACCCTGTTCCTCCCTGTAAGATACTTGTATGTCTCTATCATATCCCCCTCTCTCCTCCTCTCCTCCAGGAGTACATGTTCACTTCCTTCAACCTGTCTTCATAGGACTTGTGATGCAATCCATGCACCATCTTTGTTGCCTCCTCTGAACCTTCTCTACCCTGTCTATGTCCTTACGTAGGTATGTCTCCAGAACTGTACACTGTACTCCAGGTGGGGCCCTCACTAGTGTCTTGTATAGCAGAATTATGACCTCCTTTTCCTGCTGGTGATGCCCCTGCCTATTATCCCAGCATCCATTTGCTTTACCTGCTGCCTTGTCACACTGTTTCCACCTTGAGGTCATCAGAGATGACAACCCAAGATCCCTTTCCTGCTTGGTGCATGCTATATCCTCACCCCCAACTGATATATTGTACCAGGGTTTTGTGCCCTATATGCATTATCTTGCACTTCTTTGCATTGAATTTCAACTGCCAAACCCCTGACCATTCTTCAAGTTTCTGCAGGTCGCTTCTCATTCTGTCTACACCCTCTGGTGTGTCTACTCTGTTACAGAGCTTTGTGTCATCAGAACAGTGAAATTCGGCCTTCTAGATCCTCAAGAATGTCACTGATGAAGATGTTGAATAGGACCGGTCCCAGCACTGATCCCTGTGTACCCCACTGGTCACTCTTCCTCTGTGGAGTGACAGCCATTTACCACCACCCTCTGTGTCCTGCCACCCAGCCAGTTACCTACCCACCACACCACTGTCCTGCCCACACCCATATTCCCCAGTTTGTGTAGTTTCTTATGTGGCACAGTGTCAAAGGCCGCTGAAGTCCAGATAGGCCATGTCCACTGCCCTCCCCTGATCCACCTCCCTAGTCACCCAGTCAAAAAATTCAATGAGGTTGGTCTGACATGACCTCCCCCTGGTGAAACCATGCTGCCTTGGGTCCTGTAGTCCATTGACAACCAGATGTTCCACCAATCTATCCTTCAGTAGTGCTTCCATGATCTTCCCCACTACCGAGGTGAGGCTGACTGGTCTGTAGTTCCCTGCTTCCTCTTTGTTCCCACTTTTGTATAAGGGGACTACATCTGCTGTCCTCCAGTCTTTGGGTACCTCCCCTGTTTCCAGTGATCGGCTAAACAGGATAGCCAGAGGTTCAGCCACCACCTCTCTTAGTTCTTTAAGGACCCTGGGGTGCACCCGTCTGGCCCCATTGCTTTATCAACTCTTATTACTTCAGTTCCTTCAGGACCCTTTCTTGTAAAGGGACTTGTGTCCATTTCTGCACCATTCTCACCCTTATACTCCCTTCAGACCCATTACCCCTCTTCCTCAGTAAAGACTGAGCAGGAATACCTGTTCAATATGTCAGCTTTACTGTTGTCATCCTCGCATTGGTCCCATCCTCCCCTTCAGTCTCACTATCCCTCCCTTTGTCTTTCTTTTTTCACTTATGTACCTGTAAAGGTTTTGTCCCCTTACCCACTGATTTTGCAATGTGTTCTTCTGTCTGAGCTTTGGCTTCCTTACTGACTTCCTGCCTCCTTTGCTTCTCCTGGTACTTCTCCTATCCCCGTCTGCCTGTGTCTTTTGTATTGCCTGAATGCAATCTTTTTGGCTTTCACTTTTTCTTTGCTACCTCTTTGGAAACCATAATGGTCTCCTCTTCCTTTCCTCTTGCTAACCTGCTTAATGCATAGTTCTGTTGTTCTTGTAATCCCATTTTAAATACTGCCCACTGTTCCTCAACCCCTGATTCCTGTCCCATTCCCCTTAATGCCTCTTTCAAGTATCTCCCATTTTCCTAAAGTCTGCCCCCTAAAATCCAGGATACGTGTTTTGTGTGGTTTGATTCTGCTCTTTCTGTGATTTCAAACCACAATGACTGAGTGGTCACTGTTACCCAGTGCTCCCCACTGTTACCCCCATCACACTTGTCCCTGTTTGTGAGCACAAGGGCCAGTATTGCCTTCTGCCGAGTTGGTTCCATGACCAGTTGCTTGAGAAGGCACCCTGAAGGAGGTCCAGGATAAATCTGCTCCTAGTTGATGCTGCTGCTGGATGCTCCAGTCCACATCTGGAATATTGAAGTCTCAACCAGTACTACCTCACCTTTGTCTGCCATCCTTTGGATGGCTAGCATCAACTCCCTATCTGTTTCTTCCTCCTGGGCTGGTGGTCCTAGACTACACCTCATGATGGCTGTCCCCATTTTCCTTTCCAGCTTAACCCACAGTATCTCTTCCCCATTTGTTCCTCCTGGCCCTTATGTCATTTTTCAAATACAGTACCCTCCTCCTCCCTTCCTGCCTGCTCTGTCTCTTCTGAATATGTTGTAGCCAGGTATGGCCATCTCCCAGTCATGGTTATCATTCACCGGTTTCAGTGATGGCCACAATGTCCAGGTCTGACTGGTACCATGACAGCCTCCAGATCTTCCATCTTGTTGCTAAGGCTCTGGCATTTTGCACATGGCTTTCCATGTTTGACCTCCTAGACTGCTTCACTGTTCTGCCAGCCCTTCCTTGGTTGTCATTTATCCTGGTTCTCCTTGCTGTCTGCCCTTCTGCTGAATTTTGCCCCTTTTCTGCTTATCCACCTCTTGGGCACTAATCTCCATCTTTGCACACTGCTTTGCAGAGATACCTCCCTCTGGTTCACTGGTTCCACTGCTAGCTGTGGGGGTGAGCGCAGGCACCCTCCTTGCTGGCCTGCCACCCCTCTTTACTAGTTTAAATGCTTGTCAATGTAGCATTTAAACTTATCATTGAGTCTTGGATTCCCTCCAGGATGGATGCAGGCCATCAGGCTTGAACAAACCTCCATCCCTCCAGGTGGGTCCCCAGTCACCAATGAATCCAAACCCTCCTCACAGCACCAGTTCTTCAACCATGAGTTAAAGTTCCTGGTGCATGCACTCCTATGCTCTCCCTTGCCTCTCACAGGTAGTACTTCTGAGAAAGTGACAAGTAGCTACTTGCTTGAGACCCTCCCCAGTTTCCTAAACTCTTCCTGAACTTCCTTTGGCTCCCCATTTGCCAAGTCATTAGTACCTAGGTGGATAATGACATCCAGCTCACCCTCCCGTCTTGCCTTTCAGTGATCCCCGGATCTTCCTTCCATCCTCCATGCCGTGGCACCTGGTAGGCACCTCACCTCCCTGTCCTCCCCCTCCTGTGTTCCTAGCTGGATCCCTCTTACGATGGGAGTCCCCACAGGATTCACTTCCTCCTCTCCTGGGGTCCCTGCTTTCTCCACTGAGGTCACCTTCTTGGCTAACCTCCACATCCTTTCCTTCCACTTCTCTGGTACCTCTACTTGGTTGTCCTCGTTTGCCAGTGTGGCATATGAGTTCTTGAGTGGAATAGATCTGGGATGTGCCTCTGCCTGACTTGCTCTAACCCTCCTGAGCCCACTGTCATCAAGTGCTCCTCGTTCTTGGCATCCTTTGAGGCAGCTGCATTGGACTGGGTGGTCCTGGATAGGGGTGATGGTACTCCTGACCCAGTTTACTTCGCTCTGAGTCTGGCTACCTCATCCCACAGTCCAGAGAGATGCATGCAGATAGGGCAGCACCTCAGTGTCCAGAAGGTCTGCCTGAATATGGCTGCCCCACAGCCACTGCATTGCACCACTCCCCACATTATACTGCAATTCCACTACTTGTCTGCTACTGAAGCTCTCCTAGTTCTCTTTTTATTAATTTACTGTACTAAAAATCCTGTCACTGATCCTCAGATAATTTTTTTTTTAAGGAAAAAGAAACCAATAAATAAATAAATGAGTCAAAACACTTGTCGTGCTGAGGGTGGGCTTCTTCCCCCTTATGCCCCTCCTACTTCACACCCCTTACTATACCCTGTGTTTAGCTCCTGTCAATCAGATTTATCAGGGCATATAATTAAGTGTTGGGGGAAGGGGGCAAAAATTTGCAGCAATTAAAGACAGCACAGAATTACACCACCACTATGTTTTAAATTTTCAACAGCCCAAAAACAATTATAAGTAAAGACAACAAAGAAAGTATAGTGTCACTACAAGCCCACAATCTAAGTTTAAAAAAAATAGCAATTACCAGTTACTCTAAAGCACTGAATTGAATATGTTTCCTTCCTTCCCTTCTGGCTTCTTCTGAGAAAATAAACCTCTGCTTGCTACTTTAACTCTGACTAAGCCCCACCTCCAGTTATCACGTAGCTGAGGTCAGAGGCCAGACAATTAACACCCTTCACCCAACTACAAGACAGTCAGACAAGCCAAGATAAAATTTGCAGCAATTAAAGACAGCACAGAATTACACCACCACTATGTTTTAAATTTTCAACAGCCCAAAAACAATTATAAGTAAAGACAACAAAGAAAGTATAGTGTCACTACAAGCCCACAATCTAAGTTTAAAAGAAAAATAGCAATTACCAGTTACTCTAAAGCACTGAATTGAATATGTTTCCTTCCTTCCCCTTCTGGCTTCTTCTGAGAAAATAAACATCTGCTTGCTACTTTAACTCTAAGCCCCACCTCCAGTTATCACATAGCTGAGGTCATAGGCCAGACAATTAACACCCTTCACCCAACTACAAGACAGTCAGACAAGCCAAGATAAAATTTGCAGCAATTAAAGACAGCACAGAATTACACCACCACTATGTTTTAAATTTTCAACAGCCCAAAAACAATTATAAGTAAAGACAACAAATAAAGTATAGTATCACTACAAGCCCACAATCTAAGTTTAAAGGAAAAATAGCAATTACCAGTTACTCTAAAGCACTGAATTGAATATGTTTCCTTCCTTCCCTTCTGGCTTCTTCTGAGAAAAAAACCTCTGCTTGCTACTTTAACTCTGACTAAGCCCCACCTCCAGTTATCACGTAGCTGAGGTCAGAGGCCAGACAATTAACACCCTTCACCCAACTTCAGGACAGTCAGACAAGCCAAGATAAAATTTGCAGCAATTAAAGACAGCACAGAATTACACCACCACTATGTTTTAAATTTTCAACAGCCCAAAAACAATTATAAGGAAAGACAACAAAGAAAGTATAGTGTCACTACAAGCCCACAATCTAAGTTTAAAAGAAAAATAGCAATTACCAGTTACTCTAAAGCACTGAATTGAATATGTTTCCTTCTTTCCCCTTCTGGCTTCCACTGCTAATGCCAGCAAGCAAACATTCGGCATTGACAAATGCTTGTTTTTACTCCTATATTTACAATGTAGAAAGGGACAAAGCACTTCTGCCTTGCCCTGGGTGCAAAATGTCTGCTGTTTTTTCAAACTTTCCTGTTGTCTCAAATGGAAAGTTTGCATATCATGCTTCAGGAGCTGAATCTGGCCTGTAAAATTATGTGTAATGGTCTAAGCCAAGGTTTGTAGTTTTTGTAATTGCCGCCTGTTGCAGAGGTATTGAAGGTAGGCTGTGTTTTTACAGGATTTACTCTCTGTTTATAAGAGATGCCTCAAATCAGTTTTTACATCCTCCCACCAGAGGATAGGACTGTCATACATACCTATGCCTGACTTTTTAGTAGTCAGAAAATACTGGATACTTTGAAGTACCTCAGGTTTTTCCAGTAAAGAGGAGTTACATTTCCAGTGGCCTGGGCCATGTGTAGGAGGAAAGGGTGTGGGGCCTATCTGTAAAGGGAGAAGCTTGTGGTCAGAAAATTCTACCTCTTTAACCTTTATGGAGGAAATGCACAAGGATGAAGAAACAAAAGCAAAAATATGTTCTGGTAGCTAAAGGGCCCATATGGAATGTGGGGGCTGGGTATTATATAAAGACATGTACACATCTTTCAGATTGGAGGCTGAAATAATATTCTTCAATGCAGACATATCACAAAAACTAATGGTTTTTGTGTGTTCCCTCTGTCCTGGATATCTAGACTGCAATTCAAATCACCCCCAATATAATACAATGTGAAGATAAAAGATATGGTTGTACACATTAAAATAAGGAATTTCTATCAGCATTGGTTTGTGGGGTATATACATTTATAAATCTGTAGTATGTATTCAAAATGTTGGTGTTAAAGATCAAAACCAAATCTAGTACCAGATCAACTAGTTTAACTAAATAATAATAATAATAATAATAATAATAATAAAACGTTATTTATCAAGTGCAGTTCATAATTATCAAAGCACTGTACAATCTTAAAATTTTAAAACAATTTAAAACAATCCAAAGCTTTTTAAAAAATATCAGTAGGTATATGCATCAAACTGCCATATCAAAAATACCATATCAGAAATCAGGGAAGGCCAGCCAGAACAGATATGTTTTAAGAGCAATTTTAAAGCTCTCCACTGTCTGGCACTCTCATATCCGATGAGGTAAAAAATTCAACAGGGTAGGTGCAGCAAAGACAAAAGCATGTGCCTCAGAAATCTTTAGGCACACCCTGTGAATCTCTAGCAATCCCTTGTCGGCAGAGCAGAGCAGTCAGAGGGGGCAGTAGGGATGCAGAAGCTCTTGCAAGTAACTCAGACCCGAACCATGTAGGGGTTTGTAAGTCAGTAAACTGACTTTAAAGGTGATCTGCCACTGAACAGACAGCCAGTGCAGAGTGCGCAGCACATTTGAAATATGTCTGGATTGAGATGATCCAGACAATAACCTTGCAACAGCATTCCGCACCAGCTGCAGGCAATGAATATCTACCCCAGGAAGTCCTAGGTAAAGGGAGTTACATGTACTTGTATTTGTGCTTTAAATAGAATGCCCACCCCTGACCAAGTATCCTCCCCAATGGACCAGTAGGAGGGGCCTTCATACCAAGATTTGCGGTTAGTATGTAGTTCAATTACAGTGTGAAGTCTGGTATCCTGTAGAAAAGGACATCAGAGGGGCTAGAGAGTATGTAGGACATGACCAGCTGTCTGTTCCTAATACTCTTCATACTATTAACATTACTAGTTCCTATGGCTAAAGGTGTTTGTGCCATTTTGAGAAAGGGAAACAAAGTAGCCTAAGTATTCAAACTCTGGAGGATTTTTTATTTATTCTTCTAGACTTCCTCTGTTGTTTCCCAGATTGTTTTGGTTGAGGAAACACCTCTTGATCGGAGAGGGGTTCAACTTGTGAGGACCACAGAGAGGAGTCTTCTGAGTTGACATCAGAGACTTCTGAAGTAGCATGGAAGGCATCAAATCGGTTAGATAAAGATAGTTCTGAAGTTTTTGAACTTTTTGAAACAGGTAGTTCTTGGGCCTGACTACGTTTGGTGCCCTTTTTATTTTTATTTATTTATTGAGATATTCAGAAAGACCTTTGAGTCAAAGACTCATTTACAAAGGTTCTACGTTGTACATTAAGGTACAGGGACAACATTTGTTACAGAGATAACAGTACATTACATTACATGTTACAGTATATTACATTACATAATAGGCATTTGAATACATTGTTGTTCAGTATCAGGCTTTCAGTCAAGGATAGCAAAAAGATTCAGTACTTTAGCACAGCCATAGGGTTGCAGTTGGTTCTGTAACAGGCTGATAGTCGTATAGTAAATATAGGTGTAATGTAGTCACGGGGCTCTGAGGCAGTTTGTTTAGTGAGATATAAGACAACATGCTGTTGTAAGGTGTCGGGGCAATCACATGTGTTAGAGTGCTGGAGGTGCTCCCTTAGTCTAGATTTAAAAGGGCCAAGTCTTATTTCATTGGTTATTTGGCTTGGGAGTGAGTTCGTCCAGTAAGGGGCTTGGTAACTGAAGGTTCTTTGAAATTGGGAGGTCCGACAGCGGGGTACCTATAACAATGGTTTGTCCGAGTTACAGGTGGCTCTGACTGGCGATGCTGGGTGAATAATTGAGGAGAGAGTGGAGCGTGAGACCTAGTACTATTTTTTTTGTCATTAAGCAGGTGTGGTACCTGATTCTGCTGTCAAGGTTTAGCCAATTTGTGGAGCTGTAGAGTGAGCAGGTGTGTGTGGAACTATCACACCGGGGATGAGCCGGCAGGCTTTGTTTAGTACAAGGCGGAGTCTGTTTAGTGTGGCAACTTGCTGGGGGGGGGGCATTACAGTTGGATCAGTGGATGTGGACTCTGTGCTGTCTGTATGGGGTGGATCTGACTCCATAACACTGACAGGGGATGGAGGATCTGTTGTAGAAGGTGTAGAGGTGGAGTATCAGCAGGTAATGGGTCCTTTACTAGTTTGGGGGGGGCCTAGTTGTTGAGACCTGTGGAGGAGGTTTAGGAAAAGTTGCCCTTTGTGCAATGGAATTAAAAGTCTCTGCTCAGAATCATCAGAAGGGTCAGCCTGGTTATGAGCAGCCCAGGAGCAGCTCTCATAGGTGTGGCTGAAACTATTGCAGAGGTTACATTTGGGTTCATTAAGATAGTGGCCACTAGTGTGCCTAAGCTCTTGACACGAGGTGCATTTTACCTGGTCACAGATGTGCTGAGGTGCACTGTAGACCCACACTTGTAGCAGACCTTTGGTTGGCCTGCATAGAAAAGCACACCCCTGTCTCAACTTAGAAAAAAACAGTTGGGAATGTGACTAAGGCCTACATCAGTAGAATGAAACATAACTTTTACCCTCCAGCCCCCAGTCCAAATGTGTTCTGTATCATAAATAGCCCCAGTGATCCTAATACCATGTATCTGTTTTAGCCAGTATGTTAGGTTGGTGACACTGACCCCTCACCACGAAACAGAACAGTAATGGCATTAAGGAAGCCCTCCTCTGAACCAGAGTGCAGCACCCTCCCCCCGAGACACGCAGCAAACAGGTACTGCTTTGTCCCGGTACTCAGCAACTCAGCTCATCGGGGAGAAAAACCCCGCCCATGCTTCACGTCAGCTACCCCACCACCCCCACCACCACCCTTGGCAAACTTCCTATTATATAAGCTATATCACATGCTGTTGCAGAACCAATCAGCTTACTTTCCCATTTGCAGGCTATATCGATTATCCACTAGAGGCCACTACACTAAAAAACACAGCTTAAGGGGGAAAAAAAAAGCCATTCTAACCCTCTCACTGCTGCCTCTCCAAGATGTTACCACTAGCACTAATAACTTTCTTTATCATCACTCCATGGGTGTCCTTCCCGCCGTCTAACTACCCTACCCTGCTGGACTGCCAGGTACCATGGGTCAGGCTCCTAATAAACTTTGTTCTCTCTGGTACCATAGTTGATCCACACCCCAGCTACCACTTCCACACACTCTCAGTTGGCCCTGGTGTACTTCCAACTACCTTCCAAACTAGCCACCTAGTCCTTTTGCCCCAAGCTTGGAGGCCAACAGCTTCTATAGCCAAGCCTTATACCACTCCCAGAAAGCTGCACTGGGTTGCACAACATACCAAACTCCTGGTCACTCTACTGCTACTCCTTGCAGGTGATATCGAGCCTAACCCCGGACCTACCCATCACCACACCCCAAACCCCTCCGCACCACTCCAACTCCCCTCAGGCCTAAAACTGATGCATCTCAATATTTGCAGCCTTCTACTTAAATTAATCCTGCTCCAACCTCTCGCATTGTCCCTTAGCCCAGATATCCTGATTTTCTCTGAAACCTGGTTGAAGCCACACAACCCTGATACCGAATTCACTATTCCAGGTTATTCACTCATCCAGCATGACCGTAGGGGCAAAAAAGGGGGTGGCATAGCTATGTACATCTCCTTTACCATCCAGTTTTCCCTGGTTGCCCTATCCCTGCCTTCAGAGTCCATTAACGCCCTAATGGTAAAACTCTCCATCCCCTATTCAATTCCACTTTACATAGTGGCTACCTACTGTGCTCCTGACACCAACTCACCCGCAATACTGGATCACCGGGCACACTAAACTCCCTGGCAGCTGGACGTGAGCTCCACATACTGGGGGATTTTAATCTGAACTGGCTCTGTGGGGTTCATTCCAAACTTTGGGAAATGGTGGCAGCCCTAAACTTAACTCATCTAATCTCGGAGCCCACTCGATTAAACCACAAAACACAGAATCACACTCTCCTAGACTGGTCCCTCACCTCACACCCCCACAGGATCCTAGCCTCAGGCCTCATACCAGATGCCCTTAGTGACCACCATGGAATCTACTGTGTACGCAAAATCTTCAGACGAAAAGCTCCCCCTCCCAGAATCATTATGACCAGATCCTTCCAATCTCTGGACCTCCCTTCACTACTAAATGAGTTGGGCAATTCAGACTGGTCATGCATTAGTCAATCCTCCTTTATAGATGAGGCACTGCTGAGCTTTAAATCCAAGTTCACCACCATCTAGGACCATTACACCCCCCTCAGCAGAACCAGGGTCAGAGGTACTCACCTCCCATGGATCTCACCCGAAATCCTTGCCCTCCTCAGAATCAGAGACAAGGCCGGGAAAACCTTTAAGACTTACAGTTCTCCAGCTGACCTCCAGCATTACCATGAGCTTCGTAATGCTAGTACTAGGAAAATCCACCAAGCAAAAGCCAACTATTTCAAAGGCGCATTCAACTCCACTTCCCATCTCCCGTCCAAATTCTGGAAAGTGGTCAAATTGCTTCTCAGCCCTCCATCGCAGCCCCCTACTCCTTCCCTGCAGGTAGGTGGACTCACCATCACTGACCCCCAAGCAGTGGCCACACTGTTTAACTCTCGCTTCACAAACAGCCATGCTACTCCCCTGTCCATATCACACCCTGCTCAGTACCCCACCCCCACCACCCCAGCTAGTGGCACACCCCCAGCTCACTCCTTCTCCTTCCTGGAGTTCACCCCTGATGAGGTATACAATGCGCTGGTTGTTCTTAATCTAAATAAGGGAAAATGCCCCACTGGATTGGACTCCAGAATGCTCCACCTCTCAGCCCCTGCCTTAGCCAGATCCCTGGCCTCCCTTTTTAACCTATCTTTCTCCCGTGCTGAAGTCCCCTCTGAATGGAAACATGCAACCGTAATCCCACTTCCCAAGGGTGGTGATGCCTCAAACCCAAACAACTACCGGCCCATCTCCCTCCTACTGATCCTGGTAAAATTACAGGAGCACCTGGCACTCACACGCCTATCACCCTTTCTGGATTGCTCCTCCTTTTTCTCCCCTTTCCAGTCCAGCTTTAGGAAATCCCACTCCACCACTACCTCCCTTCTCAGGATTACTGACTCCATCCTCACTGGGATGGATGCTGGCTGCATCACGGCTGCCATCTTCATCGACCTGGCCAAGGCATTTGACACAGTCTCCCACTCTCTACTCCTGGCCAAACTTGCCAACGCCGGTCTATCCAGTTGGGCCTCATCCTGGTTCCACTCGTACCTTGCTGGCAGGTCCCAATCCATCCGGATCAGTTCTTACACCTCGGCACCTCTCCCAGTTACCACAGGAGTACCACAAGGTTCTGTTCTAGGTCCTTTCCTGTTCTTCATCTTTCTGAATGACCTGCCCTCTGCCTGCAAACTTACTTCAATCCACATGTACGCAGATGACACTGTGCTGTATGTATCTGGCCCCTCGACCTCAGAGGTCTCATCCAGTCTGCAGCAGGACTTTATCATGGTCCAGCACTGGCTTCGTTCAAATCATCTCCTCCTCAATGCCAAGAAAACTGTCTCAGTAACCTTTGGGACAAGAGAGAGACTTTCTAGGCTACCCTCCCCGATCACATTCCTCACGCTGGAAGGAACACCCTTGGAGGCCTGTACCTCCTTCAGATACCTCGGTGTCTGGCTTGACCAGCACCTCAACTTTTTCACACACATTGACTCCTTACTCAGGAAGCTGCACCTCAGGCTTGGTGCACTTTACTGGAATCATGACAGCATCCCTGTACCTGTCCGGAGGGATATTGCGTAGAAAATGATACTCCCTGTCTTCGATTATGGGGATGTAGTCTACAGTGCCGCCCCTAAGTACACCTTAGCCAGACTGGACCCTCTTTTCCATTCTTTCCGTCACTTTGCCCTAAACTGTCCTTGCTCCACCCACCACTGTGCCTTATACCAATCTATGAACCTCCTCTCTCTAGATGGTCATAGACAGTTCCACTGCGCCAAAATCCCAGCCAAGTTTTGGTCCCAGCAACTCCCCTCCTACCTCACCAATGCCCTAGCCAACCCCAGCACCCTAGCATACTCCCTCAGAAATGTGGACTCTTGGTCCCTAGCTGTCTCACATAGGTCCACTACTGCCGGCCAATTAGCATTCAGCTACCGCATACCAACGTTATGGAACTCCCTCCCAACAAACATTCGCCACTTCTCCTCCCCCCACACCTTAACTCCTTGCTCCAAGCTCATTTCTTCCCTGCCTGCACATGTGTCTAGACAGTGTCTCAGTTCACGGGGTGAAATGACTGAATATGTCCGCACTTCATACTGCATTTAATCTGTACCTGTAACTATTGTTCCCTCGCTTCTCTCTGTCTTTTACAGGACCTATTGTTGAGTCCCCCACCATGTAACTACTTGTATTATGCTGTCTTAACTGTGTCTATTCTACTTTGTATAGCTACCAGGACCATATGTTAGTGATTTCCCCACTATGTATCCACTTGTTTCATGCTGTCTTCAACTGTTGTCTATTGTTCCCCCTCCCCCAGGGCGCATCTGGAATCGAGCAGTAGCCTGCTCAGCATGCCTTCCTGGTTAAAGGCTTAAATAAATAAATAAATAAATAAATAAGCAGGTTTTGTCAAAGGGAGCCCATAAGGAAGTTTGCTTTAGAGTATGGAATTCTGAGCAAAACCTTTGAAGGCCTGCATTCAACTTAAAACTAATATCAAAAGTTGTTTCACCAGATATGTAAATTAAAACATGGATCTCATTGTCAAAAAACCTCACTTACTCTTTCAAAGTTTTTGCAACAAAAACTCTGTCAGGGAGCCTGTCCAGTCCACCCTTCTAAAGAAGCCTGATGGCATTGTGCTGTTTTGTGGGATAAGTAGGCTAGTGAAATAAGGAGGCATAAGGTCTAGAAACGGTTCTCTTCGGTTGATTCAGTGGTGCTTCTGTGGGCCCCTCTGGTGCAGCTGTTTGTCCTGTAGGAGTAAGGAGAGACGAAGGTACAGGTTCTACAACGGGTATGACTGCATGCAAGATATCAGGCTGAGAAACATTTTTTGTAAGGGGAAGTACTGGATTGTCAGTCAATTGAAGTTCCACAGATAAATCAAAGGGAGAATCAGTAATATCAGTAGGTGTTGGGACAGAAGTACTCTTTAACCCAGGTTCCTTATTGCTAATGGCAGAAGTAGAAGGCAAGTCAATGATATCTGAATGTCTAGCAGAAGTATTTATAGGCGTGGGACCTGAGATCCACTTACCAGAAGCGGTGCGAACCCAGCCTGCCCCTTTCAGAGCAGAGTCCATGGTCCAGGAATTTTTTCCGTGGTTGCAGTTTGAGGAGCATCTTAGGCCAGACGCAGGGTCTGAAACAGCCATTCCTGGGGCTTTCCCGGTACATCTATGTGCAGCAGCAGTCAGTAGAGGAGTATTAGGAGTCACAGTTTGGTTTTCAGGTGAAACACCCTCTGCTTCTGTCAGCTGCCCTTTTGCCACGTAAGCAGTAGGTCCCAAAGGTGCGGCAGCCTTTGACAGCTGCTGTGATGTATTGGAAGCATCAGTCTCAGCACTTTTTTTTGTCACACGTAAAGCACTTGCAAGCTCTTGTTTTCTAGTGTCAAACCGGGACTCATCAGCTTGCAATAGAGCCTGTAAATGTGCAATCAAAAGGTTTTCTCACCGAAAATCATCTGTCGAAGGTACAGATCCAGCGGTGTCCTTAAAAGCATGACCCTTTAAAGATATTTCATATCCCATCCTTTGACAAGTCATAGAATTTCCATTGGAAACTGGAGTCTTGAAATTCAAAGTGGTCTTAGGCACAGGTGAGGCAGGGGAAGGGACCTGCTGTCCAGCCTCTTGGACGTCCATCTGTTCTACCAGCTCCACTGAAGCAGTTATCTTGATCAAAGACCAGGATGACAAAGGTTTCCCTGGAGGTGAGTAGGGCAATTTCCTTGGGCCTTGGCCAAATTTCCCCCATTCACTAAAATACCACCAACAGCTTAATCTGATTAAAGGTCAGTTGGCATTCATCTGTACCGCCGTCCCCCTGAGTCGTGCCTGAAAATATGCAAGAATTTGTCTAGTGCACTTATCCCGTCAACAAAAACTAACTAAATAAATAAATGTTTGTATGTCCCAGGATCTGTTGACCTTTGATGGGTGTGAGTCCATGAGTCTCTGTCCTGGTTTACAGGTACTATGGTTAGTACTTATTTCATCTCAAAAAAATCCTTCAGAAAGTTGCCAACCAGGCTGTGGTGGATTCCTCCAAAGACATCTAGGGAGATCCTGGTGGGAGTGATCTTGAAGAGGTAACATAGCAGAACAGAATAAAAGACATGCATCCCCTGAGATGACAGGTGAGATGCCAGTGGAGAGCAAAGATGCCAGACAAGGTAGGAGACTTGTTTCCCATGTTGTTACTGTCAGGGGTGGGGGGAGACCTGGGAAATTTTTTTTTAATTGGAAACAGTAACAAATGTTTAATTTGTATTTATCAGGGCTAAGAAATTTAAAAATTGAGGAAAATTACTTACTAAGCAAATAAAACAGAGTTGTGCTTTTTTTCACGTGGGTCCCACTCATCCTACTTTACCTGGGTTAATAATCTTTATCATTTTCTTCCACACAAAATACTGCAGGGGGAATTGGAATTCATTTGCATTAAAGCCTTTGGAAGCAGCTGGGATTTTCTGATTAGTTTCTTCACATCTACAAATGAGAACATTGTTATGCACAAGATGTCTTTTCACATTTGTTAATTTCTAATATGTAGAAAACTGATAAAAAGATACAAAAAAAAAAACCACTACCATACCTCTTCAGGGTTTCTTTGACAACCTGGGGAAAATAAACACAATAAATGAGGTTACTTATGTATGTATGTATGTATGTATGTATGTATGTATGTATGTACGGTATGTCTGTATGTATGTATGTATGTGTGTTTGTATGTATGTATGTATTGATTGATTGATTGATTTATAAATTGGTGCCCAGGAAAGCCACACTGAGCCTGCTGTCATTTCCAGGTGTGACCTGGGGGAAGAGGTACATGAGAGACAAGGTGCAGAAGCCCAGAACATAATAGATACAATGGGAAAAGGAGGAATATGCAATGCCCAAAAGTACAGGTAAGTAAATATTCCCAGTCCAAAGTGCCAGTCCAAGGCCAAAGTGCCAATGGTGCAAAAAGAATACACAGTACAAATAAATTAGGAAAAATTAGTGAACGAATTAAGAGAAATACAAAATCATACATACCCCCATAATGCGAAGCATCATGGGCTGTATATGCAAATCACCAACTACTACTATGCTGGTTCAACTTTAAGCAGAAATGCATGGTGCCGAAAGGCCTCTCATACAGTCTACAAAATTTTCATGTGGTACCAGGAATCGAGTTTTGGCAGAGTTCATATGGATGGCATCAATATGAGAGGAGAAGTTTCAGGTTTCAATCCAGTCACACACCAAGCTATTTGGTGTGGGAGATCACTTCAACCTGGGCACCATGCATGGTTTTAAAAGTGGAGCTGATGGTTAGCCCAGCATGCTTTTGCTTAGGACATGGATACTTTACTGTATTTTTGGCATTCATCACATGCCGGTTTGAATGGAAAAAGTGTAGAAGTTTGTAAAAGTCACGCTGAAGTGATAATTGCAGCTCAGAGACTCAGGCACCAGTGACAAAAAGCACACTGCCATCAGAGGACATATGTTTAATTACTGGTAAGCCCATTTACTGGCTGGCCTGACAGCACTTTCAAATACATAATAAACAATCTGTTATTACGGAATGGAACAAGGTTATTTCAGCATGGGTGTCTGATAAACCAAACTGACAGTGAAAGTCACCACTGTCTCATCCTCACAGAAACAAAATACCGCAGAAAGGACACCTGTCTTTTTTTACTACACAGCACTAAATAAACCAGCAATTATATAAAATAAAGTATGGGATGCTACATTTTTCATTCTTTACACACCCTTGGTGTGTAATACCATCACAAATCACTCATGCTTCGCACTCATCATTTATGTGGTATTTTGCATCTTGGGTGTGTAATAAAAATCTTATAATGTACAACACCCCCATCAATTATTCTCTATATAATTGTGACACTTGGCCAGCTGGTTATGATTGTTCTATGATATTTGTATAGAGAATGTGGTATGTGAGTGTCTCTCATGAGACAGCCTGTGGGATGGGTGCCACCCCCCCAAGGTTTCAGCTACAGGATATATTAACCTGAAACCAGGAGGTAATTAAAAAGACTAGAGAGACATAATTAAGGGTCTCCTGTGTCCCTGATTTAATTAGAGCTGAACCAGCTGCCAGGATAGGGATCATAAACGTTTAGAGGAAAAACATTGTTATATCACTATGGTGCCAAAAGTCATAACAATCTTTTGATCTGTCCTGGGAATAAGATTTGCTCGAGGTCAAAGAGGGAATATTAATTAAGGAGTCATATTGGGAAATTAGTTTTTGCGAATGTCGCCTTATTTAATATACCTCCTGATAGGACATCCTTTTTGTATATTTTTTTATATTTAACAAAGAGGAGCTAGGTGACATCATGGAAGGGGTGTGTATAGAAACAGTTTAAACTATTCTGTGTCTGATCTTTAGACACATTTCTTTGTGGTCTATTAGAAACAACATCTAACTTTAAGCACCAGTATACATTAGATAGGAAAAGTCTAACTCTATGTTGGTAGGAGTTTGGAGTTTGCTTTTCTTTTAAGTGATTGTATGCTTTGTGATATATTGTTCTGTGTTTACATTTTACATATTTTTATCCATTTTAAGTAAATCTATATTTAAAGAGACTGTCTGGTGTGCCTTCCAAGTTCTTTCTTTTGCATGTGGTGTATGGAGGGCTAAGATTGACAAAACTTTTCATAAGCTTAATGGTATTACCAAACTGGGAAAAGGTAAGACTATACCTAAGGTCTTTTATAGAGTTTTAAGGGTTCATTTTGGATACCTGGTTAGGTGCCTTTAGGCGAAAGATATCTGGCATCCCCCCGAAGAGCAGATTATCTGAGCCTGTACATTTGGGTATGCTAGAGACTAAAGGTGATTTGGACCCAGAAGCAGACAGGAGGGTTACCCTGTTCTGTTACCTGTTCACAATACTGAGCTTGGAGATTGACGCTGTGGGAGCAGAGGGCCTGACTGCTGAGCGGTTTGTGACAATCATCTCTACACAAGCTGAAGGGAAGTCATTTAGGAAGACAGAAATGAAGATATCCAAGAATGGCACCTTGGTGGCACCAGAATTGATAGGGCAGGATAAGGTGTTTTCACCTACCTGATCCAACAGATGTAGATCTAAGTGATAGGAGCAAAATCATTCAACTGAAGAATCAAAAAGTCCCACCTTATCATCTAATCCAACAGTAGTGGTTGGGCCACACTACTAAAGGATCATTACAGCATTTAAAACATTAGAGAATAAAATGTACCAATTACCCATTATCTAGGCTTCATGGTACAGGAAATATGTGGGGAGCAGTAGACAGTGCAAGATGTGAGCAGATCAAGAGGTTTTGGCAGAAACTGTACACTGAAAGACCAATGTCAACATTTAATACAAACTAGATGTTCATTGCACAGGTCCTAGGTGGGGAGTTGCAAAATGGAGTACAAACAGGTGTTCTATTGTAACTGCTTACCTATCAAGCATTCACAACAGGATAACTTAGTAGTCAGGGGAAGAATCCCCCCTGCAACTAGCAAATAAATGCAAATGAGAGCTGCCAGATGATAGTAGGTGCAAATGGGGCTTGTGCCCACCTCACACACCCATTGATTTTTGTGCATGGCACAATACCAGTTAAATGTCACTATTCTATGCACAGAAAACAATGTACAGACACTACCACCTTAGCTGTCCCCCACCTACCCAACTTGTACCTGCAGACCCCTGAGTGAACTAATATCTGGTGGACATGTGAACTCTGGTCCAGAGGCCTACTTCCTAACCCCAGCCCAAATACACAAGTCCTTTACTTTCAATGGATTCCCCTTCTTAGCCTGGTCCTACACATGTATTGCTCTTCCATCATGGTCCCTTGCCATTCTCCACCCCCTCCAGCATGTAGAACCTCTGTCATTCTATAGAACACCCTTAATTACTGCCTGCAGGCTTGAGCGCCGATGAGATGGCTGCCTAACTTTACCACTCCATCCTCCTCTGGGCATAATCCATGGCCTCCTGATGTGATCCAGACTTTATTTTGTACAAAACTTTGGAGGGGGACATTTAACCAGCCTCTACTACCTGCCTGATGAGTCTAGTTTGAGCAGCAATTGACCGCAGATGTAGGAAACGCTAGCTCTGTCTACCTTCCACACCTGGGAAGCTAAACCACACAGGCCACTACTGCAAGGGCCAGAAATACCCCTGTAACACCCAGCGCACACTCGGAATGACCCAATCTAAAGGGGTGGAGAATCCAACTTTTCTGAACAGGAGCAGAGATTTAGTGCTTCAAGGTCGCACAGTGAAAGGCTACTCCCTTGCACACCACACCGCCGGACATGACCTCAGGCTTCTCTCCACTCAGCGCTACCCTAGAGCTGCTCAAGAATCCATGCAGCAGCAGACTCCCGGGGACTCTCTTTCCTACATCACAAAGATGCTGGAGGCTCAGTTGGGTAGGGTGAATGGCATCAGTGCAGCTCTCACAGGCAATGTAGCAGATGTCTGATGCCTTGAAGATAAATTAAATGTGACCGAACAATGGAGAGAGGATCTAGAGAGACACAAAGGCCTGGTATGGCAACGGCTGCATGATCACGAAGCAAAACTGGCCAGACTGTTGGAGAGAGCTGAAGACCAAGAGAATCAAGGGTGATGCAATAACATTAGGATTCTAGGTGTCCCAGAGGGTGCAGAGGGCCAGAATATGGAGCAGTTTCTTAATGAGCTCATCCCCATGCTGCTGGATGACCACTGGAGAGGGCCTGTAGATACTGAACGGGTGCACATATTGTTTAGTAAGAAGAATCCCCCAACATCTCAGCTAAACCAATTATTGCATATGTTCTTCGTTACTCAGTGAAAGAAAAGATACTTCAAGCTGCAAGAGATTTATGGAACATTATATGGAGGGGGGGCTTGCATCTCTTTTTACAGAGACCTTGCCCAGGAGATAGTGATTTGGCACAAGGCATTTGCCTCTGCTAAAAAGCTTCTCTCGGATTATGGTTTTCAATACAGATTTAAGGGGCTTACCTCCTTGCATGTTTCAAGGGAAGGGTGAGAACTGGTTTCCCAACATCCCAGCGAGGTTGAGGCCTGGTTGTCCAAGTTCTGGCCCACGATCCTGCAGAACACTACATCTCCCAGACACCTCTGGGTCCCAAGCAGTCATGAGCAGCTCAAAAGGAACAGCAGCAAAGGGAAGCAGTTTCCTGGGCACTATAAACAAGGATGGACAAGTCCGCCTGAACATCATCCTCCCCCAAGCCAAATCCCATGGGCAAGCTAGACTTTTCTGCCCCAGGGTGAGCTGATAGAGACCTCACAGATCAGGAGGAGAAGCCTGCCACAACTGTAGTACAGTACCCAGCTCATCTGTGACAGAGATCCAGAAGCCGCCAGCTCCAAGAACAAAATCTGCACTCTGCCTCCCCACCGGCCAAACTACCAAGGGAAGACCTATCCTCGGATGATGGTGAGAACAGTTCCCCAGCCCAGGACTCCAACCCCATGAACACTGCTGCACCTTTAGAATTGATGATTGAACCACCAGACTCCACTGAACTAGAAGATGAGGCTTCACTCCCAGTATGACCAGGACTCAAATCCTTTGCCAAAATTGTGGCTGAGGGCCTACCACTGCGCAGTGGAGGAGGTGGATATTCAAATGTAGCTCTGGCGTCTGGACCAGAGGGATGAAGACTATTTATTTTTATTTATTTATTTTGAAAGTCGGATTTACAACCTTAGAGTCAGGGACTCATTTACAAAGGCACCTCGTCGCAGGGAGGGTAGACATGGTTACAGTGTGAGATACAACAGTGGTAACATACAGGTGCAATACAGATAACAAAAAAAACACAATACAACAGTGGTTTACAGGATAAAGTTACATGCAGTAAATAGACGGTCTTATCTGTTTCCACAGGAGTTCTCTATAAGGATAAGATATGATGCATTTGCTATTATCTTACACTGTTTAACTGCTGCCTCTAGAGTTTTGTTTTACTTTTATATTTGCTAATCTATCTTACTGCCTGCCTCTCCTACTTTCCAACTGGGGGGGGCACAAGGAAGGGACAGAGCAGTGTGGAATTTTGGCAGAGAGATCCCTCCCCCACTACAAATAAGTACATATTGAGGGTATAGAAACTCCAAGGGAACAGTGTCTCTTACACCCTCTTTCCTTCTGGACCCTTCTTTCCAACATGGGATGGGTTGCACTGGTGGGCTGGATGGTGACTGCTATTTGCCTGGGTCCCCCTCCCAGGCAGACAATGAGCCATATATGGTGGGTGCAAAGGGGAACAGGTGCATAGGCACCCCCTCTCTCTGGCTCTAAACTTTATTAGAACTGTTGCCTTTATTGCATAGTTATGATTAACTCTCTGAACCCGACTACAGATCAGCTGGCCAGATGTCGGCTGGTCGCTATATGTATGTTCCTTGTTATTACTGGGCTCAAAGGATGGTTTATATGTTACAAGTTTTATAGTTCCTTGTTCCTGTTGGTGTTAGGTTGCTGCTGTTAGATGTTGATGTGAAATGTTAGATGATGTAACCTTACAAATGTGTTAAAATCTGTCTCATAATGAGATGGGCAGTTAGTGGAAGGCTGGTCCTTCTCTTCCACCCACACCCACTCTTCCCTCCTCCCTCCCCTTCTCTTCTCTCCTCCCTCTGTTCATCTCCCCTCTTTTCGAGGGTCAACCCCTCCTTCCTCTCCCCCTCCCTGTTTCTTTCAATCCTGGATCACCTACTAGTGGTATATAGTCCAGGACAGGATGGGCCACTATTGGATCTACCCCTCCTATACCCCACTTAGGCGTGTGAGCCAATATAGCATGGGACATAAATCCCTATATGTGCTTAACTCCACACCTTCAGTGTGTTCACTTAGATGTTTTGAATTGTACATGATATAATATTATCTACTAATACTGAGCTTTGCTCTTTTTCTTGTTTCTCTCCCACTGAACGATACTGCTACTGCGTATATAGTGCATTATCTCTCAGAATCATTGTTGCTGCTCTCCTCTCACAGGACACTGGTGGTTGATAGGTAAATATCACCCTACACTATGCCCGATACTCAGGGAACAATCTGAACCCAGACTGGCTGACGGCTTAGAGGTGAGTGGTATCTCGTTACAAATACTAACTAATCATGGCAGGTAACAACCAACAGGGGTAGAGGTATGTCTCCTGGAATGCGAAGGGCCTTAACCATCCAGTGAAATGTACTAAAGTCTTACAGCATCTTCACTCTTTAACAGCGGATGTTGCCCTCATCCAGGAGACACACCTCATGGCCAGAATGGTGCACCGGCTCAAGAAACTGTGGGTAGGCAAAGTGCTGGCTAGCACCGTACCCACTAAATCTCAAGGGATAGTTATTCTAGTTCATACAGCTTGCCGTTGAACTGAAGAAGCTGTCCTAGTGGACAAACACGGCCACTAGGTAACGGCTTGTTTCTCGCTCCCTGGAGGAAAGCCATCGTAGCAAATGTTTATGGCCCTAATAATGACTAGTCAGACTTCCTGGCCGAAACTAATTAGGCCATTGCCGGTCTTTCTGATGGGCATGCAGATCTACTGATCATTGTTGGAGAGGACTTTAATATACTCACTGACATTTTTCTGGATAAATCCTGCCCCACCCTACAGGCCCACCCCAAGGCCAGGGTGGCCCTGCAGGAGCTAACCAAGGAATGGGGCCTAATAGACCCCTGGAGGAGAGACAACCCTTCTGGAAGGGACTATACCTTTTATTCTCTGGTGCACAACACCCATAGCCGCATCAACTTATGGCTTGTTAACCAAGAGGTGGCATAGGGCATCAGTGACATAAACATTGACAATATCCTCATCTTGGATCACCCTCCAGTCACCTGCAGTTACCTCCTGATGAGTCAAACCTCATCCCACACCAAATGGAGATGCAACCCTGTGCTCCTTCAGGACAAGGCCATTTGGTCTACCATGGTAGAGGCAGCAAAGCATTACTTCTCAGATAATGCCGGGGCTGAAGTGGATGCTGGCACTGTCTGGGAAACTTTCAAGGCAGTACTGTGTGGACATATTATCTCGTATGCTGTGGCCAAGAATAAGGGTTGGAAAGAGGAAATTTCCAGATTGCAAGGGGAGTTAACTGCTCTGGAATGCAGATTTAAATCTTCCCCCATGGCACACAAAGACCACTCTTTGATCAATTCCATAATAGGCCTCAAAATTCGTATTAACTCACTTCTGCAGCATAAAGTCGAGTGGCAACTTCTCAGAGCCAAACATAAATAATAGGAGGGTGGTGACAAGGGTGGAAAACTTCTTGCCAATCAACTTAGGAAACAGCAAGCAGCTTCTCGAATTCATGTGCTGAGGAACCCCATTGGGAAGGTAGTTTCGGACCCCAAGGGCGTTAATGGGGTAATGCAACAATTCTACAAGTCTCTACCAGTCCAAAGCCTCCCTGGATGAAGAGGGCACCTCCAAAGTGCCAGAGGACTTCTGTAGCTCCACTACTATTCCTTGACTCTCTCCAGAATCTGTTACAGCTCTAGACAATCCCATTGCCTAGGAGGAGCTAGATGCTGCCCTGTCCCAACTAGCTAAGGGGAAGGCACCTGGGGCAGATGATATGACTGTTGAGCTATATCAGTTACTATGAGAAGCAATTGCTACCACACTCCTCTTGGTGTTGCAGGAAGCACACACTAAAGGGTCTATCCCTTCTACTATGATAGAAGCTCTGGTCACTCTCCTTCCAAAAAAATCTTCCCATGCTTTAGATTGCATCAATGTACGACCCATCTTTTTGCTTTCTGTTGGCACCAAAATAGCTGCAAAGGTCCTTGCTAATAGGACGGTAAATATCTTGCCATCCCTGATTCACCCCTCTCAAGTGGGCTTTTCTAAGGGGAAATCTGGGGCAGACAACCTCAGACTGGTACTCAATCTCAAATGGCTGTTGCTACAATCCTCTGCGTCCATGGCTGCCCTGGCCGTTGACTTCTCTAAAGCCTTTGACTCTGTGGAGTGGACTTACCTGCACAGTGTCCTATGGTTCTATGGATTTGGTCTCTATTTCAGGGGCTGGATTTCCACCCTTTATAACTCAACTGCTACCAGAATCCTAACTAACAAGAATATCTCCTCCCCTTTTCAACTCCAAAGGGGCACCAGACAGTGATGCCCACTTTCCCCCCTGCTCTTTCTCATAGCCCTAGACCCTCTGGCCAGAAAACTCATTGTTGATCAAGATATATCTGGCATTCAGGTGGGAAAACAATCATACCTGGTCAACTCTTATGCAAATGACCTTCTCCTTACCATGTCAAATCCAGAGGTGTTTGTACCTAAAACTCTTGCCATATTGCAGGACTCTGCCAAACTCTCTGGTCTCCAGGTAAACCAATAGAAAACTATCCTTGCCCCACTAAACTTAGCTTGCTCCAGAGACTGCCTGCATGGCACAGACATTTCCTGGGCTCCTCAAGGCTTCTCCTGCCTGGGAGTGACAATCACCACTAGGTGGAGAGAGTTAGAAAGTACAAATTTCAATCCTTTACTTACCTCGATGGCAGCTGAAGTAGAGAGATGGCTCAGGCTCAAGATCTCCCTAAGAGGCAAGGTAGAAGCTGTGCCAATGTTCCTCCCCCCTTGGATATCTTACCTTTTCCATAATATCCACATCAACATATCTCCTAAAGTTTTTCATTCCATGGACAAACTAATCTCCCTCCCACTCTGGGATGGCAAAATCCCTAGATGGAGCAGGTCTAAATTCCAAGGGTACCAGATTGCTTACCTGGCAGCACAAGCAACTAGATGGTTTGTTCCCTCCTCTTCTCCTCCCCCTTTTTGGGTGCAACTTGAGGACTACCTGGCTGATGAGACCCCCCCAACTACACTTCTTCTCCCCAATCTAATCTCACTCTCTCATGCTCATGTTATGTTAGAGAATGGTAGAGCATGGTGTTCGGCTATAGCCATATCCCGTACTCCTAGGCCCGCATGGCAACCTTCTACTGACTATACTCATCTCTGGAACAATAAATGTATCTCCATCGATAAAAAGCCAATAAACTGGCCTGGATGGGCTGACAAAGGTATTGAGTGTCTCTAAGACCTCAATATGCCAAATTACAAAGAATTAATGTCCTTTGACCAACTGAGGGCACGGTACAGTCTTCCAGTCCATGACTATTGGAGATACCTCCAAATTCAAAGAGTGATATACTCACTCCAGAATCGAATGGCTTTGGATCCCCAATGGCAATGGTTGAGCACCCTCCATAAACATGGTGCACAGCAGGGCCTAGCAGAGATAATCTATAGAACTCTGTGGGATGCTCAACCAGATCACACAGAAGGGTGTAGACAGAAATGGGAGGAAGATATTCAGGCCATGCTCCTTCATGAAACCTGAAATCATTTCATCAGAGCAACCCACACTGCATATAAAGATGTCAAGAGCTAGACTATCCAACTTAAGATTCTGCTGAGATGGTATAGGACTTTGGCAGTTCTCCACTCCACAGGGCTTCTTAATCACTCACAATACTGGAGATGTAAGCACGCCCCTGCTCACATGCTTCATGTACTCTGGCATTGTCCTTCACTAACCACTTTCTGGTCTACAGTTCTTGTGGACTGCTCCAGAGTGGTCAGTTGTCCGCCCATTCAAAAGAACCTACTGTTGCTACTGGGGGATCTTCCTACGTTAAATCCTATTTCTCCTCCTCATAGGAAATGGGTGATGGTCACTCTACTAGAAGCTAAACGTGCTGTTTTGATGAAGTGGAGACAACCTCAGCTGTCTTCAGTTGATCTGTGATGTGCTTCACTAGCAAAGCTGGCTATTCTTGAAAGACTTTCTTTTTCTAGCCTAAATCAGTTATACAAATTTGACCAGAAATGGGATGCCTATATAAACTCACACCTGTGCTCTGTGCCACCTACACCTCCTGGCAACCCCCCTCTTAGCGGTTGAGCACCTGACATGATCCACATGAGTATATCCTCCTAGCCTTAACAGACCGGTGTATAATGAACAGAACACTACAGACCAGTATTATCTGACCTCATTCTCCATGTATCCTTATAAATATAGAACTGACTCCTCATAGCAATCCTTCCCTACTCCTCTTCCTCCTCCCCCCCAACCAGTCTCCTGAGTGTGCAGGTATTTAACTTTGTTGGTTAGCACTTGATTTATGGCTATGATCTGGTGGTGATACTATCAAACTACAGTATTATGGACACTGTAATTACCTTGGATCTGCTAGTCTTTTTGCACAATATCATTGCCCATTGTACTAGACCACTGTACCATGGTATGTAATGATTCTGTGGTGTTGCTTAGAAAACTGAAATAGTAAAATCTTTTATGATAAATAAAGAACTGTCTGCTGCAGTTCTACATTGGAAAGCGTCACTAAAGTTGCAAATACGCCTTGCAAAGGTCACCATACTTTGTGGATGGCTCTGCTAGGAATTTACATAGTGAGCCCCTTCTGTTCCACATGCAGTAATTATGGAGATCATGACCATGCAGGGAAAGGCTACAACTCACTTTGAGGATAGCTCTAAGGGAGATGGGGTTACAAAAGACTGTATCAAATTATTTGGTGCAATGATTCTGGGACAGTCTGTTATGACTGTACATCAGGACCTTTGTTTTATTATTACTAGTGACATGTATTAGTTAAGACATATTGCTAATAAAGTACTTTATACAATAGGGGTGAGATGATATGCCATTCTTTATTTCAGCATAAAACCACCACCATGAGATATCACACTCTGCTGACATCACCAGAGTGAGATAACTGGAGTTCTCTCCAGTTATCACGCTGTGATTGTATAAAATGGATACATTATGTGCACTCGTGTAATATGGAAAATATTTTCACTCTTGCACAGTAACCTCTGGATACTCAGTCGTGGCTTTGCCACTCATGAATATCCAGAGGTCCCTCTAAAGTAATGAACATTTTTTCCATATCACACTTATGTCCATCTTGTATCCCCTTAATCTCAATCAAAAGCAAGATTTTTCAGACTGAACAAAAGACTTTTCCAATGATTTTTTTTTTTTGTGGCAAAGCAAAGATTTGAATCTATTTGCATCCTAATTACTAATTTGCATTATTTTTTAAAGTGTGTCACTACACAGTGGAATGTTTGCATAAGTGCATAATGTGTGGTTGGCTCACTGATTTCAAGACAGTGTGCTCTAGTCCTGGCTATGGCCTCAATGGCCCACAGTAGTGCTCCTGACTTCTACAGCCTACCCTGGTTATGAGACTATCCAGTGCTGCCTCAGGACCAAAGCTACATGTGTAATGGAGATACTATCACTGCAGTGTGTAACTGCATCAGAATACTAGTTTATGACATTTCATGTGATATTTGCATTTTGGTGGCTTCTGGTGCAGCAATACTTGGGAGCTGATGTATTCTTTCTTAATGGTGTGGCAGTGGCCCTGAGGACTGGGATGGATGATCTCACAGCATCTAGCTTGCCTGGCAGACAGCATCATGGTTGAGATTTATTGTGTGGTGATTTATTTATTGATTTATGTGTTTGAAATTACTCCAACCAGGATAACACCATGAGATGCAGAATCTTGTTTTCACGTGGGGCTGGGGAAGGCAGTAGTCAACAGGATAGCATAATCCAGTCGGGACAGTTATATACCAACAAACTGTAAAAGAAAGTACATCCAAGCAGTAATCAAAGCAAGCTAACAAAGTGGGGTCACAGCAAACAAAAAGCTTGAGTAATGTTATGTAGTGTTATGTAGTGTGCTCTGGGTCAAACAGGGTGAATCTGAACCAAGCAAATATATTGAATTATATGGTGAATGGACAGATTAGATTAGAACACTTGCAAGCTAGAAGCATTTGTTAGCTGTAGACGGAGTTTGTTCCAGGTATCTGCTATGGAAAATGCTAAGGCTTCTGACCCCCCACCATGATGTAGAATGTATTCTTAGACAACCCACAACTGGTACTAGGAGGAAGACACTTCACCAATAATAAATGCAGGATGCTAATTGTAAAAGGGCAAGTGGAAGGCTTCTGTGGACAGAGCAAGGGACATAGAGTATAGGGCATTAGAGAAGTAATGCAGGGGCCATGACTGTGCTGGTCAAGGCTGGTCCACAGGATAAGATACACAGGGGATTATTGTGAATAATAAACCATTCTTAACACAGGAACCAAAAAGAGTGTCATGGATAAGGTAAGGCTCCAGTCCTGATCATAGGGACAAGAAAACCACAGTGTAAGGCAGTAGGGATTGCAGAGACAGGGAATAATTACTTTAGGTTAGTATAATGCCAGGAAGTCAGAGCCATGTCCAGCTGAGGGTAGATACTAGAAATTATGGAAGAAGTGCTGGCCAAAGAGAAGGCAGAACTAAATCATATCAGAATTAGTAGGTCAGTAGCTAGAGAGTGTGATTCCAGGAAAATCAGTCTTTGGGTGGTACTGTATCTACCGGAGGGCAATCATAAAACAAAGGAGGGTTCTAAATGGTGACCTCACTTATATCATTTAGAGTTCCAGTATTAGAAAACTATAAGTGTCATCCCCCTTTTCAAAGAGACAGTGATGTCAGATACAGATAACTACAGACCTGTGAGCCTTACCTCTGTACTTAGCAAAGTGTTAAAGTTAATCATTTAGTGTTTCGTAGTACAACACAAGGCAGGGAACTGGCTATTCTAGAGCTCACAGCTTGGCTTTAAAAAGATACAGTTTGTCAAACCAACCTGATTGTTTTCTTTGCAGAGGTAACTAGGAAGGTGGATAGGAACCAGTCATAGGCTGAAATCTATTTGGCCTTCAGTGTGGCTTTTTGTCATTGTACAATTGGAAACCCATGGAGAAAGCATCCAAATATGGCAACTACAAAGTGTACAGGAAATGGATCATGAGGTAAAATCTGGGAGTGGTGGTGCATGGTAACCATTCAGAGTGGAGGTTGTGTTGAGTGAAATACTTCAGGGGTCAGTGATGGGTCTACCTTGAGGAGGGAGGCAGTTGTAGGCTACTGAAGTGTGTAGATGAAAATAAATTCTGAAGAATGGATACAGCCAGTGGGGGAGGGGGATGGGGAAGTTGTGCATTATAGTTCATGGGAACCTGCACACATTAGGGGCATAGGCTATGAAATAAGCCTTATATTTAATGGGGGAGGGTATTACTACACCTTGGGGTGAGGAACCTGGGCCACACATACACCCTGTGAGGTACAACACTGGACAGAACTGCAGGAAAGGATCTCAGGGTAATTGTGGACTGTAAGCTAAACCAGGTAGGTAATGTGATGCCACAGTCAAGAGTGAAAGCACAATGTTGAGATGCATTAAGGAGTGAGAGGTGTGGTATGAAGCAGGTCAAGCTGAGATCCTCTTCCTGTACAAGGCCTTGATTTGACCACTGAGTCCAGTTTGCTCCCATAGCACAGAAATGTTGAAGAGATTGAAATGATAGAGCAACAGCTCTTGGTTTGTACATAACTACGAGATTAAAAAGATATCCTGCAAGTCTGTCTATTGTGCACTTGTTCTAAGGCTTAGCCAACCCTGGTGTGCAGGGCTCCCAATGTTATTTCATATAATTATAAGCTCTGTGGGTAATGGTCTCTTTAAATCTTCTTTGCTTTCCCCGGAGGTCCAAAATACCACAGAAACTGCCCATCCATGGTTTGGCCTGTCTCTAGGGGTCCATTCTGGGACAGTTATTGTTCAGCTTATTCCTGAATACCCTCCCACCGGCATGCAAAGGGACAAAAATTCTACTCTATGATGATGACGCTGTCATCTACATGGGTGGCACCATTATTAATGAAATACAGAGAACCATTCAAGCCAATTATGACCCAGTACAGCACTGGTTCATTGAGCACAAACTTATACTAAATGCCTCTAAAACAAAATACATGACTTGCCACAACTCTAAGAAAATATTGCCAGAAAGTCTCAGCACACCGATCATCACCTTAGAGGGGGCAAATGTTGAAAAAGTCTCCATTTTCAAATATCTGGGACTCCACATCAACTCCAACCTAACCTACAGGAACCATGTTACCCACCTGATAAAAAACAATTCACCAGAGACTGGGTGCTCTGTACTGGATAAACCCTTTCCTGTTCCCCTCAACAAGACACCTCCTGACCAAATACTTACTGCTTCCATTGATTGACTATGGCTTAATCCTCTATGCTGCAGCAACCAAAAATGAGCTTCACAGGGTGAATACCCACTGTGGCAAGTTGGCCACAGTGTCATATGGAAGACATATTTTTGTTGTATTTTTCTGTGATTTGGAGTATGTTTAAATTCCCAAACAGGCCAGGATAAGGTTTGACAAGAAGTTTTTTAAAGGGTTACATGCAGAGGATGTGTATTCTAGAGTCTGGGAAAGACTAGCTTAACAGAAGAACTGAAATTACATTTCAAAAGGATGGAAGTTGCTTGTAAGCTGATCAGAAGGAAAGGGTATTATTACGATTAGGAGATAGAACATCTTCTATATTCATAAACCTTCCACTTTCAAAGCAAATGTATTTTGAGAACAGGATCTGGGAAACACCAATTCTGGAAGTGTATTTACATTTTATTAGTGGCAGGAAGTTGGGCTGTGGAAGGAATATAAAAGTTACTAATACTGATTACCTTAAAACTTGGAAACAGCAATACAGACCTTTAGCCTAAAAGATAAGGCCATCAGCTAACCACAGACTAAAGAACTAGATATATAATGTTCTCAGAACAGGACCATTTGTACACTTCTTCATGAGACACTCTTTCTGACACACCAAGCAAGACTTCCACAACACAGAGCCAGACTAAGGACCAGTGAATGCAAGAGAGAACTGGGTCTTTGTAGACTTCATTTATGTTCTGGACTTTGGATTTTCCACAGATAAGGTAGAAAACTAGACAGTTAAATTTCACAGTGCATTTTTGACATATATTTCCACTTTTTGTTTTATCTTGTAGCCAAATTTCTAAATCTTTTTTTTTTTTGTAAGTCTTGCATGATAATTATTTAAAATATTAGCAAAATCACTTGCTTTTTAAAACTGCCTGGGAGAGAGTTTGTTGTGTGTGTGTGTGTGTGTGTGTGTGATACTGGGAACTTTTATTAAATTTGTGACTGCCTGTTTAATTGCCAAGGTGCCACCATAGCTACAAAAGACTAAGATCCTGGAAGGGAAATCTGGTTGCCTAAGTAGGGGACATGCACAGGTCTCAGGGAGGAGTCTGTGTAGGAGGAAACTAGGTCACTGCACCACCCATGGAAGAAGACACAAATCAGGTTTACAAGGACCAGCCCTGAAGAGCTTGTAATGCCTGCCCCCCCACAAGGACAGCAACCAAGGATAGTTCTTACCTGGCTGCAGACTGGAGACTGTATTTTCCCCTTACCTAGATTAAAAAAGAAGCCCTGGGACCTCATGGTGAGTGTTCAGTTGTGAATTCAGTAAGCATTCTGGACAGACACGAGGAGGGTATTTCTGTTCCCCCTCTGTCACGGATTGCACTTAGGGGTGGGTGCTGTGAACTTAGTGGACCTGGCCCCCAGGGTGGGTTCTTAACACCTTGTACAAGCAAATAACCAAATTTGCTACCCAACCCTTCCCAGACCAACCACTGTGACCTGCTCAAAAATGCCAACTTACCTCCCTTGTCACCCGAATCAAGTTCGGCACTGTGGAATGGAAAATCAAGAATAAAGCACCACCTATCTGAAACACTTTATTCTAACCCAGAGCCCTACTAACCCAAACCAGATCAGCAGCCACCACCCTTTTCAAAATCCCCTTGCCAACAATGGGCACTGGCCAAAGAGCCTTACTTTTTCAGCTACCCTGTCTCTATAACTCTCTACCCCTGCATGTAACTTATGAAACACTATCTTTCTCTGCTTTTAAAATTAAACTTTGGAACTGGTTAAGTTTCACAGATACTTGTAACTGTCAGTAACATCCTCATCGCTTGCCTTGTATTTGCCTACCTCAGGCCACTTTATTTCATAGTTATGCCAGACCCACTGCATACTTGTAATCCTGCTTTTTTCCCACTGAGATTTTTGGCCCTCCCACCTACCCCAACCTTCACACATTATTAAATGCTTAGTTAGGTGGGAGGAGCATATAGGCTCTGCCCAGGGGTGGGTTGATAGCTAAAGAGCAAATAAAAACTCTGTGTTCCCAAGGAGAGGGGGAGCCCTGAAAGGAAACCCAAGGTTGTGACCAGGGGTGGGGCAGACCCACCAGGAGGGGCCACATGGGATGGAGCCAGAGAACCCAGGGAGAGGAAGCTTCTCCTGGTAGGGGACAATACTATGTGTATGTGGAGATCGATGGATCAGGAGGGAGAAGGGTTATGTGGTCTCCCAGGGATGCAGCTTGAGAGAGGGAAGCAGATCCTGGTTAAGGAGAAAAGGGTCTGGCTGTGGGGGTGGACATGGAGGTGACAGTATGGAGGGATGAAGGGGGGGTTCAGAGAGGGTAGAGATGGCATTGGGGATGGTGGAGCTCCAAGAGTGAAGGGGGACAAGTCAGGTACAAAGAGCATTAAGGGAAGGGGTAGGACAGGGAAGGCAGCTGGGTGTGGAGTTGAGGGTACAGATAGGGATGCAAATGTGCAGAGCAGGGTGAACTCTCGGGGCAGGCAGAAGGAAAGAGAGTTTAGGGGAAGGGATGAGAAATGAGGGGGGATGTGCTAGTGCTGGGTGATTCCATACTAAAAGAGGTTGATGGGAGAGTAAAGAGGAAAGACATAGTTGCATATGGGTAGAGTCTGTACCTTTGATGATGACAGATAAAGCAGGACAGGCTATTCTCAAGTGTGCAAAGAGGGAAAGGCATAAACCACATATGATAGTGCATGTGGGTATAAAAGACTTGGCAGGGGAAATGGTAGAGGTGGTTATGGAGAGGTTCATGGAACTGGGAAAGTTAAGTGAGGAGGTAGGAAGCTCTGTGGCCTTCTCTGAAGTACTCCCTGTGCCCAAGGCAACTATGGCAAGGAAGGGTAGGATAGATGAATTTAACCATTGGATGGGAAATTGGTGTCAATCCAAGGAATACAGGTTAGTGGGAGGCTGGGGCAGGGTGTGGGACAATAGGTATCGATACACAGGGAACAGATTACATTTGAGCAGGGAGGGGAAGAAGGTGCTAAAACAGAGGTTAGAAGAATACATAGAAACAAAGGTTAGTTTGATCTAGGCAGGGGGGCTGGTGAGTGGGTTGCTGAAGAGAAGATTTTCCAGAAAGAGGAGACAAACAAGCCTACCCCCTGTAGAAACTGGACTGAAAGCAAAGAGGGATCAAAGGGTGGGAAATTGGGTAAGGAGTGCAAAGGAACATCTTGGAGGGTTGTCTCCTTGTATGCAAGGAGTCTGGGGAACAAAACCACAGAACTACAGGCTCTGTTGGCAGAGGGGATGGTGGTCATAGCTGCCATCACAGATACATGGGCCAGCCAATACCAGGACTGGGAATTGATAATCCCAGGGTATAGGATTTACAGGAAGGATAGGAGAAAAGGGAAAGGGGGAGAGGTTGCAATGTACATAAAGTAAGGGGTAAGTGTGCAAGGGAAGAGGAGGGTAGGACAGAGGCCTTGTGGATGCAGTTCCAGGATACAAGGAATAGGATTCTCAGGATGGGGTGGTATACAGGCCACTGACTCAAGGGAAAGACCTGGACAGGGAGCTGGCGAGCAAATTAGGAAGGTGTGTGGGAAAGGTAACACAGTGATTGAGGGGGACTTCAGTCTACCAAGAGTGGATTGGGGTATGCCAGCCACCTCGAGTGCTAGGGAGCAAATATTCCTGGATGCCTTCCAGGACTGCTTCCTGGCACAGATGGTCACTGAGCCAATTAAGTTGAGGAATACACTGGATCTTGTTCTGGCCAATGGGGAGGCTACAAGGAAGGTGGGGTGGAGGACCCGCTGGCTGGTAGTGACCACCACTCGGTGTGACTCACACTTAATGTGAGCAGAAAAGCAGCTTGTACAGGGACCAGGGTGATGAACTTCAGACAGGCTGACTTTGGTAGGATGGGTGAAATCCCAAGAGGGCATCTGGAAGGAATATAGCAACACTGGGATATGAATCAGAAATGGGGAAAAATCTAACTGGGGATATTGGTGGCTACTGAGACATGTACCAGATTGCAGAGCAAAAGGGGAAGGGCTAAAATACTGAGGTGGTTAAGTAGAGGGGTCTTAGAAATGGTGAGGGCTAAAAAAGCTGCATTCAAGAAATACAAGAAATACGTGAAAGGGAAGAATAGGAAGGAGAATGTGAAGAGGTCCAAGGAAGTTACCAGGGGAGTCAGAGCAGTTAAGGCCTCCAGGGAACTGGAGCTGGTGCAGGGTACTAGGGATGGGGGAAAGGACTTCTTCAGATACATATGGGAGAGAAGAAGCTGCAAGGACCAGATACTTAGGATCAGGAAGGACAAGGGGGGGCAGATAAAGGGGTGGATCAGGCAGAAGCACTGAATGAGTAATTTTGTTCTGTATTCATGAGGGAGCAAGGAGGGCAGCTACCACAGGGGGTGGGCAGGGTGGACAGGGTGGAGAGGGGGCAATGGATGGGGTGATCACTTCAGAGAGTAAATTGTGTGTCCTACGTAGATCTTATTACAGGGACACCAGCAGACATAGACACAGGAAGACGTTTGATAGTACACTTAATTTTGAAGTTTAAACTTTCCCCTATGATAGGATGTGGGAACTGATTATCATGGCATTAGATGCACAGTATCCAGCTGGTCTCAACAATTTAATTGATTTAAAACTTTTTTTAAACTGACCTATTTGGGATTCAACTCAAATGTATGTGGGCAGTTCTTATCTAGAGTTCACTTACTATTTCTATGGTGTAATAAGTTATTAATAGTTAATAATATGGGGGGATCTGAATTATTTTCTTTGAACATCAGAATTTCCATTTTTTTGTATTATGTATAGTATATATTGTCACAAACCCACTCAGCAGGTCAGGCCCTCTGCTCCCACAGTGCCAACCTCCGAGCACAGTATTGTGAACAGGTAACAGAATGGGTAACCCTCCTGTCTGCTTGTGGGTCCAAATCCCCTTCGGTCTCAAGTTCTGGGGGGATTCAAACTGTGAACCTTATGCTAGTGTACTGAAATGTACAGGCTCAGAAAATCTGCTCTTCGGGGGATGCCAGGTATCTTTTGCCTAAGGGCACCTAACCAGGTATCCAAAATGAACCCCTAAAACTCTATAAAAGACCTTAGGATATATGCTTACCTTTTCCCAGTTTGGTAATGCCATTAAGCTTATGAACAGCTGTCAGTCTTAACTCTCCATACGTCACATGCAAAAGAAATAACTTGGAAGGCACACCAGGCAGTCTCTTTAAATATAGATTTATTTAAAAATGGATAAAAATAGTGTGACAGGCTGGCCTATGGTAGATGGAAAGGCAACATGCTGGGTTTAAAGTTCACAAAACAAAATGTACCTTTATTGCTTCAAATGTAAGTTGTTACTCCAGAAAATCATAATCAGCCAGTTCAACTTCTCCAGCCTGGTCAGGTAAAATAAAGGTTAACACAAAACAGTTCTGTCAGGCTGACTTGACAAAGGAATCTTTGAACCACCCATGTGGGCCAGCAGTTTGTTCATGATACAGTCTTAACTGAAGCACAAAGTTTCCCCTTTAGCCTTCTCTGCAGGAAGTTCTCAGCAGTGTATTCCACTCACTGTTTTTGACCCAGCAGGCTAAACTAGTCCTTTACCTCAGGACCCTCTGCTCCAGAAATGATCTGGTTCTCAGTAGCAGGCTTCAATTTTATTTTCCCCAGAGGATCTCTGCATGACTTAAAACATTCTCTTTTGGTTTTCAACTCTGGTTCCTGTCTCACAGGGCAGCAGTTTCCAGCCTCTCACTCTCCTCTTGCTGGATTCCTCTGCCTTTTAGCAATCTTTTTCTAATTGGCCACTCCTGTGGAGGCATCCCCCCTTTTGCCTGTTGCAGTCCCTACATTTCCTCAGTCTCAACCAAGGGGTTAACCCCTTGTTCCCTGGTGTTGTGTTTACCCTGTCACATACCATCCACTTTGTGTGAAGGCACAGTTGGTCGGCCCCTGACCACTCTCCTCTCTGGACAGGAAGTCCACTGTTCCCTTCTGGGTCCCGATCCAGTGGTGTACCATGAAGGAAAATGGCTGGAGGACCAAGTACCACCTGATGGTGAAGGGGTTGTCATCCTTCACCACTTGGAGCCAAAGTAGAGGGGCATGGTCTGTAACCAGGATGAACTGCCGGCCATGCAGGTAGTAGTGGAGGGCAGCCACAGCCCACTTGAGTGTGAAACACTCTTTTTCTATTACTGCATAGTTTTTCTCCCGGGGAAAGAGTTTTCGACTGAGGTAGAGGATAGGATGTTCCTCCCCCTCAAACTCCTGGGAGAGCAAGTCTTCTAGCCTAAATTCAGAGGCATCAGTTTGCAGGATAAAGGTCCTGTTGAAGTCAGGACTGCATAACACTGGCTCTCTGCACAGTGCTGCTTTAAGTTGTGTGAAGGCCTGGTCACACTCCTCTGACCAGTGGACCCTGTTGGGGGCAGATTTCCGGGTGAGGTCTGTAAGGGGGCTGGCAAGGGTAGAGAAGTATGGTATGAACTGATGGTAATATCCTGCCAACCCTAAGAAGGCCCTCACCTGGGTTTTTGTGGTTGGTACCGGGCACTCTGCTATGACTTGGACCTTACTGATCAAGGGTCTTACCTGTCCATTGCCTATACAGTACCCTAAGTACTTTGTCTCTGCTTTGGCCAAAGCACACTTTGCTGGATTGGCCATCAGGCCTGCTTCTCGGAGGGACTGTAATACAGCTGCCACCTTGGATACATGGGATTCCCAATCAGTCCTGTGGATCACCACATCATCCAGGTAAGCAGCTACATACTAGGCATGGGGTCACAGCAAGTGATTCATGAGCCTTTGAAAGGTTGCAGGGGCCCCATGTAAGCCGAAAGGCAAGGTACAAAACTGGTATAGCCCAAAAGGGGTAGCAAATGCTGTCTTTTCCCGAGACTCAGGGGTCAAAGGGATTTGCCAGTGCCCTTTTGTTAGGGCCAACATTGTGATGTACTTGGCTTCCCCTAGTCTATCCAACAGTTTGTCTACCCAAGGCATGAGTTAGGCATTGAACTTCGAGATGGCATTGACCCTGCGAAAATCAATACAGAAGCGGGTAGCCCCACCTTCTTTTGGTACTAACACTATGGGGCTACTCCAGTCACTGCGGGATTCCTCAATCACTCCCAACTCTAGTATGTTCTGTAACTCCTTCTTAACCGTGTCTCATATGGCTTCTGGCAAGCGATACAGTCACTGTCGCACTTTCTCCCCAGGCTCTGTTTCTATATGGTGAGCTATCATATGGGTTGTCCCCGGGAGAAAAGAGAAAACATCTAAAAACTGGCTTACCAACTCTCCTAGTTGCTGTTTCTGTTTGTGAGACAGCTGCTCCCCCACTGGGACTTGTATCCCCAGATTGTCATCTGGATCTTGGGGTCCCAGATCCACTATGTCTGGTTCAGGGTACATCAATAGGCTATCCCTCTGGTTCCAGAATTTCAGCATATTGACATGGTAGAGCTGAGTCTCTTTTCACCTCTCTGGCTGGCAAACTTCAGTCAACTGGGCCCACCCTCCGGGTAACTTCTTGGCTAGAAGCTTATTCTGGCTGCTTGGCAACAACACTAGTACCTGGTTGCCTGGTTTATATTCCCTCAACCGGGCTCCCTTGTTATAGTAGTACTCTTGTCTTTGTTGAGCTTTCACCAGATTCTCTCGGGCAAATTTCCTCACTCGATCTAATCTTTCCCGCAATTGCAAGACATATTGCACCACATTTTCAGTCTTGGGGTCGGGTTTCTCCCATATCTCCTTTACTACACCAAGAACACCCTGTTGAGTGCACCCATAGAGGAGTCTAAATGGTGCTAACCCTGTAGACGCTGTGAATTCCTCAAGATTATGAACAGCAATAAGGGAAGTAACTTGTCCCAGTCCCTGACCTCAGTGGTTATGAACTTCAAGCATGGTTTTAAGGGTTTGGTTGAATTGCTCCACGACCATCCATCTGGGAATGGTAGATTTAGGTCCTTATGGAACTGATTCCCAACAAGTACAAACCTCCGAGTCAGGCGGGACATGAAGTTAGTTCCCTGGTCCGTCAACATTTCCTTCAGTATTCCCATGTGACTAAAGTCCTTTAACAGTTCCCCGGCTACAATTTTGGCTGAAATGCTTGGTAACGGGATGGCCTCAGGGTACCAGGTAGTATAGTTCACAATTATCAGAATGTATTGGTACCCTCCTGCACTCTTTTCCAGGGGTCCCACTATATCAACCCTGATCCAGTCAAAAGGTGCCTCCATAACAGGTAAAGGTACTAAAAGGGCCCTGGGATTGTTCTTTGGAGCTACTAACCAGCACTCTGGACATGATGCACAATAATCTTTAACATGTTGATATATGTCCGGCCAAAAGAAACGGGGTAACAGTCGGGCTAGTGTATTCTCTACCCCACAGTGCCCAGCCACTGGAATAGAGTGGACAAGGCGTAGTAATTCCCCCTGAAAGACTGAGGGTTTAGCAACTGATGCCGAGTATCCCCCATTTGGACCTTTTTACTAACTTGATACAGGATACCTTCTTGTAACTTAAAATGAGGATAGCATGCTGCCTGATTCTCATCTACCACCTCCTCTTCCCTGACAGTGAACTGGGTGTATACATGGCTGAGTATAACGTCAGCCCTTTGTTCTTTGGCAATGTCCAGGCAGTGCTTTAATACATCTTGCTCTGATGCCTGTTCCTGGGGGGGGAATGCTATAAGTCTCAATGGCTGAGAGGGACCTGGGGGTGGTGGTGGATGTCAAGATGAACAACTCAGAGACTTGTAGGAGGGCAGCAGTCAAGGCCAACAGGATGCTGGGATGCATCGCTAGGGGGATCACCTCCAGAAGGAGGGAAGTGATACTCCCTCTGTATAACTGCTTGGTGATACCGCACTTCGAGTACTGCCTGCAGTTTTGGAGGCCACACTTAAAGAGGGACATTAAACTCATGGAGAGGGTCCAGAGGAAGGCAACCAAAATGATTTGAGGCTTGGGGGACAGGACCTATGAGGAGAGGCTTGAAGAGCTAAATATGTACACACTGGAAGAGAGAAGGGACCGGGGGGACATGATAGAGGTCTTCAGGTACATGAAGGGGGAAATAGGGGAGGAACAGTCAGGGTGCTTTGAAGGAAGGAGGAGGGGGCCACTAGAGGGCATGGGTGGATCTGGAGGGGAAGATTCAGGGAGAAAGGAGGAGGTGCTACTTCACTGAGAAGGTGGTGGAGCCATGGAATGCACTGCCTACGGGGCTGGTGGAGGCAGAGATGGTGGAAGGGTTCAAGAGGGGGTGGGACATGTACAGGGGAAGGGTTCCAGAAGCAAAATCCAATGCAGTGAGAATATCTGGAACTGGGCAGGGAGAAGCCAGAGAAGGTGAGGGGGCAGCAAGGTCAGCTCCCAGGGTGGGGACTGACCAAATGAGCAGACGTGAAAGACCATTAGGCCTATTCTGCTGGCATTTTAGTATGTTAGTATGTTAGATAAGGACAGCCCTCCGGAACCTTGGTTAAGTGGTCAGCGTTAGGGTTGTGCTGTGGGTCTGGACCCACTTCTGCCTTTGCTTCACCTCTCTGCCGTGCATCTGCCCCTTCGGGACACCTTTTCTTTGCTGCCCTATGTTCCTGCTTAGATTTGTGGGTTCTGATCTGGGCATTAAAAAAACCCTGGGTCTGGGAAAGGGAAAAACATTTCTAAGCTGCAGGTGGCTGGCCCCCTTCCCTTCATGACCCTGAGACCGGGTAGTTACCAAAGATAAGTCTGATTTCCATAAGTCATCAAACCATTTCCAGTGTCTCCCCAGTAACACCGGATAGGGTAACCAAGGGGCAACCCCCATCTTTATAATCTCTGTTTGGCCCTCCAGAATAAGGGTAACCATCGCACCAGGGTAAGCCTTTACATCCCCATGCACACATCAGATAGGGACGGGGTTCTGGTCCTGCCAGCATCAGGGATTCACAAGGGCTGCCCTGACTAGGGTCTGGTGGCTTCCTGAGTCCACCAGAGCCTCCATCTCTATCTCTTCTACCTTGACAGGGATCACAAAATCTCAGGATTCAGGGCCCCCACTCCCACTGTACAGTGAATACCCATCTGTAAACATGCAATCTATGAAGGTACAGTCCATGTGGGGGCAGTTCTTTGCAAAGTGACCCCTCTGGCCATATGAGAAACATGCCCCTGTCTCTAGGCTATGGGGTGAGCCTCTGGGCTTAGGCAGGGGGCCCTCAGGAAATGTCTCCCTGGGCTGCTGGGTTGTCATTTTTCCCCAGAGTCTCACCCTTATTTGGCCCATACACCCCCCTCTCTACATGCCCAAGGTCCCTTCACAGTTCCAGCCAATATTCCTTCAGTCTGGCTCCTGGGTCAATTCCCCATCTTTCCTGTTGGCCTTGTAGGCTGGATCATGGGGCAGGAGGAGAGTTCAGCATCCGGCACTTGTTCTGTGATCTGCATGGCCTCTGCTAGGGGTGGTGATCTTCTGTTTGTGGACCCAGCTCTGAATTTCCGGGGGCAGGATGTTCAGAAATTGTTCCAAGATGATTAACTCGGCCACCTCGTGGCCACTGCATCCTTTGGGTTTTAGCCAATGCCAACACAGTTCCTGTAGTTGTTGTTCCACTGCTCTAGGTCATGTATCTGCTGCAAATCTGAAGCTCTGGAACCTTCATTGGTGACTTTCTGCATGGATGCCTAGGCGGTCCAAGATTGCTGTTTCACTTTTGTGTACTTTCTGGCTGTGGTACTGTCCATAGCTTGATAGGCTGCTTGGGCTTCCCCAGTCAGACAGGGGGCAAGGCAGACAGCCCACTGGGGTCTGGGCCATCCAGCAGGTTCCGCCACTTGCTCAAATGTTACCAGGAAGGCCTTGGGATCATCTTCAGATGTCATTTTGGTCAGCATGGTGTTCATCCTAGGAACCCCTAGCCCCATAATAGTCGGACCAGCCTTCCCAGTAGGATCTTATTGTGGCTGTTGCAACAGGGACTGCAAGAGCTGCTGTTGTTGTTGCCCCAGCTGTATAAGAAACTGCTGCTGTGCCTCCTGTTGAGCTTGCTGTGCTTGTTGGGCCCATTGTTGCGCCTCCTGCTGCTGCTGAGCCAGCTGAGTGAGAACCTGTTGTTGCTGAGACTGTTGTGCTTGTTGCTGTTCCATGAGAAACTTCAGCAATTTATCCATATCCATCTTTCCAGAATGTAATTAGTCCTGCTTACTCCAGCAGGGGTTCAAATCCCACTTCTCACACCATGTGTAACAGGCTGGTCTATGGTAGATGGAAAGGCAACACGCTGGGTTTAAAGTCCACAAAACAAAATGTACCTTTATTGTTTCAAATGTAAGTTGTTACTCCAGAAAATCATAATCAGTCAGTTCAACTTCTCCAGCCTGGTCAGGTAACATAAAGGTTAACAGTTCTGTCAGGCTGACTTGACAAAGGAATCTTTGAACCACCTATGTGGGCCAGCAGTTTGTTCAAGATACAGTCTTAACTGAAGCACAGTTTCCCCTTTAGCTTTCACTGCAGGAAGTTCTCAGCAGTACATTCCACTCACTGTTTTTTACCCAGCTGGCTAAACTAGTCCTTTACCTCAGGACCCTCTGCTCCAGAAATCGTCTGGTTCACAGTAGCAGGTTTCAGTTTTATTTCCTCCAAAGGCTCACTGCATGACTTAAAACATTCTCTTTTGGTTTTCAACTCTGGTTCTTCTCTCACAGGGCAGTGGTTTCCAGCCTCTCATTCTCCCCTTGTTGGATTCCTCTTCCCTTTAGCAATCTCTCTCTAATTGGCCACACCTGTGGAGGCACCCCACCCCGTTTGCCTGTTGCAGTCCCTACATTTCCTCAGTCTCAACCAAGGGGTTAACCCCTTGCTCCCCGTTGTTGTATTTACCCTGTCACAAATAGGTAAAATGTAAACACAGAACAATATATCACAAAGCATACAATCACTTAAAAGAACAAGGTTAAAGTACAAACATAAACTCCTACCACAATACAATTTAGATCTTTTCTATCTAATGTATTACCTCTCAACAGTGCTTAAAGCTAACTGTTATTTCTAAGAGCCCACAAGGAAATGTGTCACAGGTCAGGCACAGAATAGCTTAACTGTCTCTCAAACACACCCCTTCCATGATGTCACCTAGCTCCTCCTGGTTAAATATAAAACATATACAAACAGGATGTCCTATCAGGAGGTATATCAAATAAGGTGACATCAGCAAAAACTCATTTCCCAATATGACTTTTTAATTAAGTCTTTCCTTTGATCTAGTGTGGTTTCCTGCTTTCCAAAGACATCACAAGACTTTTATGACTAACTCTGCCTTATCTCACTTAGGTGCAATATAGCTTTTTAACACCAGTTGATATTAACTGTTCTTCCTCTAAGACATCATAAAATGGATATTTTAGTTTCCCAGCTTCAAAGAAGCACAGATCATCAACAAGGCCATAAAATGCAACTTCTTGGAAATTAATCACATTACAGAGATCTGCTGTTTAATATATATCCTGTCATTTTAACTGAAACCTGGGGGGGGGGGCGGCATCCATGGCACAACAGGATGTATCATATGTGCCCTCACATACCACATTCTATATTACAAATATCATAGAGCAATCATAACCAACTAGCCAAGCGTCACAAATATTACATGCAGTACAAGAATGGGTTCAGTATGGCTGTCTGTAAGTGCTATCCCCCCACCCCGTTCTCTTTTTCCTGTTATGATATCAGTGGGAATTGATTACATTCACTGAGATACTTGAAGTATTATTATATTTATTTGCATTACAATTAAATATACAGTACTGTCACAATTAATACCACTGTTGCTTTTAATTGCACTCATTCACTGTTTTGGCTTTCACAGAGTGTCTGACACTTTTTTGCACTCTTGTTGCAATTTTGGACTAACTGTGTATTCTGATCACAGGAACTATGACAGTCAGTCGACAATTTCATTGTCGACCAACGTTACAGTGACTCTCTTATGTCATCCGCATTTGCTGTTGGCATAAAGGGAGTTACATCTGACTGTGTTTTCTTGGGGGCAGCTTCACCCCCAACTCCCCATGCGAGGAGCTCTGCCCCCATACCCCCCACTTTTTAATTAATCAAAAAATTCAGAGTTACTTTGTGGAGGAAGTGCAATATCCCCAGAAAACAGTGCCAGTTTCCCACACCGACACCACAACAACCTGGCGCTGTTGTCGCTGTAGTGTCAGGCACAGTAAAGTTAAAACTGTAGCGTCAGTATATCCTGATCACATGTAATGAATTACTTATAACACTGTTTAATTGTTGACACTGCAAGCCAGCCACGATCCCTTAGGAAGTCACTGGCATGTGGCAATTTGTGGGAGTATCTGGTCAGCATTTCTCTTTTTCTTTTACTTTAAACTTTATTTTTATAAAAAGTTTACACCAGTATGTTTCTTTTGTGGTACAAAATACATATCTTATTACAGAGTCTATTAAGTTCAGCATTTGACATTCATAATACATGTGAAGGGCATTTATACTCATAAATAACATATATGTCACACATCCTGGTCAATAAAAAAACAAATTTCTCCATTCTTCTTTCAGGACTGGGTTCTGAACCATCATAGGACCAATCCCTGTTGTCACTTCTCCCCCTTCTATGGGACAAACTGGGGATCCCAATTTAACATAAAGAAAACCCATTTGCGCTATTGTATTTCAAATTGTTCGTAACTATTGTTACACCTGGCTATAAATCTTTCCATTGAGTACAATTCCCCCATTATTTTATGCTACTCTAGTATGCTTGGTTGATTACTCCATCTCCAGAGTAAGGTTATCACCTTCTTGGCCACCAAGATATATATTAAGAGAAGGGAACCTCTTGATATTCTGAGACCCTCCTGGGAAAAAGAGAGAAGTACCAGCTCTGGTGTAAGAGCAGCCTCTTCTCCTACCAGTTCCCCCAAAGAATCAGCCAGATCTCATCAAAACTGACCCAGGACCATGCAGGACCAGAAAACATGCATGGATCCAGACCGAATTTCACCACATTGTCTCCAGCAATGTCCTACTGGGCCTGTTAGGAACTTTGCCAATTTAGCAGGTGTATTAAAAAATCTATTTTGTGCTTTCCAGATGAATTCATGCCAATATGGTGCAAGTGACACCCCCAAGGAAGGCCTAGCATATCTAATCCAGTTCTATTCTGTGACTGGAATGGGCAACTCCCTGTTCCATGCCTCTAAGATTCCCATGGTGGAATCCATCATAAACTCCTTCAGCCCCATATGTAGCCAGATTTGTCCCCATATAGTTGTCATAAACATGTTTAACAGTAAAGGAGGGTGATCTGGAAGGTGATTCCTCAGGAGGCCCTTATGCATTAGAAAAGTTTGGACTTGCATACATCAAAAGTATTCCCTATTGGTTAGCCCATAGGTCTCCTGTATTTTAAGAAAGGGAATCACTCCTTGAGCATCCAGAAATTGAAATATAAAAGAGAAGCCTCTCTGGTGCCAGCTCTGGAAGATAAAATCTATTCGATAGGGGAAAAAAATTCTGCTTCTGATTGAAGCAGTCATAAAAAATATAAGATCTGGGTCAGCCTTGGGGAGGTTCTTAGTCTATACCAAGTTTATAAATTATGTTGAGCCCCCATATAATATTCTTTTATGTGAGGGAGGGCTCCAAAGGGAGCAAACACTATACTAGTGGTGTCTAATAAATTATTAAGTGAAATCTCTATAAGCTTCCAAGATGATTTATTAACTGGATTGAGCCAGCCAAGGATTCTAGTGAGAATTGCTGCATATGCATAGTGTTGTAAATTAGGAAGATTATGTCCTCCTTTATCCTTGGAGAGTTGGAGAGCATTTCTCTTTTTCTGATTTATTAAATAACAGTTATATATGATAGATGTGTGCAATGTTTTTTTTTTTAACAGTTTATACACTGCAACAGTGGCACCTTAAGAAGTGAAGTGTGTCTTTCTTTTTCTTGTTTCACTTTGAAACAAGTATAGGCATATAATTACATGGCTGTACTGCTCTTTCAGCCAACCAGGGCTTCAGATTTTTCTTACATATGTTATAAAACAGTTTAAATCACCTAGGACTGTTTGTATCCAGATTACAGGCCCCTTAAAACAATTTAGAAAAAAAAACATTTTACACTCTGCTATGCACCTAGTCTGAAAACTATTTCAAAAACACTTTTAGAGCTAGTACAATTTCATGCCAATGTCTGGATGGGTGTATAAATGGTTTAAATTGTAACTGATTAACTAATATAGCTCTGGCTGCAGTGTGGATAAGTACGCATGGTTCTCTCTGTTGGAATTAATATGAAATGGTTACAGCAAGAAAAAGTTTAACACCGGCAGTGTGGACACACTAAACCATTATCAAGAATGGTTATTGCATAGTGTGGATGCACTGAAACAGTTTAATTAAACTGGTTTTGAAAATAGTTTTCAAAAACAATTCTATGGTGTGAGCATGGTCACAGTCTGACTGGGGTGTAGCAGCAGGTGGCTGTATGGAATTATTTAGAATGAACAGCTGATGAAAATGTTAAGAGACAGCAGACAGCATGAGATGCCAACTGTATGCAGAATAAGAGGTCAATGTTTGTTGACATGTTCTGCATTGCAATTGGTTAGGGATGATTATTTATTATATGTATTCTAGAGCACTCTGGTTCTTGGACTAGTGTGGTGTTATAAGTGAAAAATGGTATTTACCCCCCCCTTCTCACTACCAGGGACAGAGGGAGTGCTGGTTAATAAAGAGAGAGACCATGTATCACAAAAACCACACCAGGCTTCCTGTCTGTTATAATTATTTATTTATCTATATATTTATTTATTGAATTGTTTTACCAGGAAAGGCACACTGAACAAAACAATACTTGTCTCCTGGTGCAACCTGGGGAGAGGGGTACATAGGAGAGGATAACGTGCAGGTTATCACTGAGTGAAACATTTAACATTACAGTTTGTGCATTGGAAAGGAAAATGCACAGGTCTTCAAGTAGGATACATATAACATTACATTTATTATATTACATTAATGTGTACACTTAATAGGAATTACAGCTTAGTAACAGGTTATAGGCAGGGAACAGTTAGGCACAAGACACGTTGATCCAAGCATGGAGCAGATTACATGGAATGGAAGTGCAGTAAAATAGCAAGACAGCAGAAGCGTAATAAGTGCAATAGTTGGTTTAATAACCCAGTTTAGTAGCATATGCTGGGTGCCGTTGGTCAAGCAGTCTGCTGTACGGGGTACGAGGGGTAGGTACAGGAGGATAATCATGTGCAGGCACAATTTACCATAAGGTAATTAGCCATGGCAGTAGCAAGGAAGTGAGTGGAGGAAGAGTGATGAATCTGGGGAGGAAGTTCGTTCTAGAGTTTAGGGAGGCGGTGTAAGAAGGCTGCTTCCCCATGAAGGACCTCCTCCTAGGGATTAGTAATTGACAGGACTCATAGGATCTAAGGGCATGAGTTGGAGTGGAGGGTGGCAACTGCAAGGAGGAAAGGTAAGACAGAAGGGAACCGAGCCAGAATTTTGAGACAAACTTAATACAGTGCAGTTGGCGGTGATTTTCAAGAGAAGGGAATGCAAGAAAACAGTAGAGATCACAGTGATGGGTGCGTGGGGGGGTGCATTAAAGAAGGAGTCCAGTCTAGATAAAGTGGACTTGGAAGTGGCACTGTAGACTATATTATAGTAGTCAAATGATGGAAGGATCATCTTCTGCACTAGTTCATGCCTCACAGTTAGCAGGAGGCTGCTGCAGTTCCTGTAAAGGGAACCAAGTTTAGGCCACAGTTTTTTCAGGATTGCGTCGATGTGGATGGAGAAAGATAGGTGTTGGTTGAGCCAGACCCCTAGGTACCGGAATTAGGAGGTGTTTTCCAGTACAGACCCATCCAGGGTGTGGAAGGTGGAGAGGGTGGAGAGCCTGGACAGGTGTTGCCTTGTGCCGAAGGTCATGGTGACTGTTTTTTTAGCATTTAGAGTGAGCTGATGAGAGATGAACCAGATCTGAACTTTGTTGAAGTCGGCTTGAAGGTTGGAAGTTACCTCTCCCAAGGAAGAGCCAGAGGAGAATAGGACAGTGTCATCTGCATACATCTGGATTGATGAAGTTGAGCAGCTTAGTGGCAGGTCATTAAGGAAAATGGAAAACAAAATGGGTCCAAGTACTGAACCCTGAGGGACCCCAGTGGTTATAGGAAGAGGGGTGGATGAAATTCTGATAGATTGGGTCCTACCTGTGAGGTAGGCGCTGATCCAGTTGGTGGCTGATTCAGTAAGGCCAACTTCCAAGAGGCACATTAACAGGAGGGGGAGGGAAACAGTGTTGAACGCTTTGCCGAGGTCAACAAATATGGCTGAGGTGAGCTGCCTTCTGTCCATACCGGAAAGGATGGTGTCAGTGAGCCTTATAAGGAAGGAGACAGTGGAATGGCTCTTCCTGAATCCTGACTGGAATGGCGTGAAGAAGTTGGAGTCAGTTAGGAAAGATGTCAGTTGGGTGAGCATGAGGTGTTCTTGTATTTTATACATAAATACATTAGATAGAAAGCCATATTTATTCTATTTATATATTCTAAGGTGCTCCTGTGATTGGACCAGTATGGTCTTGTATGTGATAAAAGGTCATTGCCCTGATTCCTTCCCTTTCTCACCATCAATGAGGAAGGGAGAGAGGGAGAGTAAACATCTTCTTTCTCACACAAGGCAATATAAAGCTGTGGATGAGCCCTTGAAATTACATTGTTTTTTGTCAATAGTAATATGTTTAACAGAATATGTAGCCTGTATGTTGTTCAGTAAGGGTTTTTTTTTCATTACTGTGCCATAACCAGTATAAGAGTAATATTCTGCTCAGTCTACAGCTACTAAAACAATGAGTTCTCACAACCTCAGAATAAAAACTCAATTCAAAGTCTAGTATATGAGACTGAAAATGAACATAAACCAACAGATTGTAAAATAACCACTTGTAAAATGGAAAGTACCTTTAAGAAAGCAGCATCCTGCAGTTTCACTTGTCTTTCAATATCTGCTATAAGTGTTCCAAGAGAAGAATTTTGCTCTGAAAGTGTTTTTATATTTTCATTCACGGTTTCTAGAAGTTTCTTTTCCTCATCTTTAAGTTTGGTTAGTAGGATCTTTTCTTCTTCATTCAGAAACTGATGGAGTTGGTTAAATTCGGCAACAATTCTCTTCCTTTCAGATTCCACATTGACCTGACAGAGGAGACAGCAAATAAGATGATTGAAAATGAATTCCTGAGACACTTCTGGTCAAATTATTTTGACAGGGTGAGCTGACTTTATCTGAAAGGTTACAGTACTGCATTAAATTCTGATGATGATTACTCACAGCAGGCTCAATAATAAAGAGACACCGACACCTCCAGGGCAAATTCAGAAAACATAGTGCTTAGAGACAGAGAGCGTTAGCAAATGGAAATATTTTACCCAGTGAAATATTTCAGTAATTCCAAGAAATTATTTTCTTAGGCGAAATGAAATTTTGCTTGGTTTTCCATTTTATGATAGAGAAATTTGAAGTGAAAATACTTTAGTTGGCCAATTTCACACCTATTCAAGCTTAAAATTTCACCTTGTGGTGAACATTTCACTGTGTAACTTTTGATTTCACTGGCGAAGCTCTGCTCCAAAAGTGAAATTTACAATACATTTGGGGAAATAGGTTAAATATCATGTGCAGCTTGTTTTAAGCTCATTCTGCTGCATGTTGAGTTGGAGAGCAGTCTGCTGTGCTGCATCACAGGCAATACAGCCTTTTAAAACCTAATTAAAACTTGTTTTTGAGAGCTAATTGCTCCAAAATATACAATTTTTCCCAGTGCTACTAGGGGACCTTTTCTAATTTTGTGTATTTTTGCATAGTACTTAGTTTAATTAGGTTTTACTTCTGTCTGTGTCTTTGAAGGAGTTAAGTGGGGTAGGGTAGGTGTGTTAACCAGTGCAGCCATATTTCTAACCTTTTACAAATAGATTTCTCACAAATTGCGAGTGATTTCCTGTTATTTCTTATTAATTTTGTTACATCCTGGCAATTTTTTTTATTTCTATGAAAAGTTATGCCATCCTGTCTGAGAGTTCCTGCTGCTGTTAGTCTGTGTTATATACATTTTTCTGCTTTTAGGTGTGATTGTGAATTCTAAAGTTTTGAACACACAGCAATGATCCATTATTTAATTTTTTTTGTTTGTGGTTACTTCTATTTGCTGGAGTGTTAACCTGTATCACTTAAACTGTGAAAATCAACAGTTCTATATTTTTTGTATGGAAACTTAAGTACTTTTTCTTGATCATTTGATCTTGTCCATTTACAGTTTCACTGCTTTTGTGAACTGCTCCCCTGTATTTTATTGCTGGGGCTTGCCTCTGCACATTGCGCAGTGTTCCTCTTTTAGATGACTTTGCTTATCCTTTCTCTGTTACAGCATTGTTTACTACCTGACATGCACAGTACAAAAAATTATATATTAATGTAATAGTTTTCAAGAGACTGCTGATCCCTCCCATCCAGACCACTACCACGATGTGGTACTTGCCTTTGACAATGTTATATGGTTGTCTCTGCCCTTATATAATAAAAAACAAAATTGTGGTAGTAACTACTTTAAGTACTAACACATTACAGTTATTTAGTTGCCCAGACACAGGTGATCTGTATTTAAAATCAGTTACTTGTGCCCTTTTTTCTCTGTGTGTGTTGCTTTAATTCCTCTTTGGTGAAATAAAAAAGTTACCTTTTTATTTTTACTAGAATAGGCTACCTACCATATATGGTATTAGTTGTACTCCAGAGTGCAGCTACTTGTCCTGATTGTGTTTGTACTGTAAGGAAGCCAGTACTGCAGGTGTGATGTGTGAGGTGTTATTCACACTGCTAGTAATACATCCTTTCTTGAAATACTCCCAGAGAAAGACAAAGCTTTGAAGCAGCAGCCAGCAAAAATGCCTGCTAAGAGATAGCCCAGCACAGGGGGAGACACGTGGCAGGGGGGGATGAGGGAGCTAAGAAGTCTGCTGAAAAGAGTACAGCTTCAGTTCCAGTTCCCCATAGCAGTGAAAGCACATATATGTCTGCATCAGTGTCTTCTGCTGTGGGTTCTGGTGGTGCAGCAGGTACCAGCAAAGGAGCTGTTGGAAGTACTGGCATACCTGCCTTACTTTTTTTAAGACTCAAACTGTTGCATCCATGCTGGTGGTGGATAATGACAGTGAGAAGAAGGGAGGCACTAACACCAGCACAGGAACAGTGATCCAGGAGGAGGGTAATAAGTCTGTTGGTGTGTCTGTCCCTGTTCCTGCAGGAGTTGGTGATGATAGTGCTCACTAGAGTCTAATAATCCTGGAGATAGGGATAGTCAGCCCCCTGAGATGGTTGAAGAGAAAGAAAAAGATGCCATGCTGCAAGAAGACAGTGATGGGGAGGAGGAGGAGGAGGACAAGGACATCATCACTATTGGTGGTGATAATGATGACTGGGATGATCCCATGTGGGCATGAGTTCAAAAAGATCAAGAGTGATGTAGGCCATTTACATGCACAGTCCGTGGGTCAGTCTGTCACCAAGCCTATTAGCAAACCTCCAAGCAGTCAAGTCACCCCCCTCCCAAAAGTAGTCTTATGGAAGTGATGAAAGCAGCCCAAAAAACACACACTTCCACACCTGTTTCTGAACTATCTCAGTCCCAGAAGCATCTGAAGTCCAGAGGTCAAAAGTCCCTAGTTTGGGACTTTCATGTGCTTGATTCTGCTGATGAGACCATAGCGACATGCCAACTTTGTTGAGCAAGTGTTAGTCGGGGGGGGAAAGGGAAGGCACATAGGCACCAGTGACCAACACGCCCACCTGAAAAACAATCACCCGTTGAGATGGCAGCAACATCAGAAGAATGCCATAGCTGTTGGTGGTATCTCCCTCAGCAAGTTAAATGTAGTAGAACAAGAGTAGGAGGAGGTAGGGCAGAGTGGGTCGGTGCTGGAGAAGGGTGTGCAATCCTTTGCTCTCTCGAGTAGTGTGCATAGTAGTGGAGGCACCAGTCCCAGTCCCTTGAGTCAGAAAAGTACACCACCACATCAACAAACAACCAAAATAACTGGTTTCATGCAGTCTGCACAGTCCCAAGAGTCAAGTGTTACCCCTAAAAGAACATCATTGCTGCCACAAGTACAGTGTTCCAGTTGAACAATCACAAAGATGCAGCCCACTCTGAAGACCATCCTTGAGTGGTACACAAAGTACCCCCCAATCATGTTGCTGCATGAGAGTTAAATGCTGCCACTGCTGAAATGCTGCCCATAAATGTGTTGCCATTCTCATTCATGGAAAATGTTAGTTTCCACAGGTTAATGGCCCATGCCAGTCTCAAATGGCAGGTTCCATTGCAAACATATTTTTATAACCGTGCCATGCTAGAGCTAAACAGTATAGTGGCTGATTCCATTAGACATGCATTGAAACATAATGCATCAGACTATATCCATCTTACTGTAGCATGGATATGTGGACCTGTGGACAAACAGCAGCAAGCTCATATCTATGCATAATAGCACATTGGGCACAGTTACCTGGGATGGTACTTGATTTGGGGCCAGTCAAAACCTGCATAAAGCAAATTTGTGGTGGTAGCAACACACCTGGTATTCGGCAGCATGTGATCCTGAGTATGACAAATGTTACTGGTTCCCACACTGGTGAGAAAATGCTTAATGTTCTTCTGTTGGAGATTGATGGTCGGCTATGTACACAGTCACTCACAGCAGGATTCATCACAAGTGATGATGTAGTGAAGTGCATTAGCGATGGTGTTTTTTTCAGGGTGCCCTGCCTGGCATACTGCCTTAATCCTTGTTGTTCAGCAGTTGTTTAATCATGCAGACATTAGAGAAACAGTTACTGTCTCCGTTGCATGATTAAACAACTGCTGAACAACAAGATTAAGGCAGTATGCCAGGCAGGGCACCAGCAAAGGCCTGTGACCATCTACGTGAGCTACAGTGCAATAACCATCTGCCTCAGCACTGGCTGAAGCTTGATGTTGTCACCAGGTGGAACTCCACACTGTACATGCTTGACCAGTATAAGGCTGTGTCAGAATACCTGCTGGTGCACACCACCCGTGACAGTGCTGGAGTGTCCATCACTCTCACAACAGAGCAGTGGCACCAAATGGATGGGCTAATAGGCATTCTCTATCCATTCGAGCATGCTACACAGGCAGTGAGTGGGGACGCTGCTTGTATAAGTCAGAAGAGGAATAGTTCTTGGCTTGCTTCCCCCCCTCTCTCCTTCCTACCCTTCCACCCCTTCTCTCTTCTCCCTTTCTGCTGGATCCTGTCCCTTGTGGGGTTCTCAGCATCCTGAAGAGGAATAGTTCTTGGCTTGTCCCTCCCCTGTCCCTGATTCGCTTCCTCCCTCCCCACCCCTGTCCTACCCTCCAACTCCACTTGTGTTATAACCCCTATTCTTCTAATTCCATAGTAGCACTTAGTAACACTTTTAGATCTAATTAGCATTTGGTAATCACTGTGCTCAGAATGCTATTTTTTGATTTTGTTCGCCATCTGGCCTATTCCTTATGGACTACCTGTTCCTAGATTGCTACTATAAATGCTATACCTGCATATTGATTTGTTTACCCTGGTATGTCTCGTTCAATGATTCTGACTTTTACTTTGTTTTCTAAAACTTTCTTCTACAGTATATGTTACTGTCTGTTGTATAGGATTGAAATGTATAGTACAGAAATGTATTGTATTAGTTCCTCAGTGTATGTATTTGTATTGCACTGTATTTTATTTTATTATGTTTTGCTTATCCCCCCCATTATGTAACCCCCTCCCCAGGATGCTTCTGGAAATTAGCTGTTTACAGCTTGTGTTGTCTTTCCTGGTGAAACCTTTCAAATAAATAAATAAATAATCCATACCCCTCATACATGTGCTGAGGCAGACACTAGTTAATGTGTGACACCAGATGGAGGTAAGTGGGGATCACGGCAGTTGTGATCTAATGGAGCACATGCTCCACATGCTGGACACAAATATCCATGTATCCGGCATTTTACAGTCGGCTGACTTTGCAGTCACCACCATGATGGATCCACTCTACAAACATGGCCTGTCTTCTACAATTTAAGGTCATCAGCGAGTATAACAGTTGACAGAAAGCCTCGTTAGAATGGTATATGGTGCACAGAAGAAAAAGGCATGTACTGGGGCAAAAACAGGTGTTGCTACCAGCACCAGTGGCTCACAGGCAACCCAATCAGATGGTATTAGATTTCTAAAACTGCTGCTATCGCAACTGCAGGAGGGACACACTCTGTGTGTTGAGGAGGAACACACAGATGCAGGACTACTATGCAAGTTTTTGTCTTTTAACAGGTATGCCACCACTGCCTGAAATGCAGTCTCTCCAGTAGTTCTTTTACCTGCTTCAGTTGTGGTCCTGTCCCTGCTGTTTTTTTCCTTGTTTCCATAGGGAGGAACACCACTTTTGGTGGAGTCTGGCCAGAGTCAGAAGAGCAGAGGAAAGGCTGTCGGAAAGCCTGGGCTGAAAGCCTGAAGTCAGTCGGAAAATTTGGACAACTCATGAATAGTAATCAGCAGCGATCAGCAGAAAACACTATGTGCACAGTGTTATATGAAAACTGGGTAGGTATCCCATCTGGGAGAGAGTGAGAGAACCCCAGTTAGTGCAGTGATGGTAATATGGAAAAGCGTGGCTGGGTCTACATCTGGAAAAGTAATTGACTGTCCCAAGGACTTGGATATGGACATGGACATCTTATTCAGTCTCTCATTTTGTTTTTATTTATTCTCGAGATTACACTTGATTTTAATTCGGAACCGAAGAGTCATTGTGATATTTTTAAACAAAACAGGTTTTGTCTTTTTAGCTGTAACTAGACTTAAACAGGATGAGCAAGTGAAGTGAAGTGCTTTAGTAAGTTAAGTAAGATAGTTTCTATATAAAACTTTTTACAATACATTAATTTATATAAAATTATATTCTTGAATTTCAATTTTTTTGGCCCCTTTCTCCCGTGACCCCTGATTTAAGTGCACATACATGGCGTTCTGAGAACCACAATCACCTTTTTGTCTGAGCACAAGTGCAAATAGGTGAGTGTTGATCCTACTTCTAAAGGTGAGACTTAAACAGAACCTTGAATTTTGAAGCTGAACCTGAAAACAACCGCATTAAATCAAGTAAATCAAAGGGTTATTTGGAAAGCCTAATTTGGGGCCTTGAGCAACTACCAGTGAGACAGCTGAATTTATGCAAAGTTCACAGAGGGGTACAGAGAGAAAGAAAAGTTTTAGTGCCAACAAGGAAGAACAAATTCTGGTCAGATCCACCATGGCTGCATAATGAAGTTAGTGAATTTGTGTGAAATTGTTAAGGAGGTATGGAAAAACAACACAACGATTTGTAAGTAGTAAGATTTGGTTTGGTTTCTGTTCTAAGGAAGGCATACACATGTAACCCCAGACTGGAATGCCGTTTGTATCTGACAGCTTTACCAGGTGGGCTGGGTTTGGGGAGGTATATGTCACTCGGCACATAGGCTAGGTTTGGCTACTCTGCACAGGGGCACCCAAGTAACTCTGGACAAATGAAGCAATAAATGTAATGTCCAATACCAGAAGTGGGATTCTAAAGTGTGGCTTTTATTCACATCCAACAGAATAAACAAAGCATAGATGGACCCCCACGGGGCTACACACCTGGTAATGCAGATTAAAAGAGACCAGAACACATCCTCATCACTTTAGCCCTCAGGCTCTACAACACACTGGGCACACAGCCCAGACTTGTACACTGCTTTGGGTTACACAGCCCGAACTTGTACACTGGCCTGGGTTTTCCCTGGCTCGGCTCCCTTGCCAGCCACTTGGACACTTTCCATACTTCATGGAAACATTTACTGGTGGCTCCCTAAACCACAACTCAAACAGGCAGCTTCTTTCCTTTAGCTGGACCCAGGGGCGTTGCCCCTGGAAAACAGGCTGACAATCCCAAGTCACACCCTAATGCCTGTCAGTCCATACAGTGCAGGGTGTTGTGGTCAGAAACCCTAATGCTCTGGGTGTTTCTTGGTATTTTCACTCCAAGTTTTCAGCATGGGATTTTTGTGACCCCACTGTATGAACAGTGACACTATCAGTTCATTAGCTGAAAGGAGATTTTGCACAGCGACTGTGCCATTTGGCACCACAGGTACAAAAACACATTTTGAACAGGATGTAAAAAATGACAGCTATACATTTCTTGCTTCAGTAACTGCACATTGACATTTTATATCTGCTATGCAATGTAGTGCTACTATGGCTGTATGGCTGAGAAGGACCTGTGGGTGTTGGTGGATGTCAAGATGAACAACTCAGAGACTTGTAGGAGGGCAATGGGCAAGGCCACGATGCTGGGATGCATCATTAGGGGAGCACTCCAGAAGGAGGGAAGTGATACTCCCTCTGTATAACTGCTTGGTGAGGCCACACCATGAGTACTGTATGCAGTTTTGGATGCTACACTTAAAGAGGGACATTGAACTCCTGGAGAGGGTCCAGAGAAAGGCAACCAAAATTATCTGGGGCTTGGGGGAAAGGATCTAAGGGGAGAGGCTCAAAGAGTGGAATATATACATGTTGGAAGAGAGAAGGGATGGGGGACATGATAGAGGTCTTCAAGTACATGAAAGGGGTAAACAGGGGTGGCAAAGTCATGGTGCTCTGAAGGAAGGGGGCAACTAGAGTGCATGGGTGGAAGCTGGAGGGGGATACTCAGGGGAGAAAGGAGGAGTTGCTACTTCAGTGAGAGGGTGGTAGAACCATAGAATGCACTGCCTGGGGGAGTGGTGAAGGCAGAGACTGTGGAGGGGTTCAAGAGGGGGTGGAATAGATACAGGGGAAGGGTTGTAGATGCAAAGTCCAATGAAGCAGGAATACCCTGGACTGGGAACGGAGAAGCCCAAGAGGGTGGGGGGGTGCAGCAAGGTCAGATCCCAGGGTGGGGACTGACCAAAAGAGCAAACATGAAAGCCCACTATTCCTATTCTGCTGGCATTTTTGTATGTTAGTATGTTGGTATGCTTACTACACCAACATCATGAACCATAAAACAGATGACTGCAGTACCTAGGAAGGCAGTATAGCACAGTGGTTTAAGGCTTTTAAAGGAGTAGTCCACCCAGAATTTGCAAAAAACATATGTTATGCAGAGTGTTTTGATATGTATGTTAAATTCTAGTGTGTCCTTCCCTCTGTCTGCTATTAGAAGTTTTTGCTAAATTAGCCTACTAGCTGTATGGTAGTTTTATGACCCTTGGGGATCTCCATCACAATCAGGTTTATTGGCTTTCTTTTTCCTACGGTGCACCCTGTCTCATGTGACAGTGATGTAGCCAGGCCCTTAGATTTAGCATGTGCACAGAAAACAGCTACTAAACAGCTCTAATTAATTATTTGTGTTTTTGGTGTGTGTCAGGTCTAGCTAGCAGTAGTAAGTGTTTTCATTTTAAAATGTTATTTTATCAAACTACACACAACAATAAAAAGCATAGAAATTGCCCCAGAGTATTAATGCAATAATTAGTAAAGACTGTAGCTGTTTTCTTACAGAACATCTACTCAGCTCTCAAGTATTTGCTAAACCGTAAATGTAGGTATAATCATTCTACTAGAAGGAACTGGGAGTTAGGGCTGATTTTGCTCTATGACATGACTTTCATTCATTTTTTTGTTTGTATTTGTTACAAATGTGAAGTGTCTTTTTAATAAAATATAAAAATATGTATGTGTGAGTTATTTTGTTTGGAGAATATTTGTTTTATTATTTGAAAAAGTTTGATACACTAAATGTGTAGTGCAGTGAACCATTGTAAAATGGAATCAAATGTGTAGCTGGAATAGTCACTGTCATCCTATAGCTTTCATACCATACCACAGGCAGGAGAAAAGCTGAATTTAAAGTATTTGCTGTTTCTAAGCTGCAGCTTCCTACCATACACTTCATTTGTAAAAAAAAAATAAAAAAATGATCTTGTCACAGACCACAATCAGCACTAACTACTAACAGAATGCTGATATCTACATTTACAATTTAGCAAATACTTGAAATCTAACTGAGTGGGGTTTCTGTAAGAAAACAGCTAGAGTCTGTTAATTATAGCATTTTATGGCATTGATGATCTGGGCAGTTTCTGTGCTTTTATGGTTGTGTATAGTTTCATAAAATTAAAAATGTTAAAATTAAAATACTTCTGCTAGCTAGACCTGTTGCACATATAAAACAAAAACAGTGAATTAGAGCTATTTAGTAGCTGTTTTACAGAAACCCCAGTTAGCTTGTACCCTGGATAAGAACACAAAGCTCTGCTGTTGTGAACTGATTTTGAACTGATTTTAAAGTAGTGCACATGCTAAATCTAAGGGCCTGGCTACATCATTGTCACATGAGACAGGGTGCATCGTAGGAGGAAAAAAAAAAGCCAATAAACCTATATGTGATGGAGATCCCCAGGGGTCGTAAAACTACTATACAGCTAGCAGGCTAATTTAAGAAAAACTCCTAATAGCAGACAGAGCAAAGGACACACTAGGACTTAACACACATATCAAACATTCTGCATGACATATGTATTTTGCAAATTCTGGTTGGACTACTCCTTTAATTGCAAATCTGGAGAACTGGGTTTGAATCCCACAGCCCCCACAAAAAAAATGAAAATGTTCTTACAGAGCTAATTAGCTCTAACTGCTTATAGAATGCTAATACCTACATTTACAGTTTGGCAAATACTTGAAATCTAATGGAGTGGGGTTTCTGTAAGAAAACAGCTAGAGTTTGTATTGATTATAGCATTGATGACCTGGGCAGCTTCTGTGCTTTTATGGTTGTGTATAGTTTGATAAAATTAAAAGTTTTAAAATTGAAACACTCCTGCTAGCTAGATCAAACACACACAGAAAATAAAAATAGTGAATTGGAGCTATTTAGTAACTGTTGTCTTACAGAAAGCCCAGTTAGATAGCTGTCCCATGGACTGGGAAGGAAGAAGCCCAAGAGGGCGGGGGGTCAGCAAGGTCAGCTCCCAGGGTGGGGACTGACCAAAGGAGCAGACACAAAAGCCCGCTAGGCCTATTCTGCTGGCATTTTTGTATGTTAGTATGTTTAATACACCAACATCATGAACCATAAAACAGATGACTGCCATAACTAGGGAGGCAGTATAGCACAGTTGTTTAAGGCTTTTCTCTGCAAATCTGGAGATCTAGGTTTGAATCCCACAGCCCCCACACAAATGTGGAGTATCTTTTTAAGAAAGTATAAAATACTGTGAAATGATTTTAAAGCAGTGCACATGCTAAATCCTACTGCCACATTCAAGATATCATACCCTACCTACTTACCACATATAAACTCAACTATATTAATAAAATAATTCTAGGCACTTTTTTTTTTACCAGGAGAGACACACTAAGCTGAAAGCTTGTTTACAGGTGTGACCTGGGAGCACAAGGAAGTTAAGTGATTTGCGCAGGGTCACACCGTATGCAAGTGGGGGCTGTGGGAGCCAAACCCAGGTCTCCAGGTTTGTAGCTCAGAGCCTTAAACCACTGCCTACTTAACCATTTATAACACGGCTACACATATATATAATACATACTTCTCAAACTTGAAAGAAAAAATACACTTTATCATCAAAGTTTGTATTTACCAAATACTGTGCCCATGTTTAAAATAATCTGAGCCCCCCAAAATGTGCCCTGACATGAAACTGCATGTTTAACTGTAAAGACAATTAAAAATTGTATTTCTAAATGCATTACTAACACCAATGCTTTCAAAGTTTTAAAACTACTAAAGACAAATTATATATGAACTATACATAAAATGTTTAAGAAAAACATGTGGCTCTTATTGTAAATTAGAATGTGTGTCTAGGTGTCCTTCTGAGGCCCCAGATGGCTCTGATAATCATTTGTTCCAAACGATTTTTAAGTCAGTTTGAAGGCATTAAATATCTTCTGTTCTTTTCTGTTCTCCACTGCACAGGCATGTCTGTTGGTTGATAAGGTCCCAAACTAGTGTATCATGTTACAGCATAATAGAGCTATCTCATGCCCCTCCCACATGAATCAGAAAAAAGTTTGTGGTGGAGGCGCAGATGGATCTTAACAAAAAAAAACCCTAGTGCTACCTCCCACTACTCAGATTCCAGTTCTTGTACCACCCATTTAAGAAAGAAAATAATACCCTGCAACCATTGCCTAACATGAAACTGTATTTATTTGAGAGCGGAAAACATTGCTTGGAAGAGGGTAAGGTGGAAGAGACTATTTACACCTTCAGTCAGTTCCACAGACAGAAAACATGACATCACTACTTTTGTACATGCGAAACGTCTGCAGGCTTCGCCCACAGCCATAAAAAGAGGGCCCAGGGCAACAGCATAGCCAGTCCCAAAGAGACCAGAAAAGTGTCTGCAGTCCCTGAACTTTGTGATTTTGCAACTGTGGTAACTGAATTGGTTAATTTTCTCTTAACTTTTCTCATTCTCACTAAAATTACTACGCTCTATAGACAATAAGATCTGCTGATTTTGTGGTATTTTAAGCACCAAAATCTCTAATTTTTCTTGTTTAGGTAGTTTTTTTTTGAGAAAGCTGTTAACTTGGTGTTTGTTTGTACCAAACAGTTCTGTTGCATTTTTATATTGTAAATGTCAAACTTTAGTTTTTTATATGAGAACTTGCAAGTGTCCAGCACAAGTGGTTATATCCTATTTTTACCATAGTTACTGTATTTTATATATTTGAATCAAATATCAAACTTATTTGAGTGCTAAAAAATGGTGTGTACAAGAAAACAGAAACTGGAGCTAGGTATGGTCTTACACAATACAACCAACATACCCTACCATACTTCTAGTATCACTGGTACATTGTGTACATTGAATAATAAAGAAACTGAGCAGCAAGCTGACCAAAGTTTAAATTCTCTGGCTCAGAGTAAGGTAGACAAGCACTCTACACCTATTTTGCAAGCTGCATATAAGGGTAAAGCTAGGAACCAAATGATTTGCCCCACAGGGTCTGAGGGTTTGCTTCTGCAGCCCTCCCCAGCCCAGCCTAGGACAGCTCGCTGCCAGAATTTGCACCACAGGGTCTGAGGGCTTGCTTCTGCAACCCTCCCCAGCCCAGCCTAGGACAACTCGCCACCAGAATTTGCCCTTCAGGGCCTGAGGGCTTGCTTCTGCAACCCTCCCCAACCCAGCCTAGGACAGCTCACCACTGGAATTTTCCCCGGAGCATCTGAGGGCTTGCTTCTGCAGCCCTCCCCAGCCCAGCATAGGACAGCTCACTGCCAGAATTTGCCCCGCAGGGTCTGAGTGCTTGCTTCTGCAGCCCTCCCCAGCCCAGCCTAGGACAGCTCACCACCGGAATATGCCCCGCAGGTATGGACATGGAGGAGCCCTGAGTGCACTGTGTACACCGAAACTTTTGAACATGGCACCTTTTGTGGTGCAGTAGCCTAATTAAATTTCATTGCTATTCAGAGGGAGCTGCTTGCATTTACCTGGTGTGAGCTGTGCTCCTTCAAGCTGAAATTCCCCCCCACCTCCTCAATCTATTAAATACTGCTTTACTCCACCCTATGCCCTATCTGACTGGCCTCTGGTGATAAAGGGGTGTGGCACATAACTGTGGGCAGTCCTAGAACCTGCAGTCTACTGTGTTTGCTGCCGAAGTCCTGCCTCTGGAAAATATCAGATTCTATTACATGATCGTGCAGCCTCCACTCTACCTGCTAGTCCTACTGGTAACCAGCCAGGAAGAGCACCTACTGAATGGCGCGGTCTCTGGTGGCAATCCCTAAAGCGCTGCAGCCCAAAGAGCGACAGCTCAGAAAGGCAGACACACAGTACAAGAGGAAACGCCTCACACACAGCAAGGGTGCCACCAGGACAACCCGGCGGCAAGACCATGAGCACTGTCAGGCCTGCAGCCCGGGGAAGCATGCACACAAACAGGCCACATAGTAGGGCGAGACAGGGATGACCCAAACAGGAGGCCAGTGCAGGCAGAGACAACAGGCAAGAGAGGGGGCCAACAAGGGTGGCTGTGTCAGGGACCACAGAGAAAGAGGGCACAGATGGGGACACATGGCAACGGTCTCACAGAGTGGAGCCCTGGGCACACAGATGATGATGCCTGCGGCACTGGTGGTGTACCCCCCTACAAACGCCCACAAGAGCACCAAACACTCACCCATGGAGGCACACAACTGGCAGGGGCCACTGGCCAGCACATAGGTGGATGACATACCATGACTGCTGATGTCAGACTGCAACACGAGGCCCACAGGACACAGAAGGGTGGGGCTCAGCACCACGGTGCATGTTAAAGGTCCCAGGCAGGAAGGGGTGTAGCCAGGTGCAGGCAGGGCAGGGCACACAGAGCCTATATGACAGCTGGCCCCAGCTACCCTGTCAGTTTGGACTGCATTGCTAGATATGGAGGTGCGCTATGTCCAAAGCCAGAAGGGCAGGCCAATGGCTGTCCACAATGGTTTCATCTACAGGTGAGACAAGGAGGGACCTGAAAAGGTCTATTTGGAGGTGTGCAGAGGCGTGCAGTTACCACTGCCTAGCCCACCTGCACACGTTAGAGGATACGGTGGTAGCCACCATCAGGGAGCACAATCATGCCCCTGATGCAGTCGATGTGGGTGTGCAGCAGGTCCTCAGAATGCTACGGGACAGGGCATGGTGGACAATGGACAGTCTATCCCAGGTCATTGTGGCAAGCACGTCGGGCATGCCTGCGGCTGTGGCCAGTCACCTTCCAGGAGTGAGGCTTCTTCGGCGGACTATGCAACTGGTTCGGCATGTGGCACGGACCTGGCCTACCACCCCACAATCAGTGGAGGACCTCACCATACAGGAAGAGTACAACCTTGCCTTCAATGGGACATGCTTCCTCCTGTATGACAGTGGGAGGGAATGGGACCGCATCATGGTGTATGTCATGGACCACATTCTGCAGCAGCTGGTCACCAGTACGGACTGGTTCATGGATGGCACGTTCAGGGCATGCCCCACCCTGTTCAGACAACCCTACACTGTCCATGCCATTTAGTTTGGTACAGTACTGCCGGCCGTCTATGCCCTCACATGTTCTGGGTGGGCACAGACCTATGTCCAGCCTCTTGGCCAGCTCAAGCTGCACAACCCAGGCCTTGCACCTGCCATGGTCCTGATGGACTTTGAACTTGCCAGCTGGTGCAGGGTAGGCACCGTCTTCATGGAGGCCCACGTCAGGGACTGTTTCTTCCACTACTCACAGGCCCTGTTGCGCAAGATGCAACAGCTGCCCGACATCCTTGCATGGTACTCCACCGACCCCGACTTCGCCCTGCATGTGCGGATGCTTCTGGCACTGGCATTCCTCCCACCAGCAGATGTGCCAGCAGTATTCAACAAACTGAGGGAGTGGGAGTACATGACCACCAATGAAGAGGTCCTCCAGCCCATGCTGGACTATGTGGAGGACAACTGGATTGGTTGTCCCACCGGCTGCTTGGGGCGCTGCCATGCCAGCTTCCCCATCGAGCAGTGGAACTGCTATGAGGCAACCATCCAGGGCCTGGCATGTACCAACAATGCAGTGGAGGGGTGGCACAGGGCCTTTAACACCCAGGTTGGGGCATGCCACTCCAGCATCTGGTGCCTTCTGGAGTGCCTCTGGGAGGAGGAACATCTGACTGCCATCCATTCGGAGATGCTGGTATCAGAGGCAGAGGCACCACAGCCCCGACATTGGTACCATGACCTGGACACTCAGATCTGTGCTATAGTGGCAGAGTACAGCACCAGGAGCCACTATGCCTACCTGCGCGGACTGGCACTCAACTTCACATTCCATGTATGACTGTCCGCCTAGTGGCCCCTGGCATGCACCTCCCCCTGTGGGCCTGTACCACTGCTTGTCTGCCTTGTCATGTGTGGTGTACGCCCTCCTCCTTACCCTTTGTGGATACACCATGCCATGGCCGCCCACCCATCCACCGCTTCCCTGGAGTCACTCTTTTGACCCAGGCTCACATGCCATGGCCTGTCGCTATCCATCAGGGCTGTCTGCCTGCACCTGCCACTCTCCCTTCAGACTTCTGGCTCCGCACTGTTGGCCACTTCCACTCTGCAGGGTTGTACCCCTGGCTGTGCCCTCTCGTGTGCCTCCCGTCCACCCATGCCCGGTGCACAGGCCACTCTGGTGTGCGTCTCCGTGCCCTGTGGTACTTCTGTCCTGTACCACCACCGCCACACCACGCCTGGTACCGTGCCCTTCCCGTTGCCTGCTCTTCCTACCACTGGCTCTGTCTGTGGTGCCCTTCCCTTGTAACCCTTGCTGCAGTGTTCTGTACCCCCTCACCCCTGCAGCTCTCGCCGTGTGCATGTTGCCCTTCAGGCTGCTTCCTGCTGCGATTGCTCATTGCATTGTTCTGGGTTCCGGGCAGGTCGCCCTTGTGGCGATCACCATATTTCACTCGCTGTTTCTGGTAGCTCTGTTCAGGAGGCACTCATATCACATAAAACTGCCCTACTGCCTCTCTCTTTTGCGGCATTGCCCTGGAATACTTCACCCCTCTAACTGCTGCTCTTCCAGGCTTTTCTGCAGACATGAAGGACTTTACCTTCTCTAATCTGCTATTGCTCCCTAACAGACTCAATAGACATATCGAACACTCTTGCCCAAAACTGGTTCTCCACCTGACTAGGTCTTACAGCACATCTAAACACATCTCCAAAGCTAGGACCATCCTTGCCTTTTTGATTGCTGCTACCTGGATTATTGTCCTCTCCTTATCTTTGGCAGATGATGTGGAAACTACCCCTGGCCCCGTCACCACAGGGCTCCCTCACTACTCGGTCGGTTCTTCCCCTGGGCCCCATCCAGAGGACTAAAAATTGTCTCACCTTAATATAAGAAGCTTATGGCTAATCATGCAGAACTTGTAGCTTGGACCACCACTTCAAAGGCCTGATCCTTGCAATTTCTGGAATCCTGGCTTAAGCCCTCTCCCCGATTCTCTGTGTTCCTCCCCGGATACAGCTTGTTCAGGGTTGATCATCTCACATCAAAAAGAGGTGGTGGTCTGGCACTATTTTACAAGTCTCATCTAAACCTAACCTTACAACCACGCCCCTTCCTTGTGTCCTGTGAGGTACTTCATGCACTGCTTCTGCTGGGTGACTCAAAAAAACTGCACATTGTTTGCACCTACATGCCTCCGGTTTCCTGCAAACATGGGCTCAAGGAGTTCCTGGTTTTTCTCCCCCAAGCCACCAAAAACAATGAAGTAATTTGTTTAGGTGACTTCAATCAGAATTGGCTCAGCCCAAACCTCCCTGTCCTTGACTCTAATATAAGCAAGGCCAACCTAACCCAGCTTGTCTTGGTGTCTACGCGACAGTCCAGCAATAGTAATAGTCACATTCTCCTCGACGGTACCTACCAACAGGCTGGACAGAATCTCTTCCATGACCGTGCTACCAGACTCCATTAGTGACCATTCACCAGTCACCTGTGTCTGGGATGCCTGCCCCCCCATCCACCCAAAATCATCTTCATGTCTGAATTCTCTGCCCTCGACACCTCAGCTTTTCTAAGGGATCTTCAGCATGTCGTCTGGTACCCCATATTCATGACAAATAACATTGACTTGGCTGTAGAATACTTTACCAACTATCTGTGCTCCTTGTAGTCCAAGCACATTCCTTCTATCAGGAGCAGGGTATGGGGCCTGTCTACCAAATGTTTAAGTAACCCTCTTCTACGTATGTTTAAAGCATGGGACAAACTCTGGACCAGATGGAAAACCTCCTCCCTGCTCTCTGACTTCATGGCATATCGCTCCCTTCGTAACTCTTGTAAGAAAGCACTACGGACTGTCAGAAGCAATTACTATAGAGGCCTTCTTCACTCCACCTCTAGTAACCCAAAAAGGTACTGGGCACAAATAAACCACATAATGAGACACTCCATGTCCAAAACGCCCATGACATTCTAACATATAATGTCTCCTGTAATAACCTTAATACCATAGCTAATGCTTTCAGCTCACTGTTTACCACCCTCCCTAGTTTTGATGCTGGCAGTCTCCCCCCATGCCACACCTCCCCTTCCAACCTCCTCCCATCCCATCCTTCCCTGATTCTCTACCCGGTCTCCAGGCTAGATGTCCTACGAGCTCTTAACATGATGTCTCCCCACAGCAGGACAGGCCCTGATGGACTGGAACAAAGAATTCTCAAATTAGGTGTGTCTCTTCCTGCCACCCCCATCATGCGATTGTTCAACCTCTCCATTAGCTCTGGTACTGTGCCCCTCACCTGAAAAATGCCAGGGTTATCCCAGTCTTTAAAAAGGGTGATCCAAAAAACCTAACACACTATTGTCCTATTGCACTCCTGCTGACCATCAGTAAACTCCTGGAGAAGCTTATCCATCGCCAGGTGTCTAGCTTCATTGCCAACATTAACCTGCAATTTCCTGCTCAGCATTGATTTAGGCCAAAACACAGCACCATGACAGCCCTAGTGCAATTCACCAGTGACATCAAATCTGCTATGGATCAAGGCCAGCTTACTGGGACTGTTTGTATTGACATGTCAAAGATGTTTGACTCGGTTAACCACAACCTGCTTCTGCATCAACTAGGCTCTATCAGTGCCTCCCAGTCCACACTTGCCTGGTTTGCCAGCTATCTGAGGAGCCGCTTCCAGTCTGTCTCCTGTCATAATGTTCTCTCTGCCCCTGCCCTGCTTCGTTCGGGTGTCCCACAAGGTTCCATACTTGGGCCCCTGCTTTTTTCTTTGTTTGTCAATAACCTACCTTCTGTGCCCTCCCGCAGTCTCTCCTTACTCTATGCCGATGACTTGGTTCTCTATGGCTCCTCCAGCTCTGTTCATGAAATTAACTCCCACCTCTCCTCTGATCTTCATTGTATCCAAACTTGGCTTACGTCCCACCACCTGGTGCTAAATGCTGCCAAGGCCCAGGCTATGCTCTTTGGGTCACAAAGGAAATCTGTCACTTCAACTCTGTCTCTCCAGGTTTCTTGTCTTGATGGCTCTCTTGTGGAAGTAACTCAGTCCTTCAAATGCCTAGGGGTCATGCTGGATCCATCTCTTAACTTCTTTCTGCATGTCAAAACTGTCTGCAAATCAGTCAATGCTAAAATTGGACTGGCTTACCAAGTCCGTCAGTTTCTGACCCCTGCCGCCAGGATCTCTGTTGCCCAAGGCCTTCTCCTCCCTGGACTCTGCTATGCTCTGCCTGTCTTCGCTATGGCATAGGCAAGCATCTTGCAAATGTGAGACATTGCCTACAACAATGTCTGTAGATTTGCATTATCTGCTCCTCATCTTAAGCACCACTGCACTCCTTACTCTGACCTCCACTGGCTGTCTCCTTCTCGTGTTGGGCTTATTCATTAGGTTGTCTGACTGACAACATTATTCGTTCTTCTGTCCCCTCCACACTCGCTGCTATGCTTACTCCCAGGGACTGCCTTTGTTCCCTTGGTTCCATGTCTTTAGCTCAGTTATCTGTCCCAAAATGCTGTGCCAGGATGGGTGAACATGCCTTCTCCTTCTATGCCCCCAAATTTTGGAACTCTCTCCCACTTGATCTTAAGCACTCCAAATCCCACCCCACTTTCAAGAAAGGCCTCTCGAATTACCTCACCTCCCTTGACATTTGCAAATGTCCCTAGCCTCATGAGTCATGCAAATCCACCATTGTTCTGCACTTAAATTTCCCTGTGGCCTCTTGATTCTTCCCATCCCCACGCTTCCTCAGCTGCAGCTACGTACTTTGTTCCCTGTCTCTGCCTAGGAATTTTCTCCTTGCTGACTTACCAACAGCACTGTCATGTTTTGTACATTATTAACAGTAAATTGTGCCTTTTTGTCTGTTTTGTTCCTATTATACTGTGTGATATGTACCTCCTCTATGTAACTTGCACCTCTGTATAACTGTTTGGAATCTCCTGTTGTACAACAGTGTAAATGTATTTGTTTTTTACCTGTTCCTTGATTTGTACTCTCCCAGGTCATGCCTGAAAATAGGCAGTTCTGTCTAGTGCACTGACCCGGTTACCAAAAGCAAATAAATAAATAAGAAAGTGCCAAAAAAAGGCAAGAAAATTGCTATTCAGGATAAAATCTAATAAAATTGTATCCTGTGACAAATTCACAAATACCAGAAAGGCAGGAACATTTTCATGTGAGGATAAACTGGAGAAGAAATCTAAATAATCAAAAATAATAGATCATTTTAATTATCCTATACACTCTTCTATGCCCCCAGCAATATCAAGTGACACTTCAGGAGATATACTGGCTGTTACTGTGCCTGAGAATATTTTAGGCAATATTAGTTTGAGGTTACCATCTGAAAGCAGTATAATTAATCCTGAAAATGATGTCTGTGATGCCTAGCAGCTTAATAGTGACTATAGTGGAAACAGTGGAAATGATGGATATTCTTCTAAATTGCTGTCCAACACACAATTTAAGTAGCCCACAAAGGTGGAATTTTATTCTGATAGAGACGTAGATCTAGAGGACACTCCAATGATTATTGAAGCCTCAGGGAATCTTACTCATGACACCTTAAATGATTCTTTTCATTCTCCAGCATTTTCTCCAGAGTACTTTCAAGAGTCTAATCCAAAACTGATCTGACAACATGATCTAAAGAATATAGCCAGTGAATTGCAGAAGACTATAACTGGGCTTAAACAATTTATGACTCTAGGAGCTGAAATACCTGTGTGGCATCAGACAAGTGAGCCTGGGATTATATATCCATTTGCTTTTAGTGAGGACTTTAAAAAGTCTGTAAATAATCCACATACTGCTCATCTGATGTTGATCATCTGTTGGAACATATAACCAACCTTAAACATGAGTTAGATACAGTCAAAAGGAATATTGCTGTTAATGGTTCTAGGTTGGATGATGTCTTACTAAAATGAAATAGATTAACCTCATGTGAGGATTCTCCATCATTTGTTCTGGAGGATTCTATATTAAATTGACCTGATTTCACCACAGTTGTTATCCCTGATTGTCCGATACATAGGGATGAGAAGAAGGTGTATAAAATGAAATGAAAACTAAGAAAAATAAATATAAGAGAAAGAAACAAAAGGCCAGAAAGGATATTGTCCCTAAAGCATTTGATTGTTGTTCAGTTATACCTTCTAGAACTAAAATGTCAGACCCAGAACAGTATGTTCTTAAACAGACCAGAGAAAGTACCAAGTGCAATGGCCAACAGGCAGCCTCAGGTGAACAACCTATTGGCACTAAAGCAGCTATGTTACAAATAGAAAATCCACTAATAGGAAATATAATGCCTCAATTGAATAGATTTTAGTCTTCCCTAAGTCAATTCAGGGAAAACTGAAACAAATATTCCGGGTTATCAGGGTCCTGTAAAACCCTGCATGCTGTTTTGATCTTAGGTGGTGCAAAAAGATTAAACTTGGTATGTGCCTACAATCCTCCAAAGGGGGCTCTCCCTAGTCTAACTGGCCTCATGGACAATCTTTCCACTCAACAGGGTAAATGTGAAGTAATTTTAATGGGTGATTTTAACCTTGACATATCCGGTAGCCACTCTGATTCATACACTGAAGCTCTTGTTAGACACCACCTATCTCAGTTGATATCTAGCCCTACTCAAATCTCTACAAATGGCACTCACCTTCTGGACTGGTCTACTACAAACAGAGCACATAAGATCATGGCTGCAGGCACCTTTTCTGATTCTATTAGTGATCACCTGCCTAATTTCTGCATCTGGAATGATCACTGCCCAAATCCCCTGCCCAAAGTAATACAGTTTTGTGAATTCATTAAGCTCAAAACAAGAGCACTACTTGAAGATATAAAGAATATCGACTGGTATCCCATCTATATCACCAAGGCTGTGAATAATGCCCTGGACTACCTCATTTCTTTTTTATCACATCTATTTTTCTCATCTTGCAGCCACCGTCCTGCTGTACATCCAGCCACCGCTCCTAACTTCACCTCTGACCCCGAAGCCTACTTGGCCAGCTGGCATACACAGCTACAACCATTGAGAGGAGCTCCCCCTTAAGCCCACACACCCGGTGAGGATCCAATACCGGCATACGCCTATTTCAGGCATTGTCAGCTGGTGAAGCTAGCGGCTATCAAGCTGCCATGGACCATACTGCCTTTTACCATTTTTCTCCTAATGGGAGCAGGGACATGCAGTGATGTCCATGCACAGCATGAGGATGTCTTCTGTGCTCCCCCCTGCTGAGCACCCATGCAACTGTAGTTCCTCTAGGCATCCCCAGGGACTGCCAGAGTGCGGCATGCACCATCCCCTTTCCCCAGGGCTAGGAGAGCTGTCATCGGATGCTTGATCCTAGTCCTCCCCTGCTAACCCCTGATGACCCGGGCTCATTCCCGAACCTGGGTCACTGGTGTGGAGCGAGGTGTGGCATCCAGCTCCTCAACCCTCAGTGCCACCAGGCCAACATGACTACTTCATTTGTAAGCTAGTCTTCCTCCAGGATCTGCATGTTCCACTGAAAAGGAGGTGAATTAGAGGCCATGCAAACAGATGGTTACACAGGGATCTCCTTCACACTATGAGAAGAAGGAACAAGGCCTGGGCCTCTGCAAAGATGTCCCAATGGACTGAGGACTGGTTTAGGTATAGAAACTTGAGGAATGTTTACAAGAAGGATATATGGAGGGCAAAAAGGGACTACTGTCATAAACTGCTCCAAGCCTCTGCTGGAGATACCTGGTGCTTTTGGAACCACATTAAAAATTTCATGGGCCAAAGGCCCAAGCAGTCCATAACTGAAATGATGCTAAATGGTACAAACTGTAACAAGTTACCCATGATTGCAAATGCTCTGAACATTCATTTCTCTGACCTCTCTGAGCACCTACAAAAGTTGAATCAGTCCCCTGCTCCTTCTCTTAATGAGCACCTACCTCCTAGATCTCCTTTTAACCTTAGATCGGTCTCCACTGCTGAGGTGCTGCATCTCCTTATAACTATCCCCTCCTATGGATCTCCTGGATCTGATGGGCTACTGCCCAGTTTTATCAAAATGGCAGCTCCTGCTCTTGCTGCCCCACTTGCGAGAATTCTCAATCTATCTATCGCAACCCAGACAGTGCCGACGCTATGGAAAACAGCTCAGGTGCTTCCTGTGCACAAAAGGGGATACCAAAAACCTGGCAAACTACTGACCGATTGCCATTCTCTCTCTACTTGCAATGAAATACTTGAGAAGATTGTTGCCTCCCAGGTCTTGGTATATCTAGAGTTTTAAAATCTCCAGCTTAGCAAGGATTCTGAACAGGTCACAGCACCACATCTGTGCTACTTCAACTACCAAATGATGTCCTAACGGCTATGAATAAGGACTTGCTCAAGGGGGCCATTTTTATTGACCTCACAAAGGCCTTTGATCTGATGGATCAACCTCTACTATTTTCCAATTTATCCTCCCTGGGCTTCTCCCAGATTGCCATCTCTTGGTTTGATAGCTATCTCATCGGGAGAATGCAATTTGTTCAGATTGATACTACTGTCACTGACCTTGCCCCCACCTGTGTTGGAGTTCCCCAAGGATTGATTCTTGACCCTCTCCTCTTCTCTCTTTTTATTAACAACTTGCCCTCACTGCCCTGTTCCTCCTCTATGATCCTGTACACTGATGATATGGTGCTTCTCTCTAGTGGTAGAGACCTCTCATCTATACAGGCAACTCTTCAAGCAGATTTTGACTGTTTACAAGGTTGGCTTCTACATAACAAGCTACTACTAAACTCCCAGAAAACCATAGCCATGCTTTTTGCCCCCCCCATCAATTCAAATCCTGTGTCATAGCTCTTTCAGTCCTATGTATTGACAGCTCCCTTTTGGGACTTGTTGAATCGTTTAGGTATCTAGGAATTACACTCAACCCATCTCTGAATTTTAACCTCCACATTGCGGCTACCTGTAAGGTGGTAAACACCAAACTGGGACTTGCTTATAAAATCAGGTCCTCCCTAAATGATGATGCTCGGCTTGCTATTGCACAAGGTTTTCTCATTCCGTGACTTACATATTGTTTCCTGGCTTTCCTTGATGCTAGCAAAGGAACATTCTAGAAGTGGAGCACCTGCTATAGCAGCATTTGCAAATTTGCCCTCTTCACTCACAGGCTAACTCATCGTTGTCAGTTCTACTCCAGACTGGGCTGGCTCTCCCCTCCTTCATATAGACTATTCTGCTGGCTGCCTGATTGATAATATAATCAGAACAGGCACCCCTGAGTACCCCTCCAGGCACTTAACCATTCCACCCAAACCTATCCCCTTAAGTCATAGGTACAAACTCCTTTTGAAATTCCTAGGTGTCTCACCAAAAGGGGTAAACCTCCTTTGCAACATCTGCTCCTTACCTATGGAATCTCTCTCCCAACAGGCCAAACTCTCCAAATCCCATCAAACCTTCAAACTGGGACTTCTAGCCCACCTACTTGATTCTAATGTCTGATCCTGCACTGAATCTTGAGACTTACTCCTAGTCATTTTCCTTCTCATTATGGCACTTATTGTCTCTACATTTCTGTTACTCACCAGTTCCTACTTCCCTCATGTATCCTATTGTTATAACAGTTATTGTTTTCAATAATTCTTGCCTTATTTCAGTTAGTACTTTCATTAAGTCCAGTGCAAGTAGTTAGCGTATCTTATCTGTTTGTTTGTCTCTGTAGAATTGGCTTGCTCTTAGTCTGTAAACATTGCTATGTTTTTGTTCTCTCTCATGCTGCACCATGAGCAATGTCACTCCTGTTTGTACCTTGTTTCTCCTGTTGTGTATTCTCCCAGATCATGCCAGAATATAGGCAATATTCTTGTCTAGTGCACTTACCCGCTAATCAAAAACTAAATAAATAAACAAATAAAGAAATGGAATAAAAAGAACACAGTGGACTTAGTCCTTGAAGTTAGGATAGATAATCTTTGTACCAACTCTCTGTATAATGGATCAGTTAATGCACCTGCAACTAATGGTATGGCAACTACTGTTGATGTCCCAGACTGTGCCATACTTTTTTATCTGGTTATGCCGTAGCCTACGAATGGTCTTTTTGTAAGATTAGGAACAAGATTGTGCACCTGTTTTGGGTAGCTACTGGTGCTGATATTGTAAATGCTGATATAGTTCAAATATGGAATGACAAGGATGCTAATCAAATAGACTGCCTTCTTATTTTTTGCACTGTTGCACTGCAGTGTTACTAATCAAGTTTGGATCAACCATGAAGGCTTGCTAAGATTTGGTTGTACACTTGATTATGTTAGTAGAAGGTTACTTAAATTTAACTCCTCAGCCATAAATCAGCCCTCCAGCTGTGTATCTTTGGGTTGAAAGCATCCCGTAGAGAGACCCCAGGGAAACCGAAGGATACACTGATAAATCTTTTTACCTACTCACTGAAAATTCCAGTTGATGATTTTGGTATTATGAAAGTCTTTAGATGGAAAAATGATTTAAACTTAGGTTGAGTAGATGTTTTAATTTGGAATCAGTATATAGCAGATAGTATATTGAACAAAGCTACACTGCTGGATGAGACTGGGTTATATACTATATAACAGAGAGCTCTATTTTAAGCAAACCTGTCTCTAGGTCAGAAAGTAACAGACCAGGTCCCGTGGAAGACATTAGTAAGACACTAGCTTTATATGGTTTGAGTTGGTCATCAAATGAAAATAACTCTAAGCTTAAGAATACCATTTTTTGATCTTTTGGAACAATTGTTAAACATGTCTATTGAAAACACTGATGCTATATCTGTCTTTAGACAAGGGTCTGATCTGGACTGTGACCTGATCATTTTGAGGGTAGGCTTCCTAAGCCTGTAGAATAAGATTTTGGATAACATGGCCCTATTGGATGTCATGAGGCTACATTTAGTCCCATTTGCTGAGTCTAGTTTTTATACCATCCAAACTAGCTCTGTCCCATAAAATTTAGATGTTCAGTGTGAGGGCAGCCCTCATGGGAACTATATTGTTTGGACATTATACAACATACCAATTTCAAATAGGGTTGATGCTCTAGCTACCCAAGAAGACTGACTAAAGGGCTCAGGGGTATTACATTTTGACATTGATAACATGAAACTGACTTTAATCTCCTGGAATGTCTCAGGGTTGTCCAGCAGATTTGCATATAAGGAATGGATTGATTTTATATCTGAATTTGGCATAATTTGTCTTCAAGAAACATGACACTCTCAGGATGCACACAGCAAAGTTTACCTCTAAATTCTGGCTAGGCTTGCTCCCCTCTTACCTGTCCGCCTCCTTATCACCCCTCACCCCTCCAAATACACCCTCTGATCTGATGACTCTTGCTCACTGAATATACCTTACAGAAATACTACTGTACATCTGGCCAAATGGCTTTCTCCCATCGCCTTCCTAAGCTATGGAACCAACTACCAACCCAAATCCACCACTCCTCATCAGCCTACTCTCTCTCTTTCTCTCTCTACATCCCTAGCAAACTACCTAGTGATGAATTGCAACAGCACCTAGCCCCATGGGGCCCTGCCTAGCTGCTAGTTTATTCCCCCTCCTTCCTCCAGCTGGGCCAAATATGCCCCCTATCCCAAACTCCTCTAGCATCCTAGCACTTTCTGCAACTTAACACTTTAAATCACCTCTACTGTTCCATCCCCCGAGTACCTTTTACCATACTCCCTGTCAGTCTCTCTCAAATGTATCCTAGTCTAGAAATGTTATTAGCTATTGTTGGTTGTAATCCTGTACTGTCTGTCTGTATGCTGTTAAGCTACTTCCTGATGTATGTATCCTGTTGTATTACTTATTGTTCCAACTCCCCTTCCCCCAGAATGTACCATGAGATGAGCTTTTGTTGCTCAGTGTAACCTTTCTGGTGAAACATTTCAATAAATAAATAAATAAGGAGTCGGATATATCACTAAATGTATACACACATTTTCACGTACCAGGATCTAAAACATAGACATATAGAAACATAGACTTTGATGGCAGATAAGGACCACTTGGCCCACCTAGTCTGCTCATTTCCCTACCTACAGGATAAGCTGCAGAGCCTAGTTAACCAACAGCCTATTTCTTCCTACTCCCATAAGAATTGCCTTATGTCTGTCTCATGCATTCTTGAATTCTCCCACAGTTTTAGACCCCCACAACCTCCTCAGGAAGGCTGTTCCATGTGTCCACCACCCTCTCTGTGAAAAAATACTTCCTCACATTGCCCCTGAGCCATCCTTCCACTATCTTCAAATTGGGTCCCGTTGTTCTTGCACACCTCTTTTTCTGAAAAATGCTACCCTCTTGGACTTTGTTGATTCCACTGAGGTACTTAAAAGTTTCTATTGTGTCCCCCGTCTCCCTCCTTTCCTCAAGGGTATACATATTAAGCTCCTTTAGTCTCTCCTTGTATGGCTTCTGTTGCACACCATGCACCATTTTAGTTGCCCTCTGTGGACTGCCTCCATCCTGTCTATGTCCTTACAGAGATGGGGTCTCAGAACTGGATGCAGTACTCCAGATGGGGTCTCACCAACTGTCTGTACAGAGGGATAACAACTTCCTGTTTTCTGCTAGTGATGCCTCTCCCTATACATCCCAGTATCCCCAGCCCTCCTAACTGCCTTTTCACATTGCTTGCCAAACTTAAGGTCATCTAATGATTGCCCCAGGTCTCTTTCCATTTTGTTGTTGTTACTACCTCCACCCCTACTGTATAAGCTTCCCTGGGTTTTGTTTCCCAGGTGCACTATTTTGCACTTCTTTGCATTGAATCCAAACTGCCATACTTCTGACCATTCTTCCAATCTTGCCAAGTTCCTTCTCATCCTTTCCACGCCTTGTGTACCAACCCTGTTGCAGATCTTGTGTCATCTGCAAGAGGCATCTTTTCCTTCCAGTCCCTCTGCAATGTCACTTATAAAGACATTGAAAAGGACTGGACCCAGTACTGAACCCTGCGGTACCCCACTAGTAACCACCCTTTCTTCAGAGTGGACTCTGTTTACAATTACCTTCTGTGTCATGTTGTCCAGTCAATATTTTACCCAATACTACCACCCTGGGACCCACTCCCAGGCTGGTTAATTTGTTTATTAATCTTTTGTGAGAGACTGTGTCAAATGCCTTGCTAAAGTCTAGGTAGACCGTGTCCACAGCCCCTCCCTGGTCTACTACTTTGGTCACCCAGTCAAAGAAAGCAATTAGATTAGTATGACATGACCTTCCCACTGTGAACCTGTGCTGCCTTGGGTCCTGTGCCCCACTGACCTCTAGGTACTCAACAACTCTTTCCTTCAGAAGTGATTCCATCACTTTCCCAACCACTGAGGTCAAACTGACAGGTCTGTAGTTTCCTTCCTCTGTCTTGCTCCCACTTTTGTGAAGGGGAATCACATCCACCTTCCTCCAGTCTTCAGGTACCACACCATCTTCCCATGATTCGTTAAAAAGGGTAGTCAGTGGTGTCATTAGTTCTCCCCTTAATTCTTTTAGAATTCTGGGGTGAATCCCATCAGGCCCCATTGCTTTGTCCACCTTCAGTTTTAGGAGTTCTTTCAGAACCCTTTCTTCTGTGAAAGGACTGGGATCAATTCCCCAATCAAGAGTGCTTCTGTTAATTGGATTAGGTACCCCCCTCCTCCTCTTTTGTGAATACTGAGCAGAAGTATTCATTCAGAATCTCTGCTTTTTCACTGTCGCTCTCTGCCCACCCACCATCCATTCTATTCAGCTCACTATCCCCCTTTGTCTTTCTATGCTCATGAGTACCTATAAAAGATTTTATCCCCCTTCTTTAACTTGGAGTTGGCTATCTTTTCCTCAGTTTGGGCCTTTGATATTCTGACTTCTCTCCCTGCTACCTTCTGCCTTAACTGGTACAGTTATCTGTCCTGCTCCTTCTTTGTTTCCTTATACTTCCTAAATGCTATCTTTTCTTCCTAACCTTCCCCACCACCTCTTTTGAGAATCATAGTGGCTTTTTCTTTCATTTTGATTTGTTTATTTGCTTCACACAAAGGCTTGTTGCCTCTGCTATGGAAGTTTTGATGTTTCCCTGTTGTTGCTCCACCCCTCCTTCTTGCCTGTTTGCTAGTGCTTTTCTAAGGCACTCTCCCATCTTGCCAAAGTCAGCTATCCTGAAGTCCAGTACCCTCATTTTTGTATGGCTTGACTCTGTTGCTGAGTTTATTGTGAATCACACTGTTTGGTGGTCACTTGTTCCCAGATGGCCACACACTTCTAGATCTGAGAGTATGGGGTCTAAGATTGCCCCCTCATGAGTGGGTTCCAAAACTAACTGTCTGAGGCATGCCCCCTGTAGGGCATCGAGAATGGCCCTGCTCTTGGATGTGGCTGCAGCAAAGGTGCTCCAGTTAACATCTGGTATATTCAGGTGTCCCGTCAACAGTAGCTCCCCTTTCTCTGCCATCCTAAGGATGCTTTCTATCATAATCTTGTCAATTTCCTCCTCCTGAGATGGGGGTCTGTATACAACCCCTGTGCGGATTGTGGTGCCATTTCCAGTCTCTAAGTTGACCCACAGTGCCTCTTCTCGTGTCCTCCCTATTTACTCTTTTTTTCCATTGCTTTTATCCCTTCTCTTACATAGAGAGCTACTCCTCCTCCTCTTCTCCCTTCCCTGTCTCTCCTGTAGTTTGTGTATCCTGGTATGTTAACATCCCAGTCATGGTTCTCTGTGTACCATGTTTATGTGACTGTTACAATATCCAGGCATCCCTCTTCCATCAAGACCACCAGTTCAGGGAGCTTGTTGCCCAGACTACAGGCATTGGTACTCATTACCCTCCATTTCTTGATGGTCTTACCCCTTTTGGCCCCTTCCCTGTCCTTATTGCCAATTAAAAAGGAAAGACAGGCTGGCAGTCTGGTAACCTGGGTTAAGACCGAAAAAGATACTAAAGCTGATTTGTTACAGTATATACAAGTAATAATGCTATCAATGCTATCATTTTTTTTCTGCAAACAAAAGGGAAAAAATTCTGTTTGGCCAATGTATATATTTCTTTGTCTAATTCTAAATCATATACTGTAACTCAGACATATGGGAATAGCTTGATGACTTCATTCACAAAAGCTGAGCTGTTACTTCTTGGGAAGAATTAATCTTATGTGGTGATTTTAATGCAATAATCGGCCTTGATGGTTATGCAATAATGATTTTCATAACTGGTGTCGTTTGGAGACCTATAATTTCTCTAGATGCTCACAAGATAGTAAAGTAAATAAAATGGGACATAAATTAATAGTGATCTTAGATATATACAGTTTAGCCCCCATAAATGGTATGTTACAGGGAGATCAGCTTGGGAATCAGACACATTATTCTGCCAGAGGCTTTCAATAATAGATTATATTTTCTGGACTGGTGATATGTCACTATGGGATATTTTATGATTACTTAAAAAGTCAAAAGCAATCATTTTTCCCTTAGTGTTGAAATCCATAAATATTATTAAACCGAAAGTGACTTTACCCTTTCCGCAATTTGTAGAGATCAAAAATAGAAATATCAGATGGCAGAAGACAGCAGTCAGTCCAATTAGGGAACTGCTGCTAAAGCTTATTTTGTCAGTCCTCAAGGACAATTTAGACCATCTTAAGATAAAACAATGTGCCACTTCTTGTATTGAGGAAGTTAGATCTTTTTAAATAAATAATAATAGTAGTAATAATAATAATAATAATGATATGAAAAGATGTAACTCTATTTGGTTTGATGCTGATTGCCGTATGCTAAAAGAATCTTAACGGATAGGGAGACTGGTCAATACTCAGGATTCTGGTGTTACACATAATATTCTAAATACATTTAGAGAAGTATACTACCGATTTCTCACTAACAAGCAAAAATAATTTCAAATGAAGCAATGGAATCATATGCTAAGGATAATAGATAACCAGGATTCACAATCATACTGGTTACTTGTTGCAAAGGGCATGAACAATCTAAAATATCAGATTGATACTTACATATCTTTGAAAACATGGACACATTTCTACTCTTCCAAATATTGTTGTATCAACTATAATGGCTCTAATGTTAGTCTACAAGTCAATATGGAACAATTTGGATCATTTACAATTTCTGAAACTTATATTGTTATTGCCTCTTTGAAATCCAGAAAGGCACCCGGTCTGGATTTTATTCTGTCTGAGGTATTTTTGAGCTTTCCCTCCTTATGGGCAAACTTATTAACAGTATTTTTCAATTAGTGCTGTCAAAGGCTTGAATCTCCATCTTCCTGGAAGGGTGCTCCATTAATTTCTGTATATATAAAAAGGGGGATAAATCTGATCCAACCATGTATAGGCCTATTTCCGTACTTGACAATTTGGGAAACATTTTTGCAAAATTAATTCTGGCAAGACTTAGAAAACAGTTGAGTTTAGCAGGTGAACTATCAGAAGCCCAGGCAGGTTTTAAGGCAGGCTATTGTACTACAGACAACTGTTTCATTGTCAGACATTTATTTGAAAAATATGTAGTCCAGTGCAAACAAAAGGTCTATGCAGCCATTATTGATTTTAGCACAGCATTTGACACCATCTTTAGAAATATGCTGTGGAACTTGATGAAGAATAAAGGTTTTATGCATAAGATCATAGCAATTGTTAGGGAACTGTATACTAATACGTGGGCCCAAGTTAAACTGGTTACTTCTGGTCAGCTGTCCTCCATCTTTCCCACCAATATGGGGTTAGACAAGGCTGTGTTCTTGCACCAATTCTTTTTCATATTTACATAGTCAATCTTTTGGAAGAGTTAGAATGCTCACAGTCAGATTCTCCTAACATTTTGAGTAAACATTGTGCTGTGTTGGCCTATGCTGATTATCTGGTATTATTATCCTTAACGCATGATCTGGGCTGCCACTTAAATTGGATATACAACCTGAGGATTAATTATCAAAAAAGTCACATTCTGACTTTTGGGACAAACTCTTTGAGAAAGTCATGGAGGATAGGGACTAATAAAATAAAATCAAATAAGCACTATACTTATCTTGGTTTAACTTTAACCAATGAGGGTAAATGGCTTAAACACACTAATATGTTATTAATAAAGCTCAAACAGACAGCTACAACTCTGTGTATTTTTAATAGAAAATATGGAGGTAACTGTATTAAATCTCTAGTAACAGTGACTAGAGCAAACTATAATGCTCAAGCACTGTTTAATGGAGAAATTTAGAATTCTCACTTTGTAAATAAACTTGAAGTCCCATTAAATAAATTATTAAGATCTTGTTTGGGATTAAATAACTCTGTACCTGCCTCTGATTCATGCAGAACTAGGTATTTCCTGTATTAAAGCCTTTTTCATGGCCAGGATGGTAAATTATTGGATTAAGATGTCTCAGCATAAACACACCAGGTTTACCTGTCTCTGCTTAAAAGATACTCATGGCTCAGTTTGGGTCACCTAAGATCAGAATGGATTTGTACAATTTTTCACATACTATCTGAAACTGGACTGGAATTTCTAAGAAACTATAGTGACATACATGTTATTAAAGCTTAAAATAGCAACAATTTGTCACTAATAAAATTGTAGAATTCTTCAGACTTAAAGACCTGGAAAATAACTTTAGGTTGAAGCTTTCACCATGGGCAAGACTGAATGATAACTTACATTAATATAGGAATTATCTAGATGTCCTAGTCGCTCAAAATCAAAGAATTCAATATACCAAGTATAAGTTGGAGCTATTTCCCAGCAATATATTAGATGAAATTTATAGAAAAGACCCTTCTAGACAGGCTAGATTGTGTTCCTGTACTACTTCTTCTCCAGAAAATTTAAAGCATGTTATGTTTGCGTGCTTCTGGTATAAATTCCAGAGGGGGGGATTGATAACATCATTCTATAATACAATTCAAACTGCTGATCAAGATCTTCTTCTTCTGAGGATATTTTTTTACTACTAATGACAAAATAATAATTACATCAGTAGCTCAATACCTAGTGCGTATCTCAAGAATTTGTTTCAAGTTTAAAGGTGCTAAAGGCCAATGAGTAAGAACTTAAAAAAAAAAGTTTGTATTTATAATATGTCCTAAGTTGTTGTATGTGCAAAATTATTATCCTTTTAATGAATGCAGAGTTCTGGTTTATATGTGCAATAGTATTTATTTTTAATCAATTATTGCTTCTATTGTGCTGCATTCTTATATATTTGTATACATTTGTATTTCCCTTGTTTCTACATTGAAAAGGTCAAATGACCGATTAATAAACTTAAACTTACTTAACCAATCAGAGAAAAAGGCCTAGATACAGCAGAAAGCAAGCAATCCCATTTGGGATGTTCTCTTTCAGGTGGGAGTGGAAGACATGGAGGAAAAGGAGGAGGAGACAGATAAGGCATTTGGACTCTGGGCAGCAGAATGAATATTGGTGGCCTACATGGAAGACCTAAAGCACTTTGCCATTACTGATGAGCCACTGCTGTACTGGAGCAGCAAAATGATTGACTGGCCAACACTAACATCGGTTGCTGTGAAGTACATGAGCTGCTCATCATCCAGTGTCAGTGAAATGAGTGTTTAGTGTGGCTGGGGCTACTGTGTGTGACCATAGGACCAATCTGTCACCCAAACATGCGTCCATACTAACATTCATCAAAATGAATGAAAGGCACATTTCACACAACACAGTGATGTCAGTGGTGTTGCCACATGAATTGTGTCTAGGTGATGATGATGACAATGAAGATGTCAGCTCTTCTGCTAAGGCTTCCACCGGCAGCGAGGTGGATGAAGCAGCAATGGTGAGAAAATTCCCACCTGGTGACAACTCCAGTCTTGAAGACTGTGAGGGGTGGTTCTTGGATGATGTGGAAGTGGAAGTGGAAAAAGGCTAAGTTTACTCGAAGGCCTCACCCCAATCACTTTCAGCTTAATATAGTGTTATAACTTAATTTTAGCTATGTACTATTGGATTGGTCATGGTTATGTGTTAACTGCTGCAGTGTGAATCAGTTTCATTTGATCACCCTTGCCATAAACCGTTGTTTGGTCCCCAGTCTCCCAGCTTATGTAAAGCAGCAGCAATCAAATTACCATAACCCTAAAAATTTTGCATGATTACAGTTACAATGTTTCGCTGCCAAAAATATCAAGATACACATTGTACTTTTAATTTTGACTATCTAACCCCATCTTACAGTAAGATATGTTGTCTTGATGTCCTTACGAGTGCCTATTCTGGCACATGCCACACCAACCACCCCTCCCTCCTCCTTCCCACCACCTGACACACCCATGCACTCCATGCAACCCCAAAATATTTTCTGCCACTTACTATCCATGATATGTTGAAGAACCATGGCTCCTAGTACAAGCAGCATATGAATGTAACATGATCATTCAACCATTAACACAAGTTGAACAAATTTTGAGTAATGGCGAATGACAGCCATCTTTAATGATGAAAGTCATTAATTACAAAAGTAATCATGAAAAGGCTTAACAACTTACAACGTCCAGTTCCTCCAAAAATGTTACTTATGCTATACTACCAGGTTAAAGTTCTTGTACCAAAACTGTGATGGTTCCATCCTAGGGGGTCAGGGCAGGGGGAGGTGTTTGCTGCCCTCAGTTTGGATTCCAGATTTTCATGATTACTACAGCTCAGCCACCTCAAATTATTAGACAAGACATTAGCCCCCTCCACCTAATTATTTACAAAACACCATCTCAACCATCCATTTCCACATATACCTTGATGTGGGTGGTGTTTACTCATTAATGGTATGGACACCAGTGGCCAACGTTGCAGTTCAAGCAACACACTCTGTGTTCTACACCACACAGCTCCTACAGGGCCTGGAAGGATATAGTCATCACACAAAGAAAGGATGAAACTTCAACAGAGTAAAATGACCTAAGCAAGTCCAAAGATAAGAAAAAATAATGAATACTTGTCACTCAACACACCTGGTTTTAGCAAGCAAATTAGAACAAGCAGAGAAAAAAATGCATACTTACCATATCCTGTGATGTCATTAAACTGTGGAAATTGCCCCACACAGGAACATGCTGGGTGGGTCACATGATTCCAGATCATGATGAAGCATAGTAGCAGTCATTCCCCTTCCCCTAACAGTGCTGCATACCAGAAAATAAGATAAAAAGAACAGATTTTGAAGATTGTAAAAAGTTCCAGCTCCTCCCTCAACATCCTCCCCACCCCGCAGAAGGCCATAAAAAATAAAGACATACTTACCCCAGGGACTGTGAAACTGGAACCATTGCACAATTAAATAAATCCCCCAGATCTTGTTGAGTAAGCGGCAGCAGGAGCGGAGTTAATTTCATCAGAATTCCTGATGTTGACAAAAGTAAAAAAGAACACAATTACTATCAAACTTAGACATCCAAATGGCAGTAACAGAGATACCCCACTAGTAATGAAAAATAAAATACTTATCATCTGCGTTAAGAAATGTGGTGCATTCCAACATCCCTAGATCCTAATCCCAGCCTGGCATGATGATGTCGTCCACAGCAAACTGAAAAATAATATAAAAGCAGTAGAAACATATTAGAACTCAAGATGCCATAATACCAACCCACCAACACCCTTATCTTGCACAAGAAAAAGAATAAAGATATATACTTACATGTGCAGCAGCAGTATGGACTCTGTGAAGATGATCCACCATCAACCATCCAAAACAGTACTTCTTGTGACAACTTGGCAAATAGTAGTCAGAGACAGCAGCAGGCAGCAAGCTACAGTGCCCAAAAATGTCATTCATTCTCTGCCGCCAGGCATCTTACAACCACAGAGTCAGTCGACACAGCCAATCAGGACAGCAGCGTAGGAAAATGATAATTCTACATTTCTCGATCAATTGAAAAAGCAGCAGCAGGAGGAAACAATTGCAAGTAGCAGCAGCATTTTGCAGGAGGCATTCATTTGCTCAGCATGGAACCCCTTTTGCCTATTTAATAATTCCCACCATAACTGTATGTCCCTTCTCTCACAATTTTTCTATGCTGTTTTTCTGGAGTTATTGTATAATGTATGTTCTGACTTCTGAACACCACAGCAGGTAGCCGCACCAAGATTCAGGCTGAAATCCTTGATAAACGGGCCCCAAAACAACAATTTAATGTCTGGGTAGTGGTTTGGGGGACACCACATCACATCATGACTCAGACCATATTTCTGTCTCAGCTTTATGTACCATTTTTCCTGTAACATTTCTGGACATGTGCAGCCTGTTTTGCACTCACAGAAACAATATTCATTATGAAATCACTTATAAACAATAGCCCAAAGACCATGTTTTGGTTCGAGTGGTGGCTCCACCAGGAGATCCACCAGGAAGTCCAAGACCTTTTGGTCCTCTTTATTTTATCAAGGTCCCCCCAACCTCCTGGCGGAACTTGATCAACTGCTGCCAGAGTCCTTGCACCTCTATGTGCACTGCTACCACCTCTTGGCGCACAGCCTCCAGGTCCTCCATGCTGACAACCTGACCTGCTGGGGGAGCTGCTACAGGCTGTTAGGATGCTGCTACAGAATCAGGTGCAGCAAGTCAGCACTGGCAGTGGGGTGTGTCACTCCTCCTGAACTCCAGCTGCTTTCTCCTGCTGCGAATACTGCTGCACTCCCTATGCCGCCGAATGCCTTCCTCCTGGTCTGCCCCATCACTGCCTCCTGCTACAGCTTCTTGCTGCTTGGAGAGACACTCTGCAGTGTGGTGGTGCTACAGATGTCTCCTTTGCCCACCCATTCCAAAGTGAAACCTTTTTTTCCACCTCCATAACTTCTTTACCACAAAAAATGCAGATGACAAGTGTCATCTGAAACCTTTGTGGAAAAAAAAGACCAAATTAAAGAGACCTGGGGGGGGGGGGCCTCATCATCTGATGTCCGCAGGGGTCACCTCATCCAAGACCTGCTGCTGCTCTTACTGGGAGATGGCGGGTCCGGGCTGCACATGCTCCTATGGTGGGGCAACAGGCTCCTGCTGCTCTTTCTTGGCAGGGGGCCACATGCTGCTAGGGGGCTCAAGGTGCTCCCGCTGCTGCTGCTGCTGGTGGGGGGGAGAGGGACCTGCTGCTGCTGTGGGGCAACAAGCATATGCTCCTCTTTTTTTGTGGTTAAATGTTTTTATTATTTTAACTTTAGAAACAGTACATTGAAAAACAAGCAGTTGCAGTACATGAAATAATACAGTGCATTACATAGGGCTGTAAGAATCTTGGTAGATGTCTGTCTCTATACTACTTTAGGAGCATATGTAAGATCCTGTATTTCTATATTACTCCCTGAATGGACTTACAACATTTGCCCATCTGGGAGACTGCATGGGAGAACAAAGCCATTGTTACCATTTTCCTCTGAGAACAATGTAGCAGGGATTATCTGGACTTGTCTGAGGGGGAACTGCAGTTCTGAAAAACCTTAGAGATCTGAGAGGAACCTGGGCAACTAATCTCAGAACAGGACCTACAAGAAAACAAGAGAACACACACAAAGCAAAGCTATCTAGAATTTCTCAGATAGATAAACAAAGATGTTACACATGCTATGACCAGTGTTGCTATTAGATCTGGGACAATCTAGACTTATGTAGTGCACCCCCATCCCTAGCCCAATCAGTGACTGGTGAGTGTCAGGTCCTAGTTGCTGTTCACCAATTAGCTGATTCCTTCCCTAGGTTTCAAATACAGTATGAAGGGTTGCACAGGTTAACATACTTAGGGAGGGTGTCAGCCACCATGTTCGGCATTCTGGACCAGTTAGCGACCTACACTAGGGAGTTAAGCACCTCTACAACTGAAGGGATTTCCTGAGTGCTCCATTTGCACAGGAGGAGTCTCTTTATCTGCATAGTTATGGTCAACAATAGCTTCAACTCTGAGAGGCATAGATAGGGGGCTGAGACCTGAATTCCTAGTATCAGCACCTCCGGGGTCATTGGTATGGGTTTCTGAAGTATTTTGGACCCCATTCTGTATACTGCCTGCAATAAGGGATGGATCAGCCTGCAGTGCCAAATTATATGGATTAGGTCTCCTGGGAGCTCCTGACACCTCCAGCAGAGGTCTATCTGTGCCAGTTTTGCCTTTGCAACAACCACAGATGTGTTATACCACGAGTGCAGGATCTTATTCTGTATTAACTGGCTTCTGGTATCAGGGTAGGCAACATGGGCAAACTGCAGACACAATTTCCATTCCTGGTCCGTGATATGGATCTGCAGTGCCTGTTACCATTTGAGTTTAGAAGCCGCTGTTTGGGATGGGATAGTATCCCTGAGGGCCATATATATGTGACTGGACTGGCCTCTGTCCAGTCTGAGCCAGGTCTCCACCTGGGACACAGGTTTGCCTGGGGGGCACTTGTGGATATATTCAGAGATAGCACTTCTGATTTGAAGGAAATGCCAGAAGTCCCTTGGGGGGGATCTCATGAGATCTAGACAGCCCCTCAAATGAATCCAGAGTGTTGGTACCAGGGATAGAAATATAGAATCATAGAATATGATGGCAGATAAGAACTGCTTGTCCCACCTAGTCTGCCCATTTCCCTACCTAATGGATAAGCTGCAGATCCTAGTTAACCAACAGCCTACTTCCTCCTACCCTCATTAGAATTGCCCTATGTCTGTTCCATGCATTCTTGAATTCCCCTACTGTTTTTGACTCCACAACCTCCTCAGGAAGGCTGTTCCATGCATCCACAACCCTCTCCAAGAAAACATACTTCCTCACATTACTTCTGTGAAGATGGGGTCTCCAGAACTACACACAGTTCTCCAGATGGGGTCTCATCAACTGTCTGTACAGAGGGATAACAACTTCCCGTTTTCTACTGGTGATGCCTCTCCCTATGCATCCCAGTATCCCCCCAGACCTCCTTACTGCCTTCTCACATTGCTTGCCCACCTTTAGGTCATCTGATATAATTACCTCCAGGTCCCTTTCCATTTTTGTTGTTGTCAGTATCTCATTCCCCTTTGTGTACCCTTCCTCTGGGTTTTTTTTCCCAGGTGCATTACTTTGCACTTCTTTGCATTGAATCTAAGCTGCCATACATTTGACCATTCCTCCAACCTTGCCAAGTCCCTTCTCATCCTTTCCACCCCATCTTGTGTATCAACCCTGTTGCAGATCTTTGTCTCAGTCTGCAAAGAGACATATTTTTTTCCAGTTCCTCTGCAATGTCACTTATAAAGACATTAAAAGGATCAGACCCAGTACTGAACCCTGCTGTACCCCCTAGTAACCCCCTTTCTTCAAGTGGACTCCGTTTACTATTACCCTCTGTGTCCTGTTGTCCAGCCAATTTTTTACTTAGCTCATCACCCTGGGATCCACTCCCAGGCTGGCTAACGTGTTTATTAATCTTTTGTGTGGGACTGTGTCAAATGCCTTGCTAAAGTCTAGGTAGGCCATGTCCACAGCCCTCCTGGTACTCAGTAATTCTTCCAGTCATTTTCCCTACCACTGAGGTCAAACTGACAGGTCTGTAGTTTCCTGCCTCTGTCTTGCTTCCACTTTTGTGAAGGGAATCACATCCACCCTCCTCCAGTCCTCAGGTACCATATCCTCCTCATGATTTGTTAAGAAGGGTAGTCAGTGGTGTCACTAGTTCTCCCTTAGTTCTTTTAGAATTCTGGGGTGAATCCCATCAGGCCCCATTGCTTTGTCCATCTTCAGTTTTAGGAGTTCTTTCAGAACCCTTTCTTCCGTGAAAGGACTGGTATCGACCCCTCTATCCAGACTGCTTCTATTGATTGGATTAGGTACCACCCTCTTCTTCTTTTGTGAATACTGAGCAGAAGTATTCGTTCAGTATCCCTGCTTTTTTCTGTCACCCTCTGCACAATAATCCTTCCTTTTATTCAGCCTCACTATCCTCCCTTTGTCTTTCTTCTCCCTAATGTACCTATAAAAGTTTTATCCCCTTCTTAACCGAAGTTGGCTATCTTTTCCTCAGGTTTGGGCCTTGCTATTCTGACTGCCTTCCCTGCTTCCTTCTGCTTTAACTGGTACAGTCTTCTGTCCTGCTCTTCTGTGTTTCCTTATACTTCCTGAATGCTATCTTTTCTCCTTAACCTTCCCTGCCACCTCTTTGATAACCATATTGTTTTTTTCTTTCGCTTTGATTTATTTGATTCACACAAAGGCTTGTTGCCTTGTGATGGCAGTTTTGATGTTTCCCCATTGTTCCTCCACCCCTCCTTCTTGCCTGTTTGCTAGTGCTTTTCTGAGGCACTCTCCCATTTTGACAAAGTCAGCCCTCCTAAAGTCCAGTACCCTCACTTCTGTATGGCTTGACTCTGCGACTGTGTTTATCTTGAACCACACTGTTTGGTTGTCACTTATTCCCAGCCGCCTACCCACTTCTAGATCTGAGTTCCTCTCTCCATCCCTGTTTGAGAGTACCAGGTCTAAGGTTGCTCCCTCCTGAGTGGGTTCCAACACTAGCTGTCTGAGGCATGCCCCTGTAGGGCATCGAGAATGGCCCTGCTCTTGGATGTGGCTGCAGCAAAGGTGCTCCAGTTAAATCTGGCATATTCAGGTCCCCATCAATAGCATCTCCTTTCTCTGCCATCCTCAGGATGCCTTCTATCATTTCCTTGTCCATTTCTCCCCCAAGACGGTGGTCTGTATACAACCCCTGTGCAGATTGTGGTGCTATTTCCAGTCTCCAGGGTGACCCACAGTGCCTTCTCTCCTCCCTGTTTACCTTTTAGTTCCGTTGCATTGAACCCTTCCCTTACATAGAGAGCTACTCCTCTTCCTCTTCTACCATCCCTGTCCCTCCTGTGCAAATGGAGATAAACATGTCCTATAGTTGGGAGAAACCAGAGGCCTCCCAGAAGGGCCGTGAGACTGTTTTTTTTATTAATGGTGGTTCAGTATTTCCACAGTGGGGTAAGTGCAGGAGGTCACGGGTTGGTGGTTGAGCTTCTTATGAAGCTTGCTCCAGTACTCCAAGTAAGGGCCCTATCATAGGGTATAGTTGGATACCCTTGGGGGGGTGGTTAAACAACATCAGGGTCAGGTGGGTCCACTCACAAACCTCTCTCTCCATACCCAGCCACTGGGGAGCATTTTGCTTAGTGGCTACAAACCACTTTAGCATCAGAGCGGCTTGGAAGGCCTATTTATACCCCTTGAGTCATGGGAGTCCCCAGCCTCCATCTGTCCAGTGTGCCCTCAGCTTGTTTCTACTGTACCTAGGCCTCTTACCCTTCTATATAAATGACCCCAGCAGGGAGTCCAGCTTGATCAACCAGTATTGAGGTATTTTCAGGGGGATGTGGGAGAGGAGGTACATAATCTTGGGAGTGGTGACCATTTTAGTTGCAGAGATTTTGCCTGCAAGGGTGTGTTGGAGAGCCCTTATCTCTCCAGCTCCATGCAAATGGATGCCAAGAGTGGTCTCATATTCATTTCCCAGAATCTGTTGAGGTTGGGGTGATACTAATACCCAGGTAGGTGATTCCCTCAGGTGACCAGCAGAACCCATACTGGGCAACCATATAGGAGGTACAGTTAGAGTTCAAGGGAAGGACCTCCATCTTGGACTGATTGAGCTTGAGCCCAGAGAAGGTGGTGAACTCAGAAAAGGTATTCAGTAGAGGAGGGAGAGAGGTGATGATGTCCACCAGAGGGAGCAATAGGTCATCAGCATACATGAGAGTAGGGTAGGCCTCTTCTCCCAGTGTTACCCCATGGATTAGTGCATTCTGTCTAATAGCCGTGGCAAGGGGTTCCACCACAAGAACAAAAAGTAGTGGGGATAGAGGGCATCCCTGGTGGGTTCCCCTTCCTAAAAGAAAGACGGGGACAACATAGAATTGGAGAGTACCTTAGCAGCAGGGAAAGAGTAAATAGCTCTTATCCAGGCCCTAAAACCAACCCCCAACCTCATGGTGCATAACACCTGCTGGACAAGGTCCCACTCCGGAGAGTCAAAGGCCTTTTCAAAGTCTATCGCTATTGCTGCAGCAGGTGTAGGCAGCATTTTGGCCTTATGTATTAAGTTCACCAGTGATCTAATGTGATCTGCGCTGAATCGGCCCTTAACAAAACCTACCTGGGATGAGTGAATCAAACTGAGAAGGAGCAGGCTTAGTCTGTTGGCCAACAGTTTGGCCAGCACCTTACTGTCCACATTAAAATGTGAAATGGGCTGGTAGTTGGATGCTTTAAGAGGGACTTTCCCCTTCTTGTGCAGGATGGTAATGGTCACTTTCCTGAATGAGGGAGGGAGGTAGCCAGCCTGCAGTGACTTCATGAACACTTGTTGTAGAATTGGGGAGACAGTGGGTTGTAAAATCTGCCAAATCTTGATGGGAAATCACTCCCCTCCAGGGGCCTTCCCCTTCTTAAGGGAGAGTACAGTAGTGGCAACTTCTTGTGGCAATATCGGGACATCTAATGCATTGGCCTGTTCCTCTGAGATTTTGGAAAGGTGTAGGGAGTCAAGGAAGGGGAGCATGCCTTCAGGTTCTGTTATCTAGATGATTTATATAGCACTAAGTCAAAGTCAGTCATTACATGATTAATCCCCTCTGTTGAAGTATGGGTCTTGCCTCCCTTATCCATTAGGGCAGTGATATGCCTTTCCAACTGCTGTCTTACCCCCTTCTCTCCTCCCCCCAGTACTTATATTTAAGTCTAATAATTGAGATTTCCACTTTCCTGAAGAGGAGCTCATTCACCTGCATCCTCAAGGAGGCCACCTGGTGACCTGCCTCCAGCCGGAAGGAGGGGTTTCGGAGGATCTTAAGGCCATCTCCGCTTTCTGGAGCTGTTTTTCTAGTGCCTTACAATGCTGTTCCCTCCTCTTGTGGCACTTATGGTTGAACCCCATAATTGCCCCCATCAGAGTGGCTTTAAATGCCTCCCATGTGGTGCCCATGGAGGTATCTGCGACCAAATTATTCTGAAAGAAATCCATGGCTTCCTGTTGGAGCCAGGGGAGGAAATCAGGATGACAGAGTAACAAGGAGTCTATCCTCCATGATGGAGAGATGGGGGACCCAGGCAAAGGAGAAATGCAATGGGCTGTGGTCTGAAATGACCAATGGGTGAATCAGAGTGTCAATGGTGTTTCTAGTAATAATGGGAGATGTGAGCTAGAAGTCTATATGACTTTGGGAGCTGTGCACTAAGGAATGAAAGATATAATCTCACTAGGAGGGATGGAAAACCCTCCAAATATCAATGAAGGCCTTGCCCTGTTGCAGTTGAGCATGCGCCAATGCTGCCCTAGAGTGGAGCTCTGTGTAGAGGGACATCTGTCCAAAATCAGATCCAGTATTAGGTTAGTCCCCCCTTTTATCATTGGGTTCTTGCCAGAGATCAGAGAACCCAGCGCCTAAGCCAATTTATGAAAAAGGGGGAGAATCTTCATTCTGGCATATACATTACCCAATGTAAGGGGTCCCTCCCATGTTGCCATGAGCGCAATCCACTTTTCTCCACTCTGGGTCACTCACCTTTTTCAGGTTCCAGTGCAGTTTAACGCAGAATAATATGGTTAACCCTCTTTCTGGAGGAGCTGAGGCATGTATGACCTGACCCACCCATTTCCTTTTCAATCTGTCATGGTCATCCCCAGTAAGCTTGGTCTCCTGCAGGAATGTGACCTCCGCTCCCAGCATCTTAAGGTGCTACAACACCTGCTTCCTTTTATTGGGGGTGTTAAGCACCCTGACGTTCCACATCAGACATGTTGTATGACCCGTTAATGAGAGGGAGCAGGCATCTATAAAGGTGATATATCAAAGTGAGCCAGGAAGCTGGGAGTGAGGTTGGCCCTCCCCAGGGGGAAAGAGTCACAGTGGGTAGGAACCAAGCATGGGGAGAGAGAGAGAGAGTGAGGCGACCCCTCCCAGGAAGCAGCAGCTGACACTAGCCTATTTTCTAGCAATATTTCTGTGTGTCCCTTAAACCAGTAAAAAACAGTAACACAAATAATAACTATATACAAGTTGCACAGCCTTCTGTGTTTATTGGGGAAATAGAGGCTTCCAATTGGCCACAGAGCCCTGCTGTAGGCCAGCCTCTTTTCCCAGGGTGCTATCCTGTAATCGTAAACCCCCTGTTCAGTGGGGAGTATCCGGGGGGGTATACCCCTGGAAAGAAGATGTTGTCAACTCGATGAGATTAACTGACAAGATCTCACTCCCTTGAGCCTCAGAGGGTAACAAGAAGTGCATGTTCCAGCCATGTTGGATGGGTACTGGAGTTCTAGAAGAGGAGAGGGGCAAGAGTGGAAGGGGGTGGTGGAGGGGTCTCATCCCCAGATATGGAAGGGCCTGAAGTTGCCTCGGGGGGACCCAGCAAGGCCCTCAGTATAGGAAACTATGGAGGTGCAGGGGGGCAAGATTGAGATGCAGGTCTGGGAGTATTAGTTGTTCTGGTCTGATCAGGGAGAAAGCCATGCGCAGGGTGCCAGGTACCACTTCCCCCGCTGCTGGAGGGGTGCACAGGCCTCTGGAAAAATCGAGTTCAACCAGATCACGAAGCTGGGTTACCCTCAGGGCAGTAGCCAAGGTTACATGTTGGAAATACAGCAGGACAGTGACTGATCTATTAAACCAGAAAATAAACACAGCATTTTTAGATATGCTACCCCTTCTCAAAACCTCCCCTCTCCTCTGGCTGCAGACTGGCCCCCTTTCTCCACAGACAAACCTGGGGATATAGAGGCCCCGAGCCAAGCACTAATGTTCATGTCACAGGAAAGTGGAGGGACTTGGACAACTTTATAGACAGTTGTGGTTGTACAGCAAGCTTCCTACTACATCCCAGTGTGTTGTTGCTGGTTGTTGGCCCCTATGAATCCATCCAGGTATGGGAGCGGGGCAATTCAGCTATAGACAGCCGGTAGGAGCGAGGTCCAGGCCGGGGCGAGGAGTGTTCTGGCAGTCATGAAACTCAAGCAGCGTGGATTGGGCCTCACAAAACAGTTGATCACCTTCCACAGTTTTGGAGAGTAAACCCCACATACCCCTGACCTGGCTAATAAACTGAGAAACCCAACGGAACATATGGCTACATATCTGACCCAGCATCTGGGGTCCTCGCTGGTTTTCGGTGTTGGTGTCTGGATCGGATCCGGCTAGTCTGGAGAGCAAGCAGGATCCCCAGAGCTAGGAGAGGCCTCCTGTGAGGTCTTTGGTGGGTGGTATACCTTGGTGTTTGGGCTGTCATCTGTCTTCTGATGTAGGGGATCTGGATCTGTCATGTAGTCTGGCTTCAACAGAGGTAGGTTGGCATTCCAGGCATGTTCAGGTGTTGCTCTGGGGAGCTGGGCAACAAGGGTTCATATCTGTTGAATGTATGTAATCCTTGTAGAGGGTCAGGAGTGGATGTGTCCATCTGGGTGCCTCTCATGGCATCGGCCTGCACTCGCTCCGAGGGGTGATCATGCCTCCCATGTTTCTTGGATGAATGCCTCTTTCAGTTTACCTTTGGGAGGAGTTCCCACTGCTGTTTCCTGACATCCTGCTAGTTCCCAGGTCTATTAGTCTGGAGAGGAGAGTGGTGATCCAAATTTTCAGCTGGGGCTTTAGCGGGAGAGGGCGGCTGCATGTGGAGGTTGGTTTCCCTCAGCCAGCTGCGGCACAGAAAGTCATTGAAGGAGTCTGGGGAGTCAAAGTTTAACAGAACCCCATTATGTACCTCCCACATTGTGGCCAGGTATTGCAGGGAAAATGGGAGCCTGATTCTATGCACATGTGTCTTGCCTTGGTGTAGGCCCTGTGCCTGTCTGAAAGCTTCTTCAAAAAGTCCTGAAAGATGTTGATCCTACTAGAGCGCCACATTACATGCTGGATTTCCTGTGCTTTAGCCAGGATCTTCTCCTTGTCCCTGTAATCTTTAAATCTGGCAATGATGGGCCTCAGCCTGTCCTGGGCCTTGGGCATGGAGGCAAGTGACCAGTGTGCACGTTCCACCTGAAGGGGTTTAGAGGGATCCAGCTGCAGCATTTCTGTGAGGGCTAGTTGCAGGAAGCCCTCTGTGTCTTGCCCCTCCATGAACCCCGGGAAACCCAGAAATCACAGATTGTTGCGATGGCCCCAGCTCTCTAGGTCGTCTATTTTGCTCCTCATCGACTGGATGGTGTTCTGTTGTTCACGTAGAGCCTCCACCGGTTCCTGTACCTGGCCCTCGGTTGCAAAAACCCGGTGTTCGGTGTGCAGCATCCTGGCCTCAAGATTCTGCATTATCTGGAAGATTCAGTTTGTCACCTCTGTTACCTGTGACATTTGCACCATGAGTTGGCCAAACATCGCCTCGACCGAGGGCTGCTTCCAGGACTGAGGTAAGTGAGTCTGTCATGCTGCTAGGCCCGACCTTCCAAGTAAGACTGCTCAGGTTAGGAAGCATTTTTATCCAAGTTCTAAGTTTCTATATGAAAACGAAATGATATTTAGAGTCCTTGGTCTGATCTTCCTCAGTACCTGCAGTTTGGAGAGGAATCACTTAATGGGAGCAACAGGATTTATTTGGATATATCCCTCTGGGCTGAGGAGCTGTTGACTAAGCTGTCATCTTGGTCAGTGCCCCTAGTGGCAGAGGCACAAGCTCCTCTTGGGGGGGGGCTGCTTTGAAAATGCCCACCAGTTAAGGCGGACAGTAGATCCTATTGGTGGCGTGCCTGCCATTCTCACCCTTACTCTACTGCTCTCAGTCACTTTTTCCATCATTAAAAAAAGTTTTCTTGATAGAAAACTAAAGAAAATAAATTAAAAAGAAAGAAGAAGCTATTTACTTTGTAAAATAAAGTGGGGAAGAGATTTCAATAACAGTACACACACACGAACACTATCCACGCAGTTTTTTGGAAAAGCAAAGCTCTCCTGCTACTGTCTCCTCTCTCCTACAGGCAGCAAAAGCTCTAAAGGAAGTAGATTTAGTCTGGCTTCTGGCCTAAGTACAGTCACCCATGTGACCCGCAGTCTGCTAGAGAGAGTGAGTGATGTGACAAGCATTTTTTTCCCAATTTCACCTGATACTAACATAAGGCGAAATGTACTGGAAAAAGCAAAATTTACCAGCGAAATTAAGGTAGCACGCATGTGGAGCAGCAACCAACCAGTAAGGATAAAGGCAGAATTGAGTCATGGGACCATTTGTTTGTTTGTTTGTTTGTTTGTTTATTCGCTTAACGGGTAAGCACACTGGAAACAAGTTCCTTTTACAGGTGCAACCCACATATATTGCATACAGACAATACATAGTCAAACATACATATACAATGCAGCAAACTGCAGACAAAAATGTCTTTGTTACGTATAAAATTCATAAAAAAATTCATAAAAAACAGTTACAATTAAATTGAGATTCGAAATACATCCTTAATGCATCAGCAAACTTTTGACAGAACACAAACCACCTAATATCTTGAGGAATTTCATTCCAAAGAATGGAGCAATATAAGCAAAGGATCTTTGTCCACATTTAGATTTCATAAAAGAATCTAGAAACCTACTGTCTGACCTATGTCTAGAATAATGACCATCAATATATGGTCTCAAAAACTTGAAATACTATGTGGAATTCCAGAGTCCATAACTTTATATATGAACTTAGCCCACAGTATTGGAAATTTAATGAAACCGTAACCAGCCCATTTCTTTCAAAATCACACAATGATGAGATGACTTAGAACAATTTAAAGCAAACTTAGCTATCAAGTGAAGTAAAGTGGATTTCTTTGAAATCACTGTCAAGAAGCAGTGTCAGAATCATAGCTGCATAGTTCACAATAGGAACTAAGCAGCAATTTGAAATAACCAGCCTAGACTCAGGAATAAGAAATGAACGGATTCTGTACAAAGAACCTAATCTACAATGTATTCTTGAGGTAACCCTCAAAAAATGAGATTCATAACTTAGATGAGAATCTAGTAATACCCCAAGATATTGAAATGTATCAACATAGTCAAACAGTAATCCATCAAGAGATTTAACTTCCAAAGTACCAACCTCAGATCTCAGTCTAGGTGGGGTACCAAAAACCATCACCTTTGTCTTAGATTTGTTTAAGAATAATTTACAGGCCATAAGTGAAGACTGAAAATTGCACATTTCCTCTGTTAAAGAAACACCTAGATCTCCAAATGACAAACCTCATGAGTAAATTACTGCATCGTCAGCGAAGTGTTAAAGAAGCATTATTAATCACACTTACTAGTTGATCAAAAAACAAAGAAAACAAAAGTGGCCCCAAAATAGAACCTCACGGAACCCCACTTAACCATTACAGAGTCTGATACAGCACCCTATATTTAACCCTTTGAAACCTATTTGTTAAATAATCCCTCGTCCAGTCCAAGAAAGACTCACCAACTCCCAATGACCCAAGTCTAGATATCAACAATTGGTGATCAACTGAGTCGAATGCCTTGGTCAAGTCCACGAACACGGCAACCGTCAGACACCCTTTATCCATGCCATTACAACTGCTTCAGAACTCAACCAAGGCAGTCTCAGTACTCCTTCCCTTTCTAAAACCATGTTGGATTCTGAGACAATAATCCAAAATGATCCACATACCCAATCAACTGATTATAAACTATTCTTTCCTGAACTTTAGCTAAAGCAGACAAGATAGAAATAGGTCTGTAGTTACAAAACTCATGTTGTGAACCAGATTTAAATATAGGAGTGACCAAAGTATGTTTCATATATTAGGTATAGTACCTGTAACAAAAGACAAGTTGAAAATAATACTAACTGGAAGTGCTATAACCGAGGCAGCATCCGCCAATAAAGTAGGACATAAGCCATCAGAACCAGCTGAGCTGTCCCTCTTAATACAACGCAACAACTTCTCTACCTCCTTCGGAGTAGGTCCTTATACAGTTTAGGATTAACTGTAAAATCTTCAGTCAATCCCAAGTAGTTCACCTTAGACTGGTCACTAAAGGAATCAGACAATGTAGTAAATTTCAAATTAAACTCGTTAGCTATCTTCAGTGGACAAGACAACAAGTCACCATTCAACCTCATTGAACCTGGTTGACAAACATTAGGCCTTATGAAATTATTAATTGTTTTCCAAAAGTAGTAGATGCTTAGATAACCCTTCACATTGTTTATGACTAATATAGTCTGTTTTAGCCTTCCTTATCTTAGCCTTACATTGGTTCCTAAAGTCCTATAATGCATGATAACCAGAAGCAGAATGGTTCATTTTATACGTTTTCCAGGCCTTGTCTCGTTGTCTCATAAGTTTAATCAAAGGAGGTGTTAACCACCCATAGTTTTCCCTCGGACCCTTCTTTTAACAAGGAGCTAACTGGTCCAAAACAGTGTAAACTCAGTAATGAAAAAATGCAATGCAGAATCCAAATCAGGGATAGAATATAAAAAGACCAATCTATTTTACCCAACTCTGTACAAAAAGAATGTACATCAAATTTAGAAAAGATCTCAAATCCTTATAATTGGTTTAGACTTCTTCAGTCCCCATAGCTTCCAAATACAGAAGACTGGATGATGATCACTTAATGAATCAGAGGTCAAACCACATTTTATCATATTAATAGGTCTATTTGTTAATATCCAGTCCAGCAATGTGTGATTTCCTGATCTATTATTGTGTCCAGTGGGCAAAGTAATAATCTGTTGTAAACCAGACTGAGACAAGACCGTATTTAACTTTGTTATATCGAACCCATCCAATTTAAATTAAAATCCCCAGTAGTATTAACTCTGTAGAAACCCCAGTATTCAAAGCATTTACAAGTTCTTGTAAGCCTGATTTGCTACCATTAGGTGGAAGATATACACAACAAATAGTTAATTTTTTGACAAATCCCAACAATAACTGAATAGTAATAAGTTCACAATATTCCAAATTACTTTAAATATAGTGGTCTCATTTACCATTAAATATTCCTTAACATAAAACAAAACCCCACCCTCTACCAATGGCACGATCCTTTCTAAAAGTTTATAAGCAGGTATACAAAGCTCAGTATCAAGAACAGGTAAGTTAACCAGGTTTCAGTCAGTGCCAGAACATCCGGATTATATAAACTAATCCATGACTCCACCTCATGAAATTTAGATGTTAAGCTTAATACATTAAAATGCATAATTTTGAGGCCATATGAATGCTGCAAAAAAAAATCACTATCTGCCATATCGTTTGCTAAAGGACCAGGGTTGCTTTCAACATTGCCAGATCGAATTAGCAAGAGAAAGCAATGTAACCAGGTTCTTATGCAAACAGGCAGAACACATTTCCGTGTCTTATATTTCCTAACACTGTAACCCAAGTTATAACACATGTATTTAACCTTTACACCAAATAAATGACTATAATTAGGAATAAACAGTTGAGTCTGGAACTCCAGAATCTGATTATTTTCATACGTTCTAAAGTCATTATTAACACACATAGAACAAAATAACCCATCAGTACACAAAACACAAAGTGTATAGACTACACACAACAATATCCCTCTGTTAATCATAACTAATCTATAGGTACAAACCCAAAAGAAATGATTAACTCTAAGCAAGATATTACAAACTCTAGTAGCCCAGTCTGTCCCCGGTCTGACTCTGGTCAGACTCCTCTCTTCACTTTGCCGTCCCACTTAGCTGCTGCCGCTTTGATGCTGCCGCTGTGTAGAAGGCAGCCTTTATATTGAAATCGCCCCCCCTACACTTCCCAGAGCTGCCACCATCTGGAAAAATGTGGAGACCAGAACAGAATTCAATGAAAGCAGGTGATGGCAATAATGCTGCAAGCAGGTCAGGTACTGTGCTATTACCCTAACAACCAAGTCAGTCACAGCTCCACAGAACTTTAGCATATACAATTCTCAACAACAGATGACTCATGTGCAGACTCAAACAGCAGTCTATGCAGCACACTTCAGGTCCTGTAGCAGCTTCAATGTGATTAAAAGTTAAAATCAGTCTACGAGTTAAGGGGAGGGGTAAAACAGGTCAAACACAACAATTCAGGTTTCACTAGTGTATTTGCAGGCTGTGAAATTGTAATTCACAGCAGTCATTGGTAACTCACAGATGGCAACACTGACAGATAGAGTGTTATCAGCAAAGATAAGAGGAAATAGCCAGTCACAGAACCTGCCACACTCCGTCAGACTCCTCTCTTCACTTTGCCGTCCACTTAGCTGCTGCCGCTTTGATGCTTTGATGATAACATTTGTTATCTTGGTTGTTGTATTACTAATAATAGAGCACCAACCCCCGATTATCCTGTGTGGCTTTTCTTTATTTGCCCATGAGGCCAGTTTTAATAGGCCAATTGTCTTTGGGGCAGAGCAGCAGAAGCTTGTGGAACAGCAGCTCGTTGGAAAGGGAGCAGGTAGAAAACGCACCAGTGATTCAAAAAAAGAAAAATAATAACAACAAAAGGGGCAGAATTGAATGCATGAGACCAGTTGTATTATTTTTTTTGTGTTGTAAGTACTATTAATAGCACACCAGCCCCCTTTTACTCAGTGCGGTTGTTCTTCGTTTGGCTATGGGGCCAGTAAAAAGTCCACTGGTCTTTTGTGCTGGAGCTGCAGAAGCTCAGTTATGGTGCCGACAGAGGGAAAGCGGAAAAAAGTGCTGGTGGCTCAAAGGTAAGGAAAAAATGTTCTCATTTTCTGCTAGTTTTTTAAGGGTCACTGGGGACCAATCAATTGAAGAGAGCCAGGCAACTGCGTGTTGGGCCGCCAGGTTGGTTGGATCCTCAGATGCTCGTGTTGTTGATGGGGAAGGCAGGACCATCTGGGAGTGGTGCGAACAAAGCCGTACCCTGGACAATGTAATAGGTCATTTTAGAACGGGTTTTGAAGGCAGAATTGTGGCCCGACGGGAGAACAAGTCTGCGTCTACAAGTGGCGGATACCGGTTAGTTTGTAAAAGCGGCTTTGGCTTGTTTGTGGGCAATAAAGACATGAAAACAGAAAAATTGTTGGGAAGTAATATGTTTGAAAGGACTGTGAGGTGTCGCCAGGGCTGTCATTTGATTCAGGCCACGTGGGGGGGCATTTTGTTCAGACCACATGGCAGTCACCATGTTTGGTTTGAAAGGGGCTTATCACCCATGGGCACTCTGAAAAATGGGTTGGTGTCAGACTAGGACTGCACTTAATTAATGACCCCAACAATGGCAGCCCCTCGACGAGTAGCCTGGATGAGAAGCAATAGCACAAAATACAGCAGTGTAAAAGTAGGTACAGTTTCTACAACAGGGTAATGCAGAATCAAAAAAAAAAAAAAACTGAATCCACAAGGAAAAAGTGTAAGGATGGAGGTGAGTGTAGTGTTAGGTGGGATACTGACCAACAAGTTGCTTTTTAGACTGCTTCCAGGGTTGAAATATGCAAATCCCAGCCATTGCAAAAGAAAAATGGAAACACCCTCAAAATGCACGGGGAATACAACAATTATTAGTGAACCTAGTTCATCGATGAACCTACCAAATGATATTTTGTTGTTGATGTTTGTAAAAGGATTGGTCACACACACACACACACACACACACACACACACAAAGAAAAAAAAAGAGAAGAGTGGGGGGCTTTAGGGGCAGCGTTTAATGCACAAACAGAGATGCAGGGATGGTAAGGAGCCAGCCCCCTTTTGAGAGTAAGGGGAAGGGGACAACGAGCTAATTTGGATACCTCCAAAACTCAGATTGGTCAAGTTGGTACAATTGTCGCAGATGCAGTGGTGAAAGGACAGGAGTGGAAACTGATTCAAAAGTATAAAGAAGGGGAAGACAAGAAAGATGAGAAAGATGCAAAAGGTGGGTAAAACCAGAGCTGTAAAGGGGTTAATGGTGGCAGATGCACACACACACACAAAAAAAAAACAAAAAACACTTTCACAGATAGGAGGCAGGGTAATGGCCAGTGTGTAGTAATTGGTTTGAAGATCAGGCTAATAAGCCTTTGGTACGGGTTCGCCCCCTGAAAAGTGAGGGTGCTCATATCAACTTTGTGGAGGTTTGATTAATCAAGCGTCCATGGCGTCAGGTCACATGCAGTATTAATGACATATGCAATTGGTAATAACCAGATATAAACAGTTATAATAATGATAGATAACTAGCCAAGGGGTGCCTATGAGGGCCCTGGTTGGGATTTGGGGGTCCACCTATGGCATAGTGGAAACAGACTGTGTTTTGGTAACCAGAATTGGTGGTACAAATGGGGACAAGGGGCTATCAATGGGGGGATGCCTTCTCACCACAATTTAGGTGGGGAACTTACAAAAAAAGCAACATAGATAAGAAATGGATGGGAATTGTGCAGACTGGTTAATGAAGTTAAAATCTGGTTGGACATGTGGTAAATTTTGAATTTTAAACAGACTGAAGGTGCGGTAAAGCTGACTTCCACTTGGGGAGAGCATTCTGGGAGGAGTCATCCAGCTGGAAGTGGGGAGACAGCACCCTTATCTGGATAATAGAGGTGATCTGGTGGGGGCAACATGAGACAGTATGGTCTGGTTTGTTTAGGCCACTCGACCAAATTAAGTTTCTTATGCCTTGGAAGTATTTCCGTTACCGCCTGTTTTTTGTGATGAAGTGGCCCATGGGAAGAACTGTCTCCCCCCCTCCCCAAATTTTAAGGGTCATGGGATTCTTCTGGTTCTGGAAGTAGGCCTCACACAATTGTAGGGACAGAATATTACACTATCAAGGGAAAATAGGATAGGGAGGACAAGATGAGGGAATATGGGAGTGACAATAGAGAGCACCTGGTGGGTACAGGTTGGGAGTACAAAATCTAAACCCGAAAGGGGCTAACAACTTGAAATAGGGTGCCGAGAAGGGCAGCCTATCAGGACCACTCACTCTGTGATGACGAGAGGGAGTTGATGCAGATGGTGCAGGGAGTGTTTGGGTCACTGGCACATTGCTCACTAGGTTATGGGGGGGCATGCGTTTATGCATCCTGGCTCGGCAATGACAAACAAAAGGGGGACACACCATGGGCTGCTTTTGGCATAGTGGCCAGAGATGACATGGACGTATGGGAGGAGAGTTTCTGAGAGTGTTTCAAGCTGACAGAACTCAGTGTGACAAGGATGTAAGTTGGGGCAGGGGAAGCAGGGATTGACAAGTAACAAGGTCATGCTGATGAGTTAGAAGTGCTGCCGCAGCTCTGCAAATGCAGTTTGAGATGGGTATGGGCCAAGGCAGGTTCAGGGCAGGTGGGGGCGGGAGGGCATTGCCAGGAGGAGGGTGGCCTGGGGAGGAACAAGATGAAGGGATGGGCCAAGGGTCCAGTTGGGCATTGAAGGAATATTGAGCCCTTTGGCAAACTGTGGGGGGGCTGGATGTTCATGCAGAAAAATAATAAGCAGTCACCAGGAGTCATTGGTCAAGAGAAAAACTAAAGAAGCATGGCCCCCAAGGATTTGAACCAGATAGATAATTGGTGCATTCAGTAAGAGGAGCAGCCACAGAGGCCACAGCCAGCCTGAGGGTGTCAAAGGACGATTTGAGGAGTTTTAGCAGAGAGCACTCAGCTGCAAAAAAAAAAAAAAAAAAAAAGACATGAAAATGGGAATAACTAAGGAGGTATTTAGTCTAGCCACAAAACCAAAACAAGAGGGGAGGGCAGTATGCAAAAAATAAATAAAAAAAAAGTGATTCACATTATTTGTTTATAAGTTGGAGAGAATGGCTACAGGAAAAAAGTACTGGAGCATGGGACATTCCGGAATATGGGTGCTGAGAGACAGGCTGAACGGATGCACAAGGGGAAAAAACAATTGGTTTCTGGCCATGAAAGTATGGATCCAATGGATGAGCATGGAAGAGATGTGTTTGGACCCCCGATTATGCCATAGTGGAGAGGACCTACCAGTCCAGCACAGAACCTAACTGCAATTTGGTACATTTGGGTGGCAAGTGATTTTGGTGCACTTCTGTGATTATTTATGTTTTAATCAAGAGGAAGGTAGACCAGAGGGTGCAGGAGGTCTGGGGCCTAGAGTCAGGGATAGCAGAAGATGGCAGTAAAGTAGGTATGGGGGCATGCTCAAAAAATCACAAGACCATGAATAGGGGCCAGAAGGAAGATTAATTACTAGTTGGGAGGATGGGCGGCACGAGGCACAGCCGGGGGCCACATCCCTCCAGCAGGTCATTAATCCGACGAAATGACTGGCTTCAATGTTGTTATTGTGATTCTAATTCTAATCGCAATAACAACTTTTGTTTTTGCCAGTTTTATTAATGTTTTAGCTGTGTGGTGCTAGCCATGTGCAGGGTTCATTTTTGGGTGAGGGATTGGGGCAATTGCCACACAGTTTTTAATTTTGACCCATTTTTTTCTTCTACCTTGGAGACAACCTGCTCACTGTTAGAGAGGTTTTAAACTGCTCTTTTATGAATCTGGGCTCAGCTGTACAATATGATCCATTATTTTTGCATTTTACCCTTACTTTTTATAACCATTGGGTCAATGTGCCACATAGACAAATATCTGAAATGAACCCTGCATGTGTGCCACACAGTGTCAGTCTGCAGCTGGACTGGTCATTTCCAAGATGTTAATGATCAATCCAGTGGACAATCCAGAGCCTTGCAAGGTTCATGAATAATTAATTAGACTTATAATTGTTTCAATAAATGTGTTACAGTGCATAAAAGGGCAAACCCTGTAATATGCAACACAAAGAGCCAAAGACAATACATTAAATTATTAATGGTATGAAAAAGAGGAAAGACTGCTGATGAGGAAGGGAGACAAACATGCCAGGCATTGGCTCCATCTGGGAGCTGGGAGGGAGGGAGGTAACTATGACACATGGTGTAGCACACTCAGTCAGCAGCATACAGTATCTCCTTTGTGCCCCCACTTGTTGATGCACCTACATTTTTTTTACTGCAGCTTGCAAGCAGGCACATGGTGACATCATTGTGCTCAGTGTTCTTATTTATTTTTTTGGCATCCAGTGAAGCACACATGCACCCGGCACAGCACCCCACCCTCACTGTCTGATCTCTCTGTTTCTCATTTACTCTAATTTATTGTCTCTAATTTCCTTCTTTATCTTTATTAGGGAGCCTCCTTCCTAATCTTGACCTCTTCAAAGTCTGGATCTCTCCGCACTCTCCTGTTCTCTTGTGTATATCTGAATCTTGGCTCTCCTCCAGGATACCTGACTCTAGCTTGGCTCTTGCCGACTACCACCTTTTGCTGCAGGACCATGGTAAGCAGGGTAATGATGGCACCCTGTACATCTATCAGAATTTATCCTGCTCCACCACTTTCAGAGATTCTGTGCCTTCCTCTCACGAGCTCCTTCTAGCTAAACTATCTTTCCATTCCACTTTTCCTATCTTTGTTGGTGTTTTCTATGCCTCCTCTAAAATTTCTCCCTCTTCTTTGGTTGACTCTCTCATCCCTCATTTCCTGTGCCACCTCCAGTGAGCTCTTACTCTTTGGAAATTTCAACATGTTAGCTCTCCTCTTCTTCCAGACCCCCCCCCTCCCACAGGATTGAGTTGCTAAACTTTACTTAACTAATCTCCAAACCAACCAGGATCAATCTTCACTCTGCTAAACTTCTCTCTTTTGGACTGGGTGCTCGCCTCCCACCCACACCATATTACTCTGTATGCAGTCTGCCAGATGCCTTTAGTGACCATTGAATTACCTACTGTGTCATGAAAGTTAGGCCCGTGCCATCCACCCTAGTGCCCTCCTAAACAACATTGCTGCCACCAATTGGTCCCCCATCTATTCTGCCCAGGACATTGACATGTCCCTCTCCCTTTTCCATGTGAAATTTAGTTATACATGGGACAAGCATTTTATTTATTTATTTGAATTTTGGTGACCAGGTAAGCCCAATGAGATGTGATGTCCCTTTTTTCAGGGGCCACCAGCCAGGAGTTAGTTACATACAATTAAATAACAGGAATAACAGAGGAATTGTACATGGCTGTTCATGCATATACATACAGATTTTATATCAAACAAGGATTTGGTTACAGACAGTAGTGCATAAAGAAACATTCAGAAATCTGTAATGGCAGAGAATACATACATAATTCAGATAGACAGCAGTCTTAGATAATGTTTCAGCAGCAATCATATTAGATTGAGCTAACAGGATGTTGGAGCCTGTCAGGATTGTAGAGGGCAGGGAGGGCATGGGGGCAAAAGAATTCAGTGGAAACAGTTGCAGGGAGGAGTTGTCCAAAGAGATGTAAGAGTCTGCTTAAACTGCACAAAGGTAGGGCAGGCTCAGGCTGCTGTGGGCAGGGAGTTCCAAAGATGTGGAACTGAGAATGAGAAGGACCATCTACCAGTTTTGTACCATATTTTCTGAATTTCCAGCATTGGGAGGGCTGAGGCTATGAGGGGGGTGAGCAAATTGCTTACAATCAATTATGCCAGAGAGGCTAGGTGGGGTGAGAGGTTACAATAACTTGAAGGTAAGGCAATACAGGGAATAGTGCAATATGGCTTTGAAGGAGAGCCATCTCAAGGTTGTTAGCATTGTACAGTGGTGGGTTTTTAGGTAGGCACCAGTTGCAAATCACCCTATCCTATGGTAGAGTATTCTAAGTTTATTTAGGGTGGGTTCTGGTTGTGCCTGTATTACTGGGGCACCATAGAATAAGAGGAGGGAGGAGCGAACTGAGGGTGATTGTACGACGTGCCTCACAAGACAGGTAAGAAGAAAGCTTATATAGTAGCCTGAGTTTCAGGTTGAGTGTTTTAGTCAGAGTGTCTACCTGAGTTTTAAAGGTCATGGATTGATCAAGGTGCCATGATTTTTGCAGAAGCCATGTTGGAATTGAGCTAGAGTATGATTCTGTTCAAAGAAGTCTAATAGTTGTTTGTATAGTAGTCTCTCTTGCATCTTGGCAACTGCGCTGAGAAGGGATACAGGTCTGTAATTTTCTATGTTGTCCTTAGGCCCCTCTTTGTATATAGGCACATACACAAAGGGGAAGTCCAGAGTAAAAAGCTCCCATCACCCCTGGATACTACAAGACCTTTTTGACTTGTGCAAGTCCCAGGATCAAGATTGGGCACGCTTCAAATTCTCCTGATTACTGCCTGACCCTCTATCCTACAGGCCACTCAGAATCTTCTGCACAAAGGCTGTCTGCACTGCTGAGGCCCTCTACTTCATATCCAACCTCCAATCAAACTTTAGTCCCCAGCACAATTCTGGAAGGATATCCACTTCCTGGTTTACCCCCTGCCCGGTTCACTCCCTTAGTCCTCCTGGTGAATGACTCACTGATCTCCACCCACCCTCTGCTGCTGCTCATTTTAGTGAATTCTTTACCACTGATGCACTCTTCTCTCCTTCTTTTCCTGGTCCTGCTTCCCTACTCTGTTGCCTCTTCCTATCCCACCCACCTCAGGGTTTCCACTTCCCTCCTGTCTCCCCTTAGGACATCTTCCTCGCCCCTTACCTCTCTTAACCATGCTAGATCCATTCCCAATGTGCTGGACTCCAAACTTCTCCATATCTCAGCTCTTGCAATTGCCTCTCCACTGTCTCACTTTCTTGAATCTCTCCTTCAACCTCAGTGCTGTCCCTCAGGCCTGGAAGATTGTGAAGGATCTGCTTCTGAAACAAAGTGGGCAACCCTTTCTTCCCCAACAACTTCTGGCCTATCTCATTCCTCCCATCTTTTGCTAAGATGCAGGAGAGTATCATCTACTCCAGGCTTGCTGACTTCCTTCACTTATCCAACTTTCTCGCCCCCTTCCAGTCTGAATTTAAGAAGCCCCACTTCACTGTCTCAGTGCTGTGTGTAACTGACTTGATCCTCACTGAAATGAATCAAGGACACATCACCATGGCTAATTTCATCGATCTGACTAAAGCATCTGACTCAGTGTCCCACCCACCCCTCCTAGGCAAGCTGAACTCTGCTCGCCTCTCAGCTTCTGCTGTTGACTGGTTCCATTCCTACCTCATGAGCTGCCAACAGTCAATACAGGAAGGAGGCACCTTGTCCTCTCCCCTGCCCAGCTGGGGTTCAACAAGGCTCCATTGTGGGTCCTATCCTTTTCTCAGTTTTCCTCAATGACCTTTCCTCCTCTTGTTTCTCCTTGTATATCCACATGTCTGCAGGTGACATGGTCATTTACACCTCTTATCCCTCAGCCTCAGCTGTGGAAGGTCTGCTCCAGCAAGACTTTTGTAATGTACTGCACTGGTTCATGCCAACCAGCTCTGGGTGAACACCAAGAAAACTGTGTCTATGACCTTCCGTACCAGCCAGAAACTGGCCAAGCTCTTGCCCTCACCTATCTTCTCCATGCTGGATGTCAACCCTCTTGAAGTAGTCATACCTTTAAGAACCTTGGTGTGTGGCTTGACAGTAAGCTTGACTTCTCTGCCTACATTGATGCCATCCATGCTAAGCTTCACTCCAAACTCAGTGCCCTGTACCACAGCAAGGACTGCCTTCCCCTAGGTCTGCCAGGAGGTGGTAACCAGAATGGTTCTCCAGGTCTTTGACTATGCAGATGTGGTCCAAGCCCCTATACTCATCAGTGCCACCCCTAGTCCTCTCTCTCCATCCTCTCACTCTCTTCACATTGTCAGTCCCACTGTGCCTCCTTCATCTCTAAATACTGGATTGGGTCCATTCCCTCCTACTTCTCCTCACTCCCTTCCCCATCCCATCCTCCTACAATCTCCACCCAGGAATCCCTGTACTTTCTCCATTCCCCACCATCACTCATCTGTGGAGCAAACTACCTTCTTCTACCGTCTCCTCTCTGGAACCTGTTTCCCCCATCTACCTCTTTACCTCACTCCCAGCACTTAGATATCAGCTGAGGCACGTCCCCTGTTCCTCCAATGCCTGTCAACCCCTCTAACTCCAATGTTTACTGCAAATGCCCTCCTACTATTAATTAGGCCATGACAGCAGTCTGACTCTGAACCCTACAGCACTGTTACCTCCACCAGGCACTGTACACTTTATTTTATACTTGCACACTTGTTTTCAAGTCACTGTTATTTATGTATTCGAATTTTGTTAATGGGGTAGGTTTACTCAGACTAAAAGTCCCTTTTTCAGGAGTGACCCAGAATTAATTATATTCAACAGTCATACATTAATATGGGTAACAGTTAATGGTAACAAAATAATGACAGCAATACATTAAAACAGGTAATAATCCATGGTAACAAAATATTGACAGCAGTATAAAATAAACAGAGTACAAAACAATATGAGTTGACAATTTACAATTGAAAATATAAAGTCAAGGCATATTGATAGGCTTTAAACTATACAGACTTTAACAACGTGAACAACAATCAGTAGCCTGAGCCAGACAATAGGTTAGAGTAATAAACTTCACAGAGGTCACGGGGGGTCAGATAAGACAAGTACACCGGCTGCATACAAGAAGTATGTCCCTAAGACACAATTTGAAGGATTTGTGAGTGATGCAAGTCAAGACATCAGCTGGAAGGTCATTCCTTCTTGCCAAAGGACCACTCCTGTGGTCAGAGCCACCTGCATGCCCAGCCCCAAAGCAAGCAAGCAAGCAAGGCTTTCCCTGATCAGGCTCCTTGTCAAAGAACTGCTCCTACAGTTTGAGTCACCCACCCACCTAGCCCCAAAGCAAGCAAGCAAGGTATGCAGAGACCCACAGAAAGAAGAAGCACACAAAGGAGGAGTGCCAATAGATTTAAAATCTGGTGTCTTTTCTTTCCTCTGGCTCGCATAGGAGTTTGCTGCTTATCTTAGATTTGAACTTTTAGCTGAAAATACTTTACTTGTTCCAAAATCAACTTATCTATTGACAGCAAAACAAAAATGAGTACTACCCCACCAGCACGCAGTGCCAGCTCCCCACCCTCCTCCTTCCGCCCTCTGCCCTCTGCCCTATCTATCTGGACTTCTATATAACTACCTTCAGTCACGTGACTCTGGACTTCTGTATTTATAGCTACCTTGGTCACATGATTGGACATATAGAAACATAGAATTTGATGGCAGATAAGGACCGCTTGGCCCACCTAGTCTGCCCATTTCCCTACCTGATGGATAAGCTGCAGATCCTAGCCAACCAACAGCTTACTTCCTCCTACCCCCCCACTAGAATTGCCTTATGTCTGTCCCATGCATTCTTGAATTCTTCCACTGTTCTTGATTCCACAACCTCCTCAGGAAGACTGTTCCATGCATCCACAACCCTCTCCATGAAAAAATACTTTCTAACATTACCTCTGAGTTGTCCCCCCTCTATCTTCAAATTGTGCCCCCTTGTTCTTGCACATCTCTTTTTCTGAAAGATACTACCCTCTTGGGCTTTGTTAATTCCCTTGAGGTACTTGAAAGTTTCTATCATGTCCCCCCTCTCCTCCTTTCCTCAGGGGTATACATATTAAGCTGCTTTTAGACTCTCTTCATATGTCTTCTGGTACAGACCCTGCACATTTGGTTGCCCTCCTCTGAACAACCTCCCTCTGTCTATGTCTTTGCGGAGATGGGGTCTCCAGAACTGCACGATACTCCAGATGGGGTCTCACCAATTGTCTGTACAGAGGATAACAACTTCCTGTTTTCTACTGTTGATGCCTCTATGCATCCCAGTATCCCCCAGCCCTCCTTACTGCCTTCTCACATTGCTTGCCCACCTTTAGGTCATCTGATATAATTACTCCCAGGTCCCTTTCAATTTTTGTTGTTGTTAGCATCTCACCCCCTCCATTGTGTACTCTTCCCTGGGTTTTGTTTCCCATGTGCATTATCTTGTACTTCTTTGCACTGAATCTGAGCTGCCATACATTTGGCCATTCCTCCAACCTTGCCAAGAGCCTTTTCATCCTTTCCACCCCACCTTGTGTATCAACCCTGTTGCAGATCTTTGTGTCATTTGCAAAGAGACATACTTTTCCTTCCAGGTGCTCTCCAATGTCACTTATAAAGACATTAAAGAGGACCAATCCCAGTACTGAACCCTGGGTTACCCTGCTAGTTACCCTCTTTTCTTCACTGTGGATTCTGTTTACTACTACTCTTTGCGTCCTGTTGTCCAGTCAATTTATTATCCGGGCTACCACCTTGGGACCCACTCCAAGGCTGGCTAACTTGTATATTAACCTTTTGTGTGGGACTGTGTCAAATGCCTTGCCAAAATCCAGGTAGGCCATATCCACAGCCCCTCCCTGGTCTACTAATTTGGTCACCCAGTCAAAGAAATCTATTAGATTCATCTGACATGACCGTCCCACTGTGAATCCATGCTGCCTTGGGTCCTGTGCCCCACTGGCCTCTAGGTACTCAACAATTCTTTCCTTTAGAAGTGATTCAGTCATTTTCCCTACCACTTAGGTCAAACTAACTGGTCTGTAGTTTCCTGCCTCTGCCCTGCTTCTACTTTTGTGAAGTGGAATCACATCCACCCTCCTCCAGTCTTCAGGTACCACCCCATCCTCCCATGATTTGTTAAAGAGAGTAATCAGTGGCTGAACTAGTTCTACCCTTAGTTCTTTTAGAATTCTGGGGTGAATCCCATCAGGCCCCATTGCTTTGTCCACCCTCAGTTTCAAGAGTTCTTTCAAAACCCTTCCTTCTGTGACTGAACTGGTATCGACCCTCCTATCCAGAGGGTTTCTCTTGTTTAGTTTAGGTACTTCCCCCTCCTCTTCCATTGTGAATACTGAGCAGAAATATTCGTTCAGTATCCCTGCTTTTTCACTGCTACCCTCTGCCCACATTCCCTCCCTTTTATTAAGCCTCAGTATCCCTCCTTTTTTCTTTCTTCACTCCCTAATGTACCTATAAAAGGTTTTATCCCCTTCTTAACAGAGTTGGCTATCTTTTCCTTGGTTTGGCCTTTGCTATTCTGACTGCCTTCCCTGCCTCCTTCTGCTTTAACTGATAAAGTTCTCTGTCCTGCTCCTTCTGTGTTTCCTTATATTTCTGAATGCTTTCCTTTCTCTTTAACCTTCCCTGCCACCTCTTTTGAGAACCATAGTGTTTTTTTCCTTCATTTTGTTTTGTTGATTCACTTCACACAAAGGCTTGTTGCCTCTGTGATGGCTGTTTTGATTATTCCCCACTGTTCCTCCACCCCTCCTTCTTGTCCATTTGCTAGTGCTTTTCTGAGTCACTCTCTCATTTTCCCAACATCAGCCCTCCTAAAGTCCAATACTCTTCCTTTTGTATGACTTGACTCTATGACTGTGTTTACTGTGAACCACACTGTTTGGGGTTCGCTTGTTCCCAGATGGTTACCCACTTCTAAATCCAAGATCCTTTCTCTGTCCCCATTTGAGGGTACCAGGTCTAAGATTGCTCCCTCCTGAGTGGGTTCCAACACTAGCTGTTTGAGGCATGCCCCTTGTAGGGCATCAAGAATGACCCTGTTTTTGGATGTGCCTCCAGCAAAGGTGCTCCAGTTAACATCTGGCATATTCAGGTCCTCCATCAACAATATCTCCCCTTTTTCTGCCATTCTAAGGATGCTTTCTATCATTTTCTTATCCATTCCCTCCCCCTGAGATGGGGGTCTGTACACAACCCAAATGCGGATTGTGGTGCCATTTCCTGTCTCCAGGGTGACCCATAGTGACTCATCTACTTCCTGTTTACTCTTTAGTTCTGTTGCTTTAATCTCTTCCCTCACATAGAGAGCTACTCCTCCTCCTCTTTTACCATCCCTGTCCCTTCTGTAGATTGTGTATCCTGGTATGTTGACATCCCAGTCATGGTTCTATGTGTACCATGTTTCAGTGACAGCCACAATATCCAGGCATCCCTCTTCCATCAAGGCCACTACTGTAGTTCAGGCAGTTTGTTACACAGACTACGGGCATTGATACTCATCACCCTCCATTTTTTGATGGCCTTACCCCTTTTAGCCCCATCCCTGTCCTCACTGCCTTTGCCTTTTTTTGCATTTACCCGTCCTACTCCTTTATGACTTTTCTACCTTGGTGTTTACCTCGCTAATTACTGTGTACATAGTTGATTGGATGCAATCCTAAGTGCAAGCTTTGCTATTTGTTCCTTATATTTTTAGCCCACTAGGGTCATCATAGCCTTTATTTTACAACTTAGAGCTTACTAACAACTCATTCCTTCTATAATGCTGTCAGTCTTCACTGTGAATTTTTCTATTGCAGCTAACTTTAGCCAAATCTAAACACCCTGCCTGTACATAGTGTTGGCCATAATTAAACCACTGTTAATGTGATTAAATATCACAGAATAATGTTACTCACAATCCTATTATTTCTGTAATCCCCTATCTACACCCCAGATGTCAAGCCCAAGTGTCCTGCACACACACCTACTCTAAGTATAAGCCCCTATGTTGCAGTCAATCCTCATCCTCAGTGGGACCACTCAACCAAGGTACATGCACTTATCCTTGTCTCTAGATCCTCCATATTCTGTGCCATTTTAATCCTCTGTACGCAATACCAATTCTCTAGCTATAGCAAACGGTCAGCTGCACTGTATTACTCCTAAGAGAACCAGTGTAAGAGGAACAACATCACCATGAGCCTTTGGACACAGCAATTCATTTTTATGCTTCTTCTCTGCTCAAGTAACATAGAGCTGAATCCTAGACCTGTCTCTCCATTAGTGTCACCTGCTGACTTTGCTTCAGCTAAAAGTCTAAAAATAATGCTTATAAACATATGTAGCCTCCCAAAAAAATTGCCTGAAGTACAAGTATGGGTCTCCCATAGTACTCCGGATATTCTGGTCTTGACAGTAACCTGGCTGAAGGGGACCATTTCAGACCAAGCATTAGCCCTTCCATCTTACTCCTTATTTCATGTAGATAGAGCTACATTGAAGGGGGAGCTGTGGTCATCTATGTTAATGATAGGTTATCTGCCACTGTCCTCCATGCTATCACCAAGCCTCAGGAATTTGAATGCCTGGCATTAAAACTATCTATCTTAGCTGCTGAATCAATTAACATAATAGGCTGTTACAGGCCACCCTCTGGGGTCATGGATCTGTTGCACCATCTACATAGTTTTATAGATACTAACACAAATGAATCATTAATTCTTGATGATTTGAACCTAGACTGGCTTGCTTCAAAAATCAAAGTCTCTGAAAAATCTCTGTGACAAACTGGGTCTCTCTGAGTCAGATAATTACAGGAATTATGAGGCCAAACCATAAGAATTATCTGACTGGTTCAATCCTAGATCTAGTCTTTACTAATAGACCACACAAAATATTACAAGAAGCAGTTTTCCATAATGATCTCAGCAACCATAACACAGTAGTGTGTGTAGGAACCTCTTAAATCTACCACTGTTGGCAAATTTGTTTTCAAAAGGAGTTTTAAGAAGTTTAACACAGTCAATTTTCTAGCAGACTTGAGGGACATCAACTGGCAAAGCTTACCTAGCACCTACTACCAATGAGTCCATGCACATTTTAACTCCACCTCAACTGTGTCATAAATAAACATGCCACCATGACTAGTTGCAGAGTAAAAGGCCTCTTGCCTGTGGTTTAATGGGGACATTAAAAAAGCGCTATTAAAAAGGGATCCGCCCTTGGCAGCTGCAAGATGTGTTAAATCTCCTGAGGACTGGACAGCTTTCAAGGTTTGCTGCAATGCCTGTACTAAACTAGTGAGAAACACCAAAGAGAATTATTATCTGGACACTCTTGAATCTACAAGAGGGAACCCTGCTAAAATCTGGTGTGTTTTTAAATCAGTGGAAGATCATAAAGAACTTCTATCTCTGCCTGATAAAATCGCTTATCAAGGGACTTCCATTACCGACAAATCCACCATACTTGACAAACTCAATGAACATTTTGCAACAGCAGGCCTTGCTTTCAATTCCTCCCAAGCAACTATCCTATGCCTCCCAACCACACAAACAGCGACGGTAACCAGTCCCCTTTCCCACCTTTTCCACCATCACATATAAGCAAATTGAAGATTTATTAATCAAACTGGATACCAAAAAGAGCGCTTGAGCAAACAGCATTGATCCCTTCTTCTTGAAGCAAGGTTACCACTGTCTTACAGCCCCCATTACCCACTTGTTTGATTTATAACTAACAGAGAGCATTGTACCCCAGGAATGGATGGTAGCCCACATACTGCCCCTATTCAAGACTGGTGATCCCAGTGATGTGAACAACTATAGGCCTATCTCAGTCTTGCTTGTCCTCTCAAACTCTTATAAAAATTGGTTAGTATACAGGTTAGAGAATATCTTGATAAGCACCAACTGGTCAACCTTTAACAATCTGGGTTTAGATGTCATCATAGCACTATATATGCCTTGTCTAAAGTTGACTGGTTAGAGGCCATAGATGATAAACAGATCACAGGAGCTGTATTCTGGACCTTAGTAAGGCCATGGATACAGTCGATCATGCCCTTCTCCTAGACAACCTCAAGGAACAGGGGTATGAAAGCTCCACAATAAAATGGTTCGCTAGCTATCTAGTGGATAGACCACAACAAATCAAGGCTTACGTTCCATTCTCCTCCAACTCTCTCAGGCAAGAGGAGTTCCCCAGGGCTCCATTCTAGGCCCACTGCTTTTTTTGTTGTATGTCAATGTAACCACCCAGTCCCTGGGGTTGCTAGAATCCTATCAGTATTATTGTTAGGAAGGCAGCAGGCAGCTGGTAGGGAGCTCATTAGGGGCTCCTTACATAATGACATCATTGTTTACCCAGCTATCCTGAGGGAGGAATAATTAGGTCACTTAGAACTCTCACAACAGTATAAGCCACACTCTGTGGATAGCTGTTCTGGGTAGCTTAGACTGCTTAGTTCTGAGTTGGAGTTCTGTGTTGTCAGTTGTTGAGTGAGGAGGTAAGAGTGGCAGTAGGACTGCCAGTGGGCTCTGACAGAAGGCCCAGGATTTCTCGCCCTAGTCTATTGTCATTTCCAGCTTCCAGTTGAAGTGGTGGAGACAAGACTACTGCAGGATTCCTGATTTCTACTCCCTGTGTAGTGGAAGGATCTGCTTGTTCTCTGTGAACTCAAGGGGCAATCCCCTGAATGTTCTGTGGTGTTTTCAACTGCATTGGATAGAACTTGAAATAGACTGTTTGGACCGGTCACCCAGAAGAGTCCCTATCCTTTCCTTTCTTTTTTAGTTGTTCCATGCCCAGTGGACTGAACAACTCCTGTGAGTTCTGTCTAGGAGACTAAATCTCCACAATGTTCTTTGGGGGTATAGATAGTATTGGGAGCATGTGCCCATAGATTAGGCTGGATCGCACCTGTCAGTGCCCCTGAATGACCCTTGGGGGTCCACTTCAACTTTTACTTTCCATTTGTTGAATAAAGCCATACTGCACAATCCCAGTCACTGCTATGGACATTCCAATGTATTGCTTCTGGTTGTGTGGATTTACTGCTGCCCCCTCAGCAGGTTAGATCAAGCATATGCCTAGCAGCCTCCACCCAGGACCTGGGTTGTGTTATTTACACAGGGTTCAAGTTTTTTGTTTCTGTACCCCAACCCCCTCTCTTCCTCCAGAAAATGAGCCAGGTATACATCCTAATGCCAAGGGTGGTACCTACCTTTTAGTAAAGTAACTTGGTATGCCAGACTATAGGCACCAGTGTTCCCATATTTTTAGCTGGGTGAGCTTTACAAAATAATGGGGATATGCACACTAGTTAAAGGAGTGTCCTGGGGGTTACATCAATCACCTGAACAATAACATCGTGTATTCTAACATCCACCTCTTCGCTGATGACACTATGTTATATATCTCCAGACCTTCATTCAAACAAGTTTGTTCTGTGATTTAGACTGACTTTAAGCTGGTTCAGAACAACTTAATCCAATCAAAATGTCTACTGAATGCCAAGAAAACAAAAGTAATGTTCTTCCACTCACCTAACTCCTCAAGTTCTAGCCCCAACTACTGCCCCCCTCCACCTGTCACTATCCTCTTTGGTGATACGCTCGAAGTAGTGGACATTTTCAAATACCTGGGTTTTATATCTGATTCTTGTACCTCCCACCTAGAAGCTTTAACTAAATAATTGAAACTGAGGCTCGGCTACTTCTTCAAAAATAAAACTCTCTTCTCGCAGACTTTCAGGCTGAAATCAGTCCAGGCCACCTTTCTGCCTCTCCTGGATTATGCAGATATCTGATACAATTTTTGTGCAACCACCTACCTTCATAAAACTGGATACATTATATCATCGTGCTATCTACTTTATCACCAATGATCCAACCAGAGCCCATCATTGTACCCTGTACAAAGAGTTGAGCTGGACTTCCCTAGATACTAGGAGGCTTATACATACATCTGGGTATGCAACACCCTTTTAAATAAATCGCCTTCCTATATTACCACTCTCCTCCATCACTCTCACAGCTTGTATGCACTAAGGAAGAATGCATATATTTCCCTAGATGTTCTAAAAATGTGCACATGTTATGGTATTGCAGCCATTAGCTACACTTTCCTATAGATTGGAATAAACTTCAAACAAAGTTAAAGCTCCAAACCTTTATCCCTTTAAACGCATTTAAAACCCTCATAAATAAAATAACTACCGATACCTGCCACTGCTACTAATCATATCCTACCCCCCACTCCTTCCTCTGTCTTTCTTCTTATTTACTATACTGTGAGCATATAAGGTTTGTGCAATTTTTCTTGGCCTGTATTCTGTGTAGAATGTAATTATTGTATATACAGCATATACTATTTAGATTTTGCTATGTATGTTGTTTATACTGTATTATGTTAATCTCTATTATTATTCTGTTCCCTGTATTGTCCTTTTCATTGTCTGTATAAAAGACCTCCATGCAAATGAGCAAATAATCTTGAACTTGAACATTCCAAAGCTTACGTGCCACAGAGGCAAATGACCTTTTGCTAGCAGCTTATCAGTTCTTGGAACAATGAGGAGCAGTTGGGAGAAGGAGTAAAGGGTTCTGTGAGGTTTAAGTTCAATGATGGAGGCAGTGGCAGGGCTGGGGGGGTGGTTACCCCTCCTGGCTGCCCCAGTGTGAGTAGTGGTGCCCTACCACTCTTTATTCACTGGTTAGTGTCCATGCAGTCTCCATGATTGACTGAATGGCCCACCTGTTCACTTGTTCTCTCAAACTCGGTCTTCACTGGATGGAGGCAAGGTTAGAGGGAGTGCACAATCATATGTGCCAAGCAAAGTGCAGAATAGTGAAGTCTACTTTCCAAGGGGGCCAGTTTAACATGGCTAGAGCTTTGTAGTGGTGCTCCCTTTGGACACCCAGTGAGATAAGATTTTGAGTTTAGTGAGTTCAGTATTTTGGACTGAAGATAGGATTGGGGCACCATACAGGGTGGCAGGCAATAAAATACTGTTAGCTATAGTTACTCTGGCTTCAAAGGTGAGGTTGGGGTTTAACAGGTACAGGGGTCCTAGTTTTTGGTTTTGTAATTTGTTCACCCAGTCAGCATGACTCTTGAATGAAATTTCCTGGTCCAGTACATTTTCTAGGTATTTGACAGAGCTGACAGTCTGTATGGGGTCACTATTCAGTGAACACATTTTTAGCAATTCGCTTCTGTCAGGGCCAAGGCGATGAGGGCCAACGAGGATGGACTTTGTCTTTTTGGCATTTAGCAGCAACATATTTGCCTTAAATCACATTTCCAGATGATGAAAGCTGGCTTTGAGGCCAGCTCAATTGACCCAGTGTCCGAGTGGCTTCTCTACAGCATCACATTGTCAACATAGAGCAGAGCCTTGGCACTGCCTCAGTGTTTTCGTAAGTGATTAATAAAAAGAGATAGCAATAACAGGCCCAGGAGAGAACCCTGGAGAACCCCATCCATCATATCTCTTAGCGTGGAGTGGCTGCCTTCACATTTAACCAGCTGCTTAGGTAGTTACCATACCAGATGCAGAAACCAATTATTAAGATCTTGCTCCTTGAGATTATGCAGGAGCAGTTTATGGTTGACTATATCGAACACCTTAGTCAGGTCTATAAAGATTGCATCAGTGGATTTGCTAGTGTTCTGGGCTTCAAGAAGGCCTGCCATAAACCATGCTTGGGCTGCGTTTGTCCCATGGTTCTTCCCAAAGCCATGCTGGGCTTCAATGTGCCACTTTGCTAGTGTCAGGTAGGTCACTCTGCAGGAGGGACATTATAAAAAGTACTGAAATGGCAGCAGCCCGAATATGGGCTCCATGTTTAAATAGAATGGATTCTAGCTTGTTATGGCCTACAGACACTTTCACTTTTGTCTTCAATAGTTGGACCAGTACCTCCTGGCCAGGATAGCAGGGTGAGTCGGCCAGATGCAAAAGGATACACGGAAAGGCCATCGAGGGGTGCCTTCAACTGTGTTTGATCTGTAAAGTCATTTGCTGAAAGCATCAGCTACAAGGACAGGTTCAGTGGTGGATTTGTTTTTATACAGTATGTCCTGGGGGTGGGGGGAGGCAGTCACTTTACCTTTGAAAAGGCTGTTAAGTTGAGACCAGAACTGCTAGGGGGTTTACAGATTTTACTGGCCTTGCAGTGGCAGCAAAGTATTCCTTATTAGTTCTTTGTGATGGAAATATGTGGGGTGGGGGATGAAGAAACTTATATCTAGAATATACCATGTATGGTAAGATAGCAAATCTCAGTTGAAGCTTACCATTCATCTCAAATGGGAAGCAGAAACAGGTGATCCACGCCCCAATGAATGCTGGACTCATATTTGGGAACACGCCAACAAGACTACAGCCTCCCCAACATAGTGTGAAAATCAGTGGCAAGTGATATTAAGGTTCTTTAAAACACCAGTGATAACTCATCATTATGGTAATTACCATTCTAAATTTTGCTGGTGAGGGTGTGGTCAGACAGGTACGAATGAAGACATTTTCTGGAGTTGCCCAAAAATCAGGGGATTCTGGAGCACAGTCCTTTGGGATATAAGTAAGATACTTAATACTCATATACCTGACACTTTTGATGCACTAGTGTTAGGAAGATTTCCCATGGGGCTGTGAGGGCCCGGAGGGAAATACTTATTTAATATTTTAACTGTAGCAGCTGCCAAAGCAATAACCAGGAAGTGGCTCTCTGAGTAGGTCCCGACTAAATCACATTGGTTGGACTGTTCTTTACAAATTAAATAACTGGAGGGGCTGACTGCTCATATTCATCTACAAAAAGAGAAATTCAGTGATAGAGGGTTACTTTGCAATTAATTTTTAAGTGAAAAAGAAGGTAGTTCACTTTTGGAACTCCTGGAGAGAGATGCTTGAGTTGTTGGCCACTCTCTAGACCCCTGGCCCTATGGAACTAGCTCTTCACTTACAGCCTCCTTTCATAAGGTTGCTCACCAAGAGGATCTTTGGCACCCGGATAAGATCTGCCCCTTATTAAAATAACGCTGTTCATAACTGAGTTTTCAGATGCCTCAGGTGGGTGAGGGTGAGAGGGGGTTAATGTTGTGCTGTCTGTATTGTTATTAGGCATTGTAGGGTTACATAAGTTTAGGTATCTTATGAATTTCAAATAGTAGCTCTTTTAGCAAATGTGTAATATTGTCTAATTTATGTTGTATGTCATATATTGTTGATTTCTGTACTTGTATGAAGTAAAAAAAATCTTTTAATAAAAATTGCAATTTTAAAAAAAGGACTGGCCTTGCAAAGGTTTTGCAGTGACCTATAGTTTTGCCACTATGCATGCAAGGCTGACATTCCAAAAGTGTCCCAAGCTTTGTCCCTTTTTTCATGAGCTATGTGGAAGGAGATAAGTGTGGTGAACTGACTGAGCGATGAACACAAAAATCATCCACTTCTCAGTCACACCACCAGTGTCACCTCAAACAGGTGGGATGGTGAGATAATGTTGAGGTTTGAATGGGGTGGGTGGATGGGAGCACCTGGTAAAGAGAGGAAGGAGTCAATCTATAAGTTTTATGCCTGATGGGCTTTATTCATACCACAGGGAAAGACATACATGGTCACAAGGGAAGAGAAGGATAGTAAAGATTATCAGCAGATAAACACAACAATAAACACTATGTTTTAAATTCTTCACTCATAGGAACTAAACCAGATTACTAAACCAGGATCTTGGAAGATCTATAAGATGCACATTGGCCTAGTGCCAATGTATTTTAGCTCTACCCCTAGGACTTCGGTTATGGTACCATGGTACAGTTACTAGCCCCAAGAGGACTCTTACAGCATTAAATTGCACAGTATAATTTCTAGACAATGAATTCACACACACACACACACACACACACACACACCACCCACCCACACCCCAGAGTCTATTTTCAGCAGAAGTCTTCGTGCACACAGGTGACATGGTGATGAAACAGAAGGGAGAATAAGAAGAGGAATTCCTGCTAAGCATAGAACAGTTACCACAGTGCAAACCTAGAAGAGGCTGCTGGGGTTATGAGAGGTTTGTAAACAGACAATATGTTCATTGGCAAAAGCCCACTCTCTTCTAGGCTGCCAGTATGAGAGAACAAACTGAGTTGGCTCCTGGCAACAGCCCACTGGAGGACTACCAGAAGAAATAAGCTGCAGGAAGGACCGGTGCACCAAACCCTCAAAAGGGCTGCCAAAAGCTGACAAGCTGCTGAAGGTTCCCTGGCACACAACTCACTCGGGGGCTGCCAAAGACAGAACGAAGCCACTGAAGATTCTCTGGTGCAAAGCCCACTGGAGGGCTACCAGGGGCAGGAAGCAGTGGCTGAAGATTCTTCAGTGAAGAGCACACTGGAGGGCTGCCAAGGACTGAATGAAGCAGGTGAAGATTCTTCGATGAAGATCAGGAATGAGAAGAACCAAGATGAAGATAAACAGTCTTAAAGTGTCCCGATCTGGAAACGAGAAAATAAGAAACCGGCAGCCGCGAATCACTGGGCTTCGATGAATACAACTAGCAGAGAATAACCAGGGCACACAAACAGGGTTCCTCCAGGATAAGCACTCTCCAAGGACTGCCAACTTTGAAGCATCTGGACTAAAACCAAGAATACAAGAAATGGTGGCCACGATTCCACACTGGGCTTTGATGGACTACGACTAGTGGAGAATGACCAGGGACTGTAGCTGCAGTTCTTTCGGGATAGGCACACTGTGGTGAAGAAGATTCTGGCAGATACCTCTGACACAAAGCTGGTGAAGAATGATGCTGGAAGTTTTATTTCCCTGGATGGAGACTGATTCTGTAAAGGTACTGTTGCAGGCGACACTATAGGGCAGTGTCATAGAGGAAGATTGAGTCCATATACACAAGTCTGTAAAAATGGAGGCTGGATGATACACTGGAAATCTGCACCAGAGTCATTTGGCAAATGCTCAGGGCAATTGGTCATTGCTGGGGCAACTGTGCAGTTCCAGGGGTGAATTTGCCGAGAGCAGAGGCAAATAACCCAATCTGGGGAAATTATTCTTTGTGGGACAATTGTTTGTGGCTGGGGCAATTGTTCATAGCTGGGACAATTTTTATTAGCTGGGGATCTTGGCCTTAAGGCAGTCCAGGAAATCAGCCAGCAATAACACAGTCTTGATACATTGCAACTGGCAATAAAATACATTGGCTTGCATGCAGTAAACAGTTCAATAAATTGACAATCAATAAACAGCACAAACAGCTGCAGATTCGTTGCCCACTATATAATCAATTGCCCTATTGCCCACAGAAGGTACCAGCTATCTTTAAGGAGCACTAGCCAACTCCTGTCTTGGCCATCCCTATGGAGCGGTATGAAGGTGAGAAATATTTTAAAATACCCTTCCCCACCTCTGTGACCTCAGTCGCTATCCCAATACACAGACAAAATAATGGGGTTCCCAGGAACACTTGCTCAAACCCCTGGGCTAAGAGAAACCCCACTAGGTGTCTGGGACTAGGGTGTGGCAAGGGAAACTATAGGGCACCTATACTACCTGTACCCTCTCACCTTGCTATGTGGGGCCATATAAACCTATTTTTCCTAGGCCCATTTAATTGGTGGGCCAAATCTGCTGGCCTAAAGTGTTACCCCTTTCATTATCAGGGCCTACTCTGCTGGACCCCTCTTTAGTGTGGGTCTTCTCTGCTGGGGTCCCTTTAAATCTTGGGCCTGTGCTGCCCCTTTAAATGCTCTAGGGTTCACCATGGCTAGACCCCTTCCAGTCTATGGGCTTCTTGTGGCTAGGGCCCTTTGGACACTGAGGCCTGTACTGCCTCTTTAAACTATGGGGCATGAAACTGCCCTTTTAAGCCTTGGGCCTGATGTTACCCTCTTAAATAAACTGACCCAGCTAGGGCTTAGCTGCCAGTCATAACTGGCTTGTCCTGCCTCTGCTCTGCCCCCTTATGAATATTCAAATATTCCCCTATGGGCCTGTAGACTGGGACCCTCCCTGTGGGCATCGCCATGCCCTAAATAAATAATTATTTAAATTATGGACCTCTCCTTTGGCCCTCCCCTCCGGTTGCACTCTGACCTCTTTAAACAATATTAAAATAAAACCTTTTTCTTTCTTTAAATGTTCAGGCAGTCAGCACTCTTCTTTGTGCTGCCGCCGACTCACGCCCCCCCCAGGCCCGGGGTGAAGGAGCTTCAGTCGGGAGAAGGGAGGTATGCTGGCAGTGGGAGGGAACTGTCGCAGGGGCAACAGGCAGAGTGGAGGATGGCAGGGGACTTCTGGAGGGCTGATGACTCTTCCTTCTCTGTGATACAGCTCTTCAATGCCGCTGACGAGGAACTGACCAAACACTAAAGAGGGCACAGGAAAACAAAAAATGGGGCTGAACAGAGCCCACACTGGAGCACAGGGGACAGGAGTCTTTTTTCTGTGGCAATGGCTGCCGGACTCGACTGCAGCAGGACTGGAGCAGCACGAAACAGGATTGCAGGAACCTTTGCTGGTGGAGCAGAAGCCGAAGTGCCCATGCCCAGACAACCCCAGAGAGCTGCTTCAACTGACCAGGTAAGCCCTTCTGTGTTCCCCCTTGGTTTCTGGCATCCTCCTCCCTTCAACACCAGCCTGAACTGCCAGGAGAAACTGTCTTTTCAAAATGGATGCTCAGGGTTCTGATTCTCGAAACCTGAGCCCATGCCAAAACCAACAGAGGACATTTTTTGAAAAGTGCATCATGCGATGGGCAGGGACAGTGATCCCAGCATGTGGGTGCCCGCTTTTGTGCTGTCTGCTCCAGGGGGGAGAGATTGGAATGGAGCAGAACAGCAGAGAGAGAGAGAGAGAGAGAGAGAGAGAGAGAGAGGAAACTTATTTTCTTTTTATTTTAAAAATACTGCCCTGCCTGGCTCTATTGGGGGGTGGAGTAGAACACTAACATAGGGCCCCATGTACATTGCCTCCAGACTGCCCCTCATGCCCACAACACAACAGGGGACCCAGGGCAATTTGTTTATTTAATTAACCCCCTATTTCTGTGGTGTCCCCATGCTTTGGGGCACTACATAATGTGAAAGCCATTTTGAACATAAGCCCTTGACTCTTCCTTGAATCATAGGAGCATGTCTGTTAACTATGCTAAGGAGGCGGTTTACTAAATAGTCAAGGGTGGTATTGACATTTTTGAGTCTCTGGATTACTTCTCAGTTGATGGCAGTGAGGTCCTCCAGGAAGGCACTTTCATTAAGCCAAGAGAAGTTCCTGACTGTTATAGTTTGGGGGGGGGGGGAGGTTTAGTGAAACAATTATTCCAAATACATAAACGATGGAGAATGATCACTGAGTGAGTCAGCTAGAATTCCAGAAGTTTTGATCTGCTCTGCTGACTAGGAAACAATCCAGGAGGGAGCAGTTACATGATTCAGCATTGTGGCCAGTAGATTCGGTGATGACCTGACTGAGGAGCAAGTCACGCAGGGCTGCCTTGAAGCTGTCTGTGTCATCACTAATCCAACTGAGTCTGAACTCACCAAAGATTATTACCTCATCAAGTGGCAGGGACCCCAAACAAGTAACAAAGTTGTCAAAGGCTGGCCTAGCCATGGCAGGAGGGTTTTACACACAGCCAGTGTACAAGGGTTTAGCATTCCCTAACATACATTTTACAAACAGACATTCACAGTGAGACTGATTTAGTATGGGTAGGGGGATTTCTGTCACCCTGATGGTGTCCCTAACATATAGTAGGTAGAGGTGGATGAAGTGCCTAAAATTCGCCATGCATAGTATTTCGCGTAGAACCTTAATTTCACATAATATTCTGCAAAGTGAAGTGAATAACTTTGTATCTCAAAGTAATGCAAAGTTCCCATTGCTCTCTATGGGATTTACTTTGCCTTGTTTTTTGCTCTTTAAGGCAAATTTTGCAGTGATTCATGGGATGTAAGTTCACATGGGCTCTACATTGTCTTGCACAGCCTCAGTTCAGAGTAGTGTATGTAATGAAAAGCTGGAGACAGCTTGCTCTCAGAGCTCTGAGAATCAACCCATTGGAAAACCTTTAAAAAGGCATTTTTGCCACATGATTTTGTGTCAAAAGTTAGTACCTCGATTGTAGTAAACCCTTGTGTGTTTATATCATCAAGCATTTATTGATTTTGTGTGAATATTGAATGTTAATTTAGTATATTCAGTCTCTCTACTGACAGACACTGTAGAAGTGTGCTTTGGGGGAGGGGCGGATCTGTGGTGTAGAAGGGAGATTCACAAGGAGAAAGGCAGTTTTTCCAACTGTTGTTGGCTAGTGTTTTAGTATTTTTTGTGTTCAGGTACACACAGTAATATTTCTATTACATTTTTATCAATTTTTGCCATTTGCTGTGATGCCATGCATTTGTTCAGCCTGTTTAAAAGACTGTGTTGTAGTTTACGAAACTGTTAAAGTTTCTGTGCATTACCTTTAGTCTGTGTGCATGATAACAAGTCAGACACATTTTATTGCACCACTGTAACAGCAGTACTCTTAATTTCTCAGCCCGCCTGTGGTACTTTTTTCCTGCTTCTATCTAGCTACTGCTGTAAATCCCCCTCCAACCCCCGGCAAAACAAGGTATTGTTGTTCCACTGTAGGATTTCTGAAGACTGGTTAAGGTCTTGTTGTGCCTGTGTGGCTACATCTGTTTGGTGCTCACTTTCCATCTGAAAGTCACTGTTGTTTTTTGTCTTCCCATCCACCAAAAGCTGAATAAATATAACGTTGCTGTTAATTATCTGCGTTTAGTCTGTTCAAATTGTTGTCAATGTACCACTATCATGTGTTTCCCCCATAGTACCATGATTGAATACTATCTCTCATTGTATATTATAGCATTTAATCAAAAGAAAAAGACATAATAAAGAAATGTACCTATTGCAGTATTTTTGGCATTGTGTTGTTTTGTGAATTCTCTTAAAATTGTTAGCAACCCAAAAAAATTGAAAAAAATCACTGTTTGCAAGAAATGTGTTTCTTTTCTTGGTGACACTCTGTGTAATCTAAAAAAATGCTCACAAAGACACGGTCAGGCAAAGGAGTTTCTGACTGTGATGTATGAGCCACATAAGTCAGTGGGGTATAAGCTTTGGCTCTGTGGGCAGGGCATTTCATCACATCACATGGAATAAAAAAAGAAAAATCCTTGACGGGAAAAAGTACTGTGTCAGAGGGGGTTAGGCCAGGCAAGGTCCCTGAACCTGTGTGGGTAGCAGCAGTGCCTGCAGCATCACCGTTAGCATAGTTGGTGTGTGAAATAAATTCTGTGTGTATGTCTGAAATTAAATCTGCCATTCAGTCCTCAAGTAACAGCAAGAAGCCATGCAGGTAAAAGTTGTGAATTAAAACTGGAGGTTTACTACAGGCATGAGGAGGATGACTTTGAATGTTCCAGTAGTGTTCAGAGTACCAGTGGTGAGGTACATATTATCTCACTGTGAACATTGTACTTATGTCATGTCATGATCATAAGTCATGAGACAAATCATGTTCTTCATCTTCATGATCATGAATCACACAACTTTAACTTTTTTTGGTCCAACCCTGTTTTGTTTTTTAAATCTTCTGTTTCATCACCAATCAGGACTGGGGGACACCCAGTTATCACGTCACATTACTCAAGATCCTTGGTCTAGTATGATGCTTCTGTTTGCGTTCACATTCTGCAGGATGCCCTACTCGAATCTTAGTCCTCACAGGAAGCTGGTCCTATTTAATTCTGTAGATATTATCTTGGTGTGAACATTGTACAGTTCCATGAAGTTCATCATGACTGAGTCACATCATGTCACAATCACAAGTCACAAGATTTCAGAGAAGGTGGTGTGTGAAATAAATTCTGTGTATGTGTCTGAAATAAAATCTGCCAGCCAGTCATCAGGTAACAGCAAGTAGCCATGTAGGTAAAAGGTGTGAATTAACACTGGAGGCTTACTACAGTTATGAGAAGGAGGACTTTGAATGCTCAAGTAGTGTTTAGAGTACCAGTGTGGTGCATATCTCAGTGCAAACATTGTACTCATTGTCATGTCACGATCACAAGTCACGAGACAAATCATGTTCTTCATCTTCAAGATCACGAATCACAGCACTTCAATTTTTTTGTCCAACATATCAAGCAGGACAATCACATCTATGTTTGTACCCAGTTTTGTTTCCCTTGTTTTCCACCAGTGTAAAGTATTTAACAGCACTGACATACAGGCCAGATGATGGATATAACAAAAGGCAGGAACAGCTCCATGGGGTACTAATACTGAATGGGGTACTGGAATGAACTCAGAATAATTTCTTCTTCATTTGTTTGCAGGTAGCATTGAGGTATTGTGGACTGGCGGTATGTTCCAATCTGAAGACAGACAACAGTTTGGATACACTGAAGACCTGGAAAGAAGACAAAATATTAATGAAAATTGTTTTCCAAATGATGCATGCAATCCCCCCCCCCAAAAAAAAAATACTTACCTTTCATGGATTGACATTGTTCTTCCAGCCAAAGTCAACAATCAGACACATGTGGAACACATCTGCAGCGACAACATTGTTTCATCACTACTGTCGTGAATCTGTGTGCTGTAACCTGAGAATGTAAAAGAAAAGAACAGTAATGAGAAATGCTTATAATTCACTCAGTCACAACAGTACCCCCCGAAGAAACATTTTTTATTTTACAGTACCACATCAGATGGCAGCGCATATGTATGGCATGTGAATGTGACCATGGCCAACACACAGGTGAAGAGGAAACATTCAATATGTATGATGATGATTCCCTACAAAGGAATAACATGACGGACTGCTCAGTGCTTACAACAAAAAACAAGATTCAATACAAATTAAATGGCAGTGTCTCTGAAAAAAACATTACAGTGACACATACACTAACTTACCAGTGTTGGTATGAATATGCACACATAGCACAGCATGTTTCAGTCAGCGCAGCAGAAGAATTTTCTGGAACATCAAATTATAGGTCAACCCATGGTCATCTGTTGCTATCATAATTTAGCAACACCCTATACATCAGCAGCAGCAGCAGCAGAAAACAGCAGCAGCAGGCACCAGCAAGCTATTTTCTCACTTATACAGAGTTCTGGCTGCAGGTGCATGCTTTTAGCAGTGCATCAAGAAATACTTGTGACTTTTCTGAACAGTTTCTCATGTGATTATTCCTCATCAGGATTTTTTATGACCTAAACAGCAGAGGCAGGTGCCAACAAGCTATTTTCTCACTTAGGACACTTATGCAGAGTTCTGGCTACAGGTGCATGCTTTTAGCAGTGCATCAAGAAATACTTGTGACTTTTCTGAACAGTTTCTCATGTGATTATTCTTCATCAGGATTTTTTATGACTTAAACAACAGAAGAGGGTGCCAACAAGCTATTTTCTCACTTAGGACACTTATGCAGCATTCTGGCTGCAGGTGCATGCTTTTAGCAGTGCATCAAGAAATACTTATGACATTTCTGAATAGTTTCTCATGTGATTATTCTTCATCAGGACAGTACTACTGCACGCTGAATGATGAAGCAAGATAGCAGTATAAACATGCTATATTCACATAAGATAGGAATTTTTTAGTGGTGGATTGTAATTATATTTGATGTTAGGATATTTTGATTGTAGTTGTGGGTGTGCTAAGAAAACTTAATACAGTCAACAGTAACAAAAATGTAGTGCAGCATGTCAAGTACAGCAGCAGTGCAATAATCAGGTGACAATTTTTACCTATACTTTTGTATTCTATTTTTGAGTGGTACTTATCTAATGACTTGTCTATATGATACCCTTCCTTCCACAATTTATGGCTGCTGTACTCCTTTTTTCACATCTGAAATAATAAACAGAGTGCTCCTTTTAATCTGGCTTGCAGCCAGTTTTCATCAGTATTCCCACCTGTTTTTGTACACCTATTCTTTAAAATCATTTCTGCTGTGACTAAAACGAACTAGCATGCAATCCAGCAGGCAGTGGTCCACCACCATGACATTACAGAGCAGCTGTTTTTTGAAAACAGCTGGGTATACTGATGAAAACCAGCTCTGAACAATATTAAAATGAACACTACTGTTATTACTTCATATCTATAAATAGGGAATAAGAACGCTATAACCCACAACAGACCATGGGTGTATTGGGTAGAGATGTTGCAAAATTAAATTTCACTGGTTAAATTGCTGCAAAATTGGCAATTTCACCACATGAAACATTTCACGAAATTCCACCATTACATGAAATTTTTCATCGGATGCAAAATTGCAAAATTTCACCCACGAAATGCGAAATTTGAATTTTCACCAGATTTTGCCCAAATTTCACCAAATTTCACCGCTTCTGCTGGTGAAATTTCACATTATAGGGACAAAATTTCTCCTGTGGAATTTCACATTTTGCACCAAGAAAATATTTCAAGAAATGCGTGAATTTTGTGAAATATTTTGTGGAACAAAATTTTCCAATTTCGCATATCTCTAGTATCAGGGCATTAATGCATGCACCGGGTGCACTGTGACTAAGGCATGAGGGCTTGCACAAGTTACCTCAACCAGCTGGGAAGTGCATTAATGCCCTGATACACTCATGTGCTGTAGTGGGTTATTGCACTTATAAAATAGGCTAGCTGACTGTAAAAAGCACAAAATTAAAAGCTTTTTACAATCAGTGTGCCAACTGTTGGTCTACCAGGGCATTAATGAATGGTCAGGTGGCACTTTCTGCCCAATGGCAAGTCATCATTTGACCTTTCATTAATGCCCATTTTGTAATACAGAATCAAATTAATTGTGGAAGGAAGGGTATGATACAAGTCAGTAGATAAGGGACAATTGAAAAATGAATAAAACAGTATAGGTCAAAATTGTTACCGCACTATTGCGTTGCTGCTGTAATGCAATGCAACAGGAAGAAAACATTACTGTGAAAAAAAATGCAACATTTTTCTGTATGTAAAAAGATTATTAAGTAGGAAAAGAAGGAAGCGCAGGGCAAGATTTTTTTATGTTTTTCCATGTATAATTTTTTGGAGTGTGCTTTTAATATTTTTTTTGGGGGGGGCGGAGAAAGGAAAAATAAAGACAGAACACACAATACAAGTTAGAAATAAAACAAAAAGACTACTGGGCCTGATTCTGACTAATCAGCAGTTGGAACATAGCCATTATTTACAGCTGATGATCCTCCATTTGGTTCAACTGCTGCTACATTGTGTCGATCATGTTACCGAAGTGGTTGACCTCAGTCCACAGTACGTTGAGATCTGCCTGTGTGGCTGGCCTTTTGGCTGGGTTGCGCTCAAGTGCAGGTGCGGAAGCCGCCACTTGTTCCCTCTCCCTTCCGCTGCACTTCTCATGCCATGCAGACTGAGGCAATGCTGCCACCTCATGCACTGAAGGAGCATTTCCTCAGCCTCCTTGGCCTCCCACTCTGCATGGTGGTGGACAGTCAGTGAGTTCGCTGGCCACCTGTTCCCAGATGCATATCCTTCTGACCATGCCGCACCAGCATGCCACACATCTTACATTTAACCACACTAAGGTCACCTGGCAGTGTGGTGAAAAAATGTTACACTGCCGAGCTGCATGGAGGACCAGGCTCAGGCAGTGGGGGGGGCAGATGTCATCGGCCACTGTACAGCTGGGAGGGCAACCTGCTGCTGTTGTTCCTGCAGCTGTTGTTCCTGCTGCTGGTGTTCTTGAGTCTTGGATAGTGATGGGGGGCCAGTGCTAGGCACCACAGGTGCTGCTTGGCTGGCACCGCTAACTCCACAGCTAGTGGACACAACATTTACTGGGAGGAGAGCACTGGAAGGGAAAAAGTTCCCATGGTTGATGTGAACACCACCACCATGCATCCTTGGGCTAAGATGACCACCAGTCCCCACAGTAAAACCACATCTCTTCATTTGGAAAAAAAATGAATACAAGTATGTAGAAGTAAACAAAAAAGAAAAACAGAGTAAAATCAGGACTCAGGAATATGATAACAAAAGGGATAAAACTCAAAAGCAGAAATATGGCAATAAACAGAAACACTGAATAAATCTCTAATTAGCACTACACAGACACTCTCAAAAAGTCCCTTCTCTTGCACTGGCAAGGGAAAGTGAAACAAGTTCACTGTCTTGCCTGATTAACTTCCTGCCTGCATCATGAGACCTGCATACTGTCAGACATGTGGTCTGTGGGATGTTTCTCACAATCTTCAACTTTCTCAAAATGTTACCCAAAGTTAACGTGAAGTCAGTAACGCAAAGTCCATTAAGGACAAATTTCGGCCTTTTAATGGAAACTTCATGTAGCTATTCGCAGATACAAAATTGGGAAATTCGCATTAACTTTGAGTTCGTAGTAAAATTTTGCTGCATCTCTAATAGTAGGATACCACCTCTTTTTTTGCCTAAACAATCATTCTTGAAGACAGAATACCCAAGAATGACTGTTTCATGGGGAGAATGGACAGTTTAAGCCACATTTCAGACACAGCAAGGGTGTCTGGGTTATAAAGAGTCAGCCATGCTTCCAGATCAGGTAGCTTGAGTCTGAGGGTGTTGTTGTTTAGATGGGTCAATTTTAGTCCCATGGAACCAGCCTAAAAAGGGTCAGAGATCTTAGTGGGGGTTAAGGCCTACATCTACAGCAGAGAGTAGAAGGGACACAACCAGACCTCTGGGAGACAAGTAGCTTACAGGAAGGTTTCAACACCATAGGGATCTGAGGTGGGAGTAGGAAAGCAAGTAATGTTGCCCCTTAAGATACATCCCATGCACACCCAGCAAATGGGGGGAGTAAGTTTTCTGAGTATTCATTTAGGCTATGTGGAAGTGAGTAATAAGACTGCTTTGGATGGTGGGGGAGCCAGTGCACAGTCAGGAAGTCAATGTTGTTTACCAGGTTGTTCATCATTTTGCTGTTTTTACTGTAACTGCATTCTGATGTTTGCTGTAATTATGCTCTTTCAGTACTCCCCTTCCCCCGCCATGGGTTTCACCTGAAAATGAGCCTCAGCTCAGTGTGCCTTTCATGGTTACTAATTTTTAGATAAATGTTATTCTTAAAAAACTTTTACTACCAAATCTGCATTTTTTACTGTGGTTAGGTGGCAAGCAGGCAAAAGCACTGTGCTGTTTTTATTTGAGGGGGCCTGTGGAGTGCAGACAACACAGGACCCTTACCACCTGCCATCATGCATAGCACATTACTTGCATTTCTGCTTTTCTCCTCAGTATTGCTTTAGTCTTCTTCTTTTATTATTATTATTCAGTGTTTTTGCTGCAGTTCTTTATACTGTAGCATGGCACCAACAAGCCAGGTGCAGTACAGGCAGTGCTTTCTCTCTCTCCTAAGTAGTATTGTGAATTGCCTTTGCCTTCTCATTTCATTTATTCAGTCTGCCAGCAAGTGTCCTTTCTCCACATTCTCCTCCTCCCATCTCTCTTGATCTCTCTTATTTAAAATGTATTTGGTCAGAAGTTCAGTATTTAACTACTGCACACAGCAGCATCCAGCTATTAGTAATATTTCATTTTTATATGCTTTATTTTTTTGTAATTAAAAAATTTTTTATTGAAAGTTTAAACATATAAGTACACAACAATACATACATTTTCATTTTTAATTTTTTATACTTGTAAATCCAGATGAGCAAAATTGCCCATTTTCACTGGTGACAAGTTCAATCTAAAAACACTGGGTGGGATATTCAGAAGAGTTGAGCATAGCGCAACCCAGTTGCACCATGCACAACCCACTGATGTGCCCTGGCATGATATTCAAAAGGGGAATGTGCCTGGCACAAATCCCGATGCGCCGGAGCGCATCAGTAATGTATCTTGGCGCAAGTGGGGGGGGCATGCCATGCATACTCACACATCCCGATGTAGCCGGGATGTGCTGAGCCCATGCAGGCAGGACCCCTACTTGTGCTGCACACAGGTGAGCCAAAAAAGGGCAACAGCTGGCCACCCACAGGTGAGCAGCCGTATTGCAGGGCGCAACACGCCAGCTGCCAGCTGTGGTGGCCACCTGAGCTCTGGTGGCACCTGCATGGTAGCAACCCCCCATGCCTGATCATGGGGATATGTAGTAATAGGAGAATGTCCCATATCCCTGGTGGTCCAGTGGACCACTCACAGCACGATCGCGGGCAGAAGTACATTAATAAAAACCCTCCCATATCCTGGTGGTCCAGTGGACGCTCACAGCCGATCATGGGCAGAAGTACATTAATAAAACCCTCCATATCCGTGGTGGTCCAGTGGACTGTCTCAGCCAACGTGAGCATCAGTAATTATATATGACAAGCCAATCCATCCCGGTGGTCCAGCAGTACCCCCTCCCCACCCGCCGCTGAGCCCCCCACCCGCTTCGCCCCGGCAGTGGCGGGTGGCAGCTTCCACCACCAGCCGCCCACGCCCACTGACTGACTCCATATGGTAGGGCTGTATGCCCAGTTGGTCTACAGTGTGGGCCAATGGGCGATGCAGCCACGTACCGTGCTACACAGACCAGATATGAATGGATCCCATTCATTTTCACCAGACTGTGTGTTGCGACTGCGCCGATAATACTGTCGAACAGCAAACGCCACAACCTACTGTGGAGTCGGTCGGCAAGCGGTGGTGACGAGTGAGGAAACTATAGCCCGCCGCTGCGAGAAACGACAGTGAGGCTCAGTGGCGGTGGAGGTACTGAACCACCGAAATGAATGGACCATGCCTGTTACTGCGCCCATGATCGAGGCGGGCGGGCACCACTGGACCTCACAAGATTGGGAGGTTTATTAATTACTTCTGCCAGCGAATGGTTGTGGCGGTCCTGAGACCTCTCAGGGATATAGGACATTCATTTACAATCCCTATGCCCATGATGGGGCAATGGGCCACTTTGCCGCTTGTGCAGGGGGCGTTGGTCCCCAACGGCTGCAGCCTGGCAGGGCGCCAGGTGCAAGTCGCCGGGGATCGGCGCACCTGCATGCAAATGGGGCCATAATGACATGCAAATGGCCCCATTTGTGCCTTGCATGCATTATGGTCCCATTTGCATGTGCACTTTTGAATATCACTGTTGATGCACCCAGCGCAACGGCACTTGCGCTAGCGCATCCCCCTGCTCCACTCTGGCCACTTGCACTGGCACAGTGCCACTGCGCCATGCACACTGCAGGTGGCCAAGGAGCGATATTCAATGATGCTGTGCCATAGTGCAGCTCCATTGAATATCACCCAGTCAACACACAGGCCCATCCCAGTTGCGCAGCACCCAGGCTTGCGCCACAGCCTGGCGCAGTCTGAATATCCCGCCCACAGTATAAAATTACAACTTAAGAGCAAACCATTCAATCCAATAAAGTGCAATTACAGAAGCAGATACATTATGTTTTTGAAAAAAGCTAGTATTTTAACCTTTTCTTAAAGCACTGAGTGAGATTACTCTCAACAATTACTGATGGTATTTTATTGAAAAAGTGGGTGCTCTATATAGTAAAGATCTTTGCCCAAAGGTGGTCTTAAGAAGTGGTATTTTAAATTTAAATTTGAACTGGGACCTAGTAGATAGTGCATTTATTGCCCTGGGAAACATTAGAGAAGTAAACAGGGGAAGAAGGTTACATTTTACTTTAAATAAAAAAGTACCCATTTTGAAAAGAACTCGATCATCGAAAGATAGACAATAAGATTGTTTATACAGGTCAAAACAGTGAGTTCGAAAAGGCAAATCTAGCCAGAATCTTAAGGCTGAATGATATATTACTCTGAGCGGGCTTAAAACATTATAACATGAGGAGGTATATATGAGTATTCCATAATAGAGTACCGAAAACAGGAAGCTATGAACTAAAAGCTTTCTTGATTCAAAGGTCAAAAGGGAATTAGCTCGATAAAGAACAACCAATCTTTGATGTAGAGTTTTTCTAAGGCTCTGAATATAAGGTTCAAAAGAAAACTGATTATCTAAAATTATACCTAAATATTTGAAAACTGAAACAAATTCAATTTTATTGCCCTTTCTATCGATAATTAAAGGAAAATCAGTAGATGCCTTCTTGTTCCAGGAAAAAAACATTACCTTTGTTTTTTGGGAATTCAAAACCAGGTGATTTAAAGATAACCAATCCTGCAGATACATTATAATTATCTGTAAAAATCAGTCATACAAACTTTACAGAGAACAAAGACAATGAATTTATTAAATTCATCTATGATTCATAATATGCTAATATTTGTTAGGAATTCTTACCAATACAACTTTTGTAAATCTAGGGAACACTTTTACAGAAAATAGTATTAGAGAAGGGTTCTGTATATTTAGAAATTCCTCTCTTCGAGCACTAAAAACAAATGCTGGTCTTTTATAGCTCGATCTGATAATATTATCTTCTAGCCATTCAGTCAAAGTGTGTGTGTGTGTGGTGGGTGGGGGCAGTTGTTTCCAACATCTAAGAATTCTATTTTTGGCTGAGATCATTGTGGCCAATAACCATAGAATATTAGGTTTAGACCAGAGGTCTAGATCTGATGTGATACCGAACATTACTAGTTTGTCAATAAGTACAATCATTATGTTCAGAATGTTTTCACATGCCCCAAAAATTTCATCCCAGAACTTCTGAATTAGTGGGCAAGACCAGATAATGTGTGTAATAGTATCAATGTTTTTACACATCTTCAGCAAATATTGTTAGATATATCCATTTTAAACATTTTCTCAGGGGTGTGATGCCATCTGTGAACAATTTTATAATGCAGTAACCTGTCTTTTGCCTCTTTACAGGCCTTAAAAGTATTCATCCAGCTCTGATCCCATTCATTCAATAAAACAGTAGATCCTAACTCAGCTTCCCATTTTTGGATTAATGATTCAATCTGAGTCTCCTTAGAGTCCATAACCATATTGTATATATTATTTTGGAGCCCTTGCAGGTAGAAAATATTTTATCTAGAGGGTACGTGGGGAGGGGGTAGTGAGACTGTATTATTGATGTTCTCTTTCAAAATTTGTCTGAGTTAAAATATCTGAAATATTTGGTTATGGGTAATTTATATTTCTTGGCTATATCAACAAACAGCAACAAGGTAGACCTTTTATGATATATTTAGTCACTCATGAAACAAATGACCCTGTCTATCCAACTCTTCCAGGCCAGAGTTTTCTCCTCAATTTGAAAAAGTTTGTTGTTCCAAATAGGACAGTGTGGTGAGTGTGCCAGGTTCCATTCCAATGCCCTGGAGGTCTTGTAGCAGGCTGATGATGAGGCCTTTAGGATAGGGTGAGACATGACTTCATGGTACGTTCCATAAATATTATGGCTCTGGGATTTGTTCCTTTCAAGAGACGTGTCTCAATGTCCACCCACCCTAGAGACTGGTTAATGTCCTGTATCCATAAAGATTGAATATGTTGAGCTACTAAAAAGGTGTTGTGTCTTGTTCTGAAAGGTGGGTTGGTGAATCTAACAACCCAGCTTTCAGAACAAGACATAACACCTTTTTCGGTTGTTAAATTCACCCCTAATTCTAGGTTGTTGTAGTTTAAGTTTAGCTATACATGCTGGTTATCCTCTCATAGATACTTTAGTAGCACCAAGTCAAGTAACTTATAATTTTTTTCTGAGAGTTGAAGTGGTAAGTGATGTAATAAGTAATAAACTAGGAGCAAGAATCATGTTTATTTCCTGTATTTTTCCCAAAAAGACAGAAGCATTGGGCACCACCTTTGTAAGTCTAGCTTCAATGAGTCTATTAACTTTGTAAAATTAAAGGAAATAACTTTCTTGATATCAGCACACAAGTCTAAGCCAAGGAAAGCAACTGTATTGGTAGATAGTAATGACTTTACTCAATGTAAATTGATAGCAGTAGTAGCTCAGATTTTTTCAAAGTTTGTCTTAAAACCTGAAAATAGGGAGAATGCTCTGATAATATCCAGCAAGGGAACTAAAGATTTGCTCAGTTCTGAGACAGTAAGCAGTAAATCATCTGCATAAGCGATGAGTTTATTGTACTTGTCCATTCCTGTGCCTTTAATCTTGGTGGTTGATCTAATTTTAATTAGTAAGGGTTCTAAGGCTAAGATAAACAACAAAGGTGAAAGAGGGTATCCTTGTCTAGTCCCTCTGTGTATGTCAAATTTATCAGAGAGCACCCCATTTACTTTAACATTGACTGATATCTGATTATATAAAATTTCTACCCAGCCACAAAACTGTTCCCCTAGATTAAATTTGGTCAGAATGCTCTGCAAGTAACCCCACTCCAGCCAATCAAAAGCTTTGATGGCATCCAAAGACAATAGAAGGGGCTTAATGGCTGAGTTTTTTGCATTGTACATATTGGCCCAGATATTCAAATGGGCTGCGCCATGCACAACAGAGATGCGCCAGCGCAAGTCCCAAAAGCACCATTCGCATATTCAGCAGGAGGCAGCTCGCACCTAAATTGCAATGCAAAAGAGTGTAATGGTAATGAATGCATGTGCAACCATAGGGGGAGGAACCATGAATAAATGGCGCAGTACGATATTCAACAGCATTCGCCATGCGCAATAGGGGAGCAAGCGGAAGTTGCACAATAGCGGAAATGATCCAAAATAAAAAGGAACAAGAGAGAGATGCAAGAACGCTATAGGGAAGCCATAGGTGGGAGCAAGGTGACAGCTACAGAAGAGAGGGAAGCAGTAAGTGGGACTGGAAAATAGCAGGACAGGGCACACCTGGGAACACAGAGCAACAGGACAGGAGTGCGGAGCCTGTGCCACTGTGCAGGAGAGACAGGGGAAGTGCCACAGTGGACTGAGGGCAGTGGCAGTGGGCAGGACAGCCAAAGCTCAGAGGTGTTCCCAGTGCAGTGGGAGTATCACAAAGGACAGTGTTGGGAATGGGATAACAGCTGCCGGGGGGAGAACACGAGCCAGGGACAAGGCCAGTGCCACCTTTCAGATGGAGGCAGTAATGAGGGGTGTGAGAAGGCAGGCAGCAGGGGGGCACGGCCGTGAAAGGGCCTGTCGGCGGTATGCCCCAACAGGTGGTACGAGCCGCACCAGCTTGAGCACTACAGTGACACAGAGATTGTGGGCGCTGCTGCCTGGTCGAGGCAATCCTGAGGTGGCTCTGTGAGCTGTGCAGTGATGAGATGCAGGCCCCACACGACAAAGCCATGCTCTGTCAGTGGAGACAAAGGTAACAGCTGTCATGTGCCTGCTCACCACGGGCACCTTCCAGAGATCAACAGGGGACACAACAGGCATAACCCAGTTGACTGCATCATGCCTACTCACACAATTCCTCACACTGCTGCCACATGCTGCGGAGTACATCCATTTCCCCAGCACACCGGCAGAGCACACAGCACACATACAAGAGTTCCACAGGGTAGCACGTATGCCTGGCATGCTTGGGGCCATTGACTGCATCCATGTGGCCATCCGCACGCCACCTGGCCCGGAAGATGCCACGTACATCAACTGGAAGGGCTATGCCAGCATCAACTGCCAGGTGGTGTGCGATGCTAGGGGGCACATAACCAATGTCTGTGCCACACACCCTGGGGGAACACATGATGCCTTCATCTGGCACCAGTCTGCACTGTGCCACAGGTTTGAGAGTGGGGACATCCCCACTGGCCACCTAGTGGGTGAGTATGCAAATCAAGCAGGATGACATGGATCTTGGGGGGGGCATAGTCAGAGGTGCCATGGGTACTGGCCTTGACGGCCCATGGCAGGGCAACACTGATCACCAAACTAATGTCCACCCTCTACACACAGATGACAGTGGCTATCCACTCCGTCCCTGGCTGCTCACGCCATACCGGCAGCCCACGACCCCATCGCAACAACGGTACAATGAGGCACATGCCACCACATGCAATGTCATAGAGTGGGTGTTCGGGATGCTGAAGGCACGTATACGTTACCTGGACACGTCTGGCAGTGCCCTACAGTACAGCCCCTCGAAGGCCTGTGGGCTATTCCTGGCCTGTTGCATCCTGCACAACATGGCCAACGACTGTGGGATAGTTGTAGAGGTCGAAAGAGGGAGACAGCGATGGGGACGATGACGCCGGTACAGATGGTGATGAGCAGCCCCCCCTTGGGCGAAGGGACCCCCGACTGATCCGGATGTCGCAGCTGCACCAGGACACCATCACAGAGGAGCACTTCAACCAACCCAGGTAAGTCATGGGGCCATGTGCAACCACCAATGGCAAGGGCACAACCCACAAACTCACATGGACAAACCCCAGGGGTGAATGGCGGAAAGGGAATTGGCTGAGCGTGGAATCGCACACACCGTCAGGGATGTGCAAGGCCTAACATGGCACGTGGTCTCTCACACACACACACACACACATACCACAAGACATGCACAAGGGGTAGGAGGCACACCAACCCCGACCGCCACCCCTAGCCACACACATGACCAGAGATGACCATGCCCAGTGCCCGTCATTGTGCTTGTCTCAGACGCTGGGCACCATTGCACAGTGGCAGACAACGCAACGCAGGCATCATCATGCACATGCCACAGCGGCCAGCAGCTGGGAGGGTGTGCACATGGACCGTGTGTGTGTGCAGGGCCAGGTACCCCACCAGTGCATTGCACATTGAACAACACACTGCACACAGGGCAGCGTCAGACAGTAGCCATGGTGGGAGACAGGTCAGTCACACAGCACAGTGCCACGGCCACCACGGATGTGTGGGTGGCCCCGCCGAGACCTGCCAGCCATGACAGGCTGACCATTGGCCTCATGGGGTGGCACCGACGGTCCCCCAGGGGTGACACTGTGGGAACACGACCGTGCTCGAGCAGGGGGTCTGCAGCTCACTGAACATGCCTGAGTCAGGCGTGCTCGGGATGCCCACAGCTGAACCCGGTGTCAACATGGAGGGTGTCGCACGACACCGGGAATGAGGGGTGGACATGTCACTGCGCGGTGCCTGCGGCACATGGGCAATAAACTGTGTTCCCAAAGTGGCCATGACAGCTGTGAATGCACGTGTCTGCCTGTCAGTGGCAGCTGTCACATCCTCCCGCTGCCGGGCCATCTCTGCCAGGAGCAGAGCGTGGTCTCTGCTGTGCCACTTCTCTGCCTGGCGCAGAACCGCACTGAGTGCGTCCACCGCCCTGACAAGCTGTGACTGCTGATCCACGGAACCCTGGAGTAGTCGGCTGTGCTCATCAAAGAGGTCATCTGCCGGATCGGCATGACATCCCTCATGGTGTTCCTGGCCCTGCTGGGCATCACCCCTTGATGATGGGCACTGCACACCAGAGCCATGCTGGCGAATGGCCACATGTGTGCACTAGCGCCACTGACACTGTCCCCCGTCACCATTGGCCGACTGGTGACACTGCCCCTCTGGCCACTGCTCAACAGGGCTCAACGGTGCTGCCACAGCGGCTGCAACAGCCCCACTGTCCTGGATGCACACCAATGCTGCCCCACTGGTGCAGACAGGCACAGGCTGGGACTGTGATGTCACGCAGGCCTCCACGGCGGCACCACCCATGGCTATGCCCGTGCTATTGCCTGCTGTGAGGCCATCCTGCAGCCCACACGTATCACTGTCCATGATGTGAGCTCCATCATTATAGGTGATGGATCCGGCACCAGTCTGAGTCTCAGCATACTGGCATCCATGGATGCTGTCATGCTGGAACACGGGCAGGGCCGCCTCCGCACCAGCTCCACCAACTTCAGTCCGACAGCCAGGTGGGCACGCTGTTGTCCTGACCCTCGGACACCTGTGGAGGTGGATGGGCGCTCCTCTGTGTCCAGGATATCACCCTCAGTGGACGAACCCACTACCGCTGACCCATGTAGATGCTCAGGAGCTGTAAGGGAATGCAGTAGCATTAATGTCTCTGCCCTACCCTGTGGCATTCCCTCTACCCCCCGCACAGTGACAGATCAGGACCTACCATGCAGTGACGGACTGCCACCCATCTGGAAGCCACCACCTGGAACACCCACTAGGGCACAATGCCACATGCTTCCAGAAACCCACTCTTCCTGTGGCGTCAGGCATGGCACGGCCGGCTGTCCACCACCAGTTGCAGCCCGTGCTGCCCTGATGGCAGCCACCTTATCTTTTATCCTCCTCTTGTCCATGCCCACCTTCTTCTTGCACTCTTGCATGGACCGCTGGTGGCTACCATGCTGGTTGACGACACGCACCACCTCACCCCATGCCACAGCACGGGCCTGTGGTATTCCCTGCTGTCTGCTAAGCAGCAGTTTCTGGTCAAGATAGACCTCAAACAGGGCATCTGATTCTGCCGGGTGAAGTTGGGCCTCCTCCGTCTCCCACGTCTCTGTTCCTCCTCCTCCTCTTCCACCTACATTCGGTTCATTATTGATCCTGTGGGAATGACAGGTGTTACCTCTGAATGTGCAGTCCTATGCATCTCCCACACACCACAGTCCACACTGGCAAACAGCATGCAACTCACCACAATAGACTGCAATACCAGACTATGGCCTCTACAGCCCCATGTCGCATTTATATAGCACAACGCATGCAAATGAGGCGAGGCTCAATTTTAAGTGGATGCTAATGCAGTAGCTGCGCCATTGAATTGCTGATTAGCTGATTTGCATATGCGGCTGAATACCGGCGCTAGCGCCTCGCCAACAACTCGGCTGTAGCGCTGTTGCGCCCGTGCGCAGTGTGTTGACGTGCTCAGGCAAGGGCGCAGCTCTGTGACGTGCTCAGTAGACACCGAACGGCGCATGCCCGGGGTGCTGACGCCAACGCCTGCCACGCTGCTGATGTGCTGAGCACGGGAGGCAGTGCAGGGCATGTCCACCACTGTGCCAGTGGCTCTAGTGTGCTGTTCATATGTATAGCACTCTTGCCCTGGGGCACTGTAGGTGCCGTGGTGCCACAGCATGGTAGACCACTACAGGAAGTGCCACACAGGCACCCTACCAAACTACATGTGGTGGGTACCAATAGCGCTGTGGCGGTCCGTGCATGAGGGACCCCTGATCCTGTGGCCGACCTTTGCCCCCCTAGGCACCATGCGTCCGCATGGGTGCACCCCTATCGCGCTGTTCAGTGACAGCGCGATGGGGAATGGCAGCACAGTACTGCGCAGCATCCGTATGTGGTGGACATGCACTAGGGAGTGCCATTTTGATTCTGAATCGGTGGAAATATGGCACGGAGATGGGCACCTGTCTGGAGCCAGGTGGAACTGGCTAACCTTGTCTCCTTAGTTGAGCCCCATGCTGGTGCTCTCTTTGGTGAGGCACCCCTGGACAGGACCAGGAGTGCCATGTGGGAGGAGGTGGTGGTGGCCCTGGAGGAGGCGACAGGGCTCCAGAGAACAGCGGAGCAGTGCAGGCACCGGTACGGGGACCTCCAGCAGAGGGACCCGGACAGGCTTGCCCGCCTGCGGGCACACACTAGGAGAAGCACGGTTCCACGGCCAGGTAGGTGCCCCATCCATACACTGGTTACGTCCGTACGGGTATCGCAGTGGGCATGTGTCCACCACATGGGGGTCTGTCCAGTGTGGGCAGTGGTGGTGGTGGTATAGGGGTGGGGGGCTGAATGGTTTGGCTGTGTGGGTTCGCACACACCCGGGGTGGGGGGCCTTTGCTACTGGATTGTACTAATGTTCCTCTCTCCATGTTTGCACCCTAGGCCCTGAGGAGCATCGCCGTGCGAGGGAGGAGAGGCAGCGGCATGAGGCATGTCCCGATGCCAGAGGACCCATACCGGCTCAGCACCAGGACCAGCCTGATGATGGTGAGTGCCTTACATCCAGGATTTTCTGTGCATGCTGTGTAGCAGGGTGCGCGGCTGGGAATGGCCACCATCCATTGACACCACTGCCGTGCACGCCACATAGTACAGTCAGCACTGTCCAGTGGCACTGCATGTCTGGGAGTGCATCACTGGTGGTCCAAGCATGCACCGGGTACATGGCTGTGCCACTGCCTTCGCACCGCAAAGCCATGTCACTGTACAGCCACGGTGGTGCTGTGTGGGACTTGGGCGGTCGGTGTGTGCAGTGGTCCGCATGGCTGTGTGCGCCTGGGTGGGCAGGTCTCATGGACACGATCACTGTGGGTGGTCGCACACCATCACAGGGGCGTGTCCCACAGCTGTATGCCGTGCATAATGGGTGGGCTGCAGGGGGCTGTGCATTCACGCCTATTGACTCTGCTCCCTTGTCCTAGGTGGACGGAGGATGGTCCATATCAAGAGGGCACTGCAGAAGCTGCTCCAGGTGGCATGGGCCTCTCTGACCATTCTAGAGAGGGTGGATCAGCATGGTGTGCAGCGAAGACATCGCAGGAGGCACCATAGGAGCGGGGAGCGGGGCTCCCACTGAAGACTGTCCACCCATGGACTCCTACAACCCCCCTGGACCCACCCTCACACCCCTCCTTCCCTCTCCCATTTGTTCACCCCTGCCCCTTACCCACCTCCACCCAGTTTGTGGCCCTCACCCCTTTTTTACTGTAAATATGTACATAGTTTTGTTTCTACTTCTAATACATTTGTTTAGTTATGCTTACTGTGATGGTCTCTGATTTGCAGTGGGCTAATGGTGCTCAGCTGCAGTGGTGTGCATGGTGTCGGTGGTGGTGCTATCATGGGTGTGTGTGTGTGTGTCCATAGGGGAGGCAAGTTTGGTGTGGGCGTAGTTCTCAGTCACTGTGTGTGGTTTGTGTGTTGTTCCCTGTGCACTGGATGACTGTGTGCAGTGGTACACGGTGCATGCGCTGTGTCCATGGCGCACCTGTCAGACCGTCCATGGCCTGTGCGTCTGCCACCCTTGCATGTCTGTGACCTGCACAGTCCGCTGGCATGTCAGTGGTGGCTGCCCATGCTGAACTGCCACTGTACACAGCACGATGCCGGGTTGCCTCCTGTCACTGGTGGGTGCACGTCTGCCTCGGGCAGCACTGTTGCCTCCACTGTTGTTGTCCCACCTTGATGCTGTCACTTGTGTCTGTTGCAGGGGATGTGCTCCACTGTCTGTCCCTTGTGCTCCAGCCACATGCTGGAGGTGTACGGTGTCGTGGTGCCTGCGCAGGGTGGCTGGCACACCTGTGCCATGGAGGGGTTCTGGCCATGTGTGCACGGCTACCGTGGCCACATGCCAGGGGCTTGGTTGACCCGCTACTGTGTCCCTGTGTTGGTGTGCCCTTGGGTATGGGTGGTTGTTTGTCTGTGCACTGTGTTGCATCCTGTGTGGTGCATGCTTCCACGCAACACTGTGGGTGTCAGCGCTGGCTGTTGTGGCCAGTGTTGGGACAGGGTGTGTCCTTGGGAGGGTGTGCAGGGTGCTGTAACACTGGTGGTGGGGTCTGGGGCATGCCCTGTCATGTGTGTGGTACCTTGTGTGCCGACGCATGGTCAGCCTCACAGCTGTACCTGAGGGGGGCATGCATGGTGGCACTGTGTATGCAGACATTGCTTCGCTGTCTGCTGCTGCCCACTGTTGGGTGCTCGTGGTGGGACTGCCTTGCATGGTTCTGTGGTGCACAGGGTTGTATTGTCACAGTGGGGGTGGTGGCATGCTTGGGGTGTCTTGCACTGTTGAGTGCTACTCCTGGGCAGGGTGTATGGGGATCATGGTGCAGGGTGTGCTCTGCATTGGTGGGATGGTGTGGGATGGGGTGGATGGGCATCCATGTGTGACGGTCTCAGCTTGCAAGGGGGTGTGCTGGTGCACCATGCCATGGTGGTGGTTTTCTTGCTGGTGTCCCTGGGCCGGTGGTTCTTCCTGCTCTCCTCCGGTTGTGCAGTGCATGGGGTGTGAAGGGCAATGTCTGTTCTGCTGTGTGCTCCTCTGCCCATCCCTACCATGGGTGGTGGGCCCCTGCATCCTGTCTCTGCACATCCCTGGTTGTGCTGTTGCGCTGCTGTCCTGCTCCACTAGGCATCCCTGGTTTTGCTATTGTGCATCGGACCTGCTCCACTGCACATCCCTGCTTGTGCTATGGCGCAGTTGGCATGATATTCAGTTGTGTGCCGCAGGCGCATCTTGACTTGCGCAGTGTTTGAATATTGTGCGTGTTGCGCATGGGCGCAGTGGACTTGCGCTTGCTCCTGCTATTGCGCACTTTTGTGGCGCAGTTTGAATATCTGGGCCATTATGTAAAACTTTCTACTCCAGCCTGGTGGCACTGAGGGCTGAGGTGCTGGACACCTTACCTTGTGCTATGCTGGCGGCCCATGTTCGGGAATAAGCATGGGCTGCCAGGGGTCAGCAGGAGAGGAGAAGGATTGAGAGTCCAAGGACTGCTCTCCTTCTCTGGGGAGGGGGAACACACACTCTCGGTGTACAACTGGCCCCTAGCAGAGGCTAAGGGCTGGTGCCCCGAGGCTCAGGAAGAGCAGTAGATGTGGCAGACACTCAGAGGAGTGCATGCGGTAGCATGCACACTCGGTCCTTGTGGCATCATTGCACACTGCATCTCAGGGGGCAAAAAGGAAAAATGGAGGAGAAAAGCAGGCACTGGCTGGCAGAATGATCCACTCTCCACAGACCCCACCTCCGTGATGGGCAGTAACCCTCGACACCGTATTCGTGTGTGACAGTGGGATGGGGGATCCTGCCACCCTGCCATGGGAGGCACAGCCGTGGGGCAGCCGAGAGGTACGCTGCGAGCAGAGGACAAGGCTGGAGGATCACAAGAGAACAGTTGTCAGTGCCAGGAGGACAAACATCGGTAGCTGCAAAAATATGTAGAACTTTCTTAACTCATTGAGGCCCCAAGACACTTGTAGGTGGCAGCAGAAAAGATACTCCTGAGGTCTTTAATGCCTCCAGATGTCCTGCACTTTGTGCCACTGAGGACTTTAGATGCCTGAGGACGTCACTGCTTAAAACTTAAATATTTCGCAAACTGAAGTGAGTACAATTGACTGCATAGCACCATTGGAAAGGTAATGTTCTGCTGAACAACTTTGCTGCTGATACTTTGTGTCTGTCATGTATACTTTAGAAGATATTCACATTTTTGTATGGTATGGTGTGTATGGCTGACATTTGTCTCTCAAGCTTCACCTAGCCACCTTAATAAAACAAAAAAGAAATACAAGTATCATAGTAGAAAAATTACTTTTTAGTACAAAATTAGTTTTGTACTTCCATCTAATGTATGGATGCTTAATTTGGTGATGATATGTTAAATATTTCCCCCCCACCAAAATGGCTTCCATTGTCTTTTTATATTGAAATTTTTTTTATCGCTATTTCAACCATTATAGAAACAAGGATTTGTCAATGCCAAATATTGATTGCTTATATGTGCTGTTTAGATATTCGGAAGTGAAAGTACCATGCCTAAGAACTGGCTTGTGCCCCCCTCAAGACATCCACTGTGTCTTTCTGTTCAGTATTCACAGAAGATGGGAAGGGGCAAGGGCCACAGCAGTACAGCAGTTGCAAAGGCGTGAAGAGGTGGACAATATTAGTCCATTCACAGGCAGAAGAATCCTGCAGAAGGTGAGTGAATTGAAGGTGGACAAAGCGGTGGGACCAGATGACATACACCCAAGGATATTAAAAGAACTGTGAAGGGAAATAGCAGTACCTGTGGCAGCCATGTTCACTGAGCCAATCAACACAGGGACACAGGGGTGGTATCAGAGAATTGGAGGAGGGCAGATGTGGTCCCTCTATACAAATCCAGCAGTAGGGAGGAGGTGGGGAACTATAGGCCGGTCAGCCTCACTTCAGTGGTGGGGAAGACCATGGAGACATTGCTTAAAGAAAGGATAGTGGGGCATCTAGAAGCCGTCAGAGCCCAGGACCATAGGTAACATGGATTCACAGTGGGGAGGCCATGTCAGACAAATCTGGTTGATGTCTGAGTGGGTGACAAAGGAAGCAAATCAGGGTGGGGCAGTGGAAAGCACTTACCTTGATGCAAGCAAAGCCTTTGACACTGTCCCACATAGGAGGCTGATAAAGCAGCTGAGTAGGATGGGCACGGGGGAAAGGGTGGTAAACTGGGTAACAGACAGGAGGCAGAGAGTGGTGGTAAATGGGGCACAGTCTGGGGAGAGGGGGTGACCAGTGGGGTGTCACAGGGATTGGTCCTGGGGCCAGTCCTGTTCAATGTCTTAATGACATTGCAGAAGGGCTGAAGGGAAAGGTCTGCCTGTTTGCAGATGACACCAAGATCTGTAACACAGTGGATACCACAAAGTGGATGGAGAAAATGAGGAGGGACCTGGGTAAGCTTGAGAAATGGTCTGAGGACTGGCAACTGAAGTTTAATTCAAAAAAGTGCAAAATTATGCACCTGGGACACAGAAACCCTGGGGAAAGGTACAGGAAGGGGGAGGGAAGGAGTTGCTGACAGTCACAATCTTATTTTAGATGACCTGAAAATATCAAAGTGGTAAGGCAGCTGAGAGGGCCAGTGACATGCTGGGGTGCATAGGCAGAGGTATCACCAGCATAAGGAGGGAGGTAGTGATGCCATTATATAAAACCATGGTCAGGCTTCACATGGAGTACTGTGTGCAGTTCTGGAGGTCGCACCTTCATAAGGATATTAACAGGCTGGAGATGGTCCAGAGAAGGGTGAATGAGATGGTACAGAGCTTGAAACACAAGACTTATGAGGAGAAATTAAGGGACCTCAATATGTACTCAGTGGAAGAGAGGAGGGAAAGAGGAGATATGACAGAAACATTCAAGTACCTCAAGGGTATAAACATAACTACTGAGAAGCAGGAGACTGCTGCTATAGGCATATGTGCCAGCTTCAGTGTGATATTCGTTTGTTCTCATAAGTCTGTAATCTCCAGTATTTCAGTAACCACATGACCACACTGCCTTCTTTAGGCAGTTTGATGCTGGTTGATGCCTAGTGTCAGATGGCAGACAGAGGGCTCACCAGATTGTGTTGCCATTTGAAAAAACTTCATAGAGTGTTCTTTTACTGGTGAGCGTTTTGAAAAGCTGGTGAAGGTCTCACAATTTTTATTATGATTTTATCGCCTTATGTCTGTCCCTTTGGTCTCCCCATCCCCACACCCCAACAGTCATCAGTGGCCACAGCTGCAGCCTTCTTCTTGCCAAGATGGTGGGTGAGAAACAGAATTTGACAGCAGATAAGGACCGCTTGGCCCACCTAGTCTGCCCATTTCCCTACCTGATGCATAAGCTGCAGATTCTAGTTAATTAACAGCTTACTTCCTTCTAACCCCCACTAGAATTGCCTTATGTCTGTCCGGGAGCAGCTGCCTTCACAGTCTGTGAAGTCTGACGTCTTTCGGTGCCACTTATTGGTCATCTTCCAATGCAGGCGAGGTGCTGCCAGCCCAAAACTGACTCAGGACAAGCAGGTTTCAAAGTGGGGAAGAAATGGAGTGAGAAAGAATCAAGTACTCATTGAGATGCGGCATCGATTTTAAGATCAGCATACTGCTGTGGACACTGCAACTAGAACCCACTCTTTAAGCAGCCTTATGAAGAGTAAAGGCTCTTGAAGCACTGGGGTTCTGTTTAATAGTAATAAGTGGGCTGCATCTAATTCGGTAATTCACTGTACCTTACATCTGGATGTATGGTAGGCCCAACTTTAAATAAACACTACACCTGAATTAACACATGATGCCATAGAAACATAGAATTTGTCAGCAGAAAAGAACAGCTCAGCCCACGCATTCTACCAAAGTGTTCCCTACCTACTTGTAACTCCTGCCTGTATATGTTAATGCATGTCTTATTCTGCCTGCATCCATTAGGACCTCCGTGTGAATGAGCTGCTTAATGGATTTTTCCTGCAATGAACTTGAACCTACTCCACTTCCATAGCCCTATTGATCTCCGTTGACCTCCTCCTTCCCCTTTTTCTAATATACCCCTATATTTTTATTTTATTTATTTATTGAAATTTGGGAATTACAATCCTTTGAGTCGAACACTCCTTTGAAAAGGCTCCATGTCAGTACAAAAACAGAACACTGCATCAAGACATACTGTATTGTACATAGTTCTCAAAGCAGAACATTACATTTTGACAAAACTGTACATAAAAGATCACTGTACATGGTATTTACATTGAATGGTTACCATCTCAAGGGTTGTTAGAGGACCCTGGGTCAACGAGGTGTGGTGGGACAGGGTTTCCAATTAAGAGGGACTTAGCCAAGCCCTACATTGAGGTAAGAATACTGCAAGGTGTAGGTCTTGCTGAACAGCTTTTTTTTTTTTTTATTGCGCCTAGGGAGGACTGTTGGAACAGCTACAGGCCTCTGAGTCAAGAAGAAGTCTGCATGCTTCATGTCCCCTACCATTTTAGCTCCCACCACTTCTCCTGGCAGTCTGTTCAAGGCGCCTACCACCCTTTCAGTAAAGAAATCTTTCTTCACAACTATCCTGAATGCCCCCCCCACTTCATTGTATGTCCCTTAGTTTGGGTGCTCATCCTTATTTGAAGAAAACTTCCCAACTGTACCCTCTTTACCCCTGTGAGATACTTTGTAGGTCTTGATCATGTCACCTCTCGCCCCTCCTCTCTTCCAGAGTGTACATGCTGAGATTCTTCAGCCTCCTTGTAGGGATTCCTGTAAAAATTCTGAACCATTTTAGTTGCCCTCTCTGGAAAACCTCCACCTTATATCCTTTCTGAAGTGTGGACTCCAAAACTGGACACAGTACTCCAGCTGGGGGTATAGCAGGGAGTGATACAATGGCAGCACAACATCCCTCCTCCTCCTACTGAAGATGCCACTCCCTATGCACCCCAGAATCCAATTTGCCCTGCCTATAGTCTTGTCACACTGTACTGCCACCTTGAGGTCCTCTGATATAATAACCTCAAGGACCCTTTCATGTCTAGTGAATATCAGTAGTACCTCCCCCATCCTATACCCAGTATCGGGGTTCCAATGCCCTAGGTACATGATTTTACACTTGTTGGCATTGAACCCCAAGTAAGTAAGAAAATAGAATTGATTTGAATGAATTGCAGGCTTTTAAGCAGCTTTTCGGGGAGTGTGTATGTGTGTGTGTGTGGGGGGGGGCTGTGCTACTATAACTATTTGCTTTTGATTTGGTATAATGTGCGAACAGAGTAACCCTGCTCCCCACTCCGTGTGCTATATTGGAGATAAAGAGCCCAAACAGCATTGGGCCAAGCATTGAGCCATGCGGCACCCCGCTTGTCACTGCTCTGGGTGCCGAGAGCTACCCCACCACCACCACCCTCTGCACCCTCCCCTGTAAGCAGTTCTCTATCGATAAGTCAGACCACCTTCCACCCGTACCCCTCCTTCTCCTCACTCTTCTCCTCCTTGGCCTGTGTCCTTCCTCCTGGTAGTCTGCACCCTTTCTCCTCCTTATTCTTACCGTGTGGTGGTGCCTTCTGTATTACACTCAGATCAGTCTGCCCGCCCCCTTCCAGGGTTACTACGCCTCCACCTTTACCTATATCTAGAGTGGTGAGCTCATCAGACTTCCCTGTCTGGACCTTTCTACCAACCTCAGTCTTTTGGCCCCCACTCCATTTGTTTAAATCCACCTTAGTAGAGAAATACCCCTCTAATACTGCCTATTTTTTTTTTTACCTATTTTCTCACCGAGCTAGGGTAGACTTGGTCATCCCGACCAACCTCCCTAACCCTGCCCCCAACATCAAGCTGACCTGCTTACCTCCACGGATTACCCCCGTGGTGGGGTGATGAGGAGCTCACAGTCAACACACTGGAGCAGGTTTCGTTAAGAGGTGCCATTCAGGGTGGGCGGGGGTTTGGAAGCTCATGCTGCCTGACCGTAGCCCATTTTCCACTTTTCTCCCCTTTGCGGAGTGCAGGTGGGCAATGACACTTAGGCACAGGGTGCCAACATCTGCCACACTCCGCCACCCTTTACTACACCGTTGTAGTAGTGCCCACGGTTGTCACCAGGGGCCGCTACAGAGCGGTGGGTCCCTGGATCTCGCCCCCAGCATAGGAGAGCAGTCCTCCGGACGCTCAATCCTATGCCTCCCTTGCCAACCCCTGGCAGCCCAGGCTTGCATCCGAACCTGGGTCACAGCCTGGCGCGAGGTGTGGCATCCAGCGCCTCAACCCTCAGCTCCAGTGGCCCAGCAGCAATGCTGCCTTTAATACTCCCCTCCCCTCCCCTTCCTGCTCCAGTGTATCCTGTCCCCCGCGTACAAGTTACTATTCCCCCCAGACCCTACCCCAGTTAGTCACTAACCCATGTTTCGTGTGGCACCAATCCCTCAGCCATTCAAACTCCTCAAGCCTACCCTTCCTCCCCATGCTTGCACATGGTACCGGCAGTACCTCCAAGAATGCCACCGACTTCCCCACCCCATCACACTGCCTGCCCAGGTACTCAAACCTCCCCCTCACTGCTTCCACAGTGTCCCCTGCCAAGTTGTTTGTACCCACATGTAACAGTAAATGAGGTTTCTTCTTCCCCCTCACTGCACGCTTGAGCAGTGCCTGCCCTGCCTTGCCCCTCCTGCAGTCAACCTGGGGACAGCTTCAACCCAAATATGACTGTGCCTTTCCTTCTGCCCCATCTCACCCATTTCAGTATAGAATCCCCAGGACGAGTACCCCCACACTGCCACCCCTTCCCTTCTAATGCCCCTTCCACCACCCCAGTATTCATTCTTCCCTGCCCCTTACCCCCGCCAACAGCACTTTCTGTGACTTCTGTATCTGTACCCCCTATTTCCGCGTCATCACTTTTCTCTGCCTTATTCCTCACATCCCCCTTGAACCTCTTCCCAGTCTGACTACTTCCTACTGGGCTTCCCATGTTGAATTCCCCTCCTCCCCTGCTGATTTCCAACCCCTGTCCTATCCCCGCTGTTGTCGATTTAGACCTCCCATTCCCTTCTACCTGATAGTGATGCCCCTCCCATCTTCCCCCTTCCCGTAGCCTTCTCTCCTTCAGTCACCACCCCCTCCTTCCTTACTAGCCCCCTTCTACCCTTTCATCCTCGCTATCTCTTCCCCTACCTGTTGTCATCCCTCTCATGCCCTGCTTGTCCTCCCCTCTTCAGCATGTTCCTGCTCCCCCTCTCTGTCCCATAGCAGAGGTTTGAATCTATTCCTAGTCGATACCTGTCCCACATCTCTTCCTCCTATCGGTTCTCCCCTCCTACTTGTTCCCCTCCGTGCCACCCCTGGTCCCTCCCTACCTGCAGCCATCTGCTATCTCCCCTGGTACTCCTCATGGTCTCTTCCTTCCCCATCATGGGGCTCCCCACCCTTGCCTTGGGCACCCCCTCCCTTCTCCTCTCTTTCCTGCTAGTGTCTCTGATACTGGTGTCGGTTTCAGTCCCTAGTTGTTCTTCCTCCGTGCCCTTTTGCCATCCCCTATCCCCCCCCTCAGGATGCCTACCATACTCATCTGCCCTGCCACTTACACTCCTCCTTAACCTCCTCAGTTCCTCCTTCAAACTAGCCAGTCATCTACAGACCACACACCCCCTCCATCCTCCAAGCTCAGTCCAGGAACATGGCGGACCCACACCCTGTACACCCCTCCACCCTTCCAAAGATGCCCACCCTATTGACATGTGGCACTTGCTCCATTTTGACCCCATCTTATGCTAAGGGCTCTTACTCCCAAGTTCTGTACCCTGCTACAACTGTTAAGCCCCTATTTACTCAAATTCCTGTCCCCCCCACACTAGTCCCCCTACTGACCCTTGCTGACCAAGGGTAATTCAGTCTCAAATCTCATCCGTTAGCTACTGTATTACTGTAGCAACCTAAATCTTCCTCGTCCATTTGTCACCCTCAGCTACCATAACGTTTTGTTCTCGGCTTTGGTATACTTTCACTTAGCCCAGTAAGAAATCCTATTGCACTCCAAGTATTACTCAGCTCAGTTACAGAAATAAACAGAACAAATAAATATGTATTATTACAGCAATCATAACAGTATAGCTCAGTACTTAGCTCTGCTAGAGAAAGAAACAGAACTTAATCTGTATTATTACAGCAATCCTAAAGTATCCAATCATTGCTTTGTCTCCACTCCAGAGACCCTGCTGTAATATAGGACCACAGAGGACCCTGGGCAGGAGGGTGGGCAACTCTAAAGTCCCGGCAGAGCTCCATTAAGCTCGCTCACTCCCCCTCTCTTACTCACTCATTCTATTTCTCCTGATGCTGCAGACTGCCCTTTTGTACTGGGGTCCTGCTTGCATTGGCACCTTTTTTTACCCACAAAGAAATCCTCAGCAGTCCCGACACAGCTTTGTTGAGCTTGCTCACTCCCTCTCTCTCACTCGCTCATTCTGTTTCTCTCAACGCTGCAGGCTGCCCTTTTGTACGGGGCTCCTGCCTGAGTTGGCACCTTTTTCTGCCCACAAAGATATCCGCAGCAGTCTCAACAGAGCTCAGTTAAGCTCGCTCACTATCTCTCTCTCATGCGCTCATTCTGCTTCTCCCGGAGCTGCAGGCTGCCCTTTTGTACTGGACTCCTGCCTGCGTTGATACCTTTTTCTGTCCACAAAGAAATCTGCAGCAGTCCCGACACAGCTCCATTGAGCTCGCTCACTCTCCCTCTGTCACTCACTTGTTTTTTTATCTCCCGGCACTACACACTGCCCTTTTGTACTGGGCTCCTGCCTGCGTTGGCGCCCTTTTCTGCCCACAAAGAAGTTCACAGCTGTCCCGACAGAGCTGCATTGAGGTCGCTCACTCCCCCTGTCTCACTCACTCATTCTGTTTCTCCTGGCACTGCAGGCTGCCCTTTTGTACTGGGCTCCTGCCTCCATTGGTGCCTTGTTCTGCCTACAACGAAATCCACAGCAGTCCTGACAGAGCTCCATTGAACTCGCTCACTCCCCATCTCTCACTCACTCATTCCGTTTCTCTCGGAGCTGCAGGCTACCCTTTTGTACTGGGCTCCTGCCTGCATTGGCGTCTTTTTCTGCCCACAAAGAAATCCACAGGAGCCTCGATAGAGCTCCATTAAGCTTGCTCACTCCCCCCCCCACTCGCTCGTTCTGTTTTTCCCGCCACTGCAGGCTTGCCTTTTGTACTGGGCCCCTGTCTGCATTGATACCTTTTTCTGCCCACAAAGAAATCCGCAGCAGCCCAACAGAGCTCGTTGAGCTCACTCACTCCTCCTCCCTCACTCGCTCGTTCTGTTTCTCCTGGTGCTGCAGCCTGCCCTTTTGTACGGGCTTCTGCCTGCATTGCCGCCTTTTCTGCCCACAAAGAAATCTGTAGCAGTCCGACAGAGTTCAGTTGAGCTTGGTCACTCCCCTCTGTCCTGGCTCGATCCTAATGTGTCCCAAACACTGATTTCCCAAAGCAACTGTGCTATTCTCTTAAGCGTGAAAACACATTACCGGCCACGATGTGAAAAATGACAGCTGTACTGTTCAGCAGGAGGTGTGAAAAATGCCAGTGTTGAAATCCGGTGAAAATATTACTAATTTGCGAAGTTACAAAGTGCATGGAAACTGCCAACGCCTCGCTCATAACACAGTCATTTTATGGACTTTCGTTACAAAAATTTTTCAACATAGGCATTTTAGGACCTCTGCTCATGAACAGTGTCACTGTGGTTTTCTTAATGTGTCCCGAACACTGATTTCCCAAGCGACGCGCTATTCTGCACCGGAAGTGCGAAAACACATTTCAGCCAGGATGTGAAAAATGACAGCTATGCTGTTCACAGGGAGGTGTGGAAAAATTCCAATTTTGAAAATCTGGAGTGAAAATATTGCAAATGCACGAAGTTCCGAGCGTGCTTAGCAACTCCGCAATACACGCTTGTAAAATAGTCATTTTTTTGATTTTTTCCACCAAATTTATTACTCAGCTCAGCTAGAGAAATAAAAAGAACAAATAAATATGTATTATTATGGCAGTCCTAAAATATCCAATCATTGCTTTGTCTCCACTCCAGAGACCCTGCTGTAATATAGGACCACAGAGGTCCCTGGGCAGGAGGGTGGGGAACTCTAAAGTCTCGGCAGAGCTCCATTGAGCTCACTCACTCCCCCCTCTCACTCGCTCGCTCTATTTCTCCCGACGCTGCAGGCTGCCCTTTTGTACTGGGCTCGGCTTGTGTTGGCACCTTTTTCTGCCAACAAAGAAGTTCACAGCTGTCCTGACAGAGCTGCCTTGAGGTCGCTCACTCCCCCTCTCTCACTCGCTCATTTCTGTTTCTCCTAGCGCTGTAGGCTGCCCTTTTGTACTGGGTTCCTGCCTCTGCTGGTGCCTTTTTCTGTCAACAAAGAAATCCACAGCAGTCCTGATAGAGCTCTGTTGAGCTTGCTCACTCCACCTCTCTCACTAACTCATTCTGTTTCTCCCACCACTGCAGGCTGGCCATTTGTACTGGGCCTCTTCCTGCATCAACACCTTTTTCTGCCCACAAAGAAATCCTAAGCACTCCCAACAGAGCTCCATTGAGCTCACTCACCCCCCCTCCCGCACTCGCTCACTCGTTCTTTTTCTCCCGGCACTGCAGGCTGCCCTTTTGTACTGGGCTCATGCACCCTTTTCTGCCCACAAAGAAATCTGTAGCAGTCCCAACAGAGCTCAGTTGAACTCAGTTACTCCCCCCCCACTCGCTCGATTGTAATCTGTCCCAAACACTGATTTCCCAAAGCGACTGCGCATTTCAGCCAGGATGTGAACAATGACAGCTGTACTGTTCATAAGGAGGTGTGGAAAAATGTCAATGTTGAAAATCTGGAGTGAAAATATTGCAAATTCATGAACTTATGAGCATGTGTAACAACTGCGCAACGCACGCTCATAAAACAGTCATTCTTTTGGATTTTTTTCCACCAAATTTGCAGCATAGGCTTTTTGAGAGCCCACCTCATGAACACTGGCACTGTCGTTTCGTTAATCAGTCCTAGAGGTGATTCCACGCAGTGACCGTGAAATATTCTTTCGGGACACAATAACGCCATGACAGTGGCAGAATTCATGAGGAGGGGTCCCAATAACCCAATGTTGAAAATTTGGTGCCAAAATTCCCCAAAATGCCTGAGATATGCATCAAAGTTGAAAAAAACCTGTTTATTACATTATACAGCTTACCGGCATTTCTTCAGTTTGGAGGTAAGTATGGGGTGAGGGGGGTGTGGGGAGGCAGGGTGCACAGAGGGTGGGTGCCGGTTGGGGCAGCCATGGAGTCAGCAAGGGACCATTTTCTTGTTTACAGGGTTCTTACAAAAAAAACCATCGTGGGATGGTTTTTCTTTGCAGGGACATTGGCATGCTGGGGTGGCTCCAAGTGTGCCACCTGAATGGTTAGGGGTGGGTGACTGTAGCCAGCTGAGAGTTGGGCACCCCATAGGCACATGGGGGGGGAGGCGAGGGACTAGGTCCCAGCATACAATTCATTGGTGGGTGGAACATTATGTCGACAGGGAATGGGCCTCCCATCTGCAAATAGAACTGGGGGACTGAAGCCGACTGGGATTGGGCCCCATCAGCAATGAAAGACTGTGGGGGGCGATGATGCTGAGGGGACTGGGCACCCTGCACACAACAGATTTTAGGAGGGATGACAGTATGCCAACAGGGACTGGGCTCCCCATCGGCAAACTTGGTTGGGGGCATGTAATGTACCGCCCTGCAATGACAGGTGGCTCCCTCATTGCAGTGGAATGGCTCACGCTGCAATGATGAGGCGGCCCCTCATTGCAGCAGCTAAAATGTTTCAAGGTGGTGGCACACTGGCTGAACTAGTGTCAGCAGCAGCATGCCACCCCATTGGGGAAAGTGGGCCAAGCCTCAAAAGGCAGTGGGGGCATTGGCCACAACAGTGCCGCACCTCCACAACCTGCCTCTGCAGCAAGCTTCCGCAACATGTTTCTTGTGCATGCGCACAATCAACATAAAAATAGTAACTACTTGTAATTAATTGCGTAGTACCATTGGAAAGGTAATTTTATTCTGAACAACTTTGCTGCTCGTACTTTGTGTCTAGCACTTACGGTTCATGAGGTATTCGCATTTGTTTGTGGCATGCTGATTATGACTTGATTTTGCTCAGAAAGCTCCAGGTTGCACTGTTAAAAGTATACAGGCCACAAGTGGTGAAACTCTCAAGGAGCTCCTGAGGCCTCAGTGAATTAATTAAGTAGACACTGTTTCAGCCTTTAACGCAACCCATTTGATAGGAATGAATTAATTGTGGGATGAGATTGTTGAGTCTGTTCACTAACATTTTCACTAGTAATTTAGAGTCAACATTGATCAGGGAAATAGGTCTATAATTGTTACAACTAGTGGGGTCTTTGTTCTTTTTAGGTAGTACACCAATGGCTGCTTCTCACATAGAAGGTGTTAGTGTACCCGATTTAAAGCCTCAGTGAAAACTCTATTTAACAGAGGAGCAATCTCTGTATTGCTCCCTTGTAAAATTCACCTGAGAACCTATCTAGGCCTGGCACATTACCATTAGTCTTGGACTTGGCTGCTTTAACTAACTCATCTTTAGTAAAGGGCCTATTTAGTGCTAGCTGATCTTTCTCAGAAATAGAAGGGTTGTATATTACTTAAGAAACAGCTGAGCAATCCCTCATTATGGGGCACCTCAGATTTATATAACTTTGAATAAAAACTCCCACAGCTTTTGGCAGTTTGAATCACTGAATGAACCACTTTGTGTGTGTTAACATTGATTGTAGCAACTGTTGTAGATTCTGTACTTTAATTATGAAGTCTATGCGCTAGTAACTTCCCTTGTGCTTCCCCAGATTCCCTGTAATTTTGTTTCAGTCGAAAAAGTGCAAACTCAGCTTTGTGATTATATATGGTATTAGCAGCCTACTTTAAACCCACTGTTTTTGAGAATAATTGTAATTCTGAACACAAAGATTGTACATATTCGGCCTCTTTAAGCTTAATTTCTTTTTCCAGATTGGTCAACTCTTCATTCTGTAATTTTTACGTTGATTGCGTGCAGAGCAAGAAACATATTGGCACAACTTGCTGAGAAGCAGGCTGTGGAGGCCTACTGACTGTTGCGCAATGCCCCCACAGCCTACAAAGGCTTGTCCCGCTTTCTCCCAATGCCGCTTGCAGGCTGCTGGTGACAAGTTTGAACAATCCACAACCGACTTGTACAAATCAGCCACTGCAATCCGGGTCGCCGTCATTGCAGCGTAAAGCCATCCGCTGCAATAAGGGATGACCCACCATTGTAGAGTGGATCTAGCAAGCCTAATATTGTTTGTGAACATAGCAGTGGTTGCCGCCCTGTTCACAAACAATATAACCCACTCCCACAATGTTTATCTGCGACAGAGGCCACTCCCCGTCAGCATAATGAGGCCCCGTTTCATTGTCTGCCCGATGGGATGCCCAATCCCGTTGGCAAAAATTATCCTTTATTTATTTGCCCGACAGGGTGCCCAATCCCGTCGGCAGAAAGAATCCCCTTTTTGTTGTTTGCCATCGGGGTGCCTAACTCCGCTGGCTATAGTGCCCCCCAAAAACGACTCCAAATGCCCCAGTGAAGTTAAAACCGGCCCCGTATTGTCTTTTTTTTTTTTACCTGTAAAGAAAAGCGGTCCCTCACGGTCTCCCAGACCCCTCCTGCAACGCGCCCACCCACTGTGCACCCTGCCTCCCCACCCCCTCACCCCATACTTACCTCCAGAGTCCGGCGCAATGATCTTCAGTGGACCGGGAACACGTCTGCACTCTTCAAAGCCGACCTCGAACTGAGGAAATGCCGGTAAGCTGTATAATGGAGTAAATAGGGTTTTTTTCAACTTTGCTGCATATCTCAGGCATTTTTTGGAATTTTTTCACCAAATTTTCAACATGGGGTTTTTGGGACCCCTCTTCATGAATACTTCAACTGTCGTGGCGTTAATGGGCCCTGAAAGGTGATTTTGCCGTCACTGCGCGGAATCACCTTTGGGGTCCGATTAATGAAATGACAGTGCCAGTGTTCATGAGGTGGGCTCTCAAAAAGCCTATGTTGCAAATTTGGTTGGAAAAATCCCAAAAATGACTGTTTTACAAGCATGTGCTGCACAGTTGCTATATACGCTCGTAACTTCATGAATTTGCAATATTTTGATGCCAGATTTTCAACATTGGCATTTTGTCCTAAAATGCCTATGTTGAAAAATTTTGTGACGAAAGTCCATAAAATGACTGTGTTATGAGCGTGCATTGTGCAGTTTCTTCCGGCGCAGAATAGCGCAGTCGCTGTCGGAAATCAGTGTTTGGGACAGATTAAGAAAATGACAGTGGCACTGTTCATGAGTAGAGGTCCTGAAATGGCTCTGTTGAAAATTTGGTAACGATACTCCATAAAATGACCGTGTTACGAGCGTGCATTGCGCAGTTTGCACGCATACTGGTAACTTCACGAAAATATAATATTTTCACTCCAGATTTTCAACATTGCGATTTTCCCATACCTACTTATGAACAGTGCAGCTGTCATTTTTCCCATCCTGGCCAAAATGTGTTTTCGCAGTTCCAGCACAGAATAGAGTGGTCGCTGTGGGAAATCACTGTCCGGGACAGAGTAATAAAATGACAGTGATACTGTTCATGAGCAGAGGTTCTAAAATGCCTATGTTGAAAATGTGGTGATGATAGCCCTTCAAATGACTTTCCACACACCTTTGTAACTTTGCAGATTCGTAATATTGCCATGCCACATTTTCAACAATGGCAATTTTTCACACCTCCATATGAGCAGTACAGCTGTCATTTTTCACATCCTGGGTGAAATGTGGTTTCACAGTTGTGGCACAGAATAACGCGGTCACTGTGGGAAATCAGTGCTCAGGACAGATTAAGAAAATGACAGTGGCACTGTTCATGAGAAGAGGTCCTAAAATCACTATGTTTCAAATTTGGTGTCAAAACTCCATAACATGACTGTGTTACAAGCGTGCTTTCAACTGTTTCCATGCACCCTTGTAACTTCGCAAATTTGTAATATTTTCATGCCACATTTTCAACAGTGGCATTCTTTCACACCTCCTTATGAACAGTACAGCTTTTATTTTTCACATCCTGGCTAAAATATGCTTTTGCACTCCTGGCGGAGAATAGCATGGTCACTGTGGGACATCAGTGTTTGGGATAGATTAAGATGGAACGAGTGAGAGGGGGGAGTGACCGAGCTCAACTGAGCTCTGTCGGGACTGCTCGGATTTGTTTGTGGGCAGAAAAAGGCCCCAGCGCAAGAGGCCAGTACAAAAGGGCAGCCTGCACCACTGGGAGAAACAGAACGAGAGAGTGAGTGAGGGAGGGGGAGTGAGCGAACTCACCGGAGTGCTGTCAGGACTGCTGTGGATTTCTTTTGGGCAGAAAAAGGCGTCAATGCAGGCAGGGGCCCAGTAGAAAAGGCCAGCCTGCAGTGGTGGGAGAAACAGTATGAGTAAGTGAGACAGGGGGACTGAGTGAGCTCAACAGAGCTCTATCAGGACTGCTGCGGATTTCTTTGTTGGCAGAAAAGGGTCAATGCAGGCAGGAGCCCCGTACAAAAGGGCCGCTTGCAGAGCCAGGACAAACAGAATGGGCGCGTGACAGAGGGAGACTGAGCAACCTCAATGGACCTTTGTCGGTACAGCTGTGGATTTATTTGTGGACAGACAAAGGTGCCACCACAGCCAGCAGCCCCGTACACAAGCGCAGCCTGCAGTGCCAGGAGAAACAGAATGAGTGAGTGACAGAGCAGTAGTGAGCGAGCTCAACGGAGCTCTATTGTGATTGCTACAGATTTCTTTGTGGGCAGAAAATGCAGCAACACAGGCAGGAGCCCAGTACAAAAGGCCAGCTTGCAGCACGGGCAGAAACAGAATGAGTGAGTGAGAGAGGGGGAGTGAGTGAGTTCAATGGAGCTGTGTCGGGACTGCTTCAGATTTCTTTCTGGCCAGAACAATTGCCATCAATGCAGGCAGGAGCCCAGTACAAAAAGGGCAGCTTGCAGCGGCAGGAGACACAGAATGAGCGAGTGAGGGAGGGGGAGTGAGTGAGCTCAACGGAGCTCTATTGGGACTGCTGCAGATTTGTTTGTGGGCAGAAAAAGGCAGCAATGCATGCAGGGGCCCAGTACAAAATGGCAGTCTGCAGTGGCAGGAAAACCAGAATGAGCGAGTGAGAGAGGGAGAGTGAGTGAGCTCAACGGAGCTGTATTGTAACTGCTGCAAATGGTGGCAATGCAGGCAGGAGCCCAATAGAAAAGTGCAGCCTGCAACGCAACCAGAAACTGAATGAGTGAGTGAGAGAAGGAGACTGAGCGAGCTCAACGGAGCATTGTCAGGACTGCTGCAGAATTCTTTGTGGGCAGAAAAAGGTGCCAACAGAGCCAGGAGCCCAGTACAAAAGGGCAGGCTGCAGTGCCAGGAGAAACAGAATGAATGAGTGACACAGGGGGAGTGAGTGCCCTCAACAGAGCTCTGTCATGACAGCTGTGGATTTCTTTGTGGGCAGAAAAAGGTGCCAACACAGGCAGGAGCCCAGTACAAAAGGGCAGCCTGCAGCACCAGGAGAAACAGAATGAATGAGTGAGAGAGGGGGAGTGAGCCACCTCAACGCAGCTCTGTTGGGACAGCTGCAGATTTCTTAGTGGGCAGAACAAGGTGCCAATGCAGGCAGGAGCCCAGTACAAAACAGCAGCCTGCAGCACCTGGAGAAACAGACTGAGCGAGTGATAGAGGGGCAGTGAGCAAGCTCAACACACCAGTGCAATCAACATTCGCATTGACAAAAGCTTGTTTTCTTATGGCTGGCATATGAGATAATACATTCCCTTCATATAGGCTTTTAGTGCATCCCACAAAGTACCATTAGACACCTTCTCATTATCATTGAGCTCAAGAAATTATTTGATTTCTGCGTTCAACATTTTATTATTCATTGTTCTTCAGTAGACTACTATTAAATCTCCACAACCCCTTGGAATCTAAAATATTTCCTGTCTGGGTGCCAGCTGCTCAGTTGCATGGTTTGAAATGCCCATATTGCCTATATTGCTGCTGGCTAAGGCTGTCAGTAGCTGCTTTGGAGCCAGTATGTAATCTCAACTACAATATGAATTATGGCTACAAGATCTAAATGCAAAGTCCCTGTCCTTAGGGTGCATTACTCTCCATGAGTCCACTAAGCCTAACTTCCTACAGAATTTATTAAAGGCCTTAGAAGAACGTATTTTCTCAGGCAACATTTGTGAACTTCTGTCTAGGTAGTTATCCAATGTAGAGTTCATATCATCTGCCACAATGATGGACTCTGAGTTAAATGACCCCAGTTTGTCCACCACAGTAGCAAAGAAACAACCCTGATTAAAATTAGGGGTGTATAAATTGACCAGTGTGACATTTGTCCCATCAGTTTGAGGGTTGATAACACTGAATCAACTTTCAGGATCCTCTAGCTTGGAGCTGATCACCAGAATTAAGTTCTTATGAAATAAGATACCTACTCCTCTACTTTTTGAATTAAATGAGTGTCCCACTACTATGCCTATCCAGGATTTTTTAAGCTTCAGTAACTCCTCCCCAGTAAAATTAATTTCCTGAATGAATGCTGTATCTGTCCATAGTGATTTAAGAACCTTAGTCCTCTTAATGAGACTATGGCAACCCTTAATATTCCAAGACTCTATCTTAAAAACATGTTGTTGCCCTGCAACATTTTCACTTTTTTAAAGCTATTAGTATCTTGCTGTCTTAAACCTAAAGTAGTTATACAAAGTAATTATGTAGAAACTGTAAAATGCAAAACACAGTGACCCACCAGGTTGTGGTTAAGATTATCTAGGATATTTGTGTAATAACTTTAAGCAAAGCATATGACCCTGTAGGTAACACAAAATATAAATAAAATCCAGAATGGAATCGCTCACACACTGAATACCAAGCACGTACTAGGTAGGTACAGAGACCATTGTGTGCCCTCTGCTCCACCTGTCAACATTTTGTTAAAAGTAAGATATCACACATCTTGTGAAATACGGTTCAGAACGTAAAGTCTGGTGCAAAGCCAAGGACCACTTCTTGTGTAGCAGAAAGGATAATATTTTAGGCAGTTATTTAAATAAAATAGTGAGCTTACCCCATGAGTGAGGTATGCAGACACTTCAATAGTCCTGTATCAAGACAAAGAGGTACTGAATTTAAATCACCCCCATGCAGTCAGAATAATATATGGGTAACTGCCAGAATTCTGTGACTTAGGTCACAAACATAACACAAGCCACACCAGCCCTATTGACAGCCATCCACCTCATGGCTATCTAATTAGTCTGATCATTTAACCAACAATGTCAACATGCAATGACTAGGCCTTGTCAAGAATAGCCCCTCAGCACCCACCAGAACCAAAGATTTATTGACAATTTATTTTTCTTGCTTAGTGCCCTTTTCTTGTGAGGCATTTTCAAAATAACATAGCCACCCCTTTCCCCATCAAACAGTACTTTGCATGGTAAATAGGTGGACGTATCACAGTTATGGATGGAGAATTAACCCCTCTCCATCCTATCATACCATCTAACAAATTAATCACACCAACTGATGTGCTTGTAAATCACACCTCTTAGCAGTCTTAAATTTTCAGCAAGCTAAGTACATATCTATGAGTAGTTTAAAATAGTCTGTGACCAAGCAGCCCTCACTGCTGTTTTGCAGCCTGACTTATAGAAAAGGCAGCTAAATAAGATAATAAGGGTGTGCCTTAATCATAAACAAAATTAGACATAGACAGGTTAAAGTAGGGTCCCATATGAAAAACAGTCTGTAATTGTAATAAAACATGAATGTGAGGCACTGTTAGAACCTTTCCTGTACTGCTTCTCCACTGAATAAAGCAGAAAAACTGTGTCAGACCTGTAAAGATAGCTGCAGTTATTCATTTAACCACTTGAGGGCAGCCAGTCCTATAGAATGCTGTTCTGCTTTTGTATGCAATGCCTTTAGTAGATAAAAAGAGGTTGCGTCCCAAAATTACGATCAGCATAAATATATAAATGTAAATTTGTTTTTAAGAGCACGGCTAAAATGAGAGCAAACAATATTCAAACTATATTGTAAACAGTAGTTCTTATACGTCGATGCTGAAAAGTAACTGTCCCTTTAAGATGAGTGGCTATGTGGAGGTTGCATTGCCACAGCCTGTCGTGAACATACCATAAAGGAATGCACCCACATCAGGTAGCAGCCATTTCTGTAAGACCCCCTGATTGTATATATTGTCTTTTGAGGGCATATGCCTTCTTCACCTGAACAAACTGACACAACAACAGGTTTTGGAGAAATGGCCACAGCCATGTATTTATTGATAAAACCAATTGTCCATATATACAATTGCTAGTGTGCTGTGCGCAGCTAGGTAGCCTTGGAAGGAATCTAGCTCCCCATGGAGCACTAGATCGCTGATGGTCGACCCTCCCTCCCAGGAGAGGGCCGCCTTACCATCAATCTGGACCTCGCGAGGGACAACAGCCTCCGGGACATAAGGGATGGCTCTGTGACCGGTTGCGGTTAGCTCCTCCCCTGTCAGAGGATCCGCCATGCCGCAGGACCCTGCCTGAAGAGGGTGCCCTCCGGATGCCATCCGTCAGGCCCACCCTCCTGTCAGCCTCAGGGAGATCTGGATGGTCAAGACACGTGATCCCCTGTTGCCCCCTCCACAGCATTCCAAGACTACCAAGCCGCCACACTTACAATGTTCATGACTGTGACACCTACCTATCTGCTCCCTAGCCTATTCTAACTAGAATAACTCCCCCCTTGCTAAGCAATAACCCATGACAGGATGTGCGTTTATAGGCATTTAATGCATGCCTTGGGTGCATTGTGAGGCACTATCACTATGTGCCTCTCTGGTGTGCTACGGGACTGTAGTAGGACAGAACCCTCCACCACCCCAAACAAAAGTCCAGAGAAGCCAGCTGAGATGTCTATGTCACCAGCAGCCCCTCTATAATGTTAACACTCCTTATGCCGATTACTAAGACAACTGTTCTAGCTTGCCATCTACTGTGCTGCATGCTCCCGCTATGCTGCTGCAGCGGCACGAATATACCCTTTACCGTACAACTATACAGGAGAGACACAGAAGTACAGCTGATGGGCTGTATGCCACCGACTCCGTGACAGGTCACACACAACTGGAGGAACAGCAGCTACTGCTCTGAGAAGCATGAACTTATCAGTATCTGTGACTCCCTGTTTCAGGTTTACCTCCGTGGAGTGCCAGTAAATAACCTATGCTTCTGCTGTGGCTGGTCATTGCTGGAATCACTTCCCTGTTCTACTGCTCCAACTGCGGGACCTCTGGTATGGCTTGTGAGTGATAGAAGGGGCGGCACTTACTGCCTCAGTTTGCAGAGTACAGCATGCTGTCTCTGCACTTACAGTACCTGTAAGTCACGGCAAGATACATGCTCAGTGACCATCACTTCTGCATGCAGCGGGACACTTGGGAGAGAAAGTCGCTGCCAACCTTACCATTTCCTTTGCTGCAGTAGGAACAAACTTGTTGTGTAACTCTACAGACACTGAAAATGCAGTGTGTTGGTTTCTTCATTCAGTGTTACAGGTCTGGGATCAGACAGACTGCAGTATTTCAATGGACACATATGTGGGGGGAGGCCATGCTGACACTGAGACAGACTGAGGAACAGTGACACTGCTTTCTGTAGATATTTGGAGTTGGTGATAGGGTTCGCGGGTCAGGTGCATGGGAACAGACTAAAGTAGTTCCCAGGAGATCACAGAGAGCACAGAGTGTTGCAGAGACACACATAGTGCTGCACTTCTGTGTCACTTTTACAGGTTGCTGTCGTACCCCACTACTCATGATGGCTGGAGACATGAGAGCACTACACTGGAAGTGAATGAGAAATGGGGAGTTGGGGGACCCAGACAGGGGAACAGTAACAATGCACTCTGTACAGTGCATCACTGTGTGTTGGAGGTCCACAGGGCAGGTGGGTGGGGGGTGACACTGCAGCAGTTCTTGGGAGCTCACAGAGACACAGACGGACACACACAATGCCGCAGGTCTGTGCCACTGTTACAGCTTGCTCTTGCTAAGGCACTGATCAAGATGTCTGCCTTTCACATTGTAATTCTGCCAACACTAACAAGTACTGCACTGCCCTGGGATACAAGCTGAGGGAGCATCACAGGGACCCTGCATGTACAGGCATTTAATGCACGGTCACCTGATGGTGTTTCAGCAATCCCATTGGGTTGTGCTCTTCTCCCGTGTTATAATACTAGATAGTTTTGTCTTAGAAAGAGAGGGAGTTGGAGTGATCTGGGTATTTCTTGAAGAAGTACTGGAGGTTTTAGGCAAGTCTGTGTTCTTTACATATAGATTCTATTTGCTTGAAAAGAACCCTTGTTGCACTTGGTGATAACTGAAAAGTGTCTTGTTTACTGGCTTACTCCTTTGAGAAATGGCTGAGTAGTATGCCAACTTAGGAGTGCTTGAAGGACCCTTCACAATCGAGGAATGTGGCAATAGTGTACAGTCTTTAATGGGGGCTTTAGCAGAGGTTTGTTTAGCTGTGTGGTTGCTTGCAGTACTAACAGCAGCTATCAGTGAGACCGAGTCTCGAGGGGTTTGGCTGACAGGTGTGCATGCACCTACAGCACCATCAGCCAGGGCTGAGAATTCCGTGGCATTTAGAGAGGTCACTATATTTGAATAGTCCTGAATTAAATCCAGACGTTGGGTAGCAGTATCACAGTAAAATTATTTATATCCAGGCACAATGACAGCCAAAGCAGCAGGGGATTTAAACTAATATAACCATTCCAGCTTTTGTAACTGCTTCTTAGCCTCATAAAACATCTTATGCAGTTCCACTATTTCTGAGGAAATATCTTGGAATAGAAAGATTTGTTCTCCTTGCCACGACAGCTGCTTGTGACCCCTTGCCAGCCTAAGCACTTACTCTTTTACTGAATATCTTAAGAAATTAACTATTATGGCTCTAGGTCTCCCTCCTGCTTGTGGCATATGATGATGATATCGGAAAGCGACCACAGTCTGTGCCTTGCTTCCGATTAGTGCGCCTTCCCCATAGACTTAAACTGGGGTTTGCTGCACTATTCTGGCCGGGATTTCTGCTTTTCTTTAAATTATTTTGAATTCCTCATAAAAAGTGCTGTTTTCTCTTACGTTGTGCCTGATTTATGGGCTGTTTTTCTGTATTTTAAAATAAGTGTTACAGTCTTTTGAAATGCTGTGTGGGCTAGACGCTTAGGTGCCTAACCCCCCATACCCTCCCAGTCTATTGTTGTGCAAATCTTAAGTTTTAGCACCTTATTGCAGATTACTGCAATAAAGGTACCTTGCTGACTGCCTTCTCCTCTGTCCCCCACCTTGTAGAAGGCGCAGCCCTCGAGGTCCAGGGAGCGGAGGGGCTCCAAGCCGCCAGCGGGTCGGCGGCGCCTGTGCAGCCGACCAAGGGTTCCAGGAGGCCGGGAGAAGCAGGCAGAAAGGTACGGGCAAAGCCGCAAAATTTTTGCCCGCCCCCCTTCCCCCCTCTTGGTTGATTCCTTTTATACACTTTCTCCCGCCATTTCTTAATCCACGCCCACATCCCTTTCCCTTCCTCCCTTAACCCATACCTAACCTCCACAATGCTACTTTGCTTCCTTTTGCTCCTGAGCCTCGCATCTCACCCAATCCCTTATGATATTAATGTTATGCCCAGTGTCAAGATAAATAACTCAGTTAATATGACCTGCCCACTTCTGCCATCCACAATGGCCAACCACGGATTCCTTATTCACCCCAAACCATGTTTACAATGCAACCTCTGGGATATCCCACATAAGGCCACCCTAACAATTCAGCACAGCCCTGGCACCTTACTTGTATCATGGCTTTTTATTAACCCACTATGCCTGTCCATTAAATTATTATGCTATGATAAAATTCGCACCTATATACCAGGACCATCACTCATCTCACAGCAGGCACCCAGGATTAGGAGGAAACGCTCTGACCACTCACTATCCCTGTCCCTTGGTGCCCTCCTCAAATTAATCTTCTACCTTCTGATCTGTTTTGGTACCATTGAAATAAATCCTGGCCCCATTGAAAGTTTATTTTCCCCTGCTGATCTATCCTCTATAAATGGCCTAAGCTTCCTACACTTCAATGCCTGCAGTCTCTTAAAAAAAAATTCTCCGTAATACAGGCCTGGGTGGCACATACCCTGCCTGACTTTCTGGTCATCTCTGAATCTTGGCAAAGACCTTCGACCAAAGACAGTGTTGTAAACCTTACCAACTATCAGCTCTTCAGAGCAGATCACCCTTCCAGGGGTGGTGGGGGTGGCCATATACATTAAGGACACCATCTCTGCTACCTGCCTCATCAACACATCCGAACCAAGGAATTTGAATGTTTGTCAATCAAAATATCCCTTCCTAACTTGTCTTCATTTAAATTGATTGGCTGCTATAGGCCCCCCTCAGCAGGCCTCAAATTACTATCTCACCTGGGGTCAATAACCAATCTAGGCCCTGAAGATATCATCATCCTTGGTGATTTGAATTTAAACTGGCTATCTAATGCATCTGCACCATTGGTAACCTTTGTGACACCTATGGCTTTACACAGCTAATTAAAGACCCAACCAGGGTTAACTAAAATATTCTAGCAACAGCTCACTCCTGATATTATGTTGGTAAACAAGCCTCACTTATATATTCACGTGAGTACTACCTAATGATGTAGTGACCATTGTCCCATAGCTGGCATAAGATCTTCACTCAAACCACCCAACCCTGCTGAATTTGTCCTCAAAAGGTCAAAAAGAAGTTCAACATACCAGGATACCTCCATGACCTGAGTAACACAATATATTGGCAAGATTTCTACCTTACAACCTCAGTGGAAACAGCCTCCAGATCTTAAAGGACATTATCACTAATGTTCTCAATATTCATGCACCATTCACCAATATCAGAACTAAGCAAGGTCCTGCCCTGGTTCACCACTGATCTTAAAACAGCCTTGCTAGCCAGAGACAAACTGTGGAAAAGACAAGAAAAACTAAGGATTCCAGAGACTGGCTAAATTTCAGAAAAGCAAGAAATTCATGTACAACACAAATAAGATCTGCCAAAGCTGCCTATTATAGAGCTGAATTGGATGCCTCCTATAATAACCCAACCAGGCTCTGGGGAACTATAAAAGGTATCTTAGCAAAAACTCTATTCCTGCCTTAACCTGCAAACTGCTACTAGATAACACAGAAATTATGGACAAACAAAAATCTTAAATACCTTCAATGACCACTTCACCACAGCTGGACTAGCATTTGACTCTTCACTCAGAATCTCCTGAGATCTTCCTTGAACCTTCAATCCAATCAGGTCAAAGGCTACATCAACCTTCTCCTCAACCCAATATCCTTGAAAGAAGTGGAAGATCTCCTCCAATTTAGATACTTCAAAAAGTGCAGGTACAGACTCCCTGGACCCCTACTTCCTCAAGATTGCATCTCAAGTCTTATCTCCCCCTCACTCATCTCTTCAATCTTCCTCACCACTGGATCCATTCCTCCACTTGGAAAACAGCTCAAGTAGTTCCTTTACTCAAATCTGGTGATCCTCATGGCCTCAATAATTACAGGCCCATTTCCATCCTATCAGTTCTATCCAAGATGCTCGAAAGTTAGTAAACTCACAATTAAGGGACTACCTGGATAACAATAACCTCCTAAATACAGCACAATCAGGATTAGATCAAGGCATAGCAACTACTTTCGGCCCTAGCCAAAGTAAACCAATGACTGGCAGATTGCTATGGATAAGAAGAACAGTACATGCTGTGTTCCTGGATTTGAGCAAAGCATTTGACACAGTGGATCATGAATCATTAATCACCTCCCTTGGCTCACTAGGTTGGATTCCGTCCTCAATTGGTTCAAGTGCTATCTATCAGATAGGTCACAACTGGTAAAAATGGAAACTACCTATCCACCTTAAAACCACTGTTAAGAGGTGTACCACAAGGTTTTATTCTTTGCCCCATCCTCTTTTGCCATCTATATTATTAATATTGATGCTAACCTCACCAATCCAACATCCATCTGTTTGCTGATGATACTGTATTATATGTTAGCAATCTTCATTATCTAAAGCCTGTGAACTGCTACAATCTGAATTTTCCATCTACAACACAACCTACTGGATAAAAACTACTTCTAAATGCCAAAAACAAAAGCTATGTTCTTTACCTCAAAGAGTTGCTCTGCCACTACCCCACCATCCACCACTCCTACAACTAACCACCTTACTTGGAGAGAGCTGAATCGTTGATAACTTCAAATACCTTGGAGTCTGGATTGATAACAAGCTTGACTATTCTGTCCATATTGAGGAGCTACTAAAGAAACTGAGACAAAGGCTTGGTTTATTTTTAGAATAAAGCACCACCTCAACAGAGACTCCAAAAGATTAATCCAGGCTTCATTCCTATCCCTCATTGACTATGTGACTTTCTGTATGGACATTGTTCACTCCCCTCTTAAATAAACTGACACCCTATACCACAGGTCCATCAGATTCATTACTGACCTTCCTTCAGCACCCATCATTGCTCCCTTTATAAGGCAGTTAACTGGACATCATTACAACACAGAAGAAATAGGAATGCTGCAATTTGATATTCAAAGCCCATCAGGCAAGCTACCTACCCATATCTCAGACTGTTTTACTTCAAATTACTTCTAGGCCACAACCTAAGGATCAGCAAATTATCATTCTAAGGTCCCCAATGTCTGCACCCAGTTTGGGAGGCTGCTATCAGCTACTCACCAGCAATTGTTTGAATTCACTCCAAAAACCATGAAGCTAAATAACCTCCTACCCTAATATCCTTCAAAAGATTATTCACCACCCTATTCCCAGAACTCTGCAACTGCTTCCACAAGGCCTAAACCCCGCCCTACCTACCCCCCTTTTTTTTCGTGTTCCTATATGCTGATAAAACTCCCGTTTCCAGTCCCAAGACTCACCCTCAAAATGCCTGCTAGGTCCTATAATCTACATATTACTCTTGATGTGCCCATTGCCTTCTGTCTCACAGATTAAAAGTTTTAATGTGCCTTGTACATATGTATATTGTTATATATTAGCACTTATGTCATTGTATTACCGTTTATGTTACCCTGTCATTGTATTACTGTTTATGCTACCCTTTGTCAATGTAATAACACTTGCACTTCTTGACCACTCAGGTCCATCTTGTAAATGAGCTATGCTCAATGATGTTCGCCTGATTAAATAAAGATTTTGATTGATTGATTGATATGACCGAGGGATCTGTGTGCCCTCCACAGCTCTGATGGCCACTGCCATTGATACGTTACTATGTCTGGTACTGTACAAACTGCTGTAAAAACTGAACCATGGTGCTGTTTTACACTCCTTCAAGCAAACCAACTATTCTTATGTTGTTACGCCTGCCTCAATTTTCAAGGTCTTCAACCTTTCTTAGAAGGTGCTGAATTTGTGAGTGTTGTTTATCAAGCTTATATTCTAAGAAGGCAACAGTGTCAGCTAGCATGTCAATGTTATTCTCATTAGGTAGGATTTGAGCTGTATTGTTATCTGTATCAGTTGTTAGTAAAGCTAACGAATTCCTTGTTTCTGGTGGATTAAGCTGTAGATTTACCAACATATCTTTAATCTGCTGAATGTCCGACTTACAATTACAGTCACCCTTCATGCCAGATTCCTTTGCTGTATCACCGTGAGGCTGCTTTGTGATGTTTGGGGATAGCTTGGATGGCAGTGGGGCCATAGCATGGTTAACAGGTGTGGAGTTTAAGCAAGCAATAATACCTGAGAGGGTGGGTGGTATTGGGCAATACCGGACCACCAAGGGGCGTAATGAGGCCCAACTCCGCATGCGGAAGGCCTTATAGACCCTGTAAAGTCCAGTATTGCCCATACCGCCCACTCTGGAGGGTATTATTGCACTTAGAAAATGGGCCAGAGGTAAAATGTATACAAAATATTATAAAAAAAAATGAATAAAAAACAAATGAAAAGTAATGAAGTCACTTTTGATGTAAAGTAGTTCCTGTAATAGTGCCAGCAGAGGGTGCTGCTATTTACATTTGGTAATTTTTCCCCCCACTTTTCTTCTTTGCTAGTTTGTTAATGGAAATTAGCTATTCCCCCTCCCCACACACATACATCAGTAACGAGTGAGAAAGTGGGCACTGTATTTTAGGGCTTGTGCTGCTTGAATTAAGTTCAGTTCTGTAGCTGGTCACTGCTTCAGAGTTACTGTCAGGCTGCATTGATTGTGAGCACAATTCGGAAAGGAAAGGAAGCAGAGCTGTTGCCCATTTTCACTTTTTGCGTGAGTGACCATCTACTGCTACGGTACAAAAAAAATGTCAATTTTTTAAAATTAAGTTTGGTTCTTTACCTGCTCCCTACCGTAGAGTTTCAGTCAGGCTATGTGGGTTGCAAGCGCGATTCGAAATGGAGAAGGTGTTAAGGAGCTGTTGCCCGTTCAATTTTAGCATGAGTATCCATCCATTGGAAAGGTACGGAAAAAATTGGCCATCTTTATGTTGATTGCACGCAGCGCAAGACACATATTGGCACAGCTTGCTGAGAAGCAGGCTGTGGAGGCACGGCACTGTTGTGGCCAATGCCCTCACAGCCTGTAAAAGCTTGTCCCGCTTCCCCCGATGCCACTCCACGCTGCTGGTGACAGCAGTTTGGGACGTTGCCACCAAGTTGTGACAATTTCACCGCTGCAATCAGGGGCTGCCTCGTCATTGCAGCATCAGCCACCTGCTGCAATGAGGGAGCGACCCGTCATTGCAGGGCAGGATGTAAAAACCCTGATATTGTTTGTGAACACAGCGGTGGCTTGCCGCCATGTTCACAAACAATATAACCCCCTCCACCGTGTTTATTTGCCGACGGGGGCTCCAATTCCCATCTGCTTCGGCGCCCCACTGTTGATTTTGCCAACGGGAGAGCCCATTCCCCATCGGCATTCTGTAACCCCCCTCGCTTTCATTGTCTGCTGACGGGGTGCCCAATCCTGCTTGGCTACTGCTGGCCCCAAAGAGACAGGCTGCTGGCACACTGGGAGCCCACCCCAGCATGCCATATACTCGTGAAAAATAAAACTGTTCCACGACGTGTTTTTATTTTTACCAGAAAAAAAACTGTCCTCAAGGCCACCCTGCCCCCACCGCAACCCGTGCCCACCAACCCGCAACCCGCCCACCCACTGTGCACCCTGCCTCCCACACCCCCTCACCCCATACTAACCTCTGGAGTTTGGCACGACGATCTTCGGTGGACCGGGAACATGTTTTCACTCTTCAAAGCCGACCGCGAACTGAGGAAATGCCGGTAAGCTGTATAATGGAATAAATAGTTTTTTTTCCAACTTTAATGCATATCTCAGTCATTTTTTGGAATTTTCACACCAAATTTTCAACATGGTGTTTTTGGGACCCTCCCCTCATAAATTCTTGAACTGTCATGGCGTTAATCGGTGCCGAAAGGTGATTTCGCTGTCACTGCGGCGGAATCACCTTCTGGGACTGATTAATGAAAATGACAGTGCCAGTGTTCATGAGGTGGGCTCTCAAAAAGCCTATGTTGCAACTTTGGTGGAAACAATCCAAAAAATGACTGTTTTACGAGCATGCGCTGCGCAGTTGCTAAGCACGCTCATAACTTTGTGAATTTGCAATATTGTCATGTCACATTTTCAACATTGGCATTTTGTCACACCCCCTTGTGAACAGTACAGCTGTCATTGTTCACATCTGGACAGAAATGTGTTTATGCACTTCCGGCGCAGAATAGCACGGTCCCTGTGGGAAATCAGTGTTCAGGACAGATTAAGTAAATGACAGTGACACTGTTAATGAATAAAGGTCCTAAAATGCCTATGTTGAAAATCTGGTAACAATACTCCATAAAATGACTGTGTTACGAGCGTGTGTTGCGCAGTTTGCATGCACGCTCGTAACTTCGCAAAATTATATTTTCACTCCAGATTTCCAACATTGCCATTTGCCCACACCTACTTATGAATAGTACAGCTGTCATTTTTCCCATCCTGGCCAAAATGTGTTTTCGCACTTCTGGCGCAGAATAGAACGGTAGCTGTGGGAAATCACTGTCCGGAACAGATTAAGAAAATGACAGTGATACTGTTCATGAGGTCCTAAAATGCCTATGTTGAAAATATGGTGATGATAGCCCTTCAAATGACTGTGTTACAAGTGTGCATTGCACACTTTCCATGCACCCTTGTAACTTAGCAAATTTGTAATATTGTCACACCAGATTTTAAACAGTAGCATTTTTTCACACTTCTTTATGAGCAGTACAGCTGTCATTTTTCACATCCTGACCGAAATGTCTTTTCACAGTTCCAGCGCAGAATAGAGTGGCCGCTGTGGGAAATCACTGTTCTGGACAGATTAAGAAAATGACAGTGGCGCTGTTTGTGAGCAGAGGTTCTAAAATGTCTACGTTGAAAATTTGGTGACAAAACTCCATACAATGACTGTGTTACAAGCGTGCATTGAACTGTTTCCACGCAGCCTTGTAACTTTGCAATTTTGTAATATTTTCACGCCACATTTTCAACAGTGGCATTCTTTCACACCTCCTTATGAACAGTACAGCTGCCATTTTTTACATCCTGGCTAAAATATGTTTTTGCACTCCTGCATGAGAATAGCACGATCGCTGTGGGAAATCACTGTTTGGGACAGATTAAGATCAAACGAGTGAGAGGGGGGGAGTGACCGAGCTCAACTGAGCTCTGTCGGGACTGCTGCAGATTTGTTTGTGGGCAGAAAAAGGCCCCAGCGCAAAAGCCCAGTACAAAAGGGCAGCCTGCAGCACTGGGAGAAACAGAACGAGAGAGCGAGTGATGGACAGGGAGTGAGCGAACTCACTGGAGCGCTGTCAGGACTGCTGCGGATTTCTTTGTGGGCAGAAAAAGGCATCAATGCAGGCAGGGGCCCAGTAGAAAAGGCCAGCCTGCAGCGGTGGGAGAAACAGTATGAGTGAGTGAGACAGGGGGACTGAGTGAGCTCAAAGGAGCTCTATCAGGACTGCTGCGGATTTCTTTGTGGACAGACAAAGGTGCCAACGCAGTCAGGTGCCCCGTTCCCAAGCGCAGCCTGCAGCGCCAAGAGAAACAGAATGAGTGAGTGACAGAGCGGTAGTGAGCAAGCTCAACGGAGCTCTATTGTGACTTCTGCGGATTTCTTTGTGGGCAGAAAATGTGGCAACGCAGGCAGGAGCCCAGTACAAAAGGCTAGCTTGCAGCGCCGGCAGAAACGGAATGAGTGAGTGAGAGAGGGGGAGTGAGTGAGCTCAATGGAGCTGTGTCGGGACTGCTTCAGATTTCTTTCTGCCCAGAACAAGCTGCCAATGTAGGCAGTAGCCCAGTACAAAAGGGCAGCCTGCAGAGGCAGGAGACACAGAACGAGCGAGTGAGGGAGGGGGAGTGAGTGAGCTCAACGGAGGTCTGTTGGGACTGCTGCAGATTTGTTTGTGGTCAGAAAAAGGCAGCAATGCAGGCAGGGGTCCAGTACAAAAGGGCAGCCTGCAGTGGTGGGAAAACCAGAATGAGCGAGTGAGAGAGGGGGAATGAGCCAGCTCAACGGAGCTCTATTGTAACTGCTGCAAATTTCTTTGTGGGTAAAAGAAGGTGGCAACGCAGGCAGGAGCACAATTGAAAAGGGCAACCTACAGCGCCGGCAGAAACGGAATGAGCGAGTGAGAGCAGGGGAGTGAGCGAGCTCAACGAAGCTTTGTCAGGACTGCTGCAGATTTCTTTGTGGGCAGAAAAAGGCAGCAATGCAGGCAGGGGCCCAGTACAAAAGGGCAGCCTGCAGTGCCAGGAGAAACAGAATGAGTGAGTGAGAGAGGGGGAGTGAGCAACCTCAATGGAGCTCTGTCGGGACAGCTGTGGATTTCTTTGTGGGCAGAAAGTGCAAATGCAGGCAGCAGCCCAGTACAAAAGGGCAGCCTGCAGTGCCAGGAGAAACACAACGAGCGAGTGAGAGAGGGGGAGTGAGCGAGCTCAATGGAGCTCTATCGTGACTGCTGCGGATTTCTTTGTTGGCAGAAAAAGGCGGCAACGCAGGCAGGAGCCCAGTACAAAAGGCCAGCCTGCAGTGCCGGCAGAAATGGAATGAGTGAGTGAGAGAAAGGGAGTCAGCAGGCTCAACAGACCTGGGTCGGGACTGCTGCAGATTTCTTTGTGGGCAGAAAAAGCCACCAACAGAGGCAGGAGTCCAGTACAAAGGCAGCCTGCAGCCAGGAGAAACAGAATGAGCGAGTGAGAGGGGAGTGAGCCACCTCAATGGAGCTCTGTCGAGACAGCTGCAGATTTCTTAGTGGGCAGAACAAGGAGCCAACGCAGGCAGGAGCCCAGTACAAAAAAGCAGCCTGCAGCACTGGGAGAAACAGACTGAGCGAGTGACAGAGGGGCAGTGAGCGAGCTCAACACACCAACGCAATCAACATTCAGCATTGACAAATGTTTGTTTACTTTTGTTTGTAGTGGGTGTTGAGACATGAGGAGTCTTAAGAGGAAAGAAGTGGTTTGTGGTTTTAGCTTCACCCCGTGAGGCTGTACTACTCAGTAGTATAACTCTCAGTGCTGATTTTCGGTTTTATCCCTCGCTAAGCGAGAGGAAAAAATAGCGGCATTTGAAACATTTTTATCCAGCTCTCCAGCCAATGAGGACAGGGACCGGACACTAGGATACCACATGAAGCTGGCATGGCTGGTACTTTTAACTTACGGGGCTCTCACTGTAAGTTAAAAGTACCCCCTGCCAGCCAATGAGTTGCTTTATATTCTTAAGCCCATTTTCTAATCAAGAAGAAAAAACAATAAAACTTATTTGACACTCCCAATGTAGTGCTAATTCATTTGATAAGACACTTATCTAAGGAATTAAATAAAGACCGACTCTTTTTTTTAAAACAATATATTGTGCGATTAAATGAAAAATGGAGCAGTTAGGCAGGAGCTGTTATTCAATCAACCATCCTAGTCGGCATCTCACGCCGAGTCCATTTTTATATGCTTTATGTGTCAAAAATGTGTCCAGTTGAGCTTACCTGAGGACAGGCCTGTCCTTTAAAGTGATTAGCATTTTGGCATGCCATTCCCTTCCCATCATGCTTTTCCAGTCCACCAATGATATTTCTCTCCCACATGCACTCCCTCTCTCTTGGTCTCTCGTTCTTATTTATTAAAAAAATGTGTATTCAAAATCAATTTAGTAACACAGCTTTGTGTCACTGCATAGGATGGCCAGGTACCACCCACCCACTCTCTCCTCAATCCTTGATCTCTCGTCTTTATTTAGATTTTAATTATTTGTTCAGGAGTCAGTTTGTTCTTTTCCACACAGTGTGCATCAGCAGCTTGGTGCTGTGTCACTGCATAGCATTGGTCAGGTACCAGTCACCCACACCCATTCTCCCCTCTATCTCTTTTTCTTTCATTTTTAAATTTTAAATATTTGTTCAGGTATCAGTGCAGTTTTCTTCTGCACACTGTGCAGCAGCAGCTTGTTGGTGCAGTATGGTGAGCCAAGTACTGCCCACTAGCTTGTTTGTTCCTTCATTTGCTCCGTCTCCTCCACAAGCTGCAGACAGCCAGGGTATATACATGTACCCTTGGAGCAGGTCATATGATGCTGCTGGCATGTGGCAAAGACCGTTGACTAAACCAAGTCTCATGGATGCAGAGAGTTAGCAAAATTTTCACCACCAGCTAATTCTGAAAAATGTTCCCCTCCTGCCACAGCCACCCACCCAGCAGCTGCATGTTAGACAGGACAGGAGGGAGGGACAGCACACAATGCAGCCTCAGCAACCAACATGAGATGCTCCATCTCCTGTTACCATCATCACCCACCCAGCAGCTGCATGTTAGACAGGACAGGAGGGAGGGACAGCACACAATGCAGCCTCAGCAACCAACATGAGATGCTCCATCTCCTGTTACCATCATCACCCACCCAGCAGCTGCATGTTAGACAGGACAGGAGGGAGGGACAGCACACAATGCAGCCTCAGCAACCAACATGAGATGCTCCATCTCCTGTTACCATCATCACCCACCCAGCAGCTGCATGTTAGACAGAACAGGAGGGAGGAACAGTGCAGAGTGCAGTCCCAGCAACACCAATGAGGTGCTCCAACTCCTACCACAGCCACCTGCCCAGCAGCCACATGTAAGAGAAAAGAGGAGGGAGGAGCAGTCAGCAGAGCCTCCCCAGCAATACTGATGAGACTTTCCACCTCTTGTCAGTACCCCTTGCTCAGCAGCAGTCAGTAAGACAGGAGAGGATAGAGTGACAGCACACAGTGCATCCCCAGCAACCCATGTGGGATGCTTCACCTCCTGTTACTACCACCCACCCAGCAGCTGCATGCTAAACAGGACAGGAAGGCCGGCCCACCGGCGCAGTGATTGGATTTCTGCTTGCGGTGTCGGTGACCTGGGCTCGGGAACAGACCCAGGTCACTGGAGGGCTGGCCGGGGAGGAAAAGGATGGAGCATCCCAGGGACTGCTCTTCTTCTCCTGAGGGAGGGTGGGGACACGCCCAGCACTTGGACGGACCCTGGCGGAGGCCAGGGTACCTCAGCTACTGGTGCTCGACAGAATTCAGGGGCGTTGGTCGTGGGACATCATTGCATATCCTCGCCTCCTGCGCACAAAAAGGGAAGAAAACCCCCTGCTCCCACCTCCTTGATGATGCCCGCTCAGGCTGCATTGGCTTTCATGCTGACTCCCACCTTTCTCGTGTTCGTGGCACCCTTGGTCCGGGGTGCAATGACCCCGCCCTGGGGGGCAAGCCAGGGGTTCCAGGGAGGGTGGCTAAAATATGAGTAGCCGCAGCCGGAGTCCATGACTGGGCAGAAGGTCCCGGCGTGGGAAGCAGGACAAAAATACAGAATTGAAAAAAAAAAAAAAAACAGGACAGGACAGGAGGAAGTGACAGCACAAAGTGCAATCCTAACAACATCAATGAGGTACTCCAACTCCTGCCACAACCACCTTCCCAGCAGCTGCATATAAGAGAGGAGAGGAGAGAGGGAGACATTGCTCTTGTGGTTTGGGCAGACAGAACCACTCAGCATCATAGAAATATAGAAATATAGAAGTTAACGGCAGATAAGGACCACAAGTCCCATCCAATCTGCCCATTTCTTTTTCTACCTCATAAATGTGTCATTGGCCTTTGCTCTGTCAATGGTCTATCTATTCATACTCATCTGTATTGTTTCCTTATGCCTATCCCATGCCGGTTTGAAGCCCTGTACTGTATTCATATCCACCACTTCCTGAGGTAGGCCGTTCCTTGCATCCACCACCCTTTCTGTGAAAAAGAACTTTCTCACATTGCCCCTTAATCGGCCTCCCTCTAATCTCATGCTGTGTCCTCTTGTCCTGCTATTTTTCTTATATTGCAACATATTAGACTCTTTCACCTTGTTAATGCCCGTAAGGTGTTTGAATGTTTCAATCATATCACCTCTCTCCCTCTTTTGCTCTAGGGTATACATATTGAGCTCTGTTAATCTGTCCTCATATGTTTTCTGATGCAGTCCCTGCACCATTTTGGTTGCCCTTCTCTGGACTGCCTCAATTTGGTTAATGTCCTTGTGAAGGTGTGGCCTCCAGTACTGCACACAGTACTCCAGATGGAGCCCAACCAGTGTCTTGTAAAGAGGGATTATTACCTCCCTCTTCCAACTTGTGATACTACTACTAATACACCCTAACATCCCCTAGCCTTACCTACTGCTTTAGTGGTCTGCTTGGATGATTCAGGTCATCGGTGATGAAGATGCCCAAGTCTCTTTCTTCTCTTGTGACTGCCAGCAACTCCCCTCCCAGCCTATAGGCGGCTTCAGGGTTTCTCTTTCTTATGTGCATCTTCTTGAACTTCTTTGCATTAAACCACAGTTGCCACTCTTCCGACCATTTTGCTAGTTTATTCAGCTCTTTTCTCATTCGGCCCACCCCATCTGGATCATCTACTCTGTTGCAGATCTTGGTGTCATATGCAAACAGACAAACCTTACCCTCCAGTCCATCTGCAATGTCACTGATGAAGATATTGAAGAGGACTGGCCCCAGACCAGTCCCAGGGTACCCCCGTGACTTGCATATCTTCTGACTGTATACTGTTTACCACCACTCTCTGTTTTCTGCCCATCAACCAGTTTGCCACCCAGTTGACCAACTTCTGACCCACCCCGAGCCTACCCAGCTTATTAATCAATCTTCTGTGTGGAACAGTATCAAAAGCTTTGCTGAAGTCAAGGTAGGTGACATCCATGGGTGTAGGCAGGCATACTCCAAGCACTCCATGGTGTGTAATTTTATTTAGGGGGGGGTAGAAAATAGGCTGTAAACTGCTTCCTTTTTCCGTGAAAACTAAAAGAAAATACTGAACCTTTCTGTAATTTTATTCATAGAAGTCAAAACTAGAAGGACTAGTCACTAATACTCTCTTTGCATCCCAATGACAATACAACTTTACAGGCTCTGGGCTGGTATGTGGGTGTCTTAGGGAACGGTGCATGGCATTTGTTTTTACCCATGCATGGCAACAACCACTGTCATGAGATTCAAAAGTTGTACTTATTGTGCCAAATGAGGCAACAAACATGGTCCTGGTGTACATTTGTATATTGTCTGGCTACACCGGTGGCTCACCCTAACAGGGGGGGGTAGCAGTGAGTACACTTGGTGTGCAGATCCGAAATCCTTGGCTACACCCATTGGTCATCAACGTTCTTGATCACTACTGGTTACCCAGTCAAAGAAATCCATGAGATTAGTTTGACAGGACCTTCCTTTGTAAACCCATACTGTCTTGGATCCTGTGCTTCTATGGATTCCAGGTGTTGCAGGAGCCTTTCCTTAAGGAGTGCCTCCATAATCTTGCCCACTACTGAGGTAAAACTGACTGGCCTGTAGTTCCCTGCCTCCTCCCTGCTACCACTCTTGTGGAGCAGGATCACATGAGCTCTTCTTCAGTCTTCTGGAACCTCTCCTGTGCTCAGAGACTCACTAAACAGTTCTGATAATGGCTCTGCTAGTTCAGCCTTAGCTCCTTTAGTACCCTGGGATGTATGCCATCAGGTCCCATTGCCTTGTCCACCCTGAGCTTATTGAGCTCTTATAGGACCCTTTCTTTTGTGAAGGACTAGTGCACACCTCCATCTCCCTTGTGTCCATGGTGCTGAGCTGTGGGCCCTGCCCTACCTTCTCTTCAGTAAATACTGAGCAGAAGCATCTATTTAGGATAGATGCTTTTATGTGGTCCTCCTCCTCACACGCCCCCTTATCTCCTTTGATTTTAGCAATACCCCCTCTGGACTTTCTCCTTTCACTAATGTATCTATAGAAAGTCTTGTCACCATCTTTTACTGTTTGTGCTAGTGTTTCCTCGGTTTGGGCCTTTGGCTGACTTACTGCCTTTCCTGCTTCCCTTAGGGAAGTTTGGTATGCCTCCCTATCTTCATCCCGCTGCTTTCCCTTATATTTCCTGAAGGCCAGCATTTTGGCTCTGATCTTTTCTGCTACTGTTTTTGAGAACCAAAGTGGTTTCCTTCTTCTTTTGCACTTCCTTTTCTCTCTAACACAATGGGATGTTGCTTCAAGTATTGCATCCTTAATGCTTGCCCACTTTGCCTATACCCTTCACCTGTATTTCTTTTTGCCAGGGCTAGCTTAACTCTGTTGGCCATCTTATCAAAGTCATCTCCTCTGAAGTCCCATATTTTTGCCTTGGAATGGGATGATTTAGTTCTAGTGGTCAAATTGAACCATACCATGTGATGGTCACTGGCCCCCAGGTGATCTTCTACCTGGAGATCTGTGATTCTTTTCCTGTTAGTCAGTACTAGATCTAGGATAGCCCTGTCTCTTGTGGGTTGTTGTACCACTTGTTTGAGGCCCTGCCCCTGCAGGGACTCCACCATGTGTCTAGTTCTGGCAGATGTTCCTGCTGGTATTGACCAATCTGTATCTAGTATGTTGAAGTCTCCCATTATCAGAACCTCCCATTTAGCTGTCATGTTTTGTATATCTTCTAACAGTAATGTGTCTATGTCCTCCCCTGGTCTGGGGGCCTGTAGACAACCCAGTTCATATGCTATCCATTTCCTTTTCCAGGGTGACCCACAGTTCTTCTGGCTCTTATGAGTATTCTGAATTTCTGTAGCTTTGATATTTTCATTGACATACAGGGCCACTCCACCCCCACTTTTGCACCTTGGTCTCTTCTGAACAGTACATAGCCAGGTACTGAAGTCTCCCAAGTGTGGTTACTGGTAAACCATGTCTCGCTAATTGCTACTATGTCCAGTTTAGCATCTGTCGTTATTGCCTGCAGGTCTGGGATCTTGTTTCCCAGACTACAAGCATTTGTGTACATGATTTTCCATTGGCCAGATTTTGGTGTGTTAGTTGTTGGGTGAAGTCTGGTTTTTCCCCTGTGCGTCGTATGGGGAGCCGGACCTTTTTCCCTTGCCTGGTGATACAAATGAACTACAAACATGCTGAACTCCTGTTTGACCACTAGCTGAAGGGGAAGGGGTGTTCTTCCCATTCGACGTATGGAGTGCTGCACCTCTCCCCATTTGCTAGTTTAAATATTCTGCAAAGACGTCAAACTTCTGCCCCAATGCACTGACTCCCTCCTTAGTCAGATGTAGTCCATCAAATTTAAAGAACTTTCGCTCCCAAAACTGTTGCCAGTTCCCTACAAATGTGTGTCCTTTTTCCAGGCACCAGCCCTTGAGCCACATGTTTAGCTCCCCTATCTCCCTTCTCTGACCTTCTGTCCATTTGCCCCCCTCTCCCAGACTGGCAGGATCTCAAAGAAGGAGATACTGGACGAAATGGATGACAGTTTGTCATCCAGCCTGGTCGGGTGTTCCTTGGTCTCCACAACTGACCGGCTGGTGAGATCATTAGTCCCTATGTGTACCAGGATGTCAATGTTTTCTCCTGCTTCCAGAACAATTTTAGCAATGCGGTCAGTGTCTCTCCACGCTGATGTACCTGGGAGACATCTGACCATTATACCTGGATGGAGATGGGTACCAACTCCCCGAATCATGGAGTCTCCTATGATCAGAAATATTTTGGATTTCCTTTTTGATTTTTTTGTTTTGGTTCCTGTTTTGGGTGAGTTTTGTTGTGCTAGCTCCTGTGCTGCAGTGTCCTGCTCTGCAGTGTCCTCTGACCCTTTGTTTAATTTCAAAGATAGAGGCAGATACCTGTTTGTAGTTTTTATATGGTTTGTGGAGGTAATATGTTGGAGAGCACTGAGTGATGGGGCTCCTGATTTGCCCCTTCTAACCACCTGCCAACCTCCCAGACCAACGACCCTCTGCAGTCGAGGTGCTTCTGCTGGATGTTGGGGAAATGGCGGGTGGTTCTTATAACATATTTCCTCGAGTATGCAATTTAAGGCACACAATCTCTGCCCATGCTGCCTGGAGCTGAGCCCTTAGATCTCCAATGGCCCAGCATTTAAGACAGTGTCCTAAATCCTGTAAAACTGCCCTTCTGAAAAGTGTTCCACAGTAACTGCAGTTAATGATATCCATTTCAGATAAGTTGCTGGGTTTATAACGTGCTCAGAGTAATTAGAAGAAAGAAAATAGAAGCAAAAGTTTGGTTTTCTGTTTTGTTTGTTTGGTTTTGTATAACTTGTTATAACAAGTTAAATTACTAGTGTCTCTGTAAATGAGGTCACCATGTGGATACCCCACTGATCTGCCACTTCCTGCTTTGCCACAGGAAATGTCATGACTGTGCTACCCTATAAAAGGAGTGTAGTGTGGGGTGGTTGGGGATGGGTGTGGATGGCTGGGCCCTTCCCCTGCCGAAAAAGAAGAACCACAGGCGAAAGAAACAAGGAGGTAAGAGCAGAAACAATCAGCCAGCAACAAATGTAGTAGCCCTGAAAGCTTATCCTAATGATAGATAAAACTGTAAAACCTGCAAAGCACCACCTGTAATAATTTCACAGAAGATATACCCTGTAAGAAACACTTTGCTACAGAGAAAAATAAAGCAGTAACAGAAGATATACCTTGCAAAAGACAATTTGAATCAGAAGATTGCAGCAGTAATTTGTTAGCACACACCTGTAGGCACACCCTGTAATAATGCAGCAGAAGGTATACCCAGCAACAACAATTTGAATCAGAGAAAAATAAAGCAATAAAATTTTAGCAACAACAGTAACAATCCCTGTGAGTACAAAATAAAAATAACACACAGTAAATCTGCCTAGCCAAAAGAAGCCTTAATCCTTTCCCTTGCTCTGGTAAGGTTCTTTGCTCTGTCTTTTCAAGTAACCTGGAAGGAAAGAGCTCAGGTGAAGCTAGGTACCTTGGCCAGCAAACCTAGTCTTCACTTTGTGGTCTTCTCACCAAACCTCACACTCTGTGTATTTTATACTGTAAGAGACACTCCTCAGAGGCCTTATTAACTTATATTCCTGGTTGTATCCCAGGCACTAACTCAGGGTACAACATTCTGTGCTAGTAATACAGGCATTATCTTGGGTTTCATAAGTCAAGGCTAGTAATAGTGGCACTAACTCAGGGTCCAACATTCTAGGCTTGTAATGCAGGCACTAACTCAAGGTCAAACATTCCAGGCTAGTAATACTGGCAGAAACTCAAAGAATCCAACATTTCAGGCTAGTATTCCAGGCATTATCTCAGAGTACAACATTCCAGGATGGTAATCCAGGCAGCAACTCAGGGTCCAGCATACCAGGCTAAGTAATCCAAGCACTAACTCAGGCTCCAACATTCCAAATAGTAACCCAGGCATTAAGTCTAGTTCCAGTATTCCAGCTTAGTAATAAAGGCACTGACTTTAGGTTTAATATTCCAGGCCAGTAATGAAGGCTCTGATACTGTGTTTAATCCAGACTAGTAATCCAGGCACTTTCTCAGGGTTCAGAATTCCAGGATAGCTCTGATGACATGCTCCTCACTCTCAGTATCTATTAAATACTTATAAAATGGCAAGTATAAATCCAGAGATCTTATTGGACAACAGTCGCCACATGACCGTGTATTAAATATAGAATAAAGTATAGGGTGGTGTGTATAACAAGAGGTTTACACACACCTGAGGGGTTGGATGCTACATATACCCCGAGAGCGAAGCTTGAGGGGTTTATGAAAAGCATCTAACCCTGAGGGTGTGTGTAAACTCTGGGTTTACACACATCACCCCATATTTTATTTTATATAATTGCTGGCTCTTCCTTTTTGGACACAGCAGTTATATAAAATAGAAGTAAAAAATGACGTTCCCGAGACCTGTGAGGCTGTGGTCCACTTTGGTTGCAGTGCGCGGTCATTTATTATTTATACTTTTTCCCTTATTTCTGCCCTCAGCTTAAAGGTTTTTTTGGTCTGGTTTTTGTTTCTTTTCACTTACCGCTGAGTTTGAGTGACGGTTCTGACTACCGTCGAGAGACATGGTGGTCAGTAGTCTGGAAAGAAGATCTGTGGTGGGCACATGTGCAGATTGAGGAAAAGCCGTCCATGTGTTTGCCGTAATAAACACACCTTCATTATGGCAAATAACTCACGGGTTTTCTTCGATAAAAAGGAAGACCCAGTTATTTGAATTCTAACAATGCATGATCAGAAACCATATCTAATTATGAAGGCTGGAAAACCTCATTACCTACAATGAGACATTATGTAAGAGGAATAAGCCACTCAGGGGTATGCTTTAAAGGATTACCAAATAATGCCATTCCTATGGACATAAGCACACTAAGCATTCAGCCTCATCACTTACCATGCCCCTGAGATGTGACTCATTACTTCTTTACTGCACACCTCTCCATGGCTTACTGCTAACTTATCAACCTACTGCTTGCTCAAATATTCACTTTGGAGGGTGGCGGCTGAAGGCTACCAGTGTTGCTATTAGTATTTCCAGAAATGCTAAAAAGTACCAGCCACTTACTAGGCATTGTTTCTCAAATAGCTTTACTGGAAACAGCAGGTGAGTCTCCCACAACACTACTGTCAGAACTAGCTGTTTAGCCCCCAACAGTAGCTAAGCAGGGTTATCAGTCAGTGAGGACTCATGAGGATGTCATGGTAGTACAGATGTTATCATAGTCAGACAGTAATGGTGGACCCCTGAGCTAGCCAGCATGATATGACTAGTAGTTGCAGCCCAGCTATCATGAGCCAGACAAATGTCCACCTACTGTCAGGATTAGGGGTTTCAATCCTAGTAGGTGTATGTGGAGAGGGCTAGGAGAACTGAATTATGACCTTTTAACTACAGCCCTCTAGCATTATAAATTATGCTACACCCCTTATTCCCACATAAAATATTTCAGAGCTGTGGAGTGCAGATTGCTTACTCTTTAAACACAACATACCTTAATTTTTCCAAGTTTCTTCTTCTCTTTACTTTGAGATTTAAGGATATTCTCCATCTGTTGCTTTAGGGCCTCCAGTGATCTATCAAGTTTTTCCTGAATAGAAGAAACCCAGAGTTCTGTATTTTATTCCATTATCACTTTTAATAAATTGGGTATGGATTCTGAATCTGATTCCAAGTATGAGTTGGAGGTCTTTTTTGAAATCAGATTGGAAACAGATTTGAAATTGGAGTTCTTAAATTCCTAATTAGTACAACTGGATTGCAATTGACTAATTCTAAGCATCTCTGTCCTCTTGCCAATCCTGCTCTACAAGCACAGGTTACAATTCACATATCCTAGCCTCTGCAATCCATGGACACAGAGCTCAGTGTGGTGAGGACTGGGGTATCCCAGGAGGCAGTGATTAGCTGGACCCTGGGCATCCAATCAGAAGCTTGAACATCACTATAATTGATCCCTTACTCCACAGGAGCAAGGGATCATGGGACATGGCAGCCAATCTAGGACTGCTGCATCCAGTCTACAAAAATATATTACTGACATCTTGTCCTCTTGACACCTTCTAGACCTCCATGTATCAAGTGCTGCAGTGTGAACTGGACCCCCGAGTTCAAAAGAAGGATTCAGCAGGTGGTCACTTTCCAAGGACTTTCTTCAATATGGCTTTATGGTTGGTCTTGATAGACTTAAAACCATAGGTGTCAGAACCTATGGGCTAAGGGTGCTGGCAGCCCCCCTCCCCCACCCACTTTTGCCCAAGAGCATTTAAAGTGCTCCTTTAATGCATGCAAGGGCAGAAGGAAGCATTCATGGTCTTTTGTGTTATTACTACAACCCCCCCAACCCACTCACACACTTTTCATCATGTTCCAGTACCCCTGGTTAACACTATTTAATAAATTGTGTAGAGTCATCTTAAAATGAAAGAATAATTTGAATAGATGTGATTTGTATTACCTCAAAAATTGCTTGCCATTACAACTGAGGTCAAAGAACTGTGTCTACTAAGTAAAAAGGCCCTTTTGGACCATTCTGCAATAAACATTCTAATTAATTGTCATTTGATTTTAAAGCAGTATAGTACACAAATTATGAATCAACAAAGTATTGAAAAACCTTTTTGTAAAACAGTCCAGGACTTAAGATCCTTTTGCACAAGGACAATTGATTTTTATGAAGGATTTACCATCAGATGTCATTCACTTTACCTCATATCTGTATTTCAAACATAAACTTCAACTGTTGCTGACGATTCTACTTACTGCAATTGGAAATAGGTCATTTTGCTATTTAAAAAGTTGCTTTGTAGTTATTTGATTAATTCTAGCTATTTGTTTGCATTGTCATATTACATGGAATCTTTTTAAGTGGGCAATTTTGATCAAAAGTGCATTCTTAATTAAAATAAAATCAAAATTGAAATATTGTGAAACATGCCCCGACCCTTTCTGCTCCCATTTTCACCCACAGGTCAAGTACCTGACGTTCACAGGGAGACGCTTTATGTACCTGACTAAGAGTGCAAAGGGTTGTAGGATCACTATATTCCCAATTAATGAAATGGTAAGAAACTGCAACACAGAGTTTTGCAAACAATATTGATTCCACTGACCTTGTACTCTGCAACAGCTTCCTTAATTGGAACAACACTGTGACTTTTGTGGTCACGAGATCTGTCACAGACCAAGCAGATTGGTCTCTGATCATCCTCACAGAACAGTTTCAGTTTTTCCTCATGTTCTTCACAGAGATTTTCAAAGGATCTTTGTTCACGTTCATTCAGTTTTTTAATCTCTTCAACTATACTAGCCAACTGTCTGTTTGGCCTCAAGTTTGTATGTAGAAACGTCTGTCTGCATTCAGGACAGGAGGCGTCCCTTTCTGAAGTCCCCCAGAACTGAGTGATACAGACTCTGCAGAAGTTGTGCCCACAGTCCACAGTTACTGGGTCCTTGAAAAATTCCAGACAGACAGCACAAACAGCTTCATTTTTCAGTGCCTCTGTGTGCCCTGTAGCTGCCATGTTCAGAGCTATATATCAGAGAAAACTGAGCTTTCAGTTTCAACTACTAAATCTAGGGAATGACTTCCTGGAACACCTATGTTGTTATTCTGTGTTAACTCCTTATATGTCAGTTCAGGAATTGGCAGTCGAGTACAGATCCCCTTCTTTGATGTTTCTCCCCAATTTGGGTTTAAAATGTAAGTGTTGGTAAAATAGTTATTATTTGAAAAGTAAAGACATTGCACAATGACTGTATGTTTGGAAAAATACAAAAATAATGCTGTATATTACCAGCAGCACTTTTGTTAATAGTATTGTTTTTTATGCATCACACTTGCATAACCTGCAGCAGAGTGTTTTAAGATTTTGTTTTGTTTCACAATTCCCATTATAAAATGGTGTATATAAAACTGACCAACTGGAACAAGTCTTTGGTTAAAATACAGCATCTGATTATTTATTATTTACCTAGAAATTACATGGTTTATAAGTAATCTACCCTAATCTACGTAGCAACCACCTAACCAAATGAAAACAAAACCTGTTCCATTAAAATAAAAAATGTCCACTTTTAAACACAAAAACCCAGAACTGGATATAGGCTTCTTTACAATAAAAGGGGACATAGCCTCAAACTGGAAGGTGGGCAATACAGAGGTAATGTCAGGGGCCAGTTTTTCATGGAGAGGGTGGTAGAGGTCTGGAACAAGCTGCCGGAGGAGGTAGTGGCAGCTGAAATGGTGGAGGGGTTCAAGAGGGCTTGGGATAGATATAAGGGGTTGGGAAAAGAGGGTGGAAGCATAACAGAAGGGGGAAGGTAGGGTGTTGGGCAGTCTAGATGGTCTGTGGGGCCTTTCTCTGCCATCACATTTCTGTGTATCTGTGTAAACGCCCTTCCTGGGCTCATTTAAAGGCACACAGCCTTTTTTTTTTTACCAAACTCATATATTCTACCTAGCAACAACCTAACTAAAAGGCAATAAAATATTTTCCTATTTAAAATAAAATCCATTTTATGAGCTCAGTAAACCACTCCAGGGCATGGGTTTCTTGAGAATTAATGCATTTTCTGGGTACACTGAATATAACCTAGCCATTAGCGCTGTGCCTCCCAATTCACCCTTTGTATGCATTAATGCTATAGAACTGCATGCCCTGGTGTTGGTTATTGTTTACATGGATCCCTCTGTCCAGCAATACTTCATTAGCATCACCTTGCCCCACCCATGAGGGAATAAACACAGGCAAAAATTCTTTTCTGAGAGTGAGAGCTATCCCATTTGTTACTCAGTCATGGGGAGCAGGGTTTAATGACATGCAATTGCCAGCTCCGCAGTAATTCCTCACACAATATTTCTGCTTTTTCTAGTGGAGTAAACAGCTTTCAGAGTCATGGGGGGTGGGGAGTGGTGCCCACTTAAAATCAAGATGGACACAACAAAGACTGTCCAGCTTCCCCCAACTCAGTTCTGCACCAGAAGTACCTGCAATTAGTGGGTAAGTTATCACCATCCCCAAACTTTAAAAGCTGATTAACCCTAGGGGTCCTCTGTACTGCAGTTCAGAGTGTGAGGGGTCACAGCGCAAAGGGCAAGTGGGATCTGCAGTAGTGAGTCAGTCAAAGTAGGCAGTTGATGGTCAAAAAATGCTGCTTGGTTGTTCTGTCCCTTGTAAGATTGATGGACCTTACAGAGCAACTCTCTGTTATAATAAAAAGGTTAAACAGACTACACTTGCACCAGTTATGTTTTATTTTTATCGTTTTCTAATTATTTGTCATTCTTTTTTTTTACTTTCCCCTCCTACTGGGCTACTAAATATTGTAGATAAGTCTTTCAAAATGTATTTGATTTTCCCCTGCTTACCACACAGTGGCTATTTTGTGAAATCACAGTCTGTTGCCATGGTGAGCACTATGATGTCATAAACAAAGGTACTATGAGGTTAATTGGGGAAAGACAACTAATTTTATACAGACTTTTTAAACAGATTACCAAGATGTGCTACAAACCTTGAAAAGGCACATTAAATTTGAAAAAATGTGTTCTCTAGGAAATTGTAATTACTAAAAAATGTATTTATGAAGTACACACTGAACTATAAAGTTACTATTTAAGGTGCATTAAATCCAATTGGACTCACGTTTAGCTAGCCTCCCTAGGACTGTAATGCTCATATTATGACTCACTGCTTGCTTTTAAAGTGTGTTTCCTCTGTGTAGTAAGGTTGATTAGTTTTAATTATCAAGTAATCTCCAGGTTACTTTTCTAAGCACTCATGCCACTTGTGCATTTATGGTATTTTATACTGTTGATTTTTTTTTGGGGGGGGGGTGCCCACTCCTCTACCTATGCTTTATCATAGGGAACATTAGCCATTTTAATTCTCATACTATAAACTGTATTACTGAATTGCGATCTGGGTTCTACAAGAAATTGATGTTTCCTAGCAATATCTTCTCTGTGTGTACATTACATAGTAAACTGTCTGCATTCCTCATCTGAGACATCTTGGTTAAACTGGTTCCTACCTTTTTAAAGTGGCCTTTGGGCACTTACTGCATTACAACAGTTATTAGCCACTTTATATTTAGTACATGTGGACGTGGGATTAAATGGAGTCCAGACGTTGATTCAAATTCAAGAAGAACTGAATTTATTTCTCCAACAAACAAAATAAAATTAGTGGACTGAGAACGGAAAATAATAAAGGCAGCAAACAAAATCAAATTACAGTTTTAAGTCCAATCCATAAAGCAAGACGTTCATCCACCTAGTATTAGGCTAGGGGACTGGTAGGGAGTAGCTCCTACCAACCAACTGATTCACCATACAATCTGCAATGCTCATATACTGAAACATAGTCACATGTCCACCATAGTCCCTCCCATACCTTGCTTGAAAAACAAAATTATCCTTTAGAGGGATTAAATTCTTAATGCAATACCTTAATATTGCTATCACACATATTTGAACAGGATTGTAGGCACAGCAAGGCAATAATTAGTAAGATAAACAAAAGAAAATAGCTTATGCTGGGGATTCAGGCACTGCCCCCTCTTTAACATTATAAAAGGGGAGGAGTCATGGCGGCCAGCCCTTAGAACAACATGAAAACAGCAGGGAGGTTCTGGAAGCCCTGAACCAGGAAGTTAAAAAGAAAAAAAGGTAAAACTACTAGTTTTACAAACATTTCAAACAATGAGCACGATATGACTTGAACAGAAAACATTATAATTATATTTAAGCTTGTTTAAAAGCTGGCAGTAACTATTCTTTGTTACATATGTCTTTTAATGCAGCCCAGAACTTCACTCTACATGCAGGCTGCATGTATAACTTGCAATTGTGCTTTTGTGAATATTAGTTCCTGTTCAGTTTTTCTCGAGGGCTTGGAGAGTTTCTTGAAATAAAATAATGTGTATTCTCAATAAGTCAAGCAGCAGGATAGTTTGTTTTATGCCTGGCTCATTTTGTTGCTTTGTACTAAGGCTGAATGTTTTAAACTGAGAGAAACAGGGAGGATTCAGTGGCTTCAGAGAAGCCCACTTTTTAATTGCTCATTTTTCCCCTTTCATTTTTGGGAGACACCACAAACAGAGAAAAACCTGCCAAAACTACGGGCTCCTAAAGAATTATGTGAGTTTAACACTAGCGAGACGCTAGCGTTCACCTTTTTGGTACATTCGCATGGTCGCACAGCTCCGTGTGCACGTTCGTGCAGTGCTATCATGCGCACTGTTGTGCAGGTCCGCTAATTAGTGAACGTACAAATGGGCATAAAAGCCATTTCATTACTTGATAGCAGGTGTATTGGACTTTTCCAAAAGATAAGGGAATAAAATTAGAGACAGAAAGATACCCACATGTGGCCAATATGTAGGTAGGGAAAGTATAGGGTTGAACGGATAGAAAAGAGCCAGAATAAGATACTGTTGCAACAGATTTGTACTTTTTGAAAGAGAATAATTTTTTGGAAAGTCCACATACCACGCTATTAGTAATATCAAGGCACTTTCTTGGTGCCCTTCTATAAGTATACTGAATAAACCTATGTCTATACAACATAATGAAACAAACAAAACAAAATGGGGGTACCATGCCCCTGTTCACAGTACACTTTTAAGTTTATTACTGAAATGTATTTCAGGTTTGTGTTATAGACATAGGTCAGGAAGCAAGGCAAACAAGGAATTATTCTAAATTTCGCAAGTAGCATTTTATTATTATCAATAACAATAAAACAACACTTCAATTGTACAGGACAGCTCTTCTTAAAGGCAGTACAAACAAAATCACTGTCATTTGTCTGAGAATCTTTTTAAAATCCTAGGTGATAAAAATATATGGGACTCCATTGCCCATTTCATAGCAAGACATTCTTTTTCAACAATGGAGCACTTTTTCTCTCTGTCATCCAATTTCCTACTGAGATACAGAAGAGGCTATTCCTTCCCATCTATATTCTGACTCAGGACTGCACCTCAGCCGATCTCTGATGCATCTGTCTATAAAAGAAATTGTTTAGCAAAAGTCTTGACTTGTTAAAATAGGGGCTGAACATAATGCAACCTTTATGGCCCAAAAAGCCTCATCACACTCAGGGACCATTTCACATTACTCAGATACCATTTTTCATGAGTTCAGTGAGGGGAGTAATTAACTGGGCAAAACTGGGAACAAAACTCTGGTAGTAACCAGCCAGACCTAAAAAGAATCAGACATGTTTCTTTGTTCTAGGGACAGGACTGTTAGCAGCAGCTTCTATTCTGAAAATCTTTACTTCTCCATTTCCCAAAATATAAGCCAAACATCTGGTTTCTTGCATGCCTAATTTACATTTGGCAGGATTAATGGCCAGATCTGCATTTTTGATAGATTGGATAAGTGCTCACAGATGTTCCAGGTTTTTTTCCAGTCTGGACTGGACTGTACTGTACACCACAACATCATCCAGGTAGTAGCACAACAGGAGATCCTCCTGATGATGCTGTTCTGAGCGAAACCAATAAAGAGATTTTAGTTCACCAAGCTGAATGGTGCTCAGGATCATTTTGTTAATAAAAGCATTTTAATACACTTGGAACACTGGTGCCAGATTAGTTTTTTTCATCTTGGACATTTCTAGTTCCTGGCATAGTGTTGCTGTGGAGCAGAGTTTGTTGGAAGTGGTGGTAAAGTGGGTTAGAAACTGGCTAACATACAGCAGGCAGAGAGTGGTGGTAAATGGGGTGCAGTCTGGGGAGAGGGGGTGACCAGTGGGGTGCCACAGGGATTGGTCCTGGGGCCAGTCCTGTTCAATGTCTTCATTAGTGACATTGCAGAAGGGCTGAAGGGAAAGGTCTGCCTGTTTGTAGATGACACCAAGATCTGTAACACAGTGGATACCACAGAGGGGGTGGAGAAAATGAGGAGGGACTTGGGGAAACTTAAAAAATGGTTTGAGGTCTGGCAACTGAAGTGTAATTCAAAAAAGTGCAAAATTATGCACCTGGGACACATAACCCTGGGGAAAGGTACAGGATGGGGGAGTTGCTGACAGTCACAAAGAAGGAAAGGGACCTGGGGGTTCTTATTTCAGATGACCTGAAAATGTCAAAGTGCTAAGGCAGTTGGGAGGGCTAGTGACATGCTGGGGTACATGGCAGGGCATATCACCAGCATAAGGAGGGAGGGAGGTAGCGGTGCCATTATATAAAACTGTGGTCAGGCTTCACAGGGAGTACTGTGTGCAGTTCTAGAGGTCACCTTTGTAAAGATATTAATAGGCTGGGATTTTATTTATTTATTTTTAATTTTATTTATTTATTCTAGGATTACAAGTACCTTTGAGCCAAGGCTCTTTTACAAAGGTTCCACATCAGAAATAACAAACAACAAGGAAGCAACAGTGAAATAACAGTAAACAATTAATGTACAACAGTGCTATTGAAAGGGGTCAATTACAGGAAGAGTAAGGTGTAGAAGGGGAGGTGCAGTGTAGGTAGTTAACAGAGGCAGCTATAGTAAAATGATGAACACAGCTAGAATGTATGTGCCCACAAAGAATGGGTAGGGTCAGGTGTACTGAGGTGGCAGAGAAACAGGGATGAGAGTAGAGGGAGAGGATGAAGATGCAGCCAGAGGCATTTGTCAAAAAATAAATGAGACGGGGTGATAGAAGAGAAAAGGTGTCAGGGTGAGGGGGGAAATAAGTGCTATAATGGGGTAGGAGAGACTAATGAGGTGGTATAAAGTCCTGAGGTTTGAAGTGGTGCCTCAGGAGCTGGGGGAAGGGGGAATGGGGGGGCCTGGGGTTAAGCAGTATATAAGTTAGGATTAAAGCTGTGTAGGTCATCGGCTAGGTGAGGCAGTCACAGGAGCTAGAGGCAATGAGATGGACCCAGAGCCTGGTTTTGAACAGACCTAATGTTGAGGCAGAGAAGATGGTGTGGCTGAGACCATTCATCCATAGAGGAGCCCCATAGGTGAAGGAGCATTGGCTCTGCATAGTTTGGCAGTAAGGAACTTGTAGAATATGAATTATTGAGCTCCTGGTGTGATGTTGGTTGGTGTTTTGATGTAACAAGACAGTAACACCAGGGGGTGTGAGGCCAAGGTGGATTTTCCTGCCATAGCACATGTGAAATACTTTATATGGTTGGAGTGTTGGAGCCATCCGGATTGTTCATAAAGGGCACAGGTGTGGGTGAGGCGGTGGGCACCAGTTGTGAGTCAGCATGCTTTATTAAGTGCAGTTGTTATACGTTGGAGGGTGGGCGTCGTGGCGGAGCCACAGATAATGAGGCCATAATCAATAATTGACACCACAGAGCTCTGGATGGCAATCTTCAGGGCCTCTGGGGTGAGGTGCTGCCTGTGCTTGTAGAGTAATCCAAGGCGTGTGCTGGCAGCTTTAGCCATGCTGTCAATGTGAGCCATATAGCAGAGATTGGGGTCAAGCAGAATCCCTAGCTTTTTGAAAGAGTAAACTTGTTCAAGGACAGGCCCCTGCTTGGTGGAGATGGCAAGGGGGTGTTGCTTGTAATGATTATGTGAACTGCAGAAAAGCAATAACTTGGTTTTCTTGTGATTGAGGACTAGTTTATGATTGGAGAACCATGTTTCAATGGCACTGAATCTGAGTTGAAGGCTGTGTTGTAGTGGTGAAAGGTCCTTGTATGTAGAAAAGACAACAGCAGCATCCACATACAGGATGATTTGTTCCAAGCAGGATTGTGGTAGGGAGTTTAAAAAGAGGCTGAAAAGGAGAGGGCCCAGTATGGACCCCTGAGGTACTCCGGAGTGGACAGGCAAGGTGTCCGAGATAGCACTGGCAAATTTTACTCTTTGAGAGCGGTTGTCAAGGTAGCTTCTGAACCAGCAGGCTGAGTCCAGTGCGAGGCCAGCAAGGAGTAGTTGGTCATACAGCAGCCAATGATGGACCGTGTCAAATGCCTCCAAGAGGTCGATGAAGACAGCCCCAGTAAGAAGTCCTTTATTAAGGGAACTATGCACTGCACCAGTAAATTCAAGCAGGGCAGTGGTGGTACTATGCCCTTTTCGAAAATCGTGCTGTTGTGTGCACAGAATATTATATTTGTCCAAATAATCAGTGAGCTGGTCTGCAACAATACGCTCTAGAGCCTTGGATAGTGGTGGCAATATGGAGATCGGGCAGTAGTTAGAGTGGCAAGTTTTATCCCCAGTTTTGTGGACCGGGGTCACAGTGGCAGTTTTCCATATTTCAGGGACTGTACTGTGTGGGAGAGAGGTTAAGAATTTTAGTTAGGGGACTGAGGACCTCGTCCAGTGTAAGTGATAGCAGCTTAAGGTCCAGGGTGTCATTGCTGATTCTGGAAGTGGAGATGGCTGAGGCGATGGGGCACAAGTTTCATTCATCTTAATCTCCCTGAAGTAAATATGAGGGTGGTTTGACAGCGTGCAGGTGTGTTAGAGGGGGTGTGACTGACTGTGAAGAAGTCAAGTGGTAGAACAGTACTGAGGTCAGTAAAAGCCGTGTTAAAGATATTTGCAATGACCATGGGATCAAAGGTAGTGGACCCTTCAACAATTAACATGGCAGGAGAGTACTTTGATTGTTTCCCAGTAATGTCCTTGATATTGTCCCAGAAAGCACGACCATTTCCCCAGGTGTTGGTGAGGACGTCCTTATAATGGGAGCTTTTCGTGAGACGAATGGATTTTGTGCAGGCATTACGGGTATTTTTGTATTTTTGGATGTCAGATTGTTTGCCTGTGGCTTTAGCCACTGCCCACAGGTGGTCCCTAGATTTCAGCTGGGAAAGGAGCTATGCAGTTACCCAAGGGTTACAGAGGGCTTTTTGTTTCCGTTTTGAAGGAGCGAAGAGGTCACAGGCCTTATTGAAGGCAGTTATGAAGTAGCCGAGGGCTAGGTTAACATCCATGGCCTTGTAGATGGGCAGCCAGTCTTGCAAGGATAGGTACTGTTTGAGATGGGTAAGTTGACAAAGGGGGGAGGATTCTGCTGGTAATGATTATAGGGGTGGCTTTAGAAATTTATTAGACCATTCACATATAACCGGGGAGATGGTCCAGAGAAGGGTGAATGAGATGGTACAGAGCTTGCAACACAAGACTTGTGAGGACAAATTAAGGACATCAATATGTACTCACTGGAAGAGAGGAGGGAAAGAGGTGATATGATAGAAACATTCAAGTACCTCAAGGGTATAAGTATAACTACTGAGAAGCAGGAGGCAGCTGCTATACACACATGTGCCAGCGTCTGTGTGATATTCTTTTGTTCTTATACATCTGTAATCTCCAGTATTTCAGTAACCACATGACCACACTGCCTTCTTTAGGCAGTGTTATGCTGGTTGATACCTGGTGTTAGATGGCAGACAGAGGGCTCACCAGATTGTGTTGCCATTTGGAAAACTTCATAGAGTGTTCTTTTACTGGTAAGCGTTTTGGAAAGCTGGTGATTGTCTCACAATTTTTATTATGATTTTATCTCTTTATGTCTGTCCCTTTGGTTCCCCCATCCCCCACACCCCAACAGTCATCAGTGGCCACAGCTGCAGCCTTCTTCTTGCCAAGATAGTGGGTGAGCAGCTGCCTTCACAGTCTGTGAAGTCTGACGTCTTTCAGTGCCACTTATTGGTCATCTTCCAACACAGGCGAGGCGCTGCTATAAAACTAACTCAGGACAAGCAGGTGTTTCAAAGTGGGAAGAAATGGGAGGAGAAAGAATCAAGTAGTCATTCAGATGCGTCACTGATTTTAAGATCAGCATACTGGTGTGGACACAGCAAATAGAACACCAGCTCTTTAAGCAGCCTTATGAATGGTAAAGGCTTCTCAAAGCACTGGGGTTCTGTTTATTGTACCGTAAGTGGGCTGCATCTAATTTGGTAATTTACTGTACCTTACATCTAGATGTATGGTAGAGTCAACTTTAAATAAACACTGCACCTGAATGAACAAGTGATGCCATAGAAACAGAATTTGTCAGCAGAAAAAAAACCGCTCAGCCCACCCAGTCTGTGCAAGTGTTCTCTACCTGCCTGTAAATGTTACAGCATGTCTTATTCTGTCTTGTGAATGAGCTTGCTTAATGGATTTTTCCTGTAGTGAACGGAACTCACTCCACTTCCATAGCCCTATTGATTTCCGTTGACCCCCTCCTTCCCCTTTTTCCAATATACCCCTGTGTTTATCCCATGCATACTTCATGCCCCCTACCAATTTAGCTTCCACAACTTTTCCTGGCAGTCTGTTCAAGGCATCTACCACCCTTTCAGTAAAGAAATATTTCTTCACATCTATCCTGAATGCCCCCCCCCAGCTTCATTGTATGTCCCTTGGTTTGGGTGCTCATCACCATTTGAAGGAAACTCCTCAACTGTACCATCTTTACCCCATGAGGTACTTTGTAGGTCTTGATCATGTCACCTCTCACCCTCCTCTCTTCCAGAGTGTGCATGTTGAGATTCTTCTGCCTTTCCTTATAGGGATTCCTGTGAAAATTCTGAACCATTTTAGTTGCCCTCCTCTGGAAAACCTCAATCTTATATCCTTTCTGAAGTGTGGACTCTAAAACTGGACACAGTACTCCAGCTGGGGGTTTAGCAGGGAGTGATACAATGGCAGAACAACATCCCTACTCCTCCTACTGGAGATGCCACTCCTTATGCACCCTAGAATCCAATTTGCTCTGCCCATAGCCTTGTGACACTGTACTGCCATCTTGAGGTACTCTGATATAATAACCTCAAGAACCTTTTCATGTCTAGTGAGTATTAGTACCTCCCCCATCCTATACTCAGTATCGGGGTTTCTATGCCCTAGGTACGTGATTTTATACTTGTTGGCATTGAACCCCAAGTAAGTAAGAAAATGTAGTTGATTTGAATGAATTGACAGCTTTTAAGTAGCTTTTTGGGGAGTGTGTGTGTGTGGGGGGGGGCTCTGCTACTATAACTATTTGCTTATTATTTTGTATAGTGTCCAAAAAGGCTAACCCTGCTCCCCACTCCATGTGCTATATCAGAGATAAAGAGCCCAAACAGCACCGGGCCAAGCACTGAGCCCTGCAACAGCCCGCTTGTCACTGCTCTGGGTGCCGAGAGCTACCCCACCACCACCACCCTCTGCATCCTCCCCTGTAACCAGTTCTCTATCCATTTAGTCAGACCACCTTCCACCTGTACCCCTCCTTCTCCTCACTCTTCTCCTCCTTGGCCTGTGTCCTTCCTCCTGGTAGTCCACACCCTCTCTCCTCCTTATTCTTACCAGGTGGTGGTGCCTTCTGTATTACACTCAGACAACTCTGCCCACCCCCTTCTAGGGTTACTACGCCTCCGCTTTTACCTATATCTAGGGCAGTGAGCTCATTAGGCTCCCCTGTCTGGACCTTTCTATCAACCTCAGTCTTTTGGCCACCTGCCAACTAGTTTAAATCCACCTTAGTAGAGATATACCCCTCTAATCCTACCTTTTTTTTTTTGTACATATTTTCTCCCCAGACTACAGTCGGCTTAGTCATCCGGACTGATCCCCCTCACCCTGGCCACGACATCAGGCCGACCTGCTGACCTCCACAGATTACCCTCCATGGCAGGGTGGTGAGGAGCTTCCCAGCTTGACCCACCAGAGCAAGATCCAGTTGAGGAGGCACCATTCAGGGTGGGCAGTGGGGTCGGAAGCTCATGCTGCCCAACCGTAGCCTATTTTCCACTTTTCTCCCATTTGCGGAGTGCGGGCGGGCAATGACACTGAGGCACAGTGTGCCAACATCAGACCACACTCCAGCCCCTTTAATGCACCACTCTAGTAGCACCCCCAGTCATCACCAGGGGCCTCTACAGAGCGGTGGGTCCCTGGATCCAGCCCCGGGATAGGAGAGCAGTCCTCTGGATGCACAATCCTATCCCTCCTCTTCCGACCCCTGGCAGCCCGGTCTTGCATCTGAACCCAGGTCGCCAGCATGGCATGAGGTGTGGCATCCAGTGTCTCAACCCTCAGCACCAGTGGGCTGGCTGCAATGCTGCCTTTAATACTCCCTTCCCCTTCCTGGTCCAGTGTACCCTGTCCCCTGCGTACAAGTCACTATTCCCCCCAGACCCTACCCCAGTTAGTCAGTAACCCATAATGTTTGGTATGGTACCAATCCCTCAGCCACTCATTGAACTCCTGAAGCCTATCCTTCCTCCCCATGCTTGCACATGATGTCAGCAGTACCTCCAAGAATGCCACCGAGTCCCCCACCTCCTCACACTGACTGCCCAACTACTTGAACCTCCCCCTCACTACTTCCACAGTGTCCCCCACCAAGTCATTTGTACCCACATGCAACAGTAAATGAGGTTTATTCCTCCCCCTCTCTGCATGCTTGAGCAGTGCCTGCCCTGCCCCTCCTGCAGTCAACCTGGGGACAGTTTCAACCCAAATACGGCTGTGCCTTTCCCTTTCTGCCCCATCTCACCATTTCTAGAACCCCAGGACGAGTACCCCCACCATCCCTTGCCCCTTCCTCTAATGCCCCTTCACCACCCCAGTAATCTGTTCTTCCCTGCCCCTCACCCCCACCAGCTGCACCTCTGTGACTTCTGTATCTGTACCCCTACTTTGCCTCACCCCTTTCTCTGCCTTATTCCTCCCATCCCTTGAACCCCTCCCAGCCTAATTACTTCCTACTGGGCTCCCATGTCGACCTCCCTCCTCCCCGCTGATTTACAACCCTCCTATCCCCACTGTTGTCGATTTAGAGCCCCATTCCCTTCTACCCCAACAGTGATGCCCTCCCATCCTTCCCCCTTCCCATAGCTTTCTGTCCTCCAGTCACCACTCCTTCCTTACTAGCCCCCTTCTATCCTTTCATTGTCACTATCTCTTCCCCTACCTGTTGCCATCCCTCTCATGCCCGCTTGTCCTCCCCTTCAGTATGTTCCTGTTCCCTCTCTCCCCCACAGCAGAGGTTCGAATCTATTCCAGTTGATACCCTCTACATCTCTTCCCTTATCGATTCCCCTCTGCTGCTTGTTCCCTCCATGCCACCCCTGGTCCCTCCCTATCCGCAGCCATCTGCTCTCTCTGCTACTGTGGTCTCTTCCTCCCATCAGGAGGCCCTCACCTCGGGAACCCCTTCTCCTGTCTTTTCTGTTAGTGTCTCTAATACTGGGGTCAGTTTCACTCCCTAGTTGTTCTTCCTCCATCCCCTTTGCCATCCCCTACCCCCCAGGATGCCTACCATACTCATCTGCCCTGCCACTTAGACTCCTTTGTAACCTCCACAGTTCCTCCCTCAAACTAGTCAGTCATCTGCAGACCATACCCCCCATCCTCCAAGCCCAGTCCAGGATCATGGCAGACCCACACCCTCTACACCCTACCACCCTTCCAAAGATGCCTGCCCTATTGACATGTGGCACTTGCTCCATTTTGGCCCCCATCTTATGTTACGGGCTCTTACTCCCAGGTTCTGTACCCTACTACAACTGTTAGGCCCCTATTTACTCAAATTCCTGTTCCCTCCCCAACACTAGTCCCCCTACTGACCCCTTGCTGACCAGGTTAATTCAGTCTCATATCTCATCCATTAGATACTCTATTGCTGTAGCAATTCTAAAACCTCCTTGTCCATTTTTCACCCCTTGGCTACCATACTTTTTGTTCTCAGCTCTCATATAGTTTCACTTAGCCCAGTTAGAAATCCTATTGCACTCCAAGTATTGCTCAGCTCAATTAGAGCAATCAACAGAACAAATAAATATGTATTATTACAGCAATCATAACAGTATAGCTCAGTACTTAGCTCAGTTAGAGAAATAAACAGAACAACTAAATTTGTATTATTACAGTAATCCTAAAAGTATCCAATCATTGCTTTGTCTCCACTCCAGAGACCCTGCTGTAATATAGGACCACAGAGGACCCTGGGCAGGAGGGTGGGCAACTCTAAAGTCCCGGCAGAGCTCCACTGAGCTTGCTCACTCCTCCTCTCTCACTCACTCATTCTATTTCTCCCGACACTAGCCTTCCGATTCTAGCCTCGAGGAAAGGAGGGAGAGGGGGGGACATGATAGAAACTTTCAAGTACCTCAAGGAATCAACAAAGTCCAAGAGGGTAGCATCTTTCAAAAAAGAGGTGTGCAAGAACAAGGGCACAATTTGAAGATAGAGGGGGGCACTCAGAGGTAATTTAAGGAAGTATTTTTCACAGAGAGGGTTGTGGATGCATGGAACGCCTTCCAGAGGAGGTCGGGAGTCAAAACAGTGGTGGAATTCAAGCATGCATGGACAGTCATAAGGCAATTTAGGGCATGGGGTAGAAAGAAGTAAGCTGCTGGTTAACTAGATCTGCACCTTATCCAGGCAGGGAAATGGGCAGACTGGGTGCCAAGCGGTCCTTATCTGCCGCCAAATTGTATGTTTCTATGACACTGCAGGCTGCCCTTTGTACTGGGCTCCTGCTTGCATTGGTGCCTTTTCCTTACAAAAGAAATATGCAGTATTCCTGACAGAGCTCCGTTGTAACGCCTCCCCTCTCTCTGCGTCGTTCCGTTTCTCCCGGCGCTGCAGGCTGCCCTTTGTACTGGGCTCCGCCTGCATTTGCACCTTTTTCTGCCCCCAAAGAAATCAGCAGCAATCCTGACAGAGCTCAGTTGAGCTTGGTCACTCCCCCTCTCTCACTCGCTCGATCTTAATCTATCCCAAACACTGATATCCCAAAGCAACTGCACTATTCTGTGCCAGAAACGTGAAAACACATTTTGGCCAGGATGTGAAAAATGACAGCTGTACTGTTCATAAGAAGGTATGAAAAAATGCCAGTGGTGAAAATCTGGCATGAAAATATTACTAATTTGCAAAGTTACAAGGGTGCATGAGAACTGCACAACACACGCTTGTAACAATGTCATTTTATGGACTTTCATCACAAAACTTTCAACATAGGCATTTTAGACCTCTGCTCATGAACAGTGTCACTGTGATTTTCTTAATGTGTCCTGAACACTGATTTCCCACAGCGACCCCGCTATTCTTCGAAGGAAGTGCAAAAACACATTTTGGCCAGGATGTGAAAAATGACAACTATACTGTTCATAAGGAGGTACAGAAAAATGCCAGTGTTGAAAATCTGACGTGAAAATATTGCAAATTTGTGAAGTTACGAGTGTGCATAGCAACTCCACAATGCACGCCCTTAAAACAGTAATTTGTTATGGAGTTTTTCCACCAAATTTGCAACATAGGCTTTTTGAGAGCCCATCTCATGAACACTGGCACTGTTGCTCGTTAACTGGTCCTGAAAGGTGATTCCTGCAGTGACCGCAAAATCACCTTATGGGATGAAATAACACCATGACAGTGGCTGAATTCACGAGGAGGGTCCCAATAAACCATGTTGAAAATTTGGTGCCAAAATTCCCCAAATGCCTGAGATATGCACCAAAGTTGAAAGAACCTATTTATGCCATTATACAGCTTACCGGCATTTCTTCAGTTCAAGGTCGGCTTTAAAGAGTGCAGACGTGTTCCCAGTCCACTGAAGATCGTGCGCTTGGCTCCGCAGGTAAGTATGGGGTGAGGGGGGTGTGGGGAGGCAGAGTGCGCAGACGGTGGGTGTGGGTTGGTTGCAGGGCCATGGATTCAACGAGGGACTGTTTTCTTGTTAACAGTGTTAAAAAAAAAACTGTGGGACTGTTTTTTTTTTCAGGGACATTTGTGCCACCTGAGTGGTTTGGGGTGGGCTTTAGCCAGCGGGGAATTGTTCACCCCATCGGTAGATACTGAGGGGGGTGGTAGAGCCAAGGGGGATTGAGCACCCCCCTTGGCAAACAAAACATTGGCGGGGGAGACATTATGCCAATGTGGAGTGGGCTTCCCCATTGGCAACTTCAACATAGAAGGGGGGACTGAAGCCAACGGGGACTGGATGCCCCACTGGCAAAGAAAGAGGGGGGGCATGATGCTAAGGGGATTGGGCACCCCCTCAGTATACAGCAGAAACTTGAGGGTAGGGACATTATGCCAATGGGGACTGGGTTCCCTGTCAGCATACTGGGTCGGGGCATGCAAGGTACCGTTCTGCAATGACGGGTTGCTTCCTCATTGCAGCAGAATGGCTGATGCAGCAATGATGAGGCAGCCCCTGATTGCAGCAGCTAAAACGTTTCAAGGTTGTGGCACACTGGCTGAACTAAAGTCAGCAGCAGCGTGCCACCCCATTGGTGAAAGCGGGCCAAGCTTCAAAAGACAGTGTGGGCATCGGCCACAACAGTGCCGCACCTCCACAACCTGCTTCTGCAGCAAGCTGCCACAACATGTTTCTTGTGCATGCATGCAGTCAACATAAAAATGGCACAGTCAAGTGATTTTTGCCCATTTTTGAACGTTTTGCTGTGATTGGGCATTCTGTTAATCATGCTGACCTCAGCCATTAGACAACCGGACACAAAGAAAGCTAATTCCGGTGCTACTGTTCAACCTGTCAATGCCAATGCCAATGATGCCAGCAAGAACAATATTAATCAACTTAAAACGGTGCTGGCTGACCTGAAGGTAGATATTTCGGATGTCAAAGCAGTGACAGTTGATTCGAGAGATGCCAATTCTTTGCTCAGTGTGAAAACAGACAACACCAGAGCACAGATAAAATTATCTTAAAAATCAAATGGCACAAGTCACAGAGTGTAATGAAAGACAAGCCAAGCAAATGTATTTCTCTTGCTCCACAAAATTGATGACTTCTTAGAGAACAGGGGAAAGAGGAATGATTTAAGAATTCTGGACATGGCAGAGTGACCTCTGTCAGGGGAAAGTGCCCAGTGGTGGGATGAGTGTCCCTTGTCCCCTTGTTTACCTTTTACCATTAAATTATAACAAAAGGAAACAGAAAGGTGTTGTTTGGGTGGAACACACCAGGAGTAGCAGTGAAACAACTGATGTCCAGTTGTTACATTTGGCTGTGCCCTGCATCACGACAAGTTTTGGTTTACATATATGAAAAAGTGCATTTGGTTTGCACGTAAAAAAAAGTGCAGATAGCACTAGTTTAAAAAGAACCTTGAGGCCATATGTGTGTAGAGAAAGAGAGGTAAAATTTGGGATAAGTAAAGGAAGCACTTACCCTGTTAATTCTCTCTCTCTCTCTCTCTTCTGTGGCAGGGTAAAGAGAGAGTACAGTGGTGCTTAAGACAAAGAGCAGATGGTGCAAATCTACAGACATTGTTGTAGGCAACGTCTCACATTTGCAAGATACTTGCCTGTGCCACAGCAAAGACAGGCAGAGTGTAGCAGAATCCAGGGAGGAGAAGGCCTTGGGTGACAGAAATCCTGGTGGCAGGGGTCAGAAACTGATAGACCTCGTAAGCTCAGTCCAGTTTTAGCATTGACTGATTTGCAGACAGCTTTGACATGCAGAGAGAAGTTAAGAGAGGGATCCAGCATGACCCCTAGGTATTTGAAGGACTGAGTTATTTCCACAAGGGAGCCATCAAGACAAGAAACCATGAGATGGAGTTGAAGTGATAGGATTTCTAGACCCAAAGAGCATAGCCTGGCATTGGCAGCATTTAGCACCAGGCGTGGGATGTAAACCAAGTTTGATACGATGAAGATCAGAGGAAAGGTGGGAGTTAATTTCATGAATAGAGCTGGAGGAGACATAAAGAACCAAGTCATCGACATAGAGTAAGGAGAGACTGTGGGAGGGCACTGAAGATAGATTATTGACAAACAAAGAAAAGAGCAGGGGCCCCAAGTACGGAAGCTTGTGGGATGCCTGAACAAAACAGGGCAGGGGCAGAGAGAACTTTATGACAGGAGACAGGCTGGGAGCGGCTTCTCAGATAGCTGGCAAACCAGGCAAGTGTGGATTGGGAGGCACCAATACAGCCTAGTTGATGCAGGAGTAGGTTGTGGTTAACCAAGTCAAACGCCTTTGGCATGTCAATAAAAACAGCCCCAGTAAGCTGGCCTTGGTCCATAGTGGATTTGATGTCACTGGTGAATTGCACTAGGGCTGTCGTGGTGCTGCGGTTTGACCTAAAGCCATGCTGAGCAGGAGATTGCAGGTTAAAGTTGGCAATGAAGTTAGACACCTGGTGATGGATAAGCTTCTCCAGGAGTTTAATGAGGGTCGTCAAGAGTGCAATAGGATGGTAGTTTGTTAGGTTTTTTGGATCACCCTTTTCGAAGACTGGGATAACCTTGGCATTTTTCCAGGATAGGGGCACAGTTCCCGAGCTAATGGAGAGGTTGAACAATTGCATGATGGAGGTGGCAAGAAGAGATGCACCTAATTTGAGACTTCTGGGTTCTAGTCCATCAGGCCTGCGCTGCCTTGGGGAGACATCATGTTAAGAGCTTGTAGGACATCCAGCCTGGAGACCAGGTGGAGAATCAGGAAGGATGGGATGGGGGAGGTGTTGTGGGGGACGCACAGCATCAAAACTAGGGAGGGCTGTAAACAGTGAGCTGAAAGCATTAGCTATGGTATTAGGGTTGTTACAGGAGATGTTATTTATTAGAAAGTCATGGGGGGTTTGGAACATGGAGCATCCCATTATGTGGTTCATTTGTGCCTAGTACCTTTTTGGGTTACTAGAGGTGGTGTGAAGAAGGCCTCTATAATAATTGCTTTTGGCAGTCTGTAGCGCTTTCTTACAAGAGTTACAAAGGGAGCGATATGCGATGAAGTCAGAGAGCAGGGAGGAGGTTTTTCATCTGGTCCACAGTTTGTCCCATGCTTTAAGCATACATAGAAGATGTCTGGTTAACCATTTGGTAGGCAGGCCCCATACCCGGTGCCTGATGGAAGGAATGTGCTTGGACTGCAAGGAGCACAGAGAGTTGGTAAAGTATTCTACAGCCAAGTCAATGTTATTTGTCACGAATATGGGGGACCAGTCGACATGCTGAAAATCCCTTAGAAAAGCTGAGATGTCGAGGGCAGAGAAGTCAGACATGGAGATGATTTTGGGTGTGGGGCGGCTGGCATTCCAGACACAGGTGATAGGTGAATGGTCACTAATGGAGTCTGGTAGCACGGTCACAGAAGAGATTTTGTCCGGCCTGTTAGTAAGTACCCAGTCAAGGAGGGTGTGACTATTACCATTGCTGGAATGTCATGTAGGCACCAAGACAAGCTGGTTAGGTTGGCCTTGCTTATATTAAAGTCAAGGACAGGGAGGTTTGGGCCAAGCCAATCCTGACTGAAGTCATCTAGAGAAATTACTTCATTGTTATTTGTGGCCTGGGGGAGAAAGGCCAGAAACTCCTTGTGCTCATGTTTGCAGGAAACTGGAGGCATGTAGGTGTAAACAATGTGCAGTTTTTTTGAGTCACCCAGCAGAAGCAGTGCAAGAAGTACCTCACAGGACACAAGGGAGGGGCATGGTAGTAAGGTTAGGTTTAGATGAGACTTGTAAAATAGTACCAGACCACCACCTCTTTTTGATGCGGGCCAATCAACCTGGAACAAGCTGTATCCGGGGAGATAACACAGAGAGTTGGGGAGAGAAGGCTTAATCCAGGATTCAGAAATTGCAAGGAGATCAGACCTTTGAGTGGTGGTCCAAGCTACAAGTTCTGCATGATTAGCCACCAAGCTTCGTATATTAAGGTGGATAATTTTTAGTCCTCTGTAACGGGGCCCAGGGGAAGAACCGACCAAATAGTGAGGGAGCCCTGTGGCCATGGAGCCAGGGTTAGTTTCCATATCACCTGCCAAAGATAAGAACATGACAATTATCCAGGTAACAGCAATCAAAAAGGCAAGGATGGTCCTAGCTTTTGAGATGCATTTAGATGTGCTGTAAGACCTAGTCAGGCGGAGAACCAGTTTTGGGCAAGAGTGTTTGATATGGCTGTTGAGTCGATTAGAGAGTGGTAGCAGATTGGAGAAGGTAAAGTCCTTCATGTCTGCAGAAAAGCCTGGAAGACCAGCAGTTAGGGGGGTTAAGTATTCCAGGGCAATACTGCAAAAGAGAAGAGTCAGTAAGACTAGCAGGTAGAGTGGAGGCTGCATAATCATGTAATAGAATCTGATATTTTCCAGAAGCAGGACTGAGGCAGCAAACACAGTAGACTGCAGGTTCTAGGACTGCCCACAGTTATGTGCCCCTCCCCTTTATTGCCAGAGACCAGTCAGATAGGTCATAGGGTAGTGTAAAGGAGTATTTAATAGGTGAAGGGGGGATGGGCGAAAATTTCAGCTTGAAGGAGCACAGCTCACACAAAGTAAATGCAAGCTGCTCCCTCTGAATAGCAATGAAATTTAAGCTCCATGAAATTGGGCTACTGCACCACAAAAGGTGCCAAGTTCAAAAGTTTTGGTGCACACAGTGCACTCAGGGCTCCTCCGTGTCCATTATAATTTAATGGTAAAAGGTAAACAAGGGGACAAGGGACACCCATCCCACCACTGGGCACCTGCCCCTGACAGAGGTCACTCTGCCACATACCTCCCCACTTAAAAGGGCAACCATCTGATGGTTGTTCGATAGAGGATTCCTAACCCAAAGAGAGTATGGTGGAGCTCCAGCCCACCCTCACCATAGAGCTCCACCCCAGGGTCCCATACATCATGCTAGTAGGGATGCGACGCATCTCAAAAACTACCCATACTTCAATCCTGGGGCTGTTATCCTCCAGTTAAACATAGTAAATATCTATGTTTAACTGCCATACTGTCCATACAACACTGATCTTTATACATATTACGTTTTTGCGTCCCCTTTTTATAAGCACTCCCAGAACCTGTTTCAAAGTTATATCTCATTCTTTAACAACAGAGGTACATCATAATCTTTATTATACCATGGACATAAGTGAATAGCCAATGAAATCATCAGATTGGCAGTTTTCCACTGGTGTAAATCCTCTGATAACCAGCGGCTGTTGATGAGACAATCCTACTAATCATCTGCAGCACAGGAATAACTATAATAAAAATTAAAAACAATCCACCTCTTTAATATTTGTATTTTTAATATAGTAAAAAATGAACCTTAGTATAATTACCATAAGCCACTCAGAGGATGTGGGTTATGAGTTACCACAGCGCAGGATTTACCCACTTGGCGCAAATCAGTCCAGCTGTGGTAAATCCCCCGATAACCCACATCCCCTTGTGGCTTATTGCTTAATCATTAAACTATAGCAAAAGGGAATATAGACTTCGATCAAAATGTGTAGAAAGGTCAAACAGAAAAAGAGAAATTGCCCAAAAAGTGGCCAACTCAATGGACATTGGAAGATAGTGGAAAACATTAGAAAATAAAGATTGTTGCAGCAGAGAAGGAAAACCAAAGAAGGAAAAGCAAATTGTACAATGCATATTAATCCACCTTCCCACCTTCTTGGAAGGAGATAGAGCTATGGTCCTCCCTCGTCCATTAACTCCACCCCAGAGTCCCATTAAACAGAGATTATTTATTTATTTATTTGTTTATTTAAGAGTTTAACCAGGCAGGCATACTGAGCGGAGAAACCACTCATTTCCAGATGCGACCTGGGGGGAACAGGGTGGAGGGAAACACAGGATGAATTACATACATTACAGGTTACCATTGATGCAGAGTATACAATAAGAGGGCTGAGACATTCATACGTTGGAGACCCTGGGTTTTTACATAGCATACATGATATACAGCATAGAGGTCAGAACATCCTAACTTGAAAGCCCTGCGGTAAAACAGATGATTCACGCCTGGCTATTGGGTGGCGGTAACCAGAGATCATGAGGGCTTGTGCTTATGGCTGCCGGGAGCAAGTGCACATAGTGAAGAAGTGTGCAAGGAGGAGTGGGTTGAGGTGACTCTGGTTGGTGGAGTGCCTGATATCTGCAGGCAAGTCATTCTAAAGTTTTGGCAAGCAATTTTTGAAAGCCGATTGGCCCTTAGAGGTGTGCATGAATGGGACTTGGAGAAGCCTGGAGTCTGAGTGTCTGAGTGAATAAGCATGGGAAGATTGAGCTGATAGAGTGGAGCCGAGGTAAGGGGGAAGAGTCTGGGACCAGAATTTTTCAGTGACTCTGGTACAGTGGATCTGTTTACGGGCCGTGAGTGAGGGCAGGGCTAGGGAGCTATATGGGTCACAGTGGTGGGTCATTAGTGGGCACTCCAGGATGAAGCGACAGAAGGAGTGGAAAAGTGTGTCCAGGCTGGCCAGGTTGGATGATGGAGTGGCACAAAAGACCACGTCCCCGTAGTCAAGTAGTGGGAGTATCATCTTTTGAACAACTTCCCTCCGGACTGGAGTGGACATACAGTCTTTGTTTCGATATAGAGCACCAAGTTTGGGGTGTAACTTCTTGTGTAATGAATCGATGTGTGTGGAGAAGTCAAGGTATTGGTCAAGCCAGACACCCAGATATCAGAAGGAGGTGCATGACTCCAGGGGTGATCCATCCAGGGTTAGGAATGAGGGTCGAGTTGCTAGGCAGGAAAGCCGTTGTTGTGAACTGAAGGTTAGTAAGACAGTTTTTTTTGTGTTTAGGAATAGCTGGTTGGTTTGGAGCCATTGTTGTACAGCATTGAAGTCCTGCTGTAGCACGTTGGACACTACTTCAGCGGAAGGGCCTGTGTATACAGTCATGGTGTCGTCCGAGTACATTTGGATAGATAAGTGAGCAGACCAGCGGAGGTCATTCAGGAATATTGAAAATAATATTAGGCCCAGGACTGAGCCTTGGGGAACCCCCATTGTAATAGGGAGGGGGGTAGATATGTGGGGGCCAATTTTCACCGATTGATGTCTGCCTTCCAGGTATGCCTGAAACCAACTAGTGGCATGGCTGAAGAGGCCGGCATCACTTAGTTTGTCTAGTAGCATTGTGTGGGAGACAGCGTCGAAGGCCTTGGCCAGGTCTGTGAAAATGGCCGAGGTGATAAGTCCTTTGTCCATGACTGAGAGAACATCATTGGTGATTCTTAATAGGAAGGTGATGGTAGAGTGTGACTTACGGAACCCAGACTGATAGGGGTGAAGAAGGAGGAAGTGTTTAGATATTAGGAAAGTTGAGCAAGGGCAAGGTGTTCTTGAATTTTGGCCAGAATTGGGAGTAGGGAGATGGGGTGGTAATTTCCGGTGTGATGGGAGATGCACCACCCTTAGGCAAGGGATAACAGGCCACCCTGTTTCCCATATGTATGGGATTTTGGCCACTGAGAAGGAGAGGTTGAGCAAGTTCGGCTAGTGGAGCGGCTATGGTGGGGGTGGATAAGTGTAGTAATTTGGCATCCAAGCTAGAGGGGCATTTGCTTTTGTTGGTGTTAAGAGCCCTCAGAGCTTGAAACACTTCGGCCGGGGATACTGGTCAGAAAGAGAAACTGGTGGTAGGGGCAGAGTTCTGGGATTTCAGTGAGGTACTTGGCGTACGTGGGGTGGGAGGGAGACTGGGTAGGAGAGAAGCTGCGCTGCTAGTGAAGAAGGCATTGAAAGCAGAGGCTACTTCGCCAGGGTCAGTGACGGTCGAGCCAAGGATGGATAGTGTCGGGGTTGGTGGTTGTATGGGAGGGAAGAGGAGGGATTTGATGGTTTTCCAAAAGTTTGTAGGGTGGTTAAGATTTGAGTTCAGAGCTGATGTGAAGTATTTCTTTTTGTACTGGCGTATCGATTTAGTGCAAGAGTTGCGAAGAGTACGATAGTTTTGTAGGGATCCTTGGGAGCTTGTTAATTTGTATTTTTCCATGCCAGATCCTGGTACAGCATCTGTAGGGATCCTTGGGAGCTTGTTAATTTGTATTTTTCCATGCCAGATCCTGGTAGAGCATCTGCTAATGATATCAGCAGAGACCCAGGGAAGGTGGTAGCCCCTTACTCTTGTGCTTCTTTGCAGTGCATGATAGTCCCAAACATCTAGGAAGCATGTTTTGAAGGTTTCAAAAGCGAAGTCAATGGATGGTGCCTTCGGTATGAAGGACCAGTCTACCTGAGCCAGGTCATACAGAAGAGAAGGTAGAGATAGGGATTTGTAGGATCTCATTAGAAGCATCCTGGAGGGGGGTTCAGTGAGTTTATGCACTTTCCTGACCATAAATATCATGTGGTGATCGCTTAGGGAGTCAGGGAGCAGGCCTGCATTAATAATCCTGTGTGAGTGGGAAGTGAGGGCCCAGTCCAAGAGGGAGTGGTTAAGCATTTTGGGGTTTAGCTGGGTAGGTTGGGAGATTTGTTGGGAGAGGTTCAGGGTGTTTACTTTGGTGCATAGTTTGGAGCAGTCTTTGGCTAGCCAGTTGAAACTGAAATCCCCGAGGAAATAGAGCTCACCTGCTGCAGCAGTAGACTTTAGTGTGGCCAGATGGTCTAGGACACTGGGCAGAGGGGTACTAAGAGCTCAGTAGGATCCCGCAGCATACACAGGGGTGGAGTAAGGGAGTGCCAGTTTGATTGTTAAGGACTCTATTAGTGGTGAGGGTGCAGGAATGTGGACCTGAGTGAACTGTACCTTGGTGGAGATAAACATGGTGATGCCACCACCTCTTTTCTTATCCTGATGGTCTTGCCTGATTAACAAGTAGCCTGGTATGGCTACAGCAGAGTCCATATGGTGTGGCTTTAGCCAAGTCTCAGATAGTATGAGGATGTCTGGAAGAAATGATAGGACAGTGAGTTGTAGTTCTGGTACTTTATTCAGGATGCTGCAGATGTTGAGGTGCAGTAGATGGAGGCCCTTAGGGAGAACCAGTGGGGTGGGGAGATTGGGAGTGGTAGGACCAGGGTTAGCTTCGATATCCCCTGCCAGTATAAGAAGCAGTGTTATAAGGTGTTTGGTTTTGTACCAGACAGGTATAGTCATGTAATAGGAGGCGAGTGTTCGAGGGGTAGGTGCATTGACATCAGCTGTAAGGTTTCTTAGGACAGATAGCCCAGGAAAAAAGGATGGAAGAAGAATGGATGCTCCAAGCTCCCAATTATGAGAGGGTCCTTGTGGAAGTTGTTGTGGGACAGTGGTTGAGTGGAAGGGTGGAGGAGTCATGATGGTGTAGTAGACGGGGTGGTTTGGATGCCATTGTGGATGGGATGCTGGCAGGAGGGAGACTATGGGAAATGACAGGAAGATTAGTGGGAGGACAAACAGAAGCATTTTGCCTTAATAGTTGCAGCCAGCAGGGCTGGGTGTAGCGACTCGCTAGTGGTGGCAGAGATTAGCTGCTAATGGGAGAGTGGACTGATTGGTTTCCAGCAAATCGCAGTCCGCGATCCTTCGTATAAAGCTAGAACCAACCAAGGATGGTAGTCGAAGCGATGCAAGGGACGGCACGCATGATGCCCGGCGGGGTAACCACGCCGACTGAAAAGCAGGCGCCTGTTCCTGTGAGCATGTGGTCCTGTACCTTGTTCGATTTGGGGGTCTCCGGTGCGATTTGTCTGGGGAAGGCAGGCTGAGTTAGAGCCCTCGTGACCCTCGTAGTTCTTCTGGGGAGGGCTGGCGTCTCCAGGCTCTCTCGACCACAGCAGCTGAGAGAGAAGGAGAGAAGGGAGAGATTTATTGTCTGCTGGAGAGGCGTGGCTAAGTTCAGGTATGGCTGATTTACTGAACGACTGTTTGTCTAATTTCAATACATTAAGGCACAGCTTTAAATTAAACTGATTGGCTATATAGCAGGAGAAACTATACAGAAATAAATACCTAAGGCAATGCTTACAATTAACTGACTATTGGCTGCAAAGCAGGAGAGTCTGCACAGGATTACCTTAATTTAAGGCACTTCAAGATAATTGCAAAAGCTGTCTGTTTGTAAGGATAAACTGAGCACAAAAAAACTATCAGTAGTGCTAGGTCGACTTTAAAGGCAAAGGATCAGTCTTTAGGCAAGCTCGTTAATGATTCAAGCCAAAAGACACCATATACAGCCAACTGAAAAGCAGGCGCTGTCCCTGTGGCCGCATGGTCCTGTACCTTGTTTGATTCAGGGTGGGGTCTCCAGTGCAATTGTCTGGGGAGGGCAGGCTGAGTTAGAGCCCTTGCAACCCTCGTAGTCCTTCTGGGGAGGGCTGGCATCTGCACATATTAGTTATCATTTCAAACTCTTTCTTTTCTGTCTTTACCCTGGGGCTGACATTTCATATCTGTTCTGTACCTTAATACTACCATGACTAGCTTCCTTTTATGTACTCATCCATTACCATAGCAGGCTTGATACATAGAAACTGCAATATCTGCATTGGGTATAACTATAATCCCTTATATCCATTTTACTCATGTGATCGGTTACATCAATAGTGTAACATTCTCTTTTACCTCAACAAGTCATTTATCCAGAGGTTACCCTATGTCACCTCAACCTATAACTCTCAGGAATCTCTTTTTCACTCCATAACTGTACTCCGTGTGTTTCTTACCTTGTACCTCATACCATGCATCGGTTCATTCCTTTTTCCCATGGTTGCCATCTTTTCGCCCTCCCATTTGTGAGTTTTACCTCAGATGCATTTTGCAGATACACTCTGATTGACACACCTTCTTTCCAAGTACTTGGCAATCTGGCGGTACATCCCTGGCCAAAAGAAAACTGAGGTTAGCTCTTTTAACACTTCCTCAGTTTGCAGTGGTTCAGAATAGGTGGAACAAACACTTTCCATTACCACCTCCTGTAGGCTATCGGTGCCACTATTTTTGCACATAACCTTTTTGTCTGAGGGTGAGGTTTAATGTGGTAGAGGGTCCCCTGCTTGTCTTCAACCTACCACAAGGGTTTTACTTTTTGTGGACTTGAACCCCTACCTTCCTCCTCATTTTTCATGTAGGATTTTAATTTAATAATGTCTGGGTCACCCACCTGTAACATCCCCCATGCTACACTTGGGTTATGACATTCTAATTTCTGCTCATTGTTAACAATATTTACTGGTGCATGAGTCCCTTCAGCTTTTAGTGCCTTTTCTTTGTTGATTGAAGGCTCACTCTTCACCCCTAAGTTTATATGAACAGTCCTGCCTGGAGACTTCTGTGAGGTCATCTTTCCAATGCCCTCCAGCCAGTACATTCCTGGAAATTTGGGCAAGATCGGAAAATCCAACTTGAAGTACTCCACTGGGGCTTCCTCTGGTTCTGACATCTCAGGCCCTTTCCTTCTAGGTACTTCCTTGGCATTCTCCCTCTGGCTCCTCAGCTCAAGGCATCTCCCCTCGGCCTCTTTCCAACAATGCTCATCATCCATCCACTGGTCATATAACCAGCGTATCAGGCTCCTCTGATCCCATGGTGCCTCACCCAAGCCACAGTCACCACTCATCCTCTGATTTGGTGGTTCCTCATCCAGGCCATCGTTTCCATCCCAGATCCACCTCCTTGACTCTGATGGTGCCTCGTCTAGGCCACCGTGTCCATTCTGGGTCCAAATTCTCTGTTCTGGCGCCATGCACTATGCCACCCATATCTTGTAATGCCTGTTCAGACACCCCAACTGAATTCCCCCAGGTTTACTTGGACATTCAGTTGGTAGCCCACTTCTGACACCAGCTGTGATAGGGTTCAGATAACAGGATACAATTTACCAGGCAGACACTTAGATTTGGTGTATAAAAAGCACTATGATGACACTTATAATTTTATTTTTCTTAAAACGATAGTATGTACAGAAATAAAAAGTTAGTCAGGTATTACTTCATACTCTTCCTAGATTAATCCATCTTCAATTGCCTTAGAAAGGCCAAAATATTGCCCAGCAATGGCACTCTTCCAGTTTAGGTCAAGCCTGACCCTCCTCTCTCATAGTCAGTGCTAAACTGACTCTCTGTCTCTCTTTCTCTTTCTTTTCCCCAGGGTTTCTTCTAATTAAAGGGGCATCTGAAAAAGTAATAAAATAACTCAGAGACACAGAGTGGTCCTGCAACAACAAAGTTGGCACTTTGCCAGTCTTGCTCTACCCATTACTATGTATCCTGCTGCAGAAGAGAGAGAATTAACAGGGTAAGTGCTTCCTTTACTTATTCTAATTTTTACCTCTCTCTCTCTACATGTATAGCCTCAAGGTTCTTTTTAAACTAGTGCTACCTGCACTTTCTTTTACATGCAAACCAAATGCACTGTTTCATATATGTAAACCAAAACCTGCTGTAATGCAGGGCACAGCCAAATGTAACAACTGGACATCAGTTGTTTCACTGCTACTCCTGGTGTGTTCCACCCAAACAACACCTTTCTATTTCCTTTTGTTATAATTTAATGGTAAAAGGTAAACAAGGGAACAAGGGGCACCCATCTCACCACCGGGCACCTTTCCCTGACAGAGGTCACTCGTGCCGCACTGGACATCCTAGAGGGATGGGAAGGCCACAGTATGGTGGGTAGTGGTGGCTGAAGTGGACTTAATTAGCTCCATGAAGTGATTCGTGGAATGAAGGTGAATTCGTGGAGTACTGCAAACACGAAGCAGAGTAATTCACATTATAATGGGTAACGCGAAGTCCATTGAAAACAATGACTTTGCGTTACTCCACCTTCCCAGACCACTACTCTACCAATTTTAAACATGAAGTGCATTGAAAACAATGTACTTCACCTCACTTTGCCTTGTTTTAAAGCTCCAAAGGCAAATTTTGCAGTGATTCATGGGATTTCAGGTCACATGGGCTCTATATTGTTCTGTACAGCCTCAGTTCGGGGTAGTGTGTGTAGGAAGCTGTAAGAAACAGTGTGCTCTGAGAGCTGTCTGTGATTCAAACATTCTAAAAGCTTTTAAAAAAAGCCTTTTTGAGTAGTTTGTTTTGCTCAAACTTCAGTTCGTCAATTGTAGGAAACCCTCCTGTGCTCATATCATCGAGCGTTTGTTGTTTGTGTGTGGATTTTGAATGTTAGTGTACAACATTGAGTCTGTGTAGTAAGAGGCAGTGAAAGTGTGCTTTGGGGAAGGGGCATATCTGTGGTGTAGGTAGATTTAAGTTGGAGAAATAGGGAGTTCTTTGTTTTTTGGTTATATTTTTGTTATATAACAGACTGTGTTAATGTATACACAGTAATATTGTCAGTAATTGTTGAAATTTTTTTGCTGATTGTGTGTTGTGTGGATCTTGTGTGACAGTTCATAATTTCAGGTTGTTTAAAATACGTGGTATATTACTGAAATTTTCAATTTGCTACACATTACTTGCAGACAAATTGTGTGTGTGTGTGTGTGTGTGTGTGTGTGTGTGTGTGTGTTTGCGGTGCGTGACATCAAATAATACACCTTTCATTGTACCACAGTGTAATTGCAGGCACAGCAGTGTGAACCTGCCATCCACTGCAGCTACGTGATTTTGTACTGCCATTATGGTATGTTTTCTTTGTTTTGCTGCTTGCACTGCTGTAATGATCTGCAGTCAGTGCTCCCCCCCACCGGCAAAAGGAATTATTTTCCAGATTGGATTGTTTGTGACTTCAGCACCACTGGTTAGTTAAGGTGTTGCTGATCTTGTAAATTTACATCAGTATCTGTTGCTGAAGCCGCAGTTGTTTTTTTGGCTTCACATCCAGTGTACCCCCACCCAGAGTGAACATTCCAAAATTTTAATTTGTTTAGAATATTGTTGTTGATCCCCCAAAATGCCCACAAACAGATGTGCAAGCAAAGCTGTTTCTCACCATGACACTGCTGCCAGTGGTAAGATTGTTTGTGGGCGTGGTAGTACGCAGATGCAGAAGTGCATTGCTGTTGTGAGGAAAGGTATTTCTCCTGCATTGTTTTTACAGCCCAATCAGTAGCTTCACTCATAGTTGGAGAAGATGATGTTGTCCAGCCGGTGGTATTAGTGCAGTTGCTGGTGGTGGTATGAATATTGCTGCCTCAAGTTCCACTTCTGACCAGTTTACTATGTACAAAAATATAGTAGAGTGTGAAGAAGTGCAAGTGAGTGGCAGTGTAGATGACGTCATACTTCCCGGTAACATCCCAGTAACTGAACATGAGGATTCTGATAATTGTGTCAACGATAGCATAAAATGTGAAATTTCTTCCACCGCGGTTCAGGTCACGCATTTGCCATGCAGTGATTCACACTGTGGTGAAAAAATATCAGGTGATGGTGGTGTGGCTTATGATGAATCTGATGATGATGATGATGATGATGCTGTGGTTGCAACATGCAGTCCACATGCCAGCATCCAAGCAGAAGATGTGGATGTGGGTGATGTTGATGAATATGATGATGATTATGTAAGTGACCCCAGATGGGAACTGGAGAAAAAGAAATTCAAGGTGGCTGTGTCTGGGTCTGTTTGCATTAATCCCCCCCCCGATAAAAACTTGTGATTTACCAGTTTCAGTTGATGGTGATGATGATGAGGATGACCCAGTAATAATGATAGGTAGTCATGGTGGTCAGTTGCCATCCAAGTGTGTCCTGCCTGAAGAATCACATAGCACGCTCCCCACTTCATGGCTTAGAAGAACAGAGTCCAATAAGCAGCGTCAGGGACATGTTAAAAGTAGAGCATCACAATCCCTTGTTTGGGATTTTTTTGTGCAAGATGCAAATGATGTGTCAGTTGCAAGCCACCAGGTTTGCTATGCGCGTTTGAGTCGAGGTAAAAAGGGGAACCATCTGGGCACAGGAGGACAGCATACACATCTTAAGAACAGGCACATGGCACTGTGGACCCAACACAAGATGGCAGCTAATACCACAATGGGGCGTTCACCCTTGTCATCAACCATAATGAGCATGTTATCACCTTCCATGACTGTTAAATCAAGTAGTAAATTAAATGTGTGCAGTAGTGATGAAATAAAAGCAGAGGATTACTACAGGCATGATGAGGTGGAGGAGCATAATGATTTTGGAATGTTGTCCAGTGCTGTTGAGAGTAGCAGTTTTGGTGGTGGTGGTGGTGAATGCAGTATGTCTAGTGTAAGTGGTACATCAACCCCGGTTGGTAAATCTGGCAAAATAACTACATTTGTGGGTTTGTCATCATCACCTGTGAACCGTCTTCATCAAATGTCCACACTGCACCCCCTGCCATTCGCCGAGCAGAACCATTTGTCATCACACCCCATGTAAAACATTTGTCAGCCCAAGTTACAGAGTGTTTTTGCACATAAGCTGAAGTACCCACCCAATCATACAGTGTCATGTGAACATAATGCTGCTGTAGCTGAAATGCTGGCAATTGATCTTTTGCCCTTCTCTTTTGTGGAGAATTCTGGGTTCCGGCAGCTTGCTGCACGTGCCTGTCCAAAATGGAAAGTCTCATCCAGGACATACTTTTTGATCCGTGTTGTCCCCGAGTTATGCCGTACTGTGTCCGACTCAGCAAGACATGCCCTTCAACATTCCTCCTCTCCATTCATCCATTTAAGTATGGATATGTGGACAAGTGGTGAAACAGCGGGGAGTTCATATCTGTGTATAACTGCACATGGGCACAGGTGCCGGGTGTTGTTTGTGCTGTTGGTAGTGTGAATAATCAGTGCAGTAAGGCAGAGTGTCATAGTAGCAATCTTCCAGGAATTCGACAGCATGCAACAATTGCTATGCACAATGTGACCTGTTCACACACTGGTGAAAACATGTTGGACTTGGTACTGATAGAAATTGACAAGTGACTGAACCCCCTGTCCCTGAGAGCTGGGTTCATAGCAAGTGACAATGGGTCAAATGTGTGGTGAAATTCATCAGAAATGGTGGCTTTGTCTGTGTTCCATGCATGGCCCACTGTTTAAATCTTGTGGTGCAGGAGTTTCTGCAGCACCCTGATGTAAAGGAAATGCTGACAGTTGCACGCCGTATCTGTTCTTACTTTTCATTATCTGCAAAGGCCCATGACCAACTTCGGCAGTTGCAAATGCGAAACAGCTTCCCTCAGCACCGCTTGAAGCTGGAAGTTGTCACCTGGTGGAATGTCACTTTATACATGGCAGAGAGGTTGTATGAACAATACAAAGCTATCTCAGAATATCTCTCGTCATGCACACTAGCCGTGACAGTTCTGGGGCCTCCACGTCTATGACGACTGAATAGTGGCACCTCATGGACTCTGTAATAACAAGTGTGTGGCTTTTGAACATGCCACACAGGCAGTGAGTGGTGAGTCTGCCTCCATTAGCCAATCAATTCCACTGCTGCGGGTGCTGAGGCAGACATTGGTGAATGTACAGCATAGCCTTGATGTTGCCGGAGACAGTGGTAGCAGTATGTTGCTGAAACACATGCTGACAGTATTCAACCAAAATCGTCACATCTTGAGCATTCAGCGTAGTGATAACTTTGCAACAGCAACAATGCTGGACCCATGATACAAAATGTGGAATTGCCTCTGTACTGGAGGGAGGGGCCTGAACAGATAAAAATTGTCAGTGGGCAACTGGTGCGCTTAGTTCATGGGGCAGAGAAGTCACGTGCCAAGGTCAGCGAACCTCAGCAGCATAATCCAGCTGAAGGTGCACCTGGAGGAGCATCAAGCATATTCTGTAAGGGGAAGGGGGCTGCAGTTCCAGGTGGTCTGTCATCCAAAGTGGTTGGCATTAACCCACTTTGGGAGGCTTTGTCCCAAGTGGGGATTTGTGACATAAATGATTCCAGAGAACAGGATGATGCATCAACCACTGGACTTAGTGCAGCACAGAGAATGGTTGAGTCATATTTGTCTGAAAACAAACATCTGTCAATAACTGATGATCCTCTTTTATACTGGAGTGGAAAGGTTAGTGAATGGCTAGAGCTGACTGCAGTGGCACTGAAGTACCTCACATGCCCACCCTCCAGTGTAAGTGTGGAGAGGGTATTCAGCTCAGCAGGTGCAATAGTTAGGGATTGTCGTACAAACCTCTCACCTGCAAATGTCAGTTTGCTAACATTCATAAAAATGAAAGAGAGGGCCGGCCCGCTGGCACAGTGGTTGAATTTCTGCTTGCAATGTCAGCAACCCAGGTTCAGGAATGAGGTCGGGAGCTGGAAGGCTGGCTGGGGGAGAAGGGTTGAGCATCCTATAGACAGCTCACCTTCTCCGGGAGGGGTGGGGCAGATCCCGGTGCTTGACTGGCCCCAGGTGAAGGCCTGGGGCATAGCAAGCTACCACGCATGGACTGTGGGGGAGGACGTCATGACATCAGCGCTTGTGCCTTGACGTCTGGGCCAGTGATGTCCTAAAGAAAAACGTGGAAAAACACCCTCCAGAGACAGGGGGGATGGAGTTCTGAGCCAAGTCCCGATTTGCCACCGCCTGCCCAACTGCCTCGGGGCCTGACAAGATTTGAAGGTTCGTGGGTGGTCCCACCCCGACCCGGCATGGGGGGCTATCCACAGCAGGTTGGGGGACCCGAGCAGTCAGGTAAGCTGGCGGTAGGGACAGGCTTAATTGGTGCATACTGAGGATGCAACTCCGGAGGGACATAGGAGGGATAAGAAAAAAAAAATGAATAAGAGGCACATAGCAGCTTAGACTGCAACCTCAGTATTTGTACCCCGGCCTAGTCATGGTTTTGGTGATGTAGAAATGGACCATCCTGGTGGCACTGGCAGTGGCAGCATGAAACGGCTTACCACTGACATAGATGATGCCATAATGGAGAACGAATTTCCCAGTGGTCAGACTTCAGACATAGATAACTGCGAGAGCAGCTTTCTTTATGAGGATGATGATGATGAGGTTAATGCTGGCAGGTTTTAACTTAAGTAGTTAAAAGGCTGTCTCATGTGTTGTATGATACATGTTTTCTTTTTCATAAGGTTTAATGAGTGTCCCACTTAGAGTGACTCAAATTCCATATGTCACGTCACATTTGTAACAGAGAGCACAATATATCCTGGCCTCTGTACCACCACCACCACAGGGAATGACTTTGTGTGCCTCCCTGGACCACCACTATAAGACTGCTGATAGCCACTGCCACCACAGGGATTGGGGAATGACTTTATGTATCCCCCTGGACCACCACCATAAGACCGCTGTTAGCCACTGCCACCACCACCAGATGCAGGAAGATGTCAGAGGGAATGTCATCATGTGCTGCAGCTATGACCACCAGCACCCACCACCAGTGTCATTCTGACAGTGTTTTTCCATTACATTGACCATGCCAAGGCAAAGGGAATCGAACAGGAGACCACATCCATCAGCCAAAAACACAAGGCTTCTTACTATTGAAACTATAAAGTGAGTATGTGTACTAATGTTTTTTATGCTATTTAACTTCCTTTAGCTGTGTGTTTTGTTTTCTGTTGCTGTTGTGAGCTGCAATGGTCAAACACATATGGTTAACTTATTTTGTTTTTTTTTACAGGTTAACAACAAACAACTCTCCTTCGCTGAAAGTCGGTATGAATGGTACAGCAGCAGTACTGTCCACAGGAACCTATGGAATATCCATTTCAAATACATACTGCTAAGTATATATTTTATTTAATCTGTTCATTTTTTTTTCATAAGAGTGCAACAAATCTGACTGAGGATTCATAAACTAGGTGACATGTGTACATCACAAAAACTATTTCTGCAACATAACATGCACTGTATTCCAAACTTGCAGCTGTGCAGCCTTGACAGAGTTGAAAAAGTTGGACCCAGGTTGTGTTACTTTACAAGATGTGGTTTTGAAATGTAACTTGAGTTGAGATGTAGGGACACTGGCACAGTGTATTTGTTACACAGTCGGGTACTAAATCAAGTTGTGATCTGCTGATTGCAGTGTGACAGCTTGCTATCTGTGTTAATCCAGATACCCATGGAACAGCCATGGCTTAAACATAAGGGCGCAGATATTCAAACTGCACCCAAAAAGTGCGCAACAGCAGCAGCAAGCACAAGTCCATTGCGCATATGCGCAAGAGGCACGATATTCAAAAATTGCGCTGGCCAAGATGCGCCTACAGCTGATGACTGAATATCGCACCACCTGTGCCATAGCGCAACTGGGGAGGTGAGGCTGAGCAGATCTGCTGCACCATAGCGCAACAAGGGATGTTCAGCTGAGCAGTTCAGATGTGCCATAGCACAACCAGGGACCCCCCCAGCAGCAGGGAAGCAATGCAACAGCACAACCAGGGATGCAGGGGCCCATCACCCATGCCACAGATGGGCAGAGGAACACACAGCAGAACAGACATCGTCCCTCACACCCCATGCACTGCACATCTGGGGGAGAGCTGGAATAACCACTGGCCCATGGACACCAGCAACCAACCCACAGCTGGGCCATGGTGCCCCAGCACACCCCCTGGAAAGTCGTGACTGGCACACAAGGATGGCCAACCACCCTGTACCACACCATCCCACCAATGCAGAGCACAACCTGCACCATGATCCCCATACACCTTGCCCAGGAGTAGCACCCAACAGTGCAGGACACTCCATGCATGCCACCACCCCCCACTGTGACAATGCAACCCTGTGTACCACGGAGCCATGCAAGGCACCCCCACCATGGGCATCCTGCTGCGGGAAGAAGCAGACAGTAGTGCAACAACAGCATACACAGTGCCACCCTGCACGTCCCCTCCTGATGTACAACTGAGAGACTGACCATGCGTCGCCACACGAGGTACCCCCACATGTGACAAGGCATGCCCCAGGCCCCACCTCCAGTGGTACAGCACCCTGCACACCCTCCCAAGGACACATCCCGTCCCAGCACTGGCCACAACAGCCAGCACAGACATGCACAGTGTTGCATGGAAGCATGCACCACACAGGATGCAACACAGTGCATGGACAAACACCCACCCATACCCAAGGGCACACCAACACAGGGACACAGTAGCGGGTAAACCAAGCCACTGGCATGTGGCCACTGCTGACGTGTGCACATGGCCAGCACCCCTACATTACACAGGTGTGCCAGCCACCCTGTGCAGGCACCATAAAGCTGTGTGCCACCACCATGCCACTGGAGCACTGGTGATAGACACTGAGGCACACCCCCTGCAACAGACACAAGCAACAGCATGGAAGGGGGACAACAGTGGAGGTCACAATGCCACCGGAGGCAGAAATGCATCATACTGGTCATGGAAGGCAACCTGGCATTGTGGCGGGTACAGTTGTTAACCAGCATGGATAGCCACCACTGACATGCCAGCAGACCGTGCATATCACAGACATGCAAGGGTGTCGGATGCACAGGCCATGGACGGTCTGACAGGGGTGCCATGCACACAGTGCAGGCCCCATGGACCACTGCACACAGGCATCCAGTGCACAGAGTACAACACACAAACCACAGACAGTGACTGATCCCCCTGCCCACACCATAGGCGGTTCACCTCGGCACACACACACACACACGTCCATGTGTGCACCACCCTGACACCATGCACACCACTGCAGCTGTGCACCTGTAGCCTGCTGCAAATCAGAGACCACCACAGTTGTCATAACAAAACAAATGTATTCAAAACCAGAAATACAAAACTATATACAATGGGGGGGAAGGGCCACATACCAGGTGGGAGCAGGTAAGGGGTAGGGATGAACATATGGGAGAGGGTAGAAGGGGTGTGAGGGTGAGTCCAGGGGGGAAGGTGTTATTTGGGGTATGGAGTGCTCAATGCCTGTCCTGGTCCTCCTCCATGTGGTGCCTATGTCGGGTCCTCCTTCTCCTCACCCCATGGCGGGCCATGATCTGCAGGAGCTCCAGGGTTGCCCTCACCACCTGGAGCAGCTCCTGCATACTTCACTCCAGTTCCTGAAGTCACCGTCCATCTACAACAAGGGAGCAGAGTCAATAAGTGTGACTGTCCAGCCCCCTGCAGCCCATCCATTGTGCATGGCATACAGCCATGTGCCACGCCCCTGTGATGGAGTGCGACCACCCACAGTGACCGTGTCCACAAGACCTGCCTACCTGGGCAGCCACAGCCTTGTAGACCACTGCACACACCCACCACCCATGTCCTGCACAGCACCACCGTGGCCATACAGTGACTTGGCTATGCGGTGTGAAGACAGTGGCACAGCCACGTGCCCAGTGCGCGTATGGACCACCAATGACGCACTCCCAGACATTCAGTGCCACTGGACAGTGCTGACTGTAACATGTTGCATGAATGGCAGTGGTGTCAATGGATGGTGGCCATGCCCCACTGCCCACCCAGTTATACAGCATGCAATAGTAATCATGGATGTAGGGCACTCACCATCATCAGGCTGGTCCACGCACCGCGGACCACCATCACCCAACCTGTCCCTCTGCTCATCCATGCAGCACCACCTGTCTCTGTTCTGCCGCCGTTCTTCAGGCCCTAATGTGCAAACATGGAGAGAGGAGCATCAGTACAATCCGGTAGCAAAGTCCCCCCACCCCCATGTGTGTGCAATCTCACACAGCCATACCCATCCACCCCACACCCTGATACCACCACCACCACGGCCAAGACTGGACGGCCCCCGCCATGTGCCGGACACATGCAACCATGATACCCGTAAGGACGATAACAGTGTATGGCTGTTGCACCTACCTGGCCGTGGCACCATGCCCCTCCTGCCTGCCGCGCTCAGGCGAGGCGAGCAGGTCCGGGTCCCTCCACCTCAGGTCCCCATAACGGTGGCGACACTGCTCCACTGTGCACCCCATACCAGTGGCCTCCTCAAGAGCATCGGCCACCTCCTGCCACACTGCACTCCTGTCCCTGCCCAGGGGTGCATTACCATACAAAGCCCCAGCATGGGCTGTATACGAGTGCGCCAGGTTAGCAAGCTCCACCTGGCTCCACATGACTGCCCTTCTCCACGCCATCTCAGCAATGTGGTGGATCCAAAATTGTGCTCGGCAGTGCAGTCCTGCCACATGCAGATGCTGTGCGGTACAGCGTTGCCATTCCCTATCGCACAGTCACTGAAGAGCGCGATAGAGGTGCACCCATGCCTGATGCATGGCGCCTAGGGGGCAACTGTTGGGCACAGGGTCATGGGTCTCTGGCGCTCTGACCCACACAGCGCCATTTTAACCCAATGCATTTAGCACAATTGGCTGCCTGTGTGATGCCACCAGTTGCGGCCTACTGCGCAGTTGCCCCAGTGCACCTATGATGGCCCAGTGCCACAGCGCCATGTAGGTGACCATCACTATAGCGCCACTGGCACAATGGTGGCCGTGCCCTGCATTGCTTACCATGCACAGCACATCAGCAGTGCGGCAGATGCCTGCATCAGCAACCTGGGCATGAGCAGTGAGCTGTGTACTAGGCATGGCACAGAACTGCGACCATTGGCTCAGCACATTCAACACAATTGCGCAAAGTGCAACAGTGTAATATTCAGCCGTCATATGCAAATCATCTGATCATCCATTCAATGGCGCAGCACTGCAATTTGCATCTACTTAAAGTTGCTCCTCGTCTCATTTGCATGGACTGCGCTATAAAAGTGCAACAATGTCCTGCAGTGGCCATAGTCGGTTACTGCAGTCTATTGGTGAGTTGCATGCTGTTTGGGAGTGTGGACTGTGGATTCAGGGACATGCATGGGACTGCACAGTCACAGGTAACAACTGCCATTCTTACAGGCTACATAATGACTGAGCAGGTTGTTGGAGAGGAGGAACACAGTGGTGGGAGGAGGAGGAGGAGGCCTAACTTTACAAAGTCCGAAACCGAGGCTCTGTTCGAGGCCTACCTGGATCAGGAGCCACTTCTCAGTGGATGGCGGGGAACACCTCAAGCCTGTGCTGCTGCATGGGAGGAGGTGGCATGTGCTGTGAACCTGCATGGCAGCCGACCAGACTCCGTGCAGGAGTGTAAGAAAAAGATGGGCACGGGCGGGAGTAAGATAAAGGAGAAGGTGGCTGCCATCAGGGCAGCATGTGCTGCAACAGGTGAGGGACAACCGGAGGTGGTACAGCTGACCCCACAGGAGGAGAGGCTTGCTGGAAGCATGCAGCCTTGAGCCATTGAGGATGTTCTGGGTTGTGGCTTCCAGATGGGTGGTGGCCCATCACTGCATGGTAAGTCATGGTCTGTCTATGGGGGGACAGGGCAGGTCACACGCACTAACGCGACTTTGCTTTCCCTTACAGATCCTGAGCATCTGCATGGGTCAATGGTGGTGGGCCTGTCCACTGCAGACAGTTGGCTGGAGTTGGAGGAGGACCATCCAAATCCACAGGTATCATGGATCACTGTGACAGTGGGGCCACCTGGCGGTCCACACTGATGTCATTGTAAAGGTATGGAGGGAGTTCTTGCCTGTGTCCCAGCATGCTGGCATTCATGGATGCCAGCTTGCTGTGACTGTGGCCGGTGCAGAGTCTGTCACCAGTGATGATGACATGACCGTCATGGGCAGTGACACGTGTGTGTCATGGGATGGCCACACAGCAGGGCAATTTGCACCCATGGCTGTGGGTGGTGCCGCCATGGAGGCCTGCATGTCAGCACAGTCCCAGGCTGTGCCTGTCAGCACCAGTGGGGCAGCACTGGTGTCTGTTCCGGACAGTGGGACTGTAGCGGCCACTGTGGTGGCACCACTGAGCCCTGGGGAGCAGCAGCCAGAGGAGCAGCATCAGCAGTCGCCCAATGGGCTTGGTGGTACAGGGTTCAGTGGTGGCATCTGTGCACCACCTGTGGACATGCCCAGACCTGGTCCTGGTGTGCAGCACCCACCCTCAAGGGGTGCTGGACGTCAGGGTCAAGGACACCCTGAGGGACAGGATGCCGAGGTCGCTGATGACCTCTTGGACGAGCACACCTGCCTACTGCAAGCATCGATCCAGCAGCAGAAGCGGCTTGCGACGCCCGTGGATGCACTACATGTGGCTCTGGAGCGGGCAGAGGAGCATCGCAGCAGGGACACCACACTGATCCTGGCAGGGATGGACCATTTGCAGGAGGATGTGACCGCTGCCACTGACAGGCATGCACAGGCATTCATTGCTGTCATGGCCACAATGGACACACAGTTAGGTGCCCATGCATCATGAACACCACGCAGTGCACTATCCACCCCCCGTTCCCGGCATCGTGCGACTCCCACCCTGTCAACACCAGGTTCAGCTGTGGGCATCCTGAGCACTCCTGGTGCAGGCATGTTCAGTGTGCTGCAGACCCCTGCGTGAGCACGGTCATGTTCACACATTGTAACCCCTGGGGGACCGACCGTCAGTGCCACCCCATGAGGCCAGTGGTCAGCCTGTCAGTGCTGGCGGATCTCGGTGGGGCCACCCACACATCCGTGGGGGCCGTGGCACTGTGTCGCATGACTGATCTGTCTCCCAGCGTGGCTACTGTCTGGTGCTGCCCTGTGTGCATTGTGTGTTTCAGTGAGCAGTGCACGGGTGGGTATCTGGCCCTGCATGTGGACACACAGTCCACCTGCACACCCTCCCAGCTGCTGTCCACAGTTGCGTGTGCATGATGATGCCTGCATTGACTGTACACCAATGTGCAATGGTGCTCAGCATCTGACACACACCCATGGACAGGCAGTGGGTGTAGTGGCCTGTGGACATGTGTGTTGCTAGGGTGTGCGTTCTGGGTCGGTGTGCCTCCTGCCCTCTGTGCATGTTTGTTGCATTGTGTGTGAGCGTGTGTGTGTGTCCGTCCACATGACATGTTTATCCTCACCCATCCCTGGTTGTGTATGTGCTTCTGTGCCCTGCCACTTCCCTAGACAGCATGCACCCCTGGTGTGTGTCCATGCATGTTTGTGGGTTGTGCCTTGGCCACTGGTGGTTGGCCCCATGACTTACCTGGGTTGGCTGAAGTGCTCCTCCATGATGGTGTCCTGGTGCAGCTGTGCCAGCCGGAGCAGTCAGGGTCTCATCAGCCAAGGGGGGGCTGACCATCACCATCATCACCGGCGTCCCCATCGTCCCCATTGCTGTCCCCCTCTTCGACCTGTACGGCTATCCCACATTCGTTGGCCATGTTGTGCGGGATGCAACAGGCCAGGAATAGCCACAGGCCTTTGAGAGGCTGTACCGCAGGGCACGCCATAGAGGTGTCCAGGCAACGGAGCGTGCTTTCAGCATCCCGAAACCCACCTCGATGGCATTACGTGTGGTGGTCTCATGCCTCATTGTAGGGTTACTGCGCATGGGGTCACGGGCGCTGGTAGGGTGTGAGCAGCCAGGGATGGAGTGGGTATCCGTCACCTGTGTGTAGAGGGTGGAGGTTGGTTCTTGTGATCAGCATCACCCCTGCCCCAGGCCATGTAGGCCACTATCCATGCCACCTCTGGCCATGCCACCCAGGTGTCCCATGATTGTCCATGTGGTTTGCATACTCACCCAGTAGGTGTCCAGTGGGAATGTCCCCCTCTCGAATCTGTGGCACAGTGCTGATTGGTGCCAGATGAGTGAATCGTGGTGTTCCCCAGGGTGCATGGCAGTGACATTGATTATGCACCCCCTGGCATCAGCATTACCTGGCAGTTGATGCTGGTATAGCCCTTGTGATTCATGTATGCGGCCCCCTCGGGCCAGGTGGTGCGTATGGTCATTGGCATGGGTGCAGTCTATTGCCCCTAGCATGCCAAGCATATGTGCACCCCTGTGGAACTCCTGTATGTTTGCTGGGCACCGCTGTGCTGGGAAATGGGGATGTACTCCTCAGCATGTGGCAGCAGTGCACTGAGGAATAGGTGAGGTGATGTGATGTGGCCAACTGGGTTATGCCTGTGGTGTCCCCAGTTGGTCTCTGGAAGGCACCCGTGGTGAGCAAGCACATGCAGGCTGTTACCTTAGTTCCCACTGACAGGGCATGGCTCAGTCGTGTGGGTGCCTGCATCACATCACTACACAGCTCACAGAGCCACCTCAGAATTGCCCTATTCAGGTGGTACTGGCCCACAATCTCAGTATCAGTGTACAGCTCGAAGCTGGTGAAGGCTCAGTACTGCCTGTTGGGGCATACTGCCATGGACCCTTCCATGGCCTGTGCCCTCTGTGCCACCCTTCTCACCCCTCATAGCAGCCTCCATTTGAAGGTGGCACTGGCCATGTCCCGGCTTGTGTTCACCCCTGGCAGCTGTTGCTGTATTCTCCGCTGTCTTGGCTGCTACTTTCCTGTACCGGTACACCTGCCTCGTGCTGGTCTCTGTGCTGTGTGGCTCCCCACACCTTCCTGTGCCTGGCTGTTCAACCTGTTCTTCTTGGCCTGCCCTGTTTGTGCCTCCCTGCCTAGTCTTGTGTGGCTAGAGTTCAGCCTCATGTGGTTTCCTCAGCGTTCTTTCTGCACCTCTCTTGCTCCTTTTATTTTTGGCTCATTTCCACTATGATGCAACTTCTTGCTTGCTCCTCTTTGGCGCATGGCTAAGTCTTTGAATATCACACTGCGCTATTTATGCATGGTTCCTCCCCTTCAGTTGCGCATACATTCATTATCATTGTGCTATTGCTCAGCGCATTTTGGGGAGCACAACTGCCTCCTACTGAATATCGCAGATTAGCGCAATTTCGGACTTGCTCAGGTGCAACCCTATTACGCATGGTGCAACTCTTGAATATCTGGGCCAATGTGTTACTGCTGCAATCAAGTTGTAATAAGTCCTTCATTTCTTTTTAATAAACTTCCAGATGCTTTGTTGTGTCATAGTTGCCTTATCCAAAGAAGTTCTTCAACATCAGGCCCCCCCCCCGGGCTGGGGCAGACATGCAACACGCAGAAGTCATTTCAATCGATGACCATGACCATCATTACCAACCAGACTCAAGAAGGATGCAGAAGAAATCTGTGAAGAAGTAACCAAATAAGAGACCATTAATGAGACCTACCTGCAAATATGCTTCCTCCCCCCCAAAAAAAATACTTACCTTCAGTGGCTTGAGAGTATTCCATTTCCAATTTCAATGCAAACATTTCTCATCAAGCACTGGAATGTGCACACCAACAGTATCTGTGACCTGTGATACAAAACAATACAATGAGTACATGTCTATATATGTCAACCCCACACCTAGAAAAAAAAAAAATATATATATATATACAATTTATATTAACTCACCAAGGCTACTATTAGTGTACACTAATAAAGGGCACCCTTCCATCTGGTTGAGGTGATCTCATGGCATTTGTGGGAATCGCAGCATACTTTGGACTAGCAACAGTTCTCTCATGGACATCATTTGTGACGGAACACTGAATGGATTCATTGTCATGTTATCCCTCCTTCACATGCTTTGGCAAGGCACTGTGCCTCATGAGTTCATCATCATCACGGAGTATGTAAACTTTCTGGACACAAGACAGACACATTTTGGGGATGCAGAAAAATTCTGGGGACTCTGTGTGACCACTGTGTGCATGAGTGACTGCGCAATAAATTCTGGGGGACTTTGCATGTGGTGTAAAGCTCCCATTTCACTTCCTTAGCACTTGGCAATTTTCAGGAAACGTGAGACAGATGCATTTTGGGGATGCAGAGGAATTCTGGGGACTCTATGTGACCACTGCATGCATGAATGAATGCACACTAAATTCTGGAGGACTTCACATGTGGTGTAACGCTCCCATTTCACTTCCTTAGCACTTGGCAATTTTCTGACCTTAAGACAGATTGCAGTTTGTGTGTTGTGATTGTGAGCACATAATATCATGTAAATTATAAATTAAAGCAGCATTGCAACAATGTAGATGAAATTTGTCTATCTTTTTATGCTATTTTACATTAATACTCTAATTACCTCCTGACTTGTATGGTATCCTTCTTTTATTAATTTGTGTCTGCTTTTATTACTTTTTTTTTCATGTTCGAAAAAAAGGAGCACACCTTTAATATTGTTCTGACCAGGTTTTAATACTATTTGCAGCTGTTTTGAATGTTATTGTTCTGTGAGGTCATAAAACACTGCTTGCTGCATGTTTGTTAATTTTACAACATAAGTAATATAACTAATGGAGAAAGCGCAGAAAATACTGACAAAGACCTGGTCCGGACCATACAGTGAGTGCTACTTTTATTATTTCAGACATAAAAACACTGAAGTAGTCTGAATACTGGAAACAGTAGATCACAAGTCAGGATGTAAGTAAAGTGGCAATGTAAAATAGCATAAAAAGTATAGGTCAAAATTTTCAACACGGTCCACTGGACCACCAGGGAGATATTTGGGTTGGGTTATGATTCTGCCCGCGATCGGGCACTGGGGGGTTATACATTATGCCCGCGATCGGGCTTCGGCACGTGGTGTGGGGTGTTACATGTACCTGTAATGCCCGCAATCGGCTGCATTAGCGGGCCGGTCCTCGACGGCTGCTGCCTGGCAGGGTGGCCAGGCTAAGTCCTCGGGATCGGCGCACCTACATGCAAATGGCATGCAAATGGAGCTCATAAATAGATGCAAATGGCCCCCCGCGCCTTGCATAAATTATGGCCCCATTTGCATGTCACCTTTGAATATCGGAAATTTAAGATGGCGCAATGGTACTGCGCCACCGCAAGTTTAATGCTCATCTCTGGCAACCACGGTGGCGCAAGTTCCACTGCGCTTACGCGCAGTGTTGTGAGAGCTGGGAGTGATATTCAAAGAGCTGCTAATAGCGCAACTCCTTTGAATATCACCCCGCCACACCCCCGCGCAACTATTTTGAGCAGCGCAAGGGCTTGCACCTCAGAATGGCGCAGTTTGAATATCCAGGCCAAAGTGTTCTGTGTTGTCTGTATAGTGTTGTGTGCATCAAATATAATACACCTTTTAAAATTTGTGACACAGATCAGTGTAAGTGCAACTAAGCACAGCAGTGTGAACCTGCTATCCACTGCAGCTGCCTGATTTTGTACTGCGATCTTGTTCTCTGTTCTTAGTTTTGCTGCTTGTAGTGCCGTAAAAATCAGCACTGTCTGTATTCAGTGCCCCCCCCACCCCCACGTTGAAAAGGTATTTTTTACCAGACTGGATTGTTTTTGTGACCCCATCAGCACCACTGGTTACTGAAGTTGTTTCAATTCCATGACAGTGTCACAACACAGTAGTGTCTTATCTGTTGCTGAAGCCACAGTTGTTTATTTTGCTTCACATCCAGCTAGCGACCCTCCAGTCAGAAAGTGAATGTATCAAAGTCTGAATTTGGTAATAATATTTGTGGTTGATCCCCCAAAATGCCTGCAAAGAGACGTGCGAGTAAAGCTGTTTCTGGCCATGGCAATGTTGGCAGTAAGAGGGTCTGTGGGTGGTAGTAGCGACAGAGAAGTGCATTGCTGATGTGAGGAAAGGTATTTCTCCTGCAATGTTTTTTACAGCCCAATCAGTAGCTTCACTAATAGTTGGAGGAGATGATGTTTTCCCAGCCGGTGGTGTTAGTGTTACTGGTGTTAGTGGTGGTGGAGGTAGTATTAGCATTGCTGCATCAAGTTCTAATTCCTACCAGTGTACCGTATCCAAACATATTGAGTGTGAAGCAGTGCAAGTGAGTGACAGCGTAGATGATGTCATACTTCCAGAAACATCCCATTAACTGAACCTGATTCTGATGATGTCAACGATAGCATACAATGTGATATTCCATCCACCGTGGCACTTAATGTCATACATTTTCCATGGAGTGATTCACAGTGTGGTGAAACAATATCAGGTGCTGGTGGTGTAGATGCTGATGATGAATGTGATGATGCTGATGATGATGATGTTGTTGTTGTTGCAGCATGCAGTCCACATGTTAGCATCCAAGCAGAAGATGTGAGTGTGTGACAGTGACGTTGATGAATATGATGATGATTGTAATTGACCCCAGTTGGGAACCGAGAAAAAGAAATTAAAAGTGGCTGTGTCTGAGTCTGTTTGCAGTAATTTCCTGTAAAAACTTGTGGATTTACCGTTTTAGTGGATGATGATGATGATGACCCAGTACTCAATATGATAGGTAGTCGTGGTGGTCAGTTGCAGTCCAGGGTGCAGTACCAGAAACATCACGTGCCTCCCACTTCAGTGCTTAAAATAACAGACTTAAATAAGCTACATCATCATGGACATGTTAAAAGCAGAGCATCACAGTCCCTTGTTTGGGATTTTTTTGTTCAAGATGCAAATGATGATTCAGTTGCAATCTGCCAGGTTTGCCATGTGCATGTGAGTCGAGGTAAAAAGGGGAGCCATCTTGGGACAGGAGGACAGCATACGCATCTTAAGAATAGGCACTTGGCTCTGTGGACCCAGCATAAGCTGGCAGCTAATACCAGACTGGGGCATTCACTTGCATCACTGGCAACCATAGCCAGCATGTTATCCCTTCCATGACTGTTAAGTCCAGTTGAAATTAAACGCGTGCAGTAGTGCGGTAATAAGAGCAGAGGATTACTACAGGAATGATGAGGTGGAGGACCATAATGACTTTGAAATGTTGTCCAGTGCTGGTGAGAGTAGCAGTTTTTGTGGTGGTGGTGGTGAATGCAGTATGTCTAATGCAAGCGGTACATCTATCCCAGTTGGCAAATCTGGAAAAATAACATAATTTCTGGGTTTGTCATCATCACCTGTGCAACCGTCTTCATCAAATGTCCACACTCCACCCCCTGCCAATGCCATTCATCACAGAGCACAACCATTTGTGACCAACAACACACCCTTGTAAAACGTTTAGTCAGCCCACATTACAGAGTGTTTTTACATAAGCCGAAGTACCCCCTAATCATACAGTGTCACGTGAACTTAATGCTGCTGTAGCGGAAATGCTGGCAATCGATCTTTTGCCCTTCCTTTGTGGAGAATTCTGGTTCCAGCGTTTGCTGCCTGTGCCTGTCCAAAATGGAAAGTCCCATCCAGGACATACTTTTCCACCCTTGTGTCCCGAGTTGTTCTAGCACTGTGTCCAACTCAGTAAGACATGCCCTTCAACATTCCTCCTCTGCATTCATCCATTTAAGTATGGATATGTGGACAAGTGGCAAAACAGCAGGGAGTTCATATCTGTGTATAACTGCATACTGGACGCAAGTGCCGGGGGTTGTTTGTGATGCTGGTAGTGTGAATAATCAGTGCAGGAAGGTGGATTGTCGCTGTAGCAATCTTCCGGGAATTCTCCAGCATGCAACAATTGCTATGCGCAGTGTGACCTGTTCACACACTGGTGAGAACATGTTGGACATGGTACTGACTGAAATTGACAGATGGCTAAACCATCTGTCCTTGAGAGCTGGGTTCATAGCAAGTGACAATGGGTAAAATGTGGTGAAATGCATCACGAATGGTGTTTTTTTTTCGTGTTCCATGGCTGGCCCATGTTTAAATCTTGTGGTTCAGGAGTTTCACAGCACCCTGACATAAAGGAAATGCTGACCATTGCACGACATATATCTGCTCACTTTTCAAAATCTGAAAGGCTGCAGACCAACTCGGCAGTTGTAGATACAAATAGCCTGCCTCAGCACCGCTTGAAGCTGGAAGTTGTCACCCGATGGAACTCCACGTTATACATGGCAGAGAGGTTGTATGAACAATACAAAGCCATCACAGAATATCTTGTTATGCACACTAGCCGTGACAGTTCTGGGGCCTCCATGTCTATGAAACTGAACAGCGGCACCTCATAGACTCTGTAATAACAATTTTGCGGCCTTTGAACATGCCACCAGGCAATGAGTGGTGAGTCTGCTCCATTAGCCAATCAATTCCACTGCTGCGGTGCTGAGGCAGACATTGGTGAATGTACAGCATAGCCTTGGTGTTGCCAGAAATGGTGGTAGCAGTATGCTGCTGCAACACATGCTGACAAGTATTCGACCACAATCGTCACATTGTGAGCATTCAGCGTAGTGACAACTTTGCCATGGCAACAGTGCTGGACCCACGATACAAACGTGGAATTGCACCAGTACTGGAGGGAGGGTCTGAACAGATAAAAAATATCAGTGGTCAACTTATTCGCTTTGTTCATGGGGCACAGAAGTCACGTGCCAAGGTTTGCAAACCTCAGCAGCATAATCCAGCTGAAGGTATAGCTGGAGGACCAGCAAGCATTTCATGCAAGGGTAAGGGGACTCTAGTTCCTGGTGGTCTGTCATCCAAAGTGGTTGGCGTCAACCCATTTTGGGAGGCTTTGTCCCAAGTGGGTATTTGTGAAATCAATGATTCCGGGGAACAGGCTGATGCATCAACAATCGGACTTAGTGCGGCACAGAGAATGGTTGAGTCATATTTGTCTGAAAACAGACATCTGACAATAAGTGAAGATCCTCTTTGTACTGGAGGAAAGGTCAGTGAATGGCCACAGCTGACTGCAGTGGCACTGAAGTACCTCACATGCCCACCCTCCAGTGTAAGTGTTGAGAGGGTATTCAGCTCAGCAGGTAATAGTCAGGACTGCCGGACAAACCTGTCTCCTGCAAATGTTAGTTTGCTAACATTCATTAAGATGAATGAGAGGCACATACCAGCACAGACTGCAACCTCGGTATTCATACCCCGGCCTAGTCATGATGGTCTTGCTGATGTGGAAATGGAGCATCTGGTGGCACTGGCAGTGGCTGCCTGAAACGGCCAACCACTGACATAGATGATGACACAATGGAGAAAGAATTTCCCAGTGGTCAGACTTCAGACATCGATGACTGTGAGGGCAGTTTTCTTTATGAGGATGATGATGTGGTTAATGTTGGCAGGTTTTAACTGCAGTATTTAAATGGCGGTGTGCCCCCCCACCCCGGACCACCACCACCGGACTGATGTTATCCAAGTCTGCTGCCACCATGAGTCTGTCTGCCCCCCCACGGACCACCACCACCACCACCAGGACTGATGTTATCCAAGTCTGCTGCCACCATGAGTTTTTCTGCCACTCACAGACCACCATCAGCACTGGGACTGCTGTTATGCAACTCTGCTGCCACCATGAGTCTGTCTGCCCCCCACGGACCACCACCACCACCGGGACTGATGTTATCCAACTCTGCTGCCACCATGAGTCTGTCTTCCCACCCCGGACCACCACCGACTGATGTTATCCAAGTCTGCTGCCACCATGAGTCTGTCTGCCCCCACGGACCACCACCGCCACGACTGATGTTATGCAACTCTGCTGCCACCATGAGTCTGTCTGCCCCGTGGACCACCACCACCACCGGACTGATGTTATCCAACTCTGCTGCCACCATGAGTCTGTCTGCCCCACGGACCACCAGTCCACCAGTGCACCACCACCACCAGCTTCTAATATTTAAACCATAAAGTGAGTATGTACTCATGTTTGTTATGTTGCCTCACCTTAAGTTGTCTGTTTTGTTTTCTGTAGTTTTTCAGAGCCACAGTGGCAAACACATACAGTACACTTTTTTTCTTTACAGGACAACAAAACAGACTCCATCGCTATTACTCATTGGGGAAGATGGTAGCTATACCGATAGAGAAGAACCAATGTAATGTCCATGTGAAATCCATTCTGGTAAGTATAAAGATTTTATTTCATCCGTTTCATTGCTTTGTAAAGACTGCTGCAAATATTGCACACAACAGGTTGTCTTAGTAGTTGACAAGATGTGTCTCTGAAATGTAACTTGACAATAGGGATTGAGATTTAAGAACCAGGAAGGGACACATAACAATGAAGTTGTAACTTTTAAGAAGTCATTCATTTCTTTTTTTAGGAAAATTCACGATACTTTGTTGTTCTGTCAAAGTGGCCTTATCCAAAATAGTTCATCAACATCAGGCACACCCTTCCCCTGACCCGAGCTTGGGCACACATGCAACTCGCAGAAGTCGTTTCCTTCGATGACCATGACCATCATTAACAACCGGACTCCAGAAGGATGCTGATGAAATCTGTGAATAAGTAAAAAAATAAGAAACCATTACAGACAAAACTGAAAATATGATTCCCCCCCAAAAAAATAAAAATACTTACCTTCATGTGCTTGAGAGTTATCCGTTTCCATTTAAGTGCAAAATATTCTCATTGAGCACTGGAAGGTGCACAGCAACAGTTCGGAGTAACCTGTGTGATGCAGGACAATAGCATGAGTCAAGTTCAACCCCCCTCATCATCACCTACAAAATACACAACCATATATCTATACATATATCTACTCACCAAGGCTACTATTACTGTACATCCAAAGGGCACCTCTCAGTCCAGTTGAGATGATCACTTTTCACTTTTCTGCACACAAGGAGGACGCATTGGGGGCATGCAGAAAAAATCTGGGGACTCTGTGCCGCCACTGCGCGCATGACTGAGTACGCCATTAATTTTGGGGGACTTTGTATGTGCTGAAACAGTCTCTTTTCACTTGGTTACCACTTGTCAATTTTCTGCACACAAGAAGGACGCATTGTGGGCCTGCAAAAATCTGGGGACTCTGTGCCACTTTTGCGTTTCTGTGATTGTTGCTGTGAGCTCATAGTCATGATGTCATAGTGACATTTTTACAGTTAAAGCAGCATTGCAAGAATGTCCTCACAGTTCTGAACTGTACTTTTTTATGCTACTTTAAATTGCCACAGCAACCACTACTTATGTGCAAGTCGTCAGTGACTTGAATGGTACGATTCTTCTCACAATTTAAGTCTGCTTCTCTTACTCCTACTTTTTTTCATGTATGAAAACAAAATGAGCATGTCTTCCAATATTGTTCCGACCAGCTTTGTATTTATTTGCAGCCGCTTTTCAATAACTATTGTTCCGTGGTGTCATATTAAACACTGACTGATGCATAACTGTTAGTTAACAACAGAAGTTATATATGACAACTACTTGATGTGATGGAGAAAAGCAGAGAAAAACAATGACAAAGACCTGGTCACACTCACTGTTAGCAGTACCAATTTAAAAGGAATGCTCCTTTCATTATTTCACACATGAAAAAAGGTAGTACAGCACACTCAACTACTGCAAATTATCATATCATTCCAGTCAGTCAGGATGTAAGTAAAGGAAGTTGTAACATAGCATTAAAAAATATAGGTCAGAGTTATCACGAGATTGTTGCGCTGCTGCTTTAACAGACAGTCACCACATTACATAGTTAATGTGATGCACATAAACTAATATGTGGTGTCATTACTACCGCTGGAATATTTCTTGCTCCACAGAGTGCAATAAATGTCTGTGAAAACCAACCATAATTTCATTACAGTGAGTCACATGACAGAGGAATTAACAATCTGAAAGGCAACCCACATTTGTGCCACACTTCCTCAGCAATGTTAAGACGTGATGGCAGGGGGAGCGCAGGTGCATGCTCCACTGTACTGAATGTCCAGCAGCTATCCCAAGCAATGTTTCCTAATGTTATAATGTTCACATTGTCCTGAAATGTGGGATGTTTCCACTACCAAGGCTCTTCTTACTGGAAACGTGGCCACACATTTCACAACAAACTGACCATTAACATAAAGAAACATTTGCAAACCTGCACATACCGATATTCACTGTAAGAAGCGGAGCACGCACACGCACTGTCCCTGCCATCATGTCCTAATGTTGCTGAGAAGGGAGGCAGAATGTGGGCAGATTTTCAGAATGGGAATGCCTCTGTCACATGACTCACTGTAATGCATTTATGCATCGTTTTCAAAAAAAATGATTGCACTATGTCATGTAAGAAAGATTCCTCTGGAAGGGAAAATGTGTATGATTTAATAATAACAAAAACCCACAACAAAAGTACAACACAGTAGTGGATGGGTAGGTAGGGGGGTGTGGGGCAGAAACAATACCTGGACTTAGTATGGCAGTGGGATGCCATGGTGGTCCAGTAGCAGGTGCAGCACTGAAAGTATTTGCTGCTGCTGTCCTTCCACTCTGGTAACCTGCTGCTCCAAATTAATCAAACACTTGTTTTCCTCCAGTGCTGTCCACACCAGGAGGAAGTCAGACTGGATAACAGGGACTGTGCCGGGGTCCACTGCAGTGGGTAATCCAGGTAGTTGGTCTGGTGGTGGACAAGGTGGTGCTGGTGGCTGTGGTGATGGTGGTGGTGGTGGCAGAGCACCTGATGTAGCCCTCCTCCTCCTGCTACGGTGGTGACTGCTGTGAGGCACATCTCCCACCCCAGCAGTACCCTCGGCCACTGCCACAGAAGGGCCAGCAGGTGGATGCATGGCCCCCTCCTTGGCAGCCTGCCACTCTGCCCTGTGGTGATTCATCATGTGGGTGCGCTGGCCGCCAGTCCCCAAATGTGTCCCAGGGGGACCCCGTGCACCAGTACACCACACACATGGCACTGCACCACTGTGCTGTCTCCCCCCTCACAATTAAAAAGCTCCCACACTTGGGAGCTGTGGGGGGGACCAGACACAGTACTCACTTGGCGGGCACGAGTCCCACCACCACCCACTATTGCTGGGGCCACCTCCTCTGGCTGTGGAGGTGGTGGTGGGGGGTGCTGCTGGAGCCCCAACAGCTTCTGCTAGTGGTGGTGGTGGTGGAAAAGGTGGATGAGCAACAGCCACCAGTGGCATTGGTGCTGCTGCTGTTACTCCTGTTGCTTCCACGGGGGAAGCAACACTGGCCAGGAGTCTGGAGCGGTCCAACATAATACGACTGCCCCACCCCCCCCATGGGTCCACACCTCCCTCCTAACACTCCCACATGCCAGCGACTCACCTTCCCCGACTCCAACCTGACCCTCCATCCTCCTGGGTCCACGGGACGACACACACACACACACACACACAGTCAGTCACACAAACAAAACAAAAACAAAAAAAAAATCACTAACCAAAAAAACACTAACACAATGCAAACACTAAATAAAATAGCTTTTAAAAAAGCTGTTTGAAATAGCAGTAACAAGAAATGACTCCGAGAGCCAAGCAAACTCCTCTCCTCTCACAATTCTGCTTTTTCCCTGTACAAATGCAAAGGAGAAAGTGAAACTACTTTTCTGACTCACTTCCTTCCTGCCTGGCTAAAGCATGTGACTTACAGTACTGCAGGCCATGTGATGTGCCTATTTTCTTCTCACTTTGCCTTACCTCACGTTAAGGCATAATGAGAATGTGAAGTGGCATGGTAATGATAAGGTGAAGTGAGCACTTTATGAGGTCCACTTTGCATTGTGCTCCACGGACGCAAAGTGGTCACTTTGCGAGCGGATTTATAATTCGCTGCATCTCTACTCCTGAAACCTGTGTTCCTGCAGCCTATTGCAATCTGGCAGCCTTGGATCTCAGTACTCTGCCTCAACTCACTCCTGACAATATTCAGTGGTCCCAAGCCCAAGATCTTATGATTAAGCCTATGTTGGATGCCATCCATGCTGGAAAAAACATATCCGAACTCCGCCTCAAGGCTGAAAACTGCTTTGGTGTTTAGGGAAGGATCGGCTAAAGTCGCACGATAAATGGCTCTACAAAGAGACTATCAATAGACAAGGTCAAGTTGTCAGACAACAGCTAGTGCTACCTACTGCTTTCAAATGTGTGGTTTTACGTGGCCTCCATGACCAAAAGGGACACCTAGGTTGTGACAGAACCTCAGACCTGGCCTGTGCTCATTTCTACTGGCCCAAAAAGAGTGCTGACATTGAGACTCACATTAAAACTTGTAGCTGTTGCCTGCAAAGAAAAGCTCAGCCTCAGAGGGCTGCACCACTGGTTAATATCTCCACCATCGCCCCCATGGAACTTGTGTGCATTGACTTCCTGTGTTTAGAGCCAGATCAAAAGAACATTGGTAATATGCTGGTTGTGACTGACCATTTTACCCGCTATGCCCAGACCTATCCAACCAAGGACCAGAAAGCATCCACTGCAGCCAAATTACTGAATAAAAAATTCTTTGTTCATTATGGTGCCCCCCCAGAGAATTCATTCTGATCAGGGGAGAGATTTTGAAAGCTGTCTGATTAAAGAAATGCTCTCACGTGGGGGTGGGGACTACCCCTTATCACCCAAGAGGGATCCACAGCCTGAAAGATTCAATTGAATCTTATTGGACATGCTGGGCACACTTCACCCCAGAGATAAGCCAAGGTGGAGTCAACAGATAACTACATTGGTTCACACCTGTAACTGTACCAAAAACGATGCAACTGGGTTTTCTCCCTACAACTTGATGTTTGGTTGAGAAGCAAGGTTACCAGTAGATATCTGTTTTGGAGTATCCCCTGATGGAGACAAGTCAGAAAATTATCTCCAGTATGTTCGGAAGCTCAAAGCTCAACTCAGCCATGTCTACCAGTTAGCAAACACTATGGCGGCAAAAAGGAATTTAGCAAACAAAGGCACGACAGATGTGTCAAGCCCCAAGAACTTCAACCTGGAAATCGAGTCTTACTAAGAAATGTAGGATTGCATGGAAAACACAAGATAGCTGACAGGTGGCACCACATACCTTACATTGTTGTAAGCAAGCTGGAAGAATTGCCAGTATATAAAGTGTGTCCAGAGAATGACCGACAAGCTGTAAAACAATGCACAGAAACCATCTATTACCCACTGGACAAATTATCATTAATTCTGCACCCCATGATACTGCCCCACCCAGGCCTGTGACTTGAGCTGCAGCCAAAAAGAGACAGTTAAACTCTCCTCCTGTTGTTCAGCATTCACAACCTTCTGCCAGCCATGCTCTCAATGAACTTGACTGCCAATCTGAATCTAATGACAGTGAGTGTGTGGGGTCACCTATTATCCGTCTTATGAACTGAGTCCGTTGAGAGATGGGGCTGGACCCTCAGAACTGCCTAATTCTCCAGCCCTCTCCACTACTCTTGTGCCCCCTGAAAGTGAGGTGCAAAGTGTGTCTTCTGATGTAGCTGACTCTTTTGTGTCTTGTGGAACTAACTGAGCCTCAAAGAGGTAAATACTGATCATGGGAGCACAACTGGTGACATACCAGATGAACCTGAAGTGTTTGAAACCAACAATCTTGATATTGTGATGGATAATAATGCAAATGAAAATGATGATTCTGACAGTATCAGTAATATGTTACGTGATTTTAATTCCATGGAATTTCCTCTTGATGATGAACCTGGAATTTCAGAACAAGTTAATGAAAGTGTTTCTGCTGAACAAGAACTCACAGAGCAAGAAAACAAAAGTGTTCCTATTTCTGAACAGCCAGCCAGAGAAGAGGCACCCCTTTCTTCAGAAGCTAGATACTTGATGGACAATGAGTTGGGACTGATTGACACAAATATTGGAAGGACCGAGCCTGTGTCTGCCCCTTCCAGAAAGTCTGGAAGAGCCACAGAGCCTGTAGTGTGCCTTAACTGTAGATATTCTAATGAATGTAGTTCACAAAGGGGTGTACATTTCTGAGAACTCTCTTCCAAAAGCAGGTTATTCTGCCAATTCTAAGCTCATAGTAAGGCTCTCCAGTCAGTATAATAATGCTCTTGTCCGGTGCAGTCCAAGTTTAGCTGACAGGGTCAAGCCCCAAACCACGTGGGTTAGTGTGTAGGAGGTAATTCAGACCAGAATTGTGCAAACTATGTGTTTACCTATTTATAATACTAATAATAATAATTTTTATTTATAAGGTGCCTTTCTAATTTCAAGGCACCAAACAATTTAAAACAGTCAGAAACCATCATTATACAATTTCATAATACTTAATACAGTTAATAATTAAATCAAATAAACAGATCAACTCTCTAAGAAGGCCTTTTACCATAAAAACATTTTCAATCCACTCTTAAAGTCCACCACAGAAGTACACTCTCGTAACCGACGGGGTAGAGAATTCCAAAGGGTGGGAGCATCATATGAAAAAGCTCTAGCACCAAAGTCTCCAGCAACCTCATTGGGCAAGGAGCGATCTGCTTCAGGGTGGTAAGGAACCAGAAGTTCTTTCAGATAGACCAGACCCAGACTGTGTAGGGCTTTGAACGTCAGTAAACTGACTTTAAAGGTGATCTGCCACCGTATTGGCAGCCAGTGCAGTTCGCGCAGCACCGGAGTAATATGGCAAGATCTACTTGAGCCTGCCAAAAGCCAGGCTGCAGCATTCTGCACTAGCTGCAGGTGATGGATTTCAACCCTTGAAAGCCCTAGATAAAGGGAGTTGCAGTAGTCCGGGCGCGAGGACACAAAGGCGTGGACCAAAGTATGAAGGTCGTCAGACGGAACCAGATGCCTAATCCTGGCAATGTTCCTAAAATGGTAATAGGAAGTCTTGACAACAGCAGACACCTGTGACTGCAGTGTCAATCTATCATCAAGAACCAACCCCAGGTTATGCACTCGTTCGGAGGTCAGGAGAGAAACACCGCCGAGAATAATTCCAGAAGGTGCACCAACTCCAGACCCCCCTATCTGACGACCTGGGTCCACAGCCAATACCTCTGTCTTTTCCAAGTTCAGCTTCAGCCAGCTAGAGTTCATCCACTCCTGGATTTCTTTCAGACAGTTGTTAAAGGCCGAGAGAGCTCCAGCCTGGTAGGGTGAGAAAGAAAGGTATAGCTGGGTATCATCCGCATAACAGTGAAACCTCAGCCCATACCTTCTTTCAATGTCTCCGATGGGTAGCATATACACCGCAAATAACATGGGCGATAGAACTGAACCCTGAGGCACTCCACACAAGAAAGCAGTTGGGTCAGAGACAAAAACCCTGGACATAACTCTTTGTGATCTCCCTGTGAGGAATGAGGTGAACCATCTTAAGATGGTTCCCGGTGTTCCACAAATAAGCCTCAGGCGTTCTAACAACACCACGTGATCCACGATGTCAAAAGCTGAAGAGAGATCCAGAAGGACCAAGATGGAACGGCTCTTCCGATCTCTCGCCATCAGGTGATCATTGAGCACTCAGACCAGTGCTGTCTCGGTACTATGTCTTTTACGAAAACTGGACTGGAGGGGTTCATAGATGTCATGGATGGTCAAATGGTCCTCCAGTTGAGCTGCCACTACTTTCTCAATCACCTTCCCAACAAAGGGAAGGTTAGAGATAGGTCTGTAGTTTGTGAAACAGTCTGAGTCCAAGGTAGCTTTCTTCAAGAGTGGTGTCACTACCGCCTCTTTCAGGGAACTAGGAAAATCACCTGATTCCAAGGAGCACCAGACTATCCGCACAAGGACCAGACTGATGATATCACTACAACCCAAAATTCGGGGGGTCGGTCCAGGATCCAAACTACAGCATGTGGGGCGCACACTCTGGACAATCCTCATGACATTCATGAACTCTGGCTGGCTGAGGGAACTCCAGGAAAATTGAGGCACAGTGACCTCGCACCGTTCCACTGCAACCCCCATAGAGTGTGTTGGTTGCAACTCCACTCTGATGTCAGCCACCTTATTTGCAAAGACTCGAGCAAGTTCATCGCACTCTAACTGCGAAAAAGCTTTTCGAACTTGCAGACAGGCTGGGTTGCACAGTCTGTCCACAGTTCGAAATAGTTTTATGAAAAGTAATGTATTATCATACAGTATCCACTGTGAAATACAAAAAAGTACAGTAGTAGTATTGTTGGTATGATTAGCCTATTTTTTTCTGATGCATCTTACTTTATTTTATGGTATACTAATGAAACAGTTATAGTTGCAACCTATGTCTATGTGCATGCATTTACGTATGGTGTTTTCTTTATAGAAGTGTGTATTATGGTAGACTTGACATGGGTACCAAGCTTTTCCAGGCAGTAAAAAGTACAAACCCTACCTCCAATTTGGGGTTTACTGCAATGTCTTCCTGGGTTCCTCAATGTCCACTGCCAGGCTGGTGTCCCGTTCAAGTGTGATCCTGTTTATTTGACTGAGAGTGCCATGCTGAGCCTCCACGCCTGTCCCTTTAAGAGACTAGCTAATCGATGTGTATTAAATAGTCTGAGTTAAGTCTCAGAGATTTAGGGCTTGTGACTGGCTTACCACCACTCTATTTTGCTCCATTTTGCAGTCGCTATTTGTGCAGAGGGAGCCTGTATAGGAACTATGCTTATTTACTGTTTGTATGCTGTTATCTTCGAAGCAGAGATGTTTGCCTAACCTGCTTTCCTTGCAGCTTGCGTCCTGGAATGGGAGCCACAATGTTAGGTCTGGGGCTTCCAGTAATTGGACCAGTAATAACTGGGGACCTAAAATGGATCTAAACCCCAGTGTTCTGTGGGAAAGAAAATCTGTAGTTTTGTAATTTTTAGGTTGGTGCCAAATAAACCTGGAGGGGGAGCTCTGTGACTGACAGCTTCCTCAGACAACCTACTTGCTGGATTTACAAGGGAAATCTCCAGTGTGCCATGAGACAGAGGATCAGTTGAAGTTGGAGGTTGAAGTGTGAACAGCTTGAGCTTTCAAGCAGCTGCTCCCTGAATGGAGCGTAGTGGAATCGGCGGGAAGAGGCATGCCTTACCTCTTTGTCACCTTTCTCCTGCTGGGGATTGCCAGTTGCAGAAGTTGGGCTTGTCCAGTTCCAACCTGGAACTGTGGCAAGAAAGAAGAAAAGAAACTTATCAGTACCATTTGTGTTTTGGACCAAAGATTTGCTCCTGTGAAGTGATCGGCAGCAGTGTGTGAGATGAATTTGGATCGAGATGTCTGCTCAGTGAAATTGCTGAATTTGCAACAGGACTGCATCCGAACTGTTCAAAACTAGTGTTACTTATTTTGAATGTGCTGAATGTGTTTCATGGGTCGAGACCTGTTTCCTATGACCCAAACCTGTCATGCCAGCTGGAGGCTTCACCAGCAGAAGACCACAAACTTTGTCAATCTGTTCAGCCTGCCTGGGCCTTGTCAATCTGGCCCAGCCCAAAATTCCTGCACCAGATACTGTTTCAGTAAGAGGCCAGCTTTAGGATCCAGCCCCTGCACAACAACTTCTTGCAGGTTGCAGCCACCTGGAGGAAAGGCCATGAAGAAGAGGCGCACAGTGTCAGCCCTGCTTCCCCCATTCTCATCGGTAAACACCATAGAAACATAGAACCATAGAATTTGATGGCAGATATGGACCGCTTGGCCCACCTAGTCTGCCCATTTCCCTACCTAATGGATAAACTGCAGATCCTAGTTAACCAACAGCCTACTTCCTCCAACCCCCCACTAGAATTGCCTTATGTCTGTCCAATGCACTGTTGAATTTCCTCACTATTTGTGACTCCTCTACCTCCTCAGGAAGGTGTTTCCATGTATACTCAACCCTCTCCCTGAAAAAATACTTCCTCACATTACCTCTGAGCTGTCCCTCCTTTATCTTCAAATTGTGCCCCTTGTTCTTGCACATTTCTTTTTCTGAAAGATGCTACCCTCTTGGACTTTGTTGATTCCCTTGAGGTAGTTGAAAGTTTCTATCATGCCCCCCTCTCCCTCCTTTCCTCGAGGGTATACATATTAAGCTCCTTAATATCTCTTTATGCCTCTGGTGCAGACCCTGCACCATTTTGGTTGACGTTCTCTGGACAGCCTCCATCCTGTCTAAGTCCTTGCAGAGATGGGGTCTCCAGAACTGCATGCAGCACTCCAGATGGGGTCTCACCAACTGTATGTACAGAGGGATAACAACTTCCTGTTTTCTACTTGTGATACCTCTCCCTATGCATCCCAGTATCCTGCCAGCCCTCCTTACTGCCTTCTCACTTTTCTCGCCCACCTTTAGGTCATCTGATGTAACTACCCCCAGGTCCCTTTCCATTTTTATTGTTGTTAGTATCTCACCCCCCATTGTGTTCTCTTCCCCTAGGTTTTTGTTTCCCAGGTACATTACTTTGCACTTCTTTCCATTGAATCTAAGCTGCCATACATTTGACCATTCCTCCAACCTTGCCAAGTCCCTTCTTATCCTTTCCACCCAACCTTCTGTATCGACCCTTTTGGAGATCTTTGTGTCATCTGTAAAGAGACATACTTTTGCTTCCAGTCCCTCTGTAATGTCACTTATAAAGAAATTAAAGAGGACTGGTCCCAGTACTGATCCCTGTGGTACTCTGCTAGTAACCCCCCTTCTTCAGAGTGGACTCCATTTACTATTACCCTCTGCGTCCTGTTGACCAGTCAATTTTTTACCCTGTCTACCACCTTGGGACCCACTCCAAGGCTAGCTAACTTGTATATTAATCTTTTGTGTGAGACTGTGTCAAATGCCTCACTAAAGTCTAGGCAGGCCATGTCCATAGCCCCTCCCTGGTCTACTACTTTGGTCACCCAGTCAAAGAAATCTATTAGATTCATCTGACATGACCTTCCCACTGTGAATCCATCCTGCCTTGGGTCCTGTGCCCCTCTGGCCTCTAGGTACTCAACAATTCTTTCTTTCAGAAGGATTCCATTGTTTTCTACCACTGAGGTCAAGCTAACAGGTCTGTAGTTTCCCGCCTCTTCCTTGCTCCCACTTTTGGGAAGTGGAATCACATCTGCCATCCTCCAGTCCTCAGGTACCACCCCATCCTTGCGTGATTTGTTAAAGAGGGTAGTCAGTGGTGTCACTAGTTCTGCCCTTAGTTCTTTGAGAATTCTTGGGTGAATCCTGTCAAGCCCCCATTGCATTGTCCACCTTCAGTTATAAGAGTTCTTTCAGAACCCTTTCTTCTGTGAATGGACTAGACCATGAAGTCTGCATATCACCTGCATTCCAGCAGAAACCTGGTAGTGTGAGTACAATCAGGGTAGCTCCTTGCAGCAAATATTTAGATCATCTGAGGTACAGTCTAATTGTTTCTATCTTCTGGGTTTTGCAAGAGACTGAGCCATCCAGCTCAGATTACAAATAATCATCTGGTTGTTTTACATGTTAACTGCCCTTTCTTTTCATCAAGGGCCCCAACTTCAGCTGCAACACTGGCCACCCCCAGGCAACACCTCTGGCTAGCCAGACTTTCCACCCTGAGTACCCAGTGTAGTGTGACTGTTACTTTGGGACCAGAAGCGCATGCCAAAACTGAATCAAATCAGATTTCTGACCATTTGACTATATTCATGCCCCTTCCTTGTTCACTATCCCTAAATAAACCTACTTGTCTTTTTTCACATTTAACTTGGCTAGTGTGCATATTATTTGTTGGGTTACAGTGTTAGACGTGTACAACCATATTGCTAACTTTATTTTACAGGGGGTCTCCAGGGAAGTTGTTGAGAAGGGTGTGAACATATTACTACCGTTTTATACTGACTGTAAAGTTATTGCTGTGACAGGTACTGAGCCACTAGGAGGATTGGTGGGTGGCTATGACTTCCTAGAGGGCTATAGCAGAACAAGTAAGCATCCCCAATACCATTGCTCTGGGTGGAGACACCTTATTACTGAATCCAGGTCCCACAGCCTGTGTCCAGACATACAGGCAGAGGTAGTAGCCCTTGGAATAGCTGCCTAGGGGTTACAGAAGAATCAACTAATTGTGAAGCGGCAGTTCCTAGTAGAGCACTTCCTGTTGTTACACCTCTCAACCCTGTGCAGTCAGAAATTTGAGAGAGAAAATGCCTCGTGCATCAGGACAAAACAGGAAAGAAAAGAAGGATTTTAAGGGTATTGCTTCTCTTTGCTTGCTACTTTGTTGGGAAGAAAAAGGTTTCCTACTGTATGTGCTGTCAGCTCATATGTGCATGTGGTCACAGACTTAACTCGGTAATTTAAGTAGATGTAGGTAGCTATTGGCTATCTTTAGTGTATTAAGACACTATATGATAAAGCACTATATGGTGAAGATGGGGAACTAGAGGGCATTCAGCACATAATCAGTTCTATTTGAAAACTGCTACTCTGAAAAATTGCTGTGCATTCTTTTGTTGCTGCTTTGCTATTTTTCATAGATTAGAAGCATGATCGGTGAGTTAACTAGAGGCCTCTTCTGCTTCTTGTAAATAATGGAGACAAATGATCTCTTCTAGGTAAAGGTCCACAAGAAATACTGTGGGCCAGATTTCTTTCCCTCGATTATGGAAAGTGTTCTGGGGGGGGGGATTGAGAAGTCAGGCCTGCCATAGCAGATCCCAAAAGCAGATACTGTAATATCAACCTAGCCTAACATGGCATGTTTTGGGAAGAGTGCCTTACAGATCTGGGGAGCTGCAACCATATTGGTAGATCCCGTCATCTGGCCTTATTTTAATATACAGTGGAAGGTGGGTCAGGGAAGCTCGAGGAGTCAGGCTCACATTGGCTGGTTCTATTGCTGAGACTTGATCACTTTTAAAATATAGCCAGTGTCAATAGGAATGCTTATGATGCTATGACTTATGGAGATGCCTATTCAGTAAGTGTTTTGTGGACCTGCCCCATATGGTTATGCCTCTTGATTTTGAAACTGCAGAATTTTGACATTGATATAGTTGATCTGCTTCTATTCACCATTCACACCTCCCACCCCCAGCCCATCTAGGAATCTGTTTTCTTTTTCTCCTCTCTTGTTGATTTGGAAGGTTTTATACTGTTAACAACCACATCTGACATCCCCCTCACCCCGGTTTGGTGCTGGACTTAAACTGAAAAGTAATGAAAAGAGCTGTCTCTAGTTTCTGTTTATTAATGCTAGCACAATACATTTTTAGCGCTAAAGAATTGGTTCTGTATAGCAATATGAATATAATAGTTTTTTCTCCATGAAATTGTTCAAGAAAGGCTTGGACTTAAATGGACTAGCTGATAAGCATCAACCTATTGGACTAGGTACCTTGTTGCCTTGGATCACTGGATTCAGCAGACACAAGGTCTGCAGTAGTAAACTACCCTTTGCAATACTATTTTGCCACACAGCAACATTTCCAGAACACTTTCCCTCTGTCCTAGGGATCTCAAAAGTCTCTCTCTCTCTCTCTGAAGTGTATGCTTGTGGGGATTTCCACACACTTAACCATTTCACAACAGTTTCCTTTTTCCAAAAGTGCATTATTGTGTTTGGTTCCTCATACTAAAAACATTTCAACACACTTCCATTTTCTCAAAAGTGTATTACTGTGGTTGTTTCTACACACTTAAAACAATCCTCCTGGTGTGATTAACTCCATTACCATGCCCAGGGAATCCTGGTGCCCATCCATGAACCAGTTAGCCCTGTCTGAAGCTTCAGATGGGAGTCTGCCCACCCTTTCCCCAACCAGCCTCTCCCATTCCTTCAGGGTTACACCAGCTGAGCCTCCAATCCCCAATGAATTGCTAAAGACTCCCAACTTTAAACATTCATTTTCAGCATGTTAGTAGTGATAAAAGGGTCCTGACAGTTGAAATCTAGCCTTATCTCTGGGCACATACTCCTCACACATCTCTCACAGAAACAGTCCCTTGTTACTGTACTCACAGATTTGTTGATAATTTTCTGCAGACATGGAAAGCTGAACAAAAGGCACCTCTGTCCTTTCAGGCAGCTCATCAAATGTCCACACATTTATCACCCCCTGGGCAGCTGACACTCTTCAGGACCTTCAGGGGATTGCCCCTTGGATCCGCAGAACATGAAGCTGGAGTCTCAATTCTCTGGGGATATGATTCACTGGGGTCCTGCAGGCAATGGTCTCCACCACTTCCACTAACAAAGTTGATATTTTTACTTCACTATGGTGAGAAATGACCAGAGCTCCCTTTTACAGAACTCCAACTGGTAGATCTCCTGCCGCTCTAGTTGCCACACATATACTAATTCCTAAACATTCTAAATCTCCCCAGAGTAGCAGACTCCAAAGTGGGTTACGCGGCTGCAAGAGTTCTAAATGACATAATCATCCTCTGCTCAGCCTAGCTGAGTAAACAATGATGTCATTACATAGAAAGCCCCTAATGAGTTCCCTATCAACTGCCTCTCCTACCTGCCTATGGCCAACACTGATAGGATTCTAGTAACCTCAGAGGACTGGCTGGTTACCAATATGTTATCTGCATGTACCCTGACATGAGACAGTTGGAACAGGGAGGGTAAGGCTCAGCAGGGACAGCTGCATGAAATACAGGGCATATACAGTGACATCACAGCCCACAGACTTGACATGCAGCAAGGGTTCTGCAACCTGTGTGAGACCTCGAAAAATGGCATGACCATACTTGTCACTGCTCTGTAGTAGGATGATGTTTCACATTCATATCCAACACATGGCAGACAACCCTCAAATCCTCATATGTCATACACAAAAAACCCACAACACCATGAAGTACTACAGCATAACCCACACATGACAGTCAACCTGCAAGGGTGCACTTTCAACGGTAACAGAAGATTGCCTAATGCCAAGCACCTCCCATGGCATGTACATAGCCCAGTCACATGGTAGGGGCATGGACAATGCCTGTGATAGGCTCATTCCACCCTGCACACCCACTCAGAAGTCATCCCAGACACCAAAGCCAAAAACCACACGTGACCTAATGCCTCATCTGAATGCAGCACAGGCTTCAATGCTGAAGAATTTCCATCCACCATCAGATGCATGTGGACTTCACTTCATGGGTTCCATGCTTGCTCACAGCAGGGGGATGGGAGACTGGTGGCAAGCGGCAAGCTGGAGGGAAAGAGAGATCAAACGAGTCACTGGGTGTAGCTCAGCCCAGCTCCTCACTGTCAGATAAGGCCATTCAATACAAACAAAAATATTAATACAAAGCAGCACACTTACCTCACTGCTCCTTTCATGATAAAGCCAGGCTTGTTATTAATTCATATTGTTTTGTTGGCACCGACTGTCTAACTCACTTGGTTTGGGCCGGTAGCCTGTGATATTGGCACTAGGGAAAGGGCACCTACAATAATGGTGACCCATTCCCCAGTGCATTACAGGAAGGGCTACAGTCTGGAAGGGCGGCTGGTTAGGGGGGTGGGCAAGTATAAAACAGGATATCGCTATAGGTATGCATGTGGGGGGAGCAGGCATGCACAGCGAGGGTGGAGAGGATGTGGAGAGTGGTGCCATGGTGGTTGCTGAGCCAACCTGTGGCTTGATGGGTTGGCTGCTGGCATCGGTCCGCAGAGTACTGAGTTTGGGTCTGGGCTCTGGTGCATTTTTTGTTGCCTGTCCCCAATCAGGTTTTTTATGTTTTCACCCCCACGCATGCACCCTCCTGGAGTTGAGAATCCTTTAGTAGGTGGGAGGGATTTGCAAAGCCTGCATGGGGAGGTGGGGGGGTACAGCCCCTCTACAGAAAACATTAAACTGTAAATCTCTGGCGCCAGTTTCCCAGGTAGTGTCACAGTGCTGAAAATGTTTTCACCACTGTGACTTCATGATAACAGCGATCGCCTTTAGGCTTTTGCCATTATCACATTGTAGCCCTCGGCCAAGTTCTGACTTCTGACTTGTGAAATTTAATCCCCCACAGGCTCACATAATGCGACTAGTCAACTGCTCCCCGCACACACTCTGCATAGTGCTAGCAGCACTTGCAGTCACACGGGTACAGCTAGCTGCTCACTGGGTTACAGGATTTCTGCAGGATATTCCCTATATTGTAGCTCTATTTTCACATGCACAAAAATACCAATTTCAAGATGCCATGTTATTAAGTTATTATTCCTTCATGGAGAAGACATTTAAACGTGCACTACTGCTTTGCCACATTAAATAAGTTAATTAAATAAATAGGTCCACTATACCACTATATCCTGGAAAATACATAGTAAAAGATGGCCCCCACTGAAAATGAGAAATTGTCTCTCATTTGGGCTAGCATAGATAAATGCATTATAAAAATTAGTAAAAGGAGGATGGAGTCATGTGATGCTTCATCAGGAGTTCACACGTCTGTCTTCAGCTCCCATTCCTTACTTGACTCTTTTCTATTTTTTTCAGTTAAATATCATTGTAACATGGTATACTTACTCTCAGAGAGACCCCTGAACTCTGCTTTATTCTCCGTTGGTGTGCAACTTGACAATTGAGACCAAAATGGATTCAGAAATGAGGCCGGCCCAGCTACACCACATGCCACCTCCGACCCCTGATAAATCTGGTTCAAGGTCAGCTGGCATTCATCTGTATCTCCCTCCCCAGGGTAGTACCTGAAAATAGGCAGAATTTATCTTGAGCACTTAGCCGGTCAACAAAAACAAAATAAATAAATAAATATATAAATCTGCTAAAAAAAAATCTAACAATTCGGGTCAGGCCGGCTCCCAGAATCTGAAACAATGCTCTGTGACTGCTTCATTATCTGAGGAGAGATTTCTGGAGGAGCTATCTCCATTAAAAGATTTCCTACAGGTCCTGATGTATGAGGTCAAATCCTTCCATACAGAAATGAGCAACTTAAACTGCTGGGTCTCTGATCAGTTGGACATTCTCACTCGAGCACTGGCAAGACTGCTCTGACCCCAAAATATCATTCCTTAGGCAGAAGTTCTCCAGGATGGACACTAAATTGGAGGACCTTGAAGGGAGGTTTCGTCGGGACAACTTGGTGTTCCATGGGTTTCCAGAGGAGGCTGAAGGCACATCCTTTATGTTGTTCACCCAGAAACTTCTAGCCTAGGTGGTGGGGCCCTCTCTAAATAATATCTGCTATATTGTTGAAAGGTCTCATCACGCATTGTGGCCCAAGTTGCTGCTAGGGTCCTCACCCAGGCCTTTTACCATGAGATTGCTCAATTATTTGGATTGGCAGCAAGTTCTCATTAAAACGCAGAGGATCCAAGACCTCACCTGGGAAGGGCATCGACTCAGGATCACCCAGGGTTTGCAGGTGGCTACACGGCAGAAAAGGATAGCGTTTTACCCAGTTGTGTCTAAAATTATAGCGGTAGGCCTTCAGTTCAAAATCTTATATCCTGACCAGTTAAAAATTCAAATTGAGGGCTCCTGGCACACATTTGAGGATTGCCCAAGCCACTACTGAGTTGCGGAAGCTCCAGCCTGATCTCTTTGATGTTCGCTGAACATTCTCCACTGGTTTTTGGTTTTAATGAATGGAGATGAGAACTAGTGCTTGTGAGCTGTTTAATTAGACATTTGGTGTTATGTACTAGTGATGGGCAAGTAGCCCCAAATTCACTCCACAGAGTGATTCATAGAGTGAAGGTAAATTTGCGGAGTGCTCCGCAATGCGAAGCGGAGTACTTTGTGCTATTACGGTAATGCGAAGTCCATTGAAAACAATGACTTCGCATTACTCTGCCTTCCCAAACCACTACTCCACCAATTCTTAAGGAGAAGTACATTGAAAACAATGTACTTCACCTCACTTCACTTTGTTTTTAAGCTCCAAAGGCGAATTCTGCAGTGATTCATGGGATTTCAGGTCACATGGGCTCTAGATTTTTCTGCACAGCCTCAGTTTGGGGTAGTGTGTGTAGGAAGCTGTAGGAGACAATCTGCCCTGAGAGCTCTCTGTGATTCAAACCTTCAAAAAGTTGTTAAAAAAGTCTTTTGAGTCATTTTTTTTTTTTTGCTGAAACTTTAGTTCATCGATTATAGGAAACCTTCCTGTGCTCATATCATCGAGTGTTTATTGTTTGTGAATGGATTCTGAATGTTAATGTACAACATTCAGTCTGTGTACTGAGAGACAGTGGAAGTGTGCTTTGGGGAGGGGTGTATCTGTGGTGTAGGTAGATTAATTTGGAGAAAAAGACAGTGCTTTCTGTTTTTTTGGTGATATTTTTCTTTAATAACTGTGTTAATGTACTGTACACACAGTAATATTTTCAATATTTCTTGCCATTTTTTTGCTGATTGTTATGATGCAGCAGTGCATAGTTTTAGTTTGTTTAAAATACGTGGTTATATTACTGAAGTTTTCAATTTGCTATGCATTACTTGGTGTGTATGTGAGTATGTGTGTGACGCGTGTCATCAAATTAGACACCTTTTATTGTGCCACATAATTTCAGCAATATGAAGCTGCTATGCACTGCAGCTGTGTGATTTTTGTACTTCTTTGTGGTATTTTTACTGGTACTAGTACTAGTGACTGTTACTGCTGCAGTGCAGTACACTGCCCTCCCTCCCCACGGCCCGCCCCAACCGGCAAAGGTATCCTTTTCCAGATTTGAATTTCTGATGGTGAGCACCGGTTAGGTGTTGTGCCTTTGTGTCTACATCTCTTCAGTGCACAGCACAATCTTAATCACAGTGTCAGTGGCTCAGCAGGTTGCACACTCACCTCTGAGGCCAGGAGATCAGAGGGCTGTGGGTTCAGTTCCTACATCTGGCACTTGGGTTAATATCCCAGTACTGACACTGTAGTGCAGCATGAGAGGGGTGCTGCACTTTGAGGTGCTGTCTTTTGATGAGATGTTAAACCGAGGTCCCATCTGCCTGGATTGGTGGTAGTTCAGGTGGATGTTAAAGATCCCATGGCACTTATCGAAAAAGAGTAGGGAATTTTTATTGAAAAAATACACAACAATCATATATGACATTCCATTTTAACAATTTGTCAAACATACATATTGACAAACATTGTACAAAGAAAAGTATAAAGTACCCCTTCAATATCTTCCCAAACACTCCAAGACAACTATTTGAAAAGAAATATATACATAATTCACCAAGAAACCCCTATACACCATAGCCAGTTATCCCCCTTTCATCCTTAACCATACAATATGTTTCAAAAATCCTGAAAGATATTGTTCTCTAGCTTGCACTATTCATATAGTTTCTGTTTACCCACGCTAATTCAATACTAACTAAAAGAACATTATTAGCCAGGAGGGTATGTTGTAAGGAAAACTGACATCTAGCGCCAGATAATACTTAATACAGGCAAATATCAGATTTAGTGTGCATGGGTGGTATCTTAGTAAAAACTGAATAATCCCCAGAGCAGACTCTGATAAGTTATAAATCAAAACCCCATTCCACAGTTTTGCCAATTCAAACCAAAAAGACTTATACGGACAAAAGTAATAAAAATGTCCAAGGTTTCAATTTGATCTGAGCATCCAGGTCTAACCACACACGGTCCTGAATCTGTTTGTGTTTTAAATTACCCTGACTCCCAACCTCCCATGACAACAGAGCCACAACACATCCCACATACTAGAAATTATCCTATGATCCATCAAAGTCGTAATGCTTGAGACAATTTGTCGAGGGACACAAGAAAAATCACTTGGACGTAAAAAAAATTAAACATTATTTCTGCATAAAAGTCTTTCTAGGAATGTCTGCAATTGAGCTTTTCTAAGTACCCCCATTCCCGTAGTTTTCGACTGAGGCATCCGTGACAGGATGGGGCCAGCTATCTTACCTCTCATGGAACCCCTCCTTCCCAAAATGACATATAAAGGAAGAAAAAAAGCAATTGAGTCAAAGCCCATGGATGATCCTGAGGTTTAACCACAGATTGAAGAGCAGCAATCATGAAAAGGAATGAAAAAGCCACCACTGACGTATCATCCCTAAAACCCCTTGATTCAGTTTTGGTAAGAAGGCCTTTAATCGGATTCAACCGCTACCCTGCACACCATTTGAAAAACACACTATACAATCTAGTTTCTAAAGCAACTCGAACTGGAAAAATCGCAGCTACATGTAAAAAATAAGTAATAAGAACTTTAATAATCAAAACCGCTTTATGGAAACCCCAGGATTTCCATTGCTGTACTTTTTTCTGCAATAACAAAAGCCTTTTTCCCAGTTTAAAAGGTTAAATCTCCTTTACCAAAGTTTAACCTCAAAACGGAAATATTCTCCTAACTACAGATGCCCCCAATATTCTGACAGACCATATTTTCAACAACCAACCAACAATTACATTTTTCTAAGTTTAGTCTGGTACCATTTAAATGAGATCAGACTTTCAATCACTTCAATAGCCTGAACCCCTGAGTTAACATCTGCTACCAACAAACATATATCATCTGCATATGCAGATATTTTCTAGGCTGTAGAGTACAAGAGGCGTGTGATGATGACCTGTTGTACTCAATTTCTCTCCATACTGGGTCTAATGCAAAGGCATATAGTAATGGGCTAATTAGGCAACCTTGTACCGCCCCCACTTCATCTGAATTCTCAGAACCTACCACATCGTGACACGCAGACACAAGAAATTGCATTGCAATATAAGGTGTTAATATATTGCACAAATATTTACGAAAACCCATATTTAAATAACACCTGAAAAGAAATCATGGACACTGAATCAAAACTGCTTACTGATCTAATGCCATAATAAAACCTGACAGTTTTCTTGACGTCCAAATTCACATATATCCCGTAACAATCTTAAATTTTGCTAGATGATCTATGTGGAATAGCACATGTTTGTGCGGGGTGAAGCTTATAGCCCTACTTGCAATCTTTTACAGAATCGATAAATAGTTTTGTAATCTGTATTCAAAAGGCTAATTGGTCTCCACCATCAATTCTGTGACATCCCCTGACTTAAAGATAAATGTTAAAATAGCTAGATTAAATTTCGAATCACCAAACCCATATTGTAAAGATATCATTAAAACTTCTGTCAGAATACCACTCAGGTCATCTGCAAGGTTTTGTAAAATTCATTAGTCAGCACGTCTATCCCGGTGATACCCCTACCTTTAAGGCACCTATTGCCCGTTGTACCTCACGCAAAGCTAGGCCTTTGCAGCATCTCAATCTATCTGAGAAATGGATGGAATTGGGAAATGAAAAACATCTTCCCACCCCAGGTGGAAATGAAACTGTTTCCAAATTGGGACACCACCTTCTCCTCTGCTATGACTAGCATTTCGCTACTTGATGATTTTAAACTCCAACAGAATTTCTAAGCCCTGACATCATTCTTTTCTCAATCTTAGTCTTACATGCCTTATACGGGTCTTGAAAAGGTTGCTGTTGAGTACCAATTTAAAACAGGCGCGAATTGATGCAGCCCTGTGATATTGATAATTAGACATGTGCTTTTCACCATTGAATTTGAGACTGAAGCCTGCATCCTTACTTCTAGAAAGAGATCAATTTATAATATTGATTTCAAATTCTAAGTATTGTAAATATTCCCATGAACCTTTCTGTTTCCCATAAACTATAAAAAAATCCTTTAACGCCAACTTAGTATCACACCACCAAGAAACCCATTCCGAGTAAAAAATACTGCTACTGATTTACTTGAAAACCATGTTTTTGAATTGAGCCAACAATCCTGCTTCTGAGCAGCAAACTGCATTCAACATCCATCTACCCTGCAAAGCTGAAAAGAGACTGGAATCTGTTGTAAGCCTACAATACTCCATAACACATTGTGATCAGAAAATCATATGGAATCACTGAACATTCCAAAGGAGGTTAAATAATGAGACAGAAAAAAATAATCTATTTCGCTCAAAGTTGCCCTTATATATACCTCTTTTCATGCAATTCCTAAAAGGCCTCCTTTAACTTTTGCAACCCCTATAGTTTGTGAAAGAGCATCCGAGTCACAATAAGTTTTACTGGACACCGTCTCTTAACCGAATATCTAAACTAGCAATCATGTCTCCTCCCAAATTATATTTTTGATGAAAACAAATATGGTTTTACCAAATTAAACAAAGCTATCCTTGCAGTTTTTATTTATGGGCATAAGTGTTAATTAATCTAAAACATGACTCCGTTCAAAAACAACTAAAAGCAATACTCTACCAGGCAGGACATCAATCAGCCTGAGTCACCTGAACTGCTGTGTGAAAATAATATCCCTACCCCGTCCTGCCACATCTTCCCAAAATGACCAGAAGGAGAAGCCCTCCCACCATAGCTTTTTAATCTAGAGACACCTCTGTCAAAGAAAAAAATGAGTCTCCTGCAAAAATCACATCCCCTTTCAATTCTCTGTAATACTGTAATGTAATAAGTCGCCTCTTATAGCTCTTAGGCTACAAAAATTGAGGGATACAATCCTTAAACAGGCTATATTACACTGGTCATCTGTTTCATGACTTATCTTGTTTCCTCTTTCTTCCTTTTTCTTCTTTCCTTCTAATACTTCTTACACCTCTTCTTCAATTTCCATGTTTAACCCTCATCTGATTTTAACAAATCAGAAACTCCCTCCCCTTAAGTCTGACTAGAGCTGCAGAAATTCTAGAACAAACACCCCCTTCTGTCCGACTACTTGCTCGTCACCTCCGTGGAGTCTGAAAAGGAATTTCCTTCTCTAGTTCCCGGTCAGGTCATCGTGCTGTTAGTCAAGGTATACTATAGAAATGGAGAGGACTACATTCTGTTAAAGTTGACCCAGTGAATCTTATTTCACTAATAGGAGACTCTGATACTACTAGAGCGATCACTCTTCCAGTTTCCCTTCTTACTATGGTTCCTTTAGTATACGAGATTGGTAGGCTCCCCCCTACATTGGGCCTGAGAAATCAGATCTTATTCAATCCCCTTGCCCTGTTCTGCTCGCCCAAGGACACTGGTGGTAGGCATGACCTACATCATCACATAAATTACATTTGAATTCATTCCTGTTATACCTTCACTGCTATGGTCCACCACACAAAGCACATTTCACCCCATATAGCATGCACGCTCAAATGCCTATTTACTACTACATCTATAGCACGCTATTATTGGCCTTGGGTAAAAAACAACCCCATGATTCTCCCCTAAAGAAATTATTTGGGACATGTTGAATTTCATTATTCATCATAAACAATTTAACTTTAAATCTCCATGCCCCAGTCCAAATGTTTTCAGAGTCCAGGATAGGTTCTGGTGGAGCCTAATCTCACATTTCTGTTTTAACAAAAACAATGTCCCCACATTCACTCCCTCATTCCTAAACATACATTAACTGTTCTTAAACACCGGTTTTGTAATTGGAATGGCTAAAAAGTGTCCATAAGGGTAACATCACAACTGTCATATCTAGCATAAAAGCTTTTCCAGACTAGCCATTAGTTTAAAGATTATATCAAAGTATCCTCCCGAAATGTTAATTAACATAAACATCTGATGGTAAAAGTTCTATAGAGTCCATCAACAATTTTCTAACTACATACATCGGTCCGGGTGCTCAGGTGAGATCTCCTCTATACCTTATATGCACAAATTTCTTCTTGGGGCTCGCTCTACTTTATTTCTTTTAAAGGTCTGAAAAATGTAGGCCCTCCTTTCTTCCTGCTTTTCTGGCCCCAGTTCATGCACACTTTCAGCAGGAGAAATCTTCCCCTCCTCTGCTTAGCAAGAAAGTCCCGCCTCACCAATGCTCTGGGTCCTGATTAAGAAGTCCATCTGGGCCAAAGACTCACCGCCCACTGTAGGTCCCTGGCTTCTCCGTTGCTGAAGAGAAGGACAGCCACTCCTGAGTCTGGTATCCATCTCCCATCTGCCACGCCTGACCCATCCTGCATGGGATGGGCTGATTCTTCCGACCAGCTAATGACTGAGCCCGTCTCCTGGTCCATTACCTCCGGTCCCACACTCAAACCGGCCGACTTAAGTTCTTTCCTCTACAAGTTACCGCTCTGTGATACTGACTTCTCCCTTCCTCTGAAGTTCCTCGCTGATCCATGGCGTTTTCACCCTACGTCCATACCGGAGAACACCTCTTCCTCCCGTTCATTCACTATCTCTCCTTCCTCCACCACTACTCCTGCCATGATCCACTTGGAATAACTCCCACAGATGTTCCTGAGACCCCACATCCATACCAGTCTCCGCTGCAGTAAACTCCGATACAGGCCTGGCCTGTACATCCTCCATAAGCACAGTTGTTTCAATACGAGGTCCGTGTTCCTCGATGCCTCTGTCTCCATTTCTCCGACCCGGAGCCTCCATACTCGCACTGAATCTGACCTTTGGCCATTCCTCTGAGGTCAGTAGCTCCCCTATCAAGACCCAGCAGCCTCGAGTAGGGAATTTCGGTGTACTGGGCCATCTCTCATTCTACTAAAAATACACCAACAGCTTAATCTGGTTCAAGGTCAGTTGGCATTCATCTGTATCCCCCTCCCCAGCTCGTGCCTAAAAATAGGCAGGATTTGTCTAGTGCACTTACCTGGTCAACAAAAACTAAATAAATAAAAATAAATAAATAAAATCTATCTGTCCATTTGCATCTCTTTAGGGCCCAGTCTCCATCTGTAACTTAAGTCACAGTTGTTTCTTAGGCTTCCCTTCGGAGTACTGAACAGGTGTGGTGCTTAATTCTGCATGAACATTGTACTCATTATTATGCGTTTTTAAGTTAGGACCATCATTATGAGTCACTCGCGATACAAATCATGTTCTTCATCATCACGGTCACAAATGCAGTCACAAATCACGATCCACGATCATTTACGTTATGAATCACAACATCACTTTTTTTTCTAGTTACTTGGATGTATTGTAAGCCTGTTTTGTAGTATCTCTCCAGGCTTCACCATCCCACCTTTGTACTCATTGATACGTGTTTTTAAGTCTGGGAGTTTTAAGCTACAGCTCCTCAGGGAAGTACAGCCATAGGCATTCACGTTTCTTCATCATCACGGTCACAAATGCAGTCACAAATCATGATTCACGATCACATCACGAATCACAGCATTAATTTTTTTTTAATAATTACTTGGATCATGTATTGTAAGCCTGTTTTTTAGTATCTCTCCAGGCTTCACCACCCCACCTTTGTACTCAATGATACATGTTTTTAAGTCTGGGAGTTTTAAGCTACAGCTCATCAGGGAAGTACAGCTGTAGGCATTCACGTAATGTTTCTTCATCATCATGGTCACAAATGCAGTCACAAATCACGATTCACGATCATGTCACAAATCACAACATTCATTTTTTTCTAATAATTACCTGGATGTATTGTAAGCCTGTCTTGTAGTATCTCTCCATGCTTCACCACCCCACCATTGTACTCATTAATGTTTGTTTTTAAGTCAGGGAATTGGACAGTGTCTGCAGTACATACACACTGGAAAGAAGACTGACTGCACACATGCAGTTTGGTACGTATACTTGCACTGCTCAGAATACAAAGTGTCACACATATGGAAGACAACAAAAAAAGGGCATCATTACATACAAGGGTGGGGGATGGTGGAGGAATACATTTTATAACAAAGCAAGGAAGGTGTGGAGGGGGCACATGGTATGAGGAAAAAAAAACTAATATGGGATCCCATGGTGATCCAGCAGCAGTTTCAGCATGGACATAATTTGCAACTGATGTCCCTCTATGTGATACAGCCACTGCTCCACAGCACTCACCCTCTCATTGTTCTCCTCGACAGCACTCCAGAGAACTGCCAAGTCAGCCTGTGTTACATGCAGTTCTCTGGAGTCCACATGTTCTACAGGCTGACCTGCCGGTGGTGGTGGTAGTGTTGGGGGTGCTGGTGGAGCAGCAGGTGCTGCTGTGGCCCTCCTCTTCTTAGGGATGCCACAATGCACAGCTGCACCCTCTGCCACAAAATGGCCAGCAGGTGCAGGCAAGGTCCAGTCTGTGGCAGCCTGCCACTCCAACTGCTGGTGATTAAGCATATGGGTGTGCTGGCCCCCAGTTCCCAGGTGGAGTCCCACAGGGGGTCACTTGGTACGCACCTCCCACCTCACATAGGCGCGCACTTAACCACATGCTATCCCCTGACACAGTCAAAAACTGCCAAACAATGGAGGTGTGGGAGGACCAGGCACAGGCAGGGGATGGCCAGATGAACTGGCAGTCAGCTGGTCATGGTGCTGAACAGGGATGGGATCCACACCTCGGTCCAGGGGAACAGGCACCTCCTACTCCAGAGGACCTGGTGCTGGACTTGGTGGTGGTGGGGGGGGTTCAACTGCCTCAGAGTCAGGACAGGAGGTGGTGCTGGTCCTGCTTCTGGGGGGGGACACTCACAAGGTTTGAGTGGTCCAACAGGAATGGGCATCCATGCCCTCCATAGATGCGCACGGTACAACACTTACCACTACCACGCCTCCCAGAGCTGCTCCTGCCCCAGACATTCCCTCACCCTGGTTCATCTCTCCTACTGAGCTCCCTCAGTCCAAGCTAATCACTACTCACACTGTCACACAACACACACACACACACAGTCACAGAGACACAGACAAACAATTAACTACTTATAAAGTAAGAAAAATTAAATTTACAGAAAGAACAAATTAAGTAAGAAAGAGTACAGAAAAGACAAAAAATGTAGCTTTTAAAAAAGCTGTCGGGTCTAAATCAAAGTTTAAATCTCCTCCGTGCTCTGATCTCACAGTATCAGCAGTCACAAAACACACTGCTCTCTCTCCGTCTGCACAGGAGAAGGTAAAGGTGTCTGCTTATATGACTCACTTCCTTCCTGCCTAGCCAAAGAGCATGTGACTTTCAGTACTGTAAGCCATGTGATGTGTGGGGGGGCTGCCAAGTCTGAAACACCAAGTGGATCACTTAGAATCCTAATGAGGAATGCAAAGTCCATTAAAAACAATGACTTTGCCTTACTTCACATTGCCATTCCGCCTTAACGCGAAGTGGTAATGACAAGGTGGAGGAGCACTTTGCACACGCGGAGTGGCAACGCGAAGTGCCCACTTTGCGTTCACTTCGCTGGCGGAATTTAAATTCACTGCATCACTACTATCTACAGACTTTTTGTTTTAGTTTAACTGCAGGGAATTCTTGTGGTTATGGATTTCTCACAGGATCCAGGGTATGTTCTAACTGTTTCTGTTGCCTGTCTACCCCCCCTCCCGCTGTTGTTTATATAGGCTGTGCTGAGTTTTGTGTAATGCTTGTTCCGCTTCACCTGGACTTCATTTATTTGTCCTTTATTGTCAACCAGAGCCCAATGTTGAACATATTACCAGTTCATCGGTGTGATGTCTCATTGACGGGGATTTATCAGGGCATCTTTGGAATCTTTTCATCGGAACCCACTTAGTTCAGAGCTATTGGGAGCCTGCTTGCTTCCTATCTACTCATAACTAGTCTTTGCTTTCAGCTGCTGTTGCAATTTAGAGTTTCCTTTCATGGCTGCTGCTGTGCTTCTGCTGCCTTCACTTCCTTTGAACATCCATGACTGCACCTTACTTTTCCCTTCCCTGGTTGGTGAAACTTCTTTGACTCAGAAATGCATGCTGCTGTGTTGACTGTCTGTGTTGTCTGCTCAGAAAAGTACCTATCAGCCCTGTGAATAATATTGAAAAGACAAATATGTCAGCATGCTATCAGATGCCCTATTCTTTCAAGATGTTTAATCTTTACTTGGACTTTTATTTCCTTTTGTGAAGCACCAGTGTGGGGCGCACAGATAAAGGCAATGGACCTCATGTGGTATTTGCTGTTTATTATTATTATCCTTTTGGGCAGGGCAGAGGGGATAGATGTTACTCTGTTTTCACTGTTTTTCTAACTAGATACATAGCTACCACTTTTACTGTGGTTTTTATTTTACATTCGACTGGAGCTGTGAGTTAATGTTTAATGTTTATTATTGTTATATTGTAGTTATTGTTGGCAGCATTTAATGTTGGAGAGCCTTGTAGAAGCATGCCCTCAGGGTCTAGTTACATGTGAAGTAATTGTGGGATATTTCTTTTTCTTTGGATAGTAGTCAGGTGTTTAACTCCAGGCTTAATTGAGGAGCGGGGGTTGGGTGATGGGCGGGTTACCTACTTGTGGTGAGTGCTGTCATGCACTGCATTGTGGGTGGTTTTGTTCTTCACTTGATGGGGGGTGATTCCCTGTTCTTTTTTTATAGGACTGCCCCCTGTTGTCTTTTTTTTTTTTCAGTATTACAGAGTCTGTTCTTTTAGTTTGTTTTAACTGTCCTGTCAGTTATTGTTAGGCTTTTTTGTCTCTTCTTCCTCATTATTGGAATCACTTCCATCGAGTGGGCCCTCGGGATATGATTTCCGAGTGGTGGAGACAGAAGTTGGGGGATTATGTTTGAGCTTTTGGGGTTTTGGGGGTGGATCATTGTTTTTGGGGGGTCCTGGGTTTGGTCATTACTATTTTTCATTCATGTTTTTCATTATGGGAGTGGTGTGAGGTTGAGTGGAGGGTGCCACCAGATGAGGGGGTCATTTCAGGATGCAGAGTCCTTTCACTGTTTTTGTGTATCTGCATATTAGTTTGATTATGTATTACCATATGCTATTCTAAGATGGCAGGGTTTAAGTTTTGCATCGGGAACACCAAAGGTGCACAGTCTCTCATCAAACGGCCCAAATTCTACTTCATTTACACAAACTACAAGTAGATGTGGCTTTCCTGCAGGAGACTCACTTGCCCCCAAACCCAGGTCCCCCTTCTTTGGCGTTCCTGGGTGGGAAAGGCATTTGAAATTTCTGGTTCTGCCTGTTGGAAGAAGGGAGAGTGGCTATTCTCATTCTTAGGAGAGTTACCATCCGCCTCCTCCAGGAGGTTTCAGATCCTCAAGGGTGCTATATTATCCTCAGAGCCTTGCTTGGTCATTTAGAAGTAGTATTGGGTGCCATTTATGGCCCTACTAGTGAAGATCTCTCATTCTTTACTAATCTGATGTCTGTTATAGCCTCTTGGAGTTCTCTTCTGCTAATCCTGGGTAGGGATTGGAATCTAGTCTTTTGTTAAAACCTGGATAGGTCAGGTAAGGCCTGTCCAGCTCTCTCATCTGGCCAATTGGCTCTCTGTGATCTGATGCATTCCATGGGCTTGATAGACCCGTGGAGGGCATTAAATCTGGACCACCAAGAATTTTCCTTTCAGCCCCTCCCACATAATTCATTTACCAGGTTTGACTATTTTTTGCTTGGGGTAGAGCACCTTTCTGGGGTCATCTCCTGTTATTACCTGGCCAAAGTGGTCTCTGACCACCATCCGGCCTATATTCAGCTCAATTTTATCCCCTCACTACACGGAGATAAAGTGTGGAGATTAAATAATCAACTACTTAAATCAGCAGACCTCCTTAAACATCTTCAGTTTTTTATTACCTCCTTTGTGGAATGTAATGCTTCCCCTGTGACTAAACTCAATATACTATAGGGGGCTTTGAAATGTGCTTTTCGGGAAGAACTGATTTGTTTAGCTGCTAAACCCAAAAAACATACCTCAGCTGCTTTATCTTCATTATTAGACTGTATACAATCCCTCGGGGAGCACGTTTCTCAGGCTTCACTCAGTCGTATTGGGAGGAGCTAGAAAACCTCAGGTTTAAATACAACACTTTACTAAGTAAGAAGATAGGGCATCTAATTTTCTTAAGACAGACTATTTTGATCAAGGGGAAAAGGCTGGGAAATTATTGTCTCTCTGCATTCACAAACTATGAACAGGGTTGTTTCCTCTATACATAATGTTTCTGGTCATATTCTTACCTCCCCATGTGACATTGTGGACACCTTTAAGACCTTTTACCAAGATTTGCATGTTCTGCCTTCTTTCACTTTTTTCCAGACCAATTAGAGAATTTCAGAGGGAGGCTTCAGGATATTACCCTTCCTCAACTGACTGATACAGATGTCACATTCTTATAAGCTCCTTTGACCTTAGTTGAAGTCGCACTGGCAATTGACTCCCTAGCTTCTGATAAGTCTCCTGGTTCTGATGGGTACACTACCAATAAAGTCCTTAAAGATCAACTGGCACCCATTCTTTTGGATACCTTAAACTATATGGTTAGAGTAGGTCTTTCTGACCTCTCGCTTACCGAAGCTATAGTTGTGGTTCTCCCTAAACCTGGTCGGGACCCCTTGCTTACCTCCAGTTACAGGCCAATACCACTCATTAATATCAATCTTAAAATTCTTGCTAAGGTATTTGCCTGTAGATGGGAACACATTTGGGATTTGCTTATCAGTAGGGAACAAGTTGGCTTTGTGAGGGGTAGACTTTCAACTGACCATCTCAGGAAGTTATCTTCTTTCTATGTCCAAGGATTCCTCCACTCCTGCAGCTTTGGTATCCCTGGACACAGAAAAGGCCTTTGATAGGGTCTCGTGGGACTATTTGTTTGCCTTATTGTCCAAAGTATCGTGTTCCCCAGGATTTCCATATGATGGCTGTAAGTGCTCTACTCCTCCCCGATGGCCCAGGTGTTTTGTAATGGTGTTTTATCCTTGTCATTTCTCTTCATCAGGCACTAGGCAGGGATGTCCACTTTCTCCCTTATTTATTTAACATTTTTTAGAACCCTGATCCATAAACTTAATTCTTCACTGTCAGTCTGCGGCATTTCAATTACACACTGATTACAAATTATTAGTGGATGCTGATGATATTTTGTTACATGTTTCCTCTCCTGCCATGTCCCTGTTGGCGCTTAGCAGATCATTTCTTCTTTTGGTACTTTTTCTAATTATAAATTAAATCTTACTAAAACTGAGGTTATGTCACTTAACTGTGCTACTTTAAAAGCAGGCGATGAGCATCTCGGCCTGGTATGGAATCGAGATAAGTTGAAATATCAAGGATTTTCTTAATACTCCTCATTAAAATGAAACAGTTTAATCTTGACTCCATGGTGACCGTATCAAAGCGGACCTGGATCATTGGTCCATGTACCTATCTTGATGTGGGGCCTTTTAAACATCATAAAGATGAACATGCTACCTCGGCTATTATACCCTCTACAGATGTATAATTTTGCCCAAGCCAAGTCTTTGTTTACTTATGGGCTAGAATCATCACCTCTTTTTTATTGCAGGGTAAAATGGCATGTTGGGCCTTATTTAAATGAATGAGTCTCAAACAGGATGGGGGACTACAAGTTCCCAGTTTCTTTCTATATTACCTCACGATGCACCTTACTAGATCCTCTCACTGGTTTAGCTCATCTAAGGGGGGCCCTCCTGGGTCTTTTGTTCCATATTGGTTGGACATTGAACATTCTCTGCGTTCTATTACTGGTATAGCTATCCAGTTGGTCCCTTACCTTTCCAGGAAACAACTTCCTCGATCACTCTAGGACAGGCCTTTGGAAGCGTCTCTCCAGGCTCACCTACAATTATGTTCTTTAGTTAAAATCTCACCGTATAAAGACATATCTCAACCCTTATTTGGCAACCCTAATTTTCAACTAGCCAGACGGATGCTTACAAAGGGGTTCTGGCTGGGGATGGGCATAGACACAGTTGGGGACCTTACTCAGAACCAGGCACTATTATCCTTCCAGGATTCCCCCTCTTTTTACCATTGGTCTACCTTCTTCTGTTTCTGTTATTTTCAACTGTCACATATGTTCTTACAGTTTTTTGGTAATGGCCCATGGTCTAGTCCCCTTGGTAACTTTGCCCTTCCTCTCATTCACAGTGCTCCCTCCTCTCACCATATTTCGTATTATTATCAATCTTTACAGAATCAGTTTGTAGCTATCAACGGCTCAAGGTTTTATGTTTGGGACCAGGCTCTTCTAGTTAGCAATTCTGTTTGGAATTGGCCGGTCATCTGGAAATGTTTATATAAATATATAAAGTGGGATAGCTACCACCTCATGCAATTTCAAATTAACCATAACCTTTATTACACCACACTTAAATTGCATAGGATGGATAGACTAGCCACAGACTCTTGTTCCAGATGTGGTAAAGAGCCTGATACTCTGCTCCACATATGGTGGTTTTGTGAGATAGTAACTCCTTCTTGGAGTTCTATTTAAACATGCGTTGATCCCTTGTTAGGGCTGTCTGACACCTTTCTTCCAGAAATACATATTTTAGGAGACTATTCTGATCCCTTAATTGGCAACCAGAGGTATCACATGGCCTTAATTTCAGCACATGCGAAAAAGGTAATCCATCGTCATTGGCTAGACCAATGTTCTCCTAAATTCCTTGAAAGGTATAGGGAGATACTGTTTGCTTTGCAAGCCAAGTACCTCATTACGAGTATGTCAGGCAAGATACACATGTATAACCATATCTGGGAACCATTATATGTTTTATTAACACTCTGTACACATATCTCAGTTGGCTCCCAGATGTTCCCCTTTTTATCACTCATGTCTTATGATTAATCATTTGTTCACCTCTAGTGGTAGGGCAAGGTGAAATGGGTGGGGATGGAGGGTGGTGATTTTTGACTGTATTTTTTATATAAAATGTATGTTCCTGGTTCTGGATATGACTTGTTCTTTTCACAGTTACATTACTATGATATGTATTGCTCACATGGTTATAGTTTTCATTTTTAATAAAGTTTATTCAATTAAAAAAATGAGTAAAAGGAAGACCCGAATGAAAAAAAAAGATCTTGCATCTCCAATGTACTTTCTTGGGTAAATACAGTGTAAACACTGGGTCAAACAGAACTCCACTGCAAACAAGATATCACAACTCAGCTGGGCTATCCTGCATAAATATATTGTAAAACTATAAAAACAGGACCCTACAGCAGAACCCCACTGTAAAGCAAATGTTGCATGTAAGCTGATCTCTCCTGCAAAGCAACATTGTAAAAAGTATCAGACCACCCGTGCCTTATATTCCTGGTGGTCTAGTGGTCACCCCCCATAAGGGCATATAACTCCCTCCTGACTCACCCTCTCAGGCACCCCATAGCCCTGGTTACATAATGCACACTACAGCACTAGTGATACTCTGCTCATCACCTCAACTGGTTTCCACCTGGAGGTCTCTGAGCAATCACAAGTATTGTACAAACACCTGTTTCTACTGTACTCATGAACACTCACTAACAATCAGATGGTAGCCAGCCAAGGTGGTGAGCAGAGGGCTGTGCAGGTTGCTGTCACTATTGCTGTACTTCAGTTTAAGTGAACTGAGCAAGGAGGGTTGTGGGGGCAGGGTCCTGATCAGGTGGGTTGACAGAGGATCAGATGCTCTTATGCGGGGGGGACCACTAGACTAACAGGAAAATTCAAGACAACTACAGGACAGTGAATTAGGGGTGCAAGAACCTCTACACCACCAGGAATATTCAAAATAGCTACAGGACAGTCAGTCAGGGTGTACAGGAACCACTATACCACTAGGAATATTTGAGACAGCTACAGGACAGGTGTATAGGGGTGGGGAACCACTAGATCACAAGGAATATGTAAGACAGCTACAGAATGTGGGGGCCATGCACACATGTTAATGGGCCCATAATGGCCCATTAGCACCTTCCATACCCAAAGGAGTCATTAGCATGTTAGGGCTAAATATGGCCCACAGGAGCACTGAAGCAATCACAATTGATCCACGCTACCTCCATTGTGCTCCTATCAGCGGTATTCGGTCTGGGCCTGTGTCAGCAGAGTGCATAGTCACTAAGAACTGTACCGACATAGCCCCATATTTACACAGGTTGCACGTTCCTGCTACAGAGAGCTTATTGTCTGAATATTAACCGCCAAGGCAGGCTGTGAGGAAACTGCCACAGACAGCACATGACTAGCTCTGAATATGGAGCCCTATACTTCTTTGCCCAGTGGAACCCAAATGCCATGAAACAATGTGTCATGGGGGTAAAAAAGGCCTACCTTTAGCTTCAAGATACTCTTGTTTTAACTTGTAACAGCATAAAAGCAAACATGTTTGCCACTGACTTATGCTTGTTTGTTTGGGCAGCAAAACGTACATAGCATTACCATGTCAGCCAAATGCTTTATTTAATACAACTAGAAAAATATCACACAAGCAGATATGTAGGAGACATTATGACAAGTCAAACCAGAGCAGTGCATTTAGCTCCAGAGTACGTGCTATCACAAGTGCATAATTAGGCACCGCCATAGGGCAACTATCAGCTAAGTGTAATCCCATGTTAGTGTCCTAGTTACTCTATCTTACTGTTTACATGTTTGATTATAGAACTGAATAGAGGAGACTGGCTAGAAGAAGAAAACCAAACTGAAGCCTCAACCCCCCTCTTAACCCCTCATTCACCAGCACCATTGGAGCTTACAGAACCTTACAAGTCTCAGAGGGAGGATATCAATTAGACACAGGCACCCATAAAGCTGCCACTTTATTATCAATCAAGCAGTATTTCCAAATAAACTCCTTACAAATCAGGGTTTTATTTAACTCTAAAAATTGATTAGCGTTTTGCTCATAAAAGTGCTAAAACATTGTGAAAATGCATAGCACTTGCCTCTCTCTGTGTTTGGCAAATGTATCACTTCTAGACAACCTATATAAATAGTTTCTGTACAGTTAGTATTGTCCCAAAAAAAATGCTAATCAATTATTTAAAACCCTGCAAATGCAAATAAAGTGTAACCACCCAATTTTTTCCCACAGGATTGTCAATACAAAAACTGGATGGAGAGTTACAAGAGCTTTACTTACCTTCTTAGGGAAAGTAACTTTAACTTAGCAAACAAACAGATTTATGAGAAAATGAGACTGCTGTTTTACTTAATTGGAGGATCATCACAATGTCTGCCTGCCTTTCCCATCCAAACTAGACAGAGGGTTACACGATCTTTACTTACCTTAGTAGGGAAAGTAATTTTAACTTTGCAAACAGATTTACTAAAAATGAGTCTGCCTGTATTACTCAACTGGAGGATTAAAATAATGTCTGTCTGTCTATCTGTCCCAGCCCAGTGACCCCACTGCCACAAGTCAAAACCTGATTTCAAATCACCTTGTGCTCCAGTAAAGTTTGTAAAGGAATTCAGCAAAGAAGCTATAAAACAAAGTTCCCTTATGGATGTGCTTCAATGACTGTTTAATTGCTGATTTAAGGTTGCTGCCTGGAGAATTACATAAAAATAAAATAATTGAAGACTTTAAGACGTATTGGAGCACTACACCCCTTCCAACAGGGCATTTTTTGTAAAAATGTGTAGGGAAAAGGGTTTAGATGTACTTTAAGGCTAAAACAACTGATTGTACTGTTAACACTGAGCGTATCCACTGATTGTAATTTGAGCTGGCATGAGAATGCTGCATGTAGGAAAGATACTCTTTCTCAACCTCCTCCCCCCAGTGGGGTGATTTCAGTGGTGAAAGGTTTGTGGTTAAATTCCAAAATTGTGCTTCAATGGGACTCTGAAGTGCCCTTTTTACGGCTATGTGGGTGGAGCTCTACAGACGTATTGCTAACATTCTTGAAAAGGGCACTGTGGAATCATGTAACTGGACAGCTCTCCAGCATGCTTCCACAGTGCTGTGGCAAAGTTCCAATTCATTTTGCTTAATGGACCTTCCCTGCCACCAGCTGCATAAACACACCCCTTCATGGGGCACAACTTTTTCCCCTGTAGCTGCAGAAGTGATGGCCACCCTGCCCAAGATGGCAGCCAAATCAGACTGTGCATGCACAAGAATCAAACAAGCACAGTTCTATCATGGTGGCCATCTTGGATATGGCAGACTTTGGTGCTGTGAGAGCTCCCAGTATTCTTTCACTCGGTCTCACTCATCTGAGCAGCTGTACCGATTCTGGCTAGAGTTTGTTTTCAAACTGATAGCAAGACATCTGTAAGTCTCTACCCCCTGCAGCCATAAAAAGCAAGTTAGCATGAGAAAGTGGAAATAAAATTGGCAGCAGGAGTTGGACTTCACCATACTGATTTAATGAGTGGCTTTTAAGGTTGTTATGATGCTGTTTTGTAGGTTGCAACATGCACATGTATGCCAGTTTGCTGTGTCACTCTATCAGTCACCACAAAATTCTTAATGGCAGACACCAGTCTTTCCATTGTCCCAGCTAGCTGTAAAGCTCCTGAGTCAGCAAATCTGCCTGGTTATTTCCTTCTGCTCCATCTCCTCAAATTGATGGGTGGTAAAGCCAAAGTTGGCTTCATCCACACCTGTGACTGCCTGGTACTCACAACAAATGCACTGTAGCTCAGCGGGGATAGGGCAGAACAAGTCTGTCATGTGCATGGGACCAAATATTGGGAGAAGCTGCAGTAGTTCAATGAGGGAAAGACAGTAGAGTGTGTCTGTTTCAGCAAGAGAGAAGAGAAAAAAGTTGTCTAGCTTCTGTTTGAGATTTCAGTGAGCCTTGAAGTCACCACATCTTTTAATTACCAGAATAGCTCCACGTAATATTTTTTTTTTATTAAAAATGTAAACATGGAGTTTGTTTAATAAATTCTGACATAGGTGCTACACTGAAACTGCTAAAATTCTAAAATTACAATATATTATTTTATTTGTAACTACTTTACAATGTGGCAGGAACCATATTGCCCCCTTTTAAAGTTATTAAAATAATTACTCTAATTTTTTTTTAATAAGATAACCCATTTTGTAACTGTAATATCAATTCTGACCATAGGTGTATGAGGGCATTAATGTACTTCCCCATGTGGTTGGAGTGCACTCAGCCTCACAATGCACCTGGAGTGTGCATTTATGCCCCCATACACCCATGACCTGTTGTGGGTTATGACTTACATAACTGGTATATTTCAAATATACCTGTCCTTCTCTACCACTCTGGTCATAAATAACAGGATATTCAGCCAGAAATTTTGTACCAGGCTATAAGCTGAATTAGGTGACAGGGCAGGTGACATGCATAGTTTAAGGAGACAGGCGTCATTGATAGGTTCATGGTTTTTACTGGCATCGTGCTTTTTGGTATTTTTATTTTGAATACTGGTAAACACAGTTTTGCTGCTCTTCAAAGCTTGATCCATGCTTAGGTTAATATTTGTTTTATGGCTGGAGATGTCACGTGCCTATTAATATCTTTAGTGAACAAAGAAAAATAAAAAAATATTTTGTGCCACAACTTAATATGCAAGGTTTGAGTTTTAAAACAATAAAAATGGGAAACCAAAAAATATTAATAAAGTAAAAAAAAAATTGCACATAGTTCTCAGTAACAGCTGATAGTGTATTCCCATCCAGATAGTTCCAAGCCTCTGTAATGAACTGTCTCTATGTTTTATTTACTTGTTCTTGGTGAAATGCCCTTCCAATGCACTTCTGTACCTTTGGATAATGCCCAATCATTAAAAACTGTAATTGCCCAAAAGGTGCTTGTCTTTTTGTTAGACTCATTCCTTTTACCCTCAGTTTTATCTATGTCTGCAGCATTTAATGAGTTGTGCTTCTGACTGATATTGTCAGCAGGTGGCACTGGAGCAACAATATTGTGAACTGCAGTATTACTATTGTGCTTTCAGTATTTGTGAACCTCTCATACTGTCATCTGTATTGCTATGGCTGAAGAGAGAACATCATTGTTAGGGGCTATACTGAGTTGCACTCAGTGCTGGCAACTCCTGGAGACTTCACATTGCTGTTTTTTTATATTACAGATTGAGGGAGCATTCCCGACAAATCAGAATACTCCTTTCCTCTCTGCATGAGACACTCTTATTCTGTAAAGCATGTGTCACGTGTAGATGACTGGAAATGTACATGTTCCAGGACAGTTTAAAATATATGTATATGTCCCATGTTGCCACTCGTTGCTTTATAATAGCGGTTTTACTTCTGTTCAGCTTGATCCAGAACAGCTCAGCTTTGCTTCTCCATTCTTGCTCCAGCTGATCGTGGGTAAAACAACTTTTTTTTTTGTTTGTTTTTTTTTTAATTCACAACTTCTCTCCCTCACCCTGTCTGGCAATCCATCCCATCGATCCAGCCCCATTCCCTGACCTCTTCCAGGACATACCTTCATCCTCAAATCCCTCCATGGCTACTCTCAATGGCTGGGAGGTACAGACAGGGTAGAAACCCGGGTGTCCAGGAGTGGGGCCTGCTGAGATCAGCAATCATCCTGCCAGCCAAGGTGCTTTTCCTCTTTCTTTGATCCCTCCATCTTGCTGCAACTGTACCCCTCCCCATGGGGACACCAGCTTCTGGGACTATGTCTCCTGTGTGAGTGTACTCACACGATATGCAGCATGGTGTGCCCCTTCCCCCACATCTTGCTCACCCAAACATTCACACATCTGCAAGTGGCAGTGCTGCAGTGAGATGCAGCACCCTCCCTCCCCAGAAAAGGAGAGCGTCCTGTGGCATACTCACTCCTCTCCTTCCCTGGCTGACCCTTGACAACCTGAGACTGGTACCAAACATGGGACGCCAGTGTGGTAGGAGGTAAAGCACCCACCACCTCAGCTCTCTATGCCAATGTGGCGGCTTATGTGAAACCACTCTTATACACCAGCAATGCATTCCACAGGACATATTAACATATAACACTGGCACTTACTGGCAGCAAGGTAGCACCAATGATCACATTATCACCACAATTGACATTTTACTTGCTGCAACTGATCTTTAAGCAGCCGTTTGCTGCTCGGCAATTGTACCAGTTGGGCCTGTGTGCTCTTGCACTGAGGCCTCATTTATTTACAGTTCAGTCTGTCATATCAGGACTGTCCTTTAAACAGTAACCACAGATGAGGATTCCTCCACAGGCATGGTGGAAAGGACCTCTTCTTCATCAATTGTAAAGGACATGTCACAATAGGTACAACATCTATTTCCAATGAATTTTGTAATTAAACTGCTTGGAAAAGCAGACTTAAAGCAGTCAGCAAGATGATGGCCATCTGGAAAATATAAAATTCCATGTTGAATTTTGAAATATGTATGCACTGATTTTTAGAATTAAAGGAGGCTTGGTAAAATTCTGTAACATGGACTACTTATTGCCATGTATTAGATACCTCTAAGCATGGCCATAAGCCAATCAGGTTGCAGGATTTTACCTTTCCCATTTTATAAGCAACAATATTATGCTATGCTCCATGCAAGGATTCTTATGTTATATTCCCTACTATATACAACAGGAGTGGTGGTGAAAATGACAAGATTAAAAAAAAGATGGTTGGTGACATCAGTAACAGCAAGCTATAAAAAATATCATTTTTACTGTTGTCACAATGGATATCTTTTAAGTTACTGTCATCACAGTGGAATAATGAATAAATCAGAGAGTAACTTCTACAATGCTGATGACATCACACTGCCTAGTGCAGCACTTAAACAAGCAGTTAAAATCAAACAAACACAGCAACATTTTTAATTAAAATGCAGATTTAAAAGCTATAACTTGTAAACTACTGTTGTATATAGCAAATATACAATAGCCTGACTCAAAATAGGCAATTTATCTTCACTTGTGAGTGGGCAGGACTTTCATAACTCACTTGTGGCTCTGCCACTCGTGAGTTATGGTCCTGCCCCTTCACACTTGAAGATAAACTGCATAGTTTGAGTTGGGCTATTGTATGTCCTATAAGATCCAGTGAACATATCTAAAGGGCACTAGAATTTAAATGGCTGTATTTTATAATTCTAGCCCTTCTTAGTACTGTCTTGAATGAAAAGTGTTACATAGAAACATAAACTTTGCCAGCAGAAAAGAACTGCTTGGCCCACCCAGTGTGCCCAAGTGTTTACATTCCCAGACTGTATCTGGTTTCAGTGACACTTCCACCTCTCTACCTCTGTTCTAATATTCCTTATATTTATCCCGTGCCCGCTTGAAGCCTCCCAATATTCTTGCCTCCACCACTTCAGAGGCCAGTCTGTTCCAGAAATTTACCACCCTTACAGTAAAGACATATTTCCTCACATTTCTCCTGAACTTTCACCCTTCAGTTTCATCACATGCCCCATATCCCTAGTGCACAAACTCATTTTGGAAGAGGTGCCCATTCTGCTATATACCCCCATATGAGGTACTTGAAGATCTTAATCATGTCACAACTCTCTCTCTCCTCTCTTCCAGGATTTACATGTTGAGCTCCCCCAAAGTCTTTTCATAGAGCTTACCTTGCAAACCTTGCACCATTTCAGTTGCTCTCCTTTTCACTGCCTCCACCTTGTCTATGTCCTTTCTGGGGTGCAGCCTCCAAAACTGGACACAGTACTCCAGGTGGAGGCATACCAGGGAGCGATTCAGTAGCAGTATCACATTCCTCCTTCTACTTGAGGTACCCCTCTCTGTGAACACCAGCATCCCACTAGGCCGCAGACAGCCTTGTCACTCTGCCCTGCCAGCTTGAGGTCCTCTGATACAATAACTCCAAGGTCCCTGTCTTGTCTAATGACTGTCAGTACCTCCCCATCCTATACTCAGCACCATGGGTTCTATGCCCAAGGTGCACGATTTGGCATTTGTTGTCATTGAACCCCAACTTCAATGTTTTGGACCACACCTTTCCCTCTCTCTTCAGCAGTGCCCTGTACTGACAGAATGAAAAAGACTGGTCTCAGTACTGAACCTTGCGGTACCCTACTGGTCCCTCTCCTGTCCTTTGTATGAGTGCCATTAACCACTACTCTCTGTCACCTATCTGTTAATCAGTTTCAAACTCAACCAAACCAGAAAAACTCAGCACACCATAGTTTCCCTTACAATTATTAATTACATATCGGTAACAAGTGCAAGTAATACCAAGCATATAAAGAAACAAAGTTATAGCCAGTATGTGAAACACCACTCACCACAGACTAGAAACGCTCTAATTCAAACCCAGTTTATCAGTTTGAATCCCACTCCAAAGCTGGTCCACTTCCTAATCAACCTCCTGTGAGGCAGTGTTGAAGACCTTGCTAATGTCCTTATAGGCCACATTTACTGCCCTCCGTTGGTCTATTTCCCCGGTCACCCAGTCATCCAATTTATCTGGCATGACCTCCCCCAAGAATCCATGCTGCCTGTTGTCCTATGGCCCTCTGCATTCTACATACACAACTAGCCTTTCTTTCAATAGGATTTCTATTGTTCTCCCCACCACTGATGAAGGGGGGTGGGATGGGAGAAAAGGCTGTCAAGGGGGTGCCGATAAAGGAGGGACTCTGTCTCCACCCCCCTGGGGACCAGGAGGATTGCAGGAAAAGGCCAACTGGCAAAGTGCAGACCAGGGGAAAACAGAATCCCCATGGGAACATGAGCAGGGGAAATGGAACTATAGGGAAAGGGTGGAAGGTAGTCCTGCTAAATGCCAGGAGCTTGTGCAATAAAATGCCTGAGCTCCAGGTAATGCTAACTGAGGGAGCAGTGGATGTGGCAGTGGTCACTGAGACTTGGGCCACTGCAAGACATGACTGGGACCTGAACCTGGAGGGTTACACTATGTTCAGGAAGGACAGGGGGGAGGGAAGGGGAGGAGGGGTAGCAATGATAGTCAAAAACTACATTGGCATAGGGGAGTAGAGGAGGCGGAGGGAACCGTGGAGGTGATTTGGGTCACCTTGATAACAAGGGGGGGCAAGAGAGTAAAAATAGGAGTGGTGTATAGACCCCCTGCCCGGGCGGAGGAGCTGGAGGACAGTCTGGTGGCAGATGTTGGAGACACTGCAGACTGGGCAGAGGAACGGTGGTGGTGTTGGGGACTTAAACATGCCAGGAACAGACTGGGAGACTATGACATCCTCTGTGACCAGGAACAGAGGTTGTTGGATGTCTTTCAAGCCGTTCCTAACTCAGCAGGTGAGGAACCGACCATGGAGACCGCAGGTACTGGATGTGATCCGGCAGACAGTGACCAGATTGGGGGCCTGGAGGTAAGGGACCCATTGGAGGGAGTGACCATGCCAACGGTCTGATTCTGCCTGGACCTAGGAGGGTAGAAGGCTGCACAAAGACGGAGGTAACCGACTTCAGGGGCAGATTTTAAGAAATGGGAAGGATCCCAAGGAGCATTTGGATGGGATTAGGTCAGACATGGACACTGATAGTAGGTGGGAAATCATCAGGAGAGGGTGCAGGATGCTACCAGCACCTGTGCAAGAGTAAGATGAAAATGCGGTAGGGCCCAAAACCCTGTCGGTGGACCAGAGGTCCAGGAGGTGGTCTTGAGGAAGAAAGCAGCCCATAAGCAATTCAAGTGCTCAAGGGTGAAAGGGATAGAGATGCGAGCTGATGGCTAGAAGGGCCACTAGAGTGGTGAGGGAGCTAAGGCAAGGAAGGAGCAGAACCTGGCCAGGGAAATTAGGAGAGGGAACAAGGGGTTCTTTAGATACATTGGGGAAAACAAAGGGTGAAGGGCAGATTAGTAGGATTAAATCAGGGAGGGATGGGCACAAGACCGGGGGAGCAGGCTGAGGTACTAAATGAGTACTTCACCTCAGTTTTCACCAGGAAAATGGGGTGCTGCATCATACATGGGAGGAGACAGAGATACTGAGGAGGGCCCTTACGATTGGCAGGTCTGGGGAGAGGGGGAGGCATCACTGGCAGGTGGGGGGAGGGCTAAGCAGGGAGAAGGGGTACCGGAAGTGGAAATCACAGCTGAGAGAGTGTGGGAAGCCCTCAGCTCCCTTAAGATGGAGAAAGCACCCGGGCCAGAAAAATTACATCCCAGAGTGCTGAAGGAACTTGCAGATGTCCTGGCGAAACCCCTGGCAGAGCTTTTCACCATCTCTCTGAGGACAGGGTGGGTGCCCCAAGACTGGAAGGTGGCGCATATAGTGCCTATCCACAAGGGGTGATCAAGGGAGGTGGCAGGGAACTACAGGCCTGTCAGCCTGACCTTGGTGGTGGGCAAGGTGATGGAGGGCATTGTCAAGGAGAGGCTAGGGGTGGACCTGGATAAGTCAGGGTGCCTGGACGATAGACAGCATGGATTCATCCCGGGGAAATCGTGTCAGACAAACCTGGTGGAGTTCTATGACTGGGTGACAAGTGTCTTGGACCTGGGTAGACCAGTGGATGTCCTCTTTCTGGACTTCAGCAAGGCATTTGACTCTGTTCCTCACATGGGCCTGTTGGATAAGCTGGGAGAAATGGGGGTGGGGAACCAGATGATCAGATGGATAGGCAATTGGCTCCAGGACCGGACCCAGAGGGTCGTAGTTGGTGGGATAGTCTCATCCCCAAGGAGGGTCATTAGTGGGGTCCCACAGGGATCAGTCCTTGGGCCCCTTCTGTTCAACGCCTATGTATCTGACATAAGGACAGGAATCAGGAGTGAGATGAGTCTCTTTGCAGATGACTCGAAACTAGGGGCGGTGGTGGATGGGGGAAGAGGGAGGGTGGCCCTAGGGGGACCTGGAGGCTCTGGAAAGATGGTCTAGAAAGTGGAAGCTGAGGTTCAACTGCAGGAAAATGCAAGGTACTCCACCTGAGGCCAGAAACCCAGGTCAAGTGTACACCCTGGGGAAATGCTACAAGTTTCGATGGCTGAGAGGGACCTGGGGCTGGTGGTGGATGTCAAGATGAACAACTCTGAGACTTGTAGGAGGGCAGCAGCCAAGGCCAACAGGATGCTGGGATGCATCATGGGGATCACCTCCAGAAGGAGGAAGTGATACTCCTCTGTATAACTGCTTGGTGAGCCGCACCTTGAGTACGTGCAGTTTTGGAAGCCACACTTAAAGTGGGACATTAACCTCCTGGAGAGGGTCCAGAGGAGGGCAACCAAAATGATTTGGGGCTTGGGGGACAGGACCTATGAGGAGAGGCTCGAAGAGCTAAATATGTACACATTGGAAGAGAGAAGGGACCGGGGGGACATGATAGAGGTCTTTAGGTACATGAAGTGGGTAAATAGGGGAGGAACAGTCAGGGTGCTTCGAAGGAAGGAGGAAGGGGCCACTAGAGGGCATGGCTGGAAGCTGGAGGGGGGAAGATTCAGGGGAGAAAGGAGGAGGTGCTACTTCACTGAGAGGGTGGTGGAGCCATGGAATGCACTGCCTAGGGGGCTGGTGGAGGCAGAGACCGTGGAGGGGTTCAAGAGGGGGTGGGACAGGTACAGGGGAAGGGTTCTGGAAGCAAAATCCAATGCAGCAAGAATATCCGGAACTGGGAAGGGAGAAGCCAGAGAAGGCGAGGAGGACAGCAAGGTCAGCACCCAGGTTGGGGACTGACCAAATGAGCAGACACGAAAGACCATTAGGCCTATTCTGCTGGCATTTTAGTATGTTAGTATGTTAGACTGACTAGCCTGTAAGTGATAGTCACCTTTCTGCTTCTGCTGTTATGCAGAGGGAACATATCGAGCCACCTGCAGTCCTGCTGTCAGTGTGGCAGCTAGCACTCCCCTAAGCTCTTTCAGTACCCTGGAGGGCATTCCATCTGATCACATAGCCCTATCCATCTTTAAAGCTATGAGCCCTTTCAGGACCTTTCCAATGAAAATGGACTTGTGTCCAGCTCCCCCTTCCTTCTTTTCTTGCTTGTCCCTGGTGGTCAATACCCTTCTTTCTCTCCTGTGAAGACTGAGCAGAAGTAACTGTTTAAAATACATGCTTTTTCTTGGTCCCCTTCTGCACAGTGTCCCCCTTCTGCCCTTCTAATCCTCACTATCCTTACTTTCTTTTCTCCTCTTGCTTACATATCTGAAAAATAAAATATGAGTGTAGGGTCCTTTGTGCTGATTATTCCCCTTTAAGAATTAGCAATCATGCAGGCTATTGAATATTTAGGCAGTCTACTTAAGCATTAGCAGTAATGCAAGGCATCAATCCGATGGGGAGATTAGTGCAGGGTACTAGATAGATACAGGACAGTCTATGCAGGCAGTAAATGATCAGTTAGGTTATTGAAGGGTACTTACCAAATGGTGCTGTAACAGTTCATGCAGACAATAAGTGATTAGTCAAGTTGTTGCAGAGTATCAAATGGCTAGCACTTCATGAAGCATAAAATGTATGCAGGCAGTCTATGTGGGTACCGACTGTTCTGCAAACCATTCAATATATATGCAGTTCATGCACGCATCAGATAATTATGTAAATACAGGTCAGTCAAACCTAACATGTGCTTCCTACATGCAGACCATGGATAATGGGTACTGTCTCTTGAAACCTAATCTATGCTGGTAGACAGGAGGGTAGATTGTACAGAGTTCATTTATATGGACCTTAGCCCTCTCCCTCTAGTTCTGTTTAAAACTGTGTGCAAACACCCCCCCACTCTTTCTCGCTGTCTTTTCTGGCTGGTTCTGTCTCTCAGATTCTGCCAGACCATTTTAAACTAGCTCCAGTGGAGTACATTGTCCCTCCCCATGGGTAGTTTCCAGCACTGAAGCCTATTTGGCTTGTCTGCTGCCAATGCCCTCCACTCTCTGGGTGATTTAGTTCTTGCAGGTTCCCCCTACGATGCACACACATACATACATAGTGCTGATGTACTGAACACTGGCTGGCACTTTTTGCCAGTTGGCACTGCCCTGTCTATCACCGTCAGACTCACCACCACCAGGGTAACATTGCTAAGGAGGAGGAGGAGGAGGAGGAATGCCAGTGCAGGTGTCACCACTCCAGTTGCATCTGTTGTGGCTGCTGAGAGGAAATGGGCCCTTCAGTTTATTGGATGAACTGTGTGGCATGAGGCAGAAAACCAGACAGAGTCACTAAACTCTGCTTAATATGAACATATGAATTTGCCAGCAGACAAAAGCCTTGTGGTCGATTGAGTCTGCTTGAGTGTGCAGCTAGGTTAATGCTGCTAGTTGTCATGGGTATCTGGCAAAAGTTTTATTTGTTGTGGGGCTAACAAATATAATAAGCCACAGCTTTGCTCTTTTGATATTTTGAAAGTGTATTTGTCATTTTTATACTTCAATTGCATCATCATAAAAGTATTACCCATTTCAATAAAAAGCAGTCAACATCACCATAATACAACGTCTTATGGAACATACTTTCCTTGAACCTTCAAGTACTGTAAACAAGTGTAAACAGATATAGTTTACATCCATTCAAAATACAAATTAATAAAACACTGTAAGTTATGACCTCAATAAAAGAACAGAAAATAAAATGTGCAAGATATAATCAATGAAAATTATATTATTGCCATTTTCCCTGTTACATACAGCAAAACAAAAAGAAAACACTGGTAAGGTTATTTTTTCCAGCCTTTACCTTACTGTCACTTCTACCTCTACCTTTCATCCTCCATTTCACATTGTCAGTACAATAAATTTCCAAGACCCTACCATTCTCTGCCAAGCCACAAATTATTAAAAGTTTATGTACTACCTCACCCCTAGCAAGTCAAGCCTTATGTGTGATATAGGAGCAGAGACCAGCACGCACCCTCCGAGTAGTCTGAAGAAGCATCACCTGTGGTCAACAGTAAATTTGCCATTTTGTTTTCAATTTTTGTGCCCAAACAAAGCGTTATAAGTTGCCCCAGGGAGGTGTTCTATAGACAACCTAATATGAGGTTTGTTCATGGGGATGTCCTGCAACTTTTGTGCCTTTTTTTAGTTTAGTTTAGTAAAAAAACTCTAGTTTTTAAGTTTAAAATTCCCTTTTAGTGACTCACTTCTGATCCCTTTTCATGAGTTGTCAAAATCCTTTTTCACAAGCCAATCCCTTTTTGTGAGCTGTCAAAATTCCTTTTCATGAGAGGATGACCAGATGGCCTCTACCTCATGAAAGGGATTAATTCATGAAAAGGGGATTTTGACAGCCTCACGCTAGAAAGATCAGGATCATGAAAGGGATTTGGCAGCCTGCAAAATGGATTAGTCTTTATAATCCCTTTTGCAAGCTGTCAAAATGCCTTTTGCTAGTTGTCAAAATTCTTTTCATGATACATAGATACATAGATACATAGACAGTGTCGGCAGATAAGGGCCTATGGCCCCACCTAGTCTGCCCATTTGAGCTTGTAAGTTCAGTTTTTTTTCCTAGAAGTCTATTTCCCTCCCTGACCTCTAGAATTCCTTTATGTCTATCCCATGCATTCTTAAATCCGTGATTGTTTCAGCCCCCACCACTTCCTCTGGCAGGGTGTTCCACTTGTCCACCACCCGTTCAGTGAAGAAATTCTTTCTCATGTTTCCTCTGAATCGCCCTCCTCCAACTTCATCCCATGCCCTCTAGTCCTGAAAACATCTTTTTCGCTTAAAAATAGTGTTTTCCTGCACCCTGTTCCTCCTGTAAGATACTTTGTGTCTCTATCATATCCCTCTCCCTCCTCTCCTCCAGGTGTACATGTTCAGTTCCTTCAACCTGTCTTCATAGGATTTGTGATGCAAACCATGCACCATCTTTGTTGCCCTCCTCTGAACCTTCTCTACCCTGTCTATGTCCTACGTAGGTATGGTCTCCAGAACTGTACACTGTACTCCAGGTGGGGCCTCACTAGTGTCTTGTATAGCGAATTATGACCTCCCTTTTCCTGCTGGTGATGCCCCTGCCTATACATCCCAGCATCCTATTTGCTTTACCTGATGCCTTGTCACACTGTTTCCCTACCTTGGGGTCATCAGAGATGACAACCCCAAGATCCTCTTCCTGCTTGGTGCATGCTATATCCTCACCCTTTCCAACTGATATATATATTGTGCCAGGGTTTTTGTGCCCCATATGCATTATCTGCACTTCTTTGCATTGAATTTCAACTGCCAAACCCTTGACCATTCTTCAAGTTTCTGCAGGTCCTTCTCATTCTGTCTACACCCTCTGGTGTGTCTACTCTGTTACAGAGCTTTGTGTCATCAGCGAACAGTGAAATTCTGCCTTCTATATCCTGTGCAATGTCACTGATGAAGATGTTGAATAGGACCGGTCCCAGCACTGATCCTGTGGCACCCCACTGGTCACTCTTCCCTCTGTGGAGTGACAGCCATTTACCACCACCCTCTCTGTGTCCTGCCACCCAGCCAGTTACCTACCCACCACACTGACTGTCCTGCCCACCCATATTCCCCAGTTTGTGTAATAGTCTTCTATGTGGCACAGTGTCAAGGCCTTGCTGAAGTCCAGATAGGCCATGTCCACTGCCCTCCTGATCCACCTCCCTAGTCACCCAGTCAAAAATTCAATGAGGTTGGTCTGACACTGACCTCCCCTGGTGAAACCATGCTGCCTTGGGTCCTGTAGTCCATTGACAACCAGATGTTCCACCAACTCTCCTTCAGTAGTGCTTCCATGATCTTTCCCACTACCGAGGTGAGGCTGACTGGTCTGTAGTTCCCTGCTTCCTCTTTGTTCCCACTTTGTATAAGGGGACTACATCTGCTGTCCTCCAGTCTTTAGGTACCTCCCTGTTTCCAGTGATTGGCTGAACAGGATAGCCAGAGGTTCAGCCACCACCTCTCTTAGTTCTTTAAGGACCCTGGGGCACCCCATCTGGGCCCCATTGCTTTGTCAACTCTTATTACTTCCAGTTCCTTCAGGACCCTTCGTGTAAAGGGACTTGTGTCCATTTCTGCAACCATTCTCACCCCTTGTACCCCTTCATAGACCCATTACCCCCCTCTTCCTTAGTAAAGACAGCAGAAATACCTGTTCAATATGTCAGCTTTACTGTTGTCATCCTCCACGCGGCTCCCATCCTCCCCCTTCAGTCTCACTATCCCTCCCTTTGTCCTTCTTTTTTCACTTATGTACCTGTAAAAGGTTTTGTCCCCTTTAACCACTGATTTTGCAATGTGTTCTTCTGTCTGAGCTTTGGCTTCCCTTACTGACTCCCCTGCCTCCCTTTGTTTCTCCAGGTACTTCTCCCCTATCCCTTCTGCCTGTGTCTTTTGTATTGCCTGAATGCAGTCTTTTGGCTTTCACTTTCTTTGCTACCTCTTTGGAAAACCATAATGGTCTCCTCTTTCTTTTCCTCTTGCTAACCTGCTTAATGCATGATTCTGTTGTTCTTATAATCCCCATTTCAAATACTTCCCACTGTTCCTCAATCCTGATTCCTGTCCCATTCCCTAATGCCTCTTTCAAGCATCTCCCATTTTCCCAAAGTCTGCCCCTAAAATCCAGGATCGTGTTTTGTGTGGTTTTGGTTCTGCTCTTTCTGTGATTTCAAACCACAATGACTGGTGGTCACTGTTACCCAGGTGCTCCCCCACTGTTACCTCCCATCACACTGTCCCTGTTTGTGAGCACAAAGTCCAGTATTGCCTTCTGCCGAGTTGGTTCCATGACCAGTTGCTTGAGGAAGGCACCCTGAAGGAGTCCAGGATAAATCTGTTCTAGTTGATGCTGCTGCTGGGATGCTCCAGTCCACATCTGGTATATTGGAAGTCTCCAACCAGTACTACCTCGCCTTTTGTCAGCCATCCTTTGATGGCTAGCATCAGCTCCCTATCTGTTTCTTCCTCCTGGGCTGGTGGTCTATAGACCACACTTGTGCGGATGGCTGGCCCCATTTTCCTTTCCAGCTAACCCACAGTATCTCTCCCCCATTTGTTCCTCCTGGATCTGTGTGGCCTTATGTCATTTTTCACATACAGTGCCACCTCCTCCCTTCCTGCCTGCTCTGTCTCTTCTGAATATGTTGTAGCCAGGTATGGCCATCTCCCAGTCATGGTTATCATTACACCAGGTTTCAGTGATGGCCACAATGTCCAGGTCTGACTGTACCATGACAGCCTCCAGATCTTCCATCTTGTTGCTAAGGCTCCTGGCATTTGCACACATGGCTTTCCATGATTTGACCTTCCTAGACTGCTTCACTGTTCTACTCCAGCCCCTTCCTTGGTTGTCATTTATAACAGCAACCAGAAATCCTTTTTCACAAGTTGTCAAACTCTCCTTTCGTGAGGGGACGACCAGATGGCCCTAGCTCACAAAAAGGGATTTCTCATGAAAAAGGATTTTGACAGCTCACAAAAAGTGATTTGGCTCCCAAAAAAGGTGTTTTGACAGCTCACAAAAAGAGATTACTGGCAGGGCCATCTGATTGACCCTATTATATCCCTTTTTGGGAGCTGTCAAAATCTCTTTTCTCGAGAAATCCCTTTTCGCAAGCCGTCAAAATCCCTTTTCATGAGGGGATGACCTGATAGCCCTACCTCAAGAAAAGGGATTCACTCACAAAAAGGAATTTGACAGCTCGTGAAAAGGGATTTTTATCAGCTCACAAAAAGGGATTTTTAAAGGTTACTATTTCTTTGCCAATTCACTACAAAGAAATGGGTAGGACTTTTGGCATGAAATTTGCAGGGTACAAAAAGGGTTGCCCAACGGATGTGAGATCTGTTGGTTTGGTGAAAAAAAATGTACATTGGTTCAATACTTATAACATTCCAAAGTTTAGAAACATTGTGATGTACATGGTACCTTTTGTGACTATATCTCAAAAAATGGTTCAAGATATGGACTTTTTGCTAAACACTGTTTAGTATGAATGTTGGTTGCCAGGCCATGATTACAACTATGGTAGAATTTTTTCCAGTGGTAATACAGTTACTGAGATATTGCTGCATTTGCAGTACAAGGGTTACTTGGAATGTGCATAGTGCTGCACTGTGTCTGTACAGTTAGAGATAAACGGGAGCTGCCCCCAGAGGGCCCAGCGTGTTGCTATATGCATGAATGCCACTATACAGCACTGACAACACAGGGTACCCATTTGCAGTACTGGGGATAACAGGGCCCAAAGGCCATGCACTGCCAGGGGGAGATAAGGGTTACTTGCAATGTCTATAGTCTTAGGGATAGATGGCAGTGTGGGAGTGCAGGGTCGATGGGTAGATAAGAGTGTGGGAGTACAGAACTCAGAGGGCCCTGCACTCATTCATATGGATACCGTTATGTACTGATGGGAGTGCAGGGCCTGGAGGATTACTTAGAAGGTCTCTACAGTTATGGTTACATAGGAGTACTGGGCCCTTATAATCTAGGTTACACTGTTTCATAAAGTAAGGAGATTCATTGCAAAAACTCAATTAATGTAACAGTTAGGGTTGAAGCAACAAAAGTAAGGAAATGAGGCATTAGGGTTTCCAACCCTAACACTTCACCCCCACACACACCCAACCTGACCACCCCACCCTCACCCTCCACAGACCAATGGGTGTCAGGGTGTGCCTTGGGGTCATCGGGACTAAATCTCACCCCATTCTCCCATACTCTACAATCTCAGCTTCCTTACTACTGGAATGGGGTGAGAGTTAGGCTCAACAACCACAAGGCACACCCGACACCTGTTAGTCTGTGGATGGTGGTGGTGGGGTATTCAGGTTGGGTGTTTGGGGGGGAGATATTAGATTTCGAAACCCTAATATCTCATTTCCTTACTTTTGTTGATTCAACCCTAACTGTTGCATTAACAAAGTGTTTTTGCAGTGAACACACACACACATACATACACACACACACACACACACACATATCTCTCTATCTATCTATCTAAATTTATACCACGGGGGTGAGCGCTTTCTCAGTAGGATATCCTGTGTTATTTCCACTGCAGTGAGGATAAATCCTGATGACATCAGCAGAGTGAGGATATCGACATTTATCCATACTCTGCTGATGTCACCAGAGTGAGGATAACTGCACTGCAGTTTGCATTCTAAACAAACTGCTTCAGAAAACAGTTTATCTTTCTCACTGAAGCTGTAACTTACTCAGTTAGCTTTGCAAAAGACTCTCACCTGTGTTCCATTGTGTTTCTAATATTCCTAGCCCATTACTATGCTGATCTCAGGTTGAAAACAACCTGAATTTTAAATGAAACTCTTGTATAAAGCAGTTTCTGTTTCTCAGTGCTACCTGCAGCAGTTTGTCTTTCTCAGTGAGCCTCTGACTCACTCAATTAGCTTTGCAAAACACTGTCAGCTGTGTTTCTCACTCCCAGTCCATTCAGAACACACACACACACACACACTGACAGCACACACAGAATGAGCAGAAAACACATAGAATCATAAAAAAATTTTCCTAAAGCTCTCACCCCTGTGGTATAAATTGCACACATGATGGGCAGATCATGGGTCATGTAAAATATTGTCACTCCTGCACAGTGAACTGTGTATTTTCACCATGCCTCTCGCACTCATTATAATATACAGTTCACTCTGCAGGAGTGAGAATATTTTCCGTATCCCACTCCTGCCCATCATATATCCCCTATGTATATATATATATATATATATATATATATATATATATATATATACACATAGAAAGAGAGAGAGAGCACAAATTAAAGCCTAGAGGAAACCCCATCCTGCTTTCAGTCCTGTTAAGCCACAGAAGAATTTTACACATGAAGTAAAAACATTTTATTCTTGCTTGAAAGACAGGAAGTAATTATATCCCTTTTAGCTGTTTAGAGGAGAGAAATTTAAAGGCAGAAGTGTATTTTTCTTTGATCTTCTCCACTCCTCTGCACACAACTTAAAATAACACCATGTTTGCAAGTGCTATAGGAACATTCCCAGATGATAAGAATGATACCCCTCACAGCATTCTCCCATATGTGAGCCCAAGCAGGATAATCCTTCTGCCTTAGAACCCTCTTTTGAGCACACAATGGCCCCACTCACCACCATTTAAAAGGAAATAAATGTATTTTACCATTAATCAATCTTTGACCAAAAAAATCCCCTTAAACTGCCAGCTAACAAACTTCAATATACTGAATTAGATAACTATTTAGTCAAACTATTTGATGATGTAAAAACTAGGTTCAAGAAAAAACAGCTGAACCCCATTTTAGTAGGATATGCCCAGTATTCACAACACAAAATCTGTATCAGAAAGCCCAAGGTAGATTGCATGCCATAGGTGAGCTACACTTTAGGCTCAAGCAAAACAAAAATTACAAAGAAAGCGAAACAAAAGCTTTAGAACATGAGCTTAACTCAGGTAAGGACACATTTTAAGGACCTTGGAAAGTGAGTGAAGCATATATAGATAATTTAAAAGCAATAAACCAAAAGTTAACAGAAGAAATTAGTGATTTAAAATAGCAGACTGTCCCAAGGCCTAGCGAGGTTGGAAACCGGCAAGAAGAAATAAAGCAGGTGCGATCAGAAATTATAAGTATTTGGAGATAAGGAGATGAACGACAAGCAAGACTTGAAGAAGTTTAACACGGATGAGAGAAGCACAACAAATTTCCTAGAGAGAAGAGGAACAATTAAAGGAGGCCCAGAATAACTTAGAAGCAGCAAACAATGAAATAGAATTCATAAAACATATACAGTTTCTCTTGATACAATTAGTCAACAGCTAGGGTCCTTCAACCAGCTGACACTCTGCCACAACCTGCACCAACTACACCCTAAGGCCTGTAGCAGAGGACCTCACAGCTTGAGCCCAAGATTCAGTCAAAGGAATTCAGGACTTAAGATTGGGGGGGGGGGCACAACCTTTACCTAGTGTGCAGCCCTCTAATAACCAGACTAGTACCTCTGCAGGTGCAAGTCAACAATTACCAGGTGCTGATACCTCTAATCCAACTACCCCTTACAAACCAGACCCAAAACAGTTAACCCACATCATAAAGCCAATTGGTGCCGTATTTGATCCCAAATCTATTGCCGAAACAGAAGATTATATTTTAGACATTCACTACCAATTGAAATAGTTGGGAATCGACAAGTCAAAAGATATATTGGGGGTCTTAAGATTTTCTGTTTGTGTAGAGGTCCAGGTCTGGATGTCTAAACAGAAGCCTGAGATCAAAACAGAATTTGATAAAATGCCTCCAGCCCTAATCAAAGAGTATGCAAACTATAGAAATCCAATAGCAGCCTTAAAAAAAACTTATAAAAAACAGCAGATGCTGGCCCGGTGGCACAGAGGGTTGAGGCATGGGCGCCTTACCTCTCACCATGCCGGTGACCCGGGTTCGGGAACAGACTCGGGCACAGGGGATTGACAGAGGAAGTGGAAAGATTGAGCATCCGTGGGACTGCTCTCTTCCCCTGGGGTGGGTTGGGGAGACATGGTCACTCTGCAGCGGCACCTGGTGGAGACCGGGAGCATTGCAGAGGGATCACCATAAGGGGAACACCAGAAAAATGGAAATACTGCTCCTCGGACTTGCAAGATGACAGCTGCCATCCCAGGACACCTCTGAAGACTCCCAGGAGGCCACAGAAAGCCTCAGCAGTGCCCAGGACCAAAGGAAAAGAAATAGTGTGCCGGTTTTCTTCCACCGGTACCTTCCCCCTCAGGAAGAGGGACCCACCCAGTACAGGGTTACGCTGGGCTATCCTGAGGCTGGCTGCAGATCTGAGGTAAGGTGGCTTGTGTGGGAGATAGTAGGAGGAAAGTCTGTGGGATCATGGCAGCCTGAAGGAGAGGCAGCTCCTGAGCATGACAGGGGGTAAAATAGATAATACAAAACGAAACAAAAAAAAAAACAATGGAGTCTAAAAGAGTTCTACAAAATCCTGAGCAAAATATTTTTCTCGGGAGGGGCGACTTGTTCCGCCATCTGAAAGAAGCACTTGTAAGAGGACTACACCTCTCTCTTTAGGCCCTAGTTTAGCCATGGGTGGAACCAGATACCCCCATGAATGACATTATTGAGCATGCCCAACAAATATTTTTCAATGTCAGCCCAGATGCATTTAAGAAACCTATCACTGACCCTCAAAATAAACTTTTTGCACTCACCAGTGACCCAGCTTCCCTTCAAGTGGAGGGAAAAGAATTACCTCAAGGAAAACAGGACACTACCTCTTGCATTCCTAGGGATAACAAAGAACTTTCAAACTAGGAAAGAGAGGTTAGTCCCTGCTGGTGTCACTGATTGCGTAACCCCCATGATACAACAAAAGGGGGACAGAGGCACCCAAACAGCCCCTGAGTTAGTGGAATGACCAACCATAACTTGGCAGATCTAGGGATGCAAATAGTTATGCTATTGAACAATTAAAGACAGCTCAGACAACTAAGGGAAGAAATCTGCAGATCCACTCCCAGAGCTCCACTCAGACACCCAGCATCAAACTCCAACTCAGATCCCTTCACCTCTAAGGTATCCATTCCAATAGGTATCCACCAGCACAATCAGCCACTCCCTGTGGTCCCAGTAGACTAGGCTGGGACCAGATCCCCACTCATCTCCATCATGGCATGGGGGGAGGAAGAACTCTAGGTCAGTCAATACAATACAATGCATAGCATCAGTGCCCCAGTGGCTGGTGAAAGTGAGATTCAAACCTCACAGCCACCACTGCCTAAAAAGAGAATTTACACTTTGCAGGGCAAAACATATCTAGGCCCATTGCTATTGAAGGAGAATGCACTGAGGCCATACTTCAAGGTCATTATTCATGATGTCTTAAATTGTGACATGCTTTTGGATTTAGGGTCTGAGATCACTTTCATGACACAAGAGATCTTTGAGGCAGTGCAAGACCTCTCTACTCAAACTTGAAAGAGAGGTAACTCTACTTGACAGTACAGTAAGGTTTACTAGTTTCACAAGGGAGACTGCCACAGTGCTAGGAGTAATATGGTTAAAACTGAGTTTTGGACTGTTAGATATATTCCATCCTGTGTATGCCACCAATCTCCCATCTGAGAATTTGTTAGTGGGATCCAATCCACTACTGTATTTCTCTCCTCTGTTAGACTTCCACAGTCATGAATTATATGCACAGCTTAGCAAACCACTTCCTGCATGCTGCAGTAACAAAGACCAGAAATTACATGCCACCACATGCACTTTAGGTCCTAGTGATAGAGCCCTCAGATTTACCTTCCCAGACAGGACCTAATCTTGTACTATAATAATGGACAATGAATTTAATTTGACACAGTGTACCCAAACTTTAAATGCACATGGCCTTCTGGCACAAAATGAGGACATTCACTTTTCAGAGCTTTGAAAAAGACTGAATAATTTGTTTCCTCATTTCTATCCTCTTGCTGGTCAGGAAGCTGATGTACAGGGTGTAATCACTCATGACAGCATCACTTGGACCGTGAGTTCAGTTAGACAAGAAAACTTTCACAATGGTCTAACCATGCCCTCTAGTGGCATGACACACACTTCTGCCTACTTGGAACATACTGTATCTATTGTAATAACACATGTTTTGCCGTGGTCTCGGTAAGACAAATCATTATTTCAGACACTGTATTGGTTCTTAAACAGGAAAGCACTCAAATTAATGAGGCTGTATTCTGTAAACCTACAAAAACCGAACCCCTCCTGCTGGTAGATAATGTCACCAGACACACAGGCTTGCCATTTCATGGTCATGGGGATACTGTAAAAAGCATAGGAATAACTCACATTCCCATTGAAACAGGGAGTGAGGAAGTCCTACATTATGTGTATGTTATGAAAGATTTGAACCCACACGTTTATCTGGGTGCCAACCTTCTCGTGTACTTTGGGGTAACAATAGACTTTGTACACGCCATCTCGTGGTCCAGAATAGGATAGGACCCCTTTCCTCTCTCTGGGCAACCAGAAAACATGAGGTCTGGAAATACTATGCCCAAAATATGCCAAACTGTTACAGAAACCTCTGTGATCATACCTGCAAATGCATATGCCTTTCTAGTAAAACTGAGTATTCAGCGAGGACAGATGATGCCTAATAACAGCTTTCATTATACCCCTGCCTTACTCCATGCTATAGGCCTACTCATCCATGATGAGTCTTACTGGGAAATTGTTGAACAATACATGTATGTCCTGGTGACCAACACCACCACTAGGGATATTTTCTATACCTGCATGTACACTACTAGGATTCCTAGTAGAGGACTCCTTTTATGGCTTTGAGCCCCTCATTCCAGTCATTGGTCCACTACCCCCAGACTTACATTAGGGGAAGCTTACCCACTATGTTACACCTGCCCTGAGGGAATGATTGCTATGTAGTCTATTCTTAATGATAATGTAGATGCAAGGTATCAGTCCCTGTGGGATGGTATTGACTTGGTACTCTCCTTCCTCAAATACACCCCTACCACTATCTTTGCTACACCTCCCTTAGTGCATACCATAGCAAAAGATGTGAGTCCTTAAAAGACAGAGTAGAAGTGGTCCCAGCCCAAGAATTCCCTGATTTCACCAAAACTGTAGATGGACAATTTGAGTTATCTGCCTTAACAGATAAGCTAGCCAAAGATCAGTTTAAGGTTAATTTTCTGTGAGCATCGTGACATGTTTGCAAAATAATTTTTATCATGTGGTAGCACTGACCTCCATGTGGTAAGGATCCCCACTGTTACAGGTTCAAAACCTGTGTACATCTGGCAGTACTGGATTCCCTGAGCAGCTTATAAGTCAATCCAGGAAATCTAGATACCCTCTTAGAGCAAAAAATTATCAGAACAACCAGCTCAAACCACAACAGTGCAATTTGGTCTGTGCTTCAGCATACTGGTAAGTGGAGACTTAGTTTAGACTATAGGAAACTTAATTAACAGGTACTGTACCTCTTTTACAATGGCCCATGACTTACTTGCACTGGAGACTGGCAAAGGTTGTGTGGGTCAAGTACTCCCTTGATGTAGCCAACGGATTCTGGACCCTGAAGGTACAACCCTGATGACCAGTACAAGCTGGCTTTTACCTCTGACAATACCCAGTACACTTGGAACAGATTTCCATTTGGGTACAGTAATTCCCCTGCAGAATTCAACATCTTTCTACACAAAGCTCTGACTAATGCAGCAGCACATGGAACCCTGATTTAATGACATACTTGTACATTCAGCCACATGGTCTGAACACTTAGCAGAACTTAGGCATGTCCTAGGACAACTAAAATAAGCCAGTGCCATGCTGTTCTTGACAACGGGACAGAGGTGTCACTCTCAGGTAGATTATATAGGATATGCTGTAGGATCCCAAGGAATTTGTCCACAAAAGGACCCGGTACAAGCCTTTTGCTCTCTAAGATCACCCATTAACTTAAAAGAATTACGTTGTTTCCTAGAAATTTCCAGTTATTCCTGACAGTTCATTAAAGACTATGCAGAAATTGCACAGCACTTATTTGAAATGTTAAAGAAAGACATTTCCTGGGTGTGGGAACCCTGACAAAAATAAGCTGTTCAGAGGTTAAAAGACTGGCTAAGCAAAGCCCCTTGCCTGGCATATCCCCAAAAAGGTAAGAAGTTTCTTTCAGATGCTTACACCCAAAGTCTTCCAGCACTTCCCTTTCCCAAATACGCAAGACACTGACAGGCAAATTATTGCCTATGCCAGTAAAACCTTGACTGACATATTAAATAAGTTTTCTAGTTATGAGAAAACTATATTTGCAGTGGTTTGGGCTATCTAACACTTTAGATATTACATAGAGGGGGAAAAGATAGTCTTGAAAACATGCCACCAACCTTTACATTTTTATTGGGAGCCAGAAGATGAGAGAGGGAAATGTTTCTGGAAGCTGAATTGTTTCTTGGACTTTAGCACTCCAAAGACTTTCTTTGGAAGTCTGCTATGTCAAGAATAAAAACAATACTTTGGCTCAAGGCCTTGCTGAGGTCACCATTGTACAGCCAAAACACCCTGATGATTCCAGTTATACCTGGGAAATGGAAACCCTTCCTGAGATGCCATCTAGGCACCAACACTATGATGCAGATCTGTTCAGAAGCCTTCTAAAAGTGCATATGGATGGTTGTGCATATCTCAAGGACAACATTCTGCACACTAGTGCTGCTCTTCTGTAAAAAGGAACTTCCCAAGTCACCTACAGGATATGTCCCATGCCCAAAAACAAGTCAGCACACTGAAATGGCAGACATCCTCTTGGCTATAGAACTAGCATTCAAGCACAAACTTGTTGATTGTATCATGTGTAGTGATTCAAATTATGTGAGACAGACATTTCTCGCACATCTCCCCTGTTGGAAAAAAACAAGGCATGAAAAATGCAAATGGGAAAGTTATCAAATGTGTAGATTTGATCGTAACTATTGATATTAAAGTAGAGCAACATGGAATGACCATCTATTGGAAAAAGGTCAAAGAGCATTTAAAAGTGAGTGGCCCACACAAAGGTGGCAATGACTTGGTGGATAAAGTAGCCAAGGAAGGTGCCATTGGTGATGTCCACTAGCAGCTTGATACTTACCAGGTCACTCCTGACCAGTTACTATATCCGTAATTATGAGAGGCCAGGCCCAAAAGACAGACCCACAACCTGAAGCTTCAAACTCCCAAAATCAGACTTTAGTTTTAGGAAGCCAAGACCCTCATTTAGATTTAGTACAAGCACAGACTAAAGACCCAACAACTATAAATAAACTCTGCCAATATGTACTAAACCCTGACACTAACTCAATTTCACCTGATAATTTGCAAGCAAACACAAAACTCAAAACTATGTATGAGCAAATACAAAGGTTCAAGCTACACAAAAACCTTTTGATTTACATTCATAAGCACAATCCTACATCTCTTTGGGTGGTCCCCAAAAGTCACAGAGGCTAATCTATGCAAGACACACATGATGTGCCCTCTATTGTGCACTGTGCCAGTAGACCCACATATGATTCCCTCAAAAAAATAGCTTATTGACCAAAACACATGCCAAGACATTGAAAACTATACAGGGGATGTTTAAAATGCTCTGCATTTCAACCCTCTAAACCTAGACAAAGAACTCCCCTCCAAACAAGAGACCTCATGTTGCCTTGGTCAGACTTGCAGATAGATTGGATAGGACCAGTAATAAAATCCACCAGAGGTAAAAAGTGCATCCTTACTGTCACATGTTTGTTTACTAAATGGATTGAGTGCCTCCCTGCACCAGATGACATGGTGGAAATAATCACCTTCCTCTTGATAAATTGAATTTTCATTACATGGGGCTTATCTGTGACAGTGGAATCTGATAGAGGAACACACTTCACTGAAGAAGTGATGACAAAAGTATGGGAAACTTTGGGAGTCCAAAGGAAATGCCATGTTTCATACCACCCATAATCCTCAGGATAAATAGAAAGAGCAAACAGGACTATTGTAAACATTCTATGGAAATACATCTCCACCACTAGACACAACTGGAATGTTAAGCTTCCCCTTGTGCTGATGGCTAGTTGTCTCACACCAAACTGCTCCATGGATGTCACCCCTTTTGAAATAATGAGTGGTAGAAAAATGGTTCTTCACTTACACCTACTGTATCAAGTTGGTGATGTCAATTTAGTTAGTGCCATGAATACACATGAATACTTGACTAATTTGAGACAACATTTACAGACATTCTTTACATTTGCTCAAGATAATCTAGAGAAAAGTGCAGGATGTAGACAGGCATATTATGTCCAGAAAACTACCCCACAGGTATATCAGACAGGAGAGAACGTTTTCTATTTCGACTACGCTGAAAAAAACTGCCCACCCAAAAATTTGTTGTCAACTGGACAGGCCCTTATTAGATTACTGGGAAGCTCTCACCAGTTGTGTATCAACTCAAGATCCATACAGGGTATGGAAAACTGATCTACAAATGGGTTCACATCAATCTGCTGAGAATATATCACCCCTGTAAGAAAACTGCAAACACTCCCAAGGGAGATCAGTCCTCAGACACACTCTCATAAACCCTATACATCCACCAGACAGTTATTAAGTTACAATATAAATAGCTGACAGCATAAACCTAGGTGTAGTTAAAATACCATTAATATAGATACACTAATAGCACATAGATAGCAGATACCTGACTAAAAGCATTCTTACTCAGTCTCTTGGAAATGAGACTTTGATCAACAAAGATATAGAGAATAATGGCTATGCAACTGTTATGTATTTTTTATACCCCCAAGGTGTGTGATGCACATAAACCTCAAGATCAAAGCTTGAGAGGTTTATGCATGAATCACACACTGAGGGGGTGTAAAAATATACATAACATCAATGTTACATATACATTATTTTTTATAATTGATGATGCAGGGACTTTACAGAAAACTGTTTCTGACTGAGACTAGCTTCTCGATGGACAGTGAGAGTGAGCACTTCCACACAGCTGTGCAAGTCAGTTAACTGTAAATGGCCTGAAAGAGGGTCTCAAGACAGTGTTTGTTTAGGGCAAAGACAGAATGTGAGATTCTTTTGAATGCCGAATAATCAGAAGCCCAGTTATTACAGCATTTAAAACTAGCGATGCAACCATGTGTAAAAGGACTACCAGTAATTATGCAGTAGTTATGGTTAACCTCCACACAACCCTTCTTAATAATACCATGCAGAAACTCCATAACTTAACTTAAACTGTAGGTGATGACCTCACCACCATTCAGCAAATCAGAGCAATCACATAAGAACTGTTGAGGGAAGTAAGCAGTGGAATGGGAGATTTAGTGGCAGGAAGAATTCCACGCTACTTAATTCCCCCAGAATTAATAACAGAAAAACTGAGTGCAGCCACTTCAGAGAAAATAGAACCATTCCATGTGAATATTACTTACAGTCTTGGAAGCGCTATTCCAGTTCATGTAGATTTAGATGAAATAACCATTGCTTTTATACAAAATATTCCCTTTGTAAAACAACATAATACTATAGGGTAAAGACCATTATAAATGTATGTACCTGGCAAGGAGAACCTTATATTAAGAGGGTGGATATTGCAGCTGTCACACAAAGCGTGGGCAACTGAGTACCAGGACTGGGATCTGGCAATCCAGGATACAAATTATACAGGAAGGACTGCAAGAAGGGAGGGTGGGGTGGCAGTCTATGTGAGGACAAGATCAAATGCACAAGGGACGAGGGAGAAGAAAGGAGAACAGAGGCAATCAGGCTGTAGCTCCTAGACTCAAGGGATAGGAAAGTGAGGTTTGGGGTGGTATACAGGCAGTCATACCAGTCTGAGGAGCTTGACAAGGAGTAAGCAGGACAAAACAAAAAGGTATGTAGAAAAGGAAAGGCGGTCATTGTCGGGATTTCAACTTGCCTGGGGTTGACTGGAGCATTCCAGTCACCTCCAGTGCTAGGGAGCAAGTGCTCCTGGATGTGATCCAGGAGGGTCTCCTGACACAGTTGGTTAATGTACCTACTAGGCTAAAGAACACTTTAGATCTGGTATTGCTGAATGGGGAGGAAGTGAGGGAAATAAAGGTAGAGGACCCACTAGCCGACAGCGATCACCAAATAGTGTGGTTTATTATCATGATGTGCAGGGAGCCAGAGAAATCAGTTACTTGGGTGGTAAACTTCAGTGGGGTGGACTTTAGGAGGATGCAGGAAGTACTGAAAGGAAACTGGAGGGCATAAGGCAGGAGATGGATGTGGAGCAGAAATGGGATATTATTAAATGGGGGGCTACAGAGTCAATAGAAGCCTGCACCAAGGCACAGAGTAAGAGGAGCAGAATAGGAAAACCATGTTGGTTGAACAGTGAGGTTGTGGAGGTGGTGAGGGCAAGCTGAGTGGTGCACAAGATGTTTAGGAGGACAGGGAAGGAAGGGGACAGGGAGGAATATGCAAGATGGTCCAGGGAGGTGACTAGAAAAGTGAGAGAAGCCAAGGCCCAGAGGGAGCTAAGATTAGCATAGATAATTAATGGGGGGGGGGAGACTTTAGATACATCAGGGAGAAAAGGAAGTCAAGGAGACAATAGTGAGGATAAAAGGGGTGGGAGTGGACAGAAAAGGGGAGGAGCAGGCAGAAGCACTGAATGAATACTTTTGCTCAGTGTTCATGGAAGAGGGACTGCTATCAGCATGGGCTGGGAGGGTGGAGACTGGGGCAGAGGAGGCGACAGATGGAAGAATTGAGGCAGAATTCTAGAGGGACTGAGGGCACTGAAGGTAATGAAGGCACCAGGGCCAGATGGTATCCACCCCAGGGTGCTGAGGGAGATGGCAGAGGTGTTGGCGGAGCCGTTGGCAGATCTGTACAACACCTCACTGGAGTTGGGATGTGTGCAACTGGACTGGAGGATGGCATATGTAGTACCATTACACAAGAGCGGGCCAAGGGATGAACAAGGAAATTATTATCTGGTAAGTCTCACCTCCATAGTGTGCAAACTCATGGAAACAATACTAAAGGAAAGACTGGTGTCATGCCTGGAGGACAATGGCCTCCAGGATGTGAGGCAGCATGGTTTTGCTTCAAGGAAGTCTTGTCAAACCAACCTCATACAATATTATGACTGGGTGGCAGGTGACCTGGATAGGGTCATGTGGTGGATGTTCTTTACTTGGACTTCAGCAAGGCCTTCGATTCGGTGCCTCATGGGTGGCTTGGGGAGAAGCTAACTGGTGTAGGGGTAGGAATAAAAATTATGAACTGGATTACAAGCTGGCTGAGTGGGAGGCTGCAACAGGTGGTGGTGAGAGGGGAGCTCTCAACTCCAAGGCCGGTGACAAGTGGGGTGCCACAGGGCTCTGTGTTAAGGCCAGTATTGTTTGGGCTCTTCATATCAAACATTGCATATGGGGTGGTGAACAGGGTAAGTCTGTTCACTGGCGATACTCAAAATCAGAGCAGTGGTGAATGGAGAGGAGGATGGGAAGCAGCTGTACAGGGACCTCACGTAGCTAGAGGAGTGGTCAGAGAGGTGGCAGCTGGGGTTCACAATGCAAAGAAGTGTAAGTTATGCACTTCTGGGGTGAAGAACCCAAGGAAAGAATACTGGCTGGAGGGAGTAAGCTGGGGATCACCGATGAGGAGGAGGACCTAGGGGTAATGATAACAGGGATCATGAGCAACACTGCCCAGTGCAGGAGAGTGGCTGCAAAAGTGAACAAAATGCTGGGGTGCATAGCTAGGGGGTTTTCATCCAGGCGAAGAGAGGTGATCTTGCCCCTATACAGGTCACTGGCAAGGCTGCACCTAGAGTATTGTGTGCAGTTTTGGAGGCCATACCTAAAGCATGATATCAGGCTACTGGAGGGGTGCAGAGGAGGGCAACAAAGTTGATATGTGGAATGGAGGGAGAGACTATGACAGCAGGCTGGGAGACCTGAATATGTACACCCTAGAGGAAAGAAGGACAGGGGGACATGATAGAGACATTCAAGTATCTGAGGGAATCAATAAGGATGTGCAGATGGGTCTTTAAATTAAGAGGGAGGGTCACCAGGGTCATGGGGTAAGAATAGAGGGGAAGATTTAGGAAGGAAATGAGGAGACACTATTTCACAGAGAGAGTGGTAGCAAATGGAACACCCTACCAGAATGGGTGGTATCATGTAAATCTGTGGACAGCTTCAAAAGGGCATGGGACAGGGAACAGGGGAGAGTGAGGGTGGGGAAGGTGGGGGTTGTTGTGGGATGACAAAGAGTGGGGTGGGGCAGCTGCAAACTAGGGGTGTTGGCTGTACACTTGAGCAGACTTAGATAGACTGGGTGGTCTGTTATTGCTGGCACATTTGTATGTTCGTATTTAAACTCCACCTACAGTATAGTGGTGTACCATAAATTTAACCCTGGTCTATATCCAGTCCCAAACTTATAAATTAGTCAGACTACTAAAGATCAGCACTGGCTATGTCCCAATAAACCTTTTGTAAATGATGTCACTGAAATTATCTGTGGCCTTAGTAACACTGATGCCCTGGAGAAATTTAAGGTTACCTTAACCTGTGCAGGTGAAGCTAAAAACACCTATGCTAAAATTTCAGGATCTCAGTGGTTAGTTAGTTAGCACTAATCTTACTAAACTTACTGTTACTTGTAGCAGATATGGTACTACCACTCAACTTTCTCTACCCAGCAAGATAGTACAGTACCCATTTTTGTTCCTGCAAGTGAACATATCCATTTTGGACATGTCACTTTGAACCCACTTGATCCAGTCTCCCAGAAAATGGAAATCATACCAATTTCTTCATTTCAAAGTCATATTTTTTCTTTGGATGATGACCTTGAACATGTCTTAGATGCCAAGGGCCTTCATAAAATTGAGATCACTGTTTCTAAACGAACCTAGTTATCACTGATAAACAATTCAGCCTCAGTGACAAAGAACACATTTGTGACTAGTGAGATGACATCCTATAATCATATTTCTTTGTGTCTCACATGTGACCTTGGCTTTTGTTTTCTTGTGGATGTTGTATTCCATCTGTAAGCAACTACATGCTCATCATGTGAGAATTCAGGGTACATACAATCATGATCTGAAACTGGAAATGTGACAATGCCTTCCACCTAGTCCTTTTAACAACAAACCCAACCCTCCACACTTGATCGTAGTAGATGATGAGGAGGATAATGCTGACATGAAACCTATTTAGGCCTCCCACCCTAACCCTATAATCTGTATGATCGAAATTCAGGTGAACCAGGGAATGCATAGAAAGTCCCATCAGAAAGATTACAATTGCATAGCTCAAGAAACTGCAACACAAGGCTCAACATTAAAAGCTTGTTTTAATATATTTAGTTAAATTACACATGGCGGGCAATGCTTGCATGCACACTTACAGGCCATGTTATAGCATATGTATTTTGACAAAAATTTGCATTCATGACTTTTGATATAGTTTGGTAGTAATCTTCTTATACATTAAATTTAATATGTGATATTGGTTTGTCTTAGACATTTAATTACTAAACATATACCTGAAACCTTTATCTTAGACATTTATGTAGTAAGCGTATACCTCAGTATTTTACTTTAGACATTGATTAAAAAGCATATTTCACAATATTTTTAGAGTATTGGAACCATAATTCCTGTAGCTTGCATTATCTCATTTTGTCAAATTCTTGGGTACCACATCCTTTTGTGATGCACCGACATTATGTTGTCACTGCCCTGCAAAAGGGGTGGGGGGAATATGTAGGCACAATTTAGGCCTACCAGCCCAAAGGATTTTGACAAAATGTTAGTTTCATATGCATGTGTCCAAATAAGCTAATAGGCTTGCTTTGAGAAGCCTGATATTATAAAGACTTGTTTTAAGAAGTTTTCTTTAAGGCCAGCCTTTTGGCACAGCAGCAGTGTTACCGCTCACTACGCCGGTGACCCGAGTTCAGGAATGAGCCCGGTGAGCTGGAGGGCACTGAAACCCAGCTGCCACTCCCTAGACCACTCCTCTAGCTTCCCCAGATCCCCTTTACATTCTCTCGACCCCTTCCTTGGTTTCCATCCCACTGCAGATTTTTGTGTCATCTGCAAAGAGGCACATGCTTCCCTTCCAGTTCCTCAGCAATGTCACTTATGAAGACATTGAAGAGGATGGGGTCTGGTACCGATCCCTATAGTAGTGCATGGCTGACTCTTCCATCCTCTTAGTGACTGCCATTTACCATCACCTTCTGCCTCCTATCCTTCAACCAGTTTGATACCTAGCTCACCACCTTCACCCCACCCCCAGGCTGCTACATTTTTTAATCAGCCACCTGTATGGTACAGTGTCAAAGGCCTTACTGAAGTCCAGAGAGGCCATATCCACTGCCCTTCCCTGCTCCACCTCCCTAGTTATCCAGTCAAAGAAATCTATGATGTTTGTTTGACATGACCTCTCTCCTATGAAACCATGCTGCCAGTAGTACTACTACAGCAAATGTCTCTCCAAGTACTCCCTCAGTAGCTCCTTCAGCAGGGACTCCATTAACCTCCCCATCACTGATGTTCATAGGTTCATAGGTTTATAGAATGTATAGAAGTTCAATAGGCTTGATGCCCTTTAATGAACTCTCACCAATTTATAGGTGATAAAAGTATTTTCTGTTTCCCATACGTAGATCTAATCTAGTTTTGAAAGTGTCTATAGTTGGACCAGATACTACGAATGCAGGTAGACTGTTCCATATACTGATCACCCTCTGTGTAAAGAATTTGCTTCTTTTAGTAGTTTTGATAAATTCTCCCATGATTTTAAGTCCATTATTTCTTGTATTAGCTGTAGTATTATTCCGTGTCAGGCCTATAGTTGCACTCAAATAACTATCTTTTAGTGCTTTATATGTGAATCTTAAATCTCCACAAATTTGTCTATAACCTGCAGAGTATAATTGTAAGTTTGTTAACCTGGAAGCATAATCCAGTTTCTCTTGACTTATCTTTCTGTAAATTTTCTCTGGACCCCCTCAACCATTTATTTCTTATAGAATGAGATTTGTTGAACTGAGAGCAGTACTCAAGATGTGGTCTCACCAAACTGGAACAAAGTGGCACTAAAACCTCCTGCTCTCTGCTTTTTATATTGGCCAAAATGCATCCTATTATTTTATGACAATTCTTAACTTTTAAAGTGGTGTTTTTTTCAAAGGTAAGATCATTAATTATTATGGTGCCAAGGTCTTTCTCATCAGATACAGACTGCAGTGAAAAATTTCCTAACTTATAACTATAACATGGATTGTTTTTACCTATATGCATAATTTTGCATTTTTCTAAGTTAAATTGAATACGCATATTATGCCCCCACTCCATAAGTAAATCTAGCTGCTTTTGTATATTGTTCTTGTCTGTTATTGTAGTTACAAGCCCCCCCCAATTTGCAGTCATCTGCATATTTGGCTAACCATATTTTGTCCAAGATTGGCATGGTTGCGACTAAGATATTAAAAAGGGATGGTCCCAAAACTGATCCCTGAGGGACACCGCTAGTCACACTACCCCAAGAGGAGTAATACGCTTTGACTGTAACCTTTTTATATCTATTATTTAACCAGGAGCTGATCCAGCTTACAATATTAGGTGGTAATTCAATCTTCAGTAATTCATTTATTAATATGTGCTGAGATACTTTGTCAAATGCTTTAGTGAAATCAAGGTAAATTACATCACTGGGAATACCCTTGTCAAGTACTTGACTTATAGGCTCAAAGAAGTTTGAGCTTGATTAGTTAAGCATGACCTCCCAGGAACAAATCCATGCTGACTGTGATCGGATAATCCCCTCTTAAACAAGTGTTCATTAATTCACCTTTGTAATTTTTCCATAATTTTACAACCACAGATGTTAGACTTATTGGTCTATAGTTCTTAGGTTCATTTTTTTGCCTCCTTTGTGAATTGCAGTCACAGATGCTATCCACCAATCGTTCAGTGCTACACCGTCCTGTATGGATTTGTTATAGAGATAAGTAAGTGGTTCAATTATTATTGGGACTAACTCTTGAATAAGTCTCGAGTATAAACCATCTGGTCCAGGTGAACTATTAGTTTTTCAATGAATGTATTATGTCATAGAGTTCTGAGGTACTGATATTATGTAAATATGGATTAGTCAAATCTAGTGTTGAATCTGAGAATCGTTTTTTTCAAAAACACTTAGGAAATATTTATGGAAAGTTTCTGCTATCTCTTCTTCACCTGTAATTGTACCTTTATCAGTTTTTAGGGGCCCTATGGTATGTTGATTGCCTTTTAATGTACTGATGTAATTATAAAGCTGTTTTTTGTTATCCTTAACCCCAGATGCTAATTTTAATTCTGGGTTTTTTTGGGCTCTTTTTATCATTCCTTTAATATATTTGTTACACAATTTAAGTTTGTTGCATAACTCTGTAGTTTTTGATTTCTTAAATTTCTAGAATATTTTTTTCTTTTTGCAAATCTGTTTCTTAATTTTATTGTTCTACCATGAGGGAATATGTCTAGTTTTATTATATTTGACTCTGATAGGCACATATTTCTCAAAGCATTGCATGGGCTGTGATCTAATTAATTCCCAGATGAGTTCAAGATTTTTACCTATAAGATCTTTTTACCATTCCCATTTACCCTGTAGATTCCTCATTTTCTGATAGTCTGCTTTATGAAAGTCTCTTACGACTGTTTTTCATTAAGTTTGTTCAATATTGTTTTTATAAGAGGCAGATACCATATTGTGATCGGAATCTCTGAGTGGTGGATGCAGTTGAATATTATCTACTTTTTCATCACAGTTTGTTAAAATTAAATCTAATGTGTTATTTCCTCTAGTTGGTAAGAGAATAAGTTGTTCAAGGTTTAACTGCATAAATAAATTAATAAATTTATTTTCTAATGCTGTCTTACTATCCAATGAGGTCAAATTAATGTGAAATAAATTAAAATCCCCCATGAGCACTTAATCACCTGTAATATTTCTAGTTTCTGTAATATGTAGAAGATTATTAAGTTTGGAGGGCTATAAATTAAACCAACGGTCAAAGAATTATTGTTAAACAGCAATTTAACCCATATACATTCACATTAATTTACATTATCCTCAGTATTAAATATTTCAAAGGATTTGATGTCATCTCTTACATATAAGGCTATTCCTCCACCAAATCAATTTTCTTGTTCTTATAAAATCTATTATAGCCAGTAATATCCATATTCCAAGCATCTTCAGTGCCCCAAGTCTCTGTGATACCACAAATGATTATATTATCCTCTCTGAGAAAATGTTGTAGTTCATTTATTTAGGAGTGTAAACTTCTAGCATTTAGTAATAACATATCTAAACTTTGGTCATGATTTTTTTTTTTCATTTTTATGACTATCTTTTGATTAAAATGTATTATTAGATGAATTTATGTTATTATTTTCAAGAGAGATGTTCCTAAGACACCTCTCTTCCAAGCCTTCAGTTTAAACACTTTTGAATAATTTCATTAAGCTGTGTCCCCAAGACTTTATTTCCTCTTCTACTTAAATGTAGACCATCATGAGAGTACAGATTGGATACTCCATAAAATTCTTCCCAATGTGTAACACATTTAATACTCTGCTTCATACACCAATTATGGAGCCCATTATTAATATCTCTAATTTTTATTTGATGCTGTCTTGATGCTTGTGGAATACTGAGGATTTCAGAAACAATCACCTCACATCCTTTATCAATAATTTTTTTTGTAAATTGTACAAAATCCTGTTTAATTTTTTGCATTGGTTCATGCCATGTATCATTGGACCCTGCATGTAAAATGACCAGGGGATTATTACCTGTGTTATGCAACATATTGTCCATCATTTCAGTGATGTCACTTAATCTAGTTCCACTGAAACTTGAAACAATTCTAGTTGTTTTATCAGAGTTACAAATTAAATTATCAAGATTTTTAATAATTGAGTCACCTACAACTAACAACTCCCTATTTAATGGTACTTCATCAGTTTCCATGAGAGTATTAACTTGATTATCCATGCTATTGAGATCTAGCAGTGGCACAATACTTGGCAGTATACTCCCTTTTTTAATGATACAATGTCTAGTAATACCTTATTATTCTCATCGGGTATCAACTGTATAGGCATATCAGATTCATGTGTCATGTTAGTTACTGCTGGGTTATCAAGTACAACTAGTGGGTCAACATGATTTAACAGGGGAATTTCAAAATGATCAGCCTTCTACCTCTTTTTGCTGCATTATTAGCTTGGTCTTCAAACTATTTGTTGTCATTATAAATTTCATTACTAACTGGGTGTTCAGTTTATCTCATCCTTTTTTATTTTTTGTCATTATTGTATTATAAGATGTTGTTTGTTGTGTAAGTAATATGTCACCAGTCCCTAACTGTGCTGTATTTGAAGACCCTTTTACAATTATTCTTTTTTGTATATACTTTTCCCCTTCTTAGTACTTGTTTTAGAAACTTTCTTTGTCACTCTACTATCACCCTTGCTTGGTGATACAGTAGGATCTATATGACAACCAATGGGACCAGGAATGTCTATATTCATGTTTAATTTTTGTGCCATCTGTTGTTGTGCCTGGTCAATTGCTTTAAGTCTGAAGGAAAACATATTTCTTTCAATCTGTAACTCTAGATTGTACCTACATTTAGTACAAGTAAAGGGATCCATAACTGTTGACTGAGCAATCATGTACATATTACACTCCATACACAAGTACCCAGTATGACCAGGAGCAGCCACAGCTCCACTAGCCAGGCCGATGAGCAACCAACGCCTACCCATCTCTGGGACCTGTGCCACTGGGTAAGATTCCTGCCTGGAGCTGCTGAAGCTGTGAGTAGCTGCCATTGGTTGCAGTGCTCCTGCCTCTACGTGATTGGTCCTCAACTTCTCGAACCCTGCTGATTGGCCGGCCCTATCTATCTGCTCTTGCTTTGCCTCCGGCGCAGTGCGTTTGACTTTCATTAGTTTTACCTTAAAATTTTGCCCGCCTCTATCCCTCCTCATACCTTTACTTAAATAGACTAAACTCTGCCCACCTTCTTACACACTTACCTCTCATTGCCTATTGGCCCACAGTTGTAGCTTCCTCCCTTTACATACGCCCTTCCCTCATCTCTTATCCTCTCAGTGCCATTGCTGATTGCAGTGCTCTCTCTCAATCTCTCTTTCTATCTGCCTCCTGCCAGCCAAGCATTCCTCTTGTTCAGCTCACTTCTATCCCTCCTGTGCAAGTATGCCAGCCATGCGGGTTTTCTGACTTTCTGTCTCCCTCCTCCTCCTCCTTCCCTGCCCCTTCTCTCTTCCTGGTCCCAGCCATCCCCACCCCACCACCTCTACTCAGGATTCCACTGCTACTCCCAGGAGACCCTCCACTTCCACTCGAGACATGTGCTTGGTTTCAGTTCTGTAGAGACATGTTTTCTTAATCATAAGCTGGTCCTCAATTGCAAGAAAACCAAATCTATGCTCTTCTGCAGCTCTCATAACCCACACAAGCTACACCACTTGGTTATCTCCACCACCCAGGGGAACACCCTAGAACAGGTGGTGTCCTTCAAATACTTAGGGATACAGCTTGACCCTAATCTCTCCCATGGAACTCATGCAGACAATGTTGCTAGAGCTGTTAACACATGGCTTGGTCTTCTCTACAAACACAGACAACACCTCACACCAGAAGCTTTGAAGATTGCTGTCCAGAGCTCTGTGATCTCTGTAATAGACTATGGTCTCATTATTTATGGCTCTGCCACAACCACAACCCTTAAATGCCTCTCAACTGCCTTAAATAAGGCATGTCAGCTCATTACTGGTTCCTACCATCTCACCCACACATGTGATCTGTACACTCGGACCGGCTGGCTCCAACTATCCAACCACATCAAATATCTCACCTGATCCATGGCAAAAAAAATCTACCTTGGCCTTCCACCTCCTGGGGGTCTCAACTCTGTTACAACACTGAACCAACAAACGTTGCCTACGGAGATCCACTCTGCAGCTACTGAAAGTCCCCCAATGTCACACTTCCGAGGGTTAATGCTCCTTTGCTTGTAGAGCACCAATCTGGTTCAATGGTTTTAGCCCCACCATCTTCTCTGCCCCAACACTTGGTACATTTAAAACTAGGCTCTGGGACTATCTCACTGCCAACAGCTCCTGCGACTGCCCAACTTAATCTAATTTCTCTATTTCCCTGCCTGCTCTAGTGGTCCTCCCCCCCACCTGACACACCCCTCACACCTTGGTATACCCCATGCTGCACTTTTCCACCCTCTCCCCACCCTACCTTCCTTCCTTCCTCTTTTCCCCTTCCTGCCCCATCCCTTAGCCCCCTTCCTCTCCCTGTGAATCCAGCACTTCTCATCTCTTGTTAGTTTCCTCTGACAAATGCCTTTGGCTGCTTTGTTTACTTTGCTACCCTCAACTTGTACTTACTCTGTAAATTGTATGCAATGTCCTCATTGTTGTTAGTTCTGTCTTGATGTTCCCCATAATTTGCATCTCTCCAACATGGAACCTTTGTAAAAGAGCCTTGGTTCAAAAGTAATTGTAATCCTAGACTTGATAGATAAATAAATAAATAAATCACCGTCGATTATGACTGTTCTCTTCATTTTTATACTTAGTGTGTGTTTTAAACAGAAGTTTAAGGGACTATACTATATACTTTGGGCATTACAGGAAGCAATCAAACCCACATTAATGGGAGTCACTAACGTCATCTTAACAGCTCACTCACAAGGACTTGCTGAAGATCTAAGAGATCTACAGGCTTACCTTACACCTTTCTTATGCACCAGTGGCCCACTATCCCACTAGACATGCAAGACACGTGCAAAACAAGCATGTCTTAGCGTGTGTCTTCACACGCAGAGCCACACACTCACCCTGCTCTTGCTCAGCCTGTTCACTAAAGTTAGGAATAAATATGCTGAAAGTGACCCAGAAATGGTCTCTGAGGTCACAGGATGCTTCTCGCTTGTAAATTGTTGAAAAATAAAATATAAAAGTAAAATATTCCCTAAAAAGGATCAAAATATGTTTAAAAATACAGAAGGCTTATCCCAACACAAAAACAATATCTCAGTTCTGAGTTTGTAGTTCATGAAGCAAAGGACAGGACTACAGCTCCTCCTCCTCCTGCAAGGGCTCCAGCTACTCACGTAGGATGTTACACAAAAACACAAGTTTCATTTAATTTAAAGATTATGCAGAGCAACACAGTCTTCCTAGCTGCTGAGACACAGCTGCCAATAGGAAAATGTTTTTAAACACTGCCACTTGCTAAGCCATGAGTAAATGCTGAATGTGACCTGGAAGTGGTCTCCGAGGTCACGGGATGCTCCTCGCTAATTTAAAGATTATGCAGAGCAACACAATCTTCCTAGCTGCTGAGACACAGCTGCCACTAGGAAAATGTTTTTAAACCAGACTGACTGGGCTGTAATTGCTTGCCTCCTCCCTGTTGCCACTCTTCTGCAGAGGGATCACATAGGCCCTCCTCCATGCCTCTGGAACCAGCCCATCTCCAATGAGGAGGTAACCATGTACCTGGAGCAGAAACAAATAATATATATATTTACATGTGTAAATAAGGAGCTGGATAAGGACATTTTTATAGGGCTACAAACCACCCAGAATTTTGTTAAGTAAACTTAAGGCGCCTCTCACCCAGGGAGGCCTTGGACTTCCTTGTTGAAAAAAATACCATATATCTCTTTTGTTCAAGCAGGCAGCCCTCTGCTTAACAGACATTTCAGATTAGGATGCTCCTCTAAGGCTACTTACAGAAAAACAGCTAGCAGCACCATATCAAATTACTAATTATCCATTCACTCTCACCCTCAGTGGGACTGAGAATAATCAAGGTCCAAAGTTTTCTGAAGCAATTTGGGTCTAAATTCTGCAGAAAGTATCTCTGTTGCCACAGCATGTTTGTGGCATTATTTTCCTATTTCTGTGGAAATTCTACGGTGGTAGTTGGGGGCTTTGGTAGCAGTCAGCACACACACACACACACACACACACACACACACACACACACACACACAGCACCCAGGTAGAGGAAAAATGTTTGTTTTTGGGCTTAGACCTAAAAAACAGAAAACCTTGTCAATTAATTCCTGAATTTTTAGTATTAGAAAGTAAAACATCCACCCCATCCATCTCAGCCCCATCACCCTCCCCTCCCCACCTCAGCCTGAGAGTCCCCAGGGACAACAAATCAGAATGATTAATATTTTTAGCAGCTACCACACTGCACAGCAATCCCCATCCTTCTACGTTTGCCACAAAGCAAGAATGCCAGTTTCATATTCCAGTAGTACTTTGTGTGGTTGTGCTCAAAGCACTTTTGGACAAGAAACTGGAATTTTGGCCCGGTGGTGAAATTAGAAGGATGAGAATCGCTGCACAATATGGGACTTGATAAAAATATTTAAGTAAAGAAACTCAAGGAGGTTCTCGGGTAGAGTATGGAGGGTGGTGTGGCTGAGCTGGATTGGGGGGTGGATTTACTACTTTTGATTTTGAAGTTAAAGCCCTAGCAGACCAACTAATGGGCAGGGGCTGTTCCAAAATGCTTTTCGGATTTTCATGTTTCAATTCCACAGAATTTTAAAAAGCATTCTGCAGAATGTAATACAAACTGCAGAATAGTTTTCTGGGGTTTATATGATCCATGGAATAACCACAGTTTATATGATCCATGGAATAATTTCCCTTGGTCAGAGTCAATGTAAACTGCCAATTTGTTTAACTCACAGTTTATAAGGACTGTTCTTTTTTTTTGATTATGCTTTAGCTCTTCATCTGCCAGCCATCATCAGTCCAATCTACACATGCTCAGCCCCGCCACATACCCTGGAACTTCCCTAAATCCTGAACACCCCCAAATTACCCTGCAGGGTGGGACTGCCGTGGGCCCCTTCTGATTGAGACTAAATGGAAGACTGGGAATGAGAGACCTGTTGGTGATGCAGAGCCTGCAGTGTGAGGGCAGACATCACTGTGTGATGGGAAACCTCCATTTTCCCATTTTCTCCCTAGGAGGCATGTCATGCAATGATGTTTGGGTGGCACGCTGAACATCTGACACACCTTCCAAACATAGTTAGTCCCAGTTGTCATAGCCTAGGCAACCATGAGGAGCTACCTGAACAATGGCAGCTTCTCCACCCTCCTTTCTGGAGGAGACATTGGTGAGAATCAGGGAATTCCCAGCCTCCCCCCACAAAACATGGTCATCAGCAAGGTAAACACCAAGGTAGAGAGGTTGATAGGGAGCAGGACAGGTGTAAATGGAGAAAAAGCCAATGACAGTAAGGGCAGGGATGGGGCTAAAAGAGCTAAGACCATAAAAAAATTGAAGGTGATGAGTACCAATGCCCGTAATCTGGTTAACAAGCTTCCTGATTTGGAGCAGCCTTGATGGAAGAGTGACACCTGGCTATTGTGGCAGTCACAGAAACATGGTACACAGAGAACCATGACTGGGTTGTAAACATACCAGGGTATGCAATATACAGGCAGAAAAGGGAGGGTAAAAGAGGAGGAGGAGTAGCTCTCTATGTAAGAGAAGGGATCAAGGCAGCAGAACTAAAGGGTAAATGAGAAAGAGAGGAGGCACTGTGAGTCACCTTGGAAACAGGTAATGGCACCACAATCCACATGGGGATTGTATACAGACCCCCATTTCAGGGGGAGGAAATGGACAAAGAAATGTTAGAAGGCATCCTTAGAATGGCAGACAAAGGGGAGGTTTTGTTGATGGGGGACCTGAATATGCCAGATGTTAACTGGAGCACATGTACTGCAGCCTCATCCAAGAACAGGGTCATTCTTGATGTCCTGCAGGGGGCATGCCTGACGCAGTTAGTGTTGGAATCCACTCAGGAGGGAGCAATTTTATACCTTGTACTCTGAAATGGAGATGGTGAGAGGATCACAGATTTAATAGTGGGTAGTCATCTGGCAGCTAGTGACCACTGAACAGTGTGGTTCACAATAAACACATCTGTAGAGTCAAGCCACACAAAGACAAAAGTACTGGACTTTAGAAGGGCTGATTTTGCCAAAATTGGTGAGTGCATAAGGAATGCACTAGCAAATGGACAGGAAGGAGGGGCAGAAGACTAATGGGAGAAAATCAAAACTGCCATCACAGAGGCAACAAGTCTTTGTGTGAAGCAAATAAACAAAACAAAATGAAGTAAAAAACCACTATGGTTCTCAAAAGAGGTGGCGGGAAAGATCAGGGAGAAAAAGATGGCATTCAGGAAGTATAAGGAATCACAGAATGAGCAGGACAGAGAAATGTATCGGTTAAAGCAAAAGGAAGCAGGGAAGGCAGTCAGAATAGTGAAGGCCCAAACTGAGGAAAAGATAGCCAACTCCGTTAAGAAGGGGATACAACCTTTTATAGGTACATCAGGGAGCGAAGGAAGACCAAGGAAGGGATAGTGAGACTTAATAAAGTGGAGGGGAGGTGGCAGAGGAAAAGCAGAGATACTGAACAAGCACTTTTGCTCAGTATTCACAAAAGAAGAAGAGGGGAAGTACCTAAACCAAGCAATAGAAGCATTCTGGACGTGGTGGTCAATAATAGTCCATTCGCAGAAGAAAGGGTCCTGAGAAAACTCCTAAAACTCAGGGTAGACAAAGTAAAGGGGCCTGACAGGATTTACCCCAGAATTCTAAAAGAACTAAGGAGAGACCTAGTGACTTCACTAACTACCCTTTTTAACAAATCATGGGAGGATGGTGTGGTGCCAGAGGATTGGAGGAGGGAAGATGTGATTCCTCTTCACAAACGTGGGAGCAAGGCAGAGGAAGGGAACTACAGACCTGTTAGTTTAACCTCAGTGGTAGGGGAAATGATGGAATCACTTCTGAAAGAGAGAATTGTTGAGTACCTAGAGGCCAGCGGGACATAGGGCCTGAGGCAGCATGGATTCACAGCAGGAAGATCATGTCAGATTAATTTAATAGATTTCTTTGATTGGGTGACCGAAGTAGTAGACTAGAGAGGGGCTGTTAATATGGACTACCTAGACTTTAGCAAGGCATTTGACACGGTCCCACACAAAAGATTAATAAACAAGTTAGCCACCCTGGGAGTGGGTCCCAGGGTGATCGTCTGGGTAACAATTTGACTGACCAGCAGGATGTAGAGGGTAATAGTAAATGGTGTACACTCTGAAGAAAGGGTGGTTACTAGTGGGGTACCACAGGGTTTAGTACTGGGACCGGTCCTCTTTACTGTCTTTATAGGAGACATTGCAGAGGGGCTGGAAGGAAAAGTATGCCTCTTTGCAGACAATACAAAAATCTGCAACAGGGTTGATACACAAGGGGGGAGACTGTGTGGAAAGGGTGAGAAGGGATTGGTAAGACTGGAGGAATGGTCAGAAATATGGCAGCTTAGATTCAATGCAAAAGTGCAAACCAATGCACCTGAGAAACAAAACCCAGGAGAAGAGTATACAATGGGGTGGGGTAACAATAACAAAAATGGAAAGGGACTTTGGGGGAGTCATATTAGATGACCTTAAGGTAGGATAACAATGTGAGAAGGCAGTAAGGAGGGCTGAAGGGATACTGGGATGCATAAGGAGAGGCATCACCAGTAGAAAACAGATAGTTATCCCTCTGTACAGACAGTTGGTGAGACCCAATTTAGAGTACTGTGTGCAGTTCTGGAGACCCCATCTCCATAAGAACATAGACAGGATGGAGGCAGTCCAGAGAAGGGCAACTAAAATGGTGCAGAGTCTGCACCAGAAGCCATGTGAGGAGCGACTGAAAGAGCTTAACATGTATACCCTTGAGGAATCGAGGGAGAGTGGGGACATGGTAGAAACATTCAAGTACCTCAAGGGAATCAACAAAGTCCAAGATGGGAGCATCTTTCATAGAAAGAGATGTGCAAGAACAAGGGAGCACAATTTGAAGATAGAGGGGGGACGGCTCAGGGGCAACATCAGAAAGTATTTTTCATGGAGTGGGTGGTGGACACATGGAACCACCTTCCTGAGGATGCCATGGGTTCAAAAACAGTGGGGGAAGTCAAGAATGCATGAGACAGACATAAGGCAATTATAGTGAAGGGTAGGAGGAAGTAGGCTGTTGGTTAACTAGAATCTGCAGCTTATCCAGTACATAGGGAATGGGCAGACTATGTGGGCCAAGCGGTCCTTTTCTGCCATCAAAGTCTATGTTTCTATGTAGGGAAGCAGTCTACAGTATATTTGATCCTCCACCCCCTGGCTCTCCCTCCAACTTCCCAGGCTCATTCCCAAACCTGTGTCATTAGCATCATGAGTAGTAGTGGTGCCATTTCGCCTGTAGGCCAGCTAAATACTGACTCTACAGTATAACCTGTGGAATAATAGTTTGCATTTCATGTAAACCGAGGAATAATATTCTACAGTTCATGTAAACCGAGGAATAATACTCCACAGTTCATGTAAACTGAGAAATATTCCACAGTTCCTGAAAACTGAGGAATAATATTCCACAGTTCATGTAAACCAAGGAATAATATTCCCTAGTTCATGTAAACTGCAGAATAACATTTTGCGTTTTCCCACAGTTGACATTAAATTCTGCTGTAATCTCTGTGGCCATGGAATTGAGGAAAAATTGGGGCCTTGATAATAATCCATGTATGACTAGCTCTCTTTGCACCATGAAGAACCCCTCCCCCCATACATACACACACACACACATACCCCTTAACGCAATCTGGAATTATTCAGAAATTATATATGAAACTTGAAGACAGAGGATGGCGTAAACTTGGAATTAGAAACAGTAAAAATCTGCTTGATCCTAACTCCAGAACTCTATTTTTTTTGACGAGGCTAAGACGAAGTTTAACTTGCATAGATTTGATTTGATAAATTCTGTACAAGTCCAAAAAAATGCTCTTGACTCAATGCTTGATTAAATAAACTGTGTACAAGTCTGAAAAGCTTCACATGACTCAGTACTTGATAAAGACTTCACTCTGCCTGAATGCACAGAATGGAAGCAAATTCAGAAAGTAGCACTAATAAGAAAAAAGGTAAACATGCTTTATACATTACTAACAGATCCAACCCCTCACAGCTATCCCTGGGAGGTCATTTGCCTAGAGGCTAGATCCAATCCCTTGGCATGACCTTCCCAAGTATAGTGACCATAGAAGGTAGGGCCAATGGCCTTTGCACTACTTACCCTAAGGAAGCTAAAAGAAGCCTCTGGCAGGGAGGAGCAAACCCAAGGTTACTTAAGGTCCAGGCAGAAGAGGATCAGCCTTTTCTGCCTGGACAAGTCATAGAAAACAAGAAGACATGAAGAATGGGTAATGGACAATCAATTTGAGGTACATCAGCCAGTCTGCACATGCACATCCAAGGAGCAGGAACCCTCTTAGTCTGAAGATATTAGGCAGTAAATGTTAAGTCAGAAGTAGCTTTAGCTCATGTAGTGGGACTGGGAAATGTCAGAACAAACTAGGGAAGAGAGCAGGAGTGAGAAAGTGAGGTGGCTGCTGGCCGCTTGGGCTGAGCTGGGGACAGCCCCCCCCCCACACACACATACACAAAGGAATCACGCTACAGCTCCTGGCCTCGATGCAGAGAAATGGGAAGCTAATGGAAGATTCAGATCAGTCAGTGAGAAGTGAGGGGCAGGAGCAGGTTTAGAACCCACAAAAAAAGCAGCAGTTACAAGACACAGGGCAGGAAGGGATTTGGGGCAGAGATGAGGGAGAGGTCTAGTGCACAAGGGGCTGGCAGGGTGGAGGAGAGATTAGTAGCAAAAAAACTCATAAACAAATAGAGACTTCACATTAAGGGTCCACGGAAAATGTGAAGGACACAAGTGCAGTGGCCAACCCTGAGCACTAACATGGTACAGGAGTGGCAAGTGCAGGGATGGGAAGTTCCAGTTGTCTGGTGCAGACATTACAGGTTGGCAGTGGTAGCAGGGATGGGCCCTTAAGTAATACATCAGCCAAAATCATAGCAGGCAGGTATAGACTGGTGATGGTGACATTTTGTCCCTCAGCATAGTTCAAACAGGGTCTTGGCCTTACTAGAATCTTGTGGGAAGGATGTCACTCCTAACACAAAGGCAGGGTGTGGCAGGGCTCAAAGCATGTGCATGAATCACACTATTGTGTCCACAGTCAGTGGCCATATTGGGGAGGGATTGCAGCCACCACAGGAGGTGCCATATTGGGAGGGTAAAAAAAGAGAAATTGGTTTGGAAAGATAACAGAGAATGGGTGACCATAAACGAGGGGTGCAAGTGATCAGAAAAAGCTGAGCATAGGCAGAAAGGCATGATGGAAGACATTAACAGGGAGACATGATCAGAGGCTTTGAGGGAGCACATTGGTGGTTGCAAGAGGCATGGGGAGGGGATTTAAAAAAAATGCTGCCAGAATGGCCTGGAGGCTGGAGGTCAAGCTATGAAACAGCTTGGTACAGCCAATGGAAGAGGGTCTGAGACCCATATCGACCAGTTACTGCTGCTGCTATTTTTTTAATAATAATAAAAAGATTTTATTTTATATCGAGAAAAGGTGAGAAGGAGAGCAAAGGATTGCACATTAGTGACAAACCAGAGGGGAAAAGCAATGCTGACAGGAAGTACAGTAGTTGGGGTGGAGTTACAGTTGGATTGGCTTTAAGGTCTCAGGGGATTAGACTGCCAGTGGGTCACACAAATTGGAGCATCTCCAAAGTGAACCTGAAGCCATGCAGCAAGAAACTGCAGCAAGGCAGCTGGGGATTGGCAGGTCCCAGGGGTTGGAGGGTCATCCCCCTGTCCTGAGTTCTAGGTTGAGAACACAGAATGAAAGTTTTTTCTGTTTCTGTTCCCCAGACATTCAAGAACTGTGGAAGTAGAGCTTCAAGAAAATTTTTGTAAGCATGAGTGCCAGATGCAAGTCAGAAGGGCAGGAGTGCAGTGAGGCTGAAGCTTCATGGAACCCAAATTTGGGTGACTGACCTACTGTTGAGTTTAAGGAGGTGACTCATAGAAGCCTAGAGACATAGTAAGATAGAAGTCTGTGGCAAATAGGGACCACTAGGCCCATCTAGTGTGCCCATTTTCCCAATCTACTGTAAAAGCTGCAGACCTTACTTGATCTCTGGCTTTACCTCCTCTTTCCTATTGCAAGGGTTTCCCTATGCCTGTCCCATGCTTTAATTCCCCCACTGTGTTTTCACCCACCACTTCTGCTGGGAATCTATTCCATGAACCCACACCCTTTCTGTGAAAAATTACTTTGTCATGCTGCCCCTTAGTCTGCCCTGTCCAACCTCATGTCATGCCCCCTCTTTCCTGGACATCTCCTTCTCTGATAGAAGCTACAATAGCCTCCAGTACACTATTTATGCCTTTTAGATATTTGTAGGTTTCTATCATATCTCCTCATCTCTACTCTCCTCTCCTCCAGGGTATACATATTGAGGTCTCCCAGTCTTTCCTCATATGACTTTTGGCGCAGGCCCTGCACCATCTTTATTGGCCTTCTTTGAACTGCCTCCACCTGGTTCACATCCTTACAGAGATGCATCCTCTAGAACTGGTCACTGTATTCCAAATGAGGCCTCACCAATGATTTGTACAGTGGCATCACCATCTCCTTCCCCTGCTGGTGATACCACTCCCTATGCACCCAAGCATCCCAATTTTCTCCCCACAGCCTTGGCACATTGTTTGGCTACCTTAAGGTCATCAGATATGATTACCCCAAATCCCTTTCCTGTTTGGTGACCATCAGTTTCTCCCCCCAGTCATGTAATCCTGCCCTGCTTCAGCAGCTGATGAAGCTTGGGGGACCCAACTGATTGCAGGCAGTGATGCGAGAGATGCCAGGGCAGCAGCCAGGGGGACCCGGAACATTGCGTGCTTTGAAGAGGTCAAGAAAGCCCTCCAGGAGGATGGCAGAGGCAATGGCAACCCAGTTCTGTCCCAGGAAGATGAGGGCAATGATGACACATGGGGAATACAAAGTTGATCAACCTACACCCAAAGATTCAGGAGGTGAGGAACAGCAGCCCGGAGGTCCAGCTGGGGATGGTGGGACAGCTGCAGAGATGGAAGGACCCATTTCTGTGCACACAACATTGGAACAAGATGGTAAGTTGGAAGAACTGCAGGCCTGTATGTAGTAGCTGTGGGGAAAAACACAGGATGAATGAAGTTAATCTCATTCTAAACAGCTTGTCATAATGCAACATGCAATACCTTCATAAGCCAGGTGGGCTGTTTTGATATTGTCGCTGTATTTTATCAGCTGCCTTATCTTCTGTGGGAACCTCCCACAATAGATGATTATAAAGATGTCAAAAGCCACTACCCAGTTCTCAAAGGTCCTGCAGCCTGAAATCAGTGCAGTCTCTGAAACAGGTGGTTAAAGATAAGATCCACAAAGAAGTGGAGTCTGGTAGGGTGGCAGGACCAGTTCAGGAGCCCCCTCTTGACCCATTTAGGATATCACCCCTGTTAGAAGCCCCTTAAAAGTGCAAGGGGAATATAGGCTGATCCACTACCTATCATATCCCAAAGGAGCATCAGTTAACAATAACATTAATATGGAACAGCCCAGTTAGTTATGCTTCTTTTGATAGAGCAGTCAAACTGACACAATAAGCAGGCAAGGGGGCTTGTTTAGCCAAAAGCAACATAAAGTCTGCTTTTCAGCTGCTGACGGTCAGTCCAAAGGACTTTGACCTTTTGAGTTTTTCATTTGAGGGCAGTATTTACCATGACGTGGAAATGCTGATTGGTTGCTCTATTTCTTGTGCAGACTTTGAAGCTTTCAGCCTCTTTCTGGAATGGGTGACAAACACAAGCATAACACACTATCTGGATGATTTTCTTTTCATTGGTGCTCCTTGTATGGTGAAATGCTAGGACACCGTTAGATCCTTTAGGCAGCTCATGGGATGATTTGGGGTACCACTAGCACACTAGAAGACTGAGGAGCCATTGTCACAGCTGACTTACCTTGGCAGCAAGCTAGATGCAGTGGAGATGGTTTCCAGTTTGCCAGCTGATAAGATGGAGCAGCTGGACAGTTTGGTGTTTGAGGCCCACTCTGCAAAGAAATAAACTGTAAAGAGCTACTGATGCCTCAAAGAAAACTTTAAAAAACATAATAGTTATGTACAATTCTGCTTGTAGTTCATTTATATTTTATATATTTCCCCAGCCCCATAATTTGTTACAAAGGAAACGTAAGAATATATGATCTTGTTTTCTGTAAATTTTATTTTTAACAAGGAGGTAGAATGTACAGTCATTGTGGATGACAGATCATTGCACAATAAAAGTATAACAGTGCAGTACAAGAGACCACATATGTTGTACTGAAAAATGATTAAACAGAACATAAGCATATATCATTAAAGAGAAAAACCAAACTTACTATACAGATCCTAGGAGGAAGATCAGTGTTGAGCACTGGATGTTTAAACAAGGGGCACACCTTGTGGGATGAACTGGGTGGGTCCTGCCACTGCAAGCATCCCTCCCGTCCAGTGTAACATGATGCCCAATCCCTCTCATTGGACCAGCTATGCTACACTGGGAACACACCATCTTTTACAGCACATTCCAATGGTGACCATATCTCTTAGAAGGCTGAGTGGTTACCATTAGCCCGACTGTATGTTGTGCTTTTTCTAGTTTCAAATGATTTTGACTCCATTGGGCAATGGTAGGTGGACTGGAATGTAACCAATTTTGCACAATTGTTTTCTTCATGTTTAATAGATTTAACTCCCATAGTTTCTTTAACTAAAGGGGTATGCAAGTGTCTAGGTTGGCTTCCAGTAGCAGCTCCACCAGGGCCCTGGAGAGGAGATTTTGGTACAGACTGCATAATCCTATGCTTTTCTGAACTAGAATCTAGATATACTGCATGCACATGTTATGCAAGAAGTCACCACCCCAGTTTTACACTTGTGGGGCATATTGAGGATTTATTTGAGGGGCATGGGTATACGCAGTGGTGGAAGATGAATAGCTTGTTTGGCAGAGATGGTTAGAGCAGGCACCTTAATTGTAGTGAAAAGAGGCCCTCAAGAAGAGATAGTTAAAGAAATGGATAAGCAGGTGAAACAACAGGATAAGGAAAAAATGAAGGGAATAGAAGGAGGAAACAAAACAAAGGATATATTTAAAAACGTTTTGACAAAAATAAAGGGATCAGATTTGCTCTCCTGATTTAGGGGGTAGGAATCCTACCAGAAGAGAATCTGGAGGATTTGAACAAAATGTTGAAAAGCTTACTGAGCACTCTGCTAATAAAAAATAAACAAATTTTGGGTTATACCAGTTTGGTAAGACCAACTGAGAATGAATAACTGATTTCAATAATCCCAGACCAGTATTATAGTTAAAGAGCAATCTGGAAGAAAAGTAAGGAGCTAAAAGAAATGGAGATGGAGGTTGAAAATGTACTTACCTTACAGGAACTGTTCCCAGAATGGTATAACCAGACTCAGGAATTTATAAAGGGGGAGAGATTGGTATCTATATTTGGATTAAAACAAATTTATAGGGAGACAACAGCCAATTTAAAATACAAAATATTGGATGTTTTGGGGTTATTACTGCAAATAAAAATTCAAAGGACGGATGTTAGCAGAGTGATCAGATGGGAACAAGAAGGACACATATCAATGTGGTTGTCAAATGACAAAATATATAAATTGTTAATGGAAAAAAGTAAGAAACTTGATGAATTAAGTATATGTGTCTATGATGAAACTAATTGTGACAATGGTATAAGTGAACAAAAAAGGAGTGAACAAAATTTGAAATAGGAAACAATAATTAGAACATCAAATAGATATGGGCTGTTAAAGAACGAAGCAGTACAGTGACTTGGACAGTGTGGGGGGAGGGAGACCACATGATCCCTCAGTTGGAGTACCAGATGTAAGTGGACAAAAACAAAACACAGAGGTACTATCATGAAATATGTCAGGGTTGGCTAATAATTTGGCTGATATGGAATTTGTGACATATTTGGAAACCTTTGAGTACATTAATTTAAAGGAAATTTGGTTAAGAAGTAAACTACATATGAATGGATTCAAAACATATGTAAAAGAGTCATATAAAGTGGAAAAGTGGGTCGATATGCAGGAGGATTGGTTACAATATGTAAATTAAAAGAAACAAGATATACAGAAGAGATTGAGATAAAAAATGAAAATATATTAGCAATTCATATTAAGAAAGAGAACAGAGAAATAATACTTATTAACGATATATCATCCACCAGAGGGAAGTAAGTATAAAGATAACAACATAAATAAAGATTTAAATATACTTATAGACAGATACTTGAATAAGTAATATAACAAGAGGCTTGATTATTACAGGACTTTAACTATAGGATAGGTAACATGACAAGTCTAACAGATTATATGATAGACTTTTTATATAAGTGAGAATGGTAATATAAAATTAATTAGGGACTCTAAAGACAGGAAAAAGACAAGTGTGGGGGAAAAATATCATACAAATATGATGGAAAAGAACTTATTATTGCTTAATGGAAGTACTAGATTAGATAAAAATGGGAATTACACATACATGGGAGGTACTGTATGGGTTCATCTGTAATAGATCATATATGGGTAAATATGGATATGTTAGAAATATGCCTGGATCTTAAAATAGAACCAAGAGCGGAAAGTGCGCATGCTGGATTAGAGTTGTTTATTAAAGCAGCACGAGGAGAAAATATTAGGAAGAAATATATACCATTAAAAGTTCAAAAAATAATTGAGTAAGTTGGAAAAGGATAGAAGGGAAGAATTCCAAAATATACTACAGCATAAAGGAATATGGGACAAAATGGAGAAATTTATCAAGAATGCATTTTCAGAGACAATGCTATTGAAAGAATATTAGTATATAATGGAAACCATTTTGCAGACAATAACTCAAGAAATTAAAATAATAAAAAGAAGCCTGAGTGGTATAATAAATAATGCAAAATAATCAAAAAAGCAGTGAATGAACAGATAAGAAAGGTAAAAAAAAGAAAGAAATTTAGCAAATAAGAGGATCCTTAATACATTTAGGAAGGAATATAAAGGGATAGTTAACAAAAACAAAATCCAATATACATGACAGTTATGGAAGCAATTAGAATTAGCAGTAGAAGAAAAGGATAACAACAGCTTTTGGATAATAGCAAACAAAGGATTAGGTGAATGTAAAGGTGAACTAGAGATGAATATAGAACCACATGAATGGGTAGAATATTATAAAGATATATTTCAGTCAGAAGATAGAAAGAACAGAGAATGGATAGGGGTAGAACTAAATATAGATCTATTAAGAATAATGTGGGCAATAGAATATTTCACCTCACATAAAGCACCAGGACTAGATGGAGTCCCAATAGAGGTAATGAAATAAAACATAGAAATATGGACCTGTTATTATATAATAGTTTTCAATTAATTTCAATAAAGGGAAATATTCCAGAGAGTTGGAGGTATAACATCATAGTACCTTTATTTAAGTAAGGTGATCAGAATATTATAAACTGCTGTGACCAATAAGCTCGATAGATTGCACTCAAAAGTGCTTACAAAAATAGTTAAAGAGTGGTGGAATGGATAGTTGAGGAAAGTAAACTGGACAAAGCACAAGCAGGTTTTCGATCTACATACTCAATAATAGATCAATGTTTTACATTAATGCATTAAATATACAAATATATGAAGGTGAAGAAACAAATTTGTATTGAGGTTTGTGGACTTGAAATCTGTGTTCGATAAGTAAATAGAGATAAATTATGGGTGGTAATGGAAGAAATTGAAATGGACAAAGGATTAATAGCAATAATTAAAAGATTATATTGTAACAATCTTATACAAATACTGTAGCTATGACTCAAAAGGAAATAAAAGTAATCCATTTTAACCTAACAGAGGGATGAGACAAGGATGTACTTTATCCAGGTACTATTCAATTTGTATTGCAATCAAATATTAAAAAAGATGTATGACATCAATTTTCATCTATTAAAAATTGAAATTCAAGCGTGCACGTATTTGACTTATGCTGCTGACATAGTATTAGTGTCTACCAGTTATCTGGGTATAAAAAGAATGCTGGGGAAGTTTGAAGAAGAATTTAAAAGACAGATCTGAAAATTAATTATCAAAAAACAATGATAATGGTATGTGGTAAAACAAATAAAAATTGTACTTATAAAGTGGAAGAAGAGTTAGAGATAGTTAATAGTTTTTGTTATCTAGGAGTAGTAATATCAACAGACTTAAATTGGAGGAGACATGTTAAAGAAACAGTGTTAAAAGCTAAAAGATTTTTACCAGCAATTAATAAATTCTTATATAAATATGGGGGACACTGAATAGAAGGATATCTGAGAGTGGTAAATTCAAACATTAGGAGCCAACTTCTATATGGGTCGAAAATATGGGAACAAGATGGTGGTAAAGGAATAGATAAATGTCTGAATATTCATTATAAGAAACTGTTAGGAGTATCAACAGGAATACCATTAACTGTGGTAAGAAACATAGAAACATAAAAGTTGATGGCAGATAAGGACCACAAGGCCCATCCAGTCTGCCCATTTCTTTTTTAACTTATGAATGTGCCATTGGCCTTTGCTCTGTCAATGGCCTATCTAGTCATACTCATCTGTATTGCTCCCTTATGCCTATCCCATGCCTCTTTGAAGCCCTGCACTGTATTCATATCCACCACTTCCTGAGGCAGGCTGTTCCATGCATACACCACCATTTCTGTGAAAAAGAACTTCCTCACATTACCCCTTAATCAGCCTCCCTCTAATCTCATGCTGTGTCCTGCTATTATTCTTACATTGAAACATGTTAGACTCTTTCACCTTGTTAATGCCCTTAAGGTGTTTGAATGTTTCGATCATATCACCTCTCTCCCTCCTTTGCTCTAGGGTATACATATTGAGCTCCGTTAATCTGTCCTCATATGTTTTCTGATGCAGTCCCGGCACCATTTTGGTTGTCCTTCTCTGGACTGCCTCAATTTGGTTAATGTCCTTGTGAAGGTGTGGCCTCCAGTATTGCACGCAGTACTCCAAATGGGGCCTAACCAGTGTCTTGTAAAGAGGGTTTATTACCTCCCTCTTCTGACTTGTGATACGCCTATGAATACACCCTAACATCCCCCTAGCCTTACTTACTGCTTTAGTGGTCTGCTTGGATGATTTCAGGTCATCAGTGATGATGATGCCCAAGTCTTTTTCTTCCCTTGTGACTGACAGCAACTCCTCTCCCAGCCTATAGGTGGCTTCATGGTTTCTCTTCCCTATGTGCATGATCTTGCACTTCTTTGCATTAAACCCCAGTTGCCACTCTTCTGACCATTTTGCTAGCTTATCCAGATCTCTTCTCATTCTACCCACCCCATCTGGATCATCTACTCTGTTGCAGATCTTGGTGTCATCTGCAACAGACAAACCTCACCCTCCAGTCCATCTGCAATGTCACTGATGAAGATATTAAAGAGGACTGGCCCAAGGACTGATCCCTGAGGTACCCCACTTGTGACTTGCACCTCTTCTGACTGTATACTGTTTACCACCACTCTCTGCTTTCTGCCCATCAACCAGTTTGCCACCCAGTTGACCAACTTCTGACCCACTCTGAGCCTACCCAGCTTATTAATCAATATTCTATGTAGAACAGTATCGAAAGCTTTGCTGAAGTCAAGGTAGGCGGCATCAACTGCTCCCCCTTGGTCCACCACTCTGGTTACCCAGTCAAAGAAATCTATGAGATTAGTTTGACAGGACCTTTCTTTTGTAAACCCATGCTGTCTTGGATCCTGCACTCCTATGGATTCAAGGTGTTGCACTATCTTTTCCTTAAGGAGTGCCTCCATAATCTTGCCCACTACTGAGGTAAGACTGACTGGTCTGTAGTTCCCTGCCTCCTCCCTGCTACCACTTTTGTGGAGTGGGATCACATGAGCCCTTCTCCAGTCTTCTGGGACCTCTCCTGTGCTCAGAGACTCACTAAACAGTTCTGATAATGGTTCTGCTAGTTCCACCCTTAGCTCCTTTAGTACCCTGGGATGTATGCCATCAGGTCCCATTGTCTTGTCCACCTGAGCTTATCCAGCTCTTGTAGGACCCTTTCTTTTGTGAAGGGACTAGTGCTCACCTTCCTCCCTCCTGTGTCCATGGTGCTGAGCTGTGGGCACTGCTCTACCTTCTCTTTAGTAATTACTGAGCAGAAGTATCTATTTAGGATAGATGCTTTTACATGGTCCTCTCCTCACAGGCCCCTTATCTCCTTTGATCTTAGCAATAACCCCTCTGGACTTTCTCTTTTCACTAATGTATCTATAGAAAGTCTTGTCACCTTCTTTTGCTGTTTGTGCTAATGTTTCTTCGGTTTGGGCCTTTGCCTGCCTTCCCTGCTTCCCTTAGGGAAGTTTGGTATGCCTCTCTATCTTCATCCCGCTGTGTTCCCTTATATTTCATGAAGGCCAGCCTTTTGGCTCTGATCTTTTCTGCTACTATATTTGAGAACCAAAGTGGTTTCCTTCTTCTTTTGCACTTCCTTTTCCCTCTAACACAATGGGATGTTGCTTCAAGTATTGCATCCTTAATGCTTGCCCACTTTGCCTGTACCCCCTCACCTGTATTTCTTTTTGCCAGGGATAGCTTAACTCTGTTGGCCATCTTATCAAAGTCAACTCCTCTGAAGTCCCATATTTTTGCCTTGGAATGGGATGATTTAGTTGTAGTGGCCAAATTGAACCATACCATGTGATGGTCACTGACCTCCAGGTGACCTTCTACCTGGAGATCCATGATCCTTTCCCTGTTAGTCAGTACTAGATCTAGGATAGCCCTATCTCTTGTGGGTTGTTGTACCAGTTGTTCAAGCCCCCTCCGCAGAGAATCCACCATGTGTATAGTTCTCGTAGAAGTTCCTGCTGGTATTGACCAATCTGTATCTGGCATGTTGAAGTCTTCCATTATCAGAACCTCCCCTTTAGCTGTCATGTTTTGCATATTTTCTAACAGTAACGTGTCTATGCCTTCCCCCTGGTCTGGGGGCCTGTAGACAACCCCAGTTCTTATGGCTGTCCCATTTCCTGTTTCAGGGTAACCCACAGTTCTTCTGGCTCCTTATGTGTATACTGAATTTCTGTAACTTTGATATTTTCATTGACAGGGCCACTCCACCCCCTTTTGCACCTCAGTCTTTTCTGAACAGTACATAGCCAGGTACTGAAGTCTCCCAAGTGTGGTTACTGGTAAACCCTGTCTCGCTAATTGCTACTATGTCCAGTTTAGCCTCTGTCATTATTGCCTGCAGGTCTGGGATCTTGTTTCCCAGACTAAAAGCATTTGTGTACATGATTTTCCACTGGCCAGATTTTGGTGTGTTAGTCGTTGGATGAGGTCTGGCATTTCCCCTGTGCATCATATGGGGACCTGAACCTTTTTCCTTACCTAGTGATGCAAATCAACTGCAAACATGCTGAATTCCTGTTTGATCACTAGCTGAGGGTGGGTACTCTTCCCATTCGACGTATGGGGTGCTGCACCCCTTCCCCATTTGCTAGTTTCAATATTCTGCAAAGACATCAAACTTCTGCCCCAATGCACTGACTCCCTCCTTAGTCAGATGCAGTCCATCAAATTTAAAGAACTTTCACTCCCAAAGCTGTTACCAGTTCCCTACATATTTGTGTCCTTGTTCCCGGCACCAGCCCTTGAGGCACATGTTTAGCTCCCCTATCTCCCCTTCTCTGACCTTCCGTCCATCTGTCCTCCTCGCCCAGACTGGCAGGATATCAGAGAAGGAGATGCCAGACGTAAGGGCAGAACTGGGTCAATATACTTTGGAAAGTTCAATAAAAATAAGTTGCATAAATTACTGGTTAAAAGCATATATGATGAACAAGAACAGACTACCAAGAAAATGCATAGAGGAATCAATTTAACATTTAGGAAATGGTATATTATTTCCCAGTATAGGTACTATAAAAAAAAATAGTAAAACCAAATGAATTACTGCATAGTCTGCTTGATATTTCCAATTGCTTATGGAAGAAGTGAGAAAGGATATCAAAACAAGAATATGAGCTATAGAGGCATAGAAAGATATGGAGTATTGCAAACAAAATAAGAGATGTCTATGGATGGCAAAGAACAAATGACTACATAAACTGGAGAATTATTTAAAACAAATTAAAGTGCCAAAGAAGCTGATAAGTATAATGAGATTCTGATTTGAGACATATGGAAAGTAACTGGCTTAATGCAAAATATAGAAAATGGGAGAGTGAGAAGGGAAGATGTAAATGTAACTTGGATTATGATAATTTACAATATATAATGATACTTTGTCCCCTATGTGGTAAGGAAATGAACAAGTATCTGGGAGATATATTAAATAATTTAGAATATGAATCAAAGGATTAGTGGCATACTTACTTAAAACTGGCAGATATACTGAGTTGGATCGTATGGCTTCCTCCCGCCTTTCAATAGAAAAAAGAAATGTCACATAAGACAGGAGGAATGACGGGGGAATGAGGGAGAAAAACTATTCAAATGGAGGGCATGGATAAAAATTAGGGAATGTGCAATATAATGGGAAAATGCAATAGAAAGGGAAACAGTTGGGGGAAGTGTAACAGATCTATAAGTTATAAGAATTGTCAAGGCAAGTGTTACTAGGATAATAATGATTGTATTAGTATGGGAAATGGCAAAAAGGGATATGTATTGCTGCTTAATTGATGGATAAAATTGAATGTATTATGAGGATATTTATGATAATATTTATGATTTGTAAAATACGTTAACAATTTTAACAACATCATCAGTGTCAAGCAATAAAGAATGGTTGATTGAAAAGAGGCCCTCTTCGATATCCAATCTGAATTAGGCAGATCCAAGTCATTACCCCACTTTGCTCTGACCTCAGCGGTTGGCAGGGGGCCTTGATCAATAAGCACTTCATAAAGTGCGATGACTCTTCTACAGTTCTGGGGAGGACAGTACAACAACTTCTCAAGCAGTGAACTGGCAACTGGATCCATTGGACAACACCGCTCTGCCATTGATGTAGCCTCAGGAATACAATGTCCCCCCTAGGGAGGCTGAATTTGGACCTCAGCCCCATAAAGGTACTTAATCAGGTGTTGGAACCAGTGTGCATGCCCCTCAAGTGCAACCGTCTCAGAAGGACCTGATGGATGGTAACATTATAGTTCTTCTGGCCCTTGAATATGCTCATCTGTGAGACAAAAGAAGACATTCCTGTGGAATAACACAAACACTTGTGAGCCCACTGCTACATTCTTAGTAGATTTTTAGTAAAAGGATTAACAATCTGAGGTGTATATCTACTTTAAAAAGCAAGGGATAAGAGACCATGGTGAGGAGATTCCCCCAGTCCATCTTCCTCCAAAAAAGCCAATCTGGTGTATGTACATTAGAGGGAGTGGGAAGGAAGGCCATCTGGCCCACCAAATAATAAGTTCAAAAATGGGGAAGGGCACCCCCCATCCAGTGGTTTCTGTAAAACAGTTTTGCTTTTTTTAATTCTGGCCAGTTTGTTGTTCCAGATGAACCTGTGCACCATGGCATCAATAGTCTTAAATTTGTCACTGGTGCCCATATAGGCAAAATCTGAAATAAAGACATATGGGCAGCATGCACATTTTAACCACATTGGCTCTTCCCATCACGTATAGGGGTGAAATACTGTATACCATTAGGCACAATCTGCTTTGAGCAAAGTTAGCAAGGGTTTATAGTTGCTCTTGTATAGGTTTTCTGGGGAGCAAAATAAGTGGACACCAAGGCATTTTATAGAGTGGACCACTGGGGTTCCCATTGGGTGAAAGGTGAGAGAGCCATGGCTTTTTTTCCTACTGGCAAGAGCGCACTTTCCTACCAAGTCACCCTATGACCCGATAATCTCCTATATTCATCTAATAACTTGTGCAGGGCAGAGATACTCAGGGATGGATTGTCTATAAACAAGAGAATGTCATCAGCAGAAAGTGCTAATTTAAATTTGTCTTGGTCCCTTCCCTTGAACCCCTTAATCCCCTGGTGGTTCCTAATTACCTCTGCTAATAGCTCCAGTGACAGTACATATTGAAGTGGAGACAATGGACAACCCTGCCTCATACAACAGGACAAAGAAAAGGTGTGGTCATGCCACAGTTAATTAGGATCTGTGCCTGTAGTGCTTGATACAAAGTCCCATCCCCCTTGATAAACTGATCCCCAACCGATACCTCCACAGGGAGTCAAACAAATGCACTCATTCCACGCAGTCAAAGGCTTTTTCCTCATCCAGGGTAAGGACAGCTGCTCCATGGGCTGCAGAAGTTCTATGCCATGTGTGTATAATATTAAGCACGTTATGGACACTGGCCTTCCCTTGGTGCCTTATAATGATGCCAGCCTTATCTGTGTGGATCACTTTTTGTAAAATGGGTTCAAGTCTGTTGGCAAAGATTTTAGCCACAATTCTATAGTTCTCTGCTGACAGTGAAATTGGCCAATATGAGGCACATTTCAGTACAGCCTTACCCTGCTTTAGAAGCACAGTGATAATGGCAGACTGCAAGAAATGGGGCAATGTCCCTGCCTCTAAGCTGTCCTGGATCATAAGGGAGAGCAGTTCAAGCAAGTCTGATTCAAAAATGTTATTGAAGTCAATAGGGAGACCATGAGGGCCAGTCGCCTTTCCCCTCTAAGCACCCATATTGCTTTCATGATATCATTTATCTCAATCGGACTGTTAATCTTGGTAGTTGTGTCACTGTCAATGGGTCTTTTTTTTTTAATAATTCACGGTTTATTGCATTTGTTTTACATATAAATATACATATCAATATTGGATCAAAGTAAGGAACTAGATAAAAGAATTGCAATTCACAAATAAAATTGGGTAATGCAAGTATATCAATAGGAAGTTATTACAGTGAGCTAAATAAAACACTAAATTGGCAACAAAGATAATATAATAATTAACATTTGTTTAAAAAGAAAAGCAACAAGGTAGAGATATTCCCTAGGCTGTACCTTAAAATCAATCATTATGTTACTAGAAAAAAAAAGAAGAAACATGTTATACAACTATTAACTAACACTGTGTCAGAGAATTAGTAATAAATGGTTTCCAAATGACATTTTAACTTATCAATATGGTTGAAATTAACATAAGCAACCCTTTCACACTGTCAATGAGTATGATTGGAGCTTTGGCAAAAATGTCATCTAATTACCATTGGGTGGGGTGCATTACCTGGGTATACACTGATTGATAAAATTTTCAAAAAAAAAAAACAGTGTCTCTCGGTTAAGTGCTGGCAATTCCAAACTTGTTCTAAATTTCTGGTATGGCCCTTGCTCCTTCCCTAGTTTTAACCTGTCAATCCAACAATTTACCTCACTTATCCCCATCAATATACTGCGCTACTTGGGATAGTAGGAATAGCTCTCTCTGTCTTTTCAGTAGCAAGGGTGTTATATTGCCATTTTAATCTTTGCAGCCTGTAGTAGAGATGCCTGTTGGGGTTTTCCATAAGTGCTTTTTCCATGGTAGCTATTTTTGCCTCAAGCCTGGCTTATTCAGCATTGTATAACTTATGCCGGTAACTAGAGAAACAGTAAGCTCTCTTACAACAGCCTTGAGAGCTTCCCACTTGGTTGAGTGAGTAGTGTACTCTGCTTTATTATGTGCAATAAAATCTGCAGTCTCGCCCCAATGACCTCTTTATACTGGGGGTTCTTCGGAAGGGATATTCAGACGCCAAACCTTGGGAGCGAGCGGTTTCCCACTCACAGGCACAGAAACCCGTAAAGGAGCATGACCTAAAACAAGGATCTGCTCATTATTTCCTGTCGTTAACTGTGCCAAACAGAGGGATGGAAACCAACATCCTGTCAATCCTGGCATAAGAAGTGTGCACATGAGAGAAAGAACTGTAGTTACGGTTAATAGGGTTGGTGTGTCTCCAGCAATCAGTCAGGGTAAAAGTGCGCATCAAGGCTTCTAGGGCTGTGGTGCATCTAGTTTTGGGTGCTGAAGGGGGGAAAGATCTGTCAAGTATGGTGTCATCTATGCAGTTAAAGAGATCTACCAACCTGTATTAAAAGGCCCCTGCACCTAATAAATAGGTGCCTTACCGCCACAGCAGTCTCCAGTTGTAAGATGTCCCCAATCATGCCACCAATAAAAAATTTCAGCACTTGTAAATTTAATTAAATTGGGTCCCAAGGACTGCCGGATTGTAAGGACTGCCTACGCTCAACCCCCGCACTCACTAACGTTATGACGAGATGCCAGTGACAGCGCAGGGGCGCGCTCCATTATAAGCAATGGGCGGTGACATTATGATCTATTTTTAACATTATATTGGCCAGTTGATAGTGAAAGCGTGGGCACCGGTCGACTAAGTTACTTCGTGCCTGTTCATTATCACTTGCCAATAATGTTAAAATAGATTGTATGTCGCGCCCATTGCTTATACGGAGCGCGTCCCCACAATCTCACTGGTATCTCGCGGCCATAACGTTAGTGAGCGCGGGTGGCAGAGCATAGGCAGTCCTTACAATTGGGAAGTCCTTGGGACTCGATTTAATTAAATTTATGAGTGCTGCAGTTTTTTATTGGTGGCATGATTGGGGGAAATCTTACAACCGGAGACTGCTGTGACAGTAAGGCGTCTATTTATTAGGTGCAGGGACTGATATTGGTATATCTCTTTAAAGTCTCCCCCTAGCATTCAAGGTCCGGGGCACCCTATCATGTGGAGTTGCAACTTGGGGTAAAAATCAGGGTCATCAATGTTAGGTCAGTAGATTCAGTCAACAGAAAAGGTCAGTCCATTATGCACTTTTATATGTGGCAGAAATATCACCCATTAGGGTCTTTCTTGACTTCTGAAATGTCCCCGAGGAAATTATGCTTGATCCAGATTGCTCTACCACTAGCCTTGGCATTGAAGCTTGCTCCCTACCATGTGCCCCTCCTCCCCACCAATCAGCCGTTTTGGCTAACTCACTCTCCGCCATGTGTGTTTCTTGAAATAATGTACTAATAGTGAGCTCATCCAGTCATCAGAGTTAAATAATAGAATGTCCCCTTTCAGTTTCCTTATTCTTGCCTGCACCCTCCAATGCTTAACCATATTCTTTAACTCATTAACATTCAAGGTAATTATGTTCAGATTGTCATCCATAATGAGGTTTAGAGTATTGTTCAAAGAGGGATCTGCCCACCCCTGCAAGTATATTCATTAGTACATCAGTCTTAGTAAGACAATAAAACATACACAATACACAATTGAACAAAATACCTTCATTTTCTTTAACAATAAAATGTCCCTCTCCTCCCACCCCATCCCCAACAACCACAGCAAGACAGTAAATCAGTAACATAGATATTATTAAAACCCTCCCCTCACCCACAACCCAAGCCTAGCTAATGTTAGCCTGATACATCTTCCCCAATGAACAACTGTGGTGAATTTGATATCACATTGTTGTGCAAAGGGAACCTTTACACTGCAAATATATAACGTATAAATGTCAGGAGCTTGGGAAACAAGTTGCCGGAGTTCCAGACCATGCTGTTCGAGGGTGGATGTATGGGCGTCACGGAGACGCACAACAAAACCATGACTGGGACCTCCAATGTACAGGGGCACACTATGCTTAGGAAGGATAGAAAGGAGGTCAGAGGGGGTGGAGTGGCTATGTTCATTAGAGATGACATAGAAATTACTATGGTAGAAGAGGCAGAGGAAACGTGGAGGCCTTATGGGTCACTTCACGATCCCCAGCAGGAGATAAGGTCAAGTTGGAGTAGCATATAGGCCCCCGGGATAAGTGATGTTCTAGAGGATGGTTTGCTGGACAACATCATTGCCCAGTGTGGTCCAAAAGAGGAAGGAGTGGTGTTGATGGGGACCCATATGCCAGGTACAAAACTGGGGAACCATGTCCTCTAGGGTGGCCAAGGAGCAGAGGCTGCTAGATGGCTTCCAGGATGTGTTCTTAACACAGCATGTGATGGAGCCCACAAGAGAGAGACATGTCCTGATGTGGTTCTGGCAGATGGGGATCTGGTAAGGGACATAGTTGTACAGGACCCCTGACTGGGAGTGACCACAATACTGTCTGGTTTCAAATAAGCATGGGGGGAGTGGGGGTGAGATCTAGGACACTGGCAGTGGACTTCAGGGGGGCAGACTTTATGGGCATGGGAAATATTCTCAAGGATCACTTGAAGGGGATTATCTCAACGACAAGTGTGGAAAGGAGATGGGAGGTCATAAAACGGGGACTTCATGAGGCAGTCAGGATCTGCGCTAAGTTGAAACGTAAGGGAGCAAGGTCACGTAAACCATGCTGGTGGTCCAGTGAGGTACAGGTAGCAGTCAGAGAAAAGAAGGCGGCCTACAAAAAATATAAAACAACAAGAGGGGATAGGGATAAGGAAATGTACCAGCTTGTATCTAGAAAAGTCACCTATGGTGAGGGGAGCAAAGTCCAGTAAAAGAGCAGCGCTGGCACAGGGGATACATGGAGGGAAAAGGGTTCTTCTTGCACATTGGGGAGCGGAGAAAACTAAGGGCCATCTCAGCAGATTGAGATCAGAAGGAGGGTGGGTGAAGAGGCAAGGACCAGGCAGAGGTATTTAACGTACTTTGCCTCTGTGTTCGCTGAGGAGGGGATGGATATCTACAAAGCAAGGCATGAAGGGCTGAAGCGGCAGGAGTGGGATCAGGGAGCAACAGAAATGGAGCAAGAGGGAGGGAAAGGCACCCAGGGGTGTCACATATCTGGATAAGGATAAAAGACCAGTAAGGGGAGGGGACGGATGAGGCTATCTCCACCAAAAGGGTGTGGTTAGCCCTCAAGGCCCTAAAGAAAACAAATCTCCAGGGCTGGATGGCATTCATCCCAGAGTACTATGGGGTGGCGGACATACTGGCTGCACCCTGGCGGAGCTTTTCAGCAGTCCCGTGAGACAGAGAGGGTACCTAGTGATTGGCGAGAGGCATATGTGGTACCAATCCAAAAGGGGGTCAAGGAAGTACCAGGTAACTATAGACCCATCCGTTTGACCTCAGTGGTGGGAAAATTAATGGAGAGTATACTAAAGGAACGATTGGGGGTGTACTTGGAGGAGGTGGAGGTCTGGATAGTCGGCAACATGGGTTTGTGCCAGGTAGATCATGTCAAACCAACCTTGTGGAGTTCTATGAATGGGTAACATCAGAACTGGACAGGGTAAGCCTGTGGATGTATTATTCTTGGACTTCAGCACATGCTTGACTCTGTCCCCACAATGGTCTGGTGGAGAAACTGATGGGGTTAGGAGTAGGCCCTTTGATGGTCAGATGGATTGAAAACTGGCTAGCTGGACGCACTCAGAGAGTAGTGGTCTGTGGGAGCTCTCAAACCCTAGAGAGGTTGGTAGTGGGGTACCTGAGGCTCGGTCCTGGGTCCGATCCTGTTTAATGCATACATATCGGACATCAGGAGGGTATAGGTGTGAAATGAGTTTCTTCGCAGATGACTCCAAGATGGGAGCAGTAGTTGAGGGAGAAGAGGGAGGGTGGCCCTGCAAGGACCTGACACCCTGGAAAGCTGGGTCACACATACGGAAATTAAATTTCAATATCACCAAGTGCAAGGTGTTGCATCTTGGTCGGGAAACCTAAACACAGGTACACCCTGGGAGGAGTGCTGGAGGCCTCAATAGGGGAAAAGACCTAGGGGTCATGGTGGATACATGTATGAATAACTCTGAGCAGTGCAGCAGAGCAGCTAGCAGGGCAAACAGGATGTTGGGATGCATCGTAAGGGGGATCACCTCTAGGAGCAAGGAAGTGATTCTGCCACTGTACAATGGACTGGTTAGACCACACCTTGAGTACTGTGTACAGTACTGGAGACCACATTTGAAGAGGGACATACAGCTCCTGGAGAGGGTACAGAGGAGGGCAACAAAGATGATACGAGGGCTAGGGGATTTGACTTATGAGGACAGACTTGAGGAGCTCTGCCTGTTTTCATTGGAGGAGAGGAGAGATTGGGGACATGATTGAGGTCTTCAAGTACCTCAAGGGAATAAATAGGGTAAACATGGAGGGGATCTTTAGGCTAAAGCAGGGAGGTATCACCAGAGGGCATGGTTTGAAGTTGGAAGGTGGAAGGGTGAGGGGGGAAAAGAGGAGGAGGTTTTTCACCGAGAGGGTGGTGGACCCCTGGAATGCACTGCCTGGTGAGCTGGTTCAGAGATCCACAGTGGAGGGCTTCAAGAGAGGGTGGGACAGACACAGAAAGTGGATGTATCAGATGATGGCCTGTCCCGCGGGGGTGGGGATGGATGATAGGGGTTTCTAGAGAACAAGGGATGGGAGGGTCTCGGCACCCAACTAAGGATCTAGGTTCGAGCAGACTCGATAGACCGTAAGGCCTAATCTGCTGGCAAATAGTATGTTATGTTAGTATGATACAACAGCTTAACCATTCAATAATCAAATAACATCTGCACTCTGACTGAGGGAGGAGGCGCAACTTAGTACCAGAACTAATTATATTGCCTGTTGTTTATCACTGACTGGCCACACACCACAGAGCAGCAGGTGAGTGGATAAAAGGGCCCTTTTGCCATGCAATATCCTGGCTCCCACTGCACATGCTCCTTGCTCACCCTGCCTTCCCCATGAGCCTGAGGAGGGCTACTCATCCAGTAGATGTGGCCCCATGAGCCATAATTCCTACAATGATAGCCCTCCAAGCTGACACAGTGAGCATTTATAACCAGTGTGTGAGTAATCTGTGCCCAGCTACTCTTGCCCACTCTGTTGTTATTCTCTGTGTCGACCTATACGCATAAGGATGCTGATGAGGGGACCAATATACTCGGTTGCAATGTAGCCGCTATTCAATGAATCTGAAGTCCCAAAACAACTCCAGATGAGTAATAATCATGAAGTGATAAAATCTACCCTCTCCCCCTAAAACACAAATTGGGATAAACATATGGGTAACTATATAGAACTATTGACAGCAATAATAAGAAATTTAAGGAAAGTGCAAACTTTTTTTTGTTTCAGAGCTACTGAGAGTTATATACAATATTCCATCCCCTATCTCAGCCTTGAATCCTCATGGGAATGTCAGATGTTCTAGATTTTCCCCCGTTGAGACCCACGTACCCTCCAATAGACCCTCATAGTCAGGGGGGTTCAAGATCCATGTATGTGCCAGAGCTGTGAAGAGACAAGTTGAGGTGCACATGCACACCTGGAATAAGCCATGTTTGATTCCCATGTTCCCATCCAGGTTGCAGATACCAGGGAAGCTGCAGGGACACTGGGACAACTGAAATGCCCCAGTAACAATTGGAAGAACTGCACGATTTCACTGTAATGGCTTGTCTCATCAAATGGACATCAGTAGTTTCAGTCACTCATATGGGAGTGGCAGAACTAAGTTAAGTTAATCATTCCTGCCCTCAAGATCAATGCCCATTTGTACCCAGCTCCCTGGAGGGCAGAGGGCTCCCATAACCACTGGAATCAAAATTGGTGGCATGGGTACATGTTCCAGGACCAGAATAACTAAACTGGGTAGCATTAGCACAATGTGAAAACAAAAAACTGGAGATCATCAAAAGCCTTACTCCACACCATATCATGTAGAGGGGCCAGGAACCCTTACAGCTTGTCTTCCCTCAGATACTACAGTGCCTTTTCTGCATTCATGTATGCCTCAACCTCCTCTGGGTCGATGAAAAAAATTGGGTTGTTTGCAAGGTCAAGTTATTCAGAGTTGTGAGGGATACAAATGAGTAAACTCTCAGCCTTTACTGTGGAAAGATGATGTGATGGCACTGACTTGTTGTCTTTTACCTAGTAGCTCCCAGATGTAGTCCTGAAAAATGTTAGTTCATCCCCCCTCCAGCACAATTGGACTATTTGTCTTCACTGCTCAAAGGATTTGTTCTTTTTCTAGAAAGAGCAAATTTTTATTACAAAGTTTCTAGATCATACGAACATACAAAATTTGCCAGTAGATAAAGGCCTAGAGGTCTATCAAGTCTGCTTGAATGTACAGCTAGCACCCCTTATTCTGCAGCTGCCCTTCCCCTCCCTTCTGCCCTTCCACTTCATTGACCCTGCCCTTGTCCTGTCCCATCCCCTTTTGAAGCTATACACTGTTCTATTGGATACCACTTCTGCAGGTAACGCATTCCACCCAGCTGCCACCCTCTCTGTAAAAAAGCATCTCCTCTTCTCCCTCCCGAACCTTCCTCCCTCCAGTCTGATATCATGGCCCCTGGTATACATCCCCTCCCTTACTTTGAACAGTCCCTCTGTACCCGTCTTGTTTATTCCTTTCATGTATTTAAAGGTTTCAATCATGTCACTCCTGTCTCTCCTCTCCTCCAGTGAGTACATGTTCAACTCCCTCAGCCTCCTCTTGTATGATAAGTCCCCCAGCCCCTTGATCATCTTTGTCACTCTGCACTGCACCCCCTCCAGTAACTCAATGTCCATCCTCAGATATGTCTGCAATGAATATCCCAAACAACACTGGTCCCAACACCAAGCCCTGTGGAACACCGCTCGTCACTGCCCTTGGGTGTGAGGCTCCCCACCCACTACCACCCCCCTCTGTTGCCTTCCCTGAAGCTAGTTCCCTACCCATCTCACCAGTTTTGCACCCGCCCCTGTGCCTTCTAACTTACTTACCAGCCTCTCAGGTGGCACTGAGTCGAATGCCTTACTGAAGTCCGTATACAGGACATCCACTGCATGGCCTCTGTCCAGTTGCCTAGTCACCCAGTTATAGAACTCCACCAGGTTGGTTTGGCAGGATCTGCCATGTATGAATCCATGCTGTCTGTGTCCTGTAGTCCTTTGGCCTCTAGGAGGGCCTCCAGCCTCTCCTTCAGGATAGTCTCCATCAGCTTACCCACGATGGATGTAAGGCTCACTGGTCTGTAGTTCCCTGGTTCATCCTTGGGGCCACTCTTGTGGAGGGGCACCACTTGAGCCATCCTCCAATCCTGAGGTACACACCCTGAGTGTAGTGAGACATTAAATAGGTCTGCCAAAGGTTCCACAAGGACCTCTGCCAGCTCCTTCAGTACCCTGGCATGGATGCTGTCTGGACCTGGGCCTTGTCCACCTTCAGTGCCTTCAAACCCTCTCAAACTCTGCCTTCCATGATTTCCCCATCTTTCACCCCCCTGTTTCTGCCATTCCTCCCCCCTTGGGTATCACCCCCTCTTCTCCTTAGTAAATACCGGCAGAAGTAATCATTTGGCTGCTTGTCTTATAGCACCCTGCTTCCACCCAACCTCCCTCCTTTCTAATCCTTACTAAGTGGTCCTTACAGCTCCTTTTCTCCCTGATGTACCTAAAGAAGTCCTTCTCCCCCTTCCTAATCATCCACAACCCTCACTTGTGGATCAGGGGCCCAAGCAGTGCACTCTATTTCAAATGGCAGTGCCTGCTCCCCCAGTTTCAGTTTCTCCACGAGGAGTCAGTGCACTGTGGGCCCAGGGTATCTCCCTGCAATCCCTTCTGGCAAACTCATTATCTGGAAGTTGGACCTCCTGTTCTGGTTCTCCTGTTCTTTGGACTTAGCCCTCAGGTCAGCTACCACAGTATTCAAAATATCTTTATTTTGACAGCTTGCTCATATTGTCTTCAAGATCACTGATGTGCTGTTCTACATCTGTCAGCCTATTGGCATTCATTACTACAGTCTTGAATAACAGATGTACAGTGTTTAGCATATGAACAATTTGTGCAGAGATGTTTTCAAACCCAGCCCTCATTTCTGTTTAAGGGTTAGTGATCATAACCATTACAGTCCAGTCAATCTGCTCCACCACAAGGTTTCCTCCCGTTGCCATGCACCTCATGTAGGTATGGCCTTCTTGTACAAGGTCCATAGTTTTTTTGCTGCCCTGCCACATCCTCAAAATTCAGAAGAGATTGTTTTTTTGATGATTTTTGTGATGCCATGAATATCAACTGTTGCGTAATCCATAGTTAGAAAATGAATCACCAGTTTCATTGGATATATAGCTGTTGAGCTTCAGTGCCCAAGGGAACAGCTCTAAGAGGCAACCACCGTCTTGCCTGGCCAAGCCTCATCCCTGAATATATGATCTTTATCCCTTAGAGTTCATTTTGAGTTCATCTGCCTCTGTAGTTCACTCCCTGCTCCAAGTCATAATCCTCTGTTGTGCCATCACATTCTGTTGCCATGGGAGTAACTGTGAGGTCCAAAGCAGTGCTCTGTGACTTCAGGTAGGGAGAAAGCAGCAGAAACAGATGAACTCTTCAGGATCAACAATCCTTCTATCATGCATATGACCTCAGTAATAAATAATAGGGAAGAGGAATAATGAACTAATGCAAAATACAAGCTGAATTTTGTCTAAATATTACGTGTTGTTAAAGTTCTCCTAAACCTATCAGCTCTTTAAAAAGGCAGTTGCACTGGGAAGGCCATTCATTAAGCACTTGGCTTGGGCAACAAGGGGTGTGCTGCAGCCTTGCCATCACATCAGTGTGATCTCAGATATGAGGGCTGACCTGGAGGTTTGGGATTATTTTCTGCAATGTTTCAACAGGGTGTCAATGTGAAATATGGGGGTAGAGTTTAAACAAGATTGTCAGATGATGACTGATGCTGCTGGGAGTATTGGCTATGGGGCATATTTTCAGGGCTTTTGGTTTGCAGGACCTTGGGATGACAGCTGGCATGAAACAGGCCTCACAAAAAATGTGACATTGTTAGAATTCTTCCCCATAGTTGCATCCAGATTTGTGTGTGGGGGGGGGAGCAGGTTGAGAGACCACAGGGTGTTATTCCAATTGGATAACATGCCAGTGGTTGGAATTCTGAATACACAGTCTTCAAACTTGAAGTAAGTAATGAGACTTGCAGATATTTGTGCTGTGCTGCTTGCAGCTCAATCTCACATTTAGGACAAGTCTGTTCTTGAGGCAGCAAATGTAATTGTGGATGCACTGTCTCACTTACAGTTTGAGCATTTCTGGCAGATGGCACCAAAAGTGGAGGCAACTCCAGCTCAAGTTCCTGCATTCTTGTGGCAGGCGGCAATTCTCAAACAGCCGAACTGCTTGAGCATGCTTTGGTCTCAGGAACCTGACGTAAGTAACAGGCACATGTGAAGGCGTTTCAGGAATTTTGTAAAGACTGCGGGCAGTAGCAGAATATGCTACAGAACCCCAGGTTGATTCAGCAGTTTGTCCATTCCCTCATCGAGGAAGGCAGGTTGCCCACGTATATCCCCAGCCACTTGTCAGGGATAGATTTTGTAGCAAAGATGCAAGGTCTTCAACATGTTACAGGCTCATTCATTACCAGGAAAATTATTGAAGGTTGGGCATGGTTAACTCATTCACTCTACAGGAGCTCTTTGAGAGTTCAGCCACTTGTGTCCTGTATACTCTTAACACTGCATCCTGGCCCTTTCTAAACAAAATCAAGCCATAATCAGCATGCCACAAACAAATGAAAATACCTCATGAACAGTAAGTGCTACACACAAAGTATGAGTGGCAAAGTTGTTCAGCACAAAATTACCTTCCCAATGGTGCTATGTAATTAATTATAAGCAATTTTTTTCTATATTAGTCAATAGAAAATTCAACATAAACCATTTTTGGTCGGAAAATATGTAAAATATGAACACCAAATTAAGCATCCATACATTAGATGTAGGTACAAAAGCAAATTTGTACTAAAACACATTTTTTTCTGATATAAAATATGTATTTTTTCTCATTTTATTCAAGATGATTAGGTGAGGCTTGAGGCACAAATGTCAGCCACACACACATCCCATAAACAAATGTGAACAACACCTAAAGTATATGTGATATACTCAAAGTATCAGAGGAAAAGTTGTTCAGCACAAAATGACCTTTCTAATGGTGCTATGCAGTCAATTCTAATCAATTTGGCTCACAAGTAACACACAGAAATAGTGTTGATGACCTGAGAAGTGTCCAGGGCACACAGGAGATCTTTGTCTGCCTCCTAAAGTCATGGGAACCAAAGGGGATGATTTGGTCACCACCTACAGATGTTTCCAGGATGAAATGAGTTGAGAGAGACCAGACAGGACACTAGAAAGCCAGTGGACAGCATCTTATTTGGAGAAATACTAAGCAGTCTTGCCCAGATCTGCTTATCCCTGGACGAGGCAAAACTGTTCAGAGACTATTTGTTTGTGCCTTTTTTTGAGCTTTTAAGGTATCGGAATTAGTGGAGGATTCCACAATCATGGCAGGTCACAACATTCAATGGGGGGATGTCAGCATCAAAGATGACCTAACAAAAATAATTTTGTGGCAGTCAAGGACTACTCATTTAGACCCACCCCCAACTAGTTATGCTACACAGGGCTCAAGGGCATAAGCTCTGCCCTTGGGTTTTAGTCAATTATTATATGGTACAGACAGTGCACAGGCAGGGCACTTTTTTCTTGCATAGCAATGGCAAGCCAGTTACTAAGTATCAGTTTGCAGCAGTACTAAGGAAAATAATTCAGGCTACAAGCAGGCAGCACAAAGATTTTAACACACACTCATTTATGACAGGGTTGGCCACTGAGGCAGCAAGGTTGGGTTGTCAAGAACCACAGGTCCATGTCATCATGAGGTGACAGTCAAAGGACTACAAAGGGTACATTAGGCCGATGGGCAGAAAAGAGGTTTCAAGCCAAGACACTCGAGAGAGTGCCATGTGTTAATGGTTGTTAATTTATTTTATAGGTGCACTTCTCACAGTCAAAATGATGTGGGTGACTGGACATTCCTTTATCAGGAGAGCATGCAAAAAGGCAACTTGTCAGACTCAAGGAGCACAACTTGGCATACCCTAGGAAAAGACAATTGTGCAGTGGTGTGACGTAGGAGGCATGTGTTGGGGGAGTCAATACCCAGGTTACAGAACGTGGGGTTAGTCAGTGCTCTACCAGATGGCCTGGTCATACACCTGGGAGGGAATGACCTAGGCAGCTTGTTCTCCATCAACATAACTAGGGGAATTATGGTTGACCTGAACTGGATTAGGTGGCAAATGTTGAACATGAAGCTGGGTTGGTCCAACAAAGGGCCATGGCAAAAATGGAATACTGTGTCAGCTGCCAGGCCTTTGTGGAAAGTATGTTGAGAGGTAAATTGAGAGGTGTCTTGATTCTGGCTTGCCTGCAGAATCCAAATAATTTACGACCATTACATCATGCTGAACTGCTGAGGGTTATACAATAAAGAGAGGTTATACCTGTCTAAAGTGGATCTAAAGTGGGGCATGCTTTATTCAAAAATAGTATTCAAGAGGTTTTGGAAATATGGGTCTAGAGTAGTCACCCTGGGGCATTTTTGGGAGATGCATAACTGTGTTATGGATCTTGTGGTGGATGATCCGGGCTGTAAATGAAAGTAGGGTGTAATCAGTGAAGAAAAGAGGTGGCCTGGTAAGGACACATTCTAGAATAGGATATGGAGTGGCCCAGTGAGGGAGCACTTCTAAGATTTGAACATCATGGGATATAGTGGGGGAACCACAGTGGGTGATAGTTGGGCAGTTGAGGCCCTGTGAGGGCAGCACTGCACTGATACGGCCTAGCAGGTCCAAAATTCCATCAGGTCAAGCTTGTTAGAGGGGACTGGCTGCCCCAGTGGGGGTTGTTGGGTCTCCCTTGGCTTAATGCTGGCTAGGTTTACAATCTGGATTGGATTCATGACCGAATGTGTCTGCTACCCCAGGGATAATACTCTGTTAGTGAAAATTGAGTGTATATGCTATATGGATTAAAATTTTGTAATGTATAAGATTTTGATAAATGGCTGATTATGTTTTCTTTGAATTTCCGTTGAGTAAACATCTGCCTTTTCCACCAAAAACAGTTAATGGTGTTCTGAGTTTGATTTGGGACTGGAGCTGGGTCTTTCTGGGCAATGGTGAACTCATGTCTCTCACGTTAGCTACTAAAGTAAGATGGGAATCAGAAATAGGAGTTAGGTTTAGGCAATGAAGACTAGTCTGAAGGCTGGCTGAAAGCAATTCACTGTTCTAGGGTGGTACAGGGATGGACTGCCCACTTCTACAACTTGCACTATTTACTATTACTCTCCTAGTAGACTCGAAAGCTTGAACATTATAACTAATGGCACCTGCCAAGAAAATGCTAATATGTTACACATGTTGTGGAACTGTCCGATCATTAACGAAATGTGGACTGAAATCTGCGGTGCCTTTGAATCAATAATAAAATGCTCAACTCCTTTCTCCCCAGTCCTATTTAGATACATGTATAAATACACAGAGTGTGACATCAGTTAAGGGCCCTTGGGTCCACCCAGTCTACCAATTTTTTCTGAGCCTTTTCTGATGCAGACCTTATTTGATCTATGGCACAACATCTTCCTACCCCCTACCTTCCCTCTATGATACCCTTGTGCCTGCCCCAGTCATTTTTGAATCCCATTACTGTTTTCCCCCATTATCTCTGCTGGAAGACCGTTCCAGGCATCTACCACACTTTCTGTGAGGAAGCATTCCTCACATTCCTCCTATAATTAAATGAGCCCCCCTTCAGCTTCATATCATGCACCCTTGTTCTAGAGCACCTTTTAATCAGAAAGATACCCTCTCCTGTACCTTATTATCCCCAGTGAAGTATTTAAAGGTTTCTGTCATATCCCCTCTCTCCCTCCTTTCTTCCAAGATGCACGTGTGTTAACTCCTTAAGCCTTTCCTCATAGGGCTTATGATGCAGACCATGCGTCATTTTGGTAGCTCTCCTTTGGACCTCCTCTACTCTTTTTTGTCCTTGCTGAGATGCAGTCTGCAAAACTTGATGCAGTACTGAATGTGGGGTCTTAGCAATGATTTACATAGGGATATCACCACCTCCCTCTTCCTGCTGGAGATACCCCTTCCTTTGCACCCAAGCATTCCACTAGCCCTTTTGATTGCTTTGTCACACTGTCTAGTTACCTGTAGGCGATCCGATATGATCACCCAATGTCTCTTTCATGCTTTGTCTTTGTCAATATCTCTCTGTCCATTTTGCAATTTGTTCTAGGGCTTTCATGGCCCATTTGCATCATTTCACACTGTTTTGCATTAAAACCAGCTGCTAGACCCTTGACCACTCTTCCATCCTTTTCACACACACCCCGACTATCCACTTTGTTGCATATCCTGCTATCATCAGCAAAAAAGTAAACCTTACTCTCTAGCTCCTCTGATATGTCACTTATAAAAATATTGAAGAGGACTGGTCCTAACACTGATCTCTGAGGTACCCCAATGGTCACCCACCCTTCTAAGAGTACACCCATTTACTCAACACCCTCTGAGTCCTATTTACAACCAGTTTCCAACTTGCTCACCAGTCTTCTATATGGAACAGTGTCAAAAGTCTTTCTGAAATCCAGTTAGTCCATGTCCACCACTCCTCCCTGATACAGCTCCTTGGTCACCCAGTCAAAGAAATCTATCAGATTTGTTTGGCATGATCTTCCCACTGTGAACCCCATGCTGCCTTTGATCCAGCAATCTGTTGGATACAAGATATTCCACAATCCATTATTTGTTCTTGGAATTACCTCTTTTGTCACAGCCTTAGGCATGTTGCAGATTAACTGGATGTTAGCAGTGTCACATGCCCTTAAAAGGCTTGTATTAGCAAATTGGAAATCTCGCATACCTACCTTTTTCACTGAATTGTTCACTAACCTGAGTGTAGTTGCAGTAAATAGGAAAAAATATGCTATCAATTATCAGGTGAATTAGAGGCCTTTAATCTAGTCTGGTCCCCCTTCTTAAAGGAAAACTACACTCTCATATCTTGTAAATTTTATTTGTTTCCATATCAACAGAAAACTGTTTTCCTGTCACTGTTAGGGATGTACGTGATTTCTTTACTTTATTTTCACTGTTCATACTAGTCCCTGTAACTACTATGGTGGTATCCATTATATGGATGTTGAAATCTCACTGTCCCAGAGAGCTTCATTACTGTAGGTGTACAATTTTATTTAAGGGGGGCAGCAAATAGGCTCTGGACTACTTCCTTAGTCCATGAAAACATATCACAGAACAAGCTAAACCTTTCTGTAATTTTATTCATGGGCATCAAAACTAGAAAGATTGGTCACTGATACTGTCTTTGCATCCCAAGGACTATACAGATTTACAGATTCTGGGGTGGTATGTGGTTTCTGAAGGAGCAACGTATGCATCTGTAATTACCTATGCATAGGGGCAACAACCAGTGTCATGGAGTACAAAAGTTGTATTTATTGTGCCAAATGGGCAACAAATGTTGACCGGTGTACATATTTATACTGTCTGGCTACACCCCTGCCCCAAGATAGTTTTAATTGACTGGTTTGAACAGCGAAAACAAACTAAAGCAAATACTGTACATATATCCCCATCATCTACTAGAAAATAGTTGTCTGTTGACAAGGAAACTAATAAAATTGACATGATATCAGAGTGTAGTTTAGAAAGCACTTTGAGCACTGAAGCAATTGACTGGATGGTTATCATACACTATAGTTTTATACCATAATCAGACTTTAAAGGAGAACTACCAGCAAAACAAATTCTAGCCATCACTGCACGACTCCTGTACCCTGATACCCCCTGCAGTCACAGTATACATTTCCTTTTTTTAATACCCGAGTGTTCACAAATCCTGATAATCCTGGAGGTGCAGCCAGCATTTTGTAACAGGGGGATATTAACATCTGAAGATCATGCAGCAAACCACACAATATGCTGATGCACCCTTGCCTCTTCGGATATTGTGCTAATATGTACAGAAATGTAATAATTTACACATTTACCATGCCCAGTGCTATGTTTACAGAATGTGCCTAAAAAACATGTGTGTGCCTGACATACACATGGCATTTAGGCAAATTTTCTAAGAAAATAATGCTGGGCATGGGGAATATGGAGATTATTAAATCTCCATACACTTGGGCACAATACCAGAAGGGGCAAAGGTGCATCAGTGTATCGAGTGGTTTGTGGTGCGATCTCTAGCGTTCAGTAACCCCTATTATAAAATGCTGGCTGCACCTCTGGGATTATCAGAATCTACAAGAGTACATGTATTAAAATAATTAAAATGTATACAGTTACTGCAGGGGGGATCAGGGTACTGAACCCCCAATCTGTGCAGCAATGGCAGCATTCATTTTGAGTGTTTGTTCTCCTTTACTGATATAGTTTTGCATCTAATGGCTTTAATATTCCACCAGTAATTACCAAAGTCAGCAAGCCTTATTTCGTTATCCATTTTTGCACATTGATGATGAAATGCTGTTTATTGTATGTCTTGAATTAAGCATTCTAATGTCCTCATTGCATTCAAAACAAATAAACCTGTTTGGTAAAAAAAAAAAAAAAAAAGAACAAAAAAAATACTGAAGCAGAAAAAGATAAAGGGTGACTGCTACAAATGGATATATAGTGAGATAAGAGATAAGAAGGATCATGAGCCTGAGAGATAAGACAAGGGGCCACTGTAAGTCCAGTGGTCTAGCATCTGATTGGTTCAAATACAGGGAACATAGAAATGCCTACAAAACATAACTCAAAAATACCAAAAAAAAAATACAGAAAAAAAAAACTTTTCTGATCCTCAGAACATCTGGACATAGGAAAATTGTTTACTGATAGGTCAATCTGGGCTCCCAGAGCATGATATTCTTGCAGATGGTCAACTATTCAGCAATCTAGTTGTTACTGCTGATGTTGTCAATTTTATTGCTGATTTGGACAGGATTAAGTAGGCCACCTATCCCCAAACCAAAATGAAACCATGAGACTATCCCCCAAATTTAATTTTCATTTGATTTCATGGATGGAAGTGTTAATCTGGTTAAGATGGTTAAGAACTGATGTATCATCAGGCTATGATAAGTTCAAACCAGATTCCTAAAATTATCAGCCCTAGCCATCACCACCCCTTTCAAAATACTCTATGACACATCCTTATTTCAGGAGCCCATCCACAAAAGATAAAAAGTGGCCATGGTGGTTTCCATCCACAAAGGTGGTTCAAAGAACCAAAAGACAACTGTTGCCCCTTCTCACTACTTAGATCCTTAGCAAAGGTACAGGACAGGTGAGTCTATAACCAACTGCAAGAGTAGTTTGAGAAACAATATCAACTGTAGATAATTATTTTTAAATGGTAATTAACAGTAATAAACTCCAAAATCCAATCATCAATTCTTCATGCGGGCTAAATTTGGGGTATTGATAATGCTCAGTCATTAAGTAATACTAAAAAAACATTATCAATATCTATTAGGACTCCCAACATACATTTCTGCTAATGTGGTGTGAGCCAAATTAGGTCAGTGCTCAGTAGAAACTATGATCATGAGAAAATAAGGATTTTGATCATGGATTTTCAAGTAATGTCAGAACAAAGACTACTCAAGGCTTGTTTTGAAGAGCAGGTAATCCTCAGATAGAGGGTTTATTTTCCTACATTTGAAGTTCATCAAGGATAAAAATTTATGTGCTTTAATTATCCAAAATTATGATAGATGTAGACTGCATCCTGTGTGCTGCAATATAGATTTATAATATTTTGCATATTTATCATTTTTTTTGTACATATTATTTCGCTTTTTTCCTTTAATGTTTTTCACTCCACTCACTCTTTTGTTCACCTTCTTACTCTGTTGTATACACTGGGTACTTGTGAAAACAGGCAATTTTTGCTCACATGCCTTTACAGTATAAAATTAAAAAAATGAAATACAAATAATGAAATATAAATGTCACATGGTTGTGTTTGATCTGGATATACAAAAAACAAAATTGGCTCAAAATGACACATTTTTTATAAACATAACATATATTTTTGCAGGGAACGTTATTTATCAATATTACAAAATAAAAGATTCTAGGAATAGGCTCACAAAACTCAGGTTAGAAATATTTAATAGTAAATTTCTTCACTTCAAACGGCAAAGACAAAAACCTTTTTTTACCATTTTGAGGACGTGGATCTGGGGATGTTAACAACATCATGTGTATAATAATTTTCTGTCAAATTTATAAATCACAAAAGGCAATATGGTTAAATAGCATAATTGGTGACTGTTCACCAACATCTAATTTGCTATCAATAATGCTTTTAACAAACAATCCCTCAATGATCAATAAAGTGGCCTCTTTCTTGGTAGCACTGAATATCTTTTAGATTATGACAGTACTGAAATATAGCAAAAGTAACAATTTTGCTGTATATTTTCTCTCATTCATTAAGAATATATAGGCATAAATATTGCTAAATTTCTCCAGTTGTTTATTCTATTTCAATAATATATTGATTTTCAAGGAAAAGTTCTTGTTTACTAAATGGAGGAAGTGATTTTCACATTATTTTGAAGGTCTTTTGACTCCTAAAATTTGTAAAAGACAGACAATAGAGAATACTAGTAGAATGCACTGACACAGGGTGTAGTTAACAAGGTCTGAACCATGCAGTACCCAGTTTACATCTTGGAAATCATCAAAGATTACCTAAATGTTGCATATATCATTTCCTTCACAGTATAGTGCATATTGGATTAATTGAATTTCACCCATATTTTTCTCCCAGGAAAGAGTTAATAGGGGCTTAGGTAACACAGAGTTATACAGTTTATATCTTAAATGTATGTTAAAGTTTAAGTAAGCAATGTTTCAATTGTGCCCTCAGACATACTACTGTAAAATTGAATAGGTGCAAGGTAGTTAAAAAAAACTGTAGAATGCCTATGCTTGTGTATTAGGCAAACTATGTTAATAGTACATAAAAACTTGGGTAAAGTAATTTGAAATAGTCCATACAATGTGTAACCCTTATCCTGACCAGGAACCACCATCCTGTAACCAAGACCCCACTAACTTGTTACTTTGACATGGCAACAAACCACAAGTTGGCAGAAAAAAAGGTCTCACCCCTGGCATTAGGGCAATTACCTGACTCAGGCATCTTAGAGGTGTGTGTGTGTTGGGGGGGTACAGCACAAAAAGTAACATTGTTATTTAGCCCATTTCTGGGAGAGATGTAGGTGTCAGGGGGTGGTGTGTTTCCTATCTGAGGCACCAAGAACATTCACAAGTTACTCAAAGATGGATTGTCTGCAACCATAAACTTTGGCATTGTATGACTTTATTTCTGGCAAGATTGAACAAGAAGGGTGGTCCCCCCAAGGCTTTACTGTTCTGGACAGTCAACAACATTTGCAAACAGAAACACTTTATAATCTGGCAGTACTGTAAATTCAACATGAACACTTTTCCCAAATGTCTTCTCCATCCCTGTGCTGAGGGATCTCTGGATCTGTAACCAGTGCATATATTATGTGGGTTGCTATGCACTTAAACTTGAGCACACCTGACTAAATAACAGGTGTTAACACCTGCTGGAAAACTGTTCCTATCTTCTAACCAGTTAGAACCACTCTGAACCCAGAACTGAGGGGCTGCTCACACTGGCCAAAGTTAGACTCTCTGCCATTACCTTAGGAAACAAACTGAATTCTCCAACCCCAGTCAGCTGCTAGAGACATCCACACGGGGTTCTGAGAACCTGCAAGCTAAGGGTACATACAGAGATACCAGACAACCCACAGTCTATCTTCAAATGAACCTTGTACTCACCACTTGATATTCCCTTTTAAGGCATTTGAAAGAACACTTTAGACTACCTTTCTGTCACAAATCAATAGCTTTTGAAGTAAAAATACACTCAGTCTCTTCACTCTAAGCAGCTCTGACAGTCTTTCAGCCATTCAGGGGATTGCCCTAAAGAATCACTGACCTCTCATTCCCATTCCACTTTTCATGTGAAAATCTCAACCCCTCGGTACTTCACAGGCTCTGGTAGTGACCACTTCCCAGGAAACCAGTCTTTGGATAACTGCACTATAGTAGAAACATACACAGAGGGTACTTCCCTCTTGATAAGCAGGACATCTCTTGCCCTCAGAACTCTCAGTGAGCTCCTCTCCCTTTAAGCTCCAACTTCAGAGGACACAGACAGTTCCAGTAATGCCAACAGCTGCTAGCCAAGTGTGGCTTATGCTGCTGAGAGAGTTCTGAACAACATTTCCTCATCCTCTGCTCGACAGAGCCAGGCAAATGATGATGCAATGTTTTACAGAGAGTATTAATCCCTCTGTTAACTACCCAGGCTAATTGCCTGCTCTAAAACTGATGGGATTCTAGTAATCCCAGGGACTGGCTGATTACACTCACCACCACCAGACCACCTTGCTGTCTGCAGCAAGGGCTTTGGACTGGAATACAAACCATCCAACCTCTGAGAACCTAATCAGAGAGGTGGCCAGGCTTCCCCTATCCATGATTTAATATAGGCAGGTAGTCACAGAGAAAACGGAGGCATGTTGAAGCAGATTCAGCTCTACCTGAAAAACTGTCTTGGAACCCTTCCACAGTGACTCAAAGAAACCTCCTAAAGCTTGCCCTGACAGAATGGAACTTATGGCCCATACTCAAGATAGAACCACTAGCCAGTCTCTCCCCCTAGCCCAATAGGGAAAAGCTATCTAACCACTGCACTACCCAGGGAGCAGCCTATACCAACCATTTCACATTTTACACTGTATACTGCTTTAGAAATATACATATGACATTGCTATGCATTTCCCAAACCCCAGAACTACACACCCTAAACCTGAAAAGCAAAATGTCTAACAATTCCCAGTTAAAACGTTTAGACAAACACTCAAAAGGACACTGCTGAGCCACAAATCCTCTTCTGGTCTTTTTTTCTTCCACGCACACCTGTAAAAGAAAACATCCTGTAAAAAGAAACAACCTGCAAGAAACACATACGGTACCTGCAAGGGAAAAACAGGAAATAAACCTCCCACCAGAAGATATAGTCCACTCCCCAAAACATTTTAAAGGGTTTTCTACAAAAGGCAGTAAAAAAAGTACAAAAAATATTGTATATACAAAATATTTTTTTTTTGGGAGGGGGGTTACCTTACAAAATATTTCTAAGGAGGAAACATCCTGAGTGCACAAGGCACTTACATTCAAGAAAGTCACTGTAGGCTAAAGCCAGTCCAAAATTGTTCTTGCAACAGGCATGAGGCCTACTGGAAACTTTAATCTAGATTCCGATGTCCAAATGAGCAAAACAGTAGGGAGATATCTGCTTTAGTAGACAGTCATGGAAACACAAAAAGTAGGAGAAGCTTTGCTCTACCAGTTCAGCCGCTCAGTTTAATAGTTCTGCATCACCTCTGGATCTGATCAAGCTCTTCCATGGCACCTCTGGAACTGGTTACTGCTGATCAAGGAAAAAAACTGCAGTAATGACATCCCTCATTGCTCCCAGGAGGATGCTGTACTCCAACTTCTGAATCTTGGTTTGCTGGTCAAAGCACCTAGCCTCACCTGAGCTCTTTCCTTCTAGATTGCTTGAAAGGACAGAGCAGAGAACCTTACCAGAGCAAGGGAAAGGATTAAGACTTATTTTGGCTAAGCAGATTTACTGTGTGTTATTTTTACTTTTTGGACCTGTGTAAGTAACTAGTATTGATTCTGTTTTTGGGGTGGACTTTTCTTAGTTTTAACTTTAATTTGCCAGGAAGGAACTGTAGCTGGGAGATATTTGCAGTCAGTTGTGACTAGACCTGTTACTTAGCCTTTGTGAAATAGGTGTCTGAAAGGAAGGAAGGCACTCAGGGGTGGAGGAGTAAGAGTTGTGGGGATTGTTCTGGATGTCATAGGGTTTATTCCACCCCACCCACCTAAGCACATAACTTCCTTTATAGCAAGGGCTCTGACATCACTTCCCCAAAACTGCTAACAATATACACCTGTTCATATCATTAGAGGCACAGCACACTGAATAGGGGTAGAGACACTCACAAGCTTGCACACACTAAAACAAGAACAAAAACCAAAAAAGCATCTGTAACAGGAAGGGAACCAGACATGTGGGGGGTGGTGCAATCCACTGGCTGTGCAGCAGCAGTCTTCTGGGAGACATTATGGAGACTGCATTGCTGCCCTATATGCAGGCACCTCTTTGGTCTGAGGGAGGAGGTTGTTCATCTTCATGCTGACCTGGCAAGGATTCAGGAAACCTGCTTCCCCACCCAGAGACCACCCAGGCCACTGCCACTACCTCAGAGGTTGCCAAGAAAAAGGAGTGGTTGGAGCACAGTGGGCTCAGGGAGTGTGAGGGTGGGGAAACAGAGGCGCATTCCTCCAGCTGTGCCTCTCCACAATTCATTCACCATTCTGGCAAAGCATGGTTCCTCATGGAGGCACCTGCAGTGGAGACCAAGGAGGATGCTGGGAACCTCCACAATGGAGACCCACAGGAGGGTGGTCCAGGACCCACAGGGGAAGGAAACAACTCCTGGTGGGGGACTCAATTGTTAGGGAGGTAGAACTGGGGGAGGCAGGGGAAAGGGAGGTAAGGTGCCTGCCTGGTGCCAAGGCTTGGAGGGACAGGAAATGGATCCTCAGGATCATGGGAGCAGTGGCAAGGGGAGGGAGCTGGATGTCATTATCCACCTAGGGACAAATGACCTGACTGAGAATGGGATCAGAGCAGTGCAACAGGAGTTTGTGGAGTTGGGGAGGGGCCTTAGACAAGTAGCACACACGGTAACTTTCTCGGAAGTGCTACCTGTCTATGACATGGATGAGGCTAGGCCACTCCACACCATGGGAATCAATGACTGGTTGAAAAGCTGGTACAGAGCTCAGGGATTTGGCTTCATTGGGGACTAGGGTACCAGCTGAAGGGATGCAGGCCTATATAGGCATGATGGTCTGCATCTATTCTGGAGGGAAACCAGGATCCTAGGTGATAGGTTTAAATGCTTCAATGGTAAGCATTTAAACTCGTTAAGGGGGAAGGCACCGAAGAAGAGAAGGGAAATCCTAGCCCTCCCAAAAAAATCAGGGTAATTAGTGAGGTAAACACCAAGACAGAGCAGTCAATAGTGAGAAGGGAAGGGGTAAATGGAGAAAAAGATAAAGGCGGTAGGGACAGGGATGGGCCAAAAAGAAATAAAGTCATAAAAAAATGGAGAGTAATGAGTACCAATGCCTATAGTCTAGGTAAAAAGCTCCCTGAAATGGTGGCCTTGATGGAAGAGAGATGCCTGGATATTGTGGCAGTCACAGAAACATGGTACACAGAGAACCATGACTGGGATGTCAACATACCAGGGTACACAATCTACAGGAGGGACAGGGAGGGAAGAAGAAGAGGAGGATTAGCACTCTATGAAAGGGAAGGGATCAAAGCAACAGAACTAAAGGGTAAACAGGGAGGAGATGAGGCACTGTGGGTCACCCTGGAGACTGGAAATGGTTCCACAATCTGCACAGGGGTTGTATACAGACCCCCGTCTCAGGGCTGGGAAATGGACAAGAAAATGATAGAAGGCATCCTTGGGATGGCAGAGAAAGGGGAGATATTGCTGATGGGGGACCTGAATATGCCAGATGTTGACTGGAGCACCTTTGCTGCAGCCACATCCCAGAACAGGGCCATTCTCGATGCCCTAGGTGGCATGCCTCAGACAGCTAGTTTTGAACCCATTCTGAGAGAGCAATCTAGACCTGGTACTCTCAAATGGGAATGGAAAGGATCTCTGATCTTGAAGTGGGTTGCCATCTGGGGAACAAAACGACCACCAAACAGTGTGGTTCACGATAAACTTGGCTATAGAGTCAAGCCACACAAAAGTGAAGGTACTGGACTTCAGGAGGGCTGATTTGGTCAAAATGGGAGAGTGCTGGTCACGTGATGAGCCTGCTCGGTTAAGACGTGCTCCTCGCTCCTCTGAGACCCAAGTGACAGATTACAGCTTTAAACACCCGATATTGGCGATATTTTAATTTCTTTTTCAGTGTAGTGCTTTATTTGGGGCATCGAGTTTGCCCTTGCCTAGCAGAACCGGGATTGTGGTGATTTAAAGAAGGTGTAACCGAAGTGCCAGAGAGGAGCTCCTGCAGGCCGGGCCCGAGCTCGAGTGCAGGATGGAGACCGACTTAATAGAATCAGCTGGACGGGCATGCCCCGCTCGATCAAAAGACTGAAAACCCCACTCACCATTAATTTAGACTAGGCTAAGATCCTCTTCAGAAGGAGCATTGGGGTCAGCACAGAGGACATTAAAGAGATAAAACTTGCTTCAGGGATTGGTGGGGGACTTCAGAGGTGAAACTGGCTTTACATTCACTGGCCCAAAGAATGAATGATGCAGAGGCCAGGATCTCTTCACAGGAAAGAAAATGTCTTCACTGGATCAGAGGTGGTATATCCTGAAAAAGGTTAAAAAGCTAGAAGAGAGGCTAGAAGACCAAGAAGTAGAAATCATAGAAACAACCCTCATATTAGCGGGCCTTCGGAGAGGGCTGAAGGCCCAGACTGTGTTTCTTATTCAGGATCTATTGTTAATGTTGGCCCTTCACCCTTGTGGGAAGGGTATAATTTGAGGGCTCATCGTGGATTAGCAGGAGACCCTACCACCAGGGGCCCGACCTAGAGTTATAATTATGAGGTTCCTTAACTTCAAAGAGAAATCCATGTCCTTCAGATGTCCAGGCAAAAGAAACCCTGCAGTGGAATGGGTCCTCATGTTTTTTTTTCAGGATCTCACCCCGGTGTTCGAGAAAAACAAAAGGAGTACAGGATATTAAGAAGAAGCTCTACTTTGCAGGATAAAGTTTCGCTTCTACCCTGCTACACTTATGGTACAGCTGTCATCGGAGAAAATAAATTTTAACAGCTAAAGATGCATGGAGGGACTCCGTATCGATCTTCCGGATCTCTTCAAATCTTTAACCTGATTGTGTCCTGTATACGAGGACTGGCCTTTATGGAAGAGGACTTGTGGGGGTTATGGGCACTCACGGTGAATGATGAGACTGTTGGCCTCTGGCAAAATCTGAGGCAGTTAAGCAGCAAGCTTCCGTCTCGACCCCTCGAAGGGTCCTTAATTGTTTTTTTTTGTTTTTTTTTTTTTTTAGGAAGGGAAGGAGGGAAACGGAGTATAAGGGAAGGCTAAACAAAAGCACAATAAGGAAAAGACTGGGTTGCTTAAGACTTCTAAGGATTGACTTCCAGACCACCAACACATGGGTCGGACTTCTGGGGGTATGGACTGATCCAGGGGCGGGTGGTCTGCCACCAATTAAGGGAGGGTTCTATGAGGGAGCGCCATGATTTTGGTTAGAGGCGCTGTCAGCTGAGTTTTGGTGTTTAGGCTGGATGGGAAAGCGTACTCACTTATTGTTTAGTTGGGTTCTTTTCATGTTTAGGCTTTCTATGTATATATGGAATACACTGGGGCATCATTTCATTAATCATGTGACAGGCCCGTAGGGTCTAAGGGGATTTAAGGGCTTGTTTCTGGCACGGAAGCCAAGATTGGGTCTTGGGGGCTAGGAAATGGGTTCATCCATGACTCAACAGGAAGTGGTTGGTCTGTCTTGGGACCGGGGATAGAGAGGGGGAGGGTTTGAGGGAGGAAAGAGAGAGTCCTCATCCGGGAGACCTGGGATGGCCTCAAGAAGGCTTTGTCTATGGTTCTTCATCTAGTTTGCTATTAATTAGATGGTATTGTACAATGTTATTTCTTGGAATGTTAAGGGTTTGAGGGACTATATAAAAGGTTGACAATCCTGAGGTACGTGGAGCAGTTGGGGCCCATATTGCAGCTTTACAGGAAACACATCTATTATCGGATGAGCTAGATAGTTTAAAGAAGCGTTGGTGGTCAGGTATTTGGAGTGGGTCGAGAGAGCGTCTGGGGTTGGGCATCTTATAAACAAGTTTTGCCCTTTGAGGTGAACCAGGTGTTGACCCAGCAGGATGGTAGGGGATCTATGTGAGGGGCACCTCACATGGTAAGGCAGTAGTGGTGGCCTCTATATGGGGCCAACTCTCTGAACCTGAATTTTCACCTCATTAGAGGAGAACATTGCTATGCTCCCAGCACTTTCACTGATATTAGCGGGGACTGGAATCTATGCTTGACAATAAAGAGGATAGGGTGCTCAGTGCTCAAAGGGCCCAAGTGGCTTTGGCTAAGTTTTTGAGGCTACTGGTCTGACAGACCCATCTAAGTTTTTCCGGATGGGGTCCCAAATGACATTTTATTCTGGGCTCATAAAAGTCACACTAGGATAACTTTTTCTTGGTTAACAGGGAGGCATTAGAGGTTAGAGCATTTTTGACTGAGGGTAGAACCTTTTCTGACCATTCCCTGATCCGGATTCAATGGAGCCCAAGCCCTTACACCCCAGGCCTTATAGGTGGAGGCTGCATGACTGGTTTTTATCAGTGGAGGAGAGAGGGATGAGCTGGAGGTGGCCCTTCAAGAAATTATTAGAGCGCAACTGCCCACGTTGACTGATAAAAACTAGCTTGGCCCACTTGTAAATTCTTTTACTCCATGGCTACAAACTTTAGCTGCCAAAGAGAGGTTGATTAGAGGGTGGAGAGGAATTCTTAGAGGGCTTAATAAGTTTTTTGTCGCAGCAAGAGTGGGCGTCAGAAGAAATAGACATGGAACTTAAAAGCCTAAGAAGGGATTTGTCAGAGATTTTGTATGGGAAGACTGAATTTTGGTTAACTAAGATTAAGGCCAAATATCTCCTCCAGGGTGATGTACCGGGACGTCTTCTGGCAGTGAGAATTAAGGAGTGGGAAGACACTAGGACTATTATCTCGATTTCACATGAGGGGAGGCTAATGACAGATCCCCAGGATACGGCTTGAGGCGTCATTTCATTTTTGAGAAGATATATCAGGAGAATGTCTGGGGGCACAAGTATAGGGAATACTTGAGGGTATTCAGCTCTCGACATGGACCCTATTCTGCAAGAAACTGAGACCCTATACACTCCCTCCGAGATTATCGAGGTGGTTCAGTCCCTTCCAGTAGGAAAATCACCAGGGCCTGATGGTCTAAAGGTGAAATTTTACCAAACCCATATTCAGACTATTCTCCCTGTATTAAAGGACTTTTTTCGTACTATAATGCAGGATGGCATAGACCATCTACCCTTATACCAAGCATATGTCACATTAATACCCAAACCAGATAAGCCTAGGGATGTTATGGGAAGCTATAGGCCTATAGCTCTGATAAACCAAGACATTAAGATATTTACAAAGATCCTGGCTAACAGGATGTTAACTGTGGCCCTGAGCTTAATTAGTCAGAACAGTAGGTTTTATGCCGGGAGAGGAGCAAAGATGCGCTCAGGAAAATACATCATATTATAAATTTGCCCCTGATTCTCGGGCTCCCTTGGCTCTGATCTCCCTAGATGCTGAAAAGGCATTTGACTGAGTTTCCCATTTATTTTTGTTCACTACAATGGAGAAGATGGGGTTCCTGGAGGGTTTGATTAGAGGTATTAAGAACCTGTATGTGGCACCTACGGCTAGAATATTATGCAATGGTTATCTCTCAAGGGAATTCCAGCTTAAGAATGGTACTCGGCAAGGGTCCCCTCTTTCACCGATTCTGTTTAATATCTACTCTAGAGCCTTGTTAAGATCTATCAATCAGGAGGTCAGGTCCAGGAGTTGGATTGTGACATGGATTTAAAGATTTCAGTCTTTGCAGACGATATTCTGCTCCATCTTCAGATCCAGCAACTGGCTTTGGGACCGAGTAGAGAGCTAATAGATCGGTGTTCTAGGGTTTCAATTATAAGCTGAATTCACTAAACCCAAATTCTACCTCTGACTCCGTATGTCTTTAAGGCAGATTTTGATCCCTTGGGGTGCAATGGAATAAGATAAGTTGAAGTACTTGGGTATTTGATTACGCAACCAAACATCCAGTGCAGATGCTAACATGGGGGGAATTATCTCGGAGATCTCGGGGGATATATTAAGGTGGAATAAACTACCTCTGAATTTTACGGTGCGCTTAGGCATTATTAAGATGAACATCCTGCCAAGGCTGCTCTATCCGATCTACTTGGCTCCATATACTATCCCTGTAAGGTGGTTTAAGCTCATTAGAAAGATGCTGATTGGTTTCTTCTGGGGTAACAAACCCACTAGGATTAAATATAAGGTGTTGTGTCGGCCTATGAAAGGGGTGATTAGACTACCTGACCTCCATGCTTACTATGTGGCGCCAGTTGGGCTTGATGGCCCAATGGGCAGTAGACTTGGGTGAGGGAGAATACTGTCCTGCCTGGTTACAAATTGAGAGGAAACGGTTGAAGGGTATGAATTATTCTCCTGACTCATTATATGCTGGGTCTCAAAACAGTACAGGGCAAGGTAGAGGCGGGAACCCAATCAGGAAGTCTCTGGAAGCTCTGGTGGTCATTTCTCACCCAGTTCAAAAGGTTGTCAGGTGAAATCCAGGATCAGCCTATTTTGGGAAACCCTAACTTGACTATAGGAGGTTTGGTGCTCGGGCAGAGGGTGAGAGTATTTGAGAGGGTCTTAGTTTAAGGGATATGCAACAGGAGGGGAAATTTCTTTGCCACCACAATGTGATGGCCGCCTTTTTTCAAAGGTTACAGCTCAAGCAACTGATTGTGGGAGTTCAGGAGGGAAGGGGACTCACAGATAGCTCGTGGGGAGCTTGAAGGAGGCCGGTACAGAACTAGCTTACTTACTCGGGTATACAAACTTCTTGAATTTCAAGTGTCAGTGACCTCACCTCTGTCTTTACTGATAAGGTACTGACTTCTGGTTAAACTGGGACACCATCTGGAAAGCTATTAAATATATTGTTATCCCTAAACATAGGAACATGCAGATTTTGTGGTCCACAATATTTACTATACACCTGCAAAGCTCTGTTCGAGGGGTTTGAGACAGACAGATCTCTGTTTTAGGTGGGAAAGTAACAGGAGATTTGTTTCACATTTTGTGGAGCTGTGATAAAATTTATCCTTTATGGAATGAGATCAGGCAAGGCCTGGACCCCAGATTAGGCTACCAGGTTATTTAATGCCAGAAGTTTGTGTGTTAGGTGACTATTCCTGGTCGAAGGTGTTACACCAAGATTTCATCTTGCTTTAATGGGATCAATAGTCAAGGGTGTTTATTGTGAAGCATTGGAAAGATGGTCAGGTCTATCCTTACTTAACAATGGGTGAAGGACTTATCAGTCCTTGGCTAAGATCAAAAACACCTAATGTCTGAGGGAAGACAAGAGGTTTACATTAAAAGGTGGGCAAATTTAGATGCAGCTTATTCATAGTAGGGTATAAGTGATATGACAGAGACCTGTCTGTCGGACAGGGCTAGGCGGGTGATACGCTAGGGAAGTTGGATGTACCAAGGGATTGGCATAGTGGGTACTAGGATCTCGCTATTTTTGAGAAAGATCCCCTATAGTACGGATGGTTTTTTATGTTAGTGTTGTAGCTTAAAATTGATTTGAATGGGATATAGGTTTGACGAGGGGTGATTACTTGAGGCTGGTGGGGTTTCAACGGAGTGGGACTCTCTCTCTTCCAGGGGTCACACTGGATATCTGCCCTGGTTGGTTGGATTTAATTGGGATCTGGGGTTTTCAATGCTGTGAGTGGCATATTGGGGAATCGAGAGCTGAGAGAAGGAGTTGTTTTAACTAACAGTGGCCTCGATAGCTTTTGTGACGGGTTGTTCCTGGATGGGGTTTCAGTGTGTGTGTATATAGGGTTGTATATAGTTTGCACAGCCAGTTTTAGGTTGTGCTCCTGTCTCCGGTTTTTGTGTTTGTGTGTCTTGTTGGTGTTGGAAAAGAAATAAAATTTTTCTTTAAAAAAATGGAGAGTGCCTCAGAAAAGCACCAGCAAACAGGCAAGAAGATGAGGTGGAGCAACAATGGGAAACATCAAAACCGCCATCACAGAGTCAACAAGCCTTTGTGTGACGCAAATAAACAAATCAAAATGAAAGAAAAATACACTATGGTTTTCAAAAGAAGGGGGAAGGTAAGGGAGAAAAAGATAGCATTCAGGAAGTATAAGGAAACACAGAAGGAACAGGACAGAGAACTGTACCAGTTAAAGCAGAAGGAAGTGGCTAAGGCAATCAGAAGCAAAGACCCAAACTGAGGAAAAGATAGCCAACTCGATTAAGAATGGGAATAAAACCTTTTATAGGTACATTAGGGAGCAAAGAAAGACTAAGGTAGGGATACTGAGGCTGAACAAAGAGGAAGATGGTTGGGCAGAGAGCAACAGTGAAAAAGCAGGTATACTGAACAAATACTTCTGCTCAGTATTCACAATTTAAAAGCAGGGGGAAATACCTAATCCAGTCAATAGAAGCACTCTGGATAGAGGGGTTAAGTCCTTTCACAGAAGAAAGGGTTCTAAAAGAACTCTTAAAACTGAAGGTGGATAAAGCAAATGGGGCCTAATGGGATTCACCCCAGAATTCTAAAAGAACTAAGGGAAGAACTAGTAACACCACTGACTACCCTTTTTTAATTAATCATGGGAGGATGGTGTGGTACCTGAGGACTGGAGGAGGTGGATGTGATTCCCCTTAACAAAAGTGGGAGCAAGACAGAGGCAGGAAACTACAGACCTGTCAGTTTGACCTGAGTGGTAGGGAAAATGATGGAATCACTTTTGAAGGAAGGAATTGTTGAGCACCTAGAGGCCATAAGGGCACAGGATCCAAAGCAGCATGGATTCACAGTGGGAAGCTCATGTCAGACAAATCTAATTTATTTCTTTGACTGTTTGACCAAAGCAGTAGACCAGGGAGTGACTGTGGGCATGGCCTACCTAGAATTTAGCAAGGCATTTGACACAGTCCCGCACAAAAGATTAATAAACAAACTAGCCAGCCTGGCAGTGGGTCCCAGGGTGGTAGCCTGGGTAAAACACTGGTTGGACAACAGGACACAGCGGGTAAAAGTAAATGGAGTCCACAGTGAAGAAAGTAGGGTTACTAGTGGGGTACCTCAGGGTTCAGTACTGGGGCTGGTCCTTTTTAATGTTTTTATAAGTGACATTGCAGAGGGACTGGAAGGGAATTATGTCTCTTTGCAGATGACACAAAGATCTGCAATAGGGTTGATACACAAAGTTGGGTAGAAAGGATGAAATGGGACTTGGCAAGGTTGGAGGAATGGTCAAATTTATGGCAGCTTAGATTCAATGCAAAGAAGTGCAAAGTAATGCACCTGGGAAACAAAAACCCAGGGGAAGAGTACACAATGGGGGGTGAGATACTGACAACAACAAAAATGGAAAGGGACCTAGGGGTAGTCATATTAGATGACCTAAAGTTGGGCCAGCAATGTGAGAAGGCAGTAACGAGGACTGGGGGGATACTGGGATGCTTAGGGAGAGGCATCACCATTAGAAAACAGGAAGTTGTTGGTCTCTTTGTACAGACAGTTGGTAAGACCACATCTGGAGTACTGTGTACAGTTCTGAGACCCCATCTCTGCAAAGACATAGACAGAGCGGAGGCTGTCCAGAGGAGGGCAACCAAAATGATGCAGGGTCTGCATCAGAAGACATATGAAGAAGGACTAAAGGAACTAAAGATGTATAGCCTCGAGGAAAGGAGGGAGAGGGGGGACATGATAGAAACTTTCAAATACCTCAAGGGAATCAACAAAGTCCAAGATGGCATCATCTTTCAGAAAAAGAGATGTGCAAAAACAAGGAGGCACAATTTGAAGATGGGGGGACAGCTCAGAGGTAACGTGAGGAAGTATTTCTTCACAGAGAGGGTTGTGGATACATGGAACAACCTTCATGAGTAGGTCGTAGAGTCAAAAACAGTGGGGGAATTCAAGAATGCATGGGAGAGACATAAGGCAATTCTAGTGGGGGGTAGGAGGAAGTAGGCTTGGTTAATTAAGATCTGCAGCTTATCCATTAGGTAGGGAAATGGGCAGACTAGGTGGGCCAAGTGGTCCTTATCTACCATCAGATTCCATGTTTTATGTTTCTTTCTTCAGCCAACTGCCAGCTGAGGGTGTGGCCCACAACCACTGAATCTTGCTTATAGCTGGTTCTTCCAGGTACTGTTAAGAATGGTGCCACTGAGGAGAAGGACAACAGATGACTGTTCCATTTGGGTTGATAATTTTTACTGACTGCATTGTCTCTTTGTCCTCATGATCAGTCACTATTACTGATTCCAGGTGAATTTCCAAGAAATGATCTTGTCTTGGCAAACCTTTTCTCTTCCAGCTGGACCAAGGCCATTCATGCAGTACCAGATCCTACTTGTTGAAGCTTTGAATTCCTTCAGCAACCATTCATCTCACTTGTCCTCAGTCTGCTCTCACATACCTCTACACAAAAATGGATATTTGACAGCAAATTCTTTCTCAGCTCTCCTCCCGATTAGTGTTTCCTCTTTGCTGCTGTTTGGCAGAGGTAGGCCCTCAGACTGGCTTGGGGGTGGCCACAGCTGATGTATCCATGCCTCTCTGTCCCACACAGGAAAAGAGCAGTTCACTCCTGTGTCTTTCTCTGCCTCTTGCACACTTGAGCCCCTCCCTTCTGCTACGGGCATTGAAACTTTTGTGACTGTGGCATATATTAATCCAGCCTCTTCAACAGATGCCTCCACCTCCTCCAAAACCTCCATATGTTCTGCCCAGGTACTAGTTACTGGTTTGATCCCTGAGAACATCCACTCCTCATTACTGCTGGAGGGTAGCCATGATAATGATGGCCACGATTGACCACTTTCAAAAAGGGCGACTCAATCATAGTGCCTGTACACAGGGCTATCGGGCAGGGAGGGTGACCGGATAGGGGTTTGGTGAATATAGTGACAGCATGTTGTTATATATACACGCATGAGGGGGCTGGGAGGGACCACACCATACAGTGGGTGGAAGGGGAGGGGGAGGGTTTGTGGGGTATAGCATGGTGGTGAGCTGCTGAGCTGGCTGTGTGGCATGGTGGGTTGGTGGCAGACTAGGGTTGGGAGGGTGCTGGGTTTGTTTCTGGGCATGCTCTCTTTTTGTGCCTGTCCAGGATTTTCTGTTTGTTTGTTTTCAAACCCCTTAACATGCATCCCCTGGAATTGAGAACCTTTAGTGGGGGGTGCAGAGGCACAGCCCCTGCATAAAAAAAAATCTAAGTCTCTGGCACCCTTTTGCTGTGTTCTGCAAGTGTACATTGCCAAACTGATTTTTTTGTGATGTGCACTTGCCCAAATGGCGATTGCCTTTTCACGATCGCTGTCATGACAAGGAATCCTGCCAGAGACATAGGCCTCCCATGTGATGAGGTCTTCCAGTTCCTCATCTCTTCAGAGCACACTTGGACTTGGACCACTTGCCCATGGGTCTGCAAGTTGAAATTCTGCCACTGCCAAACTCCTCTCAGCTTCTTCTTCTTCAGCTGAGGGGCTACATGCTGCTTGCACCTCTTGTATGTTGCATTTAGTTACATTTACAAGGAATGCCCACAAGAAATCCTCTGCTTCCTCCTGCTTTTCTTTGCCATCAATCTGGCTTCCACAGTCATGCTGATTACTTAGGGTCCATGTGGGAGCCAATCAGATACAGTGGACTATCTCTCTGGATGGACCACTAGCCATAATCATCTCAAACTTTACTCTGCAGTTCTAGCAGTGGGGAATGGCTATGACATCCCATCCTACTTTCAGACATACTGCACACACAGTCACTGGGGTAGCCAGTGACATGGGCTTCGGCGATTGGGCACCTACAATAATGGTGACCCAATCCCCAGTGCATGCCATCAGAGCTAGGGTAGGGTAGGGCAGCCGAATGAGGGCTTGACAAGTACAGCAACAGGATGTCACTATATGTACATGCACGGGGGAGCAAGCATGCACAGTGAGGGGTGGGAAGTGTTGTGAGGGGTGTTGCCACAGTGGGTTGCCAGGTCGACCCCATGGTATGGTGGGTGGGTTGCTGATGCTGGTCAGTAGGGTACTGGGTTTGGGTCCAGGCACTGGTGTGTTTTTGTTGCGCCCGGCCCAAACCTTTTTTTTATATTTTCACACACCCCCGACATGCACCCCCCTGGAGCTGAGAATCCTTTAGTATGGGGATGTGCCCCCTCATAAAACATTAAAAACATAAGCCCCCAGAGTCATTTTGTTGTGCACCAGGGTGTCAGAGTGCCAAAATAAATTTTTGGCACTCTGACTTCGCGATAATGGTGATTGCCTTTAGGCTTTCACCGCTATTACATAGAGCCATCACTGCACAGCCAGGGAGTGCTATGTTGAGTGGTGCTCCCACACAACCATATTCCTCCTTAAATGTTCTCAATTCCTGTTCTTTTTGGCTACCAAGACTGGACATACAGTGGATACTGCTATCTTCTACTTGCCATGCTTGCTTTCTGAAAAAAAGACAGTTACAGAAAAACGCGATTACCATGTGCACAATATCGGTTCTTTTTACTTTCAAAAGTCTTTTACTGTCTGCCTGACCACTTTATCTGAGCGACTTGCATTTTACCTTTGCTTTGATTTGCATTTATTTACATGTGCTTTGCTGTGCATTTGTTTATATTTGTTTTAGGCCCCCGCCCCAGCATGGCTGCTGCATTCTTTTCTTCATCACTCCATGAAGTCGCACTTGTTCACTCACTCCTGTTTACTTGCTTAGCCACTTTTTGAATCTCAACCTGCCCAGAGCCTTTTTCTTTTCTATAAAAAGAGTTGTTTGTGTTCTTAAAAGAGTAGCTGGTTCCAACTAGCTGCTGCAGCCTGCCACTAAATCAATGACACTTGCGATGCGCGTCGCAGATGGTCCTTGTCCACCAATCAACAGAAACACACGGCATAGGCTACGGGAATAATCACTTTCATGGGAGAAGACAGACTGTACTAGTTTTAGTACTGTTTAACACAAACTAGTCCACAGTCCACCAGTGCTATCCTTGCTACAGGTCTGATGCCTCCCATGCTTCTCGCATTCCTCCTCAAACAAGTGAGCAGTCCATAGAGTTCCAGCCAGGGGGCAGAACTTATGCACCAGGGTCAATCACTCAACAACATGCAAATGAGACAGGTCTCTCTCTCTTTCTATCTCCTTCTCAATGATCCATGAGCTGGGGGTCCAAAATTCAATCTGCAAACTGAACTTTTTTTTCGCGGCTGATTTTTCACAGTTCCAAAAGTGCTTTCACAGAGAGTCAGTCACATTTAAGCACAATTCCTTTAGTGACTCCATCGTGTTACTCCACAAGCACTTTGATATTTTTTACCACAGTAAACACATGTTCTCTTGCCCCAAATCACACTTAAGCTTGCAATTTTGTTAATTTAATCAGTTTTTAAGCACTTCCAGCAGGGTTCTCAGTTCCAAAAAAGCAGTCTTTGGCATCACATTTTTCCACAAAGCACCACAAGGCAGCACATTTTCAGGTGGCATTTTCCTTGGCATAAGCTCAACTTTTTCTTCACAATGATATCTTGGCATGGTGCACCAGCACCAGGCAAAAAGACCACAGACATGCCCTCTGCACACATCCTTTTTTGACTGTCCAAAAATCCTTGGACAAGCCCCCAAATTCCTTAAGGCTTACCCCGGCCAAGAACCACCATCTTGTAACCAGGACCCCTAACCTGTTACTTTGACAAGGCAGCAAACCACAAGTTGGCAGAAAATAGGCATTACCCCTGGCATTAGGGCAATTACCTGGCTCAGGTACCTCAGAGATCAGAGGGTAGACCAAAAAAAAGTAAAACATATAGTTAACCTAGGTCCAGGAAAGAGGTAGGCAGCAGAGGATTGTGTGTCTCTCCTATCTATGGGGCATCAAGAACATTTCACAAGTGACTCAAAGATGGATTGTCCACAACCATAAACTTGTATTGTATGGCTCTATTTCTGACAAGATGGTAAACAAGAAGGGAGTTGTCCCCAAGGCTTTACTCTTCTGGACAGATGGCAACAACTTTTGCAGGCAACTGTTCCTATCTTGTAACCAATCAGATCCACTCTGAACCCTCAAATGAGGGGCTGCTCACTCTGGCCAAAAAGTTAGACTGTCTGCCATTACCATAGGAAACAAACTGGATTCTCCAACCCCAGTGGGTTGCTAGAGGCATCCTCAGATTCGGTTCATTATCAGCACATATTTGTGGTTAAAAAGGGTTCTGTGTACCTGTAATCTTACCAGCAGAGGGCACATGCAGAGGTACTAGACAATCCACAGTCTATATTCAAATGAGCCTTGTACTCACTGTTTGGTATTCCCTTTTAATGCATTTGAAAGAACACGTTAATTCACAGTTCTGGCACAAATCTATAGTTTTTGAAGTAAAAATACACTCAATCTCTTCACTCTGAGAAGCTCTGACAATCTCTCAGTCTTTCAGGGGATTGCCCCAAAGAATTACTGACCTCTCAGTCCTATTACACTTTTTATGTGGCACTGTCACCCCCTTGGGGCTTCATAGGATCTGGTAGCCACCACTTCCTAGTAAACCAATCTTTGGATTACTATGGCAGAAACACAAACAGAGGCTCCTTCCCTCTTGACAAGAGTGCCAACAGGCCAACCCTTGCCCTCAGAACTCTCATTGAACTCCTTCCCCTTCACACTCTAACTTCAGAAGACACGGACAGCTCCAGTAACAGCTGCTAGCCCAGTGTGGCTTATGCTGCCTCAAGAGTTCTGAACAACATTATTTCATCCTCTGCTCAGCAGAGCCAGGCAAATGATGATGTAATGTTTAACAGGCAAGTGTAAAATCACTCTAGAGCATGGCTCTACTGTGGATATAATCCATGGTTGTGGGTGGGGGGGGCTACTACCACCCAACCGTTGATTATAACCACAGTAGTACCATGCTCCAGAGTGGTTTAATGCACTTGTAACATGGCAAACATGACAAGTGTTTATAGAAAGAAAAACAGCTTTATGATGTACTGTAATGCAAAAAAAGACACACACAGTGATTAGAATCCTTATGTATAAGACTGAATTGATAGTACACAGTCTACTGAATGCAACCTTTCCTACATATATTGTGGATGTAGGGAGGCATTATTTTATAACATTGTAAATTCAGGGCATGGTGTTATTTTTGCAAAACATACTGTCACATTTACTATTATGGTACTTGTTCTTCTAATGTACTGTCTGGATCGGTGCTAGACACTTCAATTTTCATCTGTGTATATTACAAGATATAGGTTGCACTGCATGATGGGACCATGCTACGGTAGATCTTCATGTTTTGTTCCTGCAGTTCTATTGGTAGGCCAACAGATGTCTGAAACAATACTAGCAGCACAGCACTGTTTGCAGCCATCTTGACAGCATTCATTCTAACAGATTGTCAGTAGTATCTCAAGACTTCTCACTTGTATCAGAGAAGGTGGATCATTGCTCTCCTTCTCTGATTCAGCTGTGACTCATGATCCACTGGGTGGGTGGGAAAAGCAGGGTATTCTGCTATCTCTTTCTGTATATCATTTTATTTTATTTTTCAGGCATAGAAGCTATAGATTCAGCTGTACCATAATATATATTTATCCAGGTAGTTATGCCCATCACTGCACAGACAGAAGCTGATATCAAAGTTCTCCATTGTTCTTTGACTGTGATCCACAGGGTGTAGGAAACACAGGGATTTGTGCTATCTCTGTTATTGTGCTGTGGTACATACTGGTATTGCACAAGCAATCATGGTTCTGCTGTGGATTTAATCCATGGTTGCTTGATGATCAGGTTATATACTTTAACGAATACATCTAAGTTATTTATATTTGTTGCGCTCAACCATGTTACAAAGAGCATTTAATCCCTCTGGTCACTGTCCAGGCTGTCTGCCTACTCTAAAACTGATGGGATTCTAGTAACCCCAGGGACTGGCTGGCTACAAATGCATTACAATACTATTTATTAAGATGTATTTGTGTATATGAAACTATCATACTGGTATCTGCACACAGCATTTGTAATTATATAAATGTCTTGTATGTGTTGAATCCAGTTAAACTCTTTTATTTGCATTGTATATACTTTGTAAAATTGTAAAGATGATAAAAAGTAGAACAGCAACCTTTTGATACTGATATATCACTCACTGCTGGATGTGCAGGATGGGTTTAGGAAGAACAGTGGCACTGATATAGCCTTATTACAGCTGTCCTCTGACATAGTCGGTACAATGGATAGCAGGCTCATGGCTGGTACAGTCTTCATAGACCACTTCAACACCTTTGATTTGGTCAACCACAGCCTTCTGTTGGCTAAGCTACAACAGTTAGGATGTGATAGTTTCTCCTGCTACTGGTTTAAATGCCACCTATCTGGTGGAACACAGCAAGTGAAGTGGAAGAGTGACCTGTTAGAGAAAAGACACCTGACAGATGGAGTCCCCAAGGTTCTATATTGGTTCCTTTGCTTTTCTCCTTATTCATTCATTCCTTCATCTTTTCTGTTTATTTATCTATTACTTTATTTATTTTATCAAGAAAGTGAACAAGATCAAATATCACATTTCAGCCATGCCTGGGGAGATTGAGATTACAATAGGTACAGACGGTTCCATGTCATAAGGGTGATTGCCAAATGATGATATTCCTTATGGTGAGAGCACATCACCGAAATTGAATTTCAGTGATGTGCAACTACAGCGTGAGTGATACCAGCACAAAAAAAGAATTGTTTTATTTTATGTGATGGGCTGTGCCCCCCACACACCCTAACTTTAGATTCTCAACTCCAGGGGGGGTGGATGTTGGGGGGGCATCCATGCAGGAAAAAAAATTCTCGTCTCAGGCTAGGTACAACAAAAAAGCAGCAGCACCTGGTCTCAAACTCTGTACCTTCACCACCCCAAGTCAGCACCCATCCCACCATGCCATGACATCAGCTCACCAGCAATCCACAGCACCACCCCTCAAAAACCCTCCCGCCCCTCACTCGGCGTGCTCTCCCCCCAGCACACATATAGATGTGTGATATCCTGTCATCCTGTCGCAAACCCTCCCTGTTTGGTCACCCTCCCTACCCCCTCACTGTCAGGGCTGTCACCACAAGTGGGTCGCCATTTTAGTTGGCGCTCACTTGTGATGAGCCCCCCATCACAGGATACCAGTACAGACAATACATGATTATAGATTCACATCATGTACAAGACAAAAAAAAATCATATTATACAAGATGCACATGATTTCATAAGGGTATGACATGAACAGTAAACATAGATAATCTCAGTGCTTCAGAAATTCATCAAGTAACATCGAAACAATAGTAGATTGCCAACATTTCTAAGTGTTCTTGCAATTTCTTTTTAAAAATGCTGATTTTGAAATCAAAGTCCATTCCCATTTCATATGCCTTGTTTATCAGTACTGGATAATAACAAGAAAATAAATGTTTTGCCATGGCATGACAAGGCAACTGTGGAGGGGCTAAAGTACAGTTATAAATACAGATGATGATGTTCTGTGAAGAAGTTCCAATGTCTGCAGTCTAATCAGTAGGCAGCTTGAGAATGACTTCAAGCAGCTGAATGATGGCTCCTTGCAAGTAAGTTAGTTATAAATATTAAACAAATAAAAACTGTACTCGTCAGCTCTAGACGCCTTGGTAACAAAACAGAGTGCTTTTTGTAAGCTGTCTACCTCTGCCAGCTTCTGAATAGAAGTTATGTCCATGGAGATAACGTGATGTGGCTGATGGCATAGGATGCTTTCTGATCGAGCTCCCGGTCCCCTCGCCAATACTTCACTATTTTTCAAGACATTTAAGTATTTCAAGTGTGTACCTGATATTTCCTGGGCACCAGAAGGTTTAACAGCAAGAACTGAGTGGGTCTGGGGCAGGTTCATGCATTTTAAGTCTCATTATGGAAGCGGAGATGAAGGCCGCACTACCCCGACATACCCCACCATCAACCACTGAGAAAACGGCCAAAAAAAACGATCACAAATGGGAGGAGCTGTTGAAATGTCTGGGGCATCATCCGATCAGGGAGTACTCACCATAGAAAGATTCCTGGTGGAGTTTTCTCTCTTTCAGGAATATCTTAAATCTATCACTGCAGAGATAAAATTGGTGACTGGAGCACTGGAGTCCACCACAAGACGCCTTGGAGATGTGGAGGCCCGGGTGATTTCAGCTGAACACAGAATTGAAAAACTGAATCCCGATCTTCAAGCCATGTAGCAAAAAATAAACAAACCTGAGAGTAAAGTTGAAGGCCTGGAAGGAAGAAGCTGTAGAAACAATGTTATAATTATTGGCTTACTGGAACGGGAGGAAGGCACAGACACCATATTGTTCATTCAAAAGCTGGTGGCTAAAATAGCAGGCCCTTCTTCCTATGGATCCAACTATATCATAGAGTGTGCACACCGGGCACCAAGTCCCACTCCACCTCCAGGTGCCCCTCCAAGAGTGCTGATATTCCGCTTCTTTAACTATTTAGAAAAGCAACATTTTCGGTGGGAGGTGAGAAAGATAAAAGAGGTGAGATGGGAAGGCTCACAGTTAAGAGTGACTCTGGATCTACCTTTATCCATCAGGCAGAGACAAGCAGCATTTCACCCTATCATAACAAAATTGATGGTGGTAGGAATAAAATTCAGAATGAGATACCCCGCTAGATTTCAGGTCCTCCATGGTGGAGTGTGGGAGACTTATGAAACTTCGCAGGCAGAAGACTCAGCCCTGAAAGAGAAAATGCCAGAGCTGTTCAGTAATTGCTGAGAGCACAGTATGTACATTGGGGACATGTAATGGATCTGGCTTTGTTAAATCTAGAAGCGTTAATGGGGTGCAGATGTTTGAGACATTTTTACAGAGACAGTAGAACTGTTAGACTACTCGGTTGAGTGTACTTTGTTTATCAGATGGAAGTGCCCTCGAGCTGCTTGGACTTGTAATTTATGACTGGGCCTTCTCTGAGACCTGGACTAAGTTTTGGACCTCAGGGATTTGAACCAGTAATTGTACTGGAGGGCTTGACATGGGCTGTTTAAGAAGCTTCAGTTCCATAGAACATTTTTTGGTGCGGGGGAGGTCCCCTCGAACCTTCTTCTTTTATCTTTTATTTTTCTATGGCTTTTGGAGTTCAGCAGATAAAGGGACTAATCCAGAAACTGTGTCTGCACTGCTCGACATAACTGAGCATCAGCTTATGTTTCTGTCTTGAACTTTAACACAGAGTATTCAGTACTGATTTATTTTTTGTTCATAGGAAAGAATAGAGGGGCAGTTGAACAGTGAGGATCCTCCTTGGAAATGTACACTACCTTAAGAGGGGCTGAATTTAAAAGATTTTCTTTATTGTATCTTTCAACATTTTTATGTTGGGGAGTTGGGAGCTTCCTGGGAGGGATGAGCCCCTGTGCCCGATGGGTCCTTCCTATTTGTTATACTGGGTTACAGCCTTCAAGTAGATACGTAAATGTAAGGTGCCCTCCCAATATTTAAGATATCATGGTACCAAGATGAATTTTAGGAGGGGAACATAAGGGTATAGCACCCAGGGTTTTCAAGGGATTCTGAGGACAGGGTTGGTTACAAATATTAAAATTTAGAACAGATTCCTGGGTAAGGTGGCTTTTAAGCTGTTATAGGTTAAGCTCCTAGGCAGTTAGCACAAGTCCCTCCACAGTTTATTTTGGGGATACTGCGATAACCTGTCAACAAGGAGCAGCATTTGAAACCTCAAGTGAGGGGAATCAGTGAGCATTGATAGCTATATAAGTGGACATGAGGACATGTTTTTCAATATAAATTCCAATTGCCTAGACAGGGAAGATATTCAGTGAGGGGAGTAAGAGAGTTAAATATAGGTGGCGGAAGGGAGAGGAGGCAGAAGGAGAGTGCATGCCAGTAGGGGTGTCTCATGTACTGGAGAAAGTTTGTGTTGGTCAGTTGGGTGGGTGTTTTTGTTTGTGGTACATGTATGGGGGGGAGTTTGGAGTAGGGGTAAGGGGGGAGGGTTAGCAGGGAAGGAATGGGAGGATGGGGTGGGTGTGTAATCAAACAGTGGAGAGTGGGGAAGAGGGCTTGCTGGTAAAGTTACAGACTGGGTATACTGTATGCACTACGAGAAAGAGCGGCCAGAGGTCAGTAATCAAGGTACTGGGACCGGAAATATAGTGGATAATGATTGTGAACAATAAAGTTTTTATTTCGTGAAAAGTATTTTTTTTTTTATTTTGAACCTTTGTTTACCAGGTAAGTACAATGAGACAAGGCCCATTTTCATGTATGACCCAGGACAATAAAGGGAGCTCAAAATAAATCCAAATGGTATAAAATCTTAAAACATTTGCAACTCTTGGGGGGGCACTATTCTACTGTTGCAGGAAACGACTTATTAGATGCAGAAGTCCACTTATTCAGAAGGCAGTTTGTTGGACAAGCCTTTACTACAGGGGATAGTATGGCTAGCAGAAGTGTAGTGATTTTGCTTTCTAGATCTACACCCTTTCTCTGTGAACAATGTATTAGGGACCCTGGAGGCAGATATGTTTTGCTTAAAGGCCTGCTGAATCAAACTGAGATAATTGTAAGCAGTATTCATGGACCTAATGCAGATTCACCTGTTTTTTTTTATGGAATTAATTAACATTCTGCCACCCTTCGCTCATCTTCCTATTGTATTGGGGGAAACTGGAACTTGCCCTTCTCCCCAGACTTGGATGTGTCTGGGAGGAAAAATAAAGGTTTCACACCAGCACAGATTGATTCAGGATCTGAATGACCAGTTGGGACTCAATGATCCTTGGAGGATCCTACACCCAAAGGTGAGAGAATTTACTTTTAGATCAGAGGTACACTGCTCCATGTCCAGAATCCACTACTTTCTGTTGAGCCAGTCCCTCCATCCTGGGTTGGGGGAGTGTAGAATAGACCCAGGAGTGGTCTCTGACCATTCATTGGTTTATTGCAGCCATGCCCCTTCCCCAAATATGACCAAGTAGACCATTTGAAAGCTTAATAATCAGTTACTAAAGGATGAGAAAGTGATTGAGGAAATTAGAGAGAAAATAGAGTAATATCAGGAAACAAACTTACACTCAACAGAGAGGACAGATTTAGAATGGGGTGCATTAAAATGTATCCTGAAAGGGGAATTAATTCACATTGCAACCAAGAGGAAAAAAAGCAGGGAACAAAAGGCATTGAAATTGCTGTCCTGTATCCGGGAACTGGAAAATAGTTTGTCTCCTCATACAACAGAGGAGGTAAAGGGTCAGCTGGAAAGATATCGACACCAATACAATATGCTTCTAAATGAAAAAGTTGAATATGCCATCCTCAAGACAAAAGGGAGTTATATTGGTCAAGGGGAAAAAGCAGGGAAACTGTTAGCTTTGAGGCTAAGGAATCCTTTAGGATCATCCAGAGTATTAGGACCGGAGGTGATAATTCAGTGAAAACACATCCCCAAGATACTGTGAAGGAATTTGAGGAATATTATAGAGAACTGCATAGCCCTATGCTACAATTACCTGAAAAATCAGAGGTAGAAGAATATCTAGCCTATACCCTGCTCACAGAGATCCCACTAAAGCTTAGAGAGGGACTGGTGTCCCCCTTTTCAGAGACTGAAATCCTAGAAGTAATAACATCCATGCCTTTAGACAGAGCACCTGGGCTGGACGGGTTTTCTCCGAACTTTTACAAATGTTTTGCCAAGCAACTAACCCCATGGCTTAAAAGGTTATTTTTAGAAGTTATTAAAGCAGAAGTAATAGATCCTCATCTATTAGAGGCCCTTATTATTGTCATTCCCAAACCTGAGAAAGCAGAGGATCAGGTAACTAGTTACCACCCTATCTCACTTCTTAATTATTATGTCAAAATTCTTGCCAAGCTCCTAGCAAATAGAATGGCTAAGGTCCTTTCCTACATTATACACCAGGATCAAGTTGGGTTTATGACAGGGAGAATGTCCTCAGACCATCTTCTCAAACTGTCTCATGTTTTCTCTGCATCCAGGGACTCCGATACCCCGATGGGTTTGTTGTCCCTGGACGCCGAGAAAGCTTTTGACTGAGTAGATTGGCAAGTTTTATTCTGCACCATGGATAGGGTAGGCTTCCCCTCAGCATTTATTAAGTGGGTCTTCTCGATATATAATGGCCTGAAGGCAAAGTTCTATTGTAATGGTGCTTTCTCCTCCTCCTTCCTATTATAGTCAAGTACAAGATGGGGTGCCCATTGTCGCCCCTGCTCTTCAACATATACTTGGAGCCCCTTCTCACCATACTGAGGGACAACCCCCTAGTGCAGTGGGTGGACCTTGGTTCCTACGAATTTAAAGTATCAGCATATGCTGATGACATTCTCCTCCACTTGACTCATGCTCGTTCTCCTTTCCAGAGGTCCTGGAAATAATCAGGGCCTTTAGCTCTTTTTCTAACTACAAAATTAATGCTGGGAAGACCACAGTGTTCCTACTTAACCATAAACTACAGAAAGGAGATATATCTAAACTGGGGCTGCAATGGAGCCCAAAGACTGAAATATTTAGGTATAGTATTAATGAGAAGCCCATGTAAAATGATTCAGCTTAATCTAGATGTCCTTCTACAAACAATTATATAAGACTTGTATAGGTGGCGGAGTCTACTGATCTTGCTCTGGGGGCGCATCAATATAATTAAAATGAATGTGTTGCCTAGAGTGTATTATCCTCTGAACATGCTGAATAACTAGATACCTTTGAAATAGTTCAAAAAGATACATGCTATGATCTCGGCATTCATATGGCAGGGTAAAGCTCCCAGAAGGGCGTACTATAAGTTGGCAGCCCCTAAAACCAGAGGTGGACTGAGACTCCTGCATTTCGACCTATATTACTGGGCCAGCAGCGCCAGTAAATACTTAAAGTGGCTGCTAACCAAGGAGGAATTGCAGTCACAGAAGTATATTCCTTCCTGGGTGAGTCTGGAGCTAGAGTTGATTAAGAAGGCTGGACTTTCGCCGGTGGCTACAATTTACTCTAACTACAGATGCCTCCCCAAGAAGCTGGCAGACTCTCCAACAGCTGTACCACTTAGAATCCATTCTCAGCTTTGCTCCTTCCTTAACTATGATAGAGATAAGGAGCCCAATCAGCCTCTTATTAAAAATCCTAATTTTAAAATAGTGGGGAAGGTGATTACAGAGATCTGGATCCCGCAATTAAGGGATGCCAGAATCAAGGATTTTTTAGCTGAAGATGGGTGTCTCTCAGTAGAGGCTATTCGACTGAAATACCATTTGAGCAGAGATCAGGCATTCAAAGTTTTCCAGATCAGACATATGCTTCTGAAAGTTCAAGATAAGGTGAGCAGGGTCGAAAAGGACGAAGGGACATTCGAAGCTCTTGCCTTGGGGGCATGGGGACCTCATGTAGTATCTAAGCTGTATGCCTCCCTATATGACATGACATTCCCAGAGGTTTCTGGTACCCCTACTTACTGGTCAACAAAATTTTTGGAGTTATTAGAGCATGGCCTCGAATCTGGCTGGAGAACTACAAATATATCACACAGGACCGACTACGGTTAATGAAGTATAAACTTGTTAACAGCATGTATTGGATGTCACTGAGATTGTACAAGATTGGTAGGGTTTCTCAGCCTCTATGTAATAGATGCCATCAGGAGGAAGGCTCCTTAAAGCACATTTTTTGGAATTGCCCTCCGATTAAAAAACTTTGGGAACTGATTAAGTCTAAGGCTGACCCGTTGTTGGGCATAGCAGAGTTATTTATCCCAGAGATTTGTCTAGTGGAGGATTATAGGAGGATCAGGGTAAAACAAAGGAGGTACTATATGGCATTAATCTCCTTCTCCCTTAAACAAGTTATTTTAAGGCATTGGTTAGATGACCTACCTTTGAGTTACTCAAAGTGGCTGAGAGAATTGTTTTCGAATCTTAAGGTGGAACAAATAGGAGCTAGCATAAGAAACACCCTTCCCAAGTATGTTAAGACATGGGATAAGCTGCAAACTCTATATCTGTCTCAGGTCAGGGCTTTACCAACTTGAAGGCATCAATCCAGGAGGATGGTTCCTTATAGAGCTTGATTTATGTGTGAAGGTATCTGTCGAGGTGTCTCCTAAGTCAGAGTCTGGGTTATACAGCAAGGTGGGGGAAAAGGGAGGGTGGGGCAGGATACCCGACTTGACTGCATGTTTCTATTCTTGTATTGTCTACTGTGTACCTGCCCTATATACTTGGAAAACAGTAAAGTTGAATTTCAAAAAAAGAAGTTGTGTCCATGAAGTAGCTAGTTGTGCACTTAGATCAGGGATTCTCCCTCAGAGATCATGTATATAATGTAACAAAATCTCTTTGCCAAAATCAAAAACTTGGTCTGTTGTACTGTCTAAGGGCCTACCTCATCAATAATGTCTGGCTAGCCATTCCAAATAGCACACTTCTTCCCATCCTATTTTATGGTGCTCAAGTCCTCCGTTCTCTTAAGGGAACTGAAGTAAATAGACTCAGAATTCTGTATAATAAAATTGGGAGGTTTGCCATGGGTGCCTTCTGCAGGGAACATTACTGTGATGTGTTCTTTGCATTACTCAATGACCCTCCCTGAAAGAGAAACTGGCTTACCCCTTTCTCTGCCTGATCTTTAAAATGGTAAATTACACACTCCGCCTTGCCTGCAAGGCATTCTTGTGCCTAAACCCCTTAGGTGGTTCCTTCAATCCACCAGCTGCACTCTGTCTGAGGTGCTCAGGTTTAAGTCAGGCTCAGCTAAGAGGTATTGTTCACCACTGCCTCATCCTTTTGGAACAATCTCCCTCCAGAGATACAAAACTGCTACTCTCTTGTTGGCTTTAAGAAAGGGCTAAATGCTTATCTTCCAGGGTGCAGTCAGGGCACTTACTGTCACTGAACTTATCCCTCAGTTGTGTCGGCCTGGGTTCTTGAAGACACAAGAAATGACAATACAAACATTTTTGATCCCCTTCTGTTGGGAATTCCAAATGTGGAAAATAAGTGTGAATACTGGCACCCCATCCTTTAACTGGTTATTAAAGTGCTTAATTTAACTATTCTCTTGGTGGGGGCTGAAACAATCACATGATTTAAGAATGCATTGGATTGACATAAGGGAATTCTGGAGGTCAGAGGTAAAGGGCAGCAGACTTCTAGGAAAACATAAAGGGAACTTATAAGCTCAAATGGTCAGACTGGGTCTGCCATAGGCCCTAATGTGCTGACAGTCTCTATGTCTATTTTATATTTTCAGCGTGCATTTAATATTAACCATTTTGTTTTGCTTTTAGACCACATGCTGACGCAGTGCCTTGTTTTTGTATTTTACATTATATATCTACATATCTACTTTGCTTCCATATTTTGAATTGTTAATTTTTTCCCTGTTTACTGAGGTCTTTGCATATTGTTAGCTTTGTATTGTTGTGCAGTCTAGAAGTCGCGACCTTTTGGCTTCACTCAAATTGGAAGCACTCAGAGATGCAGACCCATACTGGCGTGATGGTCTGCATCTGTCCGGGTGGATCCAGGATCCTAGGTGATAGGTTTTAAACACTTCATTGACAAGCATTTAACCAGCCAAGGGGAGGCACTGAAAAGACCAGAGAAATCCCAGCCTCCCCCCACAAAACACGGGTAATTAGTGAGGTAAACACCAAGGTAGAGAAGTCATTAGGCAGCAGGACAGAGGTAAATACAAAAAAGGCAAAGGTGGTAAGGACAGGGATGGGCAGAAAGGGATAAGGCCATCAAAAATTGGAGGGTGATGAGTACCAATGCTCAGAGTCTGTGTAAAGCTCCTGAACTAGTGCCTTGATGAAGAGGGATGCTTGGATATTGTGGCAGTCACAGAAACATGGCATTAAAAGAACCATGACTGATGTCAACATACCAGGATACACAATCTACAAGAGGGACAAGGAGGGTAAAAGAAGAGGTGGAGTAGCTCTCTATGTAAGGGAAGGGATCAAAGCAACAGAATTAAAGAGTAAACAGGGAGCAGATGAAGCACTCTAGGTAACCCTGGAGACAGAAAATGGCACCACAGTCTGCATGGGGGTTATATACAGACCCCCATCTCAGGGGGAGGGAATGGACAAGGAAATGATAGAAGGCATACTTAGAATAGCATAAAAAGGGGAGATATTGTTGATGGGGGATCTGAATATGCCAGATGTTAACTGGAACACCTTTGCTGCAGGCACATCCAAGAGCAGGGGTCATTCTCGATGCCCTACAAGGTGCATGCCTCAGACAGCTAGTATTGGAACCCACTCGGAGGGAGCAATCTTAGACCTGGTACACTCAAATGGGGATGGAGAAAGAATCTCAGATTTAGAAGTGGGTAGCCATCTGGGAAACAAGCGACCACCAAACAGTGTGGTTCATGATAAACACAGCCATAGAGTCAAGCCAACAAAAGCAAGAGTATTGGAGTTTAGGAGGCTGACTTTGGGAAATGAGAGACGCCTCAGAAAAGCACTAGCAAACAGGCAAGAAGGAGGGTGGAGGAACAATGGGAGTAATCAAACAGCTATCACAGAGGCAACAAGCCTTTGTGTGAAGCAAATCAACAAAACACAACAAAGGAAAAATGCTATGGTTCTCAAAAGAGGAGGTAGGAAGGTTAAGAAGAAAAGGATAGCATTCAGGAAACATAAGGAAACACAGAAGGAGTAGGACAGAGAACTTTATCAGTTAAAGCAGAAAGAGGCAGGAAGACAGAATAGCAAAGGCTCAAACCAAGGAAAGGATAGTCAACTCTGTAAAGAAGGGGGATACACCTTTATAGGTACATTAGGAGGAAGAAAGACCAAGGAAGGGATACTGAAGCTTAATAAAGGGGAGGGAATGTGGGCAGAGGATGACAGTGAAAAAGCAGGGATACTGAATGGATATTTCTGCTCAGTATTCACAAAGAAAGAGAAGGGGGAGGTACCTAAACTAAACAAGAGAAACACTCTGGAGATGGGGGTTGATACCGGTCCATTTACAGAAGAAAGGGTTCTGAAAGAACTAGTAAAATTGAAGGTGGACAAAGCAATGGAGCCTGATGGGATTCACCCAAGAATCCTAAAAGAACTAAGGGTAGAACTAGTAACAAAGCTGACTACTCTCATTAACAAATCATGGGAGGATGGGGTGGTACCTGAGGACTGGAGGAGGGCAGATGTGATTCCTCTTCACAAAAGTGGGAGCAGGGAAGAGGCAGAAAACTACAGACCAGTTAGTTTGACCTCAGTGGTAGGGAAAATGATGGAATCACTTCTGAAGGAAAGAATTGTTGAGTACCTAGAGGCCAGTGGGGCACAGGACCCAAGGCAGCATGGATTCGCAGTGGGAAGATCATGTCAGACGAATCTAATCAATTTCTTTGACTGGATGACCAAAGTAGTAGACCAGGGAGGGGCATGGACATGACCTACCTAGATTTTAGCAAGGCATTTCATACAGTCCCACACAAAAGATTATTAAACAAGTTAGTCAGCCTTGGAGTGGGTCCCAAGGTGGTAGCCTGATAAAAAATTGGCTGGACAACAGGACGCAAAGGGTAGTAGTAAACGGAGTCCACAGTGAAGAAAGGAGGGTTACTAGTGGGGTACCATAGGGTTCAGTACTGAGACCGGTCCTTTTTAATGTCTTTATAAGTGACATTGCAGAGGAACTGGAAGGAAAAGTATGTCTCTTTGCAGACGACACAAAGATCTGCAACAGGGTTAATACACAAGATGGAGTGGAAAGGATGAGAAGGGACTTGGCAAGGTTGGAGGAATGGTCAAATGTATGGCAACTTAGATTCAATGCAAAGAAGTGCAAGGTAATGCACCTGGAAACAAAAACCCAGGGGAAGAGTACACAATGGGGGGTGAGATATTGACAACAATAAAAATGGAAAGGGACCTGGGGATAATTATATCCGATGACCTAAAGGTGGGCAAGCAATGTGAGAAGGCAGTAAGGAAGGCTGGGGGGATGCTGGGATGCATAGGGAGAGGCATCAACAGTAGAAAATTGTAGCCTTGTCATGAGGGGAAACTTTAGTCATTTGTTTTCCCTCCTTGAGCTTTGTGGAATAAACTTTTTTATAGTCATTGAAAGCTGTCAAAGCCTGGACATTAAGTTTGTTTTGAATAAATCCAGAGGAAGCGAGTTCTTTGACTGTTCTTGCACTTTGAGAATTGTGTCACTCCCCATTTTGACTATATGTTCACCACAAAGGGAATAGCATTATGTCTAGGGGTGGGCAAACTGGTGTGCCAAAAATCTGAACTGACCTGAACAAGTTGAAGTGTTCAGAAACAAAGAGCTTCCAAACACTTTTGGCTGTTTGGATCAGTTTGGGTGACTCTGTCATGGAAATGTGGTGCGAGAAGTGCTAGAGCAGGGTGGGTGAGCCATCAGTCTTCCTAAGATGGCACCTGATTGCTTGATTCTGTAGCAACCCATGGTCCACCCGTAGAGCCGGTGCAGAGGAATGGAAGGAGAAGAGAGGCACATTTACTGGATGTCTGTAAAAGGTGTGCTACTTATTGCGATGTTTTTGCCAGTTGGGCAACCAATAGTCAGGACTTGTTGGACTCTCAATAAAATATATATAAAGTAATTAAAATAGGGTGCTAACTGACAAGACATTCCAAGAAAGAGCTCTGCACAAACTAGGATATAAAATATGAAAAGCAACATTTTTTTTGAGAAGTACAATTTGAGAGCAGCAGGAACTCTACCAATCGTCAACAACAGCATATCATTTTAACGATGGGTCGACAACACAGCTGCTGGATGTGGACTGAAAAAACAGCCATTGCAGAATCACAATCAGCGGCTGACCCACAACTCTCACTGAGGATGGAACCCCATTGGAGGGCCTTGCAAAAATCTATGCAGGCCATTGACTTGAAAATCGAATCCATATTAACAAGGCTGACAGAGAAGGACATCAAGATCTATAAGCCTACCAATGCTCCATCGGTGGAATCAATGGCCACAAAGGCCCTGGCCACTACAAGCAAAATGACTCAAGAAAATGAACAGCTGTGGTACTGCATGGAGGCAATTGAAAATGCGCAGATGACATCCAACATGTGTATATTAGGTCTCCCAGAGAACTGTGAGGGTGAGGGTCTCTTGGAATTTTTGGAAAGTTGGTACCAGAAAGTTTGAATATGAGATCTGTACTTTCAGAAAATAGTTTCCTCCTGGCCTGTTGAATATCACCTAGGATCGCTGCAAATCTGACAATTCTTCTGGTAACAATGGGCGCTTCCATTTGGGACATTATTTTGCAGGCCGCTACAGGATCGGGATATCTACTTTATCAGAGAAAGATTGTTCGTCTTTTCCCAGATCGCTGTTTTGCAACACGTTCTAGAAGGAAGAAACTGTATGGGGTCAGGGCAAAACTTAGAAGTCTGGAAGTAGTGCACTCATTGTTAATGCATGCTCAGCTGTAGATCCACTATGGTGGGCACACTTCAGTTCACTGATCTGGATGAAATGGGGAAGAAAGCAGAGGCCAGTTCCATAGAGTTTGAGTGCTCCAGACCACACTAATCATCTGATTCAGATGAAGCTACCTGAAGAGTTCTTCTATATAAACAAACCTAACTGTTTATCTGAAGAGGTTTTTCACCAATATTTTAAATAGTGACCTTGTATGTTGACTGTTTATTTGATAAAAATGTTACTTACTCCTAAATATAAATGGCTGCTCTAGAAGTAACTAGGTTTTTTCATACTTAGAGTTGTAACTGTATAATGTTTATTCTGCAGTCATTCAGTAATAAGAGAGCATATAAGCTCACAAGCTGGTTAGAATACTGGCTTGAGGGAAGGACACAGAGCATTGTGGTGAATGGGGTGAACTCTAAGGAACAGAAGGTGATAAATGGGATCCCCAGGGGTCTGTGCTGGGACCCATACTTTTCAACATTTACATCGGGGATATCACGGAGGGTCTTTGGGGGAAAGTCTGTCTATTTGCTGATGACATGAAGATATGTTGCAATAGGGTGGATACAGTGGAGGGAGTGGAAGATATGAGGGAGGACATGGTGATGCTATGGGAGAGGTCAGAAAAGTGGCAGCCATACTTCAATATCAAAAAGTGCAAAATTATGCACATAGGGTGAAATAACCCAAAGGTGAAGTACCAGATTGGGGGGGGGAGGGAGGTTGGTGGTAACAGAACAGGAAAGAGACCTGGGGGATCACGATTTCAGATGACCTGAAAGTCCAGAATCAATGTGACAGAGCTGCAGGAAAGGCACTCAAAATGCTGTCATGCATAGAGAGGGGATTCACAAGCAGGAGGAGGGAGGCGATCCTGCCACTTTACAAAACATGGTCAGACCACACATGGAATATAGGGTCCAGTTCTGGAGGTCATATCTACAAGGGAACAAGGACATGCCAGAGAGAATCCAGAGAAGAGCAACCAAAATGGTAAAGGGCTGCAGGGGAAGTCTTATGAGGAGACGCTGGAAAAGCTGGGCCTGTACTCACTGGAGGAGAGAAGGGAGAGGGGGGACATGGTTGAGACATTCAACTATTTGAAGGGCATGAACAAGGTGAGGTCAACAGCATATTCAGGATGAGTAAGAGTAATTCCACTAGAGGGCATGCCTACAAACTGGAGGGGGGAAGATTCAGAGGGGACATCAGGGGGAGTTTCTTTACCAAGAGGGTGGTAAGCCATGGAACAGTCTGCGGATGGGTGGTGGGAGTAGATATGGTGGACAGCTTCAAAGAGCCTGGGGTAGGTACATGGGCCTAACGGGCAGGGACAGGCCGGTAAGGGAGGGTCTTCCTGAGGGGGTTACAAGCAGATGGGAAGCCAGGGTCCTTTTCTGCAGACAGTTTCTGTGTGAATGACATTCATTCACAAATCTGATCATCATATGGTAAGGGCTGGGCATGCCCATTGGCTCTAGCTCTGCACCAATAGGCGTGCAGCCTAACTCAATCAGTCGGCAGGCGGTGGGCAGGCAGGTGGGATGCCGCCCGCTGGCTATGGGGCTGGAGCGGGGTGGTTGCGGTGGTGTGGGTGGGAATACTAGACAATCGGGAGATGTTTTGGGGGCACTTACTTCTGCCCCACGATCAAGCACATGGGATGGGGGTTCCAGATGCTTTCTGTCTGCGATCAAGTACATGGGATGTGGGGGTTCGTATTCTTTTCTGCTCATGATCCGCACATGTGGATGGGGGGTTCTGTATACTTTCTGCCCGCGATCTGGCACATAGGGATGGGGGTTCTATTACTTTCTGCCCGCGATCGGGCACATGGGATGGGGTCTGTATTCTTTCTGCTCGCGATCGGGCACATGGGATGTGGGGGTTCAGAGCATTTTCTGCCCGCGATCGGGCATTTCGGTCCACTGACCACACAGGGAGATGTACGGGAGAGGTGGGGAGCCACATTGTCACCGAGTAGTGGCTGTAGGGTGCGCCGGTCCCGAGGGTTGCTGCTCAGCAGGGCGCCAGGCGCAAGTCCCGGGATCGGTGCACCTACATGCCAATGGCATGCAAGAAGAGTAATGACATGCAAATGGCCCTGCGCCTTGCATGTATTATGGCCCCATTTACATGTCACCTTTTAATATCGTGATTTTGCGCATGATGTTATTGGGTACTTGCGCCACTGCAAATTGACTGCTCCACTCTGTGTTCTGCACTAGCGCAAGTTCCATCACAAGGCCATGCACAGTGGCTATGGCTGGGAGCTGATATTCAAAGGAGTTTCTCAATAGCGCAACCCTTTGAATATCACACAGGACACACCCCTGCGCATCTATTTTGCGCAGCGCAAGGACTTGCGCCTTTGAATGGCGCAGTTTGAATATCCAGCCCCGAGTGCCTATGTCAGCAGGTGATAGTCTCACTGTACTTATATCAGTACAGGCACCTCACTGACAGGACTACTTTTCAATACAAGTAAGCTCTAAATACAGTACAAAACACCAACATGTGCAACAGTGTCTTTAGCTGATGCACATAGAGCATGAACAGAACAGAACAGAAAATCATCAAAAATAACTGACATCCTAAAAATGGACATCAAACTTCATGAGGCAGTTCACTCTGACTTGGCCACTGACGTAAATACCAAAGTAAACATCTATCATCATGACAGCGTAAACACAATTTCCTAAAACTTCACACAGTTGTTTAAACTTTTGATTTCCAAATCTACCTCCTATATCTGTTCCGTGTTGCTCAATATTCATTCTATGTTGCTTGGCATTTTTCCAAATCCGAATGTCCATAAAGTGAAAGTAATCAACCCGCTCTGCTGGTGAAAGAAACCAGAAAGAACAAATAATGAAAATAGCCACACAACATATGCAGCACCACAGTCCACGATAAATAAAGCAAACCAATGTCAAAACATAACGCAAAACACGTCTGACCACTGAGATAAAAAGTTTTTCATGCAACCCCATTCAGAACGACACCAATCTGACTCCCACCCACTAAACATCAACAGCCAATCATATCTCACAACATGAACAGTCATACACTACAAACAACTCATAAAATAATAAAAACAAATCCCATTCATGCTTCCAACTAGTCACACTACAACAGTAACTCCCAGTCACAAAACACACCTAAATACCAAAAAGCAAGCACACATTCAGCAGAAGAATACCACAAAACAAACTAAAACCACTAAATCACAGAAATAAAAATGCCAAAACTCTGTCCCCTATTGTATAAATCACACACATGATGTGCAGTCATGGAATACAGAAAATATTTTCATGCCTGCAGAGTGACCTCTGGATACTATCACATGTGGCTCCGCTATGCTCTGCTACTCGTGAGTACCCAGTGGTCACTTTGCAGGCATGCAAATATTTTCCATATCCCACTCCTGCCCATCATGTATCCTCTATGTACTCCATTCTACTCAATGGTCTCTGCTGGAACAGTTGTGTCACATTCATATTCTGAAACCATTCCAAGAGTGCTGGAAAAGAGGTCAGTGCAGAATATGCATTCTTTTTACCAAGTTATTCCACTCATTTTGCTTCTCAAAAAAGGTTGGAGAAAATGAGGAATAACTTAGATATGAACCAATCTCTAGTCAATAACATGCTTACCAGACTTCGCAATGGTGAAAAATTATCAGCCATGACATGGAGCAAGAAGTGTCTCTTATCAACATTTCTAGATCCACGTTTACAGAACAGACACCTTGCTGATGTGGTTTCTGAGGATATGGAGGAGTTGAACTATAGACAACTTTTGATTGATGCAGTAGATGAGGTTTTATTAGGAGGACTTGGAAGCAAAACTACAATGACATCACTTCAAATTCAAAAGACTGCTCCAAAAACAGTGCAGAAGTAAACAATGAGGAGGATAACATTTGGGACCAGGTGCAGAACACTGAAATTCCAAAGTGAGAAAATGCATGCTCAGCATCAAAGCAAAGCAAATTTTATTTATGAAACACTATTCTGAATCGATCATAGCATTGTACAAACATGAGTAAAAACACCAATAAAAACAACTAAACACATATCATTTAAAATACTAAAGCAATCAGCAAGATTTAAATATCAGGAAATGCATAATTAAATATGATTTCAGGGCAGCTTTAAAGGCCTCAACGGATGAGTATTCTCTAACCCGGCAAGGTAGAGAGTTCCACAGAGTCAGGGCTGCAAAAGCAAATGCTCTAGATCCACATGTCATCAAACGAACACTGGAAATCTCAAGCAAATTCTCATCAGTGGAACAAAGAGGGCAGTAGGGACAAAGGAGATCTTGTAAGTACCACACCCACTTTCCGTGTAGGGCTTTATAAAATAGGTCAGTAATCTGACCTTGAAGGTGATTCTCCACAGCACTGGCAGCCAGTGCAGGTCACGGAGCACAGGTGTAACATGGCATGATCTCGATAAGCTAGTCAACATCATCCGCATTCTGCACTAGCTGTAGATGGTGAAGATCCATCTCCGGCAGCCCTAGGTATAAGGTATTACAGTAATCAAGACATGATGTCACAAAGCCATGGACCAACATCAGAAGATCATCAGGTGGGATCAGGTGTTTTATCCAGATGTTCCTTAAATGGTAAAATGAGGTTTTGCCAATATTGGACACCTGCGCCTTCAGTCAGCTCATCATCAAATACAATACCCAGATTCCACACCCAGTCAGAGATTACTAGCTGGTTTCTCCCAACCAAAGTCCAGAGGGTTGCCCAGCCACCTGCCCCTCTGCCTGATGACTCAGGTCCACTACCAACACCTCAGTCTTATCTGTGTTCAACCTGAGCCAGTTTATCCTCATCCAGTCTTGAATCTCAGAATGGCAATTGTTAAAAACCAAGATAGCATCATTTTGCTCAGGTACAAAGGACATGTACAGCTGAATATCATCTGCATAGCAATGAAAACAAAGTCCGTACCACCTAATAATGCCTCCCAATGGCAGCATATACATAGCGAACAGCATAGGTGAAAGCTTCGAGCCCTGCAGCAGCCCACACTGCAGGGGATGAGAGGCCGAGGGAAAAAAAATGGCTCTACTCTCTGCACTCTGCCTGTGAAGAAAAACTGAAAACATCTGGAGACAGTACCAGACAGTCCACAGAAAAAATTGCTGGTGCTCTAGCAACACCTTATGGTCCATGGTGTCAAATGTTGCAGACAGATCAAGGGGGACTAGAATGGAATGAGTCCTATGATGTCTTGCTATCAGGAGATCATTAAGTACCTGAACCAATACCATCTCAGTACTACGCATTTTTCTAAAACCAGACTGGAGAGGATTGTAAATATCATGGGTGGTAAGATGCTCCTCGAGCTGCAATGCGACCTCCTTTTCAATAACCTTGCCCACAAAAGGCAGGTTAGAGACAGGCCTGTAGTTTGCGAGACAGTCTGGGTCAAGAGAAGATTTCTTTAAAAGAGGGTAGACAGCCGCCTCCTTCAGGGTGTCCAGAAACACCCCAATCTCTAATGAACACTTGACAATCTCCGCCAGGACCGGTCCGATCACCTCCACGTACCCCACCAGGAGGCGTCTTGAACCCTGGATCCAAACTACAGAAAGTCATTTACAAGCCCTGGATTATCTTCATGACATCCCCGCTAGCCAACCCATCAAAGTCAGCCCAGACTGACTGGGTGGCTGTAATTTCCCATTGATCACCACTCTGCCCATTTGAGCGAGCTATGCGGGTCTCTGATCTGATGATGCCAACCTTATCTGCAAAAATATCAAGCAAAATCACACTTCAACTGTGAAAAAGCTCCCTAACTCTGGAGACAGCCTGGATTGCACAGTCTGTCCACAGTTTGGAAGAGCTGAGCTTGTTGGTTTCATGTAGCCGCAATCTCCCTGGACAAGAAGAACAGTGTAGTCACCTGTAACAGGAGTTCTAGGAGTAGTATATGTTGTTCATCCACACCGTCTGGCATGTCCTTTCCCTTTAAGAATCTTGCCATAAGGTCTAAAAGCTGGATCCTCCCACCCACCCTGGTGGTATATCCCTCGGCTCTGCCCTTTGATGCCAGATCTTGCCTGCTGGATGCAGAGGGTTGTGCATCGGAGCCGGGGAGGTCAGGTGGGTTTGTGTGGATGAACAACATATGCCACTTCTAGAACTACTGTTACAGGTGAGTAATCTGTTCTTCTAGGATCATGGATATGCTGTTCTGTCTGCACTGTTTAACAAACTCCTGGCAGTTCTCCAGGAGGAGGGAGGCAAGGTGCACACCCCCAACTCAGGGAACAAAGATTGGAGAACTGAGGCCCAAAAACAGCATCCCGGTGAGACTTTAGGTTGATGTGGTAGTGGGAAATGAAGGTGTTTGCTGACTTCCAGATAGCAGCACCGCAGATATCCTGGATAGGGATGTTCCTAAAAGCAGCCACCAACACAGCAGTATGGTGGGTGGACTAAGCTTTTGTCCCTGCAGGAGGCTCCTTGCCCACCAAGCAGTAGCAGAGATCAAGGTAGGATGTTATCTGTCTGCCAATCGTCTGCTTTGCTGCAGGTCTGCCAGGTGCGGCTTCAGTGTAGGTGACAAACAGCTGGTGAACCTTTCCCCAAATTCCAGCCATATGCTCTTTGTAATAAGAGAGTGCTCATCTCAGGTCCAAGATATGGAGCCTGTACTAGGTCTCTGAAGTGTAACTGGGGTAGTACACCGGCAAAATCAACATCTGGTTGAGGTGAAACTCTGACACCGCCTTTGGAAGGAATTTTGTGTGGGGGCACAGGACAACCTTGTCCCTGTGGAAGACCAGGTAGGGAGGCTTGACAGAGAGCACCTGTAGCTTCCTGAGTCTTCTGGCTGGCGTGAACATGATAGCCACCAAGAAGGTGGTCTTCCATGACAGACGTGACAGCTCGCACCTGTGCATCAATTCAAATGGCTTGCCTATGAGCTTTGCCAGTACCAGCAGTAGATCCCATGGCTGTGGTGGTCGTTCATGCACCAGAGGGGAAATGTGGTCAAGGCCTTTAAAGAAATGCCATACCACCTTCTCCTGCACCACCATCTGCTGACCGGTGAATGCCCGGTAAGCAGAGATGGCTGCCAGGTGCACCTTAAGGGTCATAGATCGAAGACCCTCTTTGGAGAGAGACCAAAGGTAGTTGAGGATGCTAGCCACCGGACAGAACAAAGGGTCCAAGCCCTTGCCCTGACACCAAATGAAGAATCACTTCCATTTGAAGGCATAGCATTTCCTTGTCAACTCCTTCCTAGATGCCTTAGCTACAGTGTGCACATCTTTGGAGAGACCCAAAGCCTGGAACTCTTGCCATTCAGGAACCAGGCTAACAGGTGCAGGAATTTGAAGGTCCAGATGGAATACCTTCCCCTGATTGATAGAGAGCAGGTCTAGGCATGCTGGAAGATGCCTTGGTGGCCTGGTGCGGAGGCTGAGGAGTTCTGGATACCAGAACTGGCAAGGCATGTCTGGGGCTACCAAGATCACCTGTGCCTTGTCCCTCCTGACCTTGAGGAGCACCTTGTGGACCAAGGGAAGTGGAGGGTAAGGCATAGAAGAGGCCTGGGTGCCATGGCCTTGAGAAGGCACCCCCCTGCAGGGAGTCTTGCTGAGGGGGTGAGCATGAAACAGCCTCAGCTTTGTGTTTTCCCTGGAGAAGAATAGGTCCACCTGAGAATTGCCTCAGTGGGAGAACAGACTGTGTACTACCCCTGGGTGGAAAGACCACTCGTGGAATGCCTCGCCCACACAGCTGAAGGCATCTTCCAACTGATTCAAGGCTCCTGCCACATTGGTGACCCGGAGATCTGCCTCCAGATGGCTCATGAGGGTCCAGACATGGAGTACTTCCTTACACAGAGGTCAGGAATGTGTGCCGCCCTGCTTGTTGAGATAATACATGGTCATGGTACTGTCCGTTTGGACCTGCACTACCTGACTCCAAAGGAATGGAGTGAATGCATTCAGTGCCAGCCAAACTGCTCAGAGCTCCAGCAGCTTGATGTGATATCAGGATTCCTTGGGAGTCCAGAGCCCATGGACTCTGTGATCTCCCATGTGGGCACCCCAGCCTGTGAGAGAGGCATTGGACATCAGAATGACCATCGGCTTGGGGTGGACAAATGGGATCCCTTCCTGCAGATGTTCTAGGACAATCCACCATTGGAGAGTGTCCCACATCCTCTGGGTCACAGTGACCAGCTGGTCAAAGTGACCGTGTCACTGAGTCCACTGGCTGGCCAGCTCCCATTGGAGGTGGCGCATATGCCACCATGCCCTTCGGACCACAGAGGTGCAGGCTGCCATGTACCCCAGAAGGTGCAGGAAGTCCCAGGCAGGGTGCAAGTGCCCAACCAGAAATGACTGGGCAAAGGAGGAGAGAACCTCTGCCCTGTCTCCAGGGAGCCTGGCTCTGGCTCGGCAAGCATCGAGCTCTGCCCCAATGAAGCAGATCACCTGTGAAGGCAGGAGTTCCAACTTGGTCTTGTTGACAAGAAGACCATGTTCGATACAGGCCTGGAAAGTCAGATCCCTGGATTTCTCCACCTCCTGTATAGAAGGACCTGCTATGAGCCAATCATCAAGAAAGGGGTACACTCTGACCCCATCACTGAAGATGGGTTGCCACCACTGCAATGCATTTGGTGAAGATCCAGGGGGGGTGATGACAGGCTGAACAGCATGATTCAGAACTCAAAGAGGGCTTCTTCTGGTTGGAAGCAGAAGAACCTTCAATGAGTGGATGGATCGGGACATGAAATAACGCATCATGTATGTAGATCCAGTGAGCAGAACCACATGTTCTGCTCAAGAGATGGTATGATCTGAGACAGAGTTACCATTCTGTATGTGCTGAGACCTGAGAAATTGGTTGAGGTCGCAGATCTAGAATGGGGCACCAGCCCCCACAATCTGTATTGGGACCAGGAAGTACCTGGAAATGAACCCCAGGTTGACAGGGAGATCCAGGACTCTGGCCACTACTTCCTTGTAGAGGAGCTGGGTGATGTCATCTTGGAGAGCTGACTGAGTGTGCATAGACACCCTCTCCTCCCATGGGTCACAGGCTTGGCTTGGTGGGTACTGCTCAAATTCTAGAGGCAGCCCCTGTCTGACCACTTCCAAGACCTACCTGTCCATTGTGACAATGGACCAGGCAGAAAGGAAGTGGTGGAGCCAGTCCCCCACTGAAGGACCCAGAGTTGGTGTGATGGGTATGTGGTTGGTGACCCCCAGCCTGTCACTGTGCAGGCTTGGAGGAAGACTGTCCAGATTGGGGACCACCAGAGCCTTTTTCTCTGGGCTTATGGGTCACTGGGGGACCTGACTTGGGCTGAGGTCACCAAGATTGAGTCTGCTGCTATTGCTGCCCTGATTGAAAATGGGGCTGCTTGACTGCAGGTGCAGAAGGCTGAAAAGGCTTTCTCTTCTGCTTTTTGGAACCCTGGGATTCCTTCTGAACAGGTCACAGAATCCAAGGTGGTGTTGGACTTCTCGATGCACTGGAGGTGACCATTCACTCGTGGACTGAATAGATCAGTGCCCAGGAAAGGAACATCTGTCAACTTGTGCTAAGTGTCCACCATGAAGTTGGAGACCCTCAGCAGGTGCAAGAGTCCCCTATGTCCAGAGCCATCTGGAATTGCTATTTGGCAACTGCCTGACCCTGGTCAAGGACCTGCTTAACTATGGTCTGGAGGTCAGCAGGGAGATAAGGAAGGACCTCATCCAGAGAGCCCAGGAGGGCATGAGAAAAATGTGCCATGATGATGGCCAAACTTGCCTGATGAAGGCCAAGTGAAGAGGCAGCATAGACCTTTCTGGCCGAATGGTCCAATTTCTTGGACCTTTCGTCCGGGGGTCTATCCGTGTCTCCTGAATTTCCTGAGCACCTAAACACAGATTCGATCACCAATCCCTCAGCTGAGGGGTGCTCTGTGAATCCCGAAAGGGAGCTGATTTGAACCACTTACTTGCGGGCCATCTGGGCTGAAGACACAGGACAGGAGGCTGGGTACTGCCACAGCTCCAAAGTCAGACCAATAATGGTCTCAGCCTCAGGGAAGACCTCTGTTGAAGAGTCCCCTCATTTGAAGATATCAGTGAGGGGATATTTGGCCCACTTCTGGACGGGCTCAAAGGGCATCCCTGTGGATTCAGAGATGAGACGGAGGATGCCCAGGAAGAATTTGGGACCTTCCTCTGTCGAGAGACTTCCGATAGATTTGTCTTCCTGAGGACAGGAATGGAAGCCAGAGTCCTCAGACTCCAAGGAGTTCAGGTATATCAGCCGGCGACCTACGTCACCTTCTACTCACTTGGGGCAGTTGGGAGTGAGGGTGACAGATAGCCTGTGCGAAGACCTTTGACAGGCCAAGACTCCATAGAAGGAGCTCTGAAGACAGGCTGTTTAGGAGGTGGTTCCACAGAAATAGGTGGAGAGACTGATTTTGGCTGAGCTGCAAGGGTCTTGGCAGGCTCCGTTGATGGAGGAATGGCATTGACTGGCTCCTGGGGGGTCAGCACTGGCCTGGATGGCGACAAACCTGCGATGACTGGATTGGAAGTCAGTGTCAGTTTTGGACCAGCCATAATCAGCTGCTGCCACATTAAATCCTCATAGCATCAATGTAGCCCGCATCGAAGCCTCTCCTAGTCTAAGCAGGACGAGGAAGAATTGCGGTGATGCCGCTTCTTGAAGCGCTTATGTGTCTTCTTTGGCCTATCTGTCAAAGGGGTCCAAGACCTCGACTTTGACCATTTAGGGACTAACGGGGTCACTCGGAGAGAGTTGGGGGGAAAATGCGGCTCCTCCTGATCAGGGACCAGGACCATGAAGAATGAAGAGGTTCCCAGCAGGCTGGGTCGCCTCCTCAGTGGGTCCAGGCAGGATCAGGGTTCTGAATAAGGAACTGGCTGCCTCATTGAATGACAACGGGTCAATGAGGTTGATAATAATCTCAACAGGGTCGTCATCCCACGCCTTTGCCGGCTGGCCTGATGGGGGGTACTGTGAAGCCAGCTGCCAAGGTCACAATCTTGACTGAATTTGATACAGCAGCTTCCTGAGACTTAGATCTCTCACGATTCTGGGAATGTCATCAGCGAGACGAACCTTCTTTCAGCTCGTTGTCCTTTTCACAGAAGCAAGAGACGTGCGTGCCCGAAGGACCATCCCCTTTGGTGTGGAGAGACTGTCGCATCTTCCTGAAGGAACCTGAAAAGGTGGAACCCAAATTGAGAGGGATGAAAACTGACAAGGAAGAGGACTGATCAGCAGCCCGAGCCACCTCCTCTTTGAAGGCCTTCATCTGCTCTAGCTGCTCAGTGGACCCCACAGCTGTGGGCCTCTTTTGATTTGACCAGTTGGTTCTGTTTCTGCAGTCTGCACAATTGAAGTCATGTGAAATGATTGTCCAAGACATTGGGTTGGAACATGTGAAAAATTTTGCAGGCCTGGGTGTTATGGGCATGGCCCAAGCGATAGACACATGATGAATGCAGATCGGTTCAAGAAATGTTTTGCCTGCATGGAGAGTGGAGAAAACCGGGTGAGAACTTGTCCTCATTCATGATCAGATTGTGATCACAAAGCAATTTGGAGAAACTCAATTGAGTTTAATTTTAGGTAAATCCGGATATTTGTTTGCAAGGGCCTACCGTAACACAAGAGCTATAAGAAGGGAAACTGAATCTTCCAGCGGAAAGGAAGATCTGGTGTCAAGCGGTGGAACCAAGGGATATATCACCCAGGTAGGTGGGGAGAGTCAGCTTTTAGATCTTCTGGCAAGATTCTTAAAGGGAAAGGACATGCCAATCAGTGTAGATAGAACAACATATCCCCGATCCTAGAACTCTGCCTTTTTATGGGAGATTGCATGTTGATAGTAGCTATAATGGGATGTCATTCTTAGTCTGTCATCAATCATGCCAGATTTCCACCAGCATCACTCCAACCTTTTCCCTACTCTCCTTATCTCCCTCAAGGACCCTTCAAACTATGGGGACTGAAGGTGAAGGGTGAGGGGATGAACTCGGACATGAGCTACAGAGTCTAGAACAGCCACCACTGCCTTATTATAGGCTAGAAGAAGCTGTTCTGGATCCCTGCTCAGACTCAAACTCCCTGATAGGTTCAGGACCACCATAAGACCATCAGGAATCAAACCCCACAAAGGGCGGTACCGGACCATCTCCATAGGGGCAAGTCTATCTGGGGGGACAGCAAAACTGAACCCTATAGTGTGGCGATCGGACTATCCAACGGGCTCCACCACGTTAGAGATCTCCATCCCCAGTAGAAATACTAGGTCCAACAAATGATCTAGTGAGTGGGTTGCAGAGGTAATCACCTGTGTGAAGCCCAATGAAATCATCAGTTTGAGAAAGTCTTGCCCAAAGTGATTGAGTTCATCGTTGACCTGGGCATTGAAGTCCCAAAGCATGAACCATCTGGTGAACTCCAGCACCCTTTTGACGATGAAATCCATGACTTCCTGTAGGAATTCCTTATCGCTCCCTGGCAGATGGTAAAAGAGAAGTATCCTACAACCCACACCTGCACCCATGATACATTCAAAGGATCTAGTGTCTCCCACTGGCACCTCTACAAGCTCCAGTTCCATCTTGAAACAGACTGCTAACCACCACCCCTATGGTTAAACCTTGGGCAGTGTATTACTGAGTACCTTGCTGGAATGGCTGACTCCAAAATGGGACCAGCTTTCTCATCCAGCCAGGTCTTGGTGAGAGTAAGCATGGTAGATGTATATCTGTCTGAGCCCATTAGTATAAAGGATGACCCTTTAGGTTACTGGCAACAGAAAAAAAACATGCTGGCCAAAGCTGGCTACCCTGGCTTGTAAGTATATTGGATGTCCACCCTCCGGTGTCTCTTCTGAACATTTTTTTAGCTCTTCTGGGGATGTTGTGAATGATAAATGAACAAGATTAATACCAGACAGTTTGGAGAAACTGATATTCTTGAAGGTTCACTTGCCAAACTCTGGCCACATATGTGATGCTAAGCTTGAAGAAGATAACATTGACAGCAATACATGTGCAGCTTCTGTGGATTAAGTGACACATTAGCTTTCAATTTTCAGACTGGACAGTGAAAAGTAGAGATCTGGGATTTGCCTGCCTTTGGACCGCATCATTGTTGAGGAAAGGTGGGAGGTGCAGTCAGCATATCACATACGAACATACGAATGTGTCAGCAGAAACAGACCACCCGGTCTATCTAAGTCTGTTTGAGCATGCAGCTAGCACCCCTAGTTTGCAGCTGCCCCACCCCCCTCTGTCATCCCACTGCCACCCCCACCTCTCCCATCCTCACTCTCCTCTGTTCCCTGTCCGATGCCCTTTTAAAGCTGTTCACAGATTTACATGATACCACCCATTCTGGTAGTGCATTCCATTTTGCTACCACCCTCTCCGAGAAACAGTGTGATCTCATTTCCCTCCTAAATCTTCTCCCCCTCTATTCTTAGCCCATGCTCCCTGGTGTCCCTCCCCCTCCTTAGCTTAAAGACCCAGCTGCCTCAACTTTATTTATTCCCCTCAGATACTTGAATGTCTCTATCACCCCCCCCATCCCTTCTATCCTCCAGAGTGTACATATTCAGGTCTCTCAGTCTGCTGTCATAGTCTGTCCCCTCCATTCCACATATCATCTTCACTGCCCTCATCTGCACCCCCCTCCAGTAGCCTAATATCACACTTCAAGTATGGCCTCCAAAACTGCACACAATACTCCAAGTGCAGTCTTACCAGTGACTTGTAGAGGGCCAAGATCACCTCTCTTTGCCTGGATGAAAACCCCATCGCTATACACCCAGCATTTTGTTCACTTTTGCAGCTGCTCTACTGCACTGGGCAGTGTTGTCCATGGTTCCTGTTACCATTACCCCAGGTCCTTCTCCTCCTCCTCCTCCTCAGTGATCCCCAGCTTAACTGCCTTCCCCCCAGCCAGTATTCTCTCCTTGAGTTCTTCGTCCCCAAAGTGCATAACCTTATACTTCTTTGCATTGAACCCCAGCTGCCACCTCTCTGACCACTCCTCCAGCTTGCTTAGGTCCCCTTGCAGCTGCTTCCATCCCTTCCCTTCATCCTTACTGCTCCCATTTTGGTGTCATCTGTGAACAGACTTAACTTGCTCACCACCCCATGTGCAATGTCTGATATGAAGAGCCCAAATAATACTGGTCTGGGCACAGAGCCCTGTGGCACCCCACTCATCACTGGCTTCAGAGTTGAAAGCTCCCCTGCCACCACCACCCATTGCAGCCTCCCACTCAGCCAGCTTGTAATCCAGTTCATCATTTTTACCCATACCCTTACACCAGTTAGCTTCCCCTCAAGCCGCCCATGAGGGATTGAATCGAAGGCCTTGCTGAAGTCCAAGTAAAAAACATCCACCACATGACCCTTATCCAGCTCATCTGTCACCCAGTCAAATATTGTATCAGGTTGGTTTGACAAGACTTCCCCAAAATGAACCCATGCTGCCTCACATCCTGGAGGTTGTTGTCCTCCAAGTATAACACCAGTCTTTCCTTTAGTATCATTTCCATGAGTTTGCACACTATGGAGGTGAGACTTACCAGATGATAATTACCTGGTTCATCCCTTGGTCCGCTGTTGTGTAACGGCACTACATGTGCCATCCTTCAGTCCAGTGGCACACATCCTGACTCCAGTGAGGTGCTGTATGACTCCACCAGCGGCTCTGCCAACACCTCTGCCATCTCTCTCAGCACCCTGGGGTGGATACCATCCAGCCCTGGTGCCTTGTTTACCCTCAGTGCCCTCAGTCCTTCTAGGGCTCTACCTCCCTCAGTTCTTCTATCTGTCACCTCCTCTCCCCATCCTCACCCTCCCAACCAATGGTGATAGCGGCTCTCCCTTTTCTTCCATGAGCACTGAGTAAAAGTACTCATTCAGTGCTTCTGCCTGTTCCTCCCCCTTTTCGTCTACTCCTCACCCTTTTTTATCCTCCCTTTTGTCTCCTTGCACTTTCTTTTCTCCCTGATGAATCTGAAAAAGTCTTTCTTCCCTCCATTAACTCCCTGTGCTAATCTTAGCTCCCTTCAGGGCCTTGGCTTCTCTCACTTTTCTGGTCACCTCCTTGGACATCTTGCATACACCTACCTGTCCCCTTCCTTCTCCATCTTCCTATGCTTCTAGTACACCTCTCATTTTGCCCTCACTACCTCCACTACCTCGCTGTTCAACCAACATGGTTTCCTTGCTCTGCTCCTCTTACTCTGTGTCTTGGTGCAAGCTGTCATTGCCTCTGTAATCTCCCATTTAATAGCCCATTTCTGCTCTGCATCCATCTCCTCCCTTATGCCCTCCAGTTTCCCTTTCAGTACTTCCTACATCCTCCCAAAGTCTGCCCCAAGAAGTTTACCACCTGGCTTACTGATTTCTCTGGTTCCCCACACATCATGATATTAAACCACACCATTTGGTAATCGCTGTTGGCTAGTGCGTCCTCCACCCTTATTTCCCTTACTGCTTCCCCATTCAACAATACCGGATCTAAAATGTTCTTTAGCCTAGTAGGTACACTGACCAACTGCATCAAGAGAACCTCCTGGATCACATCCAGGAGCACTTGCTCCCTAGCACTGGAGAGGACTGGAATGCTCCAGTTATCCCTTGGCAAGTTGAAATCCCCCATGATGACCAGCTTCCCTTTTCTACATGCATTTCTGATTTGTCCCACTAATTCCCTGTCAAGCTTCTCAAACTGGGACAGCAGCCTGTATACCACCCCAAACCTCAGTTTCCTACCCCTTGAGTCTAGGAGCTGCAGCCAGATTGCCTCTGTTCTCCATCCCTCCCCCTCATCCCTTGTGCATTAGATCTTATCCCTCACATAGATTACCACCCCACCCCTTCCCTTCCTTATGGTCCTACCTGTATAATTTGTACCCTGGGATTGCCAGATCCCAGTCCCGGTGCTTGGTTGCCCATGTTTCTGTGACAGCTACAATATTCACCCTCCACACTGCCAAGAGTGCCTGTAGTTCAGTTGATTTGTTGCCTAAGCTTCTTGCACTCAGCATGACCACCCTCCACCCTGCCACCTTCCCTTAATCACCCTCCATATCCTGCCTTCTACTCCCTCTCTTTTTGGCTGCCCCAAGTCCTTCCCTGCTAGCCTGGGGGTAGGCTATGACTCCACTCTATCAGATCCCTGCCTACCTGCTGTTCACATGCCATTCCCACAATCTAGTTTAAATCCACCTTTGTCGCAATATACCTCCCCAGTCTTTGCTTTAATACGTCTTTCTCTTCCCCACTCAGGTGCAGCCTATCCCTTGCAAACAGATTGTTATTATTCCAGGTACTGCCCCAGCCACCCACAACTCTGTACCCCTTAATTCGACACCATTCTACCAACCATGTGTTCAGCTCCCCAATCCTCTCCTTTCTCACTGTGCTGGTAGCAACTGTGGCAGACAAGTCCCTGACCTCACACACAGTCACTGAGGAGATCATTTAGCTAAATGTACCTAAGAATAATTATTATAACTGTATTAATACATACTGCTAGCTCTGTTTTCCCCCTGATGGTAGTGGCAGTAGTAGAAGTGAAGTGGTCACTTTGGACTACATGGTGCTCTTCTTTCACTTTGCTTCATGTTGCGTTCCATGCCGAGAGACATCGCTAAATATAATTGGTAACATACAAACACACTGTCCTCTTACAAAAAGTCAGACTCTGGACACTGGTTAAAAAAAAAAGATCTGGGACTTGCCTGCCTTTGGATCAAATCATCGTCATCCTAGGGTTGGGGTGGAGGTGCAGCCAGTACATCACATGATTGTACTGGTAGCAACTGTGGCAGACAAGTCTGTGTTCTCACACACACATTCGCTTTCTCATTCTAAGGAGACCACTTAGCTAAATGTGCATAATACCAACAATGATAAATGCTGCTAGCTGTTTTTTCTCCTAGTAGTAGGGGTAGTAACTAGCAAGAGTGTTAAACTGGTTACTTTCAGACTGCCTGGTGCTCTTCTCTCACATTGCTTTGTGTTGCATTCTATACCGAGAGAGAGTCTTTGCTGCTAAACAAAACACATATCGTGCCTGTGACTGAGAAACAAAACTAGTAACCTCCCTATAGAAACTACAATTAAACACACTATCCCCTTCTGAAAAATCAGACTCAGGATGAGACTATTTACAAACTAGAGCTCTTGTCTAGAATTGCTCATCATCATTGTCATTTTCTCATTCTTCTCTAAGCAGTAATTTCTGGTAAATGTGCCTTAACCATATTGATCTCAGTGCTGGTAGACTACACTACTTCTGGTTTTCCCCTTACTGTAGTAGGTGGGGTGGTAGCAGTCTTGAAGCGGTAGCTGGCTGACTGGCTCTCTCTGACTGGCTGCCCTCTGATCTGGCATGGTGCTGTTTTTGTGTTCCTAGTTTCTTCTACATTACTTAACTAAGAGACATTCACAGTGATGCTGATGAGAGAGAGAAATCACTACTGTTAATAACGTATACACAGTATTAGTATTACTTTCTTAAATGTCAGAAACAGAAGTGTGATTAGAGAGCACTCTGGGAGTTGCCTACCTTTTGACAAAAATTGCCATTGACAGTATGTGGAGGGTGGCTGTAGGAATTTTGAATGGCTAACACTGATGCTTTAACTACTAAGCTATAAGGGCTGGTCAGAGTTCTGGGACTTGCCTGCCTTTGGACAGAATAATCATCATCATCATCTTAGAGGTCACAGTCAGTTATGACATTCGGCTTGTACATATTACAGCACTGGCACTTCCAGTAAGCTAATCCACAGTCATAATTCACTCCTTCTTATCTCATTTCACTAATCATGTTATTTATTATAACTAAACAGTGGTTTAATTGCATTTTTTCTACAGATATGTTGATTAAAAGCAGTTTAAATTTATTTTTGACATAGTTGCCATAAAACAATAAAGGTTATAAAAGGTTCGGATAAGGTTCAGATAAGCATCCAAACTTTTTTTTTTTTGGCTTATCAGAACCTTTTAGAACCTCAGAACCTTTTGAGGTTCTCCCATCCCTAATTGTGTCTCACTGTGATAGGGTTGGGATAAGAGCCTATCACATGTGTTATACAGAAAGAGTTAAAAGCAAGAATTTAATTTTCTATCCTGTCTGATTCTGTCTCTTGTCTGTCACTGGTCTGTCTGTTTGCACAATCAAATTTTCCTTGTGGAACCTCAGAACTGGCCACTCCTATGGTGCCACAATTTTCCCGCTGTTATATCCTTTTCTTTACTTGCTATTTCTGTTCTTTCTTTCTCCCCTTGATTCATATGGTTAAAACCTATATGTGCATCTTTATGTGAAACTGAGCTCACTTGGTTTGCAAATGTATATAGTTATATTGTTGAAACGAATTGCAGAAAACTGTTTGGGGTTTGTTAGAAAAGACAGAAAGCTTGAACACAGGGGACTAACCCTGAGGTGCATTTTGACCTTCCACTAGCTTGTTTGCAGAGCTGTCAGTGGAAAAAACAGCTCTGGCCAGAACATGTTAATTGGCTGCACCTGTAGAGAAGACTGAATGTATTGGTCACAGGAAAGAAATCGACAAAGTTTGGTACATTGTGTGAAAACAGGAGATATACTGTAGCTTAACATGAACAGAATGCAAAATTTAATTGTCCAGTGAAAACCTCATAAAAAGAGAACAATATTTATTAGAAAGTGAGACTGAGATTTAGATTTAAAGATATCCTGAGATGAAGGACTTGTTTTGTTTGAACTGCCTGTATAACAGCTATCCTGCATAATTTTATTTTTATTTTATTGCTATTGATAATAATAAAATGCTACATGCTAATTTTATGACATCTCCTGGTTTGCCTATGTGTCCTGACCTATGCCTCTACAACACACACCCACATGTGTCTATGTGTTTACCATTCAGGGAACAGGATTATTTCACACCCCTCTGTGTTTACCACTCAAAGAGCAGGATTGTGTCACCCCCATGTGACCATGTGTTCACTACTCAGGGAGCAGGATTTTGTCATGTCCTCATGTGTCCATGTGTACACCATTCAGGGAGTAGGATTCTGTCATACCCTTATGTGACCATGTGTTACCAGTCAGAGAACAGGGTTATGCCATATCAACCTGTGACCATGTGTTTACCACAAAGAGAGCAGGATTGAGTCTCACCCCATGTGTTAATGTGTTCATCACTCAGAGAACGTGATTGCATCACCACCCCCATATGATCATATGTTTACCACTCAGGGAGCAGGATTTTGTTACATCCCCATGCAACCATATGTTACTACTTAAAGAGCAGGATTGTGTCACACCAACATGTGACTTTGTATTTACTACTCGAAGACCGGGCTTGGATCCCACCCCCATGTGATCAATGTTTCAAGCACTCAGGAAAAAGTATTGCATCACCCCATGTGACCATATATTTACAACCCCAGGGAGCAGGAGTCGACACATCCTCATGTGACCATACGTTTACCAGTCAGGTATCGGGACTGTGTCACAATGAAATGTGACCATGTGTTTACCACTATGGTAAATGTTTGTGTAACACCCCATGTGATCATGTATTAACCACTCAGGGAACAGAATTATCTCACACCCCTCATGTTTACTGCTCAAATGGCAGAATTGTGTCACACTCCCATGTAAGAATGTCTTTACCACTCAGGGAGCAGGACTGTACCACACCCCATATGTCCACGTGTTCAGAACTCAGGGTCACATCCCCATGTGAACGTTTGTTCATCACTCAGGGAAATGGGTTATGTCACATCCCATGTGACCATGTGGCCACATGTTTATCACTCAAGAAACAGTACTGTGTCACACCCACATGTGACCATGTGTTTACTGCTCAGAACAGGATTGTGTCACATCCTCATCTGACTGTGTTTACCACTGAGGGATAAAAATTGTGTCACACCCACATGTGATCAAGTGTTTACATCTCAAAGAATAGGATTATCTTACACCCCTCATGTGATTACCACTCAAAGGGCAGGATTTTGCTACTCCCCATGTAACCACATATTTACTAGTTAAAGAGCAGGATTGTATCACACCCCCCTGTGACCATGTCTTCACCAACCAGAGAACATGATAGTGCCAAACCCACATATGACCATGTGTTTACCACTCATGTAGCAAAATTGTGTCCCACTCCATGAGACCAGGTGTTTAAAATTCAGACAGCAGTGTTTTGTGACACCCTGATGTGATCATGCATTACCACTCAGGGATCAGGATTGTGCCACAACCCCTCATGACCATTTGTTTACTGCTCAGGGAACAGGACTGTGTCACACCTACATATATTCTCTATTTATTTAAAAATTGGTAACTGGGAAAGGCACTCTGAGCCAAGGCTCCTTTCCAGGTGTGACCCGGGGAGAGCAGAAGGGGAGTACCATATAAGAGAAATACAAACAATTAATGAAAGACAGTAACAATGACAATGCACATAAGTGCAATAATAGAGTATAGAACAACAGGTAATCAAAAGCATGACAGCTGGAGGAACCATAAATTAAGCATGCAAAGCAGTATTCAGCTTCATCAATAGCAAAAATAAGGTTCATGGTGCTTGTAATAAAAGGTGACAGATAGGAGGATAGTATCACACCCCCATGTGACAATGTGATTATCCTTCAGAGAACAGGAATATGTCTTACAAATATGTCACCATGTGTTTACCACTAAGGGAGCAGGATAGTGCCATACCCACCTGACCATGTGTTTATCCCTCTGGGAACAGGATTGTGTCTCACCAACATGTTACCATGTGTTTATCACTCAAGGAGCATGATAGCATCACACCCCCATGTGTTCGTGTGATTATCCCTCAGGGAACAGGACTGTGTCTCACCAACATGTGACCATGCGTTTGCCACTCAGGGAGCAGGATAGGGCCAAACCACCATGCAACCATGTGATTATCCCTAAGGGAACAAGAATGTGTCTTACAAACATGTCATTATGCGTTTACCACTCAAGGAGCATGATAATGTCACACCCACATGTGACCATGTGATTATCCCTTAGGGAACGGGATTGTGTCTCATATTCATGCCGCTAATAAAAATCAGTCATTTTTTTTCCAAGTCTCTTCCTAAAAGAACTGTCTCACTTGAGGCTTCTAATATTATGGGGGAGAGGGATATGAATGCAGTTATAAACAACTTAATGGATAGATGAGACAATCCTCTGACCATTTTAAATTCATACATGCACTGAATAAGTTCTGTTGTGAGTTTGGTGTACTTGATGTATGGCAACGGAGTAATCCTAAAGGTAAAGATTTTACATTTACGTCTAATAGACATGGCCATATGGTAAACTTGACTATTTTGCTTCTTGTCAAAAACATTACTGGCAGGTTGAGCAAATTGTAACATAGGAAACATTGCTATATCAGACCACGCTGAGGCATTCATGGGAATTTAATTGGGCAATGACATTAAACAAGAGAAAACTGAGGGGGGCCTGTCCTGGCTCTGATAAAATGGCAGACTAATTCTGAATCTCCCTGTGACCTCCAGTGATCATCACATATCTACAATATTCCAGGTTCCTACTTTGTGCCACCATTTGGGATCCACGTCTTCAGGTATCCCTGCAAAACTTTGGTAAAGTATTTGTTACCTTCATTCAACTTTATATTGGAATTTCACTCAGAAATCTTTCCACCTTCTGAGGCTTGCAATCATGGCTGATCATACCATGAGTATCATCTCTATCAATAGAGTGGAATCTATGTTTCAACAATTAATAAACAAAATGAATGACCTAAAAGTTGCCACACAACAAAATATTTCAAATATGCAAGCTTTGGACATCCAGCTCATGTCTACAGAAGCTAAATCTTCACATAATGAAAATTCAATCCATGATTTGCATGCAACCATCAGAGAGCAATACAGAATTATTAAAACCTTACAGTTCAGAATAGATGATATAGAGAATAGAAACCACAGGAAAAATCTCCATTTCCTCAGTTTTCCTGAAGACACCGAATTTGGGGACACCAGCGCTTTACTGACTCATGTACGTCCAGCCTTGCTAAAACTCCTACCTGGACAAGATCTCACTATTGAACACACTCACAGATCCCTAGGCCCATGAAGAGGCCCAGATCAAAAACCATGGCCTATAATTGCTAGATTTTTAAACTTCTTCCATACCAAGATGATCCTCAGAAAGGCAAGGGAAATCAGGGAACTTAAATGGCAAGGCCACAAAATATCTATTTTCAGGGACTTTTCTAAAGAAGTTCTGAATAAAAGGAAAGCCTTCAACCAATTAAAACCTATCCTGCATCAAAGAGGCATTACATTTCCGTTAAGATACCCTGCTGTGATGCACCTTTTTGTGGACAGCTCTTTCAAAGACTTTGGTTCCCCCGAAGTCCTCTCCACATACCTGGGTATCAGTCTCAAAGAATAAGCCTCTTCCAAAGATAGTGGTGTGTCTTTGGCAACTGTCAGCCCAGATACTCCTTGCCCTGTGATGCAGTCCATTCAGCTTAGTGGTGATGGCACAGTGTTCAATGAATCCTCCACTGAAGGTATAAATATGATTCCCCCTGAAGGCTCTCAGCCCGTATCCAAGTTAAGAATGCCTCGGCCCCATAATTCACTAGGAACCCTTGTTGTGCAGATGAAGAATCCACTCTCTCTTCTCATCCCTCCAAGTGCCACAGTAAATTTACCTCCCCTACTCCTCTCTCCAATAAGTACACATTGCTAGAAGAAGATATCACTCCTCGCAAGAAGACATCCACTGAGACAAGCCGATCAACTGCACAAACTCTCTACTAAGAGGACACCTGGCACCATATCTCGTAGATTCATCTTGGGCAGAACTAGCTGTGAGTTCGCCAGTTAAACCACTTCAGCCTCAAAAAGAAGAAAGAGGGAAAACTTAAAAGTAAATTAATTCCAGCTCTCAAGTTATTTCAAAGTCCAATCCCACTTGAAGCTAGAGCTGAACTTTATAGAGCACATGGTGTTATTTTATATTATGATCCCTTTTCTAGTCAAGTTTACTGAGTAGCTAGACTACCCTTGCTTTAACTGCATTGTACATTACTTCTATGACTTTGCGACTATCAATCCCAGATGGTCACTATAGTGCAAGGCTATACATCGTGGTCATAAGCATAATTGTGCTGGGACAAACTTATTGCCCACCATATGTAGTATTTGATCACAGCATTCAGAAATATTGCATCTTTACCCTTTAATGAGTTTTTTAAACTCAATTTAACCTGAATATCCTGACTGAATTATTTAAATGAGATTTTAATCAACAAGGTTACCTTTCCATATGGGCTCAAAGATTGCTAAACCCTCACTTGTCTAACCAGAATGCATACTGCATCTCAAACTTGTCATTGTCACTTATAGCAAGTTGACAAAGTATAAAGCTGTACATCGTGTCTTAAGTCAACCACATGGGGCTATTATTACGATTTACATTTTATAGTAGTTCGCATAGCATTTACTGACATATGTATGAGGGACAATTATTAAAATTCTATATTACATCATCTCATGTATATAATCCATTTATGTGGCACCATAGGTACTAACCTAAATCATAATGTCTTTAAATAACCGATAGACAAATATATAGTTCTTTTCTCCTAAACTGGTACAATTTGACCAACATTTTGTATTTATCTCACATCCTTTAGTGCATATCCTTCCTTTCTCCCTCATTCTTACATATACATATATATTGGGCACTAAATTCATCAAAGTCTTATTCTCTCTTTCAGGTTTCTTATATTTACTTATTGCAGGCCATTTTTGTGGCTCTGGACTTTTTTTAAGACAGCTAGCACTTGCATACAATAATCTGGGGCACACTTAAAGCTCAATCCTGAATAAAACTGTCAAATATATTGAACATTCCATAGTTGGGCTTACTGGACCTATATAAGGCCTAGTTATCCTACTATACATATATATTTATATCCATAATCAGGCTATATTCAAACTTTGAGCCATCTATACCCAATCTGTAAGCTTATATTAGTACAGTAGTTCCATGAGCTGCGAAGCCTGATCCTCTAATGTCACGTTTTAATATATATGTTAAAAAAACTGAATGCCTTTATCTATCAGTTAATTTAATAATGCAAGGATATGCCATTATACCCTATATTGAGCTATTAATCACCTTGATGCCTTGTTAATGACAACATCCACTCATTTTGGGCACCTTGATCCTTCTGATTACCCTTTATACATATGTAACCCCCTTGTTGCCAGGGGTTACTAGACTCCCAGTGATACCTAGTGGTAGGCAGGGAAGACAGCTTGTGAAACTCCAGTTAAATGGGTTTCACACTGTCTCACTCTGTTCTCAGTCTCAGCCGAGACTGAGGGATGACATCACCATAGAACTATCGCAGCTGCATGAGCCACAATGGAATCTGCAGCAAGGGAAGTTCGGAATAGAATGTTGGGAGGTTTGAACAGTAGTCTGTGAGGTCAGTTGGTGTTGGGAGCTTGCTGTGAAAGCAGCACAGCAGCCCAGTGTAGACTCTTGGAGCCTCAGCCCTGACAGAGGGCTACTTTTAGGTAAAAAGGGTGTGTGTGTCTCCACCAAAAGAGAGACACAGAAGTAGTTTGAAGTGGTGGAGACCGCTGTTTCAGGTCTCAGTGCCCCCTCCCTCTGGGGATGGGGGCAAGAAAGGGTTTCCTGCATATTTCATGGGCAAGCTCCTGGTTCTGCTACTAATGAAGAAGCTACCTATTTGTTCCAGAGTTTTTTGGGAGAACAAGAAGATTTGTGAATCACCTGTGGGGCACCTGCAACTGGAGGGTGAGTGTCTGCTCTTCCTGAAAGGGCCTATGTTTTTCACCCTGGGACTTGTGTGACTTGTGGGGATTGGACTACTGAAATAGTGGGAGGCCTAGAGTAATAGGCTTGGCCAAAAAGTAAAAGTATGTTCAAGTCCAGCACTTATGGGAATTCAAAAGACATGTACAGGAGATGTGACATACTTCTACCCGGTAATCTACATTGCAAGTTTTCTGTAAAGGAATTGTTTAGTTTCCAGAGAAATGGCTGGGTATGGACTGTTGGAGCTGGAGGTGGGAGACCCCCCATCTGTAGTGACCAGGTCCACCTCTACGGATTTGTTCTGTGGATTTCTACTTTGCCTCATGCACATGGCCAGTGATGAGGGAAGTACCCAGACATGGGATTGGAAGGAAAATTCCCTCTAGGAGTCGAAGACTCTAAGGTGGTTTGGGGAGCCACAACAGGATAATTGGTTCATTTACCAAAATAGACCGTGGATCTAGTGGCCAGCGGGGGAGCCGGGCCAGTGGGGAAAACCCAAGTAGTGTACAATTCGGGCTGTGTACCCAAAGCTGCATGCAATTCCGGGCTGTGTGCCTGGTGGGTTCAGAGTCTGAGGGCTGGAAATAGTGAAAAAGTGTTCAGTTGTTTCTAATCTGCATTACCAGGAATGTAACCCTGTGGGGGTCCGTCTATGCTTTGTTTGTTCAGCTTGGATGTGAATAAAAGCCACACTGTAGAATCCCATTCCAAGTTCTGGACATTACAGTTATTGCTTCCTGTGTTCGGATTTACTTGGGTGCCCCTGTGCAGAGTAGCCAAACCTAGGTCCCCTGTGCCGAGTAACCTCATCCTCCCTGAACCCAGTCCCCACCAGGTACTGCTGTCAGCTTCAACAGCATGCCACCTGTCATTTTTGCTAAAAGACAGGGGTGAGGGGTTACACATATCTGATAATATCTTACTATATTGGTTATGTGAGACTCTATATTTTGATAAACATCTCTTTAGCCCACACATTATGTTATATACTTAACATAATAGGGTGGCATACCTAATTATTACTGAGCTTTGACACTGTTCTAGTTTAAACTACAGCAGTATTACCTGGTTCTGGTTTACATATTTAGATTGTACTTTATTTGTTATAATGTGATGATTCTGGTTCCCCTCCTTGGGACCTCATATAACTATCTAATTACCTGTTATTATAACGATACCTATTACACAGTTTCACTGGGTTTGTAACATAGGATTACAGCTCTTTTATTAGCTGTTTTTGCTTAAGATTTACCTACATATAATCACGCCCAGTTGTGTAGTGAGAGTCTCAGGCTTCGTACTCGACTCATATCTACTCCACATCTTCAAGTAATACATTATTGTATTATGGTAGACAAGTTGCCTTTTAACTTAGTAAAATGTTTAAAACATTCTCTCCTTACTGTTCTTCAGAGAGACACATTAGTAATTATTATTTTAAAATTTTAGATCCATACAACTTTTTCATACCATCTCCCTTCTGGGTTTGTAGCATCCTCAGTACTAAGGAATATGAATATGAGCCCCTTACATCTGTGGATGTTATCACACTTTTTCCCTAATTACTATGAGTGATTTAATATTACATTCATGGAATACCAAGGGATTCAATTTTCCTTGTAAGTGTAAGCAAAAATAGCCAACTCAGTTAAGAAGGAGGATAAAACCTTTTATAGGTACATCAGGGAGCATAGAAAGACAAACAGAGGGATAGTGGGGCTGAATAGAAAGGACGGTGGGTGGGCAGAGAGGGACAGTGAAAAAGCAGGGATACTAAATTAATGCTTCTGCTCAGTAGTCACAAAAGAGGAAGAAGGAAAGGTGTCTAATCCAATTAACAGAAGCACTCTGGTTAGGGGAGTCGATCCCAGTCCTTTCACAGAAGAAAGGGTTCTGAAAGAACTCCTAAAACTGAAGGTGAACAAAGTAATGGAGTCTGATAGAATTCCCCCCAGAATTCTAAAAGAATTAAGGGGAGAACTAGTGATACCACTGACAACCATTTTTAGCAAATCATGGGAGAATGGTGTGATACCTGAGGACTGGAGGAAGGTGGATGTGATTCCCCTTCACAAAAGTGGGAGCAAGACAGAGGCAGAAAACTACAGACCTGTCAGTTTGACCTCTGTGGTAGGGAAAGTGATGGAATCACTTCTGAAGGAAAGAATTGTTGAGTACCTAGAGGTCAGTGGGGCACAGGACCCAATGCAGCATGGGTTCACAGCAGGAAGGTCATGGCAGACAAATCTAATATATTTCTTTAACTGGGTGACCAAAGTAGTAGACCAGGGAGGGGCTGTGGACATGGTCTACCTAGACTTTAGCAAGGCATTTGACACAGTACCACACAAAAGTTTATAACCAAATTAAGCAGCCTAGGAGTGGGTCCCAGGGTGGTAGCCTGGGTAAAACACTGGCTGGACAACAGGACACAGAAGGTAATTGTAAATGGAGTCCACTCTAAATAAAGAGGGGTTACTAGTGAGGTACCGCAGGGTTCAGTACTGGGTCCAGTCCTTTTTTAATGTCTTTATAAGTGATATTGCAGAGGGACTGGAAGGAAACGTATGCCTCTTTGCAGATGACACAAAGATCTGAAGGGTTGATGCACAAGAAGGCATGGAAAGGATGAGAAGGGACTTGGCAAGGTTGGAGGAATGATCAGAAGTATGGCAGCTTGAATTCAATGCAAAGAAGTGCAAAATAATGCACCTGGGAAACAAAAACTCAGGGGAAGATTACACAATGGGAGGGGGAGGTAGTAACAACAACAAAAATGGAAAGGGACCTCGGGGTAATCATATCAGATGACCTCATGGTTAGCAAGCAATGTGAGAATGCAGTTGGGCAGGATGGGGGGTTACTGGGATGTATAGAGAGAGGCATCACCAGCAGAAAACAGGAAGTTGTTATCCTTCAGTACAGACAGTTGGTGAGACCCCAAGTGGAGTACTGCATCCAGTTCTGGAGACCCCATCTCAGTAAAGGACATAGACAGGATGGAGGCAGTCCAGAGGAGGGCAACTAAAATGGTGCAGGGTCTGCAAGAGAAGCCATACAAGGAGAGACTAAAGGAGCTTAATATGTATACCCTTGAGGAAAGAAGGGAGAGGAGGCACATAACAGAAACTTTTAAGTACCTCAGTGGAATCAACAAAGTCCAAGAGGGTAGCATCTTTCAGAAAAAGAGATGTGCAAGAACAAGGGGACACAATTTGAAGATAGAGGGGTGATGGCTCAGGGGCAATGTGAGTATTTTTTCACAGAGAGGGTGATGTACGCATGGAACAGCCTTCCTGAGGAGGTTGTGGGGTCTAAAACTGTGGAAGAATTCAAGAATGCATGGGACAGACATAAGGCAATTCTTGTGGGGGGGTAGGAAGAAATAGGCTGTTGGTTAACTAGGATCTACTGTTTATCCAGTAGGTAGGGAAATGGGCAGACTAGGTGGGCCAATCGGTCCTTATCTGCCGTCAAAGTCTGTGTTTCTATGTTTCTATCTTAAAAAACATAAAGCACATATTGCTTTCCTACAAGAAACTAAACTTTAGGCAGATGATGTCTGCAGACTCAGAAGGGACTGGGTTGGTCACATATATTCATCCTCTTTTTCATCTAAAAAATGTGGGGTGACTATCTTGATACATAGAAACCTTAACTTGTCTCTCATTAAAACTACTACAGATCCAGCAGGCAGATGGGTAATAGTTAAGCAATAATGCCTGACAGGGTCTGTATGTCGTGCTGGGATAGCACAGTCACTCCTCAGGTGGTTGTTGCATCCAATAACTGAGGCATGACGTTATCCCAAATGACACACACCCTGGAGGGCATTATTGCTGTTATACAATGGCTTGTTGTTATACAGAAGAAAAAAAAAATATTTTAAAGATATTTTTGTGTGGAAAAATATTTTAATTTTTTAAGAGACAATGGAAACAATCAAGCAAAGCAAATCAAGCCAAAGCAAAAAATCAATTAGAGGTTCACAGTGAGGCTGAGACTAGACCTGTGATGTTATACAGTGATAACATCACAGGTCCAGCCCAAGACTGACCAATCAGAGTCCAGGATTTTTTCTTGTCATTGTATAACTATATTTAATACCCTTACAGGCCCTATTTTGTTAGTCAATGTGTATGCCCCCAATTCTGATTCACCAGAATTTTTCCATAATTTATCTCAACAAATTATGTTAAATAATAATCATAATTCACCCATTTTAGTAGGCAGTGATTTTAATCTTGCTTTGGAGGTCCATTTAGACAGAAGTAATTCTTCCTTCGATGCCCACCCTAGAAGCATTAATGTCCTATCAATGCTATTAAGAGACTTTGGCCTATCTGACATTTGGAGACTTTATCATCCTGGGGATCATGACTATACCTTTTATTCCCCACTTCACAAATCTTATAGTAGAATTGACTATTGGTTCACTTCCACTTACATTACTGAGAAAACAATTGAAACCTCCATACTTCTGATCACAATATCAGATCACTCCCCCTATTAAACTACATCTATTATGGGGCCCACCACTATCTAAATCTCCATCCTGGTGCCTCGATCCACTTCTACTTAAAGACCCTGATTTTATACCCTGGGTTAGAAACCAAATCCAAGAATTCCTCTGCTTTAATAATACCTCTCATAAAGCCATGCATACTATTTGGGAAGCATTAAAGGCCACCATTAGAGGTAAAATAATCAGCTATGCTGCCCATAGAAAGAAATTAAGGGCATGTCAGTTAGCTGAACTAGAAAAATTACTAAAAAATAAAGAGGATTAATACTTTAAAACTAATAAGCCCAACCCCAACTTGCAGCTTCACCTTGAAATCCTACAATTAAGCATTAAAATCAATGAACTTATATCCAACAAAGTTAAATTAGCCCTTTTTAGGCTTAAATATAAATATTGGAAACAAGGTGATAAACGTAGGAAGCTACTCTCCTACCAACTTAAATCTCAGCAAATGAATAGGCATATTATGGGTCTGAAAGATCATTTAGGCCAAATGGACACCGAAAACCCATCTATTAACCATATCATGAAATCTTTCTACCAACAGCTATACTCTCAACAAAATAATGCACCAACTAAGCAAATCCAGCTCTTTCTGGATAAGCTGCAACTCCCACACCACTCTGATTTAGACATGGTAAATCTGGACAAACCATTTGGCCTTCAAGAGATTCAAAAAGCATTATCTTCCTTAAAATCTGGTAAATCTCCAGGGGGAGATGGTTTCTCCATAGATTGCTATAAATCACTTTCAGATACTCTATGTCCTTTGCTTTATAACGTCTTTTTGGAATCATCAACTAATGGTACTCTCCCTCCCACAATGACAGAAGCCATCATCACAGTTCTACCTAAAAAAAGATAAGTACCCAGCTCTCCCATCCAGCTATAGACCTATTTCACTAATTAATAAAAAAGGCAAAATTTCCACAAAACTTTTAACCCTTCATTTAGAACCATTGGTCTCAAAGCTAGCTCATAGTTCTCAAGCTGGTTTTATTAAGAACAGATCCAGCTCTGATCATTTCCATTCCTTATTTAATTTAATTCACAAAGCAAAACCACTCAGCTCTCCTGCAGCAGCCATTGATATCGATTTTGAAAAGGTATTTGATTCCTTAAACTGGAACTATTTATATCTTGTATTATTTCACTTCAGAATTCCCAACAAATTTTGTGCCTGGATTAAGCTACTATATACCTCTCCCTCAGTGCAAATTCTTACCAATTCTACACTCTCTCCTACTTTTTTACTGACAAGAGGTACCAGGCAAGGTTGCTTCTTATCACCATCACTGTTCATCTTCACCATTGAGCCCCTTACAACCTACCTTTCACAATCCACTAATATTAAAGGTATTCAGATCAGCAACTCCCACTATTCCTCACTTTCTTACACAGATGATCTCCTTATTCTGTTAGAAAATCTTGAAGAGGCAGGTCAACTATTAATTCAATTACTTAAAGAAATTACCTCTCTTTCTGGCTTAGCTTTACATTATAATAAATCTGAAACTTTACCTATAAATAACCATTGTAAATCATCTATGAATATCCTCTTGGGCTTCTACTGGGCGTCTCATGGTCTCTCATGCTTCAGCATTCAAATCATCCCATAGCTAGATAAAATATGGGATACACATTTTACCCCCTTGCTATCTAACATTAAATCTACATTTGATAGATAAGAATTACTTAACCTCTCATTTAATGGGACAATATCTCCTATTAAAATGTCCATTTCTCCAAAAATGTTATACTTCTTTGCTAACATTCCCCTAATTTTACCTTCCAACTTTTTAGCCAAACTTGATAAAGTAATCGGCAACTTCCTTTGGGAAGGGAACCCACCCCCCAGATTCAGCCATAAAAAACTTTGATCACATTGGTCGAGAGGTGGTTTGGGGCTTCCCTGGTTCCAGGCCTACTTGCGGGTCTTCCGAACAGCTCAAACCATTACATGGTATCTCAAGCCAATGGCCAAGCCACCATTATGGGTTACTATGGAATCCTACCTATGCCCTGGGAACATTTCCACCTCTCATATTTACAATACACTTCCTCCTAAGTTAAAATCCCATCCCACCATTGCATCATCAGTATTCTCCTAGAAACTTATCCATAAGCACCTTAAATCTAACCCAACACCTCTGGCCTATGCTCTGGTTTGGGGCAACCCAAACATCTGCCTGGATAATCACTCAATCTTTAACCATAATTGGAAAAACAGGGGCATTTTCTAAGCAATGTACTTGAGCCAAACGATCTAAAACTCAAATCCTTACTTGATCTTTGTACCCTTTGGAAGCTTCCAAGGCATGATTTCTGGAAATATCTACAGCTTTGTACCACATGTAGTTCTTATTTCCATCATTTAGCCAAACAATATTTACATGATCAATATATTTCACAATGGCTTAATACTACATCTAATTTGACCAGTACCATTTACAAAAATACTGGAGATATACTTCTGGATCAATCTCTTACCACAAAAAAGCAAATGGAGTCTGCTTTTTAAACTACAACATAGCAGATTTACAGTGGAAAATATGTTGGCTTTCCTGCCACTAGGCATTTAAAGATGTGTGCAGCTCACTTATACAAACCAAAATCCTTCATTTATGGTATAGGACCCCCATGGTATTACAGCAAATGGGTTTAATGAATAATAATAACTGTTGGCACTGTAACTCTCCTAATGGGGACTTACTCCATATTTTATGGCATTGCCCTCTTATAAAAAATCTTTGGCGCACCATTCATCACTTTGTAATTAAAGTAATTGGTCAGTTTTTTACATTAGACCCCAGCATATTATATTGGGGCATTTTCATCTCCTATAACAATGCAATCTCCTGTGCTCAAAATAGATGGCTAACTATATTATTTCTCCAAATTAAGTGCCTTATACTTATGCATTGGAAATCTGTTATAATCCCCAACCTCTCAGACATACTCAAGAAATTATCTTGATACACCTCCCTAGACCATATGTCTCATATTTCTTCTGGCTGACTTATTGCACATAATAGCTTTTGGCAGGACTATTTCAAATATTTAGAATCATCAAAAACTTCTAATACCTAATGTATGGCTTGTTATAAATGGTTATCTTTATTTAGCACCATCTGATAATCATTATTGCTGTTGTCTCTCTTAGTTGTTGTCTTCCCTTTCTTTTTCTATCCTCTGTTTTTTTTCCTTTTATCTTCTCTTTCACTGGCATTATTCATATGCCTTGTTATTTCTACAACCCTTCCATTTATATATTATGTACAGCATTGTAGGATTAGACTCTATAACAATACAGTTGTATAATCATACTATATTACCCTTTTGTCTCCCCTCTTTAATGTAACTTCTGTGTTAATTCCAGAGTGTTTAGCTTAGATATACTCAATCACAATGCTGTAACTTTATGACAGAATACAGACTATACAGCTGTCAATTCATTTATTTAAGATATTGCATAATTGCTAATATGCTGTTATAACCTGTAACTATGTTTTATTCATATTGTCTCTTACATGTGGAAGATGTTGTCTTTTTTAGTATTCCAATAAAAAGATTAGCTGCAAAAAAAAAAAGAGAAAACTTACACATGTAAGTGTGCTCTACTTGAAGATCCACAGTTTAACAAATGATTACAGACATAATCTAATAATTTTTTCTCAAATAATAATGGTTCTGTAATAGTACACATTTTATGGGATGCTTACAAAGCCTTTGTATGAGGACATATTAACTCATATTCAAGTTTCAAAAAGAAAGCTAGAGAGAAAGAATGAAATGACATGGAAATAGCTGTTAAAGTTAAAGAACAACTATGTATTAAATCCAAGACCAGAAATCCACATCTACATAAAGATATTACATGCCTGAAATTTTCCATTAACAAGGTATTAAACCAGAAAGCTGAGTATGGGTTCTTCACACTAAAATAAACATATTGGGAGTCAAGGAAACAACAAGCAAAGCTATTGGCCCATAAGCTCTTGTATGGCCACTGAGACCAACAAGACTGTGTCTCTAACAAGGACTGGTGGTGTTCCTTTACTAGCAAACTCCCAGATAGCCAAATATGTTGGGAGGGTTTACAAAAAAAAAGAGTTAAAGTAAATGGGGCAACATTTAAATATTTTAGTCTTTTCAGAGGCACCCATCAGACCCTTACCCTTATCCACTTTACTCTTTATCCTAGCATTGGAACCTCACCTAAACAAAAATCAGGTCATCCCTAGCTATCCTGTGTGGTCAAATGTGCTTCAACTACAAAATCATAGTGTACATAGATGTCATTTTATTATCTTTAAATCATCCCATGGGTTATATTCCTTCCTTTTTTTATTTTTAAAGGATTTCAAATGAATCTTAATAAATCTGAGGCTATGTACTGTACCTATCTACTTGATCAGAACTATCAGCTCTAAAATATTATGAATCCAAAGTAACTGATTCTAGAATTAAATATCTTTGGATTGACTGTACAGAGATCTTACAGTCCATAAAAATGGTATCTCATCAATTGACAAATTGAAATCAGGCAATCCAAGGTGGCAACAATGTTACTGCCCCTATGGAGCAAGATTCAGGCCATAAACATAGTGTTGGCTCCTAGAATTTGTTGCATATTACAGCACCTTCCACCGTGTATCCTCCTTATTCTTCAAAAAGATCTGTAGTGTAATACATACATTTATTTGACATAACAAATCAAGTAGAATATTGCTATTTAAACTGCAACAGCCATGAACTGAAGGGGGCTTTACACTACCAAACTTTTGACTGAACCATGAAACCCTCAAATCACAAGAACACACTAGCAAAACCGTGAAAAAAGACTTCCCAGTTGTTTTTTCCTTGAAAAAGCTATCTTCAAACCAAAACACCCTAAGTCAGTGTTATTTATGGGTTTACCAAAAAATGTAATACCACATCCTTTGTTGAATCCTTCAATTAGGCTTGAAAATTTCTGTATTATTGGAGTGATCTCCTATAACATTGACACACTGCCCATTATGGGGGAAGAAACTGATATAGGAGGAGGGTAAACATTAAACTGGCAAGCCTGGAAAAGAAGGGGCATTGTCTGCATGAATGATGTTTGAATTCCATAATTACTTACATCCACATAATAAAGTGAGGAAGTTCACTTACCGAGATATAACATTACCCTCCCAGTATATCCTAGACAAGGTCTTCACTGCCAATAATCCAACTGAACTCAGTAAAGCAGCAGTATTTGTTAGTCACCATATAGTTTTTTTTAAAAAAACAGTAATATCTTTCTGGCAAAAATATCAAGTTATCCATTTCACTTTTTGTTTTCTGTAAGCAGGGAAACTCCAACTGGCCCCCCCACCACACACACACACTCACACACAGGCAAAGGTAATCAAAAGAGAGGATCCTAGGGCTGAAGAAGCAACAGAAGGAACTGAAGCTGGGGGTAAAGTCAATGGTGGTATAGGGGAAGGCATAGGGACAGGAGGGGAGCTGATAGGGGCAAAGGTATCAAAACACGGAAAGCCGTGTACACAAATGCCTGTAGCCTAAGTAACAAGATCCTGGTGGCCTTAATGGCAGAGAAAAACATGGACATAGTCACACTCATGGGATGCAATGACTGGGATGTTGCTATACCAGGGTACACAATCTTCAGAAAAAACAGGGAGGACAAAAAGGATGGAGGTATAACTATCTACATCAGAAAAGCAGTCACTGCAACTGAGGTAATGGGGATGCAGGAAGGAGGGGAGACACTGTGGGTCATATTAGAGACAGGGAATGGCACCACCATCCACACTGGGGTTATCTACAGACCTCCAGCACAGGGGTAATATTAATGGAAAACATCCATAAAATAGCAGAGAAAGGGAAAGCGTTGCTGTTAGGAGTCCTAAATATGCCAGATGTTATCTACAACACCTATGCTGCAGCTATAACCAGTAGCAGAGACATCCTGGATGTTGTGCAGGGGGCAAGCCTCAGAAAGCTAGTGGCAGAGCCCACCCATGAAGGAGCAATATTGGATCAGGTTCTCACCAATGATGACAGAATATCAAATGTATCAGTAGGCAGCCATCTAGGGACCAGCAATCACCATGCAGTGTGGTTCTGGGTGGACAAAGTAGAAGAGTTGAGCCACATAAAGGCAAGGGTCCTGGATTTCAAGAAGATCAACTTAAAAAAATGAGGGAATAACTCAAGAAAACCCTGGATAAGGAGAAGGGAGGCAAGGGGGTAGAAGAACAGTGGCAGAGCCTTAAAGCCATAACAGATGCAACTAGCCCTTGTGTGAAGCAAGTAAACAAAGCAAAAAGAAAGAAAAAAAAACACAGTTGGTCCAAAAGAAGTGGTAGAGAAATGAGAAAAAAATGGCATTCAGGAAGTACAAAGAAACACAGAGGAAGGGCGGGAGATCGGAAACTGCATCAGGCAAAGAACAGGGATGTAGGGAAGGCAGTCAGGAGTGAAAAGGTACAAAAAGAGAAGGAATAGCGCAATCAGTAAAAGAAGGAGACAAAACTTTCTTCAGGTATATCAGTGAAAGAAAAAAGGCTAAGGGAGGGATTGTGAGACTAAATAAAAGAGGTGAACAGTGTGCAGAGGGAGATGTAGAAAAAGCAGAAATACTGAACAAATACTTCTGCTCAGTATTCACAAAAGAAGGTGAAGGGGCGAGACCTCAGTTAGGTAGAAGAAACATGCATGGAGTAGAGGTAGACACTAGTCCATTCATGGCACTAAATGAACTCTCAAAACTGAAAGTGGACAAGGAAATAAGGCCAGATGGCATATATCCCAGAATATTTAAAGAGCTCAAAGAGGTGCAGATTGTACCACTGACAGCCCTATTCAACAAATCACTAGAGGAAGAAGTGGTATCAGAGGACTAGAGGAAGGGAATGTCATACCCCTCCACAAGAGTGGGAGCAAGGTAGAGACTGGAAATTTCAGGCCAGTCAGTTTGACCTTTATGGTGGGGAAAATAATGGAATCAATGTTAAAGGAAAGGATATGGTTTATTTTGAGGCCAGCAGGGCACAAGACCCACGGCAACATGGATTCACAGCAGCAAAGTCTTGTCAAACAAATCTGATTGACTTCTCTTGCTGAGTGACCAGGGAAGTTTATCAGGGAGGGGTAGTAGACATATCCTACCTAGATTTTAGCAAGACTTTTGACATCATCCAACATAGGAGGCTAGTAAACAAATTAGGCAGTCTAGGGTTGGGTCTAAAGGTGGTAAACTGGGTCAGAAATTGGCTGACAATAGGACACAGAGCCTAGTAGTAAACGGAGTTCAATCCGAGGAGGGGGTAAACCTGAGGGGGTGCCACATGGTTCAGTGCTGGGAACTCTCCTCTTTAATGTCTTCATAAGTGCCATTGCAGAGGGTCTGGGAGGGAAGGTATGCCTCTCTGTGGATGACACTAAGATCTACCATAGGGTTGATACTCCATGGAGGGTGAAAAGCATGAAAAGAGACCCAGGTAAACCTGAGGAGTGGTCAAGAGTGTGGCAGCTTGGATTCAAAGCAAAAAAGTGCATAATCATGCATTTGGAGCACAAAAATCTGAGAGAGGATTACACAATGTGGGGGGGACTGATGACAACCAAACTAGAAAGGGACCTGGGGTAATCATAACAGATTAAATGAAAGTAATCAAACAATGTGAGAAGGCTGTGAAAAGAGCCAGTGTGATGCTGGGGTGCATAGGGAGAGGTAACACCAGTAGGAAACAGGAGGTAGCGATACCAAGGTACAGAGAGTTGATGAAACCTCATCTGGAATACTGTGTTCAGTTCTGGAGACCACATCTCTGAAAGCACATAGACAGAATGGAGGCAGTACAGAGAAGGGCAACAAAACTGGTGCAAGCACTCACCAGAAACCACTAGAGAGAAGAGACTGAAACCTCTCATAAATTCTAGAGGAAAGTAGGGAGTGGAGATATGACAGAGACATTCAAGTACCCAAAGGGATATACAAAGTTCAGGAAGGCAGCATCTTTCAGAAATAGAGATGTGCTAGAACAAGGGGATGAGATATGAAGCTGGAGGGGGAAGCTTAGGAGCAATGTGAGGAAGTATTTTTTCACAGAAAGGGTGACAGATGCTTGGCATAGCCTCCCTGCAGAGGTTGTAGGGGCTGAAAAGATAGATGAATTCAAGAATGCTCAGGATTGACAGAAGGCTACCCTAGTTATTAGTGGGAAACAGAAGGTGAGTTGCAGATATTACAATATGGCATTTATGTGGTAGGTAGGGAAATGGGCAGACTGGGTGGGCCAAGCCGTCATTATCTTCTGTCAAATTCTATGTTCTATGTTTCATTCATGGGCCAAGATGGAGGATTTTAAAGTTTTGAAGTTCTCCCTCCCCTGCCACATCTGCATTAAAAAAAATTAAACATTTTTGTACAGTGATGTGCTGTTAACTGTCAGATACAGGTGGCAGCACCATTTTCATACATCCACAATATGAAGCTAGTCTGTAGCCTCAGCAGAAGAGATTTTTAAAACAGCCACCATCCTTAATGATGTGTCATCAATTACTAAAGTAGCTGTAAAAGTTGTTTTAAAAATGTCTGAGAAAACTAAAAATGTGTGGACTATGAGGATGTCAGACATACATTTAGGCTAAAAAAACTATATGCTTATTTATTTATTTTTTGCTAACAAGTACTGCTGCTTTAAATCAAAATGGGAAAATGAATTGGGGTACAGTGATATGACTGCTGGAATACCACTCCCAGTGCTTGCAGAGAACTTAAGGGGAATATATCTCTACACAAAATCCCCCACAGATGGCACAATTCTCTGTGTAAAGTGGTGAAACTGGGTATCTCAAATGAAGACAGCTATTGGAAATGTTTATGGATAAGGTTTACTAACAAATGTTTTCTGGTCTTGCTCTAAATTAAGTGCTTTCTGGGATATGGGTTTGAATTTTGTACTTTGATACTTAAATGTACAGTAACCTCAGTATCTCAGCTAAATTTTATTCCGTCATCATTTCAAATCAACTAAACCTCCTTCAGTGCCAAAAAGTATCACTGTATGTGGCCCTGATCTCTGCAAAAAAGGTTATTTTAAATCCTTCACCAATTTCAAAATGGCTTAAAAATGTATTGATCAGAACCAGCTACAGTACACAAGGTTGGATTATATAAGTACTAATTAAGTTTGACAAATTCTGAGTTATAGAACCGATATTCATACTAACATACTACATACTAATTGCCAGCAGATTAGGCCTTACGGTCTATCGAGTCTGCTCGAACCTCAGATCTCTAGTTGGGTGCCGAGGAGCTCCCCCCTATCATCCATCCCCACCCCCCTGGGCCAGGCCATCATCTGATACATCCGCTTTCTGTGTCTGCCCCACCCTCTCTTGAAGCCCTCCACAGTAGATCTCTGAACCAGCTTGCCAGACAGCGCTTTCCAAGGGTCCACCACCTTCTTAGTGAAAACCTCTCCCTCCCCCTCACCCTTCCACCTTCCAACTTCAAACCATGCCATCCAGTGAGGCTCTCTGCTTTAGTCTAAAGATCCTCCATGTTTACTCCTATTTATTCCTTGAGGTACTTGAAGACCTCAGTCATGTCCCCCTGCCTCTCCTCTCCTCCAATGAAAACAGGCAGATCTCCTCAAGTCTGTCCTCATATGTCAAATCCCCTAATCCTCATATCATCTTAGTTGCCCTCCTCTGTACCCTCTCCAGGAGCTGTATGTCCCTCTTCAAGTGTGGTCTCCAGTACTGTACACAGTACTCAAGGTGTGGTCTAATCAGTTCATTGTACAGCGGCAGAATTACTTTCCTGCTCCTAGAGGTGATCCCCCTTACGATGCATCCCAACATCCCGTTTGCCTTGCTAGCCGCTCTCCTGTACTGCTCAGAGTTATTCATACATGCATCCACCATGACCCCTAGGTCTTTTTCCTCTGTTGAGGCCTCCATCGCCTCCCCTCCCAGGGTGTACCTGTGTTTAGGGTTTCCCCGCCCAAGATGTAACACCTTGCACTTGGTGATATTGAAATTTAATTTCCATATGTGAGCCCAGCTTTCCAGGGTGTCCAGGTCCTCTTGCAGGGCCAACCTCTCCTCTTCCCCTTCAACTACTGCTCCCATCTTGCAGTCATCAGCGAAGAGACTCATTTCACACCCTATACCCTCCTGATGTCTGATATGTATGCATTAAACAGGATCGGACCCAGGACCAAGCCCTGTGGTACCCCCTACTCACCGACCTCCTAGGGCTCGAGAGCTCCCCACTGACTACTACTCTCTGGGTGCATCCAGCTAGACAGTTTTCAATCCATCTGACCATCAAAGGGCCTAATCCCAACCCCATCAGTTTCTCCACCAGACCATTGTGGAGGACAGAGTCAAACACCTTGCTGAAGTCCAGGAATAACACATCCACAGGCTTTCCCTGTCCAGTTCTGATGTTACCCATTCTAGAACTCCACAAGATTGGTTTGACATGATCTACCTGCACAAACCCTATCGCTGGACTATCCAGACCTCCACCTTCTCCAAGTACACCTCAATTGTTCCTTTAGTATACTCTTCATTAATTTTCCCACCACCGAGGTCAAACAGATGGGTCTATAGTTACCTGGTACTTCTCTCAACCCCCCCTTATGGATTGTCACTGCATGTGCCTCTCGCCAATCCCTAGGCACCCTCCCTGTCTCAAGCATCCTGTTGAAGAGCTCTGCCAGGTGTGCAGTCTCAGATGAATGCCATCTGGCCCAGGAGATTTATCTTTCTTTAGGGTCTTGAGGGCTAACCACACCCTTTTGGTGGAAATAGCATCATCTGTCCCCTCTACCTTACTGGCCTTTTTATCCTTATCCTGATGTGACACCCCTGGGGTACCTCTCTCTGCCTCTTGCTCCATTTCTGTTGCTCCCCTGATCCCACTCACTACCACTTCTATCCCCATCGTGCCTTGCTTTGTAGATATCCCATCCCCCTCCCTAGTGAACACAGAGGCGAAGTACTCATTTAATACCTCTGTCTGGTCCCTCGCCTCTTCCACCCACCCTTCTTCTGATCTCAGTCTGCCGAGATGGCCCTTAATTTTTCTCCGCTCCCCAATGTACCGAAGAACCCTTTTCTCCTCCATGTATCCCCTGTGCCAGCCGCTGCTCTTGGACTTTGCCCCCCTCACCATCCGGATGACTTTTCTAGATGCAAGATGGTACATTTCTTTTTCCCTATCCCCTCTTGTTGTTTTATATTTTTTGTAGGCTGCCTTCTTTTCTCTGACCGCTACCTGAACCTCACTGGACCACCAGAATGGTTTATGTGACCTTGCTCCCTTATGTTTCACCATAGTGCAGGTCCTAACTACCTCATGAAGTCCTCGTTTTAGGACATCCCATCTCTTTTCCACATTTGTCATTGATGTAATCCCCTTCAAATGATCCTTGAGAATATTTGCCATGCCCATAAAGTCTGCCTCCCTCAAATCCACTGCCAATGTCTTAGATCTCTCTCCCCCCCTCCCCCATGCATATTTGAAACCAGACAGTATTGTGGTCGCTCCCAGTCAGGGGATACTCTACAACCAGGTCCCTTACCAGATCCCCATCTGCCAGAACCATGTCCAGGACATGTCCTCCTTGTGGGCTCCATCACATGCTGTGTTAAGAACACATCCTGGAAACCAGTCCAGAAGCATTCTGCTCCTTGGCCACCTTAGAGGACATGGTTTCCCAGTTTGTACCTGCATATTAAGGTCCCCATCAACACCACTCCTTCCCTTTTGTCCACACTGGACAATGATGTTGTCCAACAAACCATCCTCAGAACATCACCCATCCCAGGGGCCTATATACTACACCCAGCTTGACCTTACCTCCTGCTGGGGTTCGTAAGTGCATAAGGCCTCCACATTTCCCTCTACCTCTTCTCGTAGCAATTTCTTTGTCATCTCTAATGAACATAGCCACTCCACCCCCTCTGCCCTCCTTTCTATCCTTCCTAAGCATAGTGTACCCCGAAGTTTAGGTCCCAGTCATGGTTTTTGTTGGCCCACATTTCGTGACCACCGCCACATCCACCCCCTTTGAACAGCATGGCCTGAACTCTGGCAACTTGTTTCCCAAGCTCCTGGCATTTACTAATCACCACCCCACCCTTATCCCTGATCCCTTTGTTGAACCCCGTCCAGGTTCCTTATACTCATCTTCCCTGCTCCTCCTGAAACCTCCTCCTCCAGTCTGTTTCCCTCCCCTTGGGTTTGAAGACTACTCCCTCATCTGGAGGAGAGGCTTTGGGTCAGTCCTCCCTTATCCCTCCTCCTCAAGTTTAAACCCACCTTTCTTGAATGTAGTCAACCACCCCTGTTTAAGGACTTCCTTCCCTAACAGGGCAAGATGAAACCTGTCCTTGTCATACAGTCCCTTATCCTCCCAAACTCTTTCCAGTTCCTAACACCCTCAACCCTCTCTTCACCCCACTTCCTGAGCCAGTCATTAACCACTGTGATCTTCATTTCTTCTCCACTGAGGCCTTTGGTACTGACAATATCTTCAAAAGAAATGTTGCATCCATTATCCCAACAGACTCTGGTAAGTTCTTGGAACTGTTTGATTTCAAATGTATTTCCTTCTAGATCGTTAGTTCTCAAATGCACCAGGAAATCAGTTTCCTCCACAATCCCTAACCAGTTCATACACCATGAACTTTGCTCTGTGCACTGTCAGCCCAGAGATACTCACTACCTTCACCTGGCTATGGTATCCACCCCCCGTCCCTCCCACTCGATACCCCAATCATCGAGTCTCCCAATAACAGAACCTAAACATCGCCATCATACTTATGGTTACCTCCACTATGTGCTCTCAACCCCCACCCCACCCCTTATTCGTGATCTCAATTTGATGGGAGTCTTCCTGCCTTATTAGAGACCCCCTTGTCACCCTCCCCTTTCTGCCTCCTTTGTTATTTTGCCCACTTAACTCAGACCACCCCACGAATAGGTGTCCTTTAACCCTCTCTTATCAGAACCATTTAACCTGGCCCTGATGGTTTCCCTTCCCCCACACGTCACATCCTCCCCCTTGTAATAGTGCCTTCTCCAGAGACCCTCGTGGGTCCTTCTTTACCTGTTGCTCCATCCTTGGTACAGACCCCCTGCTGAAGGGGCCTCCACCTCCTTGTCTCCCAATTTCTCTCCAGTCGTGCTTTCCTACCTCATGTCTACAATGTGTTGCATCTCCCCCATCTGCTTAACATTTATTCACAATCTGATTTTTTTAACTTCTGAATTAATGAGACTCACAAATCTTTTCTGTACTTCATAGTTAATGTGTTTATTCCCATCATATGTTATTGTTGATTTAACCTTTTACAATACCTAACTGATTATATCCTTCTTGTATTTGTTTCCCAATATTTGATTGCATCATTATTACATTACAATAATATATTAATTATAAAAGAAAGGATTGTGTCATACCCCACATACTTTATTTACTCATTTTGTTTTTGTTGACTTGGAAAGGATATCTACACAATTCTGCCTATTTCAGCCATGTCCTGGTGGAGGGAAGGGGAGGGGAATACAGATGGAAAACAACTGATAGTGAACCAGAGTAAACTGTTGGTGTTACAGTATTTTTTAGTGAATGGAGTTAATTTGGACAGGACACCATGGAAATCCCCACTCTTTGGAGAAGTGACAAGGATTCTTTAACATCCACCTGAACAAGCACAAGAACAGGTAGATGGGACCTTGGTTAAACATCTCATCTGATATGACCATATGTTACCACTCAGGAAACAGGACTATGTCATATCCCGTGTGACCATGTGTGCACCAAAGGGATTGTGCCACACACCATGTGACCATATGTTTACCACTAAGGGAAAAGGATTAACTAACACCCCTTGTGACCATGTGTTTACCACTCAGGAAGCAGGATTGTGTCACACCCCATATGAATATGTATTTGCCACTCAAGGAACAGGACCCTGTGCTTGTCACTTGGGGAGCAGGATTATGTCATGCCCACATGTGACCCTGTATTTATTACTCAGGCAAAAGGACTGTATCAAACCACCATGTGACTCTGTGTTCACCACTCAGGAAACAGGATTGTGTCACACACCCCATATGACCATGTGCTTACCCATCAGGTAACAGGACTGTGTCACAGCCCCATGTGACCATGTGTTTACTCATCAAGAAACAGGACTGTGTCACAGCCCCATGTGACCATGTGTTTGCCCAACAGGTAACAGGATTATGTCTCACCTCCATGTTACACTGTGTTTACCACTTGGGAGCAGGATTGTGCCCCCCCCCCACATGTGACCCTGTGTTTATTCCTCAGGTAACAGGTTTGTGTCACAACCCCATGCATCCATGTGTTTACCACACATTGAACAGGATAATGTCACACCCCATATGACCATTTTACTATCACTTGGGAAACTGGATTGTGTTGCACCCTAATAAACATAAACTAGTAATGACAAATTTTCAGGGGGTCAGCATTGTGACCCCCAAGATAAGGACCAGGATTGAAATAAGGAAAAACAAACCTAGTGGAGAAGATCTGTGGGACAGTAATGATCACTTTCATAGTATCAGCATTGTAAAATGTCACCTCTTCACCTTCATAATCTAAAAATACTCCAACCTTTTGCGGTATATTACCTGCAAAATAAAGGTGCAAGGGCACTGATTGATAAGTGTGAATTTCATACTGGCCCTCACGTAGCACCAGAAGAACTCTGTCATTCAGCAGCCTGCGAAAGAACTTCTTCACTGTTCCCCAAAATGAGATTTCTGGTGTTAGTTCATCTTCTCCTATTGCAACTCCCAAGGCCCAGGCATTCTTCCTACCCACATCCACCTCCCAGTAGTGTCTCCCTGATCGGATGGCAATGTTGCCCATGACACTGAAATGTTTTGAGAAGAATCCTACAATCCCCAAAATATCCTGGTTGTCAGTCTGTCGCACGCTGGTCTGGTCACTGGAGATGGTCATCCCAAACATTGCATCCCACGGCAACAGGGTCAGATTGAGGGGAGCTGGGCACAAACAAACAAAACAACATTTTAATTATGTAAGTCATACTTATTTTACATTTAAGAGAATACTGTATTAATGATATAACTACATCGGTATCCTTAAAGATTAATGGAAATGTTTGTAAAATGTATTAATTTCCCCACAATGAGGACAGTTCAGCTTTCTAAAGTACAGGAACGTCCCTTCTCTTGTATAGATGCTTTTTAATTTCCTCTCTTTCCTGGTTTCACATGAAATTCTCAGATGTTTTCTGATCAGTTAATGGAATCTTGTGTCATTTAGATATAAAGGTACATTATTTTCTCCACGGTCCAGTCAGCTCAGTACACACACGTTACATCAGATTATAAAATGACAAGAATCAATCTTTGCTTCCAATTGTTTAGTGGAGATCTTTACTCTTGCAATTGTAACAGCAATCATCACTGGTAAATATCTGACATGTGTCACATGTGTATTAGTAACATTTTGTGTGCAACAATTTGAAGCCTCCCAGACTGCTGCAGTACTTCTTACCCCAGTTCAAATGTAAACATTGATCATTTGACTTGTAACTTTCTTATCATACTTCCTGTCTGTTTTACTGTAATACATTTGCAATCCTGTACTGTTTTCATTGCTTGTTCCTCTATCTTGCAGTTCGTTTAAGAGACAGTAAGGAGAATGAAGAGAGAGAAGGAGAAGGGGTATAGGGAGAGAAGGAGAATGATGGAATAAGCAAGAGGGAGAAATGGGGGAGAGAAAGACACAGAGGAATGAGTCAAACAGTGAACAGGAAAAAGAGATGGGAGGGAAGAAGAAGAAACAAAACAGGAGAGGGACAGTGAATGGAGTGGGAGAGAGAGATAGAGAGAGAGAACGGGGGGGGGGAGAGGGAGGAAGTGAGTGAGAGTGAGTTAATGGAAAAAGACAGAGGGATGGCAGGATGAGAGAAACAGAGAGAAAGGGAGGAGAGAGCCCGGGAGAGAGCCATTGAGAAACACAGTTCAAAACACACAGTAAACTAAAATAGTAATGGTCACTATACAGAAGTTTCACTATGGCTGGATACCTAATAACTGCAAAATCTTTAACACAGGCAAATAAAGACAACATATTGCTTCATTGAGCATAAGCTTAAAGTAGAAACAGCTAGACACAAATGGAACGGGAAACAAGAAGAAAATAAGCTGCTCAGCCAGTGCCATGTGTGTCAAACTCAAAATGAGATGCTTTTGTTTCTGAATTACACCCAGTACAAAATATTAAAAGGACTACATTTTACAAAGTTACATTTAACACACACTGAATGAACAGGGTAAGATGCTTATTTATTCTTGGTGAAAGACAGAAACAGTAGTGTTAGCTGAAGAGTAACACAGTATCAGACACTCTGAGGCAATACCCTGCCCATACAGTATTATATTTTTTTGCTCAATAATATCAGATTCGATACATGTTGTATGAATTAGATCCTTTGTAGCATGCAATTCTTGTATGTAATAATGTTATTAGTCTCTAATTGCTTCGGCAACACTTGTACTATAGTCATTCTAGTAAAGAACCATTGAATTGGACTGGGGTAGGAAAGAGACAGAGAGAGAGAGAGAGAGAGAGAGGGAGGAGATAGACAGTGGGATGGCAACGATAGAGAGATTGGGAAAGAGGGAGTAGAGATACAGACAGAGGAGAGAGATAGAAGTATGGAAGTGAAAGAGAGGAGAGACATGGGCAGACAAAGATAGTACTGGAGTAAGGGAGGAGAGAGGACAGAGATACAGGTATGTGAGTGAAGGACAGGTAGCAGAAAAAGGAGATTGACAAATGGATAAGAACAATGGTGAGGAATCACAGGCTGAACATGTAAGCAGCAGAGTGCACTGTATCCAATTTCTGTTCTCTCCTACCTGGATGTATGACCTTCCCCATCTCCTTCCACACAAGGAACTGTACGAAATGCTCATTGAATCGCAGATGCGGGTCAAAGTAACATGGGTCTGGAACACTATATTCTGCATAACTGCTACAGGGAAGAATGGAGATGTTTTACAAGAAGATAAGTGCACCAGAAAGAGAATCAATTTTTATCATTTCCAACACTAATCTGATAACCTGAGACATCGGCTGGCAGAACACCTGGACGGTATACTTAGACCTGGGTTCAATTCCAAATTAAGTTGCAATATTTCTTTCTCATTACAATGTGTGTCTCCTTACCAAGTTGGGGAACTGTACAGGAACAAAGCCTATATTCCTCCCACTGTCTGGTGAGAAATTATTAAAAAAATTATCACATGGTCACCTGACACCCCCACCCTTCTTTTGCACTGCCCTTAGTATTCATGAGATAGTTTCATATAGACGATGTGCAATGACACAGATAATTTCTTGCTGTCCCTCAGCCTTCTGAGCCTCCTGTCTGCCATGACATTTAGTCTCTGCTATGTATCAGGCACAACCCCCCTGCCCCAAGAATGAAGAGCAATACTACAGATGCTCAATCTTTTTCCCCCTGATAAATCCTAGTGATTCAGTTTTGCTGTGGCAGGCTGTAGCACTACTGCCAATGGATCTGGTCACCTGTATGGCAGGAGGTAGCACTAGTACTACAAGCATGCCATCATACCTGGTTGTCAGTGTGGCAAGCAGGAGCACTACTGCCATGTCAATGGCCCTTGTCACCAGCGTTGCATGCTGTAGTAGTAGCACTCCTGCAATGCCATCAGAACTGGTGACCAACATGACAAGTGGTAGCAGTAGCACTACTGCCATGCCATCAGAACTGGTTGACAGCATGGCAGGCAGTAGCAGCAGCACTACTGACATGCCATCGACCCTTGTCACTGGCATTGCAGGAGGTAGCAGTAGCACTACTGCCACGCCATCAGACCTTGTTGCCAGTCTAGCAGGCAGTAGGAGTAGCACTACTGCCATGTTTAGTTCTTGCTGACCAGGAAGGAGGACTAGACAATTTGTTGCCTATTTTCAGCCTCTTCCCAGGGAAGGAGGGGGATACAGATGGATGTCAACTGAAATTGAACCAGATTTAAAGCTGTTAGTGGTATTTTTAGTGAATGGAGGAAATTTGGCCAGGACACTGGGGAAATTCCTTTATTCTTTTCTAGAAGATTTAGATATACATTCAGGAAGAGCCATGTTAATAGATGTTCTTTTGCAGAACATTTCTTATAGACTAATAAGCGTCTATGCACCTCAGTCTAAGGCAGAAAGAGATTCTTTGTGTAACAAAACCGCCCCATATTTACATACTTCTAAGCAGATTATATGGGGGTGGGGAGATTTTAATTGTGGGTTGACATACAGAGATTGGGAAGGAAGACCACAAAGATTTATAATGACACAACACACTATGTAAAATTTAAAAAAATGATAATCTACGGGATATTTATGATTCTCTTCAGATAATTCCGGAACATACATTTTACAAAGGAACTTTGTCCATGAGGATAGATATATTTTATTCATTTCGGATAGAGTGGAAGGGCTTACTGTTGCAGTGCAACCATTAGAGACTTCAGATCATCTGGCTGTAAAGGCCACAATAGAACAACAGCCTCAAATCTCTATAGGTAGAAGCTATTGGAAAATGAGCACGGATTTGTTGCAGGAGGAAGCATATAGAACGGAAATAATGGATTTCTTAGAGTTAAGGGAGGGTATTAAATGTATGTATGATAGTCCTATTGAAAGGTGGGAAGACACAAAGAGGGATTTAAAAGACTTATTGATTTCACTTTCATGTCAAAGAGCAAGTACTAAATATTTACAGTATTTAAGTTTAAAGGCACAGTATTTGAAATTATTGACGAAGATGAGATTCAGGGCGTGATCTGATGACACAATTTTTCGAGATTAAAGGAAAAATCTGTAGTTATCTTCAGGAGAAAGAAGAGATAACAGCAAGACAGCAAAAAATTATGGCAGTAGGATCTAAAGAACAGGTAAATCCATATTTTGTGGATTCCCAGAAATTATCAAAGGTAACAATGACAGTGCTAAAAAATGGCTCTGGATAATAAATCTGGGATAAATGGGGATGCAGCAAATAGTTCAAGAAAATTTAAAAGCTACATTTCAGAAAGAAGGCAGGGGAGAGATGAGTCCTTTGTTCCAACATATGGAGATTCTGAAATTGACGGACTCAGGAAGAACAGGAGTTGATAGCTCCTATAATTTTGGAAGAAATAAGGGAAGCAGTTTCCAAATTATCAGCCCATACCATGCCTGGCAAGGATGGTATTCCAAATGATTTTTATAAAACATTTGTGGATATATTAGACCCTCATGTACAGTTAGTTTTTTTTAGCTATACAGCAGGAAGAAAGGTTGGTCCCTAGTATGAATGATGGGGTAATGAATTTTCTTTATAAAACAGGGGATCCACAGGACATAAAAAACTGGAGGCCTCTGAGTCTACTGCCTTCACATTATAAGATTCTCACAAAAATGTTGACAGTAAGACTGGCTAAAGTGGCAACAAAATTAATAATCCCTGGACAAAGTTGTGCAATTCCAGGCAGAAATATTATACATAAATTATGTTAGAGAGATTATAGTGCAAGGTTTGGAGATGAAGTTAGAGGGTTACATTATGACTTTGGATCAAGAGATGGCTTTTGATGCGATAAAGCAGGATTATATATGGCTCACGTCTGTACATTATGGTATTCCTACCAAATGCTTGTTATGTTGCAAACAATATATGGTAAGACGCAAGTCACTGTTTATTTAAACAAGCATTTGTCAATGCCGAACGTTCACTTGCAGGTATTTGCAGTGGTGTTTGGCATGTATGGTGCTTTACCCTAATGTCCTGTGCGATTGCTGGTATTTGCACAATAAATTGTCGGCGTGACCTTTTCGTTACCCCCATTGTGCACTACATAGGTGGAAACACATTTTGGGCAGGATGTGAAAAATGACAGCTGTACCGCTCATAAGGAAGTGTGGTAAAATGGCAATGTTGAAAATCTGGAGTGGAAATATTGAAAATTCGCAAACCTAGGAGCGTGTGGGAACTGTGCAATGCACGCTCGTAAAACAGTCATTTTTAGGAATTTTTTCACCAAATTTTCAACATTGCCATTTTAAAACCTCTGTTAATGAACAGTGTCACTGTGATTTTCTTACTGTGTCCCATACATTGATTTCGCAACACCGACTGCGCCATTGTCACTACATGGAGGAAAGATGTTTTGGGCACGATGTGAAAAATGACAGCTGTACTGCCATAAGGAGGTAGTGGTAAATGGCAATATTGAAAATCTGGAGTGAAAATATTGAAATTAGAACCTACAAGCGCAGTATAGGAACTGCACAACGACGTCAGAAACAGTTATTTGTAGAATTTTTGTTAAATTTCACGATAGCTATTTTAAGATCGCTGCTCATGAACAGTGACACTGTGATTTTCTTAATGTGTCCCATACACTGAATTTAAGACACCGACTGCGCCCATTGTGCGCCATGAGGCTGAAACACATTTTGGGCAGGATGTGAAAATGACAGCTGTACTGCTCATGAGGAGGTGTGGTAAAATGGCAATGTTGAATATCTGGAGTGCAAATATTGAAAATTCACAATGTGCGAGCATGCGTAGGAACTGCATGATGCACCTCATAAAACAGTCATTTTTAGAATTTTTTACCAAATTTTCAACATAGCATTTTAAGACCTCTGCTCATGAGCAGTGTCACTGTGATTTTCTTAATGTGTCCCATATACATTGATTTCAGACCGACTGCGCCATTGTGTGCCATAGGCGGAAACATGTTTTGGGTGAGATGTGAAAATGACAGCTATACAACTCATAAGAAGGTGTGATAAAATGGTAATGTTGAAAATTTGGAGTGAAAATATTGAAAATTAGTGAACTTATGAGCCCTGCGTAGGAACTACTTAGCTATAAAACGCCAGATCATTTTAATTTGATGACAATTTTCAACATAGAGTTCAGGACCCCTTCTCATGAATGATGTCACTGTCATGGCATTATTCAAGCCTGAATGGTGATTTCACACAGTGACTGCGCGTGCCTGAAAAATCACCCTTCAGGCCCGAATAACGCCATGGCAGTGACATCACTCATGAAGGGGTCCCAAAACCCCATGTTAAAATTTGGTGCAAACATTCCAAAAATGACTGAAATATGCTAATAAAGTTGAAACCCCTCATCTAGCCCATTATACAGCTTACTGGCATTTCCTCAGTTTGCGTGCGCCTTTGAAGAGTGCAGACATGTTCCCGGTCCACCGAAGATCGCCGCCAGAGTCCGGAGGTAAATATGGGGTGAGGGGGTGGGGAGGCTGGGTGCGGGTTGTGGAGGGGCTGGGAGGCGCACCATGGGACCGTTTTATTTACAGGTTTTAAAAACAAAAACAACGATGTGGGGCGTTTGCCACACTGGGGTGGGCTCCCAGTGTGGCAGAAGATGTACTGGGGGTGAGGAGCCAAGGTAGTGGGCACCCCGTCGGCAACCATAAGGGGGGCCGAGGAGCCGATGGGGATTGAAGCACCCATCGTGGGCAAAACAAAGGGAACGCTTGCCATGCTGGGGTGGGCTACAGTGTGGCAGCAGGATGGCTTGGGGGGCGTGGTGCCAACAGGGGATTGGGCACCCTGTCAGCCAACAACGTTTGCCACGCTGGGGTGGGCTCCCAGCATAGCACCAAAGCTTTGGGGGCATGATCGTGGGGGAGCGCGTGACATGAGGGGGGATGGCGTGACACGGTGCTCAGTATGGCAGCGATGCTTTCCTTTGAAGCAGAGGAACACCGCTGTCATACAGAGCTCCTGCACCCATTGGTGCAGGACCGCCATGCCTGCTCAAGGGAGCAGTGCATTGAATGGGAGAGGCACACCTCCAAAGTGTGCTACTCTCTCAAAACATTCCTTGCGCATGTGCGCAAGTGAACGTGAAAATGGGGTTTGTCAAGGGTGCCCTTTAAGTCTGCTATTATATGTATTTGGATTAGATCCCATATTGAGACTTATTGAAGACGGAGGAGAAATGAAGCCTATAGGCAGTAGGACAGGAGTTTATTTTTGGGAAGATTATGGCATATGCAGATGACTGCACTACAGCTTTAGCAGATTTGGAGTCAGGACGGACAGTGATATCATTATTGAAAAGGCTTGACATAGACTACTGGAATAAAACTGAATAGAGGCAAAAGTAAACTGATGTTGTTAGGAGATGTCCCTCAGCAGATTGATTTTCCCATCTCAATATTAACAGAGCATATTACAATTCTAGGGTTGTATTTTGGTACAAGGGAAGTGAAATTATTAAATTGGGAGTTAGCATATAAGATAGCATATGAAAAGATGCAGGTCTGGAAGTCATGGAAAATTACAAAAAAAAGGGTATTTCTGATAAGAACATATATCTCCCCTTTGTTCTTCTGTGTCTCGCATGTATATCTACTACCATATAATATGCATACGAAAATAATGGGTTTATTTTTTCTATTCTTATGGGGAAGTCAGCTTAATCCTGTTAAAAGAGTTCATACCTATAGGACATGGAAAACAGGTGGCCTAAATACATTGCACCCTTTGATGTTTTTGTTTGGAAACTTTTTTTATTCTAATATTAAGCCAGTAATATTGGAAACAGAAGAAATAGGACAAAGGTGTATAGAACTTTGGGGCAGCCAGATTCTGATGGCATGGGGGAGAGGATAAACAGCTACCGGGTTATGTACAAACCATTCTGAAATATATTAGACAATAGGGCATTGAGTTATCTGGGTTTATTTCTAAGGATAAGAAGAAATTTTATGGATTAATAGTGGAAAAATGTTACTGGGAACAACCCATGTTTAATGTTCAGACTGGTATTATTTGTGATGATATAATTAGAAGCAAGACAGAATCAAGAATCCCTTTAAAAATGCAGGATATGGTATGGCTCTGTGGACATCAAAAGCTTAATGTGAAAGGAAATCAAAAGCACGAAAAGCAAGAGAAAAGGATCTGTGGGGTATCACAGTGTGCAGGGCAGATAGAAACCATGTCACGTTTATTTTTTGAGTGTGTATATGTCAGAAATGTTTTAGGGGATTTGGCAACTCTATGGGATGAGACTGTATTTCAAGACATGTCTTATGAAATATTAGTACTGAGACAGATTCCGCTGGAGCGGGGTAAATGGACGAAGAACACAATATATGTTATCCTAGCCTGCATCAAGTGGTCCTTGTGGCGGTTCAATGTTTGAGATTCCTTCAGAATGTAGAAATCTTAATACATGATGTGCTTTTTAAAATCCAAGCTGAATTAGATAAAATTTACAATATGAATGGAAAACCATGTGGCAAGCTGTATGTGGGCATTTATGGAAAGATGTGAATTGGATGGGCTGACCAGCAGAAGGGGTCAGACCCAGGTTTCTGTTTGTATAGAATGGCATTTTTGGGATCTGGCTGACAGAAATCATTATGGGATACAGATATTGGATAAGTTATTGGTTTAGATACTGGGGAGTATATATAGCAATAGTAATGCTAATAAGATAGACATATGACGTACAAGGATTTTGGAATGATTTATAAGAGATTATCCCCTATCTTTTTGTTGAATGTGAACATTTGGTTCTTTTCTTGCTGATTTATTTATTTTTGCCTTTTTATGTAATACATGTATGATGTAATATATACAGTTTTCTGATTGTTTTTCTGTTTTTGAATATTAATAAAAATTCCCCTTATCTTTTCGAGAAGTGCCATTGGATCTTTAACATCCACCTGAACTACCACCAGAACAGGCAGATGGGACCTCGGTTTATCGTCTCATCTGAAAGACAGCACCTCAGTAGTGCAGCACCCCCTCATGCTACACTATAGTGTCAGTATTAGGATTTACCTCAAGTGCCTGGAGTGGGGATAGAACCCACAGCCTTCTAATCTTCAAGCCTCAGAGGAGAGTGTGCCACCTGCTGAGCCGCTGACACTGCCAAATCTGTCACAAATGCACTCCGGGGGTCAGGCCCTCTGCTCCCACAGTGCCAAACCTCGAAGTGCAATATGTGAACATCAGACAAACAGGGTAACCCTCCTGTCTGTTTTGGGTCCGAACAACTACCAGTCTTGAGTCCTGGGGTCAAATATGAACCCTTTTTTTCCAGTACGCCCAGGTAACATGTCCAGATATCACACCCTCTTCAGGGAAATGCAGTATAATACATAACCCAGTGGGCACACAACCTGGTTCACAATCCCCCTCTTGACTCAAGTGAGACCTTGGTACTTTACCTTGGTGCATATGATAACACACTGTAAGCACTTAACAGTTCTATCAGATTTATCCACACTGTCCCAGCCATGTCATCGGCCATGGTTGCCAGCATGGCATGTGGTAGCAGTGTCACTACTGCCAAGTCATCGGCCAAGGTCACAGGCATGGAAGGCGGTAGTGGTAGCACTACTGCCAGTCATCAGCCCTGGTCACTGGTGTGGCAGGGGGCAGCAATAGCTCTACTATCATGCTATTGGACCTAGTTGCCAGCATGGCAAGTGGTAGCAATAGTACTGCATGCCATCGGCCCTGGTCACCACCAGCATGGCAAGCAGTAGCAGTAGCACTACTGCCATGCCATAGGATCTGGTTGCCAGTGTGACAGGCAGTAGGTTTAGCACTACTGCCACGCCATCAGATCTGGTCACCAATGTTACAAGTAATAGCAGTAGCACTACTGCCAGGCCATCAGCCCTTGTCACCAGTATGTCATGCAATAGCAGTATAACTACTGCCATGCCATTGGTTATGGTCACTAGCATTACAGAGGGCAGCAGTAACACTACTGTCATGCCATCTGACCTGGTCACCAGTATGGCAGGCAGTTGCATTAGCACTGCTACCATGTCATCAGCCCTGGTCACCAGTGCAGCAGATAGTAGCATTAGCACTATTGCCATATCATTGGCCAGCATGCAGATGGAGGAAGTAGCCCTACTACTATGCCACTGGACCTCATTGCCAGCATGGCAGAAGGTAACTTTACTAGTATGCCATCAGCCCTAGTTGCCAGTGTGGCAGATGGTTGCAGTAGCACTACCACCATGCCATCGGCCCTGGTCACCAGCATGGCAGGCATTAGCTGTAGCACTACTGCCATGTCATTGAACCTGGTCACCAGCATGGCAGGTGGTAGTAGTAGCACTACAGCCATGTCATTGGGCCTGGTCACCAGCATGGCAGGTGGTAGTAGTAGCACTACTGCCACGCCATTGGGCCTGGTCACCAGCATGGCAGGCAATATCAGTAGCACTACTGCAATGCCATTGGATCTGTTGCCAGCACTGCAGGAGGTAGCAGTAGCACTACTGTCATGTCATCTGACCTGGCTGCCAGTGTGGCAGGCAATAGGAGTACCACTACTGCCGTGTCATCTGACCTGCTTGCTACTGTGGCAGGCAGTTGGAATAGCACTTCTGCCATGCCATCAGCCCTGGTCACCAGCATGTCATGCGGTAGCAGTTTCACTACTGACTTGCCATTGGCCCCGGTCTCCAGCAAGGCACGTGGTAGTAGTAGTATCACTACTGCCATGCCATCATCCCTGAACACCAGCGTGGCATGCAGTAGCAGTTTCACTACTGCCATGCCACTGGCCCTGGTCACCAGCATTGCCGGTGGTAGTAGTAGCACTACTGCCATGCCATTGAACTTTGTCGCCAGTGTGGAGTGCTGTAGCAGTAGCACTACTGTGATGCAAGTGGACCTGGTCACCAGTGTAGCATGTGACAGCACTAGCAATACTACTACCATGTCAACAGCCCCGGTCACAAGCATGGCAGGCAATTGCAGTAGCACTACTGCCATGCCATCGGGCCTGGTCACCACACCAGCGTGGTAGGCGGTAGTAGTCACACTACTGCCATGCCATCAGGCCTGGTCTATAGCATGGCAGGTGGTAGCAGTAGCACTACCATGTCAATGGCCCTAGTCAGCAGTGTGGCAGGTGGCAGTAGTAGCACTACTGCCATGCAAGTGGCCTTGGTTGCCAGTGTGGCATGTGGTAGCACTAGCACTACTGGCATGTCAATGGCTCTGGTCACCAGTGTGGCAGGCAGCAGTACTAGCACTGCTGCCATGCAAGTGGCCTTGGTCACCAGTGCTGCATGCAGTAGCACTAGCAGTATGGCCATGTAAATGGCCATGGTCACCAGCATAGCAGACAGTAGTATTAGCACTACTGTGATGTTATTGGCCATGGTAACCAGTGTGGTAAGCAGTAGCACTACTACCATTGCAGGTGGTAGCAATAGCACTACTACTATACCATTAGTCCTGGTCACCAGTGTGGCAGGCAGTAGTAGCAGCAGCTCTACTGTCATGCCATCAGCCCTGGCATCAGTGTGGCAGTAGCACCATTGCCATGCCATCAGACCTGGTCACCAGCGTGGCAGGCAGTAGCACTACTGCCATGTTATTGGCCCTGGTGAAGAGCATGGCAGGTGGTACAGGCAATACTACTGCCATATATCTGCCCTGGTCACCAGCACGGTATGCGGTAGTAGTAGAACTACTGCCATGTAATTTGCCTTGGTCACCAGTGTGGCATGTGGTAGCACGAGCACTACTGTCATGTGATCAGTCCTTGTCACCAGTCAAGAGGGGAGGCACTGATAAACAGCAGGAAAATCCCAGCCTCTCCCTACAAAACAGGGTACTAAATGAGAAAAAGACCGAAGTAGACAGGTCAGTGGGGGATGCTGCAAAAGAAGGTAAAGCCATCAAAAAATGGAGAGCAATGAGTACCAATGCCTGTAGTCTGAGTAACAAGCTTCCTGAATTAGTGGCCTTGATGGAGGAGGAACATCTGGATATAGTGGCAGTCACAGAAACATGGTACACACAAAACCATGACTGAGACATAAACATACCAGGATACACTATCTACAGGAGGGACAGGGAGGGTAAAAGAGGAGGAGGAGTAGCTCTTTACATAAGGGAAGGAATCAAGGCAACAGAACAAAAGGGAAAACAGGGAGGAGAAGAAGCACTGTGGGTAAATTTGGAGACCGGCAATGGCACCACAATCCGCACAGGGGTTGTATACGAGACCTCTTCTCAGGGGAGAAAATGGACAAGGAAATGATAGAAAGAATACTTAGAATGGCAGAAAAAGGGGAGATATTGCTGATGGGTGATCTGAATATGCCAGATGTTAACTGGAATGCAGTTGCAGCAGCCACTTCAAAGTGGGGTTATTCTAGATGCCTACAAGGGGCATGCCTTAGACAACTAGTATTGGAGCCCACCAGAAAGAGCAATCTTAGACCTGGTTCTCTCAAATGGAGATGAAGAGAGGATCACAGATGTAGAAGTGGGTAGCCATCTGGGAACTAGCGACCATCGAACATTATGGTTCACAATAAACACAGCAATAGAGTCAAGCCATACAAAGGCAAAAGTACTGGACTTTAGGAGGGCTGACTTTGCCAAAATGGGTGAGTGCCTAAGGAATGCACTACCAAATGGGCAGGAAGGAGGGGTGGAAGAACAATGGGGAATAATAAAAACTGCCATCACAGAGGTAACAAGCCTTTGTGTGAAGCAAATTAACAAAACAAAACGATGTAAGAAACCACTATGGTTCTCAAAGGAAGTGGCAGTGAAGGTTCAAGAGAAAAAAAAAGCATTCAGGAAGTACAAGGAATCACAGAAGGAGCAGGACAGGGAACTGTATCAGTTAAAGCAAAAGGAAGCTGGGAAGGCAGTCAGAACAGCAAAGGCCCAAACCGAGGAAAAGATAGCCAACTCAGTTAAGAAGGGGGATAAAACCTTTTATAGGTACATCAGGGAGCGAAGGAAGACCAAGGGAGGGCTAGTGAGGCTTAATAAAGAGGAGGGAGGTGGGCAGTGGGTGACTGTGAAAAGGCAGAGATACTAAACAAATATTTTTGCTCAGTATTTACAAAGGAAGTGGGGAGGTACCAAAACAAACAGTAGAAACACTCTGATACAGAAGTTGATACCAGCCCATTTACAGAAGAAAGGGTTCTGAAAGAACTCTTAAAACTGAAGGTGGACAAAGCAATGGGGCCTGATGGGATTCATCCCAGAATTCTAAAAGAACTAAGGGTAGAACTAGTGACACCACTGACTACCCTCTTTAACAAATCATGGGAGGATGGGGTGGTACCCGAGGACTGGAGAAGGGCAGATGTGATTCCCTTCACAAAAGTGGGAGCAAGGCAGAAGCAAAAAACTACAGACCTGTTAGTTTAACCTCAGTGGTAGGGAAAATGATGGAATCACTTCTGAAGGAAAGAATTGTTGAGTATCTAGAGGCCAGAGGGGCTCAGGACCCAAGGCAGCATGGATTCACAGAGGGAAGGTCATGCAAGACAAATCTGATAGATTTCTTTGACTGGGTGACCAAAGTAGTAGATCAGGGAGGGGCTGTGGACATGGCCTACCTAGACTTTAGCAAGGCATTTGACACAGTCCCACACAAAAGATTAATATACAAGTTAGCCAGCCTGGGAGTGGGTCCCAAGATGACAGCCTGGATAAAGAATTGGCTGGAGAATAGGACACAGAGAGTAATAGTAAATGGAGTCCACTCTGAAGAAAGGGGGGTTACTAGTGGGGTACCGCAGAGTTCAGTATTAGGACCGGTCCTCTTCAATGTCTTTATAAGCGACATTGCAGAGGGACTGGAAGGAAAAGTATGTCTCTTTGCAGATGACACAAAGATCTGCAACAGAGTTGATGCACAAAGTGGGGTGGAAAGGATGAGAAGGGACTTGGCAAGGTTAGAGGAATGGTCAAATGTATGGCAGCTTAGATTCAATGTTAAGAAGTGCAAGGTAATGCACCTGGGAAACAAAAACCCAGGGGAAGAGTACACAATGGGGGGTGAGATACTAACAACAACAAAAATGGAAAGGGACCTGGGGGTAGTCATATCAGATGATCTAAAGGTGGGCAAGCAACGTGAGAGGGCAGCAAGGAGGGCTGGGGGGATACTGGGATGCATAGGGAGAGGCATCACCAGCAGAAAACAGGAAGTTATTATCCCTCTGTACAGACAGTTGGTGAGACCCCATCTGGAGTACTGCGTGCAGTTCTGGAGACCCAGTCTCCGCAAGGATATAGACAGGATGGAGGCTGTCCAGAGGAGGGCAACTAAAATGGTGCAGGGCCTGCACCGGAAGACATATGAAGAGAGACTTAAGGAGCTGAATATGTATAGCCTCGAGGAAAGGAGAGAGAGGGGGGACATGATAGAAACTTTCAAGTATCTCAAGGGAATCAACAAAGTCCAAGAGGGTAGCATCTTCCAAAAAAAGAGGTGTGCAAGAACAAGGGGGCACAATGTGAAGATAGAAGGGGGGCGTCTCAGAGGTAATTTAAGGAAGTATTTTTTCACAGAGAGGGTTGTGGATGCATGGAATGGCCTTCCGGAGGAGGTTGTGGAGTCAAAAACAGTGGTGGAATTCAAGCATGCATGGGACAGTCATAAGGCAATTCTAGGGGGGGTAGGAAGAAGTAGGCTGCTGGTTAACTAGGATCTGCAGCTTATCCAATAGGTAGGGAAATGGGCAGACTGGGTGGGCCAAGCGGTCCTTATCTGCCATCAAAATCTATGTTTCTATGGCGCGTGGTAGCAGTATCACTACTACCATGCCTTCAAACAGCATGTCAGGCAGTATCAGCAGCATTACTGTCATATCATCAACCCAGGTCAAGAGCATGGCAGGCAGTAGCATTACTGCAATTCCCATACCCATGGGCTCCAAGTTGAGTGGGCGGATAACATGGCTGGCCTTGGTGTTCCATCCTTCTTGGGCAGTGTTATGCAATGCCAGGTCTTTTAAAAACAAGACAGCAGTTATCTCTGATCTTGTGGGGTCATCAGACCTGGCTTGCATCACCAAGACCTGGCTGGAAGAAAATGCTAGCCCAGTTTTGGAATCAGCAATTCTGGACAGGTTCTCGGTGATACAATGTCCAAACATGGCTCATAGGCACGAGGGTGAAGCCATATATTTTAAATTGGAAATGGGTCTTATAGATGTGCCAGCTGGGAAGGGGGACCAAGTCCTTTGAGTGTATCATTGGTGCAGGTGTAGGCTGCAGGATTCTTCTCATCTGCTGTCCACACGGTGTTGAGAAGCAATTCCTGCAGAAAGTCACTGACTTCGTAGTTGATATGGTGTTGGGAGTCCCCCAGATGGATGGTTCTGGGAGACATCAATGTCTGGGTGGATGATGACCTTTCATAATTTGGGTTGGACTTCCTCCAACTTATGAACCTGTTAGTCTTAACACAGGTTATTACCTCTGTGACCCACAGTCATGGTCACTCATTGGACTTGGTCTTCCTACTGGGTATGGAGACCTCCAACTTGGTGGTGGTGCAGGTTGGTTGGTCTGACCATCACACTATACGGTTCAATTTCCAGGCTCCCCCCCATAGGCCTGCACCTATGGAGATGGTCCAGTACCGCCCTTCAAGGGGTTTAACTCCAGATGGCCTGGTGGTGGTACTGGACCTATCGGGCCTTCCGAGTGCAAACGTGGGACAACACAATCTGTTACTGGCTTATAATAAGGCTGTGGCTCTGGATTCCATAGCTCCTCTCTGCGTTCTCCCCCTCCATCTTTGCCCTCAGTCCCCCTGGTTAGATGGGACTTTGAGGAGTTGAGGTGTGCAGGGTGAGGGATGGAACAGTGCTGGAGGAAATCGGGCCTTGAGGCCGACAAACTTAGATTGATGACCCACTATATGGACTATCAATCAGCCATCTCTCATAACAAGGCAGAGTTCCTGTCCTGGGAGTTCGCCACTGCACAGAATCAACCAGCTCAGCTTTTCAAAACTGTTGACAGACTGTGCAATCCAGCCTGTCTGCAGTCTCGGAGAGCGTTGTCAGAGGATAAGTTTGAGGAGTTTGCTCAATTCTTTGTAGATAAGGTTGCCTAAATCAGGTCTGGGATCTGTTCACTGATTCCAATGGGGTGGCAGTGGTCAGTTGGAGGTTCCAGACCCTCAGTTTGTTTGGTCTGACTTTGACCGGTTGGCGATCATGGATATCGTGAGGATCCTCCAGAGTGTGCGGTTGACCTGCTGTAGTTTGGACAATGTCCCGTCTCACCTCCTTGTGGGGTATTTTGATGTTATCAGCCTGGCCCTGGCTGAGATACTCTGGTGCTTGTTAGAGACAGGTGTGTTTCCTGGCATCCTAAAGGAGGTGGTGGGGATTCCCCTCCTTAAGAAACCTTCTCTCGACCAAGACTGTCTCCTGAACTACAGATCTGTCTCTAGCCCTCCCTTTGTGGGTAACATTATTGAGAAGGTGGTTGCTCTGCAGCTGAAGGATCATCTTTCCATCCACGATGTCTATGATCCTGTCTAGTCTGGATTCTGGAAGAGGCACAGTACTGAGACACTCTAGTTCAGGTACTTAATGATCTCCTGATAGCGAGAGATTGGAAGAGCCATTCCATCTTGGTTTTCCTTGATCGCTCTGCAGCATTTGACACTATGGATCATGAGGTGTTACTGGAGCACCTGTGGCTGATCTGTGGACTGTCTGGTACATTCCTCAGATGAGTTCATTCTTCCCTCATTAGCAGGTCGCAGAGCATGACCTAGGGGATTTATTCCTCGGACCAGATCTCCCTGTCTTGCAGGGTGCCGCAGGGCTCCGTTTTATCACCCATGTTGTTCACAGTGTATATGCTGCCATTGGGAGACATTGTAAGATGGTATGAACTGAGTATTCACTGCTATGCTGATGATACTCAGCTATACATGTCTTTTGTGCCCAACCAGGATGGAGCTGTCTCGACTTTTAACAACCATCTTGCTGAGATCCAGGACTGGATGAGGGCCAACTGGCTGAGATTGAACCCTGACAAGACCGAGGTGTTGGTTGTGGCCCAGGTCATCAGGTAGGGAGGCCTTCAGCTAGATGGCCATCTGGGCTATGTCTCAATGATAGCCAGCTGGTAACCTCTAAACAGGTGAAAAATCTGGACATTATTTTTGACAAAGGGCTGATGCTGAAATCTCAGGTGTTTTCCGTCGTCAAAACCTCATTTTACCACCTGAGGAATATCGCGAGGATCAAGCACCTTGTTCCTGTCTGATGATTTCTAACACTGGTCCATGAGTCTGTGACCACCTGCCTTGAGTACTGCAACTCCCTGTACCTAGAGCAACTGGAGGCGGATATCTGCCACTTGCGGATGGTGCAGAATGTGGCTGCCAGATTGTTGACTAGTTTATCTTGATTATGCCCTGTCAAGCCTGTTCTCCACAGCCTGCCCTGGCTGCCTATTCAGTGGCAGATCACATTCAAGGTTGGTTTGCAGATGTATAAGGCCCTACATGGACAGGGACCATGTTATCTGCAAGATCTTCTTTGTCCCTACTGCTCCCTCTGCCCACTCTCCTCTACTGACGAGGGATTGCTAGAAGTTCCCAGGGTTCGTCTGAAGACCTTGGGTGTCTGAGCATTTGCACTTGTGGTCCCTACACTGTGAAACTCTCTACCTCATCAGATAAGAGAGTGCCTGACCATGGAGAGTTTCAAATCTGCATTAAAAACACAGCTTTTTAATCTTGTTTTTCCAGAGCATTGATATCTTCGGAGATTTTAGATCTGTATTTCAAGATTTATTGATTTTTATTCTTGATTTTATATTTTATTGTACAGGCACTTTGATACTTTGTGAACAGTGCTTTTTGTAAATAAATTGTTGATTGATTGATGCCATTGGGCCTGGTTGCTAGTTAGGCAGGTGGTAGCAACAGCACTACTGCCATGCCATCGGACCTGATGGCCAGTGTGGCAAGTGAAATCATCAGAACTACTGCCATGCCATCAGACTTGGTCTCCAGTGTGGCAGGTGATAGCAGCACTACTGCCCTGCCATTGGCCCTGGTCATCAGCATGGCAGGCAGTAGGAGTAGCACTACTGCCATGCCATTGGCCCTGGTCACCAGCATGGCAGGCAGTAGGAGTAGCACTACTGCCATGTCATTGGCCCTGGTCACCAGCGTGGCAGGCGGTAGGAGTAGCACTACTGTCATGCCATTGGCCCTGGTTACCAGTGTGGCATGGGCTAGTAGTAGTAGCACTACTGTCATGTGATTGTGCCTTGTCACCAGTGTGGCATGGGGTAGTAGTAGAACTACTGCCATGCCATCAGCCCTGGTCACTAGCATGGCATATGGCAGCACTAGCACTACTGCCAAGCCATCAGGCCTGGTCCCCAATGTGGCAAGTGGTAGCAGAAGCCCCACTGCCATGCCATCAACCCTGGTTACCAATGTCGCATGTGGTAGAGGTATCTCTACTGCCTTACCATCAGACCTGCTCACGAGCATGGCAGGTGGTAGCAGCAGCACTACTGCCATGCCTTCGGACCTGGTTGCCAGTGTGGCAAGTGAAATCAGCAGAACTACTGCCATGCCATCAGACTTGGTCTCCAGTGTGGCAGGTGATAGCAGCACTACTGCCATGCCATTGGCCCTGGTCACCAGCGTGGTAGTAAGTAGGAGTAGCACAACTGCCATGCCATTGTCCCTGGTCACCAGCGTGGCAGGCAGTAGGAGTAGCACTACTGTCATGAGATTGGGCCTTGTCACCAGTGTAGCAAGGGGTAGTAGTAGAACTACTGCCATGCCATTGGACCTGGTCACTAGCATGGCATACGGTAGCACTAACACTACTGCCATGCCATCAGGCCTCGTCCCCAGTGTGGCAAGTGATATCAGATGCACTACTGACATGCCATCAGCCCTGGTTACCAGTGTGGCATGTGGTAGAAGTATCTCTACTGCCCTACCATCAGACCTGCTCACCAGCAATGGCAGGTGGTAGCAGTAACACTACTGCCATGTCTTCTGCCAGCATAGCAGGCAGTAGCAGTAGTACTACTGCCATGTCATTGGTCCTGGTCAGCAGGGTGGCATGCGGTAGCAGTAGCACTACTGTTATGAGATTGGGCCTTGTTGCCAGTGTGGCATGGAGCAGTAGTAGAACTACTGCCATGCCATTTGGACCTGGTCACTAGCATGGCATACGGTAGCACTAGCACTACTGCCATGCCATCAGGCCTGGTCACCAGTGTGGCAAGAGGTAGCAGAAGCAATACTGCCATGCCATCAGCCCTAGTCACCAGTGTGGCATGTGGTAGAATTATCACTACTGCCCTACCATTAGACCTGCTCACCAGCATGGCAGGTGGTAGCAGTAGTACTTCTGCCATGTCTTCTTCAGCCAGCATAGCAGGCAGTAGTGGAAGTACTACTGCCATGTCATCGGTCCTGGTCAACAGCATGGCGGGTGGAAGCAGTAGCACTACTGCCATGTCAACGGACCTGATTACTAGTTAGGCAGGTGGTAGCAGCAGCACTACTGCCATGCAGTCAGCCCTGGTCACCAACATGGCAGCAGGTAGTAGCACCAATGCCATGCCATTGGACCTGGTTGCCAAAGTGGCAGGTGGTAGCAGTAGCAGTACTGCCATGTAATAGGTTCTGGTCACCAGCGTGTTATGCCATAGCAGTTTCACTACAGCCCTATAATTGGCCCCAAGTGCCGGCATGGCATGTGGTAGTAGTGGCACTACTGCCATGCTGCCAAACTTTGTCACCAGTGTGGATTGCAGTAACACTAGCACTACTGCCATACCATCGGGCCTGGCCACCAGCAAGGCAGGTGGCAGTAGTAGTAGCATTACTTCCATGCAAGTGGCCTTGGTCACTAGTGTGTCATGTTGCAGGACCAGCACTATTGTCATGTCAATGGCCCTGGTCACCAGCGTGGCAAGTGGTAGTAGTAGCACTACTGCCATGCCATCTGGCCTGGTCACCAGCTTGGCAGACAGTGGCATTAGCACTACTGCCATGCCATTGGGCCTGGTCACCAGCGTGGCAAGCAGTAGCACTAGCACTACTACCACCATGTGAATGGCCCAAGTCACCAGCTTGGCAGGCAGTAGTATTAGCACTACTGCCATGACAATGGCCCTGGTCACCAGCATGGCAAGCAGTAGTAGTATAGAGATGTTGCAATTTCAAGTGTGAAATATTTCATGAAATTTGCACATTTTGCAAAATATTTCAAGGGTGCAAAATGAGAAATTTCACCCAGAAAATTGCAAAATTTTGACCTAAAATTGTGACATTTTGCCTGAAAATTGTGAGATTTTAAATTTTGTTGCAAAATTTTGCATTTTCCAGGTGAAAGTTTGCAATTTTCGGGCAGACTTTGCATTTCGCACCTGCAAAATATTTAGCAAAATGCGAGACTTTCACAAAATTTTTCGCATAATGAAATTTCTCAGTTTTGCACAACACTATAGTAGTAGTAGTGGCACTACTGCTATGCCATTGAGTCTGGTCACCAGTGTGGCTGGGAGTAGCAGTATCACTACTGCGTGTTTTTTGCCAGCATGGTAGGTGCGGGCAGTAGCACTATTACCATGTCAACGTCCCTGGTCACCAGCGTGGCAAGCAGTAGTAGTAGCACCACTGCCATGCAAGTGGCCTTGGTTGTCAGTGCGGCATGCGATATCACTAGCACTACTGCCATGCCAATGGTCCTTGTCACCAGCATGGCAGGCGGTAGTAGTAGCACTACTGTTATACCCTCAGGCCTGGTCACCAGCGTGGCAGGTAGTAGTATTAGCACTATTGCCATGTCATCAACCCTGGTCACCAGCATGGCAGATGGTATTAGTAGCACTACTGCTATGCCATTGGAGCTGGTCGCCAGTGTTGCAGGTGGAAGCACTAGCACTACTGCCATGTCAATGGCCCTGGTCACCAGCGTTGCAGGGGGTAGTAGTAGCACTACTGTTATACCCTCAGGCCTGGTCACCAGCGTGGCAGGTAGTAGTATTAGCACTATTGCCATGTCATCAACCCTGGTCACCAGCATGGCAGATGGTATTAGTAGCACTACTGCTATGCCATTGGAGCTGGTCGCCAGTGTTGCAGGCGGAAGCACTAGCACTACTGCCATGTCAATGGCCCTGGTCACCAGCGTTGCAGGGGGTAGTAGTAGCACCACTTCCATGCCATTGGTTCTGGTCACCAGTGTGGCAGGTGGTTGCAGCAGCTCAACTGCCATGCCATCGGCCCTGGCATCAGTGTGGCAGGTGGTAGGAGTAGCACCAGGACCATGCCATCAGACCTGGAATCCAGCATGTCAGATTGTCGCAGTAACACCACTGCCATGTCTTCAACCAGCATGGCAAGCAGTAGCAGTAGTACTACTGCCATGTCATCGGCCCTGGTGAGCAGAATGGCAGGTGGTAGGAGTAGCACTGCTGTTATGCCATTAGACCTGGTCCCCAGTGTGGCATTTCATTTCATTTAATTTCATTTTATTTAATTTTTTACCCTTGTAAGTCTGACGAGCAGATTGCCCATTTTCACGGATGACAAGTAATACAATGAACAAAGAACAGTTACAATAACATATACAATGCACGTTGTAGCAGTTGCACTACTGCCATGCCATCAGACCTGGTCACCAGTGTGGCAGGTTGTAGCAGTAGCACTACTGCCATGTCATCAGCCCAAGTCATCAGTATGGCAGGTGGTAAGAGTAGCACCACTGCCATGCCATCGGGCCTGGTCACCAGTATGGCAGGGGGTAGTAGTTGCACTACTGCCATGTAATCGGCCCTAGTTGCTGGTGTGGCATGTGGTAGCACTAGCTCTACTGCCATGTCATTGTCCATAGTCGCAAGCATGGCATGTGATAGCAGTATCGACACACAGTCATATCGTCACAAATGAAAACACCTGGCACTAAATGCTGCAAGCAAAACATCGGCTGCCCAAATGTCCTCGGGTACAAAACTGATCTGGCAGAAAAAGTGCAGATCCACTATAATCAGTGCAAATTCTCTGTATTTGCAGGGGCTCTGCCCCAACACCTCCCCCCCCCACAGAATTAAAATAATCAACTCTATGGGGTCATGGACTTTGTGGATGGAGAAAGTGTTGGGGGGGTTCATGTAACCTTGAATAAAAAAAAGTTGCAGCAGGAAGGAGATTTGGTGGGAACTCAACCACATTTCCAGGCCTCCTGCCATGCCTTGTGCTGGTGCCCTAGCCACTCCACTATGGGAGTGGGTCGTGAAGCTACCCCAGCACACGGCACCTTCAGCCCTCTCCAGGAAACATGCAGAGTGACAGGGGTAGCGGTAATTCCCTACTGTTATTATGCCCCTGTTGTTTTAAATCCCTTCATCCTTTATACAGTGCATTTCTTGCAGTGCTCTTCTTGGTGCAGTGTTATAACCCGGTACCACTGTATCGCTACTGCCTTGTCTTCAATCAACATGACAGATGGTAGCAGTAGAACTACTGACATATCATCAGACCAGGTCAACAGCATGGCAGGTAGTAGCAGTATCACTACTGCCATGCCATCGGGCCTGGCTTCTAGTTAGGAAGGTGGTAGCAGCAGCAGTATTGCCATGCCATTGGACCTGGTCGCCAGTGTGGCAGGTGACATCAGCAGCACTACTGCCATGCCATCAGACCCAGTCACCAGCATGGCAGGTGGTAGCAGTAGCACTACTGCCATACCATCAGCCTCAGTTACAAGCATGGCAGAGAGTAGTAGTTACACCACTGCCATGCCATTGGTCCTAGTCACCAGTGTGGCAGGCAGTAGCAGCAGCTCTACTGCCATATCATTGGCCCTGGTCACCAGCGTGGCATGCCGTATCAGTAGGACTACTGCCATGCCATCAGGTCTGCTAGATGGTCACTGTTTGACGTACAGTAGTTCACTGTAACTGATCAGTGCTCCGAACCCTGCAGTGCCATCTTTCAGATGAGACATGAAACCAATGTCTCATCTGCCAGTTCTGGTGGTTGTTCAGGAGGATGTTAAAAATCCCATACACGTGTCTGTGTCTTTTGTTGGCACCCTTTGCAGACTGTGTGAGAGGCTTTTTGGCACCATGCATTTCTGTTTAAAGTTGAACCAGCATAATATTCTGTGGTGATTTGCAAAAAGGGTATGTGTGATTGTGTATTTCTTTGAAATTTGGCTTCCCAGCCAATGCCCTTTGGGGTAACCATTGCCTCAGTGCTTGCATGCTGAGGTTCTTTGTCTTTAGCTTGTTTTGTTTTATTGGGCTCACCATAACATAACTCAGATAGTCCATCTTAGGGTAGCTGGTTCATTCCACTGGGGTGTCATACAGATGAGGCACACTGATGAGTCCTGGTAGGACAAAACATGTGTATGTGTCTTCTGTTGGCACCCTTTGCAGACTGTGAGAGAGGCCTTTCGACACCATGCATTTTTGCTTAAAGTTGAACCAGCGTAATATTCTGTGGTGATTTGCATATACAGCCCATGATGGTTTGCATTATGGGGTTATGTGTGAATTTGTATTTCTTTAAAAATCCCATGGCAGTTTTTAAAGCGCAAAGGATTTTTTTTTTACTTAAAATAAAATCAACCAAAAATACAAGACAATTGCATTAAATCACAATTGTCTTTTTCCATAGAACAACATTGGTTCATTCTAATTCAGAACAATAATATGTGTGTGAGACCCACCAGCAAAAAAAAAAAAAACCTTCAACCTCTGTCTCCAATATATTAATCAATTTAAGTGACCCCTTGCCATAATATTTGAAAGAGATGTCTACACATAACTTTATTCTCTCTTTCCCTAATGTCTTTCTGTTAATTTCTTACCATTTGTTCAAATACAGCAATCATATATTTTTTGTAACACGTACTGGCATCCAGCATGCCAAATTTTTAAACAGTAGGAGAATTTTTCGAGTATCCTGGCTTAATTCCTCTCATTCTGAAAAATACCACCAATAGCTTAATCTGATTCAATATGTCAGTCTGAATCTATACCCTCCCCCATATGGAATAAAGTACCAAATACACATTGCCTTAATTTGCTTTTCCTGCCTCCTGAAGAAGGGATATTTCAGCCACTGATATCAGAATGTTTCCTTTCTCCCCTAAACATATAACACAGAAGGGGATTAAATATACGTACCTTACTGATGCCTTCTTCACTGCCTGTGAATAGGATAAAAATATATAAAAAAATGTCAACAGTAGGATTCAGGCAGGGAGATTTTCATGCAAACATTAGCATCTCTTTATCCACAACGTGGGTCACAGCCACTTTCTGCAGACTAAAGAGGGACAGAACTGAATCTAAAAGCAAAACAATTTCCTGGAACATGGATGGTCTTGATATTTAGAGCCAAAAGGAAATTCTTCTTTAAAAAAAAAAATAGTTCTAGTGTTCAAAAGCAAAGGATCCATCTGGCCAACTCAGCCCACCTTGCCAGGCTGGTGACCTGAATTCACTTCCCGGGCCCAGCTTGATGGGGAGTGTCTGTGAGGATGCTCTCAGCCTGGGGTGGGAGGCAATGTAGCATTGTTATGTCAGCATTTGTGCGGAGCATCTACGAGATTGCTCTCAGACTGAGGGTGGTGGTGATGTAGCATTGTTCTATCAGTGCTGGCGAGGAGCATTACAAGGATGCTTATCCTGGGGATGGGTGGCCTTGTAACCCTGTTCTATCAGCAACACCTAATGAAGGTGTAGTTCTAGCCCAGCACCACTGGGGATGTTGGCAACCACTGATCACACAGTGTCTGGCAACCCACTCCCAGGACTATTGTGAGCATGAATAGTCTATTAGGGGAAGGCAGGGGAGTCAAAACCAGGGGAAAGGAACGCACTGGCAACTGTATGATGCAACAGACAGCCAGCATCTACATCCCAGCATTTACATTTCAATTTTAGGCTAAATTAAAAAATATTGAGCATATTGACTAATGAGGCTGTTGTACCTGTTACTGTAGATATTCCTGTTGTTTATGGGTGGTAATTAGTGTGTGTATGACACTAATATGTTTAGTATGATGTATTGTTTTGTACTGTTTTATAGGTAATCATATTTTATTAAAAGAAACACCATGAATACAGCCGAGCAGACTTGCAGTGACATTGTTCACAACCATCGGTGAACTGTAACTACATTTCGCATACAACATGAAGTAGGGAAAGGGAAAAAAAAACTTTCTGGAGGCTAACACATTTATACTTTATGCTTCACTTCACTTCAGTTTTCATTTACTAAAAGCAATAAACAGGACAATGTTACGTCATGCAAGCTGCCATGCCTCTTTACATTGACATCCTATAGATATATTACATTTGGTAGATATGATAGACATTCAGTAGACAACAGACATTAACATGTAGACAAAAGCATTAACATCATCATAAGACTATTACAGTACAACAGTTAAAATGAAACAGATTACATTTATAACATAAAAATGTTACAAAGGAAACCATCTCAATTACATCATACAATGTAGCAATCTCTATTAACTATTTCTCACAACTACAGCTTTCTTGTTCTGTTTTCATCAGCCAGGACAGTATATTATTTAAAGGAACAAGTGCTTCAAGCTGGGAATGCAAAAAACAAAGGATGGGGCACTAAGAAAAAATTACTTACCATAGTAATATAGTTTCTTCTAAGGGATCCCTCACTATGCATAACACATGCAGCTACTGTAGCCTGGAAGGTTCAGCTGCCCCAGAGCGTGTGGAATCTTTGTAAATAATAGAAAATAGAATGCACTTTCAAACTCGGACTCGCAGTGGCACTGTGTTCTGCAGCTTAACGTCAGATTTATTTCAAAGCCTAGAGTATAGTGGCCACGAACTTCACTAACCTATCCTAACTATACTAAGAAGCATTAGTCAATACTGACTGTTTCATATATAATTATGCCTGTATGAAGTCGAAAATGATATGTTAAGTGACTAAGAGGTCACATAGTATGCAAATGGGGATTTGTGGTAATCAAGCCCATATCTTCTGGATGTACCAAGCTCATTCACCATAGCCTTACTCTAATTATGATTGAATAAATCACAATCACTTCTGGTACAAAAGAAAAAAAAAAGGTGTTTCTATATAGGTCCAGGCAGGTCTGTTCAGATCCCTGTATCTTAAAAAAATTCTGTCTGAAGTACCAGTATTTCTGATATTGCCACACAGCTGCTTTGTTGCTGTTTTGGGGGAGCGGGTCGCAGTCAGTGACTGGAGTAGAGGGCTCACCGCAGTCAGCGGTGAGCGAGGAGAAGAGCCACGAGCAGATGGCAAGCAGGGGAGAAGGTCACAGCTGGCAATCGGAGCAGAGGAGGGCTCACCACAGTCAGCCGTAAGCAGGAGAGAAGCCATGAATGGAGGGCACTGATTAGTGTTGATACAGAGCAGAGGAGCCAATCACTTGAGAAGGTGCCAACGCAGTCTAGCTTTAAATGCCTAGCCAGACCACCACAGCAAGGAAACTGCTTTGTTGTTGCTTTTGGGGCAGCAGGTCGCAGTCGGTGACCAGAGCAGAAGAAACTCACCGCAGTCAGCGGTGAAATGAGAAAGAGAAACCACGAAGCAGATGGCAAGCAGGGAGAAAGGTCACAGCTGGCAATTGAGCAGAGGAGGGCTCACTGCAGTTGGCCGTGAGCAGGAGAGAAGCCATGAATGGAGGGCACTGATTAGTGTTGGCCAAAGCAGAGGGCCACCAATCCTGCGAGAAGTGCCATACGATCTAGCTTAAATACTAGAGACCACCACAGCAAGAGCTGCTTGTTGCTTTTGGGAGAGCAGGTAGTGAGTGGGTGACCAGGCAGAGAGAGCTCACCGCAGTCAGCAGTGAGCAAGGAGAGGATCGACAGGAGGGGCAAGTGGGGAGAAGGTCCTGCCGGTGACTGGAGCAGTGGAGGCCTCACACGCAGTCATGAGGAGAGAGCCATGACCAGAGGGCACTGATCAGTGTTGGCTGAACCAGAGGAGCCAGCCCACATGGAGAGAGAGGCAATGCAGTCAACCTCTAGCTAGCCAGACTGCCAGCGCAAAGAGCTGTCGTTGCTTTTTTGGGGCAGCAGGTTGCAGTCGGCGACCGGAGCAGAGGGCTCACCACAGTCAGTGGTGAATGGGAGAGGAGCCATGACCAGAAGATGCTGATTGATGTTGGCCGAAGCAGAGGGGCCATCCAATCATGGAGAGAGGCACCAACGTGGTCTGACTTTAAAAGCCCAGCCAAACCACCAGAGCAAGAGCTGCTTTGTTGCTTTTTCTTCCTGCCTGCTCTTCCCGACCCCAGCCTCTATTAAATATGGGAGGAAGAAGGAACCAGATGTGCTGTGGTGGGAACTGACAGACGCTTGAGTGGAGGGGGGAGTGGCCATATAAAAGGAAAGGTGGCTGGATGAGTAGGGAGACTCGCTGAGGAAAGGACTTGCATCTGCTTGCACTCAAGGAAATTTCCCTACAGGCATGCAAAATTCTCCTTGGGATTACCAGCACAGGACTGATCTAAAGAAATCATCACAAGGGAGCTAGAATTGTGGATCTCTTGGACTCTGCATAACTGAGGTGGTAAAAGGAACTGGGTCAAACATACTTTAAGCAGACTTTAACAGTGACAATGGTCTAATACTTCTTGAACTGGTGACTAAGATGTGAATACTATTGCCGTTGGGTTTGGGATGGGGAAGGGGGAAGGTCTGCAGCCTAATATACACAGAGTATGATTTGGGACTGTGCTGTGCTGCTGTGATAGGGTTAGGTGCTGTTCTGTACTGTGTTGTTAGCCTTTGGGATTGATAGAGTGGGGGGGTTATTGCCTATAGGTTAAGTTTTCACAGTGCTGCTGGTTTCACAGAGCTGCCAGTTAAAAGGTTTGGTAGCACTGGGTACTGGCATACCAAAAACTGGTGTCTATGTGCCATAAAATTGGAAGGGCAGCACAAAGGAGGGGGGCAGCCCAGGGAGGGGGATCTTTGGGAGAGTGCAGGGGTGCAGCAGATGTGGAGCAGCCATGGTTCTAAATTGGGCTTGGAGGATGGGGGGATGCATGATGTGTAATCAGCCTACACAGCTGAGGGAGGAAGTGGCGAGGCTTAGATGGGTATTAAACGGGAGGGGCGATAGAGAACAGGGGTAGCATGGCAGGGACAGTATCAGTTGGTGAGGGAAAAGGAAAAATTGGGGGGGGATCCACTGGAGGATCAGATACAAGGTCCGAGAAGACAAGGGTTTGGTGGGAGGGGGATGGGAGGAGATCAGAAGGGGGTAAATCAGCAGTGGTACATGATGGCACTAAGTCCAGAGGTGGGATGAGGATGCTCGAGAGAGGAATAAAAATGTCAGTTGGAGATCAGGAGGCATGGAAGACAGTAGGCTCAGGAAAAGGCAGACAGATGCCCAAATCTCAAGGCAAAACCAGCACAGGAAATATGAGTATGGGGGCAGAACTAAAGAACAACTTTGCCCACCTTGGTATTCTAGTCGAGGACCTTGGGGAGAAAAATGACTGGGAGAAGCCATCAGAAGACCTTGGGGAGGAAAATGACCGTAAGATGCTATCAGAGGAGGGAATGGGGGCAAGGTGGCTTGGTGACATAGGGGAAGTGATCTTGGGTGCAGGGGGAATGGCTGAGGTGGGGACAGAGCAGTTGGGGACACACCAGTGGGTGGCATGAGAGGACCAGTGGCATGTGACAGCAGGCAGAAAAGAGACATTGGCAGAGCTGGGGATGTGCTCCTTGGAGGCCACAAATGAACATGGGGTATCCAGCAGGAAAGGAGAGGAAGTAAGGTGGAGCAGTGCTGGGCAGGTGCATGAAGGCGGAGATTTGCAGACAGGGCAGGTGGTGAGGAGGAGGACTTCCTCAAGGGGGATACAGTATTCAAAACATTCTGCAATGGGGGTAAGCCAGGAGCAGGTAGAGTGAGATCAAATGAGGGGTTGTTGGAGGTTGGTGAATGCTCACACAGGGATGCAGACAGGGGATGCGAGGCCACAAGAAATCAAGAGGTAGTATACAAAGGAAGAGGGGTATAAGGGGTCTGTGCGAGAGGCCAATGGGAATTGGGTGAGAAGTGGGAAATATGCAGGGTGAGGACAAAATCAGGATGAGTTGGAACATGGGAAAAAATGCTGAGGCGAGGCAAAACCAAGACAGATTGGAAGAGGAGGATAAAGGATGCCAAGGGCAGGCCCCAGAATATAAACTTGGAGGCCTAAAGGACACTCAGGAAGCAGTGGACATTAGGGTGGCACTCTTGGAGGACTCAATAATCAAGTGAATCAGATGGGGGAGATAGGGAGCAAAAAGCAGTGCAGTATGGGTGCAGTGTATGCCAGGGATGACAACGCTGAAGATGAGGCATCATATTCCTTCCTGGGGCAAGCAGCAAGATGAGAGGACGCATCTGGTGTTTCACCTGGTCACAAATGACTTGGAGAGAAACAGTCTAATGGAGGTACAGACAAGGACATAGAGAGCTTGCTAGATTTCTCGTAATAACACTGTTTTCTTCATTTCCTTTTGGAGGTGTTGCCAGTACTAGGCGGCAAGCACCCAGGAAGGAAATGATTGAGGAATTCAATAAATGGCTACAAAAGTGGTGCAGTTGGATGGGGTTCTGGATGGATAGGCGACAAGGGCTCTACGTGGGAAAAGGAGTGGCTGTATGCCCCTGACAGGCTGCACCTGAGCTCTGCAGGGGCAACTGTACTAAAGAAAAAACTGGAGGACTGCATAGTACAGAAGATCAATTTAAACTAAGTGGGGGGCTACGGACAGGGCCATCCATACAAGATGAAGAACAGAGAGACTATCAGCCTCCCCCATGACAAGGCAGTCATAAAAGGAACAGTTAGCAGCAGGGAGGGGTTGGAAAGTGAGAAGGGGATGATGGGGCTAGATGGTGGAGAGCTTTGGTTGCAAGCACCAGAGCCCAGGGAATAAACTGGTTAAACTGAGGCCTGTAGTGAGAGGAGGATCACCACATTGCGCAGTTCACGAGGCGTGGCACAGGAGACAGTGATTCAGGGTATCGATTGTTCAGGAAAGATCAGGAGGAAAAGGGGAGGAGGGTGGCATTATATGTCAAGGAAGAATTGGGGCCATGGAAGGTCAGGAACAGGAGGGGAATGGAGATAATATGGGTCATCCTGAACAGCGGAAGGGGAAAATCTGCGCATTGAGTGTTGTGCAGACCTCCTCACATGAGGAGGAAGGGATAGATACTTTGTAGGAATCGCTAGCAAAAATGGCACAGAAAGGGGAAGTTTTGCCAGTGGGAACTTGAACCTCCCTGACATCGACTGGGAGACCCAGACAGCAGTCTCATCAAGGAGCAGGGGCATCTTAGAGGCTCTGCAGGGCATATTCCTGCAGCAGCGGGTCGGGGAGTCCACTAGGGGTGGGAACCTGTTGGACTTAGTCCTCACAAATGGGAACCCAGTGTGGAGAGGTGGTGGTGGGGAAAGAGCTGGGAACGCTAGTGACCACAGAGACTCATCAGGAGTTCAGGGTGAGAACAGGCAGGGACAAATGAGGATGAGAACCAGGAGTGACAGGTTCAGGAGAGCGGACTTGCACAGCTGAAATAGGAAGGTAGTTAAATGAAAATGTCAGGATGAAAGTTCACTGAAAGGTGGAGAAATTCTGGGCAGCTATTAACAGAGGAGTGCAAAAGCCATGGACACATGCATCAGAAGGGTAAGAAAGAACAGAAGACAGAGAAGACCTGATGGTTCAGTGGGAGGAGGTATGAAAGGGGTCAAGGAGAAAACCAGGACCTTCAAGAATTTTGAGATGGCAAAAAAGACTGAGATGATAAAGGGAGTCCTATGGGGAAAGAGGAGGGAGCAGAGAGCAAAACATAAGGAGGGCTAGCAGGGCTACTGGGGAGATAGTCAAACAGGCAATGAGAATTAGATAAAACCTTCTTTAGGTATGTGGGAGAAAGAAGGAAGGCACAAAGAAGGAATTAAAAGGAGTATGTTATTGAAAGGATTTTGAAAAAGCAGAGGCATTAAATAACTATTTCTGTCAATCTTCAAGAAGGAGGGCAAGGGTAGAGGGCCAGGATGGGAGGGGAAGGGAGAAATTCATAGGCAGATGGATTTGATGGAATTCACAGCTGACAGAGTAAGGGAAGAACTGGGTAGACTTAGGGTGAACAAGGCAATGCGGCCTGACAGAATGCACCCAAGGGTACTCAAGGAGCTGAGGGAGGAGCTGGCGCCGCATCTGGCGAGACTGTTTAACTTGTCCTTGGACACAGGTGTGGTGCCAATGGACTGGAAGAGGGCAGAGGTGGTTGCAGTATACAAGGGAGGAAGGAAGGAAGGACAAGGTCAGGAACTACCACCCTGTTAGTTTCACCTCACTGGTGGGAAAGGTAATGGAAACATTACTGAAGATTAGGTTGGTGGAATACCTGGAAATGAATGGCATGCGGGATGAAAGGCAGCATGGCTTCACCAAGGGAAGGTCCTGCCAGACTAACCTGATAGAGTTTTTCAATGGGGTGATGCAGACAGTGGATCAGGGAGGAGCAATGGAGGTAGCCTATCTGGATTTCTGTAAAGCCTTCAACACCGTTTCACATAGGAGGCTGGTGAATAAGCTAGACACACTGGGGGTGGGCCATAAGATCACCAGGTGGGTGAGGAGCACCAGTGACAGAGGAAGGAGTCAAAAGGTGGTGGTAAATGGGACACATTCAAGGAATGGGCAGTGATGAGATTATGTTATGCTCTTTGTGGAAGCATCACATGACCGGCATTCGTTGTCCCTAAGATATAACTTAGAGATTAGTGAGACATTCTGTTTTCTTTAGAGGACCAATGGCATGGAATAAGTTACCAGCTAATATTAAATCTTGTAAAGGAACTACCACCTTGGCAGACTATTAGGGCATGGTTTTGAACCAGCAAAGCATTACTGTTAGGAATTGTTAATTTTGTAGAATCTTGTTATATTAACTCAAAACTATGTCATATGTATGTCTGTATTATATATGTAAAGTTTTATGTTTCAACCTATTTAAAAGTTTGTTTATTATTTGAAATTGTTGCAAATGACCTCATTATAAATGAGTTTTGGCTCAATGAGTATATCCTAGTTCATATTTATGTGAATGAAACTTTTTACTACTACTATTACAAGTGGGGTGCTGCAGGGGTCAGTGCTAAGACCACTACCTTTTAACATCTATGTTAGTGACCTAGCAGAGGGTCTGGAGGGCTGGGGGTGTCTATTCACAGATGATACAAAGGTTTGCAATAGAGTGGATTCACAAGGAGGAGTGGAGGCCATGAAGCAGGACCTGGAGAGGCTAGAGAAGTTGTCGGAGACTTGGCAACTAAAATTTAATGCACAACAGTGCTCGGTGATGCACCTGGAGAGGAAAAACAAAAGGGAAACTTACTCCCTTGGGGGGTGGAGATCAAGGAAAAGGAAATGGAAAGGGATTTAGGGATTATGGTATCAAGAGATCTTAAGGTAGGGAACCAGTGTAGTAAGGCGGTAGGCAAGGCAAATGGTATGTTGGCCTGCATTGTGAGGGGCTTTACTAGCAGGAAGAAAGAGGTGCTAATGCCATTGTACAGAACCATGGTAAGGCCGCATCTTGAGTATGGGGTACAATTCTGGAAGCCTCACCTACACAGGGATATTGAGATGATGGAGAGGGTCCAGAGAAAGGCAACCAAAATGGTACGAGGGATGCGGAATATACCATATGAGCAAAGATGGAGACAGCTAAATCTGTACCCTCTGGAGAATAGGAGGGAGAGTGGGGACATGATTGAGACTTTTAAGTACTTAAAGAAATAAATAGGGTGAAAGGTGAAAGCTTGTTCACAATGAAGAAGGAAGCAAACACAAGAGGACACAGCCTCAAACTGGAAGGTGGGAATTACAGAGGTAATGTCAGGGGGCAGTTCTTCATGGAGAGGGTGGTGGAAGCCTGGAACAAGCTGCCAGATGAGGTAGTGGGGAGCCGAAACGGTGGAGGGATTCAAGAGGGACAAGGACAGATATAAGGTTTAGGCAGTAAGGCTGAAGTATAAAAGAGTCGGGGCAGCTCACATGGCCCAGTGGCCTTTTTCGCCATCACATTTCTTGTGTAATCTCAGTATAAAAGCCTGTATTGTTCCACACAGGTTTGCATTCTTAAAAAACAAGAACAATAATGCTCAAACTCAGTTTCACATCAGGTCCAACTATCTTTCATCTGAATCAGCGTAACCTCGTCAGTGCTTCCCGACTAAGGATTCCTAATTCAAATGTCTATCTTTTATATTCAGGAACTCCAATAAAGATATATTCATAATAAGTTTATTTATTTATAGGCACAAAGCTAAATCCATAGGGATTAACATAGGTCAGAATATTGCACCAAAGGCACCAAAACCTGTAACTAATTCCATGGCTGTTTAACCACAGTTGCCAGGCTGGGGTTCGGGCAAATTGACCAATTTAGTGCAAAGGATAGAACCCAAAGGCCTCCCGCTAAAGCTTATTAACAGTCCCTTCAATATATACACCAGGACAGTACCTTGTGATGGTGGAAATGTCTCAAAAGTTTTCTCGCAGTCATTGCATCAGAAAAGCTGTGCAGCTTTACTTGGCTGGTCTGCCTCTGTTCAGATTCCCTCCTTAATGTTGTCTGCCTCCGCACCACAACACAACAACAATTGGCCATGATGGGGAGCAGAGGGATCGGGGTGGAGAGTATGCAGAGGAAGGGAGTGGGAGGGTTCAGCTGTGATGATGGGATGAGAACTGAAATAGCGTGGCGGACTAAACAGGGGGGAGCAAGAGGGTTTAATTGTGCTGACGGGATGGGGAATAGAGGATGCAGGGCAAGAGCATGCAGAGGGAGGGAGTGGGAGGGCTCAGTTGTGATGCTGGGATGCGGAACAGAAGGAGTGGCATGGACTGCACACGGAGGGTGGGAGTAGGAGGGTTTAACTGTGATGCTGGGATGGGAAATGGATGGTTGGGCTGACAGCATTATGCAAATGAAACAAATGAAGCGCTGTCATCAGAGTGCTTAATTTCTTTTCACTAGAGAACGGCTTCTGGCAGTGAAACTCAGACTAGTGTCACAGTCTGATTCTTTTCTCATTGTTTTGTGAGGGACGAATCCATGGTAAAGTGCTCTGCATTGAACTTGTCCCTGACACACCTCTCAAATGTCCTTCTGAAGTAACTGCAAGATGTTTCTTGCGCAAGCACAAGGAAACATAAAAAGAAACTACCAAAAAATGACAATAAGACTGGTCTCCCAGGCTAAGCTATGTCAGACAAGAAATGCAAAACACAGAAAAACTGTTTGTGAATGAGCAAAATGTATATCTCTGCATGTAAAAACTGGACATGCACTGATTCTTGTAGAATGTTTTCCAGGTTCTGGAAGGGGATGTAAGGAGGAGAGTTAAGCATAGTGAGGGACCTGGAAGAAACAAAAATTAATATGGTAAGTAATTTTTAACTGAAGCAAGGAATCTGTCATTGTGCTGAAACAAATGCAGACCACACAAAGCATTACATGGAAGACTGGGTACAAGAACCAATTTAGGGAAAAGGTTTTGCAAGACAGCAGTGCCAAACCTGGCATCCCTTCTGGACTGTACATCCAGGCAATAGTAATTTGTAAAGGTGTGTACAGTTTTCCAGGCACTGTAGCTGCTTTACAAATCTCCAGCAAGGGAGTATCTCTTGTAGCTGTCACAGAGGCAGCAATGCCATGCTGTGAAGAACACTGGGAGAGTGATGGATTGGTTTAATTGAAATTTGGACACCATCTTAGGAAGGAATTTACCGTTTGTCCTAAGAACTACCATGTCTCTTTGGGAGATAAGTAATTAGGGTCAGTGCAGACAGCCTGCAGTTCACACACCCTTTTAGCAGAGGTTATGGCCACCAAGTAGACTTCCTTCCAGGTGACATACTTCAAGTCTGTAGTAGCCATGGACTTGAATGGAGGTTCCATGAGCTTGGTTGTGCATAGGTTCAAATCCCAGGGAGGGACTCGTTCCCTAACAGGGGTTACAAATGCCACAGACACTTAATGCATTTCTTGAAAATGGAATGCTAAGCTGCTGTTTTCCTATTTCCTGCTGAAATATGGGCAGAAAAGTTGCCAGTGCACTTTAAGGGTTCAGAGACTGAAACCCAGGGTCTGAACATGAAGCAAGTAATCTAAGAGTATGGGCAGGTCTGTCTGCAAGTGATTGAGCTGCTTAGGAGCACACCACAGAGAAAACCGTTTCCATGTGGAAGCACAAGTCTTTCCGGTGGCAGACTCCATGGAAACCCTGGGGATCTTGAGGACCTACTCTGAAAATGAAGCACAGAGTACTCTAACTCCTCAGGAATCAGGCCTTGAGGCACAGTGACTTGAGGCTTGGAAAGGTTACCCTGCCCTGAGAGATGGCCAGCAGATTGTGTCTCTGTGGGAGACGAATGGGTTATTTGGTTGAAAAGGTCTGGAGCAGGGAGTACAAGGGCTGTCTGCCCCAGTCTGGGGCTACTAATATCATGGTTGCAGGCAGACTCCTCAATTTCAGGAGAATCTTTGGCAGGAGAGGGAATGGAGAGAAGGAAATGCAAGAGCCTCCTCGACCAAACCAATGTCAAGGTGTCCATGGAGACTAAGCCTACTGCTGGAGGCCTGCAGCAAAAAAAAGGTGCTGATAATTTTCTTTGGAAGCAAACAGGACTATTTTGATGTGTCCCATCTCCTGAAGATTGTTGCTAGCACCTGCCTGTTCAGAGACCATTCATGATGCCCTTGGCTGACCCTACTTAAGAAATCAGATAGAACATTGTCTTTCCCTGGAAGATGAACTGCTGATCGCTGTACTTCCATGGAATAAGCCAGGCTCCAAATCCATAGCTTCTGTGCACAGCTTTGAGGATATTGTTGTCTCCCGGTTTTTATTTATTTATTTAAGAATTTCAGATAAATACCTTTGAGCCAATGGCTCTTTTACAAAGGTTCCATGTCAGTATACAAGAATGGAAGTACAGTTTGTGTGAGATTAGAAGGCAAGCAGTTTGAATATAAAATTCAGTACAGGATATACATGGTCTAAAAGCTACAGGTGATATAAATAACAGTTAGAACAACACAATCAAGCATACATTTAAGAATGATGAGTCACAACAAACAATATTTACATGAATTAAAGTTGCCAGAAGGGCACTGTCAAAGGGAACGGTGGAGTGGAAAAACTAAGTTGCTGCCAGTTGCGCCACGTAGCATAGGAAAGTGGAAGGGAGAGTGGGTGTAGAGGGGTAACTGGGAGGTAGGTAGAAGGAGAGGTGGGTGGGCGGCAAGGATCAGGGAACATGTGCAACAGTGGGTGGGTTGAGCAGATTAGAAAAGGGAGAGAGGAAGGGAGTTGAAGGAGGGTAAGAGAGGAAGGTGGTGGACCAGGGCTAGGGAGAGAGGCAGGGGTAGATATGGGGAGGGGGGAAGGTGGTGGCAGGCAGAGGTGGTGATAGTAGAGGGGTGCGAAGAACAGGAGCGACTGCCAGGGAGGTTAGGATAAATGGTCACAGGTGGCTCTGGAATCAAGCGTTTGATGTAGGTTGTGTTTGAACGAGCAGAGGGTGCCTAAGTTGGTGAGTTCGCTGCCCAGGGCGTAAAACATCTTAGGGACTCTACCTGCAAAAGACCACTGACATTGGGCGGTGTGACAGCTGGGAACAGATAGAGAATAGTTGTCAGAGCTTCAGTACAAAATGTAATCACCATATTTTTATTTCAAATTATGTGGATGGGGGACGGGGCTGAATCTTGGTGGGGGGATTCTTGCTATTGTGGGACTGGAGCAGAGACCTCTAGACACTAGGGATGTGGGGTCTTTGGAAGGGGAAACACTTTTAAAAATATTTTGCTAAGGGCTCAGCCTGTGGCACTGTGAGGGTTGAGGAGCTGGATGCCACACCTCGCCTCCACGCCAGCGAATACTCGGTTCAGGAATACTGACTCAGGCAACCAGGGGTTGGGGCCATGGGGAGAAGGATTGAGCACCCAACAGCTTCCTCTCCTTCTCCAGGGAGGGATGGGGAGTTAGCCTCACTGCCTACCGCCACCTCCTGGGGATCTCAGGAGGTGCTGGCGCAGCTGGGGACAACATAGGGGATTGATGCTGGCAGAGGACAGGAGCAGATACATGTCTCAGTGTGCGCTGGGCTCGTTGGTCCTCATTCCATGCCGACGTCAAGGGGACCGAACAGTAGAAATTTACTGCACAGTTCTAGGCGACGATTCCCCGGCTTGGTGCTCCAGAAAGGGAACCAGGGGCAGACCTCATTGTGCATGCATGCCTCACTGAGGACCTGAAGGAGAGGAACATGGGGGGTTGCTCTTCTTGCCCTGCCTGTAGGCAACCAGATGCCCTGATGTGTATAGGAGACGATGGCACCTAGAGGCAGACTTCCTGGTCCTATAATGGATGCTATGGAGCCACTGGGGATTTCTGAATGAGGGAACTGCAGCAGAATGTAGGAGGATAAACAGAAAGTTAAATATATATATATAGCATGAAATTCCGCATTTCGCACCGGCAAAACTTTGGCTAAATGGGTGAATTTCATGAAATATTTTGCAGGGCAAAATTCCTGATTTCACCAGAATTTAGCTGGTGAAATAACATTTCGCTTTATCTCTATCTGAGAGTAATCATAGGGTATTGGCATGGGAATGAAGACATGGGGTAAGTTACCTTTACCCCTACTTCCCCTTCCATGAGGCTTCTAGGAAGTAGAGGCCTTTTCCTTCTCTGTGTTGGTTTTGTAGGTGGTTTTGTGCTCATCCATCTTTTTCATATATGCTTCTGTCTAGTCACCAAACAAGGAATTGTCCTCACATGGGAAATCCATGGCTTTTGCCTGGGTAGCCTGGTACACATTAGTGATCTGGAGCCAAGCAAATCTCCTTAGAGTGAAAGCCAGCAGGATGCTTTGGTTCATAGGAAGGGGTATCACCATCAGAAAGAGGGAGAAAGTGTTAACCCTGTATAGATCAATCAATCAAAACTTTATTTTTATAGCGCCTTTCAAGAACCAAGGTGCTGTACATTTTAAATACACAGATATAAAAACTGAATAAAACGATAATATAAATTAATTAAGAAACAACCTGGAAGGCTAATGTAAATAAATATGTTTTAACATTGATTTAAAACTACTGATGGTCAGGCATTCTCTTAACTGACGAGGTAGAAATTTCACAGGGTTGGTGCTACAAATGAAAAAGTACATGCACCGAGGTTTTTGAATGAACCCTGGAAATCTCTAGCAATCCCTTGTTGGTGGATCAGAGAGGACGAGTGGGGGAGTAGGGAGTCAGGAGATCTTTCAGGTGGTCAGGTACCTGTTTGTGTAGTACTTTAAAGGTAAGCAAGCCTACCTTATAGGTGATCCGCCACTGAACCAGCAGCCAGTGCAGTCCGCGCAGCACAGGCAAAATGTGGTTGGTTCTTGAAGTACCAGTCAACTGCCTGGGTGCAGCATTCTGCACTAGCTGCAAGTGGCAGATATCAACCCCAGACAGCCCTAGGTAGAGGGCATTGCAGTAGTCAAGACAGGTGGCAATGAAGGCATGGACCAATGTTGGAAGGTCAGCCGGTGGAACAAGGTGTTTCACCCGGGCGATATTCCTCAGATGATAAAATGAGGATTTAACCATGGCTCACACCTGAGATTTCAGGGTCAAGCCATCATCAAAGATAACACCCAGGTTACGCACCCAATCTGAGGTAGTGAGCTGAACACTATCAAGCCATAGACCCGACATATGCCCAGCCCCCAAACCCACCCCCGGGTGACCCGGGTCCACTACCAACACCTCAGTCTTATTCGGATTCAGTCTCAGCCAGCTAGAGCTCATCCAGTCTTTGATCTCGGAGAGACAGTTGTTTAGCACAGAAATCGTATCAACCTGTCTGGCTATAAAGAACATTTACAGCTGAGTATCATCTGCATAGCAGTGAAAACTCAAGTCGTATCACCTAATGATATCTCCTAATAGCAGCATATACACTGCAAACAACAAGGGTGCCAATATGGAGCCCTGCGCCACCCCACAGAACAGGGGGCGGGAATCAGAGGAATAAATTTCAGTGACCACCCTCTGAGACCTGCCCATGAGGAATGATCTAAACCATTTGAGGACTGTACCCAACAGTCTACAAAGGATCCGCAGGGACTCCAAAAGCACACCATGGTCCACAGCGTCAAAAGCTGCTGAGAGATCAAGAAGGATCAAGATGGTATGAGCCTTTTGATCTCTCACCATTAGGAGGTCATTTAATACCTGGACAAGGCAGTCTCCATGCAGTGCCTCTTCCTAAATCCAGACTGGAGAGCTTCATAGATATTGTGGATTACAAGGTGATCGTCCAGTTGCAACACAACCACCTTCTCAATAACTTTACCCACAAGGGGCAGGTTAGAGACAGGCCAGTAGTTAGCTGGGCAGTCGGGATCCAAGGAGGGCTTTTTAAGGAGTGGTCATATGACCGCCTCCTTTAGGGGATCAGGAAAGACTCCTCTCCAAGGATCTCTAGACAATTTTAGCTAAGCTCGAGCAGATAAGATCTAAACATCCACTGAAAGGGGGGGAGGGCCCAGATCCAAACTACAAAGTGCAAATTCTGGACAATCTTCATAATGTCCATGAATTCCAGCTGGCTGAAATCCATCCAGACAGACGGAGTACTTACCACCTCCCATCGACCTCCGCAACCCCTCGTAGGGAGAGCCAGGCCGATTCCAGACCTGATGCTGGCAACCTTATCTGTGAAGAATAGAGCTATCTCATTACACTTAACCTGTGAAAATGCTCTTCTGGACTGGAGACAGATTGGATTGCACAATCTGTCAACAGTTCGGAAAAGCTGAGCCGGTCGATTCTGTACAGCAGAAATCAGGAACTCTGCCTTCTTATGGGTGATTTCTGATTGATACCCCTTATAATGTTCCATCAATCTAAGCCTGTCAGCATTCAGGCTGGACTTCTGCCATGTTCTCTCCATCCTTCAACCAACTCGCCTCAACTCCTTCAGTGAACCATCATATCAAGGGGACCTTGGGCAAAGAGTGAGTGGTCGATCACTAACAGGAGCAATCAAGTCCAAGGCATCTCCCACCATCTTGTTATAGGCCAGTACAAGATCCCCTGGACTTGTGCTTTCACTTAGCAATCCTGATAGGTCTAGGACTGCCGATAGACCATCTAGGGTAACTCCCCTTGAAGGGCAGTATCGGACCATATCCGAAGGCGCAGGTTCATTTGCAGGTGCCCTGAAACTGAACCCTATGGTATGATGGCCAGAAAAACTGACTGGTTCCACCCCCAAGTCTGAGATCTCCATCCCCAGGAGGAACAACAGATCCTGTGAGTGACCTCCTATATGGGTAGAGGAGGTAACCACCTGTGTAAGGCCCAGCATTGTCATTGGCTGGAGGAGATTTTGACCAAATTGATAGAGTTCATTGTCGACCCAGGCACTGAAGTCCCCCAGAATTATCCATCTGGGAGACTCCAATACCATGTCGACAATGATGTCCGCCATCTCCTGCAGGAGTACTCCCCCATCACCTGGTGGACAGTAGATGAGGAGTATCCTGCAACCTACACCCTCTCCCATGATACACTCAAAGGATCTGGTGGACCCCACTGGAACATCCACAACACCCAGTTCGGTCTTAAAAAAGATGTCTACACCCCCACCCCTACGATCCGACCTTGGGCAGTGGATCACTGAGAACACAGCTGGAAATGCAGCAGCCAATAATGGGCCTGCATTTTCATCCAGCCAGGTCTCGGTGATACATGCCAGATCCACTGTTTCAACAAGATCAGCTATAATAGCCATCTTGTTTCTAGTGGATCTGGCACTGCATAACACTGCCCGAGTTGGATAGGATGTTGAGGAAGACCTCAATACCTGTCCAGCATCTACTGCTGAATCCTTGGGTATGGGGACAAGACAGAGATTACACCTGTCCTGACACCATTCCGCCCCAGGGCGTCTCTTGGTCCCCACCACCACAATTCACCCCCCCCTTTCCATTCCCCCACCAGACCCAGTTCTCCCCTTTTCCTTCACTAATGGCAATCCCCAGAGTTTAACAGCATTTTGTAGGTTTCAGTTTGGTAAATAAGGGACAGCTAAAGGACGTGGAGTCCCTAGGTCTGTTGGGGGAATACTGCCTGACCGTCTTTAAGCCCTCCCAGCACATTTCTAAAACAAACAGCAAACACACCCAAATTAACTAAACACCACCCAAACCAAATAACTACTATCAACAACAGATAATGAATATAAATTTTAAAACATTTGTGTCAATGTGTCAAAAATGAAATATTGTCCGAGGAGCGCAAGCTCTCAGTCCAAGAATTCAAAACCCAGAGAGCTTCTACCTCTCTGGGACACAGTCAGAAACCTTCTCCAGCTCTACCTCTCACATAGTCCAGGACAAATCTGCATAATTAGGCAAATTTATTATTTTAATGGGCACTCTAACTGCCAACCCAGATAATTATAGTTCCAAAAAGAAAGAAGAAAAGGAAGTCTGATCATTTTTTAGAATTCAGGCAAGTCCTGATTACCAGCTTTCGATCCCAGAAAATAGCACAGGAGTACAATCAATCCAGCAATCAGACACGACCACCAGGCAGACAAAATAAGGCAATCCCAACCATACCCACCCAGAGGCACCACTCTAACAACCCGTGGTTGCCGCTACAGCCTCTGACAGTAATAGACCCTTTGGCCCACTCCCCAGGATGCCTAACAGTAGCTAGGGACAACACCGACCACTTTCCAGTGGACACCGCCCCCACCATCCTGCATGGTCACAGTCCTGGCAGCTACCCCTGAGAGGGAAGAAGGGATCTCCTCGCCACAAACCAGAGAGCACCAAAAACCAGAAGCCAAGGCCAAAACTCAGTGCAGATCTTCCAATGCTGAAATGTTCACTACAAGGACTCAGAAGATCCAGAACCAGTCCATTCATCTCACCAATCCACCACGGTCCTCCTCGAACAGTACTCTCACCATAGCAGTTCCCAAAAAAAAACTTCCAATGGCAGTCCACAGGTGTAATAAAATGGAATGGACTCACGGGCTGACCAGACTTGCTGTCAGTGAGTTCTTTAGCTGAGGTTCACTCCTTCTCTTCCTCAACTCAGACACAAAATTAAAAAATCGCCTTGAAACTCCACCAGTAGGTCACCACAGAGGAACACAAGCAGCCTTCCACTCTCTACTCAACTTGAACCCGAATTCAGAGTTTGAAACAGACAGATGCCAGCGGAATCAGAGCAGTACTCAGTCGGATACAAAAGAAAATGTTTTAAAATGCTGACTGGTCACTTGTTAACACGGTGATCAGAGTGACACAAGTAACAGCCGACAAATGAAAAAATGTTAAAGCTGCTGGCGAAGTTGTAAATGCTAGCTAGCACCAGCATCAACACTCAGTCTGCACATAAACACAACACAGAAATAAAACAGAAAACCCTGAGTCCATATGCTCCCCTCTCTAATCTACCTCACTTGCAGGCACCCTACCTAAACTAACTAAAGAAAGTGAAATAAACCAAGAAGTAAAATAAAACCAAATAAAACCAAAAAATAAAATAATACAAGGAGCTGCTGTTAGCTGCTGTCAGAGCTGACCCATTCCGGTCGGCATCTTGTTGCTTGATTATTGGTGAGGCCCCACCTTGAGTACCATGTCCAGTACTGGAGGCCCCATCTGTAGAAGGACATAGATTGGGTGGAGGCTGTACAGAGGAGTGCAATCAAAATGGAGCAGGGTCTGCATCAAAAGCCCTACAAGGAAAGACTCGAATTAAAATTAAGTATGTACTTTCTAGAGGAAAGGAGTAAAAGGGTGGATATGACAGAAATATTCAAATTCCTCAGAGGCATTAATAAGGTACTGGAGGGTAGCATTTTACACAGAAAAGCGATGATCGAGGGCAAGGGTTCATGCCATGAAGCTGGGGGGGGTAAACTCAGAGGGGAAGTGAGGAAATATTTCTTCACAGAAAGGGTGGTAGACACTGTCACAAACCGACTCAGCAGGTCAGGCCCTCTACTCCCAAAGTGCCAACCTCTGAGAGCAGTCTTGTGAACAGTGTAACAGACAAGGTAACCCTCTTGTCTGTCTTTGTGAGCTTGGATCAACCTTTGGTCTCAAGTCTTGGAGGGATTCAAACTGTTAACCTCTTGCTAAGTACCTAATGCACAGGCTCAGTTTTTCTGTCTTGAGGGGCCAGATATCTTTGCCTATGGGCACCTAACCAGGTGTACAGAGTTTAACCCTTTAAAACTTTAATAAAGACCTCAGATTTAAAGACGCTTCTCTTTCCAGTTTGGTACCACTATTCAAGCTTATGTCTAATTGTCTGCTTTTAACCATATGCTTTTCTTACAAATAAAAATAAGTCAAAGACAGACCAAGTAAGTTCTAAAAAGAATTTTACTAAAATATTTAAAAATATGAAAAACACAAAATACAGAACTCATATCCCAAGACATACAAATCTATTAAAAGAAACAAGGTTTAAACAGTGCAGTTTCCAACTTACAGTATGTAGATTTAACTCTCTTTTTAAATACTTGTTACAAGTGCTCTAAAGATCTTTCCTCAGTCAGAGTGTAGGTAAAAAAGTGTCTCTGTGTAGTAAAACAGAATAATTTTTATTCCTTAAACAACAGTATGGACCAACCCCTTTTGGGTGAGGTCATAGCTCCTCCTCTGTCAGATATATTTAAAAAATATGTATCTTATACAAAATAACAGGATGTCTTTTTAAAAGTATTACATTCTGCAATCTTCAGCCTGACTCATATCCTTCATATGACACTTCTTTTGATCTCATGCTGTACCCTCCCTCACACAGGCTTCACAGGGACATTTACAACTCACACCCCTGTGTAATAACCTAGCTTCCCCTTCTAATGTCATAAACCTTCCTTGTGATTTTCTCTCTTAACAAAATTAACTCAAGTCTGTAATTAACTTCAGGAAAACAGGATCCTTTATTAAAGCCTTACATGTAACACATTGTCTCTAAAAACTGAGTGTGTGTGTGAACTCACACGCTGTCAGCAATTTTCTTAGCTTGCATCTGTCAGCTGAAATCTGGAGGGGAGGTTTAGAGGTCACTCCTAGTGCACTGGCCTTTTCAGCAGTGTCCATCAGTAATACATTTTATATTAAAAAAATGATACTGCACTCAGAACTGGCTGTCTGCATTACAGACACCTGGAACAGACTCTCGATGGTGGTGGTGGGTGCTGAAATTGTAACAGGATTCGAGCATGCATGGGATAAACACAAGGGGACCGTAGTAATAATGCAAGGGGAGGAAAAGACTTGAGATCAAGTAGGGTCTATGTTGAAACAGTAGGTAGGGAAATCAGGGCAGATTAGGTGGGCCAAGGGGTCCTTATCTACCAACAACTTCTACATTTCTATGTATGTCTCCTGGGGCATTCTCGCTCATGGCGAGTAAAGAATTCCAGAGAGTTTCCGGTACTAGGCAGTGTAGACCATGTATGCAGCCTGTCCCAACAGCAAGGAGACAGAGGTATACACCTCCTTCCCCATGCTGTACAGCTTCCTGGAATCTTTGTCGGGGGGCTGGGTAGAGAAGGGAACATTATCACAGGCAGCCACTTGAACCACTTCCTCATAATATGGGTACAAGTAGAGGAACTCAGTGCCATGCCTGTCCAACTGGTACTTATTCTCTGTTTTCTACAAGTGAAAACAATCTCTATGTTTAACCACATTATGTTCAAAGTGTCAGCATTCTTTTCACCTTCCACAGTTTTCTGGGTGAAGAGGTCAAGGGTGCTTACCATTTACCTCATGAAGGCATAGTGGGAGAAAAAATCCTTAAGCTTCTGAGAGGGGAACCGAACTCTTGCTCAAGTGAACAGAATGGGTTTGATGGGTACTCCTTCATCCCTGTCCTTATCATGATAAAAGTCAGCCCCTTGGTCCTCTGCAAATGGGAGAGGGGAAGACATTGTAGGGAAAATCAGCATGCACATTACAGAACCCATAGCCTGAAAAACTGCCAAGCCTTAGTCACGGCCTTCAGAGAGGGCATTTTTGCTCTGTCCATTGATGGCTCCTTCCTTTCTTCAGGAGAATGTGCAGTGACTTTTTTTTTTTGCAGGAACCGAGTCTGGAACCTTCACCAATGTTCTTCATGCTTGGCCATGACAGGGTTCCCTTTCTTGGAAACCTCAGTAAGAAAGGAGTCTTTGAAGGGCCTATCTTTATGTTTGTTATGAGAGGAAAGACCCTCCTCAGAATGTTTTGATGACATTCAGTACAGGCAGAGTTAGAAGCCAAAAAGACTTGCACATTTTTGTTTTTTTCCCCTTCCTCACATTTTTTGGGCAAAATTCATAATACTAAGAAGGTGATTTGGACCTAGGTATCTTAAACACAACTCATGGCATTCTGCCCTCGAGTCGTCACAAGCCTGAAACACATCATTTTTAAAAATCTGTATGTCCCATTTACTTTTTGGGTCTGATTGACATGTCAGATTGACAGACCCTATGTAAAAGCACAGTCCAAAAGGGAAAAAAGTGTAGTTTGCAGCCCACTACCAAAATAGCACAAACCGCTAAGGTAAAAAGAGCTCAAAAGCTTAAAAAAACTTTAGAGCTCCAGAATAAATGTCCCCTATAATGTAAGGCAAGAAAGGCAGCTCACTTTCAATAAAAACGTGGATCAAGATGCTAAACACTAAAAATTAGTAAAATGAAACTTAGTAAGGAGGAAAAAGGATAAATATAGAACAAAAAAACTGTGATTCAAGCAAAAAACACTCAGGTATAAAACAGGAGATTCTCCAGTTCCTGGAACCGCTAAGGAAATGGAGAAAAAAATGGCAAAAGTGAAAATAAACACAGAAACTGAGCTAGGTAATGCTAAAATGCAGAGCTATAAAAGAAATAAAATAGGAGAAGCAATCTACGAAGAAAGCTCTTCAGGATGACTTGCTTCACAAGCAGAGAAATAAAATTTGACATTAAGTTGCAGAACGCAATGCTGCCATGTGGCAGAATCTGAAAGTGCATTCTATGTTCCATAATTTACATAGATTCCACACTCTCCGGGCCAGCAGAACCTTCCTGGCTGGCTGCATTTGTTAAGAATAGTGAAGGATTCCCCAGGTTTGAATGATAAAGTTTGTCTGTCCCTTAGTGGTAAAGGTACTTGGCACAATAAATTCAATAACTTCCACAGACCTCAGACCGAATGTAATTGATCTCACTTGCAGGAAATCCAATGAATCATTTGGTACTTTGCAGTTCAAATTCAAATACAAAATGTAAAAGTGTGCCATTTCCTCCTAACACTAAGGGAAGTCCAGCTTGCCATGTGGTACAATACATGTCTATGGCTTCCATAAGTGGCATTAGTTATGTGTAGGGATGAAAGTTTGTCATGGCAGTCATACACGTCATTGATTCCATGACATTTGATCTTTATTCAGGACTTCCATGACTTTCTCTAATGTCATCAGAATGTAGCAATGATGACAGTGCCACAACATCTATTACTGTTTACTAATGATTTCATGAACAAACAATGAGTCATTAAAACCTCATCCATGACAAACTTACATCCCTAGTTATGTGTGATTCATAGCTCAGTGCTTGTGCTATGTACTGTAACTGGATAATGTAGGTTTGTGCTTGGATACAGAGGCCAGACCAGTAAGTAGAACGATGCTTCCGAGGTATTAGTTGTATGAAATGGTTAGTGCTTAGATACTTCAGCATAGACATGAGCAAGTCAGTGATTATAGTACTTGTGAACTGGATAGTATATACAAGGTGCTTAGATGCTTGAACTAATGAGTAGCTTGTTATGACTTGATTGTTTTGGCCTTTCTCTGTATCCCACCGTAGGAAGGTTGCTTAGACACATAGGATGAGACCCCCCCAAAAAGAATGATGATATCATACGATCATCTCCTCCAGCTCCAGAAAGTGTGGCCAGTAGCACACAGGAGAGGAAAACCCCCCCTTGGGGGGGAAACCAATGAGGACCCATGGCTACTGATCTGCCTGTCCTTCTAGGCGTACTAAAGGAGAATAATCCTAAACTAACAATATTAAGTTGTAGGCAAATCTGAAGTCCAAAGTTGCTAGATCTTGCGCCAGTGAAAGTAGGGAAGCTGGAATCTTAGTACTGATGTTTGAGTGTTGGGTGAAGATGACAGCATGTCCTTCTTGCAAATTCCTAGTCTGAGAAATCCATGTCTAGGGCAGAATCTGATAGTAGATTGGAGTCCATGGTCGAGCATAAACAGAAGAGTCAAAATTGCCTCAGCCAAACAAATGAAAAAGAGAGGGAATCTTCTCTGAAGAGAACCTGTAACCAAATGATTAAGTCTCTAGACACAGACTATGATGACTGGTGGTTCATGTTCCGATTGGCAAGCTTAGGAAATGAAGGCCTTGGCGATGAAGCACTGAAGCTAAATGCAGGCTACACGATCTGGAGAGGCAGAGCAGTAGAAACCTCCAGTATAGAGTGATAAGGTGTGTAAAGTGACTTGCCAATTGATTTCATTATGAATAGGTAGACGTAAAGCTTGATGGACCTCCAGGCCCTGAGGGGTGAAGCAGGTCATAGAAATAGGCGAGACAGTCTGTGATGAACCCCCAGGCCCTGTAAGGGCGAAGCAGGTTGGTATGAGCAGATAGAGTAAATATGTGGACCTGTACATAAGTCAGCAGTAGTAGTAGAAAATTGGACATGCATGATGCAGATGTAGTAGCAAAGGATTTGTATTGCATCGAGTATGTATGGTATAAAGTGGAGAGCTTTGAAAGAAAGTAAATAAGTGTGTAAATCAAGAGCTTCTCGTTTGCTGAGCAATATGGCTCTGTAGAGCAATGTATATGTAAGTTTGGGGAAGTGAGGATGGTACTGCTGAAATTAAAGTCATGAAGATGGTCTGACAAGTCCTGAATTGACGTGCTCCTAGGTCATGGATGGTGATAAATGAAGGAGGACCGAATCGGATGAAGTAGCAATGTAATAGGATCCAAAGCCTTAGAGCACAGGAGTAGAGTAGTGTTGAGGCCTAAATCATGAGATAGAAAGTCTGCCGGGTAGGATTAGCAAAGTGTCTTGACAGGAGTGGAGTAGTAGTAAATCCATACGAACTGAAGTGGCAAGGCAGAAGCATCCAAAGGAATTGATGGCATATTCAAATCCAAATGTAAGTCTATAATGGAGAAAGGAGTTTGTTGAGGCTAACAGACTGTAAATCTTCATGGATCCTGAACAAAGTCCGGGGCCAAAGTCAAAGTCCCAGATAAGCAATGACAGAAGGTCATCAGGAATCTAGTTGGAGGCAGACAAACTAGAAGCAAAGGTCCGAGGTCCAACAGATGAGGTGATGGAGTATGAGTCATAGAAGAAGAGGTGAGTAAGCTGGATGCAGATGGCAGTTGACAAACATAGAGTAAAGGAACCTCTGGTCCTGCGTGGCTGAAGCAGTAAATGGA